>CM070526.1:10951909-12411909 GCA_036346145.1 Olyra latifolia
CGCGAGCAGGTGCGGCAGCAGTAGTGGTGGTGCTAGATACGGCAGTAGGACGATCACGGAGGCGCTGGTTCTGCCGTACGAGAAGGCGGATCTTTTTGCGAAGGGCAGCCTTCTCCATGAGGTGATGCGAATCACGCTTCTTGAGCTCTCGGTTCTCCTTCTCGACCCGGCCAAGATGGCTACGATCCCGGCAAAGGTGTCGATCTCCTTCAATGAGTTCACGAGGCGCTGCCGAGTGCTTGGACCATCTCGGCGAGATGATAGATGGTAGGGTCGACCTCGCTTTCGGTAAAACGAGCATGGTTGTACCGCTCATGCGGCACTCGAGCGGGAAGTAGCGAACGCCGTGCGACTCAACCGCTGGTGAAGATGCTACGAGTCGCAGGAGGCAAGCCGGGCGGCATCTGGATGGCGCCCGAAACCTTTGACCGCGCGCGGCATCAAGCGCTTGGCCTGGTCCTGCGAACGGCAAAGTCCTCAGCAAAGACGGTCACGCCAACCATCCAAAGAATGGCGCCCTCCACGAGTGGTGGTGGCGCCGTGAAAAATGGGGTCTTGAATCCCGTGGCACCGAGCATGAGGAGTAGTCGGCGCACAAAACCGCCATAGCTCACACCCAAACTTGAAGCTTAACGCTGGCATCTACACAACCAAGAAGGAGAGTTAGAGGAGAGTCGAGTAAAAAGGGTAAGGGAAGTTTTTCCAACATAGGTTTATATAGAAATGGAGGCCTTAAGGAGGTCTTCTAAGGGTTCGCCCTAGAGCAAGGTGGCTCTGATACCACTTCTGTCGGGACCCGGCCATAAAAGTCCGGACCCTTCCTGTGCATCCTGTACTAGTCCCAAGAATCATCGCTAGTACACACAGCCACAACAGAGTGATACATTGCCATAATTATACAAGGTACATAGTCGGGGAACTCATCCCAATTATTTTACATACAAGTCAGCACGCAGGCTGAACCACAGAGTACACAGCGGGAAACATAGGCTAAACCCATAATACAGCTACTCCTCGATACAGAATCCCACAGGCAATCTTGACTGTAGGAACGGACCCTAAGCTTCACTCCTCCGAAGACTCCTCGTAGTCTGACTCGTCATAGTCCCCATCATCCGTCTCGGAGTCGAATCCTGTCTCTTCACCTTTTGAAATTTTAAAAGAGGGAGAGAAAACAGGGATGAGTACTAATACTCAGCAGGGGAAAGGATGTGAAATGATATGATAGCTCTGTACAAAGGTGGCTTTGGTATTTTGCAGAAAAGCCCTGAACAATTTTTCCTAATGAGTTTAAAACGCGGTTTTGATAACATCATTTTTCAGGGGCTCTAATCTTGTCTAGCTCAGTCATTCGGCCAGACGGAACTGTTCCGATCGACCCCTGGCGAACTATGCTCCCTAGCTCGGTCATTCGGCCAATGGGACTGTTCTAGCCATCCGTCGTCAGATTAAGTTCGAACCATATTCGCCTCACGATTGGTTCCAATAGTAAAATCTGAATGGCGGTCCTTTGCCAAATTATTTTAGAAGAAACCCGATTTTTATAAAAGAAGTGGCTACCATATGAACACTCGCCAGCGCCATGACCGTGGAGCACGATCGTCATGACAGCTTTTAACTCTGCAGAGGGGTACACTTTACCCTCTGGAGGCTTCCTGCGCGTTGACCACATCCCCCGAAGTTCCGACTTGATTGCTACCCGCCAGAGGTCGCAATGAGCTGAAGACCGAAAGCAGCCTGTCCCATTCCAGACCCGAGGTTGTACTAAAAGGCTAGGCTCAGAGGTTCATAGGATGAATATCCTTAGACTAGGAGGAACAGTTTTAAGCCCCGATTTACAAAATCCGCGGTGTTAGAAAACACCAACACGGTGCATGCAAGCACCCTCTTGGTGAAAGTTCCTCCTAGTCGGAATATTTGAGGGGAGAGGAATAAGAATACCGTGCATTCGCATCGTGTCCTCCGATGCCTATTTTCCAAACAAGTTCATAAAGACATTTCCAGTAAACATGAACTATAACATGATTTATTTTTGCGGGCATTTTATTTTAAACAACCTAAGTCCAATGGAAAGTAGATAACAATTATTCTAGCTACACCTAGTTTTATAATAATTGGTTGTTATAGCAATACTGTTAAGTAGGTCTAGCTAGTCACCATTCAACTAGTTTTAATATTTTAAAACTAGCATGCATATTTATAAATTCCTAATAAAATATTTTAATGAAAACAGGCTATAGACAATATGCGTCAAAGGACCTGCCTTGAGTTTCAGAAACCTGGTAGCGGTACTCCTCGGCGGTGGTGCCCTCA
This sequence comes from Olyra latifolia, assembly GCA_036346145.1. Lineage (NCBI taxonomy): Eukaryota > Viridiplantae > Streptophyta > Magnoliopsida > Poales > Poaceae > Olyra > Olyra latifolia. Next base: position 10,954,223 of record CM070526.1, read on the forward strand.
CAAGGCCCCTCCTTCGACGGAAACAACACAAGACGCTGAACATGCCAAACAAGCCAAGCACAGTACAATCAGGCTACCAGTACAACTAATGATATTATTATTATTATTTTAAAATGGTTTTGCTATATATTTATTTTATTTTATTATATTATATTATTATTATTATTTTTAAAGGAAAACCCCGATGCGAAGAAGAACTGACAGACTAGCTCTAAAACTACGAGCTGACTGAATCTTTAATAAATGACCCGGTTTTAAATTAAGCGGGGATAGCTCGGCAAAAAGGAGGTGAGCTACTCGAGAAGGGCAAGATGCTCACCGGGGTTCAGGGGTTTTCGCACAGCCCCGAACAGGTCAAGCACCGGAAGACCGACGCAATGCGGCGGCGAGGCAGTCCACGTCCTGCGGCCAAACCCAGAACATGAGTGGAGAAGCCGGGGCGTGGTGGCGCGAAAAGAATCGGCGCAGATCGACCGAAGCCGATGGCGATGAGAAGGCGCGGCAAAAAAATAGGACCTCGGTGGTTCTAATATAACGCGCGACGGCGAGCGTCAATCAGACTTGAGCACGGGACATGGAAGCGAAGTTTGCGTGCAGCAGCAAGGCACGGCAGCTCTTGTTTTTTTTTTTTTAGCTCGCGTGTGGCATGCATGCAGCAGGCGTGCAAGAATTGGCAAGGGGCTGCCCAGGTGCAGCAAAACAAGCTGCTGCGTGCAGGGCAAGGTAGCTGCCGCGGCGTCGCAAAGAAAACGTCAAAGAAGAGAAGTGCAAAGAAGAATGCTGTGTATCGTCGGCAAAGAAGATGCAAAGGCAGCTTGTGGGCAGCAGCATTTCATGCGTGTAGCAGCATGCAAAGGCAGCTTGTGTGCAGCAGCAAGCACAAGTTCAGTATGTGATAGAGGGAGAGAGAGAAAAATCCTGCTGGCTTGCAAGGTGCAGTACGTGAGTGAGTGAGAGAGAGAGAGAGAGAGAGAGAGAAAGAAGTACATGCATGCATGCATGTAGTACGTGAGAGAGAGATTAGAGAGATTAGAGATGTTAGAGATGTTAGAGATTAGGGAGAGATTAACAACATGCAAGACGGTACGGGAGAGATTAGAGAATTATAGAGACTTAAAGTTCAGCCAGAGTTCATCAACTCGCGCGGAAAAGGAATACTAGAATCTACTAGAACTATTAATTTAAAATTGGCTCCAAATTATCTTAACAAAAATTTTAAAACATACTTAACATGCCAAATTACATTATTAAAAATTTTGGGATGTTACAGAATAGCGTTACAGCGTGTGGTGACAGGCATTGATGTGTCATTGCCTACGGTAATGGAAAAAGAAGAAGGGGGTAGTCGAGAGAGAAGTGTACCATCTTTCGATGACATGTGGGACGTAGCTCCTGTGTCCATCACCCAAGGACTCGGTGCTTGGAGGTGTATTTGGTTCATGGCGGCAATCAGGCCTGCCTGATCCCATCCCTACGACGGAGGTGTCGACGCCTGCGAAGGCACGAAGGCGGTGTTTGCCTGTGTATATGGACCGAGCACGCTCTGCTGCTGTTGGGGACACTAGGAGGATCCTGCTGGGCCAGGCGAGGGCGCCCATGGAGGGTAGCACATCCAGGGCACAGGCGATCGCTGCTACCAACGGCCGGAATTGCGGTCACGGCCGCCGTTCCGGCGATTGTTGTTGTGCCTGTTGTCGCCACCACGACTGTCGACATTTGTAGGTGTCGTTGAGAACGATCCAGTAGTGGCGGTGGACCTTCCGGAGGAGGAGCGGCACCCTCCGCTGCAGGGGGAGAAAGAAGCCGCATGTAGTGTCATGGTAGCCGCGACCTTTTCCTCGTTGGCAAAGCGAAGCTCCTTCAAGACCAGCATAGAATGAGCTTTGGCAAATGAGGGAAGGTCAGCAGCGTTGGCGATGTCGTCGGGTGTGTTGGAAATTTGGGGTTGAGGCCGCGAAGGAGACTCAGTACAAGTTGGGGTTCCTGAACACCATAGCCGACATCACGAAGGGCATCGGCCGTGGTCTTCATACGCTGGCAGTAGTCCGAGATGAACAGATCACCTTGAGTCATTGAGTGGAACTCGTGGCTCAAAAAGATCGCCCGTGGCTCTTGTTTCCTTGAAACAGATCTTCAATGGCCACCCAAAGAGCGCGTGCAGTCTGGTTTGAGGCCATGGCGATGTCAAGAACATCATCTGCCACAGAGCCAAACAACCAACTGCGGACGCAACAATCCGCTTGTTCCCACTGCGGGTCGTTAGGGCGTGGCTCCACAAAACCGTTGATGTGGGACTTGAGGCCGAACTTGCCACACATCAATGTGAACAACGACGACCACTTGTTGTAGTTGGAGTTTTTCAGTTCCAGTGTGATAGGAACGTGCGACTTGATGGCGATGGTGGCGTAGGTGTTGATGAACACCGGCATGCTGGTGTTGCTGGTGGCAGGGACAGAAGTATTGTCGAGTGCGCCAGAGGTAGCAGAAGATGAGGTAGGCACCATTGACATGTTGGCTCTGGTGGTGGGGCCTACAATGTTTTTTTTGTGGGGTGAGTCTGATCTGATCTGATCTGTTGAAGGGGGGCTTTGGCCTACTGTCAGCTAGCGTGTGGGAGGAGAGGCAGAGAGGCAGCGCGCGGCGAGAAGAGGGAGGCGGCGGCGCTGGAGATGTGAGGTGAGGCAGCGGCAGCGCGAGGCGAGGAGAGGTAGGCGGCGCAAGATCAAGGCAATGGCTGAGAAGGAGGAGGGCGGCGGCGCCGAGGAGGTGGGGAGACGCGTGGCGTGGCTGGAGCAGGCGGCGGCTAGGAGGGCGGCCATTGAAGTAGAGACGACGCAGTGGAGAGCACGGCAGGCCAAGGCGATGCAGAGAGCAAGCGGGCAAGAAAGGAGGTGGGGAGACGCATGAGCACAGGGGCGAGGCGCCCGCTAGGGCGGCGACGACAGAAGCAAAGGCGGCTGCGACCTAGGTGGGGAGAGGAGTTAGCTTGAGAGGGGAGGAGCCGACGTGGAGAAGAGGAAAACCTAAACCTAAAGCTCTAATACCATGTAGAGAATTAGGGAAACACCTCACACCCTCGAAGGGGGGTGACCTTACATTATATAGTCGAGTCGACTGGGGTATAAAAAGTACATGACTTGGAGTACAAGATTTATATGACTTAGGGTACAAGAAATCCTAATAGCTATTTTCTAATAATTTACAATGGAAGTTGGTCTTGGAAGCCAAATATTCACTGAAATAAAAACTGGTCCGATACACTCGTCTGTATTATTTACTATGCATTACATATACCAGCTAGATTCCCATTTTTTTCCAAAAAAAAACATTAGCTTGGTGGTAAGCGCCTGAAACAAATCAAATCCACCTTGCCGTTGTCCGTCTGGAAGGTTTAGCCCACTCCCATAAAGTGAGAGAGCTATGACGACATGGTGCCCATAAGTATAAGTGTATAACTAGAAATAATATTTACTTAATACTTTTATAAACACAAAACATAAGATTAGCACTATATTTGTTTCACTAAGAAACATCTACAAGGGGAAAGAAATGTAATGGCACACTGGGTGTTGATTTGGAGAAAGCAAGAACAGGTAAAGGGAAATGCCACGCGGATATTGATACGGTTCTTCCCGTTTAGCTCATGAGGATGTAAGAAGAAAAGCTCCCAGCTCATGAGTAGGGATGGCAATCGGGTCTAAACTCTGGATTCAACCAATGCAGACTCGAGAGCCGACCGACATTCTTGGACCTGGACAAGAAAACATCTATGGGTCTAAAATAGGACCCAAACTCGGACACAACGGATTTCTGAACCCGAACGGGTACCCATCGGGTCTACCCTACAACACAGACCACAGAGGAAGGACCATAACAGAGGTAGATCTGGCATCGCCGCCAGCCGCTGCCTGCCGGGAGCCACGCGTGGAGGCCGCCGCCGCGGAGTTCCACGCGCCCCCGTCGAGTTCCACATGGGGGAGGCCGTCATCATCGGGATCCAGCGTGGGAGAGGCCGCGGGGATACACCGTGGGGACGGCCGCCGCTGCCGAGAACTGCCGTGGGGTGGGGGAGGCCGTCGTCGCTGCCGAGATTCGCCGTTGGGGAGGGAGGGGAACGCCGATGAGGTGGAGGAGGGGGCTCGGTTCCTGCTCCTAGCTTCCTGGGTTGGGGTTTGGGGGAGGTGGGGTGGAGGTCTGTTCATCTGGGGAGGTCGGGCTATTAGGGTTGGCCGGCTGGGCATATTATGCATATGACTATAGGGTCCCATGTTTCAGTGCAGTGAGTTGGGTCCAGGTCTGGGTACCCACGGGTCCAAAATAAAACCCGGACTGGACCCGGACCCATGGGTATTTTTGCCATCCTTGCTCACGAGGATGTTAGAGGAAAAGCTCCCAGGATCAACATGAGGAAATAGGAAGCAAAGGGAGGCCAATGCTTGGTGAATTGGGACAAAGTGCATGCCTAAACCCCTCGAGGGTCTAGGTATACTGGATCTCCACCGCTTTGGATGGGCTCTCCGCCTTCGTTGGATTTGGAAAAACTAGAGGTCCTTTGACTCTCGAGACGGCACGATACCAATTAGCTACTCTCCGACAAACTTGGCTCTCCTCAAAGCGGCCATCAAGATCATCGTGGGGAATGGAGACCACATCACGTTTTCGGATGATGCCTGACTCGATGGCCAGACGCCAAAGGAAATTGCCTCTTGTTTGTTCGAGATCACTACTCACAAGGAAAGAACACTTCGGGCTCCTATTTGTTCGAGATCACTACTCACAAGGAAAGAACACTTCGGGATGGATGGCCTACTGAACCTAAATTGGATTAGCTTGGTTTCGCACATGTCAACTTCCAACCACTTACTTGAGTACATTGTATTGTAGGAAAGGATCGCACAGGCGGTGCCTCTCTTGGACCGGCCAGATGAGATTGTTTGGACTCTCACTACTAATGAGGCCTTGACTACCAAGTCGGCCTACCAGATTCAGTTTGTTGGGCAACCCGGTCGGTGACAGTTGGACTGATTTGGAAGGCACACGCGGAGCCTAAATGAAAATTTTTTTGCCTAGACTCTCCATGGAAGCCTCAACACGACAGACATCCTAGCCAAGAAAGGTAGCCGAACCAACATCTATGTAGTTTGTGTAATCAGACATTGGAGATCCAAGACCACCTCTTCAAGGACTGCGTCTATGTTTTGACAGTCTGGTACCTCGCCCTGGGGCCACTTCTAGTCTCATCCCTTCCCCTTTCGGAGTGGTGGGAACTATTGCACAATGGTGTTCTCCCTTTAGGCTGTAAAGAGCTTAACGAGAAGATGGTTTATGCCCCCTAGAGCATTTGGAAGGAGAAAAACCATTGGAATTTTTTTTGACAAATCTCCCAACCTGGGGACTGAGACAGTAACAACTAGAGATGTCATCGTTGATTTCTCGTTGTGGCTCTCAGCGCCAGTAGATCCGAGCTGATTACTCGAGGTGTTTTCCTTCCTCTCCTGTAAATATTGACTTTTTTCTTCTATTAATGGATCGGTAGAACTCTTGCATTTATTCCTAAAAAAAATTGGTGGAATTTGGCATTAAGCATCTAGACATAGCAATTGAAATTGAAATATAATCGCAGCAACCAAACCCTTCGTAAACACACCCTTCACTTACGACACATAACCATGGATTGAAACATATCCTTTTTCTAGATAATGGAATTTAACATCTAGGCCTCTACGTACTGACATATGCAGCCAATACAAGTCATCATCTACATACAAAATGTTGCATCTTCAAAATATAAAGCAAAACCGCATAACACTACCACATTAGCAACTGGTGATTCTATTATTCAATCTCCAACCATGCTTAAGGTCGAAAGGGGGATTGGATGCAGAAGGCAAAGCCAACTCGCAATTGTGTTCCATGTGAAAGAAGGTATGAGGGAGAGTGGATGGAGAGGGTGATCACGAAGAAAGTACATTTCTCTTGGGTGTTTTCACTATATGTACCGTTGATATATGTAATAGGGTATTATCGTGGACTTTAGGTTGCCACCATATTATAAATACCCTTGTAAGCCGCACGGAGAATCCATCTTTTATCTCCTGCGTTTTGTAACTCTCCAAAGATAGCGAAGTTTTGCCGGTTGGTGCCCGTGGTTTTTTACCCTTCTTGTTGGAGGGGTTTTTCCACGTTAAATTCAGTGTCCATTGTTCTTTCTGTTTGATCTATTTCCTGTTTATTTCGCCTTCGTCTTATAACATGTACCACTAGCTAGCAGGGAGATCCTCTCTGTTGGAACACAATCCGACGGTTGATAAGTATATATGGTTGCACCAATAATCCCTATCCCTAAAATCACTACAGTGTTCAAATCCTTATTCATCCCCAATCCCTATCATTATTCACTCCATCCCTATTTTTCTTTCAATCTACCACACTATTCACCTTCCCAACCCCTATCCTGTACAACCCTCAATCCCTAAAATTTGCTGTAGTGCTTGCCATCTCTAACCATTTCTCTATCTCCATTCTCTATCTACTATTTATCGTTCAAACTCCTTTCTCTATTCACTATTTATCGTCCAAACTCATTTCTCTATCTCTATTCACTATTCATCATCTCTACTTTTACTATTCATTGAATCAATACTATGTACTACAGTGTTGCTACAGTGTTTGACCCAAGGTTTTGAGGCAACCATTGGAGATGGCCGGCATCCCCCATTTTAGCCATCTGGTTGGGGTTGCCCTAATAGTGGCGAAGAAAGAATAATAATGGACAGGACCCGAGAAACTGTCATAACAGTTTCAAGTTTACATAACAACTGCGAAAAAGAAATCAAATATCAGTAAGCAGCACAATCAATCTGTAACCGAAGTACCAACCACATTGCAAATGAATTACAGGAGCAAAATTGCAAGGAGTTACAGGAGCAACATGTCAAGTAGTCATGAGAAATACTATGCGGCCCTATACCGTCGCTTCCTATTGTAACGGTCTAGGAAAGCGACAAAACACGTTGTTTCTATATGCAAGCGCACCCGCTCCCTGCGATAGGTACGCCCGGCCTCCAGAGCACGCTCCACCTCCCATGCTCTAGTTGTACATGACCAGGGGGTCAACTACACGCATCGTATCTATGGAGGAGACTAACAAAGCAAGATGCGTAAATGTGCAGTTATGTTATCCATTCGGTTGCTCATTGAAAATTCATTTTTGGTCTGATTGTGTTGAAACAAATTTCTAGCATTAATTCACACCTATGTCTAGCTCTCATAAAATTTTCATATTTTTCTATAATCATTTTATTTTTTGTATTTTCTATGCATGTATTAGTGTTCAAATTTTTATTTAAAAATCATATGATCTGTAAACCCATAAATAAAAAGTAAAAAACTTACAAAACTGAGATATTAGCTATTGGTATCTTACAAAACCAAGATATTTAAAAATTATTATTTTCTTAAAAAATAAAAACTTACAAAAACTAAGATATCCAATCTCCCCTGCCGCTGGGGAGAGCAGGAGACGGCCGAGGAGGTCATCGAAACATCGAGGGAGCAAGTTGCAGGTTTCATTGCCTCATCTCTCTCTCTCTCTCTCTCTCTCTCAGTTTCTTGTGCTCGGATTTGAAGATTTGGTTGCAAAAATCTTTAGATCTAAAAGATTTGGTTGCAAATTTGTTGAGTTGATCGATGTGTTGGTACCTCATAGGGGGAATTAGTATGTTGATTTGGCTTTGATCTTCAGATCTTATATTCCAGTTGCAAATTGAAATGGGGATTTTTTGTCTCATGTGTTTCATTGGTGTTTCATGGCGGTGCGTTGATTTGGGCTGAATTTTCAGATCTGATATTTCGGTTGCAAGCTGAAATGGAGATTTTTTTTGTGTCTCATATGTTTTATTGATGTGTTAAATCGTGTACCATGTTGTGTTTCACGTTTTGGTGTTTTATGGGATGAAACCATGAAACACAATGAAATATGTAGATGAGACACATGCGATACATAGCATGACATACAACACACATGAGACACATGTTCATGTGGTGTTTCATATGTTCTATGACACACGACACACACGAGACATCACAACAACACACGTCAAAACACACTTTTTTTTGTCGTTGCATGCTTACTATACCATGAAACTTTTAGATCTGAGACACCACAATAGCTTATTTTTAGTTTTTCTTGCAAACAGAAATGAGGAATTTTTTTTGTACCTCATGTATGTCTTAGGTGTCTTGCAATGTTTCAAGTGTTTCACAGTGTCAAATGTCTCGTGTGTTTGTATCTCAGGTTTCACAGACATACACGAGATTTTTCTTTGTGTCTTAGGATCTTAGTCAGCGTTGTATCGCGGTGTCTCAAGTGTTTCACAGTGTCTTGGTGTATCAAGTATCTTAAGTGTCTCAGTGTCTCACATGTCTCGGTGTCTCAGTGTATCGTGTGTCTCAGTGTTTCAGTGTCTCATGTCATCCTGACACACAAGCCTTTTTTGTCTTTACTCTTTATACTATACCGTCGCTTTTGCTGAGGGACGGTATACCGTGCAATAGCCCCTTTTTTTCTATACCGACGCATTAATGGTACACACATGTGGCAAGAGAAAATACATATGGTACATGTATCATGTAGTGTCGTGGTTCAACATTGTGCACTGCTTGCATAGCAACGTGGCCATAGGCTGAAAAGAACACAAGGGACGTAGCTAACACTGGGCATGCTTTGCGTGGGCAGGCGAAGAACATGGGACGACTTGGTGTGCATGGGCGGGGATTTTTGTCGCGTTGCTATATCGTCGCATCTGGTTAAAACGGTATACCGGTGGATAGCTATGTCCATAAGTCATGCAATTTGACCTATTTCGTAACTTATTTTATTTTTTAATTATTTTTTGAAATCAGTTTTTTTCATCTAGAAGACATGTTTAAAAGGCATCTAAAATCCATTAAACTTATGAAAACTGGCTCTCGAAGTTGCCTCAAAAAATTTTCAAAATTACAAAATAAGTCATAAGTTATAATCTTGCCACACTTTTCTCAAGCAGTTACATATAGAAGTCACATGGAAAGAGAGAAATCTTGCACAATTGTGGTGGTACACATGCCTAGTGTGGTTAAAACTGCCTAACATAAGGCGTGATAAGACATAGCAGGCTTAGACATCAACCAAACAGTCCATAATCCCTTTTATACAATAATAGAAATTCAGAGTGAAATGAGACATAATGGAGATCTCTTTATTGATTCTTCACTTGTGTGTTACAATGGGTCATAACCCCTTTATACAAAAAATGAAAGGGTGTCTTGAAGAGACACCTCTCTGATTCGAAAGGTGTCTTGAGAATACACCTCTAATATAATTGCAATTAGCAGTTAATTTGCCCACACACTAACAGTGTTTCTCAACAAGCATCATATTTGTTGATGAGAAATTGCTTTTTGTTTCACAAATAAACCTTGGAAGTTGGAACACATTTTTTTAGGAAACCTGGGGAAGACGTTTCACCAATTCAATGTAGATACAGGCTGCATCGTTATTCCTCAATTTGCAACTCTGCAGTCTCTTCTGAATAAAGATATTCATGCCATTGACTGTGGGTGTGAATGATTTTGACTGAAATAAAGAATAAGAAGCCCTGTTATATAGTATATACTGCAGTGTTTATCTTCATTGTAAAATAACTCAATAGCTATACAAAAACTAGAACCACGGATTTTGCTCTATCCAATTTCTCCATTTTTTTTTTTTTGAAAGGTCCAATTTCTCCATTTGGTTATGGGAAGTACGTGAGGCCTTTCAGCTTACCTACTTTTTTTTAGAACAAGCTTGACTTACTTTTGTCAGGTTCTTTTTTTTGGGGGAATATAATGATAGTGCTAGCTATCCCTTATATTGGCTTCTTTCTGTATTTTTAGACTGTAACTAATAGGCCATGATATGAATGTTTATCGTTTAAATGCTTGCCTCAACAAAACAATCAGGCTTATTTATATGTTTTACCTTTTATATTATTTTACTAAAGGCTAAATCATTAGCCTCATTAGAAATTGAAAGTATAGGTCTCTTAGAAGTTCTTGCTGTCATAGGTAGAAAAATGATTAAAGATGTTCCACGGACAAATTCAGACACAAATGAATTTTTTTTTTAAAAAAAGACATGAATGAATTGTTTGTGGTTGTGGATTTACAAAAGGGTAAGGTGGATTTCTTCATTGCCAGCAGGAAAAAAGAACTGTTTCCCTTCTGAATCCAATGAATCCAAGCATTGACCACCAAAGCAGGAATTTGTTACTCACGACCACTTTGTCTGAAGCAGCTACTTGACAACTCATGCTTCACTGACATCAGTAGGATAGCTCCCGAGAACTCTTAGAAAAGTAGCAAACTCCTGTGAACAAAATTAATCATCTCACTGCCCACTTTCAACCACACACACCAATTAATAGCACATACCTTCAAGTTACCAAGAGCATTTTGGGCGTTTGGATCAGCCATAGATGCTTCAAGGTCTACATAGAAGAGGTAGTCGAAGTGCCTGACTCTCGACAGTTTGAAAATGGTGACATGAGAGGGAGAACCAATAGACAGTTTCCAACTATCTCAAACTGTATATTGTTTAAGTAAACTAAAATGAATGAATTTGCTCTTACTTCAGTCGTGCAGAACAATTATCATCAGCTATACGTAGAGGCCTTTTCTTGTGTGGACGACTTTCCATCTTCACATCATACAGCAAAGATGCAGAAATGGTCAGTACCCCACAAAAAATAAGCCCAAGAATGAAAAACTACCACTGAAAGCAGGTCAATATTGAAGGCACCTTGGTGAGGTTAATTTTTCTCAGAGCAAACACTGCAAGCGCCTTAAAGAGTTGTCCAGGTCCTTCTTCCAGAGAGAAGACAATGCTAGTCTGGATATATATCAGATGATGGTAGGGCAACATTTTATCTAATTTTACTAGGAAAGGTCGAGCAATTAATAACTGGAAGACTCCTTGCATCTCATACCTTGAATGGTTTATCAGTGCGAGGAATAATGGATTCTCGAGCTAACATCATAAAACGAGTTACATTATCCGTGTCATCCTACAGAAAGAAGTGAGTTACTGTTCCAAGAATAAGAAGAGAATATGGTATCTTCTAGCTTTAGAACGAATTTGTTGTACCTGAATATTTTCTGCAAGAATATCCAGTCCATAAAGTTGAGCAGCCAATGAACTAGCAACTGCCCCAGTGTCCTTGAGGTTTTGTTCTGCAATAAGCTGCAGAAAACATGTTACTTTGATTAGTCGTCAACAGAACTAACTTGATGTTCTGAACTACTAAACAGACAGCATTTAGTTTACCAACTACTCCCTCTGTCCCAAAATATTTGTCGCCGTTGACTTTTGGACACACGTTTGACCATTCGTCTTATTCAAAAATTTAGTACAAATATGTAAAATTATAAGTCATACTTAAAATGCATTTAATGATAAAACAAGTCATAACAAAATAAATGACATTTACATGGTTTTAGATCTGTCCAAATGAAAGGCACATTTTTCTTAAGCAAGTCAGACAATGGTCGACTTAGAACACCATAATGCTGAATAAACTTTCGATAATATCCAGAAAGTCCAAGGAATCCCCGGAGCTGTTTAGCGTTAGTTGGAATAGGCCATGACTGTATTGCTTGAATTTTAGCTGGATCCGTGGCTACTCCATCTCCTGTAATTGTATGTCCCAAGTATTCCAATTTTTGTTGAGCAAAAGAACATTTAGACCTCTTGAGAAAGAATTGATGGCTCTTTAAGATTTGCAACACCTCTGCTATGTGCTTACAATGTTCTTCTAGTGTTGAGCTGTAAATCAATATATCATCCATAAAGACGAGAACACATTTACGCAAGAGATGTGCAAAAATGGAATTCATTACTGCTTGAAATGTGGCCGGTGCGTTTGTTAGTCCGAATGGCATCACTTTAAACTCCCAATGGCCATTATGAGTGCGAAAAGCCGTTTTAAATTCATCCGCTGCCACCAATCTGATTTGATGGTATCCCAAGCGAAGGTCCAATTTAGAAAACCAACGAGCTCCATGTAATTCATCAAGCAATTCATCTACCACTGGAAGAGGATACTTGTTCTTTATTGTAATAGCATTGAGTTAACGATAGTCAATACAAAATCTCCATGTGCCATCTTTTTTCTTTACCAATAGCACTGACGAGGCAAAGGGACTTGTACTCGGTTGATCACACCAGAGGACAGCATCTCTTGAATCTGCCGTTCAATCTCATCTTTTTGAGTTGGACCATACCTGTAAGGTCTGATGTTCACTGGTTGTGTACCGGGTAAAATGGGTATGGTATGGTCACAAGTTCTATTGGGAGGCAATGTTGATGGTGTCTGAAACAATTCAGAGTGCTGGCTGAGAAGTTCTTGTATGACAACAGGAATATCCTCAGCTAACTGACTGTTCTCTGCATTATACAATTGGATCACATGGGCTACCTCGCCACCTTTCATCATGTGTGTAAGTTGGTCACCAGATATCTGAGGACATTGGGAAGTATCATCTTGAATGACTTTCAACAAAATTTGCTTGCCATTGTGTTTAAACTGTAGAGTTCAGTCTTGCCAGTGAACTAACATTGGGCTACAGGATTCAAGCCAAGTCATGCCCAAAATGGCGTCATAACCACACAATGGTAGTACCCTGAAATCCGTGGAAAACTTGTGGCCTTGCACTCTATAAGACAGGTGAGGTACTAGCAGTGTGCTGCTCAATTTAATTCCGTTTGCTATCATCGCAGATATGGGTGGTACTGTCTCACAAAAACACTTCAATGTTGCTACCAAGGTTTCACTAATAAAGTTTCTTGAACTTCCAGAGTCCACCAGAATAGAGATGTTCCTATTCTGAATCTGTCCAGACAGACGAACAGTTCTTTTACCTTGTGTGCCTTCAACAGCATAGGGAGATAACAGAGCCAATTCCTCTTCATTGTCAATTGCCGGGTGAACCTCCTCTGAATTCTGTTCACTGTCCTCTCTTAAGATAGCTTCTTCCAGTAGCTGATTCAACATGTGAAGAGAAACTGTCCTAGCACACTTGTGTCCTGCTTGCCACTTATCTCCGCAACACATACAGAGACCTTGTGCATTTCTTTGAGCCCTTAGTGCTTCTGTCTTATCCCGCTGTTTGCTTTTTTCTTCAGGTTTTGTTTCAGCTAGGGCTGGTCCGATGATCCCTTTGCCTGAATGAGGTAAGTGGAATAAAGGCAGCCTTGTGCTCTTTTTTCAGCACATGCTTGCGTTGAATAACATTCAGCTCATCTTCCTGCAAAAGTGCTAGAGAATATGCGGCATCAACAGTTCTAGGTCTGTGTAATATGATGGCCGATCTGATTTCATTCTGAAGACCCTCTATAAATTTAGTAACTAACACACACTCATCAAGACTACTGTTATGAGCCAACACCCTATGAGCAGTTTGTTGAAATTTTTCATAGTACTCTTGTACTGTTTGGTCTTGTCTTAGACTAAGCAAATTTTTCATATAGTTGTGATACAAATCAATACCAAATTTCTTTTCTACAGCAGTACATAGCTCCGGCCAACTATCAATTGTATGTTGCGCTTCATACGTTTGAAGCCAAAGTGAAGCATTACCATGAAAATGCAGAGTTGCAAAAGAAACCCAGATATCCACTGGAATTCTGAACATGCTAAAGTATTTCTCACATTTGGTTTTCCAAATTCTAGGGTGATCACCCGCAAATATGGGAAAATCTGTTCTAGGCATACGAAAGTCCTTATCCACATGGAACAGATCATGAGTTTTCAAATTAGTATGGTCAGAATAGCTAGGAACAAGTGGGATCGAACACGTACCCTTGACCAGGGTATGTTCAGAGAACCGAACATCCTCTGTAGCCACACCCTAGTAATCTTGTGCTCTGCGGTGGCCATTAGCCTGAGGAGTCACCGGAGATGTTCTGGGATTTGGTGTCTCCTCCAACATACGAACCCTAGTTCCCAGTGAATCCAGTGAATCCCGCAGTTCCGACAACGCCGAATCCACTCCCGGGCGTCAAGCTTCGGCATCTTGCAAACGACGATCAATCCCCGTCAGTGTGGATAAGATGAGCTTGATATCTTCGCTGACTGATTTCACATCGTTGCTCAGAGATGAGAGACGGGTTTCCATCTTGCCTACTCCGATTGCTGGATTTTCTGCAGATCACGCACTGGTAATTTGCCCCAAGCTCGTCCAGACCGCCGGCAGAGGGATTTTACCGCTGCCGTACGGCAACGAACCAGTCCGTTGGAAACTCTTTACTGATTGAGCCGAGGGAATGATGAATTACCCAGCACCGAACCGAATCTAATACCACTATGTCACGATCTAGCCGCACTCGTAGCAGATTTTGAGGGAGAATTGAGCAAATTGGGAGCACGGGATGGAAGAACAGAGGAGATAGCAAGATGGGGAATAGTATTGTGTTTTTCCTTGTTGCCAATTTGGCTACAGCATCAGAATAAAAGGCAATGCCAATGGGCCGCGATGGCCAGGCTCAACACTCGCCACAGCCAACCGAATGCGTCGTTACACTGTCATAATAATCACTCTACTTCATTTCCAAATCAAATGGACGTAGCATAGTGGTATACATTGAACAAGATGAACATACTCATGTATAATTGCCTAAAATCAAACGAAAATAACAGAGACCAAGACAGTTAGAACACAGCTATAGATCATATAAAATTAACCTTTATACCACAACATCAGCCACGCTTCATATCCGGGTTGAATCAACTTCATTAAGAATTCTCACAGATTGCTGTAATCCTCAATCGGGGTGGTTGCTCTGGTTCAGCATTCCTTTTCCAGAATGCACGCCGCCACCATACCTCAAACCCTCTCTGAATGTTTGGGCAGTCCTCCCCAGAGTTGAGGAACCGATTAAACCATGCAAGCAGGATCTCCTGCTGAGTTGCAAGCGGCAGTGTCAGGATTGTGTTTGCCAGCCCATCCTCAATCAAGTGTCGGTCAAGCCCCTTGCATGCTCGCCGCATCCATCCAAAGTCTTCGTAGAAGGGCTCAAGCCAGGTACTCAAGAGCTGGCAGCGAGCCTCCTTCGACACTAAGATCTGTCCCTTGCCAACCCCAACGAAGAGCCTCGCTGTCACTCGGCTCACTTCATAGCGATGTATTGCTGGCACTTTACCATGGATCTCTGACAATTCAGTCTGCATTGCCCATGTCCTCAAGAAGTCCTCCGCAATCTGGCGCTCAACAAGGATGTCCAGCATCCAATGCAAGTTGTCAGCCATCCTTGCAATCTGTGCTACCTCTGATTGGTCACCCCCAGCAACCTTCACAAATTGTTCACGCAGCAAGCACAAGCAGCCATTGCATGACGAGTAGAGTGACTCCTTGCGGAGGTCACCACCAATGGCTCCACCGCGTGATGTGCTGTTCTCCCTGAGCATTTTGGAGACCAGCCCCTTCATCTCCCTCCTTGCCTTCTCATCCTTCCCTTCCAGGACAACCTGCAAGAGCCTGACTAACACCTCCTCACCACCACCGGTATTGCCACTGCCATTGCAACTCCCTCCCACTTCCACCTCCTCGGCCACTGCAGAAGGTGCCAGCTCCAGTGAGACCCTCTTAAGCACCTCCCCAGCGCCCGGGCTCTCAAGGTGCAGCTGCGTCAATAATGCAGCCACTTTCTCATCATCATCCTCTGCCCATGGCGCCGCCTCCAAATACTCCAAGCAAGATAGCACGCCAGCATCGAACACGATGGCCGCTGATACCTACAAAAAGAACACAGGAATTAAGGACCAAAAATCAATGATTCCAACAGGCCACATGACATCAAGAGAGGAAAAAGGCCGCACCTTTAGAATGCCAAGGACCTTGCTTACATCCTCCCGCATGAGCCTTCGGCGGAGATCCTTGCAGTACATGAGCCGCAGCGTCTCGACGTACACCTCGACGTCGTCGCAGTCTGAGATCTCGACGATGTGCGGCAGTGTCCGCTGCTGCTTTGACCACCGGTCCGACAGCTTGGCGGCGAAGAACCTGCTGTGCGCCACGAGTATGTGGCGATGCACGGAGAGCGTGATGGAAAGGCCGTCCTTGGAGCTGAGCGTGAGGCGGACATCGGAGGAGTCAGCGTCGTTGAACTGGTTACCAGGGCTGCAGCTGCCGATGAGCTCGGCGACGCGCTCCTGGAGCAGCATCTGCCTGTCCATGGAGCGCGCGGGCGGGAGTGGGTGCGGCTGGGGCGGCGCCGGGATGGAATGGATGGCGGCGGCAGTGCGCGGGTGGTAGTCCTGCTCGTTGGCCATCATGTCGAAGAGGGTGGGGCTGGAGCGCGTCTTGTCGAGCGGCAGCGGCGGCGGGGACATGGGGTTGAGCAGGCCGGCATTGAGCGCGGAGTTGAACTTGGTGTAGCTGGACGGGTAGGACGGCGCGTAGGAGGGCGGGTTCGGCGGAGCGGCGTAGGAGGCGGCGCCTGCGGGCGCCTGCGGCGGGGGATCCATGGGATCGGCGCGGGCAGGGGTGGAGGAGGAGGAGGAGGCGGTGGAGGAGGAGTGGGAGGCGGCCTGGTGCGGGGCGCAGCACCAGGAGGAGGAGAGGTCGTGGGGAACGAGGTGGGAGGGCGAGAGCCTTGGGAGCGGCCTGGATCTGGATGAAGCGGCCATATTTGGGGGTCGTGGCGTGGGGATTCTCGCCGCTCGGGGGGCAGGCCGGGCACGGGAGCGGTTGTCGTCTTTTGAGGTGGGGTGGGGTGGGGTGCGTGGAGTGATGGGCCACCGCGTCGGGAGTCGGGACCACCCGACGGCTGTGCTGCGGCCCGTGGGCACAGCATCGCCGCGCAGGGCAGCAAGGACTTAATTGGTACCTCAAGTAAAGCCCGCGAATCAATTTGGTAGCCGAAGTGAAATATTAGACAAGAATAGTCTTTTAACTGATGAACGGAGTGGTTTTAAAGATTTGTCACTGATGTGACTTAGTTTTGTTGATGTGACAGCTACACGGTGTTGACGTGGCTGCCACATCCACTCTTAATCTCTCCTGACAGCCCTCTCTCAATCTCTCCTCTCTCTTACACACACACTCTCTCTTCATTTGTCTCCGTCTCTCACTCTTTCTCTCCCTCCCCCTTATCTTTCTTCCTCCTCCATAATGCCCGGTGAGCTGCCTCCTCCTCATCTTCTTGCACCGACGAGCCACTACCACCTCTTCCTTGCACCGGTGAGGCACCCCGCCCCATTGCTCTCTCTCCCCCTTCCCTAGGGTGGCAGGCAACCGGCGTCTGCGACCTCGGCGGAGGAGGAAAGGAACGGCGTCAAGGGCGGTGGAGGGAGGCAGCTACGAGCTTGGTGGCAACAGAGGGACATGGCTCGGCGGAGGAAGAGAGAAACAACGTTGAGGACGGTGGAGAGAGACGGCTATGAGCTCAATGGCATCAGGGTGGCTGTCGACGATTTGTGTCGGCAATGTATTTTATAGGGCTATGCGAGAGATCACAACTCGATGGTAGCACAGGCGAGATTTATCTGAGTTCGCCCTCTCAAAGAGGTAATACCCTACTCCTGTGCTCGTGGATTGTATTGTGGGGTGTCGATTACAATGTATGTTCTCGTCGAGATGGCACGAGAACAGACAATGATGTGAATGATGAATTTTATGATCTAACTAGGGACCCTGACCCCCTTTATATAGTGTAAAGGGTCGGGTTACAGATAGGTTCCTTAATCCGTATAAGGGAGATAGAGATATAACCGGGTTGGTCACGCCTATCTCTATGTATTCGAGTAGAATACTGAATTAAACTTCCTTGTGAAGCAAGTCGGCATGCCATCCTCCAAGCCCGCTTTCTGGAAGATCCACGCGACTTGGCCCAAGGAGGTGGTACGTCCAACCGTATATTTCTGAATACCCGGGGCCCATGTTGTCCACAGTGGCAGAGGGAGGCAAGGGCGGCGGCTACGAGCTTAGTATTGTCGAGGGCGGCAGAGGGAGGTGGCGGCAAGCTTCTCCACATGGGGGTGGTGGAGGGAGGCGGGCGACACTATGGGTAGGGAAGAGGCCGACGCTTGTGGGCGACCAATTTGCAATACTTTTATATTGAAAACTAATCACCCTAAAGTTACAAAACTTCAGAATTGATATAATAATAACTTTATTACAATACCAAAACTAAGTAATTTACAGTTATATTTCTCCTATTTTACAGCTTATTTGAGTGTACAAGAAAACTTAATATTCTTGACCGAAGAGATCCATTTCTTCTTGAGAAAATTCAATATCTGCTGATAAGTAGGATCTGTTCATTTAAATGAGCAGTTCCCAAATAATGGGTAAGTATAAAAAAAATTATACCAAAGAGGTTTTTGAGAAAATAATAATATTATATGTAGACAATATTCAAGGAATAGCTAAGGCTTTATGGTGATCATGCAAAATTTTGGATTTTTAAAAGTCTTATTTATTTCTAAAGCAATTTTTCATAGTAATACAAATTCTATCAACTTTCTCCATCCTTATTCATTTACAATTCGGACAATATTTTCCATAGAATAAATTCATGGATTTTGATAAATAAGAGAGGCATCACCCATTTGACACAACTTCTTATACCCGAAGTAAGGTCTATCGATGAATTGGTTATTAGCTCTGCAGAACCTACCCAGCTTTACCCATATAGTGGCCTACTACATGGATGGGAGAAAAATTTGTGTCATTCTTATTTATTAAGCCCAAGTTTTTATAGAAGCAAATGATATCTAGATATTCTCATACCACGATCGAGCAAATATCTAGTGCCCTTGAGTGTCAATCAAACTCTTTGATTCCTCTAACCCAAGACGACAAAACACTGCTTCGAATTTGCTTCTATAGTTTATAGAGTAACGATTTCGGGGAGTTCACACTCTCTCCACTGGTGTTATTGAGTGGTACTTCCTTGTACCGACGGGCTCAAATAACAAAACACTTGTTTCCAAATTACTCTATAAAATACAATCAACCTTCCAAATTACTGACTTTTCCACCACAAATAAGTTATCCAAAGTAACTTATTTGTACGCAGATAATTCCCATTCTTAATATGAGATAATCAAATTTTAATATTTTTGCCTATACTAGGTTTTATCGAGAGGTTGATTATTTTTGGGTGGCTTTTTAAGGTATTGAGGTTTGGATAAAATCATACTTGGAATGTATAAATAAATAATTAGAAAATATATGCAATAAATAGTAAGTAAAAGAAATTTGGTATATCAAAATGCATCAAGGTAAGAAAACACGCTTCTTCGGTTGTTGGTTCAAAATCAAAAGATTCTTCTGGAAAATCCAACTCAGAAGTTTCAGGAAGTCCTAAGTCGTTTTCTATAAAAGCAAAAACATAATAAAGATTCAAAAGATATAAATTCAAATAAAATATGCATATGATTTTTGAATAGATAAAAAAATGATGATTTTATGTTTTAAAATCATTTTCTTTATAAAATTGGATGTTAAGAAAATTTTGACAGAGTTTCGGAAATTCCTCCGGATAGCAAGAAAATTTGTTATTTAAATTTTGGTTTTATTAAAAAATGGATCAATTGAGCTCTAGAGATCGAATTAGACAACATTTCTCATGTTGGAGTTAGAGATAGAGCCAATTGAGAATATAAAGGAATTTTTCAAAAGTTATTCTTTTTACCACTTTAAATAACTTATAGGAAAAAGGTTTTTGAAATTTTATTAATTATTTTATTATATAAATGTCAGATTTAATAATTTAAATAAATTCTTCATATTATTTTATATTTTTGGAAATTTTGGCAGAATTTTTGGAGCTATTTTAATATTTTAAATAAATTTTGGGCTTGTATAGAGCCGAGATGGGCTTTGGCCCAGCCTGCTCGGGGTGTCCTGACAGGTGGGCCCCGCAGGCAGTGAGACATGGAGTGAAGCTCGTCGGGGCGGCATTGCCGGCGGCGAGCGGCGGCCGGAGAGAGATGGCCGGCGGTTGGAGAGGGTAGAGGGAGTTGCGGGCTACCTCCTAGTGAGCTTGGTTGGGGCTGAGGTGGATGGGAAGGGGCTGGCGGTGAGGCAAGGCGGCGGTGGAGTTTCGGGCTCCGACGAGGGGGTGCTCCGGCGAGGTATAGAGGTGGAAGAGTGGCGGAAGTGGTGGCTTGAGTCACAACGGCTAGGGATGCCACTTATAGCGTTCGTGGCTTGGCGATCACGGAATCACGAAGACGACAGCGGCGGCGCTGGCGGCGTGTCGGAAAGCAATTTGCTACTGGCGGCGGCCGGATGGAGTTGGCGACGTGGAGGATGAGGTTCGCGGCGTCGGGAGGAGTCGAAGAACTTCAGCAGAGAGCGGTGGCGAGCTCCAACGACGATTGTGTCGTTTTCCGGTGAAAACCACGGCGGACACGGCGGCGCCGGAGTTGGAGACGGCGGTCCTGTGGGCTGAAGTCGGCGGAGGCGACGTGGTCGTGTCTTGGCCATCGGATTAATTCGAATGGCTAGGATTAAAACCTCGAAGTGGTATGGTTATCGGCCATTAGATCAAGGTGATTTGATCTTGGCCGTTCGTGGCCACTTAAGGCGCTGGTAGGCCGGTTTGGGCTAAAACAGGAACGGGCCTTAGGCCCAGGTAGTGCTCCGGGCTGAGAAGGAAAGCGCATTCCCAAAAGGGAAAGCGTAATTTTGATTTTTCAGAAAAGGAATGGTGTTTAGAAATTTGTAGAAAATTATAGGAAAATCAGAAAAATATGAAATAAATTTCTAAATTCTTATAAAAATAAGGGTAATTTAATTATGCAATAATATTGGTTACTTATGTAATAAATATTTTTGAAAAAAATAATGGATGTGATTTTCTTTAATAATAAATAGGTATTGAATTTGGAAATTCATCAAAAATTAGGAAAAATTAAAAGGAGTTTTAAATATGACTTTTGCGGAAAAAAATTTTATGAGAAAATTTTGGTTATGTTACAACGCTCGACGGCGCCGGGGATGGCGGAGGGAGGTGAGGGTGGAGGCTACGAGCTTGGCATCGTCGAGGGCAGGGAAGGGAGGCGGACGTGAGCTCCTCTGCATAGGGGGCATCGGAGGGAGGCGAGATAGCATTGTGGGTATGGAAGAGGCCGACGCCGGTGGGGGGAGAAGGGAGGGATGGAGATAGATGAGACGGGGGTAAGAGTGAGAGAGAGGTTAGGCTTAGACTATGTCCAACTCAATTCCCTTTATTTCATTCCCTTCCCCATCCCCTTCCCCATTCCCATCAAAGATTCCTTCCCTTCACAGGAAATATCTTTAACCCAATTCCCTTCGTCACTCCCTTCCCAACCATATCACTCATTTTTTATTGCTTTTTGCAACACCTCCATAACTACCATGTATTTGTACTACATACACGTATAATTGAAATATGTATACCTGATGCGCCGTGTTTTGTACATGCATTATGTGTAAAATTTTTTAATGTAATAAAAAAATGTTCCCAACAAAATAAGATACTGCAATTAATTATTAAAAAAATTGACACAGATCCCCCATATGCACCCAAATCCACCCAAATCGACCCAAATCCCCCATATCCGTGCGACAAAAGCAACGTACCTTGTCTCCGCCGCTGAGTTCGTCGCTCCACCGCCGCCTTGCCCGGAACCACCACTCTCCAGCGCTGCCACCCAGATTTCCGTCCGTCTGAAGCCTTGCTAATCGCCTCTCTTGCGGGAGCCGGGCGAGGATGGACAGAGCACCCCAAGATCTGGGTTTCTCTCATCTTCGAGGGATGGGGGCGCGAAGGGTCCGGCGTTGGAGATCGATGCGTTCCCGTCGCGGGTGGGAATGGGGGGCTGAGGGGAATGGGGCACAGGACGAGGCTCGCGTTGGACTTAGTGTTAGAGAGAGAAGAGATGGAGAGAGGATATGGCAACCACATCAGTGAAACGAGCCACATCATCAAGAAATCTATAAAAATACCTAGTTGACTGATCAAAGGATTATTTTAGTCTAATTTTACTTAATGGAGAACCACTCTTGTCCAATATTTTATTTCAAAGACTAAATTGGTTCGCAGAGCTTAGTTGGGATACCAATTAGTAATTTTTCCACGCAGCAACGATGAGTGCATGCATCAATGCTGGCGCGTGGCCGCGATGGGTACGCGCTTCTGAGCGCTGGGCTAGAGGAGCCGAGGACGACGAGCGGCGCCGGCCGCCGCTTGCACATGATGGACGGCGTGGGTTTATGGCGTTGTGCCGTGCCGGCTTGCGGTGGCCGGGGGCCGCGACAAGGAATTTCCCCTGTGCACGGTGCACCGAGCTACATAATAGTAACGGGCGTGCGACCGACATGATACAAGCTGGCGTACCAATGATCACAATCACGCCCTAAACAGATTGAGTCCAAATCACATTATTAGAGCTTTGCTTAATTACGTCCCACCAGATCAGCAATACCGGATTGGATATCACAAGGGGCACGTAATTCAGCGATATATGTTCTGTTTGTCAGTATCTTCTCGAGCTGCATATTCTTTATAAAAAAAAGAGGTTTTTCCGGTCGGCAGCACGAGCACCCACACGGACTAGCTTTTTGGATAACGTGGTTAACTACCCGATGCAAATAGAACGCTCCATTGAAACATCGTGTGGTAGTACTGCGAAAACAACTTAATAACTTGTGAGACAAAAGATAATACTTATATAACATCACAATAATAGGAGTGCGAGTCGAGTTGGGTCATATAGCAATTGCCTTTCGTCCTTCTCTCCATATATAACAACGCGTCTCTAATGAGGATTCACTGGGGAACAGTCCAACCCGTATCAGACTGAAACATCGGTGAAGTACCACCAAAACATTTTTCATTAACATTCGAAACATGTTTCAAGCAGTTATGGAAAATGTTTCAAAAATGGTTCGAAGATTTTGAACTCAAACGAGCAATGTTTCACAAAACTGATGCAGAGACTTGCAGCAATCGAAGAAAAAAGCGGCAAAACATTCATGAAGACTTACTTAAACGAAAGGTTTACTCTCGTGAAATATTCGATAAGTTTTACCGAAACGGTGAAATTTTGCTGCAACAAAAGTAAACTGTTGTGAAACATCACATAGTTTCACTGGAACAACGAAATTGCTCTGTGCAA
The DNA here is from genome assembly GCA_036346145.1 of Olyra latifolia. Taxonomy (NCBI): domain Eukaryota; kingdom Viridiplantae; phylum Streptophyta; class Magnoliopsida; order Poales; family Poaceae; genus Olyra; species Olyra latifolia. Next base: position 10,977,394 of record CM070526.1, read on the forward strand.
CAACTCAAAAACACAAAAGTGTAACAAGCCAGCAACATCCCAACACAATAGTTGCAACAAAAAAAAATGTTCTTTGCAACCACCAAAAACCCCAACCAATTAAACAATCACACCCGTCAGCTTTATGGTTGTCCTAGATTCGGACCTGGTCTACACAAACTCATTATCGTCATTCTATGTCTGAGCTTGAAGGCGCCATGGCCCATGTGTCGTGCCCCAACAAACCGCACCGCATGTCACGTGGGAGGAGTGGCCTGGCTGACCCATGATCTCCACCAAGTTACCTAGCATGAGAAGGCCACCCACGCAACAGGGGTAGGCAGGGTCCTTGCCGGGCCACGTGAGGACAAAGAACAGCTCTAGCCCAGCGCTTTGCTCCATGCTCCCACAAAGAACACCATTGTCCGAGCACAAAGAAGAACAACGTTGTTCTTCGCTTCGAAGAACACCATCGTGCTTCGCTTTGCTTGATCTACTAATCCCAAGATAGCCTCCCTCGCTCTGAGCCAATGGGGATTTCGTAAACAGCCTTCGCTTGGTCTAGGTCTGAGCGGCCAAAGAGTGGGAGAGAGAGAAAGGGGAAGAGTTTTTTTTTGGAGAACTCCGTTTAGGGACTTGGGGGCCATGTCGGATGTAGGAATAATGGAGTTGTGGGCCACAACGACCGTTTAGGTGGATTTTATGGGGTCGAACATCCGGACCAAATGCTTTTCGTAATTAGCCTTCATCGCAAATGTAGCAATTTTAAAACTTTAGATTATTAACGTATTTAATTTTGGATTATATTGAGAATAACTCCCAGCTCTACAAAATCAGAGAGTGCTCCTTACTTGATCAAATGTTATGCGCAAGGAATAACAAAACCATCATTAATAGGCATGGTACAAGGAACTACTTTGCTGGTATAATCGCTAATCTTTCATTTAATGTTTATTTCGAATTTGAGCTATTTTTGTACTTTCATTTGTGTGAAAAATAAAACTGGTAATTTTATTTATTTATCTTTAGAATTTCGATCATTAATTGGTGTAGTATACATGATGTTTTTTCTTTTAATCCAAGATGTCATAACTTGGGTACAATACGTACAACCTATAATTAGTACATATATAAATATCTACTAGTAAACATCTATATATTCAGCCGCTGCAACTAACACCATGAAAAAAAAAATGCATCTTACTGTCTCAGCCGATCCTTCCCCTAATGATACGCGGGAGAGATCCAACAAACACATCGGCACACCTCCTTTCCGTACGGAGGCAACATGCAAGACTTTTTCATGTATATCATAATTTGAAAAAGGCGAGCGCCACGGCTCGAACGTCCTATCCATCGGACGCATGACGTCATCACGGAAACTTGAAAAATAACTGCGAAAACTTGCAAAAACTATTGATGAAACTTAACAGTATATAGATGAAAACATAGACGAAACTGATGAAACCTGAGTAATTTCTGCTGAAACTTGTGGGGACTATTGATGAAACTTGACTAATAACCAATGAAATTTGGAAAAATTACTGACGAAACTTGAAAGACCATTGAAACTTGAATAATTTCTTCTGAAACTTGGAAAAACTACTGATAAAACTCGGCTAAACTACTGATGAAACTTGAAGAAGAACCGATGAAACTTGGTTAAACTATGCTGAAACTTGAAGAATGACCAATGAAACTTGGCTAATCTACTGATGAAACTTGGTTAACATACTAATGAAACTTGAAAACGGACCAATAAAATTTAGGTAAACTACTGACGAAACCTTGTGTTCCACTGTTGTTCAAAAAATCATCCATGCAAATAAGAAGTTTCGCGAGAACAAAACAAAATTTCAGCAGGCAAAACCCCCAGTTTTGTACATACATGACTCAAGGTTCATTGAGAAAATAGGGGATTCACCTTCTCCTAGTCCTTTTCTTTTCTAGATCCAGCGAGTCTTCATGCTGTGCTTGCCAGATTTGGCCGCCAAAAAGCTCCCTAAGCTCACTCACCTTCCATACTGAGAGAGGGGTAGAGAGAAAGGATGGGAAATAGAGGGAAGATGAGAGATGGGGAAAGAGAGTACAAGGGAAAGAGGGAGAAGAGACAAGACAAAGCACCGGCCCAATGAAGCCACCGCAGACCAAAGAAGTCAGCGCCACCCATGAGTGGTGTCGGTCCAGCAACGACGGGGAGTAGACCAGAAACAAAGATAGTATGAGCTGGGGAGATGCCTGCGAGAGAAATGAGATGAGAGAGCGAGTGCTAGATCCAGAGTAGCGATGGAATCGAGTAGCATGGGCCTGCGCCAAATGGGCCTTGGCGTCGGACCGCGTCGGACGCCCTGTACCAAGCGTTTTCGTTTGAAAAAAGGTCTAAAAGTGATGGGGGTCAGACTGAATTTATTTCTTGATGTTGCTTGATGTTAGTCATATGTGTCTGGTTCACGTTGCGCGGGTGATTCTCCTCTCCTTTCTTGGCAAGTGCTCTGGGGTTCTCGCCACCACCGGATAGCCTTTGGGGTTCACCACATTCTCGAGCTTAGAGCCTTAGAGGGAGGTCGGGGCGGTAGACGGAGTCAGAGGGCGAAATGGCAATGAAAATGCTTAGTCATTCGAAGGAGGGAGATGGTGGTGGATCGAGCGCAAGAGTGCCTGAGATGAGGAAGGAGGTGGGGCAAGGTGAACTCATTGGAGAAGATGAAGGGGTTGGTAGGAGAGGAAATCCAATAGAGAGGGAAGGAGACAGGCTTGACAATGTGACAAGGAGATTTGACGATGAATGGTACCGAACACCAATGATGGAAAGGAGGTCGACGGTGAGCACCTCACGGTGTAGCGACAACTGATGAGAGAGAGGCGGGAGGGGGTGCTCTCTTGTGCAGAATGTGTTAGCTTGGGCATCAGGCGTAGACGTCTGGCTAGAAGCCGCTTCCTTTTATTTCCTAACCACCCAAGCATCCGTGATTTAGTACGAGAAAATCCAGATTCCACCATTAAGAGTATGAAAGAGCTAGTCATATGCATTCGGCTTTACCGTGGGAGATTGATGCAAAACACTTCACGATCAACCATACATAGGTCATACGCCTTCAGCTTCGCCATGTGCGATTAGTGCTACATGTCGCATCATATGCCTCGTTGTGAACGACCATGCAGATGGCATCAGAGACTAGCACATGTTATACTTTGGTTGTATCCACCATGAGAATTTTGAGGGTTTTATCGGATAAAGTGAGTTTGTTATGATAGATGATATGATGGGTAATTTTAGTGAAGCAGATGAGTTAGTTATGACTAATAATAAATAATTGAATAGCATTGTTGGATAATTTTAGTGAAATGTGACGTCACTCATCACTCACAAAAAAGACTTTTTTATTACCGGAAGAGATGTGCAGTGAGGATGTTATGTTGCTTATCCTCTCCTCTACTAAGTACGTATCTCCCTAAGATAGGACATACTTTGTGTATCGTGCCAAACATGTACATACGCAATCGAAGAGTGAGGAAAAGGAATAAAGTACAGAATATCGTAAAATCGACAAAATGAAAACCCTATAGAATAGACTAGTATCTCCACACTTAATGAAGAATATAGCGCCCTAGTTTAGCCTTATAATAAAAGGCAGGAAGGACTTCTTGCCAGTGGCGGGCCTAGGATCTCACTAAGTTCCGGGATAAAGTTTAGAGCTTTTTTATGATATACGACGACAAATATAGTAGCACGGTAGTATAATTTAGATATAACCGTCTTTTGCTCAAAAAAGATCTAACCGTTCGTTTAGAGCACATTCTTCGTAAAAATATACTATCATTGTCTATGGTAGTTTAAAAAATTTAAATTAATATGAGCCATCAGATCGAGAAGAGTAGATGGGCAACGTTCATTTTAGTGTATTATAAAATTTCTCAAAATTTAATGCACTAAAACTTAGTGCAAATTTCTCTTCATTTTCTAAACTCTTTCTCTAATTTAGTGCAAATACTTATAGAAATAATAATCGGAGCAATGATTACATCATATAAATTATAAAAATTAATACAAGAATAAAGTAAGTAAACCTGTTCGGGTGATGGCTTGGCCGTCATCTATCTGATGATGCAAGTCGCGTCGACGATGACGGTCGACGCCAGTGTCGCGATCGTGATCACAGATCGGGAGGGTGCAATATGCATCTTGGCGAAATGCGCAGTATGATATCGTCCGTGGGGCGAAACCCACGAGCCGCGTAAGGCAGATCGTAGAGAGCAGGCGTCATCGTGTTGCATACTCACGTCAATGCTTCGAGCCGTCGATCAGCTGATGCGTCATCGCATACAAGTATACAATATACACGGCTGCTGGTGGGTAGCCCGCAGCCGGGCCAGCGGGCCGTAAGGCTAATACATATTGTCAATGTCCAGTTGTGTTGCCAATTGCCATAACGGTGCATCCGCCATCAAACCACGGGCTGGACCTCTTGAGACTTTACTTAGGCCTATATATGCTATGGACAGGTGCTACTAGTAGGATTGCCAGACCCCAAGCTGAATCCCACCCAGCCCGAGGCCTGAATCCGCCCCTGCTCCTTGCCAAACCATGCAGAGAGCACCGAAGAATTCATGAATCTCGGACGCCGCGGCAGATGCAACGCATGTGCGTTCTTCTTGATAGCTTTGGCTTTTCGTAACCTTTCACTGAGCCAAAGAACAATCAGTAACATCAATGCAAGAAATGCTATAGCTTGTTCTGTTGCAACTTGCGAGAGGAAAGCGAATAAGATAACTGTGCTCCATAAAGAGTGCCCATGCGCATTATCTTCTTTATAAAGCTGTTATCAAATGCTGCATTTCGTGGTGTCCACGTCAGCCAAAAATCAGGGACCGTCGGATCTGCTCGTTCGGCTCGCGTCGACCGTTCGATCCAGCCATCCAGCTCACGCCGTCCAGCTCGCCACGCCAAGGGGTGAATACAAAAAAGCCCTCGTGCTTTTCGGTTTCACGTTTCGGTCCCTATAACCTCACAGAGGAGCCCTTTCGTGTTGTACCTATTTTTGTTTGCCTTCCGCATCCTACCCTTCCTCAACCCGTTGTCCTTCCACCATCACAACCCTAGCCGCCGCCCACCACCCGCGCTCGGTCTCTTCTTCCTCTCATTCTTCGCCCCTTCTCCTAATCTCTCCGCCTTACGCGCCGAACCCTAGCCCGTCCCTCTCTTGCTCCCGTCGCTCTCTTGGCTGGCGGCCGCCTCCCCTCGCTCCTCCGCCCCTTCTCTCACTCTGCCTTGCCAGTGCCGGACGCTCCTACCGGCTTCGTCTCGCCGCGTCCTTCTCCGCGAGACCGGATTCGACGAGGCAACCATGGTAGCGGCCGGATCCAGGTGAGTCGAGGTCGATGGCGGCCGGGTCCGTGGTGACGGGGTTGGCGGCGGCTTGATCCCCGATGTGGTCTGTGCTTGAGGAGTTCGGCGGTGGCTGGATCCAGGGGCGACAAGGTCGGTGGCGGTCCTCTCATTATCTTCTTCCTCTGCTCCTCTCCCTTCTGTTTTCCTCGCTCGCACTGTTGTTTCCCGCCGTCCCACCTCCTGCTCTTCCTTTGCCGCCTGCGATGCTTCCCCGACGCCAAGATGCACCACGAGATGCCGCTGCTGGAGCTCTGCCTGCCGTTCCCCGATGAAGAGGCCCTCGCGCGCGAGGCCAGGGAGGTCGCCGCCACTGAGGCCGAGGCAGAAGAGGCGGTGCGAAGGGAGGATTAGTTTGCGCGGACGACGCCCAAGCGGGAGCGCGGAGGTGGCACCGAGTGTACATGGAGGCGCCAGCTACAGCTGGTCATCCTCGCGGATCTCGTGCTGCTCTGCGTGCTCTTCGCCGCTTGGCTTGTCGTGTGTAGGGGGTTCAGCTGCATTGGCCGGTAGATAGATAAAACAGGTAAATTCAACTTTCTAATCCATATTATCTATCTCCCACTTTAATTGGTCTCGATGTGGAAGGTTTAGTTCCATGATCTGAATTCGTTGGTTCATAGTGCAGACTACATAGAGCATAGTGAATTAGTCAATTAACATTACGAAACAGACGGTACCTACTACTGAATATGTTGTGATTATTGGGCTGGATGGATAAACCAACAACTGATGTTGCTACCTAGTCGACAATAAAGTCCACAAAGAGGTCACCTGGGTACCTAGGCATAAGAAACTAGCTTCATGCTTTGAATCTTCTCTGATTGGGTGGTTACAGTTAGATAACTATTGTATTACAGTTTTCATATGAAAACAAGATAGATGCTACACTTCATGCTTCGAATCTTTTGTAGCTACCTGCTTACAATTAGATCACTACAATTTCCAACCAAATACATAGTAGATGTTGTGCCTCATGGTTCAGATCCCCCAAAATTTTGTAAAAAAATTTCAGTCTTATAGAGTTTGTTTTATACGATTTTTCAGACCAAACAATGGAATTATCATTCAGGTTGGCTTTGGCTTTCTTTTTATATCTGTACAGCCCAGAATTTCTCTCGGCTTGCTGCTCGGTTTTTGCCGATCTATTCAGGCCATCACGGTGCTGCGCTGTTAGAAGATGTCCATCAACGGCCAGCTGCTGCTGTTTTCAGAGTTCTTCGTAATTTTTTAGGCTGTTTTCCTAACGGTTTTCTATTATCTTTTAGAATGGTTTGATTTTATCAGTGGTTATCTGTGTCTTACTCTTATGGAATGATCACGCAGAGCCATCAATCGATGTTGTACCTAGCTCCTCTTAGGATGATGTTTCTGTCCTTTCTACGTTGGAAACACCACTCTCTGATCATCTTACAGTAAAACAGTGTTTCCTGACTGCTCTTTGTGAGCTTGATTCTTTGCCCTCAGGTTATTCATGGTTTATTTATTTTTTCAGCCAAGCCATGGGCCCCTACTTCATCCAGTGCACCCTGCCCTTCTACAGTCATGACAAGAGAACATGTTCGGTTCTTAAAATGTTCGTTCAGTGCTAAAGTTTTCCTGTGTGTTTAGCTCGTCATGTGTTTGGTTGTTTTATCTTAACGATGCACCGTTTATGTACATATCTATGTATCCGAACTAAACATTGTCCCTCTAAACTTGCTTCTTTCCATAGCAGAACGACTGCAAATTCAAATGGCTTTCGGTGTTTAAATCCGACAATTCATCTCAGCGTCATCGGAACAACCAAGACGCCCGCCGGCGCCCGATCATTTCTAGTATTTCAAACGCAGGTGATCAGATGCTTTTCCTCGACATACAGGAAAGGCAGCCACTGTTAACGGCCTGCTTTTGCAGGAGTATATCCTTCCTGGATCAACCACGATAACAGAGGAGCGTTGCTTCTATAGTAGTATAGTGTGAGAGATCAACTTGGCATCATGGCATCAGCAGTGCCACAATCTGACAAATAGTCCTTGTCAGATATATTTCCTCTCATTCAACTTTGCTGCTCTCCAGCTCTCCTCATTCCTTTCAAAAAACAAAAACTACAAAACTTTGCTCCTCATTTCCCCTCGAAACATACCACTCTACGGACTGCACGTCTGCATTGCCTGCAAGCCCGTACGTAACACTCCATGTGGAATCGCACGAGTCTAGGGGTTGTATTGTCGTATTTACACTGGTGTAAATAACTGGAACAGTCGGACATGCAACACAAATGCATTCAGCTAATTTGAGCTTAGTGTACGTGGAGCGAATCCAAAGGCTAGCAACAGTGTCCGTGCGGCGAATCCAAGGACTATCGACAGAACAGATGCCAAAGCATTAACGGAGGAAGCAAAAGTCAAGGCCAACTGATGTCTAGCTATTAATGGACAATGCGTAAAACAAAGTATTGATACTGACGTCCTGCACTACGCACGTTGGTGCGTATGTACCGGTGGTTGGGATCATTGTGATGTGGGAAAAAAGAGTCCGTGATTCTTAAGATCCCCCCTGGATTATCCATGATAGAATCATCCCTTGCATCGGAATCCCTGGCACCAACCACCAGCCAGGCAAACTCAGAACCAACTGGATGCTCAGAGTTCACGTCAGAATGCAATGGATCGGGCGAGTGAGAGCATGAAAAACACAGATGCTCAGAGTTCACGTCAGAATCCAATGGTCGGGATGCCCAAAGTTCTGAGGTGTTCTCACTTGTCAAACATGACAGTCAGACCGTCAGTTCATCCCGAGAGAGAGCACCCACGGTTGGCACTGGCAGCCGGGCGGCGCCGACGCGCCACCCATGCGGCAACGCCCTAGACCTAGCATGCGCGGAGGATGGCGCGCGGTCTCGTTTTCCAAGTAGTCGACGCCCGCCCAGGGTTCAAAAAACCTCTACCGACCGGTTTTGAAATTTTAAATTTAAATTTAATATTTTAAAAAAAATTTAAAAAAATCTTATTTAGAACATTCTGTACAAAGCAAAATTTTAAATTGAGATTATTTTCATGGTATTTTATACAAAGAAAGATGTGCAAAAGTGAAAAACTGTTTTATTACCACATTATTGACTTCATATTGATATGTTCAAATTGACTTTATATTGATATTTTTGTTAGAAACTACCTTGTTTAAATTATTGACTTCATATTGATATATTCAAGATGTCATATATTTATCAAAGGTTCTTCCAAATTTTTTCATAATTAAACAAATTACCAACACATATATCTCACCCATCTATGATTTTTCTCAATTTTTTTAAAATTTTCAGATCTCTTTTCATTTTTTTTTTCTATTTTCCATGTTTCCCATGTTTCAGACCACTAAAAACGGCCAAAAACAGCTAAAAACAGCCGGTTTCTAGGCAAAAACCGCTGCAAAAACCGGTGAACTTGCCCGCTGCTGTCTGACCATTTGAATTTGAGCGGTTTTCAGCGATTTTTAGTGGTTTTTGACGGCTATTACCGAAAAACCGGTCCGCTCATATGGCGATTTCGGGTCCCAAAACGGGTTTTTAAACCCTGCGCCGCTGCATGGACGGACGGAAGCCGGAAGCGTGCTCTGGGCTTTGGGATTGCGTTCCCTGTGGGCCTCGTGGAATCGGGAAATTGGACCAGCATGCAGGTGGTGGCCCAGTTTTTGGGATTTTTTTTTACCTTCTTTTTCGGCGATAACTGTGCCAATGGGTCAAAGAACAGCCGTACCATTGAAAAATGGGCCGCACTTGGATACTATAGCCCGTAGGTTTCATGTATGGCCCACAGCATAACAGGGAGTATGTCCAAACTGTGCTTAGGCCCATAGTGATGATTTTTCCTCTACTTCTCGGACACCAAAGGCTCGTGAAGGAGGCCTGCTCCCTGCTGTGTTCGGACAAACTTGGAAGGGTTTCTCTCCTTTTTATTTTGTTTTTCCTGTTGAAACCGATTAACAAGGGGTTTCTCATGAAGAATTCTAACCATCAAACGGTGAAACGTCTGTGCATCTCACTGTCATTTTGCCGTGCGAGTTTGAGTACTAAACGGCGAGGCACCCATCAATCACCTAAGCTGGCCACACATTTGTTAGCAGAAGCTGCTAATTGGGCAGGCAATCAAATCCATACTACCGGATAAGTTCTGCCACATGTAAAATGTCAGCAACTAGAGGCTATCATCCCACACGATAGGACAGACCCTTTCCCGCACGGCAGTCCAACTCTCATTTCCTATAGTATGCAGAGCAGGACAGAGCCTGCGTCCATCCACAAAAGGTCACTACTCAATGCGAACTTATCCTGACGAGGGTATATAGACCGAATCCAACATAGGTGTCATCAATCTGTGCCTTCACGGCTCAGCTACTGATGATAATTAGGTAGTGTTTGCGAGAAGGCGAGGGGGGTAATCCAATCCACACTACGAATCAGAAGCAGAAGCAGGATCCCACTCACCAACAGAGCGATCGGTAATTCGTGTTGTAAATAGTGCGGTATAAGCAATATGATATACACTAATATCAAAACAATTTTAGATTTAAATAACAGTAAGAATTCAATATTATCATGAAATAAAACTGCAGATATGAATTCTACAAGTTCTAGGACAGCAGTAAAGCAATTCATATATGACAGTGAAATTAACATGATAATAAGCAGAAATTCATAACATGTTAATAGCAACATAGCTCAGTTTGATATGTAATGAATTGCTCTCAGTTTTAATGTGTTGGGTTGCTAGAAATAGCCGTCCAACAACACATTCACATGTATATATATCACAGATATGGCTATGACAATATCAATGACTAAAACACTGCCCCAATAGCTATTAATAGTTCAGTTTCTCAGAGAATTAATTCTGGAATCACAGGTTTATCTCAGGTTTCAGCAACAGTCAAGAATATGCAGCATGTATCAAACCATATGGCACTAACAGTACACGAAGTTCTTGTCCAAAACATGCTAACACCAAGATCTTGTCCAGATTATCAAATTATGACCAAAAATGGATGCTAAACAAATAAACAGCAGTGACCAACAGGATATATGTGCATATATATAACAGTAATTAATTTTTCAATAAAACAGTAACTGGTATAGCAATGTAGCAAGTATACAGTCAATGAATCATCGTAGCCAAATCTCAATATATCAATCTCATCATCGAGCATAAACTCGACGCCACACACATAAACCAGTGCACAGCCCCAAAACAGAGATAATCAGCCCTTTAACGCAGAGTTAGGTCCCTAAATTATCTCTATTTGTCCTGTGCACAGTATAAAAGTAGGGAAATTGATAACTTACTCAGCACTGGATTCAAACCAGTGTGTAGAAGGGGCAAGGCACGTCTATAAGACGCTGTCCCAGAAATCAATATTGCCGCCACTAGGGTACTAGCAGCAGCAAAATTAATCCGGAGATACAATGCCGTCGATCTCAGTGTTGTAATCAAAGATCACCACACCGAGACCCCGAGAAGCAGTGAGCACAACACAAGATCACGAAATCCAGCCCTCGGCCAAAGGGACCAAGCCGATGTGAAGCGAAATCACCCACGGACAGCCACCAAACCCGGCCTCAAATCGGTCTCCTCTTCCAAATCAACCTAGCCGCCCACAAGGAGAGCTTCTCCCGAGCTCGGAGGCCAAGAATCAAAGAGAAAAACCAACTCAAAGTCACTCAATCGTGGAAGATTGAAAAACTAGGGTTAGCTCCACGGGAGGAGCCAGTGGATGTGCAAAAAGGTGAGAGAGGTAGAGAGAGAGGAAGGGAACCAGATAAGGGGAGATTTGGTCGCCATCTCCAACGATCATGCAGCAAGACGCTGCGACCACGCTGTACGCCGGCGCCTGAGTCGCCCGCCGTCGTCGTCGCTGCTAGCTCACGCACGCACGAGCTCGTGAAAAGCCAGCCGCTCTGCGTTCGATCGAGCGGTGCGGCGTGGTGCCTTATCCAGCAATTTGAGGCTGCGTGGCACAAGGCCCAGTGGGCCGTTGCACACAGGGCAAAAGCCCAACAGTCCCCACCCTTTTGCCTCAACATCGACAAAGGTAATGATTCCGTGTAATCTTGTTTAATATACTGTTATTCAACTGCGGTACCGTACGGTTTGAACTACAAGAAGAACTACAACTCTGCACAGGCAATGGAGGACTACGCCTTGATCCAATGCCTTAGCGTGAGAGCCTTCATTCAAAGAACACACAGTACTAGGCTGCAAACTGCGCCTCTAGCGGGGCAGGACGTTACGGTCATGTCCTTGTATCTTTTCATGAGCTCACTAGAGAGTATACCCTTGAACTCTCACAGACCGCGACCCCACGGTCAGCTCACATAGGTGAGTTCTTTATGGAAATTCTGTAGGACAATTTCCTTGCCATAAGGCACTAATACTCATTAAGAGGGTTAATCTCAACCTACCTTACAGGATAAGCACAGCAGCTAATGAGACTCTTGTGAGGTGTGCTTGACAGTACCACACAGCTTAGTTGTCTCAGAGCCTGTTTTGCGGGATCTCCGCTCATCCAGGATGGGTTACCACTGTTGGTTACCTCTAGCAGGGTATAAGCCCCATTCCTCTAGACGCTGCTTCGATAGTTGACCTAGATAGACCCTTAGTAAAAGGATCGGCTAGGTTACTACCAGACTGGGTGTATTCTACAACAATAACACCCGTCTCTCTCGCATGCCGAGTAGACTTAAGTCTTCTCTTCATATGCCTCGAGGACTTCATATTGTCTTTTCTACTCTTAATCTTGACTATGACAGTCTGGTTATCGCAGTATACTAAGACTGCTGGGATCGGCTTCTCCAAAGACTTGGCGGTCGAAGAAGCTCCTTGAGCCATTCTGCCTCTACTGCCGCTGAATCTAGAGCTACTAGTTCAGTCTCCATGGTAGAGCGTGTGATGATAGTCTGTTTTGCAGACTTCCATGACACTGCCCCTCCTGCTAAAGTGAATACATATCCACTAGTAGCCTTCATTTCATCCGAGTCACTGATCCAGTTAGAATCACTGAATCCTTCTAAGACAGCCGGATGACCAGAGTAATGGATACCTAGTCTCATGGTATCTTTAAGATACCTGAGAACTCTATGTAGTGCTACCCAATGATCATCTCCTGGATTAGCCGTGTAACAGCTCAATCTGCATACTGCATATGAGATGTCGGGCCTCGTAGCACTACAAAGATACATCAAGGATCCAATTACTTGTGAATACAGGAGTTGATTAACTCCTTCACCAGTGTGCTTGCAAAGTCTCATGGTAGGATCATAGGGTGTGGAAACAGGCTTAGAATCCATATGCCCAAACCGGGTTAGGATCTTTTCCACATAATGGGTCTGCGAAAGCGTGATCCCATTCTGACCCTTTATAAGCTTGATGTTAAGGATAACATCTGCTTCTCCTAGATCCTTCATGTTAAAGTTAGAGGAGAGAAAATCTTTTGCTTCCTTGATAACATCCAAGTCAGTCCCAAGCAGTAATATGTCATCTACGTACAAACATAGAATGACACCTTTGCCCCCTCTAAACCGATAGTAAACACATCTGTCTGTTTCGTTTACACAAAACCCAACAGATGTCAATGTACTATCAAATTTCTCATGCCATTGCTTGGGGGCTTGCTTAAGACCATACAAGGACTTAATCAGGCGGCAAACCTTATTCTCCTGGCCTTTAACCACAAATCCATCAGGCTGCTCCATATATATCTCCTCATCCTCCTTTTGAGTGAAACCCTTAGCCACTAAGCGGGCCTTGTACTTTTCTATAGTACCATCAGGTCTCCTCTTTCTTTTGAATATCCATTTGCAACCCACTGGTTTGCATCCACTAGGAAGATCAGTGACCTCCCAAGTTCCGTTAGCAATGATGGAATCCATCTCACTACGGACTGCCTCCCTCCAGTACTCTGCATCAGAAGATGCATATGCCTCTGAGAGGGTACGTGGTTCATCATCCACGAGGTAGATGGTAAAATCATCACCAAATGACTTTTTAGTTCTTTGCCTCTTACTCCTCCTCAGCTCCAAGTCAGGAGTGGGCTCAACCACTTCAGGAGGAATAGAGTAATGCTCATGATAGCCATCTGGTGCGATTATCTCATTAGATCTCATAGGAAAGATAGACTTAAAGAATGTCGCATCACGAGACTCCATAAGATCATTGACAGCGACTTCGCTCGTTTCGGATTTGACCACTAGAAAACCTATAGGCAGTGCTATTAATAGCATATCCTAGAAAGACACAGTCCACAGTCTTAGGTTCTAATTTCCTCTTCTTCGGTAAAGGCAAGTTAACCTTAGCAAGGCAACCCCAAGTCCGAAGATGGGACATACTAGGTTTTCTCCCCTTCCAGCCTTCATAAGGCGTCACCTCGCGATTGCGGGGCGCCACCCTATTCAGGACATAGTTAACTGTGAGAACTGCCTCCCCCCACCATCGAACCGACATACCTGAACTTTGCAATAAGGAATTAACCAAGTCACATATAGTTCGGTTCTTTCGTTCGGCCACCCCATTAGATTGGGGAGAGTAGGGAGGTGTGGTTTCATGAATGATATCACTTTATTCACAGTAATGAGAGAATTCCTTGGAGATGTATTCACCTCCACGATCTGACCTTAACCGTTTAATAGTCTTTTCTAGTTGGTTCTCCACTTCAGCCTTATAGATCTTAAAGTATTCTAGTGCTTCATCTTTAGTCTTAAGCAAATAGACATAAGAATATCTAGTGCAATCATCTATGAGAGTAAAGAAATAACGTTTGCTACCTTTAGTTATTATGCCATTCATCTCACAAAGATCTGAATGCACTAGCTCAAGTGGAGAGGTGTCACGCCCCTCAACCGAATGAAACGGCTTTCTGGGCTGCTTAGCTTGCACACACACTTCGCACTTAGAGCCCTTCTCGTAGCTGTAATATGGAATTAGATTCATTTTGCTTAACTGCACAATAGCCTCAAAATTGACATGACATAAACGAGAATGCCATAGATCATGTACTTTATTACAAACCACATTGTAAATGGAAATGTTATTATGACTCAAGACAGAGAGGCAGAACATACCATCACTCTCATACCCTTTCCCTATGAAAGTACCAAATTTGGTCAACACGACCTTATTGGACTCAAACACTAACTTGACACCCTGCCTACAAAGTGCAGAGCCGCTAAGCAAATTCCGCCTCATCGTAGGCACGAACAGAACGTCTCGAAGAATCAGCGTCTTGCCTGAAGTGAGCTTCAAGCAGACTTGGCCAACTCCTCGTATCAATGCTGTGGCTCCATTGCCCATCAGGACGGATCCACCAGCTTGACCCTGAAATGAAGAGAAAGAGGTACGATCAGCACATATATGACGTGTAGCACCTGTGTCGATCCACCAATCAAGTGATGAATCAGCCATAAAGGCTCTAGGTATATACCCATCAGTGGAGCCAGAAGGCACCACGGCAGCATGTGCCTCGGCCTTGTGGCCGCTCTGCTGACCCGAAGCTGATCCCTTGCCCTTACGGTCGCGGCATTTTGGTGTGTGTGCCGACGATGCCACAAACGTGTGAACCGGCTCCTCCTCTTTTCTTCATCTGCTTTCCTTGGCGCCCGGTTTGGTTAGGGTTCTTCTTCTTCTTCTTTCCACCGGCGTTGGAGTTCTTCACATCAACATGATGCGCCTGGACCTGGGACTGGGAAGGCTTCGAGCCTGCGCGGGCCCTCTCCTCGACATTAATAGTAGCCTGCAGCTCTGGAAGAGCGAGGCGCTCCTTCATATGTCGATGAGTGGTCACGAAGTCACGCCACGAGGGCGGCAACTTCGCCAGCACCACGTTCACCTGAAAACTCTCAGGCAGGAGACAATCATACTGGTTTAGGTCCCTCACATGGGTGAAGCTCTGGACTGCTCGAAATGGACCTACTCTCTACCATCTTGAAGTTCAGGTTGCTCTCCGCAATGAAGCTCTCATTGCCATTGTCCCCCTCAGAGAACTTCTGCTCCAGGTCGTCCCACAACCCCTTCGCCGTCTTGTGGTTGGAGTAGACGTCAAACAGCCTATTGTTTAGGACAGCCAACAATCGAGCTAGGGCGGCATGATTCGCATCCTCCCAGCGCTTCTGCGCTTCTTCCACAAGTGGTTGCTCAGGAGGATCCGAAATCACCCAAAAGACCTTAAGGTCCATCAGCCATAACCTAGCGTGCACGCGGCGTTTAAAAGTTGGAGCCGTCAAAAACATCGGGCTTCACTACGTCACTACTACCAGAGGCCATAATATATTGATTTCTGGATTGTTGTAAATAGTGCGGTATAAACAATATGATATACACTAATATCAAAACAATTCCAGATTTAAATAACAGCAAGAATTCAATATTATCATGAAATAAAACTGCAGATATGAATTCTACAAGTCCTAGGGCAGCAGTAAAGCAATTCATATATGACAGTGAAATTAACATGATAATAAGCAGAAATTCATAACATGTGAACAGCAACATAGCTCAGTTTGATATGTAATGAATTGCTCTCAGTTTTAATGTGTTGGGTTGCTAGAAATAGCCGTCCAACAACATATTCATATGTATATATATCACAGATATGGCTATGACAATATCAATGACTAAAACACTGACCCAATAGCTATTAACAGTTCAGTTTCTCAGAGAATTAATTCTGGAATCACAGGTTTATCTCAGGTTTCAGCAACAGTCAAGAATATGCAGCATGTATCAAACCATATGGCACTAACAGTACACGAAGTTACTGTCCAAAACAGTGCTAACACTAGGACTGTCCAGATTATCAAATTATGACCAAAAATGGATGCTAAGCGGATAAGCAAAGAAGACCAACAGGATATATGTGCATATATATAACAGATAATTAATTTCTCAATTAAACGATGGCGGTATAGCAATGTAGCAAGTATACAACATCGATGAATTATCATAGCCAAATCTCAATATATCAATCTCATCATCGAGCATAAACTCGACGCCACACACATAAACCAAAGGCACGCCCCAAAACAGAGATAATCGGCCCTTAACACGAGTTAGGTCCGTAAATTATCTCTATTTGCCCCTGCCGCGATACAAAAATAGGGAAATTGATAACTTACTCAAAGACCGGATTCAAACCAAGTGTGTAGAAGGGCAAGGCACGCGTCTATAAGACGCTTCCCGAGAATCAATATTGCCGCCACTAGGGTACTAGCAGCAGCAAAATTAATCCGGAGATACAATGCCGTCGATCTCAGTGTTGTAATCAAAGATCACCACACCGAGACCCCGAGGAGCAGTGAGCACAACACAAGATCACGAAATCCAGCCCTCGGCCAAAGGGACCAAGCCGATGTGAAGTGAAATCACCCACGGACAGCCACCAAACCCGGCCTCAAATCGGTCTCCTCTTCCAAATCAACCCAGCCGCCCATAAGGAGAGCTTCTCTCGAGCTCGGAGGCCAAGAATCAAAGAGAAAAACCAACTCAAAGTCACTCAATCGTGGAAGATTGAAAAATTAGGGTTAGCTCCACGGGAGGAGCCAGTGGATGTGCAAAAAGGTGAGAGAGGTAGAGAGAGAGGAAGGGAACCAGATAAGGGGAGATTTGGTCGCCATCTCCAACGATCACAAGAAGATCGCGCACCCACGCCGCCTTGCCCGGCGCCCGTCGCCGCGCCGCCATCGCCGCTAGCTCACGCGCGCAGAGCTCGTGAAAAGCCACCGCTCTGCGTTCGATCGAGCAAATGCGGCGTGGTCGCTTTATCCACCAATTTGGTCTGCGTGGCACAAGGCCCAGTGGGCCGTTGCACACAGGGCAAAAGCCCAACAATTGGCACAGTAAATAAACTGCCAGTGGGCAAACTTGTTCTGACTTCTGGTAAGATGCCTCATGCACCCAAAAAATTAACTGGGCCCGGAAGCAAACAGCTATACTCTATCCTTGTCATCATGTACGGATTCTGATTGCTAAAAGACTGTTCTATTCAGCTTATCTTATCTTATTGGTTTATAAACTGAACTTCAAAAGCTTTACGAGGTAGCTTCGAAAGTCTAGTTTATTTTGTTTAACTTGTTTCTGAAAGTTTTGGTACGTACCTTCAAGATAAAAAAAGAACAGATCGTAAAAGTCAAAATGTTTAACTTTTCAATTTAAAAATAAGTAGATAAAATAAAAAGATAAATTTAAGAGAACAACCCTGAATTATGTGAGATGCTCGCAAGTAGACAGAAGAGAGGCCAAACTGAAGGGGAAAAAATGTTCGTTCCATGAGTAAACGCCCACCGACAGAGCCATTGGTAACTAGCTCAAGTTAGATGCGAAGATGCTAGAATAAACAAGGGTGCAAGGGAGCAGCTCACACGGATTCCGTTGTCGAGTGCGTCCGGTTCACGCTTTCGGCGAAATGTAGGGCACAACGCACCATTCCCAGTTGCCGCTACCGAATCAAAATGGCACCCCTACTTGGAGCCGGACGCCCAAGAGTCCAGGACAGATCGAATCCAATGTAGTACCAATAATGTGCATCAGACACAGGATTCCCCGGTCATGATCCTGTTGTCCGAACAGCACTGACGAGATCTTCTGTCCGTGCTGGGACGCTTGACTCGTGGTACGACCCACAAAACAGCACAATCCATTGAACTAACGGGGAGGGAAGCTGCACGCTGTGCCATCCGTACCAGTGCAGTGCGTTCACTCCTGCCAGCGGGGGCCAGTGCAGTACAAGACTAGGTCCCTTTCTCGTGATCCACGAACCCGGCACCGATCAGCTAATCAAGGGCAGGTACACACGTGGGTGGCTCTGCCGGGTCGCCCTGCCCGCGCGCGGCTTGGCCGGCCGCGGTCGCCCTCCTCTTGCGCGCGCGTCGCTAGCGAGCCCCCGCTCCTCTTGTCCGGCACGGCGATCCGTCCGTGCGGCGCGTGCGTGCGTGTGTGGCCGTGACTCGCGCGGGGGATGGATCAGCTCGGGTGCCAGATTCCACCGGAAAAACCCGCGTGGGTGACAACTCCGTGGTGTACTTTGGGCGCGGCGCGGCAGCCGGTAGGGTTCGGCATTTGACTGCGACTCCGTCTCTCACTCATGTGTCCAGGTCGTTGCGCCGGGGACGTGCCGCTGTGGTGAGCGCCGAGCGGCATCCGCGTGATCGCCCATGTGCGAGGATCTCGCCGGACGATCCGCCGGCCCGGCGCACGTCCTTCATTATACTGGACACCGTCAGTAACCTCGTTTCAGCCAGCACGACGTGTTGTACTGTACAGCTTTGCGAGGCCTTTGAGATTCCTGAAGCAGCTAGAGAGCGGTGACTTGGAGGTGCATGTGCTGATTAACAATGGGGTAGATGTCTGCCGCGTTGGCAGGAGGAGATTCTGTATCACGTACGTCAGAGTGGCTTTGAGTCACTGAGGAAAAAATATGCGTCCAGAAAGAAACTAATGTCAGTCCAGTACATGCCATCCTAGGCAGGGAAGATTGGTGCTGTTCCGGAGAAGAGCACTATCCATCAACGTGCAAGTCATCTCGTGCATGGGCTGCCTGCCTGCCTCCGCTCCCGTCATGAGCGAGAGGGAAAGCATGCACGGGCGCCAATGTTAAACAATCGCTGGATCGTGCGTCGGTTAGGTGGCCTGGTTAGTTGTGTCCTGCCAAAACACTGTGCCCATGGATGCTGTCATCCGCAAAAGAAATCCAGAACCACAACGTTTTCGTTAATCAGATGTTAAAAAAAAGAATCGCTCTTTGGCAGTCGCTTATGCGCCAGCTCCGTAGAAGACGTTTACATTAATAGCAAACTTATAGTAACCAGTCAAAATATTTCTTCTTTGTAAAAGCAGTCCTCCAATAAGTCGTGTCTAGTGTTTATTAATAGACAATATTGGTTGTTGGACAATTTAAATTTCATATATTTATCTGCGACCATATATCATTTATTCACCGGTGCCATACGGTAAATGACACGAAATTTAGAATATGCTAGAGTAAAATTCCGTCTTTTAAGGGAAGCATCTTGCACACAGTCGCCTAAGCACCTAGGCGAACAACATGGGGAGGCACCTGGGCATCACCATGCCACTTTCACCTAACTACCCGCCCACACGAGTAGTGTGGAGAGGCACTTGGGCATCACCATGTCACTTTCACCTAGCTACCCGCCCACACGAGTAGTGTGGAGAGGCACCTGGGCACACTCCCTAAAAGATGTTGATCAGCGAACTTACAGGAAACTAATCAAAATATTTCTTCTTACAAAAACAGTTCTTGCAACAAGCACAGTGTTTTTTTTAATGAGAGTGCCTTAAGCGCAGTCGAGGTGGGCAGCATGGAGAGACCGTCAAGATAGGGAGGGTGGCGGTGCTGGGTAAAGATGGTTGCCACCTAGCAAATCTGTTTTTTATAGTACATGGACAAGATCTATATATATCATAGTGCAAAATCATTTTCCATCTAAAAACTAACCTAAACCCTTAAAATCTGTCGATGCATCTCATTGACATGTTACGGTAACATTCTCGTATTTTCATCCCGTGGATTCTTTCCGAGGATGACATAGAACTTGCTAGTGGACGAAATGGCAGCTTGATCGATGCCCCAAAATTTGTTGCCAGTACGTAGCACGTATTTATCACGGAATTTTGAATTAAATATACAAGTCAAAAATTATATTTAATAATATATACTAGAGAAAAAAGGAAAAATATCCCTGGCGGCCGCTGGCTCGGGTGGCGGCCGCCAAGCCAGATGACGGGTGCAAGCGGTGAGCCACGCGTGGCGGGGGACGGGGACGCGGTCGGCGCGACAGGCCAGCCGGTGGTTGCCGCCACCCAAGCTGGCGGCCGTCATGCGGGATGGCGGCAGCCAGCGGCAGCAGCACTCCCAGCGCTCCAACGAGCAGGCGGCAGCAGCACTCCATCATCAGCACTCAAAATTTCAAAATTTTAAAAAAATAAAAATTTTTCTGGACCATCCCTACGAAGCTATGGTTCCATTTTTTCAAGTTTCATTGCAATTCGTTGTTCCATTATTTTTAAAAAATTTCGTAAAGTTCACTAGATATACGTACTGGGAGCTGCTAGTGTTGTGTGCAGGCACAGCAGGTGGCTGCCGCCGTGCGGGCAGCCGGCCGTGCGGGCAGCCGGCCGTGCCGGCTGGCCTCGTCACAGATATTTCACCATTTTTCCCTCCAGTATATATTATTAAATATAATTTGTAACTGTATATTTTATTAAAAATTCCTATTTATCACATGACATCCCAATTGTTCAGTTAACTGATCAAGGCAGGCCATCAATAAAAATGATTATTTGGGCCAGTCTGTTAGGACAATCTTGAAGTTTTATCTTATGGAATTAATCAAGGTGGCCTCTGGATCCTCGAAACATTTTGTAGTCAAGGTATTTAATTTGTGTATATACTAATTTTGGGTGGTTGGTTTGCTAACTAATCTATAAGAATGCAGATTACCACAATCAGATTTCATGTGCCATTTGAACAACAGTTTTGTCCACTGTGTTGAAGGATCTAGGAGAATCTCGATACCAGGATTTCACAACCTAGATAGCTTGGTACGCGTTCGAGTGTCCACAGACTACAGACTGATGAGTCAAATGCTGTTTTAACTTTTAGTGCAGAAAATTTCCAAAGATATGATGTGGGCCCCGGTTTTTGACAACCTGAAACTTTCGAGTATTCGATGCTAGCGTAGGATCTATCTTGCTAGCACGACATAAATTATAAAATATTGGATCATCTCATACAAACATAGATATACACACATAGATGGAACATTCATTCATACAAGTTCAAATATATATTGGCTTAAGTTTGGAAGGCCGACCAGGCCAAATATTACAATACCAAAATGATCTCTTATCAAAGTTTGAATGCACAAAACGAAAATAAGATAAAGGTCCGGGTTTCCAATGGCTATGTCATCCACTCGACAGACAAGCAACTGAAGTCCCGCCTAACACCTATCCTGCTTGTCATTCTCCTAGACCTCCTCGTCCTCGTAGCACTCGTAGGGATCCTCCTCTCCTCCATCATGGCCTAAAAGAGTGAGTGTGTGCCAGGGTGAGTGCGTAATCAAACCATGCTCGCCAGCCAACACCCCATCTAATGCATTTTTATGATAAATGCCGTTTGGCGGAGCTAGGGCTATTTTATTTGTGTAAAGCCATAGTTGCAATAATCTCTACTACTTAAAAGTGGCTTGTGGTGAGTGATGATGAGTGGTGGTCTATTTTTACTAGACCATTCTACATTCGTCATTGCATTAACTACACATATACCTAGCCCCACTACTTCCCTCGTCTATTCAAAATTTGAAATCACCATCGGTGGAGAGGCAATATTTTGAAATCATTCTCGAAATAGGTATTTACTTCGTTTTGATCCAGTATTTTAAAAATATAAAAATGTAATAAAAACCATGTAAGCCAAGAAAATTGCCTAAAACAAGAAGACAATATTTAATTGCTTGAAAAAACATAATACTTCATAACTAGCGAAATTACTAGGCAGTTGACATTGTATATGATAGATTCTAATTTTTTTTTACTATTTATGTTTTTGTAGCAACGCACGGGCATTCAGCTAATATATAATAAAAGCATAAGACTTAGCCATTTAACAAACATAGGTTAAAGGTTAAAAGATGTATTGTGTTAATAATATGCAAATATTCAAAACCGGGGGTTTTTCACATTAACAAAAATTCAAGCCTTTCACGGGACTCTTAGGCATGTACATCTTTCTCAATATTATCCTTCTTGGAAATATTCTTCATGGCATATATCCATCATGGTAATATCCTTCTCGTTTTTATCCATCACAGTAATATCCTTCTCGGTAAGACTTGTTCTTCTCGATATCATGTCCTTCTCGGTAAATTATAAAATGAGGGTATTTATTTGACGACATTTTGCACTTAGGCAAAACTAGCACCCGAGCGCATGAGCTTTCACCTGTTTATACCGTTTACATTGATAATTAGGACTAGTGATCAGCTATAACATGGCATTGTTGATAACAAGCTATACTATTGCAATATTGATAGGATTGATTTGTCATATCTACATGCAAGTGTTGATAGCCAAGATCGACCCATTTGAACTCTAGACTTATCCAAGTCTAAGCATTTCCAAGGACTTATTAGTTAGGGAGTTTTTTACTAGTTCTTAGGTTACCAATTGACATGGTAGAAATTATACCAAGGATGAGGTTGTGTTTAGTAACACTAGTAACCAAGTGGACAATAACTAGATCAGCTCTACCAGCTTTGATTTAACAACATAAATTGGTACAAAAAACATAAACATGCAATTTCATAATTAAAGCAATATAAATTTAAGTAAAACGTGGGTTTAAAAATATGAACTAGAGATATTGGCTCATCTTGACTCTGTGTATTGAAATCCTGATTCGGGTTCTCGAGCTGTTCTTCAAGGTCTTCCAAATCTAATGTGAAGAACCAAATAGCACAAATATACTTAGAAAATGCTAGGAGCATGATGCATGTGATGTAATGAGTCTATATACATCATAGTTTATCCAAAGTTTCATATTCAATTTACTTATTTAGGAAATTCCATGAATATGCAATATATATATATATATATGAATGTATATGTAAATGCATGATATATATATATATATATATATATATATATATATATAGAGAGAGAGAGAGAGAGA
The DNA here is from genome assembly GCA_036346145.1 of Olyra latifolia. NCBI lineage: Eukaryota > Viridiplantae > Streptophyta > Magnoliopsida > Poales > Poaceae > Olyra > Olyra latifolia. The sequence goes on from CM070526.1 coordinate 11,000,474, forward strand.
GAGAGAGAGAGAGAGAGAGAGAGAGAGTTGGGCTACGGTGCTTCGTGAAGCACGGAAGACGTCGTGCTTCGCGTCTAGTTTAAAAAATCTGAGACTCAAATGACCGATCCGAACCGTCCATCTTAATCTTCTCGTTGAAATCTTTTAGATGACTGAATTTCGTATTTTTTTGAAATTTTTTGCTATTTGTTTTGTATTTTTAAAAACCAGCAATTTGGACGCTTCACAACTAATTAGATCGGTGATTTTCAAAAATACAAAACAAATAGCAAAAAATTTCCAAAAAAAATACGAAATTCGGTCATCTAAAAGATTTCAACGAGAAGATTAAGATGGACGGCCTTGGATCGACCATTTGAGTCTCGGATTTTTAAACTAGACGAGAAGCACTAAGATCTTCCGTGGTCATATATATATATATATATATATATATATATATATATATATATATATATATATATATATATATAGGATGGCTAGTGTGATATGGATAGCATGGATCTCTCCGTGCTATCCACGGAGTTTGCAAATTCTGAGACTGAAATAGTCGATCCGAACCGTCCATCTTGTTCATTTCGATGAAATCTCGCTACACACCAAATTTCAAATTTTTTTGAATTTTTTTACTATTTGTTTCATATTTTTGAAAACTGGACTTATTGAAGGGTCCACGGCTAATTAGATCAGTGATTTTCAAAAATACAAAACAAATAGTAAACAAATTCAAAAAAATTTGAAATTTGGTGTGTAGTGAGATTTCATCGAGATGAACAAGATAGATAGTTCGGATCGTCTATTTTGGCCTCAGAATTTGCAAACCCCGTGGATAGCACGGATCTCTCCGTGCTATCCATATCACACTAGCCATCCTCTATATATATATATATATATATATATATATATATATATATATATATATATATATATATATAAAGTCTACCCATAATACAATCAACCATTGGAGCTAAATATTTAAAGTATAGTATACAATATTTATCACAGAAACAATAACTTTCTTTACAAGAAAATAAACAAAATGGATTTCTATTTAAAAAACATGTTAAAGAGAGTTATTCTAATTTTAAAGGAATAACAATCAGTGAAACATGCAATATTATATTTTTTCTAGGTTCAAGACCATTTTTAGTATTTACAGAGAAATAATCATGATTTGTAGAGGTCTTATAGTATTTTTAATAAATACAAAAAAATTCTGAAATTTCTTTATACAAGAAAATATCAAAAGAGTGTTGTTTTGAATTTTGAGGGTAAAACAGTAATATAACATGTCATATTATATTTTTACTAAGCCTATTATGAAATCTAGTATTTTATAGAATTTTTCAAAATTTTTAGATGTAATTAGCTATTTTAAATAAACAGATAAGCGCTTATTGATTAATCTATAAAAGAAAAAAAGGATAAAACAGAGCTATAAATATTTTTACAGGGATACATAACACATGAATATGCAAGATTATATTTTTAATAAATCTAGCATGTCATTTAGTATTATCATAATTTTATCACAATTTTTGGAAGTCTCTAACTATTTAAAATAAATCATTTTCATTTTCTGGATTTATTTAAATAAACAAATGCTGGAAAATGTAATGCATGGTAATGGGCCGCGTACACACTGTGCAAAGGGCCCACTCTAGCTTTGGCCCATGAGGGCCTGGGAGAGCCTACTGATTCTAGAACACGCTTCGGCATAATAGGTGGGACCATGGGCCCATATGTCAGCCACGGAGACCTCTAATAGCAGGAGTTTTAAACAGATCCACAATGATGGTGGACCCCACATGGCAGAGAGTGAAGAGACGCACAATGGAGCTACTTCATGACGACGTTAGCGTGTCTGTCTTCGCTGCCGAGCTTCGGCGAACCTCCGACATCGAACTGCCGATGCTATAGGGCACTACAGAGAGTGTACAAGATCGCTACGGGTTTAGAAGGGCAAAACTACATGTCGCTGGAGTTTGTGCCAACGACGAGCTATAGAGGTGACGCCATGGCAGAGACGGTGGAAGGCTATGACTAAGCAAGGCACAAGTGCAACCAAGGGGTTTCATCACAGAGCAAGGGGTCGGGGAACTTCTAGGGACTACTAGGAATGTTACCAAGGTGTTGGTTGAGATAGGGGATGGCCGAAGTTTGCTGGCGATGGTGATGTTGAAGGTTGGCAGAAACAGGAGATCACCGTCCTCAAGCTTTAGTGGTTCTTCGATCGATTGCGACCTAGGGGAGGTCGAGGGGGTCTCTGGGGTGGCGTAGATGGAAGCTGCGGCTCGGAGACGTTATCGGTGACGAGCAATCAGAAAAGGGTGGAAGTGGCCGGCGACAGTGAACGAGTCCTCCTATGAGCTACAAGGCAAATTGGGTCTATTGCTTACAGCTACAGCTTGAGGGGGAGGAGGAGAAGAGACTGATAAGGATAGCGGAAGTCAGGACTCACCGGGGTAACGGGTCGATGGTGAGGTTGCTTGGCTTGGGCAGAGCAACGAGGATGTGGAAGAAGAGGAGCGATGCATCTTAAATAGGACAAGTGGGGGTGAGCTCTGGATCGAAAAAGAAGGCTGGAAGAGGAGGACGTGCACATAGGTGATGTGGGGTGCCATCCTCACTAGCATTAAGAAATGTGGGGGTGGACGTCCTTGCCGGTGTGGCACCAATAGGGAGGCGTAGGGGTTTCCCATGAGGAGGATGACTTGGAGAAGGGAGAAAGAGGACGAGATTGACATGGTGACGTGGCAGCCAAGCGATTAGGAGCGCGGACGCACATGCTCAGGCGCGATGCAGTGCATGGCGAGCCTAGATCGAGGCACGACGTGACGGGTCGAGTCCATGGTAGCGTTCCTAGGTCAGTGGAGAAGTTGGGTGGCACCAGCATGTGCTACTCTGGCACGACACAGAGGAACAGGGATAGGATAAGAGAGTAGGGAAGAAAAGAGGATACTAGGCTGCCACTGCCATTGCCTTGCTGCGCAATGGGCCAAGCTGGGCTAGGCAAGAGGAAGGAAAGAGGGAATGGGCTGGATCTGGAGTAGGCTGAGTCAGAGAGAAGGGATAGGAGAGGGCTGGGCTGAGAAGCCCAAAGAGGAGGCAATTAATAGGGCTAGGCCCAGGGGCAAGATCATCAATTTAATTTAATATTCAAACTTGAAATCAAATTTGAATTGGGCAAATGGGTACTAGATATATTAGAGGTTAAGCTAAAGACTTCCGTCCTAGAAGTAAATTAGAAAACCAAACATAGTTGGGTTACTATTCAAAAACCGAAAATACTATTCATGGTATGAAAATATGAAACTTAGGTGTATATGTACAATACAAGATTTCGAAAATAGATCCTCTATTCAAGATTTGAAAATATACATGTAAATACATACATATATATATATATAATGTATATATTTATCGATATCTATACACATGTATTGTAAAAGGATTTGAAAATAGTTCATTCTATGCACTGTAGCATAACATATATTTTCATATTTTGAAAATATGAACTTTGCATAAGACATACAAATCAGTTTGTAGTTTTTGAAAATAGGAAAGTGCATGTCAAAGTTTGAACTTTAACATTTATAATTTCAAAGTTTTAAAAATATTGCATTTTAACTCAAATTTTCAATCAATTGCAACTTTTTGAAAATATCCCAAAACTGGGATGTTACATATGGGAGCTTGATTTGCTTCTTGGAATTATATAATGATTATTGCTCTTATATATGAAATCTCAATGATGCAGAAATGTGTCTCTAATTTCACCCTCTTTTTTCAAAGGTGACAAGAAACCCTTAAATAATCTATATTAAGTAGTCTATTGTCGCCTAGCCAAGTAGCGGTGCCTAAAACTTCTTTTGAAGTTTAAGTTATTCCTTTGGTATTTATGTCGTGGAGTTATTTTACGAAGACAATCTTGCAAAGAGGAATTGGAGAGGAAGTCAAAGAAATGTTGTTTTCGTAGTACTCCCTCTGGTCACAAATATCTGTCGTTTGAACTATGTGCAAGTCAAAGTTTTAAAACTTTAGCTTCTAGTATCTTCTAAACTATTTAGATTAAATACAAGAAAATCAAATGTGTAGATTCATCTCAAATAATTTAATAAATGAAATGTTACAGCAATTAGTGATTAAAGGTGTATTTTGGAGACTGTGTTAATGTCCAAAACGACACTTATTTTGGATCAGAGGGAGTAACAATGAAACAATCTAACATTTGTTCTTTGATTGTCAGATGTCTAGAACTATTTGGCGAGTGGTTCAATTTGTGTTAGGTTTGAGATCTCCTAGAAGTTGCACTCATATGCTTGAGGATTGACTTCAGGTAGTGTTATTACAACAAAAAAAACCTGGTTAGAACAACGGCTTTATTATCAACGATTTGGCTTTGCTGAAATAATATTGTTTTTGACAAATGCAAATATACATCTTTCATATAAGTCATTTTTAGAGGAGTTTACTGGTTGTGGCATTGGATCTTGCTGCAAAAAGAGGAACAAAGAGAGAGGAAATTTTCAAGGCGTGTCATTCCCTAGAGATGGTGATCATGTCTTGCTTTGCCAACCATGGATAGAGACTTCATAATAGGTTTAGTGCTATTTGATTTATAGATTTTGCTTGTAATCACCCTTGCTGGCTTGGGTTATGTTTTAACGATTGTTTGTTATTTAGCAAAGTACATCTTGCAACGTAGATGTAGAAGCTAGGATATTTGTCCATTATCTAAAAAAAGTAGTGGTGTCTTCAGGATGTTTGCTTCTCCCGAAACTTCTCCACTGCTCCCAAGCTCTCCCAAACTCTTCTGCACCTCATCAGATCCAGCTGGCCCCCTCGACTTTGGCGATCTTCCCAGCGTTGAAGGAGAAGGGTTGTTAGGGTTCAAGTGGTGGTGCTCACTACTAGTATGTAGGTAGTTTAGGGTTTCCTTGATATATGTGTAACACCCTAATTTAAAATTTTAGCAAAATATATTAATAATTGTAAAATAAAATAAAAAACAATTATAAGAATGAACACATAAATATATTGTCGAGACCCGCCAAATCGGAGTCGAGTCCCTTCTGTGCTTTACCTGTATTAGTCCCTAGATCAAGTAGCTAGTATACATAGATTCCAAAACTTGGATCGCAACCATAACGATTAGTTTGGCGTGGTTACAACAGTTTGGCTCGACAGCCTTACAAAAGCGAAAGTCTTAGGGTCTTCCGTAACTCCAAATGGAAGAAACAAAACGCAACCCAAAACGATCCCACAGGCAAGGCTGAAGGATGGCGATCCTAGATGTCGGAGTGAGCAGGCCCGCATAAAAGACGAGGGTGAGTATACTTTATACTCAACAAGCAAGGCCAAATGCATCTAAGACTCAATAAAGGAAAGGTAAGGGTTCTTTTGCATAAATCCAGTTTTGCAGACTTTTACCTAAGGTTTTATAAAATGATTTAAAATGTGTTAAGAAAAACAAATGTTTGCATCAGTTTCTATGAAATTTCGGCATCAACCGGTTTTGCCCAAACCTAGCTACTCACGGCACCCACCGTGCAAACCCTCATCTCTCACAGCACCTACTATGAGGAGAAAAATCAAAACGCAAGGCTGCAATCATGGTTTTCCTTTAAAACATCGTTTTGAAAAGAAATAGATAAGAAGTACCATTGATGCAGCTCCCCGTCATCCGTCCTTGACCGTGGACACGGCTATCATGATAGTTTTACACTTTGCAGAGATTGCACACTTTACCCATGCGCGGTGGTTTTTTCCGAGGGTGCACCCAAAGGAAAAATGATCACCATAAGGCCTTTCTCCGATATTCTCCTAGTTAAGACATTCCCGCTAAGGTTTTCACACCAATGCCCCTCTTACACCAATAGAACAGCACCAACTGTCTACTCTACCAACTATAATGACAAAACTAGTAGTCCGAAGGATACTCAGCCAGGGCTCGCCATACAAACACACAAGGTCGCACTGTTGTAGTTAGCTTGTCTATCTCAAGTAATCGGTCCTTAGGGATCAGGGTGGTTTCCACATTGGGCCCAAGTCTCGTGCTTGCTGTACTCGCCTTGCAACCATCCATCCCGATAAGGTTTTGCAAAACAATTTTTCCCTCCCAATAGCACCCACTACGAAGTAACGCATTGCAAACATGACAACACCAACTGTCCTTTTAAAATCTTTAAACAAGCATTTGATAATGACAATTATCTAGTGCGGATAGTAATTCAGTACTAAGCATTTCTAAGCATGTGCAAAAGCTAATTCAAGGGTGTGGCAATATTTTAACAATTTTAATAACCTAGGGCAGCAAGGAATATTTTAACAGAGTAATTATTAATTGGGTGTTATCTAAGCAACTAAGTAATTAGCATTTTCGATTTTAATATAACATGCATTTTGGAAATTTCTAGAAATTGTATTTCAAATGATAGGGGTACAATGTTCAGCACTTGTCTTGATCAGCACAACCTTGGTGATCCTCCGCGGAATTGATCGCAAAAGAATTAACAAAAATAAACTCAAGTGCCAAAATAAAACATGAAATGATATGCATGCTCATGTTTATGCAAAATTAATTCAAAAAGATAAGGTTTGTCTTTCTGGTCAGAATAAGATTTATTGAAATTTTATTAAAACCAAAATTATCTAAGTAATCTTTTAAAGACATTTTACTAATATATTAATTAAGCATAAATGGAATGTGTGTAATTGCATGTGAAAATCTATATAATAGCAGCTCTCCATTTTCTAAACATTTTAAATTTTGTTTCACAATTTTTTGGAGCTATAGTATTAAAGATACAAAATTTATAAATTTTAATTCAAAGATATTTGGAAATCCCTTAGTGGCTCGCTGCTGCAAGACAACCTTTGCACTTGACCCCTAAGCAATTTACTGGCTCGACTCGCCAACGCTGCCCAAATGGTAGCACAAGCAAGCGCTCGTCAGCAGTGTGCAGCCAGGAGGCTGGAGCTGCTGACGTGGCACGAGCACACGCTGAGTGAGGCGCGCCAACTCGGCCAGATGGCTCATGGTGAGAGGAGAGGGACCGACGGTAGGCCCATCCATCACCGCCGGGCGGCCGGCAAAGTGACTGCTGTTGGCTACCCGGAGCAGAGGAGCCGGCAAGGATGGTCGGGTAGCGGCGATTCCGGCGACGATGGCGGCGCTTCGGTGGGGCAGAGAGGGGAAATGGAAGAGGGAAGGAAGGGCATGCTCGGGGTAGGGTCGGTCGGTGAAGGGGAGGCCGGCGGCAAGCTCGGCGCTGCACGGGGAAGCAGGAGGGCGGCGGCGCTAGGCGGATCCGCTCATCGGTGGGTAGGGGAGGGAGGCGGCAGGGTCGGTGAGCAAAGATGAGGTGAGGGGAGTGGGGAGGCGGCTCGGGCTCAGGGCGAAGTCGGCCGAGGCGGTGTGGTGATGTGACCGAGGTCGCGCGGAGGAGGAAACACAGCGCCGGCCGTCTCCGGCGAGGGAAGGGCGGCGCTGGTGACGAGGATGGGCCTCTAGGGACCTAGGGATAGGGAAAAAGGACGAGAGGGAGGGGGATTACCTAGTAAAGTGGGGCGACGCCGTCGAGGTAGAGTCGGGCTTCGGCGGCGGTGCGCAGCGCGTTCTGGCGACGACGACGGTGGCGACCTGGCAAAATAGAACGAGGAAAGTGAGAGGAGGAAGGTGGCAGAGGGGATCGGCCAGGGAGGAGCTCACCTGGTAGATCGAAGAGGAAGTGAGGGGGGAGGAAGAAGAGGCTTGGCCTCGGTCTATCCGAGAGGAGGAAGCCAGGAGTGAGAGAGAGAGAGTGTGTGGATAAGGGGAAGAGAAAACAAAGAGGGGGAGGATTAAATAGGTGAGAGGGGAGGGTAAAAGTGGAAAGAAAAATAGAGGGCAATTTGGGTAATGTCCAAATTGGTAAAGGGCAAAAAGGGAAAGTCCAATTTGGGAAACAAATGACAAGTGGGGCCCACTTGCCATGGAGATAGGAGAAAAGATAGGGAAAAGAGGTAGGGACTTAATAGTAAAATTAACCTTTTATTTTAATTAACAATTTAATGTGAAATTCAATTTTTACTTGAATTATGTTTAATTTGCTATTTCCTAGCTCAAAATGAAATTATCAATTTATAAATTGTTAAAACAGGTTTTTAGCAAATTAAACATTTTGTAATTAAATATTTTAAAAGTAAAACTTTCAATTAGGCTTTAGGAAAGTAAATATAGTAACATGCACTTTTTCAAAAATATTTTTTTGAAATGCTTAAATCACACGCAATGATTATGCTTTTTTAGATTTTTGAAAATAGGGATGTTACATATATATATATATATTATATATATATATATGATTAAAAGTGTATAAGTCCGTATGAAAGAATGAAGACAATAATGTAATATAGCAAAAGCTTCCTAATGGGATTCCAAGTGAAATTTACTAGTACAAATATGAAATTTGAAAATTTAAAGTTTAAAACTCTGGTAAAATTACCAAACTGCCCTAATGGGCTTAGCCTCTATCATTTTCTCTACAATCCCTCTTCTCTTCAGCCCAAGCCGAGCTGGGCTGGCTTCCTCCAGCCTACCACCTCGCCTAGGCTAAGCTGGCCCAGTCGGCCCAGGTGAGCCCACCCGGCGCCCCATTCTTCCTCCTCTTCACTCCTCCCCACCTCGCCCTTCTCGAGTCGCCCGTGGGATCGGCTCAGTCAGCACCAACCCGATGTGACCCGGCCGCCCGAAGTCAAGACGGAGAGGCCGCCACGTCGCGCCACCTCACCATGCTGCCATCATGATGGAAAGCTCGGTGGCGACCTCCGTTACGCCGCAACGGAGTTCCACCTCGAATTACCGGCCCGGCCAAATCCACCCGAGCTTGGAAAAATTCTGAAGCAACCCTCGTCGTGGGTATTCTAGGATTGCCCCTGCCCCATGCTAGTCCTATAAAACGGAGCAATTCGCCCCAATTTGCCCCGTTTCCCCATTCGACTGAATTCGCCCCTTCTCAAATTCGCGCCGACCGTTGCCACTCGGACTCGCCCCTTCGACCCGAAGCACCCCCGGAGCATCACCTACATCCTCCCGGGAGAAATCGAGCGTAGAATCACCAGGGACGGCCGTCGACGTCACCCCTGTTCCCACTGCTTACAGATTCACCGCCGACAACCCACTCCGGTCCACCTCGACTACAGCCGTAGCATCCGTCCGCCCGTTCATGGCGCCGCCATCCTGACTCGTCGCCGGCCAAATTCCCGGCAGGACGTTCACCGTCCAGGGGCCACGAACCTGTAGGGATCACCGACACGTGGAGTGACGCCCTGTAGCGCCGCCAATTCAAAGCCGAAGCGCTTGTCGGAGCCCGGTCAAGGAAAGACAGCGAGCTAACGCTTGCCCCACGTCACCACTCCCCCGTCTCTTCCTCCCCCTTACTGACCAGTGGAGCCCAATGCCACTGTGCGCCCGTTTAAAATATTCCTACGGCCGGACTCTTTAGTGACTGACAAGTGGGCCTGTCGGATCAAGTAGCCGCGTCCTCTCGAAAGACGCCTCTCTAAACAAGAAACGTACGGGGAAAATACGCCTTCCCCCAAGCTCCGCTCCGTCCCCGCATCGTGGACCCTGCCGGCCCACGTGTTAGTTCTGGATGCCCTCCTCGCGGTCGCTGACCGATGGGACCATAAGCCCCACCTGTCAGTTGCCCCGCGCGTGGGAATGCACCGCGCCCGTGTGGGCCGTCTCGCCCATAGGCGGGTTTTCCTCCGTGGGCTGAGCCGAAGAAACGGAATTGGTCCATTACTATTCCCATGGAATTTCTAACCATTTAACCATTAGAAAAATCCAGATAATGGTTTTGTGATTTCTAAAAATACTAGGAGACCTCCAAAAATCGTGAAAAAATTCTGTAAAATACTACAAAGCTTGAGAAACCTGGTAAAAATAATTTGAAGAGGTTTACAGTAGATATTTATCTCTGAAAAAATCAGATTAGGGTAATAAAAACAATATAAGTTATATAAGAAATATCTAAAATGATGTCGCCTGTAGGGAAAAATATATCAAATAAAACTATACGTTGTGGGACCATCGAAGGGTAGGAATTTGCACCCGTATGGTTATTTAGGCATTTTTCCAAGTATAATTAATTGATAAAAGCTAGAACAGAATCTTAACGCCCCTCCTCCTCACACCCCATTCTAATAGGGAAATAGGTTATGTAGATACTCAAGTAGGAAAAATCTGTGCGGAACCTTAAGTAAACCCTCGCCTGTCATGCATTATCCACTTCTCTTGCGAGTATTTATTTTGTGATTGCTTGACACCCTAGAAAATGAGGGGACAGACGACCTGTTGGACGAGGATCTAACGTAAGACCCGGATTACGAGGAAACAGGCGAGCCAATATCTCTAGATCATTCTCCTTTACCCAGTTTTGTTTAAGTTATGTTTTTTTAAATATAAAATTGCATGCAGTATGATTTCCTGAGTATGATATGTTGGAAGCAAAAGGCTATTAGAGCTGGACTAGTTAATCCACTTGGTAATTAGCGTTGATAAACACAAACCCCATCCTTGGTATAACCTTTTTTTATCCTGTCCTTTGATCACCTATGGTATAGAGGTTAAACTTCTTGACTAATGAGTCTTAGACATGGCTCAGACATGCTTAAGTCTAGAGTTCATGGCTTAGATCTTGGCTGTCAACGATACGGTACTAGGATAACGGGTCAACCCTTGTAACGGCATAGCACGCTATCAACGGTGCATCGTTTGGCCTAGACAATTACCATATGTGGAGCAGGTACCTCAATGGTACAGTCCCATCATTACCATGATATGTATCACGATAGGAATTAGTCTCTTTGCACATGATTGTTAGTAAAGCATAGTGTGGCAAAGATGAACCATACCGTCTCTGATCAAGACTACGACATTGTAGCATCTGAATGGCTCCCTTGTTAGATAGTCTAGTCAGCACGTGCGTATCCCGAGTATATTATTATGGTGATGTGTTGTGCCCTGTCCCTAAGTATTCCTTGCACTTGATAAGCTAAAGAGATAGTCATGCATTCGGGTACCAGTTATGCCTGAGTGCGAAAGTGAGTCAATAAAACTTTTGATCTATCTGATTGAGATTAGGATCTGAGGATCCTGGCCATTGTTGAGCTCAAGGAGATCACGTCTCTTGGCTAAGAGGGTGAGTCTACCGCCATTTACCTGGGGACGTGCGCCAATTGTAATATGAGCACGGGTTCGCCAGAAGATGGGAAACGTACGCCAGTTATAGTATGGGCACGGGTTTTTCATACTGTCGGAGATAGTATGCTATAGCCATGGGTACTAGTCTGCCATTTGTGGAGACTATGACCATAGCTATGGTATGGATTTGCCACCTGGGACACGTATTCCTTGGCTAAGGTTACGTTGTCGCCAATGAAATACCCCTATTTTATGAATAATTGGCATATATAGCCTGATACGTCTTTGAATTGTTAAAAGGCTAAGTCTTGAGATTTTAACATAAAAGCATAACAACTTTGGCTTTAAGCAAACAAAAGAACCTAGCCTTCACCAAATAGCCTAGCAATGTTATGTTGCATTAGGTAATGTCTTGGTTCGCGAGCGCAGTTTGATTGCGCACTCACACTCGCACCCACTCATGTTTTAGGTGAAGAAGGTGAAAGGGAAGACCTGTATGAATGCTTCAGCGGAGAAGATGAGCCTGAGGATGACGGCCCTGACGGGGAATAAAGGAGAACTTCAGTCAAATGCCTGATGGGTGTTCAATTAAAAGATGAAGCTGCAGTCCCTCCACTTCCGCCAAAACCGTCTACTAGTAGGTTTACGTTTTGGTTCTATAAAAGTTAGCCCTACTCGGCCCTCGCACTCTGAGCTTTTATGTATCGGGACCCTATGTACAATTATCCTATATATTATGGCAACTTTGATCCCAACTTGATGTAAAATTTTGTGCGGTGTTAACATGATCTTGGTCTAACATTATGTGCGCAAAGGAGTTCGGTTCTGTCCTGCAGAGCCGAGGCCCACAATATGGCAGCAGCATGACGATTGGCAAATTGTTGCTCCTCCGTGTCCACTCCAGTGGCATCGACGAGCTGTATTCGGAGAAGTTTGAGATCTTCCTCAGGTTAGGGTTCGGATTACACCGATGAGTACAAAGCTGGCAACGATGGAGGTTTTTTCTGGATTGTTGCCGCCGATGGCTTCAATGGTGATGTGCCAGGTCTGGATTTCTTCTGTCGTTCTTGATGATGGATCCGCCGATGCTCTTTAAGTGGTCTAGATGTGTCTCGATGGTTCGATCGGGACACTAGATATTGCAGCTCATTATTGAATGGAGTCCTTCAATAGACCAGGTAGGAGAACTGATTCTCAACTTTTTTGGTGAGTTTCTTTCGTGGTGAGGCGATCAACGATAAAGAAGAGCTTTGGTGGTCGCTTTGGTGGTCCGATGGTGTTTGTGTTGTATTATGCATGTGCGAAGGACCCACGTGCAATCTAGGGATGTAATCTCCTCAAGTTTCATTGAAATTTCCCCTTATTGAAAAAAAGTAGTCTATTGTCCATGATGGTTGTCGAGACAAATTTCAATTGAACAATCTCCGAGTATATCCCCAATCAAAGAAGTGTAAGCTGGCTGGACCATACCAGATAACTACTAACCAGTCGAGTAGCTCAAGAACCGATACACTTACTCCGGTTGATCGATGTCCCGGCTAGATATTTCCATGTGCGGTAAATGGACAAAATGTATGCCACTATATGTATTTATAATTGTCGTCGCTTTAACGCTGACTCGGGCAGTACCGCAGTAGTACTAAAGATCGAATTTAATCATCTGATGCTCTTCTAAACAATAAAAGCATTACATCTTTCGTATATATCGACCAATTGAATCGTCGAAGAGCACTAGCCAGTAGGCGTGATAAGACATCACACAACCTAATTGTAATATTAACTTTGCTAAAAGCTGCTTAATTTGTAGTCACTTTATCCTGTGCATGAAGTGCCAATACACAGCCGGACAAGATGGCCTACATATTGTACAAAATGCATGCATTATTGTAATGAAAGATCAATATTAGACCGCACAGTTACCCTGAACTACAGCAACGTATGGTGACGAACAAATGGATACCTAGCCCTATAACAAAAGCAGAACCACCAGAAAGAGTTGAAATGAATGCATATAAAAATTAAAATAAAAACAAAAACCTACGAATCAATGAATCTTAATTGTGACTTGTGAGAATGAATATTTTCTAAAGTAGTAAAGTGTGACGCCAAAAGGATAAGTCAAGGTTTAGGAAAAACGATACATCCATGATGCACGAGCGGCCTGCATATTATAATACATGCATTTTTGGTGGAGACAGCGAAAGAACGTTTTCTCTGTCCAACGCCTTGTTTTGTCATGTTCATCCAGCGAACGACAAATAAACATATTTTCCTTTCAAACGATCTCATTTGTTGGCAAGTCAAATTTACCTTGTCCTGACATGTCTCAACAGTCACCCGAAGAGGCAACAACCAGCAATAAATCTACAATAATAGCGCCCTGTCTCATGATGTGGATAAATCTCTTTACTTTCTGGACAAAAGAAAAACAGCAGCTGGTTTGAATGAGCAGCTCCTTTGAATTAGTGAAACTGTGAACACCAGCAAAATACATAAGAGCACATGCAGGGGAAGGGAAAGCAAAGATGTCTTTTTGAAGGCCCCTGGTTAACTAACTTCCACAGTGAACCCTTAAAAAAACACAGTACAGTGAACCGGCACTCTTGATTGGTCCTTTGGTGCGGTCAAGTCAGCTCACGACACTAGCGGTGGCAATCGGGTCGGATACCCCCTGGTCTAGCTTTCGTGGACCCAGACCTAAGACCCACCGAATGCACATCCGGAGAATCTCCACCGTATTGGGTCCGATAGTCACCGGACTAAGTCCGGTGGAGTCTAGTATTGAACGCACATCTGGAGGATCTCCACCAGACTAGGTCCGGTTGTCACTAGGGGTGGAAACGAGCCGAGCCCGAGCGAGCTGGCCCTAGCTCGGCTCGGACTCGTTGCAGGGGACGAGCCAGAAATTGGGCTCAGCTCGGGCTTGTTTTTGAAAACGAGCAAGCCCGAGCGAGCTGGTGCCGAGCTCGAGCCAAGTAGCAAGCGCTTGCGAGCCAGACAAGGTGATGAGGGGAGACGGTCTGGGGGTTGGACAGGATGGGAGGACGGAGGAGGAAGATGGCATTGTCCCAAGAACGAGCGCGAGAGGAGGAGGCGACGCCCTCATATCTGATGGGTACAGGGGCGGCAATCGGTGAGGCGACGACGCCAACGAGCGGACGGGGCGGTGACTGACGAAGCGACGAGCGGTGGAGGCGGCGACCGGCGAGGCGACGACGCCGACGAGCGGAGGGGGCAGCTACCGACGAAGCGACGAGCGGTGGAGGTGGCGACCGGCGAGGCGATGACGCCGACGAGCGGAGAGGGCGGCGACCGATGAAGCGACAAGTGGTGGTGGAGGCGGCGACCGGCTTACCTAGCCACTACCGGACTAGGGTTTCGACCTTGGTGGGCGGCGGCGAGCGGCGGGGTTGCTCGTGGCCACGGCCGGCCGCGGGCGGTAGGCGCCGGGCGAGGGCGGGAAGCGGGCGGACACGCTAGGTCTAGGGATTTAGGGGCTTCGCCGCTTGGGGTTGGGGACTTGGGGTTGGAGGCGGGGCGTGGGAGTCGGGGACGGGAGGACACAGGACAGGAAGATCGGCTCGGTAATTAGCTCGTGGCCATGGGGTGGCCTCGCTCAGGCTAATGCGTGATGGGCCGCGTGGACGAACCACGAGTGAGCCACCTCTGGCTCGGCTCGAGCTCGCAAAACACACCGAGCTAGAGAGGTAGCTCGGTTCGGGCTCGTTCGCGGACGAGCCGAGCCCGAGCTGAGCCCGAGCTGCTCGCAAGCCCGAGCCCAAAGTTCCAGCCCTAGTTGTCACCCGACCGAGTCCGGTGAGATCTAGTATTACCTTTCGGGTTTGGATCTGGGTATCCATGGGTCCAATTTAAGACCCAGACCCGAAACTGAACCCGGACCCGAAGCTAAATACCCATGGGTCTAGAATTGGATCCGGACCCAGACCCGTCAGGTCGGGTATGCGCGGGTACCTGGATCTATGGGTATTTTTGCCATCCCTACACAACACTCACCAATTAATTTGAGGGAAATTCATCCCCACAAATATATACTGTCACAAGCACATTTTCACCCATTGGATTTTGCTTCGAGACCCGGAATTTGTCCTACCGCCTCTCCTGGCTCATATTTTACAAAATAAGAACCCAACTCATTTAAAATTCATGTGTAGAGTGCCTCCCATCTAATCCTCCCTCCCTTTCTCTCATCCCTCTGGTGGTTGCGCCTCCGCCCTCCACATCGCTGACCACGATGGCGGCAGGCCGCTCCCTAGACGCATTCCTCCTAGAGGTGGCCAATGGGCCGACCCAGTTACTACTAGTGTGTTTGGTTCCTTGGATCTGGCTTGGCCAGAGCCGCGCGAGCAGGGGGGCGACTATTTGGTTGCCTGGTTGCTAGCTGGAGCTAGGCAGTTGGGATGCAACTTGACCCCTTTAGCCAGGCCGCGTGGAAATGAGAAATCTGGCCGTTTCCAGCAAGCCTGGCTCGCATGGGCGCATGTACTTCGGTGGGTCCCTCTTGTCAGCCTGTATTTATTGTGTTCCATCCACTTTCATGCAAGCAATCAAACAATATTTGTCAACAACTTAGCTCGTCTTATGCAGTCAACCAAATACCATCCCTTGTATCTACTCAGCCTGTCTCATAGCAGCCTGGATACCTCATACGAGACATGCTAAAGGGAGCCAAGCAACCAAACAGGCCATACATTAACCGGGCCTGACAGGCCAATGGACTAGGGTCTTAGCCCAGACATGGTTCATTAGACAGAGCTAGCCTGGTTACGCTGGCCCATTTTAGCCAAAAATATTTATAAAAAATAAGAAAACTGATTATATTTTAGAAATATAGATTATAAATTAAGGAAATAAATTATATGTCATAAGAAAACAGATATATGAATATATATTTAGTTATATGCGTACTATAGTAGCAGGCTGAACTGGGCTAGGCCGGTTCGCCACTATACGAACAGAATTCGGCTAGTCCAAACCCAGTTCGGACCACCTGGTCTGTCCCATTTGGCCACCTTTAGTTTCTCCCCTACTCTCTATCACTCTCCAGTGGTTGGACCACTGAGGCGTCGCCCTTCTACGCCACCAGCCACGGGACTTCTTGATGCGATGTAGTGGCATGGTGTCATGACTGGTGGTGTCACGGCTAGGAGGACCGTGGCTTGGTGGCCCGAGCACTAGAGGGGTGGAAGCAGCATCGCGGAGGACGGTAGTGGGGAGGGCGGTGACTCGCTCACTGGAGAGGAGAGGGAGAGAGAAGGGATAGGATGGAGGGATTCCACACAAGAATTTGAAATCGGAGTTTTTTTTTTATTTGCAAAAGTGCATGAGAGCATGAGAAAGGAGAGATTCAACCTAAAGAAATTAACATACATGCGATCGTATTTATTTGTGGAAAATCCGCTCTCGTTAATTTGCCCGGTTTGGTCCTCTCGGACTCGGAGTCGTTGCTTCAGCCATGCAGCACTGACAAGAAATGATCAAACTAGCGCTGAATTGACAAGAGACATTGCTGAAGCGGAACTCCTGGGCCCTGGGCCGGCTTCTCAGCGCTAGTCGGGTGCGCATCAGTACACGGTGTATCAGCTGACAAGCGGTATGTGGAGCACTCAAGCCTCCGACGAATCCAATATACAATCACTGTCCCATGCATGGCCACACTCGCAGTACTTCACGTCTCTCAGGATCTCAATTCGCAAGAACCACTCTTGAGGCGAACGAACGATCAACGATATATAGGCAGTGGCTGCCCTCTGTAGACCATGCGCGACAGGTGGACGAAAGTCAGGCACAGCACAGCGGCGCATGCCGTCCCCGTGGTGCAAATTGCGGAGCAGCGGGCGGCGAAAGGCAGCCAAGATTTTAAGGTTAGGGGATCGAGCCCCTTGACGTGAAGTATGAATCAGAGCAATCGAATCAATCATTCACGGGAGAGACTTCGCTGCTTCTAGCTAGTAGCAGTAGTACTAGCACGTACTATGATCGAGTGAGTGAGTGCAATGTATAACGGACGTCCTGGCTCGAGTGACCACCGGTCGCTGTGATCATTGGGATCTTGAATTTAGCCCGCAGGTTCTCGGGGTGACCCCCAGATTCAAGCTGATGTCTTCTTCCTTGCAATTTCTAGGCCTACGAATCGTGTGCCGTGAACTGTGGAGGACGTTGACGCCCGGCTGTGTATGTGTTGGGTGCACCGTAGTTGGAGCGGGAGAGAGAGTCGGAGGAAGCGAGGCGCCTCATAGCTGCATCGATCGCACGCAGCTGTTCCGAAGAGCCGGCTCGATCGTCTCGTCTGCTGCACCTCGTTCGTCTCATCTCTCGTGCCGGTCTGCACGAGAGACCGCATCATTCGTCCAGGATTTGTTGGGTAGTAATGTATCTGGAAGCAATCAGAGCTCACGGAGCTAGGTGGCATCGTACGGACTGCGCTCTGTGGTGTTATCGATGATACGTACAGCTGGTGACGTCACATTACCTGAAGCGCATTGGGGGCGTGGCATTTTTCTTTCCCTTTCCTTCTGAGTGAGCCACGGCTTGTCTTCACTGTATATCCGGTGCTAGCTCAACGGCATTAGCATCTCTCTCTCTCTGTTCTGTAAACTAGAGGCATCGGTATTTTACAATTAGTACACTCGACTGGCTTGCCAATGATACCGCTTATTAGTGCTTACCTCGGTCCCAAGATAAGAAGGAATCCTCTTTGGCTGTGACCTCTGCAAATCTACAGGGAAAGCGGTGGCCAACAGCTGGGGGAGTGGATGGGTAGATAAGATAATTAAGCGTGCACTTATTCGTTGGATTGCTTCCCTGAAGAGTTAGCGAATAGCGATGCTCTGTTCTGCGAATGGCCAGAGGGCAGAGCGACAACGTACGCTTTCTTGGCACGTCAGCTGAACCATTTCCTCCGGCCTAAGAGGGGAAAAAAACAAAGGAATAATTACTTCCGTGTCACTGCATAAGAGCATGTCTAAAGCTGTATCTATTTTCGGATCCTATTTTACAATTTATTCACTATTCACCTCTTAATCCTATTTTCTATCCAAATAAAGCATACCCTATTTTCTCAATCTCTACATTTCTCTCTCTTATATTTTAATCTCAATCCTATTTCCACTGTTTACAATCCTATTTCTATAGTAATATGGCCAGTAAAAAAATATGTACACCATTACACATACCTTAGGCTTCCAATCCCATTTCTCTCATCACCGAAGTATATCACATTTACCTACCATCACATATTCACCTTGTTCCCTTTCATGCCACTCTGGACTTTTCTTTCCTTTAGGCCGATAGCAAAGACAAACTTACCCAATCCCTTCTACACCACCGCGTGCTTCTTTTCTTTTTCTTTCACAAACACATGGGGCCCACCTGTCAACCGAGCATGAGTTGGATTTCAAAATTTTTAAAATTTAAATTCATATTTTGAATTTTGGAATTTTAAATTTTAAATGCAAAAAATCCAAATTGTGATATTCATTTCAAATTTTAATACTTGAAACATTCAGTCATATTTGAATGCTGAAATTTTTAAATTTTGAAAAGTTGAATCCGGTAAATTTCAAATACAGAAACTTGACCAAACTTTTAAATTTAATTTGAAATTTTGACCTAATTTCAAAAGGTTGAATCTGGTCATATTTCAAATGCAAGAATTGATCAAATTTTAAATTCAATTTGAAATTTTGACTGAATTTTAAAAAGTTGAATCTGGTCAAATTGCAAGTGCAGAAATTTGAAAAATTATACCAAATTTTAAATTCATTTTGAAAATTTGACCAAACTTCAAAAGGTTGAATCTGGTTTGGAATTTGAATTTTAAATTAATTTTAAATTTTGGAATTTTTGGATGTGACACACTTCCTCTTTCTGTCCCTCTGACAGCTATGCCTTGACTCGCTTTGTCTCACTAACCCGTAGGCCTTGTATGTCAGCCATGTGAGGACTAGAGGGCATTTTGGGCATTATGAAGGGCGTACTAACGGGGTAACCTAATGGATTTAACGACAGTGGCATATAAGGTATCAACAGTAGAACGAAGTGGCACTTAGGGTTGCCATGGTTTAGGGATGGCAGCAACAGGTTTAGAGTCATATGCATGGCACACAAAAAAGTTGCCCAAAAACAAAACGACTGGTAGAGCATTTGTTGTGCACATTTCTTCTACTGAATTAAAAGTGCATCCATTTTCGAGAAAGTTGAGGATTTGCCATATTTAAAGAGATGCATTTTCAAAAAACAAAATAACCGGCAGGATATTGCTCGAGATCAAATGGACGTACATGTGGTCATCTGCATTCATTTTGGAAAAGGGTAAAATAATGAAGGAAGAACAGATGCATGTAGCTAGCTAGATGATTCATGCATTCAATGCACTAATAGGAGAACGTTTTAAAAAAAAAAGAAAGGCCAGGGAATTACTTACGAAGTTACAATTCCGAATTTGTTCTTCGAGCTATAGTATTTCCTTTAGGAGGAATGCTGGAATTTCATAGGAATTTCAAAGGAACAATTCGATTCTTGTAGAAATTGGAGAAAACTCTTGTGTTCCAATAAATCATTAAGTTTTTTTGTTGTAATTTCCAGTGTTTTATAATATCTTAGAAATATGAATCTTATAGAAGGCATGCAAATATATCCTCAAACGTCTATTCTATATTATTTCATATCATAAACGTTGAAATAAATCAGATTGCACGATTGCGTGAGCTAACATGCTACTTTTATGACCCTTTAAAGTTAACTTAGCCCCGAGATGCCATATATTTACTTTTACGGCCCCAAAATTGTCCCCGTTTGCACCCTGGTCCTAAAACTTTTAGGACATCTGTAAACACTGATGTGGATATCATGTATCCGTTAAACGATGATGTGGATGCCACATCGCTGTTAATTGCTGACCTGGCTAGCCACATGTCTTTCTCTCTCAATCCCTTTCCCCTATTTGTCGATGTCATCGTTTGGGTTCCGCATAGGTGCTTGTTGTCCCATCGGTTCCGTGATCTGCGTCTCTCTCAGGGCAACCGGTTTCCTCTGTTTATCCTTCTCTCTCTCCTCATCAATCAGTCCTCTCTCTTCCCTAGCTGCACTGTTGAAATGGCTTTGCCGGCTTTCCCAGCCGCCCGTGCGTGAGCACCACCCCGCATTGAAGCTCAGCAGCACCGCTAGCTCGCCTGCCAATTAGCTCCCTCTGCTTCTCTCTCCTCTCCACCAGTTTGTCGTCTCTCTTCCTAACCATGTCGCTTCATGGCTCTACCACCCTTAGGCCTCCTCTCTCCTAGACCAGGGGAGGGAGGAGGTGGAGGGGTCTCTCGCGCCAAGAGGGAGAAGGAGGGGGTCCTCCCGCGGTTGGCCTCTTGCCATGGATGGAGAGAGGGGAGAGTAGGAGAACGAGGAAGGGGCTCTGATGGCTGGCCGACCGGCCAGTGGTGACGCTAGCCTCCCTGCAATAGAGAGAGGGAGAGAGATTGAGAAAAGGAGAGAGAAGGTAACATGGACAAAGAGAGAAGAGGGATTGAGTGACATGTGGCTAGCCACGTCAGCAATTAATGGTGACGTGGCATGTACATTATCGTTTAACCTTATGGGGTCGAAAATGTAATTTTCAACACATGGAGCTAAGTGAGATTTTATTACAACTTTAAAGAGACAAAGTATACTTTACTATTCAATTAACATCACTTTCAAAGGAGATTGCGAACACGAAAAGGGAGAACATGATCTCAACAAGCAAGACTCTTATGTCAGATTATTTTAGTTAGACCAAACGCTAGAAAAATGATTGTTTCATGTTTGATTAAGTAGCCGGATGGACTGCATCTATACTTCACCTAAAAATGACCATCTCACAAATCTGATCATAGACTAATAGTCCCATAGAGGGTTTCTGCCCTTGTATTGGATGCCAGGCTCATAAATAGTGCCATCCAGCGGAAGTGCGGAGCAAAGGGTGCCTGGTGGCGATCAAGAGTAGCCCAATTTTGTTGGTTCTGACTCGAATATTAATCTTTTTTCAAAAATGCTAGGGAATGGGGTCCCCTTCCCTTGCTTTTTGAAAAAGAGAGCTCCTCTACGCAAAAAAAAAAGAGGATAGAGTGTACCAGAGTGTGTTGTGGTGTAACAGAATGTGTAGCAGAGTGTGTCGTGGTGTGTCATAGAGTTTCGGATTTTACCGTGGTGTGACATGGTGTGTCATGTAGTTTTATAGTGTACCATGATATGTCAAGTGTATCCGCTCATTGTGTGTCATGGTGTTTCATGGAATTTTAGAGTGTATCAGAATGTTTCATGGTGTTTCACCAGAGCGAAACTATGGTGTGGCAGAATGTGTCATGGAATTTCGGAATATACCATGGTGTAACAAGTGTACCATTTATTGTGTTTCATGATATTTTAAAATGTTTCAAAGTGTGTCATGGTGAGTCATGCCGTTTTGGATTTTAACATGGTGTGGCATGATGTGTCATGGAATTCCAGAGTGTACCATGATGTGCTAATTGTACCCGCTTATTGTATATCATGGTATTTCATAGTATACCAGAGTGTTTCATGGTGTTTCACCAGATCAAAACCATGGTGTGGTAGAGTGTGTCATGAAGTTTTAGAGTATACCATGGTGTATCAAGTGTATCACTTATTGTGTGTCATGATATTTTATAGTGTACGAGAGTGTAGCATCGGACGGTTAGGACCCTATACCTCACAGATTCGAAAAAATTAAAAAAATTTACCAGTAGTTAAATATCAATTTTGTAAGATGTTTGGTTTTTGATTCGCGAATTTGGAGATCATATAAATTTTAAAAAAATTCGAAAACTAATACATGCATAAAAAATTACAAAAAATAAAATGATTTTAGAAAAATATGAAAATTTAATGAGAGCTAGGTTTAGCTATGAATTGATGCTAGAAATTTGTTTCAACGCAATCGAACAAAAATTTTTTTATGACCTATTAAAGGATGACATGAAATGCACAATCTCACATCTAATTCACTGCTAGTCTACCCTCCACAGATTGCACCAGTAGTTGACCGCCTGGCACAATGCATGCGGGGAGACGTGGAGCGTGGCACGCAATTGTAAGAAGCGGAGGTACAAGGCAACTATCCCGTCGGAAGCAAAGGAACGGGATCTCTAGTTTGCAGAGGCGCTCTCACCTAAATTACAAAGAAACAATATGAATTTGGTCGCAAAACTATGCTTGTTGTATCATTTTGGTCCCTGAACATAAACATTAGGCATATTTGGTCCCTAAATTGTGAAAAGCGGCCGAAAATGTCCTTTGAGCGGTCAAAACAGTTGTTTTGAGTTGTTTTGTGTGATATGGTAGTATAGTTTTTAAACCGGACCGGTAAGAAGAGGGATTGAGAGAGAGAGAGAGACATGTGGCTAGCCACATCAGCAATTAATAGCGACATGGCTTATCTGACTTATCTTGTGTCTTATTTGACTTATCTCACTTTTTTATTACTTTTGAGTCCATTTTTTTTTATCTCGTAGGCGTGTCTAAAAACTCCCTAAACCCTAAACACAAAGACCAACCGGCTCTCGAGGCTATCTCGAAAAATTCTCGAAGTTATGAGATAAGGCAAATAAGTAGGATAAGATAAGCTGAAAAGAACCCACGCTCATAGTCCATAGAGGGTTTGGCAGTTGAGCCGGTAAACGTGACCGCCGATTCAGCCTACTAGCCTTGTTCCTTTCCAATTCATTTGGTGGCCCAACATCTTCCTCTCCCCTCCAGGTATGGCTTAGGCTGACTGCACTCTCCCCATAGCCCAATCGGTCCACTGGCTAGTCGACCACCCTTAATTCCTCTCCTTTTGCCCATCCCGATCCTACCCTTCCTAAATCCTAACACTAACTCTCCTCTATCCCTCCTTTCATCACTACTCCCTACGCTAGAAACCTGCCGCCACCCTCCTCTCTTCCTCCTCCCCTTCACCAGATGCACCGCCACCCCCATCCTTCTTCACCGACTCAACCACTGCAGCGCGGTGCACCTCCCCCTCTTCTCCTTCATCCTCTCTTAAGTGACCATGTGGAGCTGTCGATGCCGACGCTGTCGCGCGGAGCTCCACTTACCCCAATGTCGCGCTGCCGTGCTCTCCCCTCCGGCACTAGGCCCCTCGGTCCCCACCGAGCCCCAACACCGGCATTCCTGTGCTTCCTACCTAGCCACACAACCGTCCTTTCCCTACCTTGGCATGGCACCGCCGCTCTCCCCTGTCCTCGATGCCACCATCGTGGTGATGTCTCTCTTCACCTCCCCTCCTCTCGTCCCGCCCGGTTTAATAAATCCTGTCCGGTTCACCGGTTCCAAGGAAAGCCATCCGGTTCTTCTGATTTATACCGGTTCAATGGCATGGGCGGTCCTTTGGGCAAACCCAATCGGATAGGACCCTAGTTCCGGTTTAACCAGTAGTCCAGACCGGTTTTTAAAACTATGTGGTAGGTACTCTGTTTTGTATAACATGGCAGACACATAAGCTGCACAAGTGGCAATTTTTTTTGGGAAATTTCATCAGCAGAGGCCCAATTGCCATCCTCTCCACCTCTTCCTCTCTCCCTAACTCCTTCTCGCATAACCACCGTCTCTCCGTCAACCTTGCGCGTCGTCTACTTCCAACGCCGCTCTCCAGAGCATCTGCCTGTGTGCATCTCTATTAGCCTCCATTTGGTTCCACCACGGCGACCATTAACGCGTGTTGTCGAATCCATCCTCCACGGAGCCACCCGACGCGTCACCCTCCACTGGATCTGTCCGACGCACTATTACCCGCATCTATCCAATGCCACCACAACAACTACTCTCGCAAGCTGTGCCACCCTATGGTCCAGCGCCAGGATACCATCGCCTTCGACAATTAATCGTCTCCACCAACTCCGGACCAACCACGTCACCTTGCATCAGTGTCCCCGTTGTGACACCGATCTCTGACCTCGGCTCCACCACCATCACTGCCAAGTTCTTAGCTCAATTTCACCCGAGGTGCACTGTGTGTTGTCGATGTATTCTTTCTTTCCCAACTTCGGCCGCACATGGCCAAGACACTACCGACCACCTCCAACCGAGCCATCCCTACTATCTTGTTCCCCGTCTCCTAGCAGTCCTTGTGCAGCCCTTTCCCTCCCTAGAGTATCGCATTGTCACCTTGGACGTGTTATCGCGTGCCATTCTTTCCAATGTTTCCCCTCACCTCTGTTTGTCTCTAGCCTAGCCAAGTCCATTGATGTGATCCCCTGTTCAGGAGGTTCTACCTGTATCCCTCTCCCACCTAGCCACGCCGCCACTCGCCATAGCTTTTGCCGCCATGCCTAGCTCTCCAAATCTTCTCTTTCGGTGATAGGGTCCTACTCGTCAGCTAGGAAAAGCCAAGCCACTTCGCTACCACATCACTTGTACATGTTTAGAGACCAAATAGGTACCTTTTTCCAAACTATAATACCAAATGGCCTGGTAGTTTGTACCCACCTGTAGTTGCGAACTTTCAAAGTTTATGTGTATATATGACTTCAAATTTTTTTAGAGTGAATTTTTTTGCCAATACATAGTCGGATAGCCCCTTATGTGCCATTGCTTGGTCACCTCTTCCCTACTTGCCATTGCAAACTGTTCAATATTGTCCTATATTTTATTGTTGACTGTTTTCTGTCAGACAAACCGTTAAGGGGTTGAGAAAAGTCCATTTTACCCTGTTTTTACAATCCCCCTTATGTCACTAAATATTTCTCATAATTTCTCTTCTTATCTTCATGTGTATTTGCATGTACCTAATTGCTAGTATTTGGGTCCCATTTGTGAGAGAGCTAGAAGGGGAGAAGGGGCTGCCAGTAGGCCCCATTTGTCATATATACGAGCATAGGGTGTATTTTGGGCATTCTTGGTGTTCCTAAATGTGGAAACAAACAGACGTTAACGATGATGACATAGAGGATTATAGTTAGCTAATTGCAATGACACATAAGAGATAGGCGATTAATTAATGGCACATATGTTATTAAGTCACTTTGCAATTGCATACAAGGATTTTTTTTCCTTTTTTTAAAGAACGCATGACTTCATTTTTGAGAGGCTTGATTGCTTGCAAAGTTGCAATACATGGAGAGTAGTTGGAAAGTTGCTTGAGAGACTGCATGCCTGACTTCATTTTTGATGAACGTCTCTCTCAATTCGTGCAAGGGTACCAGGGAAAGAAAGTGTCATCCTCGAACTTTATACTTTCCATGCCAAACGTTTGAAGGTAGTGCAAACTGCAAAGCAGTTGTACTAACCATGTCATCAATTATTGGCTTTTGCTTGCAAAGATAACAGTAATAATAGTTTTTTCAGTGCAATAGTTTTGCTAGGTGAAACATAACAATATTACTTAGTTTTGCTAGATAGTTGAAACATAATAATAGTGCTAGTTTTGCTAGTTGCTACTACTTAACGCAAACATGATCCAAATTTTGATACATATAATTAGGGCATGTACAAAGCCATTTAATAGGGTGTTTTTTAGCGATGAGGTGGATATGTTTCACTGATGTGGCAGGAGGAAGTGAAAAAAATGCTAGAGTCGACTCTTGGTGAAGAGACGACTCTTCACAGGCTCCTAGACAGAATTAGAGAGAAGCAACATTAAATCGCTAAGAGACGTCCTATTAAATAGCTTTATACATGCTCTTACATACTTGTCTTTTTTATTTAAAAGAATATGTTAAAAGACACCCTTGACTCTCCTTCGTACTTGCCCTTAGGTCGAGTAAGATAGGTCGAGTAAGATAATACGCCGGACAGCATTAATTGTGCGTTCCCCGTACACCAACAATGTCAACAGACGCTGTCACTCCATTTAAAAACACCCCTGAAGGCTATTACATGGGCACAGACACGAGCTGCCGGTGCAATCTTTTGGAGATCCAGCCGATTACATCAGGGGCACGAATTTCCCATCATTCTTTATATGGCGATAAAGATAGCCAGCCTGCCTTTTGAACAGGGTCACTGCTCGCTATCCCGCCAATGTTTAGCTCTGGAAAGGATATCAGTCCGACCTTTCTGAATGGGACGGAATGCGTCCGTTCTAAGATTATTTTCGACGGAGTCCGGTTTTCATTTTCATTTCCGTCACGAAGAGAATCTTATTTCTTAAACATTTCAATAGATTCTTTTCATCCTTCTTTTTAGAAGAGATTCTCTTTTTTATTTTCTTCAGAAAGTAATTTTCTCTCTTTTCTTTATATTATTTTTTCGAATAGATGCTGGAGATGATGGAAAATAAATAAAAGGAAATAAAGAAGGGAATGGAGAATGGAATGAAAAAAAAAAGAAACGAAGAGAAAATGGTTGAAGATGGTCTGAACCACTTTGGCGTGTAGGCCTGGCCGTGCACAAGCAATTGACGATGAGGACAAGCAATCATCTATAACCGACGAGCACTTTTCTGGGAGTGAGAAGGGAAAAAAAATCGTCACCGACGGGCTAAGAATAAAGAAACAGTGCCGGAGCTTCACTTCCCGAGCTCAGAAAAGAGCATTAGCGCGTCGATCTGCAGGTAGTTGGAGTGTTGGACTAGACTGACAGACGCTTTCTGTAGAGGCCCGATCGAGCCCCCAATCCACACATACTCCATGCAAGTGTTTCGATTAAATAAAGGGTAGTTTCCATGGTTGAACCAATGATGGTTGCTGCTATTTTCATTTTTTTAATCAAGATTGCTGTTAGTCGGCCGACTCATATGTAGGTTGATTTCAGTCGCTGGCTACAACCGTCCATCCAAAGGCTTTGAGATCTGTGCAAATTTTGGTGTAGTTTTAACCAGTGAAACGCGCAAGGTGTACGTATTGTGGTCATGTGGTTTCTATATAGCTGATTGTTGCATGCGTCCGTCTTGCGTCGACGATTAATTCATGCGTTTGCATGGTAACATCATAAAAGCCATTGAATAATGAGATTTAACTAAGACCATGGTTTTGATGCAATTCTGAGTGGCTTGAAAATTTGTTTTGTTTCCATCACCTAGAATTGCATGGTAGTAAACCGAAAATTGCACCACTAACTATTGTGCAATTTTAGTATAATTATACTGTAATTTTTAGTTCGTTTGTTTTAGTTCTTTATTTATTATAATTTGTAGGGTTATTAAAGTTAAACCTTTATATTTGTCTATTTCATAATTTCTACTGTATTTTGTATGGTTCATCAAAGTTGAACATTAACTGTCGGTAATATTTTTTGTGTGTTTTACATGGTTCAACAAATATAAACTTTTTTTTGTCTAGGCTATGTTTTTTTGGTATTTTGCATTTTGTATTTTGAATGTGTTATTGCCTGTTTTCCAAGCTGCAAATTAACTATTGCGGCCACAGATCATATGACATTAGTTTAACAGTGTGCGTACCTGACAAAGATGTACACCAAGAGCACACGTATGCCTTTACTACTGTGAAGAGTGAAGACTAAAGAGCACTCCTCATGAAACATGCGAAGGCTCCATCAAGGAATCGCCAGAGACAACAGCACCGTCGGAGCTAGAAATCATGTGGAGGCTCGCCATGTTATTGGATTAATGCGACCACATCGGATGAAAATTTTTGAAATTGCAGTCGACTAAGAACTCGATAGTCCCTTTTTAATAGAAGATTCACTTTTTTCGTAATTTTCTTTTTAGGCTAAATGATATTTCTTTCTTTAGGAAAGGTGTAATGTGATGCAGTCACTTACTAGGTGTGTTTTAGGAGTGCCACTCGGAGGGCGAAGAGTGGAGGAGGCCCATGCCACCGCCTCTCACACAATGCGCTTGTCCATCCAGCATCCGCAGCCTACCAACGAAGACTTGTTACGCTAAAAAATAGTGTGCATGGCTTTTTCCATTGTGTGCCAATTTTGTTCTTTATAGTTAAAAAGTTGTTGTGGATTATAATCTAAAAGTCTCTAGATCTTTGCTAGGGAGCTTAGAGAGGCCAAAAACTTATTAAACATTGGTTTTCAAAGCTTTGAAAAAACATTAAGACCATCATAAAATAACTGTAAAGCGGCAAAGCATTTTTCTTGAATAAAGAGCAAATATACTTCTGTAAATTATAATAAAATATAAGTTGTAAAGAACCATCTATCCCCGACATGATGCAAGAAAAAATTGGCCAAGTAATAGTATCGGGAAAATATCGGGATGACACGCACAAAAAAGGTTGTGAAACCTTAACGACACCCACAAGGCCACAAAAGGAGGAGAGGAGGCGAAGACAGCAAACTTCTTCGCGATGAGACAAAGCAGTCGACCCAACAACCTGCCTCCCCCGTCCCTTTTATGCTCTAAAAGCTTAAGGAATCCAAGAACCTTCCTGCAACCATCTCTTTCTTTTTACCCTGCCAACTTGCGAGCTCCTCGTTAGCTTGCATTTTTTTAATAAAAAACAAGGGCATTTGTATTAATTCATAGAGACATTGCATCACAACATTGCAATTTGATCCCTTACGAAAAAGAAATTACAACAAATCTCTAAACTGGAGCAAACTGCAAACTTCATCGCTGCAGATCTACATCGCCTCCCGCTGGCATCAAAAAAGAAAATGAAGACCAAGGACGCGGATACCAGAATCCTCAGCTGCAAGCTTGACCCAAACAACGGTAAAAGTGGTGAGAGAGCCAAGCAAGTACTCTCTAGGCACGTAGGGATGATAGTCGAGAAGGGATTGTCTTCCATCCACGACCACAGAGCATGACTGCCATTATGTCTCCAAAGGACAACGACTATCGCGCCGAATAGGCATCTGTCCTCACCAACACCAGAGGCAACGACACCGAGAACAACACGAAGCAGGAAGCACGGTCTCCTCCCTTCCCACAAAAGACTCCTACTATAGAACCAATCAAACATCCTCTTCCGATTCAACAGAGACAACCCGAAGATCTTCCCAAGCGACTGCATAGGTCTACTTACCTCTAGCAAAAAGATCTGAAGAAGACGTCGTTGCCACCGCCGAACCTAGAAATGATGTCAAGGTTCTCTGTCCCATGATAGGAGTAGCCGAGGACGCGAAGAGAGCCTTTCGCCGCCACCCACTGCAGGAGAACAAGCACCTTTGCCAGCGACGTTGACGAAGGAACCAAAGACCTAAGAACTAGAAAAAGGCTAAGAAACACGAGCTGCAAGCTATACGAGCTAGATAGTACTATGCACACATCAGCTAACCTCCTGGATTTTACCAACTAGGTTTGCGATTTTGTAGGATTTTGGTTGATATTAGTGGGATTTCGATGTTTTGGTCCGGACCAAAATTGGTATCCTGAATCTAAACTCACCCAAATTCAAATATTTAAATTTAAATAAAAAATTTTAAAATAAGATTTTGAAGATTTTGCTCAAAATTTTGAAGACTTGAGAACGTGTCTATTTTTCTAAGTACTTGAAAAGCAAAATTTTATTTATAATCTGCCACATATTTCAAAATCTGGATTTTGGATTTTCGATAAATTCGATGGGCTTTCATTTGATATTTTAATAAATTCGAATTTTGTTAGAAAACAGGATTATAAAGCAAAACAAATTTATGAACCTCACTTACCACAACCTATACGCAGATCTTCATATTCTGTCTTATCAGTAGAGCTTTAGAATTTGCTATCATTGAGAAGTTTTTTTTCTCCACTCCTAATAAGTACTCCCTACGTCCAAGTTTATATTCTATCTCTGCTTTACATATAGACCAAGGTAACATTCAAAATAACTATACCACCTCTAGTTATTATCTCTAAGTACTCTATTAAGTACAGTACATATAGGGAACACAAGGTAAAACAAGATATTTATTATAGATATTGAGAAAATAATATATTTATTTTGTATTAGAATAGAAAATAAGTGTTATATTAATGTACAAATCCATTTTTAAAAAACAGGCCTTGCATTCTTAAACGAAGAGAGCAGAATTCTTTTCATTTGGTTTTTTTACTGTATCATTTCAAACTCGTTTGACATGACTCCATCAGCTCCCGCGGAGAATCTAGCGACTAGAGCTGCGCAACGGAAAAGAGATTTTCTGATGTCTTCCCTTAATGAGCACTGACGTATCCACCATCCAGCAGCCAGTGGTATTTCACGTGAATTGACACCCCACGCCACTGGGGTACGTGTACGAAGGAAAGGAAGGTGCACGCACCCGTACACGCAAGACAAGCGTCCGTTTCCGTTGCCCTGCCGCCAGCCAACGTGCAGTGCATCGGTTACCGCGACCAGTTGGGAATCCGGAAGCGAGCGGACCACCACGCCAGACCACACGGGCCACGCGCCCACGCGCGGGCGCGGTGGCACACGGCGCGACCCCGTGGGGCCACACGAATTTCCCGTCTCCGACTCACTAACCGAGTGAGGGTGTGCCGTGTGCGTCGCCCGGTCGGGGTCGCACGCGCGGCACGCACACCACACGGCGGACGGCGCCACCACAGCAGCGATCCGACACACGCGAACGCCTCACCCCTCTCGCCTCTCGCCTCTCGCTTTATATATGCCTCTCCCCATCCGCGCATCACCGTTCACGACCGCCACACCATCTCGGCATATCGTTCCAGCTCGCCTCTCCTCGGCTTCCCTGTGACGCCAGGAACACCACCGATTCGGACGAGCGTCTCTGCGCCGACGGCATGGGCTTCCCGGTGGGCTACTCGGAGCTGCTCCTCCCGAAGCAGCTGCTCCACCTCCTCATCCTGCTGGGCTACGTCCGCCGGTTCATCCTCTGGTCGTTCGACGCCGTCGGCCTCGGCGACCTGTTGGATCTCGGCGAGGAGCAGCAGGTCCTGCAGGAGCACGCGCGGGAGCAGCAACAGGCGCTGCAGCACCGGAGGCCGGAGTTCCGCGCGGTGCCGGCGATGGTCATCGAGGAGGTGCTGCCGGTGGTGCGGTTCGACGAGCTGGTGGCCGCGGCGCCGGCGGTGTGCGGCGGAGGGGACTGCGCGGTGTGCCTCAGCGGCATCGGCGGCGGCGACGAGGTGCGCAGGCTGAGCAATTGCCGCCACGTGTTCCACCGCGGGTGCCTGGACCGCTGGATGGAGCACGACCAGCGCACCTGCCCGCTCTGCCGCGCGCCGCTCATCCCCGACGAGATGGCCGGCGCGCTATGGGCCACCGCGGCTGGCGTGCCCGACGCCTCCGACTTCGACTTCTCCTACTTCGGCGCACCGCTCACGCCGGTGCTCACCCCGACACTGCTCCGGCCGCACGAGCTTCTCCTCAGCGGCCTTGGCGGCTATCAGTGAACCAATCTCGCCGGTTCACGCAATTCGCCATCACCGGCGCGACTACCCGCCTGGCACCGGCGGCCTGGAATGCGCAATTTTAAACGACTGAATTGTTCGTCGCGTTCGGGGAATGGTGGACGCCGGCGAAGAACAGAAAGCACCTTGAATTGTACATAGGCAGAATGAGTAAAGCACCCCAAAAAAAAAAAAAAAAGAACAAGGCTAGTAGATTAGATTCGTCTTACGTTATAGGTAGATTCCATCTTCCAAGCTCGAGGAGTTGTGAATCTTTCTGCGGATCAAATTTGTTGAGTTAGGCGTTTTGGGTGCAAAAATGTGTGCGTTTTGGGCCCTTTTCTATTCCATGCTGCTCATGTCATCCACCTGCTGCTTAGCTTTGCGTTACATGATTGCCGTCGGTCCACTGCAGCTGGATGGAGTGGACTGGACTTCTTTCCTGCGCTTCATTTTCACCGTGGAAAGGATACTAATTGGGTCCTGTCCTTGAAGCATATTATGAATTCTAGCCGGTGCAGGTAATCTTTTTGTTGCCTGAACAGGAAAAATGAAGATAGGCGCAGCCTTTCCGTGCATCCGGATCAACCACTGTTGTGCAGTCATTGCTATGCAGCCTATCGCTGCTTTCACCTCACAGAGCGACCCATGCATGAGCCAAGAACAGATAGATGGTTGTTCTTGGATGACAAACTAGTAGCCTCTGGCGGACTGAATTGCCCGAGCATCAGACGGTGGAGAACGCGTATAATCCCCGTAAGCTCCGTTCCACACACGTGTACCGCCCTGCTTTCTTTACGAGAGAGAGGACGGATGCTTTCTTTACGAGAGAAAGGACGGATTCACCAGATTCTTCCCGGGGAGGTTACTTTTGTCCATTCATCACTCACTCGTTTCGACGGGGACAAACGGGGAGACGCAAGAGGAGAGTGAGAATTGGCACGGAAGCTAGAGTTTTTTTTCACCCTGTCGCATGCATCTTGTGGCCGCTTTGCCGAGAACGTACGCGCGCTGCTGCGCAGCAGCACAGCCGTCGAAACAGCAGCTGAAAGCTCTAGTTTTCGCGATCGACAACGGGGAAGTTTCAGACGTAGAAGGCAGCAGCCTAGCCTAGCTGCCCGTCAGGTTTGGCCGCCCTGGTACAGGCGTACAGCGACCGAACGTCCAGGTTAAGTGCACCTTACAGCTTTTGACTTTTTACGTATAGAGTTTGTGCGAAAAGAAATTTTTTTTAAAATGTAGTATAAAGTAGAAAGGAATTTTAGAGTGTGGATTTTTTCTAAAAAAATAGTGTTAAAAAGAGAAATTTGAAGTTTTTTTACTGAAAATGCTGCGGACGTAGCGTAATCTACATAAAGGAATATACAGTCTTACTCAAAAGCAGATGGCTTTGGACAGGTGTAGCAGATAGGCTCTACCTGTAACGCACGGCCGGGCAATCGATACGCGCCCTCGAACGCTCGTTCATGCGCACCGAAAGAGGGTGATTGGCAGCAGAGTTTCTAGTACTAGAATAGAGTATAAGAATCAAACTGCAGTGCTTTAATCAGGGGAGCATTATTGGGAGAGTTTTAGCGCACACACGAACTGAAACAATCATGCTCTGCTTTTGCTTAAATTCAGATCTCATGGTAGCTAATTGCGACTCTTCAATGCTCGACACTGTCAATATTCTCGTGTTATTTGAAAGAAGATCGCATATTTCCCACCCAAGCAGTGCCGAAACATGAAGTGCTTCTACTGTCTGCAGGCTGCATCAATTCATCAGTTGACACTTTGCATGCCTACCTGTTAATGAGGCCAATAGCCACCAAACCTAGCATGTACGGATGCTACAGATGTAAGCTAGTTTTGCTTGGAGGTAACACAATGCAACAATGGGAGGAGGCTCGGTTAATGATACATCAAGTGGTGGCTCTGCTTGAGGGACAACAAAGCGAAAGAGGTGGGTCATTATTCCCGATCCATGCACTGAATGGAACCAAAAACGAACTCAAATAGACATAATTCATGGGAATAATGATACATCAAGTCGTGGGCCCGCCGGCTCATGATCGTACACGGGACGGGACGCTGCGGTGTTGGTCATTCTGTATCTACAGAAATCAAGGCAGCCGACGCCGTACGATTTTGTTCTCATCAAGGTCCGTCAAGTCTGGACGACTGGATGGTGCTCGAGCAGGTGGCGTACCTCAGCGGACGCGTGGGCATCGATCGCCCCAGCCACCCCTGCCGTAGCGCCGGGGCAGGCCTGCATGCCACCGTGGCGGCGATGGAGGATCCCTCTTCGGGGCGGAGGAACAAGCACGGACATGGGGGTGAGGTGACCGTGGCCACGAAACCGAACGGCACAGCGCTCAGGCTGCTGTCCAGTTGCGGGCACCGGATCTCCTCTTGTGGACACGACCTCCCCCACCAACGGGACCGCCCACTGAGCACTTCGATTTGACCCTAGACATGTTGCTAAAGTAATTCGTCAAATCTACATATAAAATCACCAATGAATTAACTAATTTTATAAACAATTTCGCAACTAAATGGCTAGATGAGATCAAGACCAACAAAAATATCTTTAATTAAATGATCTTTTGTTTTTTATTTCTTTTTGTCCTTTTTCTCTTTTGACTTTTGAGATAGCATGGCGATCATATGACTTAAAACCCAATCAATTAGGCCAACATGGAAACTAGGGGTACTAGCAGACGAAGTTAGGTATGGCGCTTGTCGTAGCTCGCCATACTGGCTCCTCTGCCCCTAATGGGAGGCGCTTTTAGATTGGTGCTTGCCATGTGGCTAAATCTAACTGGTCTCCAAAGGATCAGATGACGACGAGCCACTGTCCCTAGGCGCAATGAAGCTCGGGGTTCCAGAGGAGGAGGAGGAGGAGCAAGCCCGGGAAGAAACAGCTTCCCTGGGCCACACGGCGAACCTCCGGGAGGAAGAGGCTCTCCCGGGCAAGGCAGGAGGAGCCGAGTCGAGCGGAGCTGATGCTGCTCCGCTAGCTGGAAGCCCTCCCCCAGCGCAAGACCCGCCAGGCACCTCTTCCCCGGCGAAGGACATGCCGAGGACTCCGTCCCCGAAGCCGCGCACGCCCGAGGCGACCTCCCAGATCATGGAGGAGACCTACGTGCTGTGGGAAGGGGGTGCAGCAAGGATCCTGGAGTCGTACAGGCTCCTCTAGGAAGGGAACAGCCAGGACGACTTTAGGCAGCGCATGGCGTCGCACGTGGCCGAGGTAAGAACTTAACCTGCTACATGCCAAGTTAGCGTAAAACGAATTTCAACTAACAGGTTACCTTGTGTATCGCAGCTGATCAATGCGACCATGGAGGACGTCGCAGGGATGCTCGCCTTCAAGTCCGAGTTCCTTCGACAGGAGCTCGAGAAGGACAAGGAGTTGAAGGACCTACGCACCAAGCTGGCCGGCGTCAATGCCGGGCAAGAGATCCTGCGTGCCCGACTCTCTGTGGCCATGAAGATCATGGAGGAAAAGATGGCTGCATTGGAGAAGGAGTGCGAGGAGGTGGAGGCCCTAAAGGCCAAGGTTGCTAAGGTGGAAGCCCTCGAGGCGAAGGTCGTGGCACTGACTAAGCATCAAAAGGAGCGGCAGGAGGAAACGAAGCGGTTGCGTGAAGACACCGACAAGGGCAGGGCACTGCAGAGGAAGGTCTTGGAGCTTGAAGACGAGATCGATAAGCTAAGGGAGAAGCTCTTAGCCTTTGAAGACCAGTAGAGTAGGGCCGCATGTAACTCCTTCTTCCTTGTACATTCTTTTGTATTCTAAATGAATTAATATTTCTTTAGTACCTCGTGTCATTCCTACAAAAACAGAGAACCAAAACACATGAGGCAAACCAAGACACAAGATAACGAAAATTCGTGTTTTTAGAAAACACGGTAGAGCGCTTCCTATCGTCCCAGCCCCTGCTGTGTTCATGCCCGGGAACCTAATTTGCGAGCTTGGGATCGGACATAGGCAAGGACATAACACGCAATGCAAACAATGTGTTTCTACTTCGGCGCAGAACGAGCGTACTGTAGACAGGACCCTTGAACCGACCAAGAGAGTTGTTCTTCGTTCGAAAACGGCTTACGAGAACAAGACTTCTCAAGGGACGGGTGTTGTAACTACGCTGTCTGAGTAGCTAGGGTATGCAAGCTGCATCGTGCGTGGGTGAGACAAGAAAGGGAACGAATGCCTGAGCTACCAAGAAGAAAAGACAAGAGAGGAACGGACTTCGAAGGTCATTAACATTCACTGAATTGTGCTAAACTTGCAAGGTAGCCTGGGGCCGTATTTTAGAAAGCGGAAGCGCTAAGGAAAGAACTATGAAAGGTAAACAGCCTACACGTAGAACTTGCGAAGGCGTACAACCCCCAGGCGTGTTGCGGAGATGACCGTGTACGGACCCTCCCAACGGGGGGTTAGCTTGTTGGCTTTGGACAAGTCTTGAACACGTCTTAGGACAAGATCCCCAACTCACAGGATCCTTGGTCATACCGATTTAGCCGCATGCCTGCGTAGAGTCTGCAGGTAAGCTGCCGAGCGAACTTGGACCTGCTCGCGAGTGTCCTCTAGGAGATCGTGGTCGAGTAAGCGCTCTAGCTCTTGGTCGATATGATCAACCGAATTGACTTGTATTGAGCCGAGCACGATTTCCGCCGGCAGGACGGCTTCTACACAGTAAACGAGCTAAAAGGGAGTTTCCCTCTTTGCCTGGCTTGACGTAGCGCGTACTGCCCAAAGGACGGAAGGGAGCTCGTCCACCCAAGCCTACTGGAGGCGGGTAAGTTGTGAATGAACCCTTTTCTTTATTCCTTGCAATATTTGCCTATTGGCTCTCTTAGCAGCTCCATTGCTCCGTGGATGTGCCATAGAAGCGAAGCACAACTTAGTGCCAATGTCTTTGCAATATTCTTCGAACAGCCACTTGTGAACTGAGTTCTATTGTCCGTGATCAACTTATGGAGAACCCTAAACTGTGTGACCACGTTATTGCCAAAAAAAAGCGTAAGGCTGCTTGAGCTGTAATCGTTGACACGGGCTCGGCCTCAATCCACTTTGTGAATGTATCGATTGCCACCATGAGGTGTGTGCAACCCTTTCATCCCTGAGGAAGAGGCCCTAGGATATCCATCCCCTGGGTCGAGAACAACCATGAAATTAAGATCGTTTGTGCTTGGGCAGGCTGGTGCACCTTCCGAGCATGGAATTGGCACGCTTTGCACGTGACCACTATGTCTCGAGCATCATTCATCGCTGTGGGCCAATAATAACCCATGCAAAAATCCTTGCCGACCAACGTCCTAAAGGACACGTGCGTACCGCACAAACCTTTGTGAATGTCTTTCAGAAGATAGACCCCCTCTTCCTATGAGTTGCATTTGGACAAGATTCCGAGTGCACCTCTGTGGTAAAGAACCTCCTCTACCAATTTATATAGTCGGGCTTGTCTTATAAGCTGGGAACGCTCAGCTTCATCCTCGGACAGTGTCCCTTCTGCTAAGTACTGAACAAATGGCGTTGTCCAGTCTACACCTTGCTCGAGAAGTGAGACCTTACCACTAGTCTCTTGTGTCTCGTTTGGAGACGTGATTGATGGCTTATGCAAGTGCTCGATGAGCACTCCTGCCGGAGCGGATTCTTGTGAGGATCCTAGATTAGACAGCTGGTCGGCCAGGGTATTTTCTCTCCTGGGCATGAAGAGCACCTCGAAGTCCTTGAAGTGCTTTTCCAATTTCCTCACTTCAACCAGGTACAACGCCATTGAGTCATCAGAACACTGAAACTCCTTATTGACCTGGTTGACGACCAGCTGTAAGTCTCCCTTCACAGTCAGTCGTCGGACCCCGAGCGATCTGCATACCCGTAGTCCAGCCAAAAGGCCTTCGTACTTCGTGGCATTGTTCGTTGCCGGGAAGTGTATTTGTATAATATACTGGAGCTGCGCTCTGCTATAGGAGATGAGAACAACTCTAGCCTCCGAGCACTCAAAAGAGCGTGAGCCACCGAAGAACATTGTCCAGCGTCCCGGTTTAAGTTGTCCAGCCTCTGTGGTCAGTGGCCCCGGATTGGTCCACTTGTCCATGAAATCAGCTAGTGCTTGGGACTTGATTGTTGTTCGAGCAGAGAACTGGAGGTCAAACTCTGAAAGTTCCATAGCCCACTTCGCAATCTGACCACTAGCGTCTTGATTTTTGAGGATCGCCCTTAGTGGAAAGCTGGTCGATACCATGATTCGATGGGACTATAAATAGTGACACAATTTTCTGGACCTCCGGGTAGCGCTCCTTTGGCCCTGTATTCATGTAGTAGATTGGACGTTGGACCCGACCCCGTGTGGTGGCTTCCTGCGGGGTGGCTGCTAGATACAAAAGCAGCACTTCTCCACCCCGCGGAGTCGTCAAGACCGAAGGGCTGGACAGGTAGCGCTTGAGCTCCTCAAAGGAGTTGCTAGCTTCCTCCGTCCATTTGAATCATCATGCTTTCGCGGTGCTTTGAAGAAAGGGGCGCGTGCTCACCTAACCGAGAAATAAAGCGGCTCAAAGCTGCCATTCGTCCGGTTAGCGCTTGTACCTCCTTTACATTGGAGGGTGGCTTCATCCTCTCAATGGCCTTTATCTTTTCGGGGTTAGCCCCCAACCCTTGGGATCCGATCATGTAACTAAGTAGCTTTTCGGACCGCACACCTAACACACATTTCTCAGGATTGAGTTTTATTCGATTGCTTTTGAGGTTCCCGAAGGTCTCCTCTAAGTCTTTTACATGGTCTGGAGCAACTTGCCCTTGACTACGATGTCGTCCACGTAGACTTCAAAATTGCGTCCAATCTGATCATGGAACATCTTCTACAAAAGGCGCTGCTATGTGGCTCCAGCATTCCCAAAACCGAAAGACATGGTCATATAGCAGAAGGTTCCGAACGGAGTGATGAAGGCAGTTTTCTCTTCATCCTCGGGAGAGATACTTATTTGGTGGTAACTGGAGTAAGCATCCAAAAAACTCATAAGCTGGGATTCCGCCGTGGCATCAACCAGCTGGTCAATGCATGGCAACAGGAAGGTATCCTTGGGACAAGCCGTGTTCAGGCCAGTGTGATCAACGCACATCCGCCACTTGTCTCCCTTCTTTTTTTTACTATGATTGGGTTGGCCAGCCACTCGGTATGCTCGACTTCACGAATGAAACCAGCTCTGAGCAGCTTATCTAGTTGTTCCCTGATAATCTCCTGTTTACAGTCACGAAAGCATCGTAGCTTCTGTCGAATGGGCTTCTTGTCAAGCTGAACCGCTAGCCTATGCTCGATCACCTTCCTTAGGACCCCTGGCACGTCAGATGGTTCCCAAGCGAACACGTCTGCGTTAGCCCAGAGGAAGGTGATAAGTTTGAGTTTCTATTTGGGGTCCAAGGAGGTTCCTAAATGCACGACTTTAGAAAGTTCCTCCGGGGAGAAAGGCACCTCCTTGTTCTCCCCTCCGAGCTAGAGGGAAACCTTGAGCCAAGCAGACTTCTTCGGCTCCTGCTCGAACCCACGCTCAGGGAATTGCCCAGCAATGGCCAGGGCTTGTTCATCACAACTCAGGTGCTACTTTATGACTGCCCTGGACAGTGACGGTCCTGTTCGGGCCCGGTATCTTCACGCAATGGTACGCGTGGTGAGTAGCTGCCATGAATTTTCCTAGTGCTGAGCCGCCCAGGATGGCGTTGTAGACGGACACAAAGTCCACCACTTCGAAAGTAATCAACTCTATTCGAAAGTTACCCGGTCCCCCGAAGGTGACGGGCAACACGATTTGGCCTAGAGGTCAGACGGACTTGCCCGGTATGATCCCATAAAAGGGTACGTCAATGTCCTTGATCTTGGAGCGAGGTATCTGCATCTCATCCAAAACCTTAGCAGATATCAAGTCCAGAGAGCTCCCTCCGTCAATTAGGACATGTCCCATTTTAGTGTTGCTTATGGTCGGCACAACGACGAGTGTAAGCTTCTACGGCCTTGTCATTCCAAAGGGACAATCATCCTTGGAGAAGATCGCGTCGGGATGGGTACGCGAAGAGCCACCAAATATGACAGCTACATGGTGCTCAGCCTCCAGGAACTCCTCTGGGCCATCATCATCATCCTCAGCGGGGCGTTTGCCCTTGCTCCCCTCGCCCGGCTCAGGCAAGGTCGTCATCGAGCCCTTCTCGTTGTCGAAATCCTCCATTAGCGCCATCTATGTTCGGCAGTTACGTAGATCGTGCCCATGGACCTGGTGGAGCAGACAGTATTTGCCACTCTTGGGCCTCTCATCCTACTCATCGTTGCGGCGTGGTGGGCCCTGCCTTTACCCTTGGTAGAAGAGTAAGGCTTCTTCTGATGGGGTTCAAGTTGCAGGGCTTGTTCCATTGCCACCACTATGTTCGCGGGCAAACTCTTCTTCTTCTTAATTTTCTTCTCCACTGTGGAGGCCTTTTCCTTTTTCTTGGAGGAGACATCGGGCTGGGGTGGAACTCAACCCTCTGAAATACCGAACCTGCCGACCAGAGGGGGGTGAATGGGAGCTTTGAAGAATTTCTTTGAACCAATGCTCCTCGAACCCACCAACCCTCGTGAAACTCAACAACTATAGGTACTTCGGGTAGCACAGATGAAATCCATAGTAATATGTGGGGAATTTTCAACCCAATTCCTGGTTTTTGAGAGTTCAAACAAAAGCAAATTCGTTCAAGAGTTGTTGAAGCACAAGACGAAACACCCAAACACCAAAAGCACTTTTAAAAAGCGAGCAGGAATATTCCAGCAGAAATTGATTATGATCATAGGAGTGGTTGAAGGCTTTCTTGGACTCCAACAATTATGGGACTTTTCTCCCTATGCCTTAATGAGTCGTGCAACGTCCAGCCAAGTTTCAGATCCAAACTTCTCACAAAAAAAATCAGGAAACATTTTGAAACAAGAACTGTCTGGAACTCACGTACAGAAAGTTTGGGCTTGGTATTCACCTCATAGCTTCCAACTGATAGATATGGAAGTCTTGGACCTTCTCCCACTAAAATCAGTCAAAAATGATTTTTCTATATTTTTTCTAAAAATCATACATGAACTGTTGCGCGAGTAAAACCATCCTGCCTTCAAGAATAAGAATTACAAGAACTTGATCTCTTGTTTATCACAGGTTGCCAAGGGTCTCAAATCATATGTACAAGCTCAAAACATCATGGATCAGCAGCATGTAGAAGAAGGGGAGGCAAATAAATAAGTTGTAAACAAAAACACCAAAGAAACTAGATCAAAAAGCATTAACTAGGAACTAGTTTCTATTGCTTGAGAGAGTTTGTTCACAGCCACACCTAGGTGGGCAAAGCTCACAAAAAGCATAATACAAGCCACAAAACCTCAGCCCAAGACTTGGTGGATATAGCCCCCTCCACCCCTCCTTATATAGGGCAACCGAGTGAACCTCCACCCTTGATTGCTTCCTTGGCTTCCAAGTAGCCTCATCAAAGGCTAGGATTCACCCACTCAATCAGCCACTAATATGGACGTAAACCACTCACACACAGCCCAACATGGGCCAAACATGCCATACATGGGTTTTACACAAAATTCGATCAACCCGATGCAACAGGCTTTCATCTACTGGACTTGACCGCTCCGTTTCCGTGCCTTCGAACCTCCAACCCGAACTGGAACCTTTGAGCTATCTTAAGTCCTTCCCCATGGCATTCTCATGAGCCCCAAGCTTGAGCCCATTCATTCCGCGACATCATCACCGTTCTGGACCTCGATCAACCCGATCTAGTCCCGGTACCGTAGCCGACCACAGTTGCCTCCAAGCCTGCACCCACAAGGACGAAACCATTTCCCACAAGCAAAATATTTTACCTTTGTTTCCTACATGCTAGTCCAATTTCATCATGAATTGAAATATATATGACTACATGCCCAAGTTCCCACTCGAACTGAAACCGAAACCTTTCAAACCGGTGCTTCCCACAGCTCGGGAAGACTCTCAAAAGTGCAAAATACTCTGTGCTAATACAAATGGCCGAACCGGCTCAAATTAGTCTAAAAAACAAACTCTTTAACCAAATCAATTCAAGTGACATATACTCATCATAACATGAAGACCTCCATATGGTCACACACCCTCATCCAGCATTTTCTACCAATCTACTGCCTCAGCCGCATTGACGTAACGGTCTGCCATCTTGAGCAGCTCATTGGCAGTCAGGTGAGCATTGATCTCCTAATCTTGAGTGAAGCGCACATCTCTCACCCCTTATTTGAACGCGCGAAGCACTGCATCGTCCGAAACATTTTGGATGGTATTGCGGACCTTGATGAAATGCTGCACGAACGCGCGCAACATTTTCCCCTCCATCTGAATAAGATGGTGGAGGTCCTCTTCCCGGCCCGAACGGGTATAACAACTCTGGAAATTGCTTCGAAACGCATCACAA
Organism: Olyra latifolia; assembly: GCA_036346145.1. Taxonomy (NCBI): domain Eukaryota; kingdom Viridiplantae; phylum Streptophyta; class Magnoliopsida; order Poales; family Poaceae; genus Olyra; species Olyra latifolia. The sequence goes on from CM070526.1 coordinate 11,042,366, forward strand.
AGCTGCTCCCAATCATGAATGGACCCATCTCGCTGGTTGAACAACCATGTTTGAGCAGGGCCCTCCAACACCGTGGGCAAGTAATTGGCCATGACAGCCTCATCACCACCAATTGCTAGGATGGTAGTGGCGTAAATAGAGAGAAACTCATCTGGGTTCTGGGTCCCATTGAATCTTTCAATGTGTCCAGGCTTAAACCTCGTAGGCCATACTACGGTCTGCAGAGCCCTGGAAAAGGCCCTAAAGCCGTAAGATCATGCCCGGTGAGGGCCCCGGAAAGCTTCGTCACCCGCGGACCAAGAAGCGAGAAAACTTCATGTCGTTGGAGACACGGAGATTGCACGGAGCCAATGGCCTCCCGGTATTCCCGTCGGGATCGCCCTCCACGCTTCTCATAGTTAGTGCTCCAACGGAAAATATTCTAGAGCACATTACGGGAATCGTCCTCACACCAAGAGGTGCCCTAGGCAGCATCATGCTCTTCGCACCTATCCGAAGGGTACGGCGCTCCTCGTATTTGTCCCGGGCAACACTGCGTTCCCCATGCTTGCCAGGGCTTTAGCGTGCGCCGTGGCTCTACTCATGCGAGCCTGCCCGACGATGTCCTCCGATGGGAGTGTTTGAATGGTATAAATCTCAAGCCAAGCGCTCCAAATTATCTGCCATTGTTGCCCCCATTGCCGCCAGGTCCACCCCATCGGGGTTTTCTCGGATGCCGCGGACAACCGAGGCGAGGGCCTGGAGACACTCCCTGCTCCTCAAGAGAGAATTCGGGGAGCCCCCAATCCTGTCCTAGCTTTGAGCGGGGGTATAATGTGACTTGGTTCTGGTGCGCTGGGGCGAACGATTGTGGTGCCAGGCTGTATCTCTAGCCCGGCCATGCATCTAGGCTAAAGTTTCATTTAAGGACTCGTCCAGTCGTCGCTGGGCAGCAGATTCCCGGTGACGGCGACCCTCTTCAGCCGCGTCGGACGTCTCCTCGATCTCTTGACCAGTCATATTGACTTGTTAGGCGGCAGGCAGATTAGATGGCGTCATCATGGTGTCGCCACAGGAAGCACTCTCTCCATGGAGACCATCTCATAGTCGGGAATTTCAAGACTATGGTATAACTTTGGGGTGTCCTCCCCATCGATCATGGGAGTATCTTGCCCTAGGACTTCTCGGGACCATCAAGGAGGAGCTCGGGGACATATTCCGAGTCCACGGCCTCTTCCATAGGCTGCGGAATGTAATCTGTTCCGCATGAGGGGGAGAAGAACTTTCCTCCTCAATATGACCCTCTGGGTCGGTGATCTGGGCTACCTCCCTATCGGTGTAGTACCCGTCGTGGTCGCCAATGTCATTGAAGACACAGAGATCATGGGTGTCTTGCGAATTCGACATCCTGAAGGATTTCTTCAACAAAGGAAACCTTCGATCTCCACAGACGGCGCCAGCTGTCGACAATTGGGAAATCGACTCCCCGTCGAGATTATTTCTTGAATGAGGGATCAAAAAGCCCCCTTTCTGCCAAAGTGTGGCTTTCGAGATGTTAAGAATCTCAGTGTGGAAAGTGTATGCGAGCGAGCAAAAAGAATACCAGGAGATCATACTGGTTGGGGCCTCCCGGAGGATAACAACCCTACTCCAGTGCGTATGTCTGTATTATGCTGGGATTGATCTGTCTGTGCGAGTGTTACATCTCTTGTTATATAAGAAAAATGGGATGTATATAAAGGCCCCGCCACCAGTAACCGTCGACCTCATAATTGGGTCCTTAACTACGCGGTTAAGAGGGGCAGTGTTGTGGGTGTCACCCCACGAACAGAAAACAGGGCTGCCCCCGATGCGCAATTCCGTGCACCCAAGACAGCTCAATGAGACTCTCGTGTTCTCTCTGGTGGCTCTCGCGAGTGGAAGGAACACTACACCTGGGCTCCAAGAATCCGTTCATTATCTGCGTCGCCCTCCCCTTAAATAGGGGCGGGATTGTACAGCGCCATGCAATGGCGGTCCTTTTTCTTACAGACCCCGACCAAGGACCGGCGGGTCATTTTCTCACTATTTTACATGCTTTGCCCCCCACCGCTCTCATGCAAGGGCACCGGTCATCCGCAAGACATTAGCTATACTCTTTACGGCTTTGCCCTCCTAAAAGACCACCATCGGGTCATAAGGGTATTACACCCAGCGACGATTCTGAACCGATCATACCCACGACACTCATTCGGGTACCACGACAAGGCGTCGACTTGTCGGCGCGTCTTCTTGCCGCCTGCTGCGGAAGGCGGCGACGCCGCTTCTGCTACCGTTCGACTCGTCCTCTCCTCGGGTTCGCTCGGACGTCGGCTCGCGCTAGCTTCCCGACTGGGCTTGCTCCTCGTTTTGCTTCCGCCGGTCCGCTTAGCTCCGCGTGTGCTCCGCGCTCCGTCCACGTCCTTCGTCGCTCCGTCCTCAGCTTCGCCGGGCCTTGCACGAGCTTCACTCCGCCATTCCTGGCCTCCGCGCTCTCCCTCTCTTAACGTGTCTCGGCCGCCTTGAAAAAACAAAGAAGAGGGGGGCAGGGGTACGGCAGAGACGGACCCTCCCTTCGCTCCCAAGACCAAGGGGGTACCTATCTCTGACCTACAACAGGAGCCCCTCATGGTCGAGGGCTTGCTTCGCCATGCCCTGGGCCATGCCATAGATAGGCCCGAGTCTTGGTACTCTCTCGGGCATGCGGAGCGAGTCTCCTTTAATAGGCGCCGACGGTTGCGCTTCCGAGGCCTCGAAGCGCGCTTCGCCTGCAACCGCGCCGATTAGCCCATCGGCGAGTCATATCGCCGGTCCTTTCGTATGTCGTGATTACTCATTGCGACTCTTAGGGTTCCGCCGTTGCAAACTCCGTCCATTAAACCACGACGCAAGACGCTTCCCCTTTTACGGATCGGCGCCAGTGTAAACATCGAGGGCTAGGGCCAATCGCACCTTCCCTTATAACCCCGGATCACGGGGTGATGGGTTCCGCTTCCTTGGCTTTCGTCCCGACCCTTCTTTTGTCTTGCTTTCTATTCCGCCGCGCCCGTGTCGGCTTCGCTACTCTTTTCTCACCGATGGCCCCCGCCGCCGCCAGTGAAGCTTGTTACGGCGAGAGGATCTTTGCGCGTTGTCCCCGTATTTGGCGCCGTCCTGAGGGCGAACAACTTGGATGCTCTGTCGGACGGAGTTCGGCGTTCACCGCCCTTCCATGCGAGCTCGGGTCGGGAGAGCGCCCGCCCTCGAGCCAGGAGGCGGTGGTGTTCGCCTTCTGGGCGAGGCTCTCTGTTTCCCGCTTGCCCGGTAGTGGAGGTGCTGCAATTCTTGAGCGAGCTCTCACGGACGCCTAACGCCATCGTCTGCATGGCGGTGTTGAATGGGCCTTCCGTCCCTTCGTGTCGTCTTGTTGGCGCGTGTTTTCTCTCATCGAGGACGCTTTACAACCCAAACAACAAAAAGGTGGCGACGGGTCACGGTCCCGCCGGATCGCCGAACTTCCAAAGAAAGCGCCCTCGGTGAAGAAATCCCGTCGCCGCCGCCAAGGAGAAATGGGGGCCGGTGGATCGTGTACCGGTATTACCGAGCTCTCGGCGATCTCGACTTCGCCTCCGTACTACCGTGGGCCTGTCGCGGCGATCCGGCCGCCTAACCTCGGCGGCAATGGAGGAGGCTGGGCTCCTCAGCGTATCTGAAGGCCCTCCGCTATCGAGCACCATCGCGATCTGGCGGAGGAGTTTTGCTTCGCCGCTTTGAGCCTGGCGAGGAACCCCGCCGTCACCTTGCAAGGTCCTCGACGCACACCGATCGTCTCACTGCCCCAAGGACTCGTAATCTCGGGCGGGCGGCGGAAGCGTCTTGTGCGTCTTCAGGCCCTCTGCCGCCCCATGGAGTCTGAGGCCATGGATCTGGCCGGCGGGCGCAATCCCCACATCGCCCAATGGGGGCCGTCGAGCTCCCGCCTCGGGAACGGGGCTCTCGGCCGAAGAAGCGGGCCGGGTGATCTCCGCCCGCCCAGTGCAGTGCCTCCTTCGACGAGGCGGCGGCGGAGCGAAGACGACGATAACTTTGACACCGACGGGGAGGAGGAAGAAGAGGAGGTGGGAGGAGACGAGCGGGGCTCCTCCGTCTCCGCTGCGGCGATGTCCTCCGCCCCGGCACGCGCGGGCGGCCCTTCTCACGGGGCCGGGCCGTCCGGAGCGCGTTCCCCCGGGCTCTCGTTCCTGAACATCCCCGGGGTGGAGTTCGTGGATCTCGACGACGATGCAGAGGCGAGTAGCCCGCCGGGCGGCGCCGTTGCCTCTGCGAAGCACGCCGCCCCAGAGGGCGGAGGATGAGATCCCGGCGTTATCGGCTCGCGGCTGGATGGGTGCGTGACATCTATCGACACCGCTCTCCCGACACCCTCCAGCGCCAAGGTCGACTCAAAACTTTTCCATGAGCTCCTTAGGTGGCATCGATCTTCTGGGCTTGAACCGAGGGCGCACACGGGGAGGGGCGTGGAGATGACGGATCGGCGGCGGTGTCGGGCCTCCCGCCCTGGGTCGGACGACTGGGCCCCGCCCTGCCGAGGTGGGCGGCGCCGGGCCCCGATTCGTCGTCGGCGCCTCCTCCGGGTCGGGACTTCACGGCGAGGTCTCTTCCTCCGCCGCCCGGTTCGAGAACGCCGGAGGTTCTGCGGTTCTTCGCGCTTCCCGACCTCGATGTGTCCGGGTTCCTCGGCCCTGCCTCAAGGCTTTGGCATATTCCGAGGTGATTCGGGGCCTATTCCGGAGCTCGACACCTCGGGGCTCTCCCCCCTGGACTTCCATAGCCGGGCGACGGCGGCTGGCTTGCGGAAGATCTTGCTGGGCCTTCCATTCTGAAACGGAGTCTCGGCGCCTCTTCGGTGGTATCAACGACCTCGCGCTGGGCGACGCCGCCACCGACTTCTTCATGAAGGTTCCCCATCCCTGTCACCTCCTCCGCGTGCCCCCCCGGGGGGGCCTTACTCCTGCTGACGCTGCTTCGCGCTTCGCTTTCCCCCGCAGGGTGCTTTTGTGGCTGCGGAGGTGTCTAGGCGGGTTCAGGTGAACACCCGCCACTACCTCCAAGTGAGCCGGGAGCTCGACGAGGCCCGGAAGCGCGCGGAGGAATCGGATGCGGAGAGGTCCCGCTTGGAGGGGGCCCTGCGATTTTCCACCGAGACGCTGGCGAAGGTCCAGGAAGAGCTCAGCCAGAGCCGGGATCTGGCCGCCCGGAACGCGGAGCTGGAGGACCTCGTTTCCTCCATGAAGGCGGCCTCGGCTGCGCATGAGCGCGAGCTCAGCGCCGTAGCTGAGTGGAACGAGGAGAAGAAGAAGGCCGCATCGAGGAGTTGAAGGATCTCCTGAAGGTGGCGGAGCTCGCAAAGGAGATGCTTAAGATGGCCGCGGAGGAGCATCCCCGCCAGCTCGTTGCTGCCAAGGGTGAGGCTCAAATGAGCCTTGTGAACACGCGTCGGGCGGAGGAGCGTTGCGAGACCGCCCAGAAGCTGCTCGAGACCTTGACTTCCGGGATTCAGGGGGCGACCGACGCCTTCTTCCAGCAACTCCCCCGCCTTGGTATCGGCGCGATTTGCACCCGTCTTGCGGGGCGCGGAGGCATTAAATTCCTCGAAACTCCGCCGACTCTTGGGGAGCTCCGCCGTGGCCTTGAAGCCATTGCGCCGCTTGGGCTTTGAAGACGGCGCAGCTCCTTGAAGCTAAGGGCTGCACACACGTCCAAGGGCACTTTGGTGCCGCCTCCATATTCGGGGCCCGGGCTTTCGACATCGCGTCGGCCGGGAAGGCTTCACCCGCCGTGACTCGCATAGCCTCTCGTTTCATCTCCGACTTCTGGAATCACCATGGCGAGGCAACATGAAGTCCGTCTTGAGTCTGAACGGCGCTGAGTGCACCGAAGGTCATGGCCAAAGCGGGCTCGCCAATGAGGCTAAGGGCAAGGAGAAGCGACCTCCTTGTAGCTTGTATTTTACGCCTCCCTCTCCTCGTGTAAACCTTTTACAGAATCGGGTCTATTTAGTTGCATTTGCGGCGTCATGATCTTGCCGCTCGCTCAATGTTTCCCCTTTTTTTGATTGCTCGCCGAACCCCATGAGCCGGCGGACATCCCGCGGTCTCGGCGTAATGTTTTCTGGTAACCGTTTTCCGCCGCCCATTTATCGTAGCAGCGTGGTATGCGCGCGCCGAACCTTCGGGCCAATGGCGGCTCCCGCGACGCTTCGGTTTTTGCTTCACCATTTATGATCGTGCGCGTGGTCGCGGCGTTTGGGGCTCCGTGTCCCGCCTTTCCCCAGTAGAGCTCGCTTCGGCTTTCGAGGCCCCTTAATGGCGGGCGGCCGGCTCGGCTGGCCCGCCTCGCAGTATAAATGTGTCTTCTCCGTCGTCCTCGAAAGCACTCCCGACCCCGGTTCCTGAGTGCGCCGCCATGTCTCAGCTCTCCGGCTTCTCGTCCTTGTCTTCGATCGTCTCGCTTCCTGACCTTAGCGATGGTCGGTCTTGCCAGACGCCTTCGGCGCTGACTTCGCCGCCGAGCGGCGGCGGCGAGGCGTCATCGGCGATGTGGCGGGCCTGGTCGTCGGGCCTGTTCTTCCGGGCGCCGACGTCTTGCATCCGATCGTCGTCTTCGACGGAGAAGACGATGATGCCAATCTTTCGGCGTCGCCGCCCTCTCGAACAAGTTCCGCTCAGAGTAACGATGTGCCGGCAGCGGGCGGCCGCCTCGGCATGCTTCGCTTCGCCACGGGCGCCAAAGAGAAAGGTTTCACCGACCGCAAGCAGCGGCCGGTTTGGACGGTAGCCTAGGTAGCCCCTAGGGGCTTTTGTATCACTTTGCCTTCTCCCCCAAGGGAATGCTATTGTCTTTGCTCCGGGAGATGGTGTCGAAGGGATGTCTGTTTTGTGCACATGTTTTCGGATGATGGCCGCCAGGACGCGGCGGGGCGCCCGTAGCAAGGGAGAGACACGGACGAAGCGGTCGTTATACTTTAGCTAAACGCGGGCCCGTCGATGCGAGGGTCGATGCGAGGGAGCGGGTGGGACGTTAGCCCGACCAAGCGCTCGTCGCGGAGGGAACGCGTTAGACTTAGCCAACCACTGGCTCGTCGATGCGAGGGAGCGGGTGGGACGTTAGCCCGACCAAGCGCTCGTCGATGCGAGGGAGCGGGTGGGACATTAGCCCGACCAAGCGCTCGACGCGGAGGTAATGCGTTAGACTTAGCCAACCGCGGGCTCGTCGATGCGAGGAAGCGGGTGGGACGTTAGCCCGACCAAGTGCTCGTCGCGGAGGTAACGCGTTAGACTTAGCCAACCGCGGGCTCGTCGATGCGATGGAGCGGGTGGGACGTTAGCCCGACCAAGCGCTCGTCGATGCGAGGGAGCGGGTGGGACGTTAGCCCGACCAAGCGCTCGACGCGGAGGTAACGTGTTAGACTTAGCCAACAGCGGGCTCGTCGACGCGAGGAAGCGAGTGGGGCGCTTGCCGACCAAGCGCTTCGTCGCGAGGTAACGCGTTAGACTTAGCCAACCGCGGGCTCGTCGGTGCGAGGGAGCGAAGTGGGGCGCTTGTTCACCAAGCGCTTCGTCGCGGAGGTAACGCGTTAGACTTAGCCAACCGCGGGCTCGTCGGTGCGAGGGAGCGGGTGGGACGTTAGCCCGACCAAGCGCTTGTGGCGGAGGTAACGCGTTAGACTTAGCCAACCGCGGGCTCGTCGGTGCGAGGGAGCGGGTGGGACGTTAGCCCGACCAAGCGCTCGTCGCGGAGGGTCGCGCGTTCGCTTTTTGCAGTCGCACCACACTGCATGCATAGGGACGAAGAAATTTTTACGTGGAAACCCCCAAGGGGGAAAAAACCACGGGTGGGGGCGCTAAACGGCCCCCGATTGCAACTTTTTCATTCATGGATATACGTGTGTACACACCTTTTTTTTTGGGGGGGAGTACATTCGGATAGTACGTTACGGGTAGAACCTCTTGAGCGTCGGAGTTCGTGTCCTTGGCACGTCTTAAGCCTCTAGGGTGGCGAGCCGTCGCCTTCTTCGCCGTGGATTCCTTGATGACGAGGGGCCTTCCCATGTGGATTCGAGCTTGGCAAACGTTAGGCCGATCGCTTGAGTACCACGTCTCCGGACCAAGTCTCTTTTCTTCAACGTCGCGTCGAGGCCTTGGCGTAGGCTTTCATGGTGATCGGGGCAGAGTCGCGCCTCCTGGTTAGGTCGTCGCGTGATGTACCACCGTGTCTGATCGGGCCCTTGATGATGCGGAGGATCGGCTTTAATCTCGGCGGGTGAGACGGCTTCCTTTTCAAGATTAGCCTCGAATGGGAGAAACCGCTGGGGCCGGGACGCGGAGGTGCGTCGGCGCCCGAGGACTTTGGGTAGCTCGTCCGCCATGCACCCTCCGATGTGTTGTAAAGTCTTTTCTTGATGCCGCCTCTAGCGGCGACCCATTAGCTCTTTCTACGCGCCGTTACGCTGCGGGTGCCCGATCGATACGCAGATTTTTGTGCCGATGCCCTCGCAATATTCACGAACTTTTGGACTCGGCGAGTTCCATTATCCGTGACTATCTCGTAGGGAACCCCGTACCTGCAAACGATTGTTTTCCAGAGGAACTTGGTTGTGGCCTCGGCTGTTATCTTCGCCACTGGCTCCGCTTCAATCCACCGGGAGAAGTAATCGATGGCGACGATTACGAACTGTAGGCTTCCTCGGGCTTTGGCCAGCGGACCAACGATGTCGATTCCCCATTTTGCGAAGGGCCAAATCGGGGGCACTGGGTGTAATTCGCTGGGCGGGGCTTTCTTCTGCTTAGTCATCCATTGGCAGGCATGGCAATGCTTGACCAGGTGCTCCACATCTTGCAGAGCCGTCGGCCAGTAAAGGCCCATCCTGAACACCTTGCCCGCAAGGTTCCTGGGGGCCTGGTGCGCTCCGCAGGTTCCTTCATGTGCCTCGCGCAAAGCTTCGATCCCCTCCTCCTAGGATATGCACCGAAGCCACGGAGTGCAAAGCCCTCCGCGGAATAGGAGCCCCTCGATTATGGTGTACTTCTTTGCCCGCGCCTCGAGCCGTTTGGCTCAGGTGCCGTCTTGTGGGGCGGTGCTGCCGAGGAGGTAGCCGTGTATTCGTCTCGCCGATCATTCTTGTTCTTTGGAGTTATGACGTTGACCTGAGAGGCGATGGAGGGGGTCCGGAGCACCTCGAAGAATACGGTCGGGGGTAAAGCGGCTCCGGACCCCGCCGCTTTTGCCCGGCTCGTCGGCCGCTTCGTTTTGCGATCAGGAATCGCCGCGGATGGAGAACCCGTCGAATGTTCTTTCCATCGCCCTTATCACCTCGGCGTATTTAGCTGTTCGTCCCTCACCTGATACTCCTTAGAAACATGTCCTTCGATAAGCTTCAAGTCAGTTTTTAGGGTGGCGTGTCTGGTGCCCATGGCCTTGGCCTTGCGAAGCCCTGGAGAGTGCCAGACTTTCATTGATTGTTTGTCGAAGGAATTCCAGCCGCCAATTCGGCCGCTTCTCCACCCGGGCGTGGACGATGGCGCTATTCTGCGCCATGCACCCCCAGATCCATCGGAATTGACGAGCCACACGTCCGCGTGCCGCCATTGTCGGGTGTCGGCGAAGTCCACTCATGACGAAGTCGGCCAGACTGCTCTTGATCGCGGTGCGTGGCACGATGGTTAGCTCGAAGGGCGAAGTTCGACCGCCCACTTGCTGACGCGCCCTGAGCTTTGCTTGTTCGACAGCATGGAGCTTAGCGGGTACGCCATAGGTACTTTGATCCGGTTCCCCTGAAATTAATGCCGGAGCTTCCTTGACGCCATCAATAGCGCATACGCTAGCTTTTCCATCTCCGTGTAGCGCAGCTTCGCTCGCAGGCCCTCGGACGGCGAGACCGTTGTCGCCGGGCTTCCTCGCGACGAGGACAACGCCGATCGCGAGGGTCTGCGGCGAGTAAGCGGCGAGTCCTCGCCTTGCTTCGGGCTTCGCAACGTATGCAGCTTCATGAGGCCCCGCTTCAGGCTATCGAACGCGGCTTGGCATTCGCTTGTCCAGGAAAAAACTTCGCTCGTTCGCAGGGCTCTGAAGAATGGGAGGCTTTGTTCGTGACTTGGGCAGAACTTCGCTGAAAGGCCGCGAGCCGCCCGCCGATCTTTGAACGTCCTTGACGCTTTTTGGCGGTGCCATGTCTTGGATTGCTTTAATCTTTTCGGGGTTTGCCTCGATACCCCGCTCGGACACAAGGAATCTGAGTAATTTTCCTGCACGCACACCGAAAACACATTTTTCGGGGTTAACCTTCACTTTTTCTTCCAGTAGGCTGTTGAAGGTTTCGCGTAGGTCCGCGACGTGGTCCTCTTTCTTCGCGCTTATGACGACAATGTCGTCGACATAAGCCTCAATGTTTCGCCCGAGCTGCTTAGCAAAGATTTTGGCGATTAGCCTGGCGAAGGTGGCCCCCACGTTTTTTAGGCCGAATGGCATTTGCACAAAACAGTATGTGCCGAAGGGTGTAATGAAGGCAGTCTTGTTTTCGTCTTCCCTCCGCATGTACACCTGGTGGTATCCCGAATACGCATCGAGAAAACTCATCATCTCCGATCCCGAGGTGGAATCAACGAGCTGGTCGATGCGAGGCAGAGGGAAGTCGTCCTTCGGGCATGCCTTGTTCAGGTCTCTGAAGTCGATGCACATCCTCCATGCCCCGCTGGATTTTTTAACAAGGACCACATTGGCGAGCCATTCGGTGTGGATGGCCTCGCGTATGATCCCAGCGCGAAGCAAGTTTTCCACTTCTGCCTTTGACGCGTCCTGCCTCTCCGTGGCGAGCTTCCTGAGCTTTTGCTTTTTTGGCTTCGCGTCTGGCCTGATGGCCAGTCCGTGTTCGATCGTAGATCTCTGCACGCCGGGGATGTCCCCCGGACCCCATGCGAACACGCTTTCGTACTCCTGAAGGATTTGCAGCAGTGCTTGCTCCTCCGCGGGGGTGAGGGCGGCGCTAAGGGTGACCGTTTTATCACCATCGGGCTGTAGGGCCACCTTCTTCGTTTCTCCTTGGGGGCGCGGTTTGGGAGCCACTTGTCATTGTTGCTCGGCGGGAGGATCTTCTTCCATCGCGTAAACGTTCTTGACCTGAGGGGGCCCTTCCAAGTCTATTCTCCGAGCGAGAGCTTGGTCCCCCCGGATTGTGATGGTACCGCCGGGCGAAGGCATCTTCATGCAAAGGAATCCATGGTGTATGATGGCCCCAAAGGCGGTCAGCGACCCTCGCCCCATTATGGCATTGTACTGGAAGGGCATGTCGACGACATCGAACGAGACGAGGCGAGTGACGCTGGACTGGAGTGTTACGAAGGTTACTTCCAGCTCAATCTGCCCGATGGTGCCGACCGAGTTTCCTCCAAAGCCCACCAGCGGCACCTCTGACCTCCTTAGGCGGTCGCGGGGATCAACATCTGGCTGAAAGCTTCGATGGAGAGGATGTCGGCCGCGCTTCCCCCGTCAACGAGCACTCTGCGCACCTCGCAGCCCGCAATCATAGCGGAGACTACCAGGGAGTCTTGATGGGGAAAGTGCACCTCCGCGCGTCCTCGTCGGTGAACATGATTGGCTCGTGCTCTTGCTGGGGGGCGAAGGATGGGTTGATCCCGACGTGGTTGATCTGCCTGGCGTATGCCTTCTTATTTGTCTTTTGGAGGGCATATCGAGAGGACCCCGGTGATGGTGTTAATGACGCATGCATATGATTTATTGCTCCGTGGTAGGGTCGCTGGTGTTCCGGAGTGGCGGGGGTGGTGGGGAGAGATGCCGCCTTCTCTTTTCTTGGCCTCGAAACGCCGGTATCTTTCGATCACTTTGCAATAGGCCGAATCGTATGTGCCATTTTCGCCATGGTACTCGCAATGGTACCTTCTCCTGACTACCTCCTCCCGCTTGGGTGCCGGCCGATCATGCTTGTCGTGCGCGGGGCGGACTTCGCCTGCGTTGCTCCGGGTGCTTCCCCCTATCGTCGCGTCGTTCGACCCGTTCGTCAATGTAGTGGATTCTTCTTCCTTGTCTTTTCCTTCGCTCTTGGGCGCGGGTCCTTCCTTTCCCTTGGCGTGGGCTCCTTCTCCTGATCCTTCCGGCGGGGGGTTTGCTTCGATGATTCGTCTCGTGGTTTGTCTTCCCTCCGGGAGTTATCTTCCTCCGCTCGGACGTACTCTTTCATTTTAGCGAACAGCTCCTCCATGGTGCGGACCTCTTTCCGGGCCAGCCTCTCCGCCAACGGTCCCCTTCGCAGCCCACACCGCGCAACGTTGATGATGGTGGTGTCGCTGACCCCCCGGATCTGCCACTTGATCTTGGAGAAGCGCTGGAAATAACTTTTGAGGGATTCTCCTTCGCGCTGCCTCATAGCGAACAAGTCGCTCTCCTCCTTCATCCCATCGAAGTTTCCCTAGAAGTTGCTTTCCATTTTGGCGCGAAGCTGGGGCCAGCTTTCGATGGAGCCTGGCTCGAGGGACGAGTACCATGAGAGGGCGATGCCTTCGAGCGCCAGGAGCAGCCCCTTGGCCTTGATGTCGTCGTTCTCATGCACCTCCACGGCGGTGTCATACACGCGAGAGAATTCCACAGGTTGCCTTTGCTTGTTATGCGGTTTGATGGTGGGGAGCTTAAAGTTTCCTGGGGAGGACCATCTCTTTGCGCGGAGCTGGCGCAAAGGGGGTTGGGGTCGTCGTCGTTCCTGGTTGTCCTTGCGCGTGTCGGGGAGAGTACCTCCTGGTTTGGGCTTTCGTCTTGAGACACCGTGGGGCCTTGGTTCGTCGCCCTGCGCCAGACTCCCGCCATCAGCTTTTCGTTTGCCTCCATCAGCGCCCGCACGTTGGGGTTGGCGCTTCTGCGTACTCTGGGCCCTCGTAAGGTGGCTCTGCCTGACGCGCCCGCCCGTGCCGGGTGGTTTGACGCCTCGCCGCATCCTTCTGGCGTGGTTGCCGACCGCCCGCCACTGCGCTTCGGCGTCTGAGGCGCGCTTGCGAGTCACCGTGACGGGCAGCGGCGGGCGCACCTCCGGGGATGCCTCTAGCGGCGCGAGGGCCCGATCCTCCTCGTCTGCACTGCATGTAGATCAAGGTGTCGCTCTCGGCGATCTCCACGACTCTCCGACGCGGCTCCGTGGTAGCCCCTTGGGACGTAGTCGCGGCCTTCCTCTTCAGCGGCATGGTCGTCGGCGATTTGTCGAATAGCCTGGGAGCGATGGCTTTCTCTAGCAATCGTTCCCCACGGACGGCGCCACTGTTGTGGGTGTCACCCCACGAACAGAAAACAGGGCTGCCCCCGATGCGCAATTCCGCGCACCCAAGACAGCTCAATGAGACTCTCGTGCTCTCTCTGGTGGCTCTCGCGGGTGGAAGGAACACTACATTTGGGCTTCAAGAATCCGTCCATTATCTGCGTCGCCCTCCCCTTAAATAGGGGCGGGATTGTACAGCGCCATGCAATGGCGGTCCTTTTTCTTACAGACCCCGACCAAGGACCGGCGGGTCATTTCCTCACTATTTTACATGCTTTGCCCCCCACCTGCTCTCATGCAAGGGGCACCGGGGTCATCCCGCAGCAGATTAGCCATACTCTTTACGGCTTTGCCCTCCTAAAAGACCACCACTGCGGGTCATAAGGGTATTACACCCAGCGGCGATTCATGAGACAGTGCGCCCACCGACACTCATTCGGGTACCACGACAAAGCGTCGAGACTTGTCGGCGCGTCTTGCTTGCCGCCTGCTGCGGCGGCGGCGCTCGCTCATACCTTCGACTCCGTCCTCTCCCTCGGGTTCGTCGGACGTCGGCTCATGAGAGCTTCCCGGCTTTGGCTTGCTCCTCGTTTTGCTTCCGCCGCTCCGCTTAGCTCGCGTGTGCTCGCGCTCCATCCACGTCCTTCGCCGCTCGTCCTCGGCCGCGCGGGCCTTGCACGAGCTTCACTCCGCCATTCACGGCCTCCGCTCTCTCTCTCTTAACGTGTCTCTACATACTGAAAAAACAAAGAAGAGGGGGGCGGGGGTACGGCGGAGACGGACCCTCCCTTCGCTCCCAAGACCGAGGGGGTACCTATCTCTGGTCTACAACAGGCAGTAACTAGCAATTATGTGTGCGTGGAGCCCTTGCCGCCTCGTTCGGATCGTGGGCAACGGTTCCCAGAAGGTGGTGGACATGGGTGCAACCGCCGCTACACGATCCGGGACGGTAGTAGCTGTTCCTGGGCATGACAGTGCCCGGTTACCCACGCCTGGTTGGGTGAGCATTGCTACCCGGGCAACGCTCCTCCGGGTAGCAGCGTGTCGACCTGCCCGGACAAGGAGCTATCCATAGTGATGCTACTCGGGCAACACCCCTCCAGGTAGCAGCGCGTCGACTTGTCCAGACAAGGAGCTGTCCAGACAAGGAGCCGTGTAGACATCCGGCTCCCGGGGACCAAAGGCGGGAGCAAGCCTTGGTGTTGTACATCAACCTGTATTTCTCACCAGTCTTGGGGACTGCACCCAAGGTACACGACATTCTCCAGAGCTTAGATGATTTCAGGCACTTCATAACTCGGCTTGTAACAAGTGAGCTTGCAAGAACACCGAGTTGTGAGTGCTGGCAATAGTCATCAATTCTCCTACTAACGTCAACCATCTTCTTATAACTTTTTTTTGGTCATCTAATAGAGCTGCCAGGGGCATAAATGTTCACAAGGTCATTGCCAATCCCCAACAATTTGTTTGTATGGAATGAAACATCTTTGAATAACTGCGGGAACATTGCTTCGACTATGTTTCATAATCAGCACTTTTGCTATGTTCCTTCGATACTTTGACTATGCTCTCATGATGTTTCATCAATATTTTGTTTATATTTCATTGGGACATTGATTCGACAAAGTCGTTGTTGCAGTGTCTCAATAGCATGTGCATCATGTTTTCTTAGGTAAAATCAGATATTTTAGCAGTATTTTGACCATGTTTCTAACGTTCACTGCTTATGTTCCTAGTTGAGCGTCCAAAAAAACTCGATTTTTTTCCTATGGATCGGACATCTGATCTCTAGTCAAACCCTTATTTTATTGCAAATGGATTACTACAAAATTAGATAAAACTTGTATGGTCTAGATGAATTCATGTTGCCCTCATAAAGTTGACTATTCGATCAAATAAAATGATCGGTCTAAAATAGTCCGAGAACATTGTAATAATCCTTATAGCTACCAGAATAATATCGGAGTAGTTATACCGTGATCGGCATTCTTGTAACTGACCTAAACATGACTTCGACCCCTATATTATTCTGGAACGTGGCAACCGGCAACCGGCAAATTTAGAGTGGCATAATGGCTAGCTTTCGCTCATGACATGAACGGATCATATTCCTGAAAGCAATCGTCGTAGGGGTCAGAAAGGAATAGGTCCATACGAGCCCCTCAAATGACCCGTCGTTTTCACTCTCCGTTCCTCCACTTCCCGACGACCCGTGCAGCGCAAGCGAGAGCAATGCACGCAGCTCGAATCCGCGCCCCCGCGCTGCGTGGTTACAATGGATAAGAATGGATAAACCGGTGCTGCAGCGCCGAGCTCGGCTCGCACTCGGTAGGCGTCAACACCCCGTCCATATCAGCTTTAGTAAAATGGGATAGGGTGTGTTGTCCCAAAAATAGAGAGGGATTAAATGTTAGGAGATTAAGAGAACGGAAATGCTGGCCGTCGGATGTCCAAGCGCACTCGGACGCCGCGACGGCCCGGTCCAGCAAGTCTACTGCAGTACGTGAGGTCGCGGGACCAGGAGGAAGGCTTCAGTCCATAGTGTTTTTATTTTATTTTTTCTTCTTTTGCGTTGTTGACGATATCAGCGAATACCGGGAATTCTATGAGCCATGGCCTTGTTTTCTGTGTAGTAGTTTGTTCTGTTGAAACATTTTTCTGGTTTTTTACTCTATTGAAACATGTGTTTTACCCTTTTGAAACATTTGGTTTTGCTTACTGAAATATCTTTTAATACTTGTTGAAATATACTAACTGAAACATATGTTTGCACTAACCAAAATATAGAGTTGTACTAACTGAAATATTAAACTAGCCTAACTAAAACATAGGTTACTATTAGCTGAAACATTGGATTGTGCTAATTGAAACATAGATTTGCATTAACTGAAATATTACATTAGTCTAACTGAAACATAGAGTTGTATTAACTGGAACATAGTGTTTTATACTAACTGAAACATTATATTAGTCTAGCCGAAACAATGGACTTGTACTAACTGAAACATTTGTCATGTAGTAACTAAAACATAGGGTTCTACCTGCTGAAACATCCTCTAATACCTTGTTGAAACGTTCATGTTTTCTCTACAGAAACATTTGTTTTGCCTTACAAAAACATTTGGTTGTCTGCTAAAACATTCTCTAATACCTGCCGAAACATTTTCTCTACTGAAACATATGTTTTGCCTTATTAAAACATTCGGTATAACTTACTGAAACAAGCATCCGATTTTTTAAATTTAGATCGGACGTCCGATCTGTAGTTGCTCCCTTAAGAGAAATGAATATTAGTTTGATTGCCAAATGGTGGTGGATTATTGAAAAGAAAGGAGGGTTATGGCAACATTTTGTTCAGAAAAAGTATGTGCAAGATAGACCTATTTCCCATATTAGGGCATCTTCCACAGATTCTCCTATTTGAAAAAATATTTTATATGTGAGAGCTCACTATCTTAGGGGCAGCAAAATTAAAGTTCATGGGGGTTTCCAATCTGATTTTTGGGGATCCTTGGTTGGTTAATGTTCCTTTAAAAGTTGTTTATCCAGATTTATTTCATATCTGCGAAGATCAATCTATCTCAGTGGGAGATGCCAGAAGGACTAACTGGCTATTGCGTTTTAGGAGATGGTTTTCGGATTTGGAACAGTTGTCTTGGGAAGAATGTATTGGGAAATGTGTGACTTTCAATTTCTCAAATGACCCAGACTCTGTGTGTTGGCCTAAAGGCAAGAATGAAAATTTTTCTGTGTCCCGCATGTATAAGATGCTAATTATGCCCATTCATCCTGTTTCGAGGATTCTTTGTAAGATCTGGAAATATAAGCTACCTTTGAAAATCAATATGTTTGGTTGGCTCATAGAATTGAGAGCATTTTAACTAGAGATGTCCTAAAAAGAAAGAATTGGGTGGGTAATCTGGCTTGTTGTTTCTGTAATGAATTGGAGAACTGCAATCATTTATTCTTTACTTGTCCTGTTGCTAGAGTGATTTGGAGTATGATAGCTTGGAAGTTCAATTCCAATTTGAGACCTACTTCTTTGATTTCAGCTATTAGCTGGTTTGAAAAAATTTGGCCAGAAGGGGAACACTTAGTTGGGGTGTGCATCTTTGCTGTTTGCTGGGCAATTTGGTTGGCTAGAAATTGTTGCTGTTTTGAAAACTGGAAGTTGTCATCTCCTCTTACTATTTTGTACAATGTATGTTCGTTTGTTAAATCTGGGCAGGTCTTTATGGTAAAGATGATCTGTATGTCTTGAATGAAGAGGTAAACCAAATGGTCAGGATGATGGCTGGATTGGAGAAGAAGACGACTAATTATCTGTTGGGCCCAAATAGACGCGAGTAGATTGTTGTGCTTCGAAGTCCGGTTGTCTCTAAAGTTTGGGGCTATGATAGTAGTTGGATTAGATATATGGTTGTATCAGGCCTTTTGTCCATTGCCTTAAGTTCCCCTGCATTGTTGGTACATTGGACGTCGCTTATCTGGTTACCTCTCTGTCTAGGAGTTATATCTCTTTTGTATCTAGTTAACTGTGTTGTCTCTCCTGCTGGAGGTTACTTTGTAATTTTGTTGTGTTTCAATGCAATGGAATTGGGTCGTAGTACCCTTATGAAAAAAATATCAGCTTTCAGCGCCTGGATGATACACGAATTCACGAAATCCGCAGTGCCGCGAGCGTGCTGTCTGGTCCTATTCAGCTTATTTATTTATCTTAGATACTTATTTTTAAATCAAAACTTCAAACGGTTTGACTTTTGAAATCCGTTATTTTTACAGCTGAAAACCATGTCTCAGAATTCTTAAAAACAAGTTAAAACAAAGCAACCGGTCATTCCAAATTAACTTAAAAGTTCTTAAAATTTAGCTTATAAATAAATAAGATAAATTAAAGAGAATTCATCTCAGGTGGCCTGTCCAAATCGCATCGCATCGCAGATCCAGAGCCGGAGCCGGAGCCGGAGTGGAGGGGGCATCCAGCGTCCACAGACTCGTCACTCCTGTTCGTGTGGGTGGCCCGTGTGAGAGCGTCAGTGACATCTGCCAGCTCGAGCGCACACAGTGCAATTGTGTAATCGAGTGGTGTCGCGCGCCTGCGCTCGAGCAAACGTCGCACGCAACGGTTACGAGTTATGACGGCGTTAACGCTAGAACTGCGAAATGTCTCGGTCTGCGGGAGCTGTGCATGTGTAGATGTCCCGCGGCGCTCATCCTCGGAGAAGCGAGACTCATGGAATCTTAAATAAGGAAGCGGAGTATATAATTGGAACCCTGGAGAAGAACCTTGATAAATTAACAACCGAAGACCAGAACTGTCTTTTCTTTTTTAAGCTTGAAAAAACAAGAGAACTTCTTAGACGGCCGATTTGCTTAATAAGCTGCTCTATTTGTTAGTTATGCCTGCGAAGGAAGGGATTCTCGTATTTTCTGTCCGTTCCAGCGATTCAGGTGCACCTGCCGGCCACGCGTTATGCGTGCCAAACATGGTTTGGTGAGACGAGTAAGGATCTGGAAGTAGATCCTGCTTCATGCTTTGCTTGGACCTCCTCTGCTGGAAGACATCCATCTGGAGCTGAAAACCTGAAACACATGCATCCGTCCGTTTTGTTCGTTTCATTTCGTCTACGCAAGGCATTCCCAGGCAAAATAAATTTTTTTAAAAAAGGCATCGGGGGCGCTTGGGTAAGGGGCGATGCATCTGGCTATGTGCCACTCCCACCATCTCGCTGCAGGTCCAGCGCGACTGGACACATCATCGTCGATGCGATTTCAACGATGATGGCCCGACGAAAGATCCTGTCGGTCCCCTGCTGTCCACCAGACCACACGGCGACCGGTGACGCGCAGGGCGGCTTGTCTCGGCTAATCGGCTTGGCCTGCACGAGAAAGGCGTTTTTTTTTTCTCGGAAGAGCGACGCCAGGAATGGACGGACGCGTGCCATCGCTGGTTTTGCGGGCATTTTCAGATGGCAACCGCTCCGCTGCTGAAAAGTTCCCATCGTCACCTCGCTTTCTTCAGCGCTACCTGACGAATAGCGGATTGAAATATTCCTTCGCATTCGTTCGTGAACATTAAGACCGGATGATGTGTTTAGAACCGGACAGAGGAATGAAGCTTCCACTCGCTTGAGATGTCAGTATGTCAGGGGACTTGCACTGTTTTACTCAGGTAGCAAAGCGAATTTCGGAAGTCACCCTCAAACTTTTGTGAATATGAGATGAACTTGTTTGAATCTTCACAACGCCTCGTATGATTTACCTTTTACATTCATGGGGGAGTTGGTTGGTCATATCCTTCGCGCGCATCAGAATGCCTGTTGTTGTGGATGGCAAATTTCGGAATCCGTTTTGCGGGCCCATGATTCAATTTGGGCCGCCAATAGCTGGGTTGTACGGTTTCTTGGATCGCATGCAAATTTGACGGTATGCTTCGCGGATATCAGGCTTATGTGGGCCACGATGCACCAGTTGGGCTGATTCTCACAAGACAGTACTCCAGTTACACAAATTCGAATTTTTTTTATTTAATATTTTTTTAAATATTTTTCGGAAATAATCGTAGAAAAATTAAAATAACAAAAATAAGCACCGATCGCCCCATTCCCTGGCAATTAGTCCTCGTCACACCCCCGCTAATCGGACGACGTTAAGCGACATGACAATGCAGGGTTGCCACCTATCACCCGTGATAGGGGCGATCGCCCCATACAGAGGCGATATGTAGTTGCTAGTCAAAAGGAGCCTGTACTCCTTTGTCACTGATATCGAAAAAAAATTTTGCCCAAAAAAATTATAGATATGGAAATGCCCACATTTTTTTTCATGTTTTGCACAAATACCCATCCGCCATGACAATGTGCAGAAAATGTCATTGCAATTGTCTTGTGGTCTGACAACTCCTCGCCGCTATACCACGTCGCGTATATATATAGCAGCAGCGCCAATTTGGCCTCTCATTTCGTTATTTTTTTAGCAAAAATAATAAGCCCACTCATTTGAGGCACGTTTTTTTTAAAAAATAAATATGGAAATACCCACCTTTTTCTATCCGTTCAAAAATTTTAAATAATAACCGCCGCCGAAAATTGTAAATTTTTTAAAAAATTATAAATTTCATTTTTTGAATGGGGTTAGATGATCAGTTAACACATGCCACAATAAATCTCTTGATTCGAAATTTGTTTAGAGCAAAACGAGGATGGGAGAGGGAGAGGAGAGGGAGGGCGATTCTCACAGCAGAAGTTTCTGCAGAAAATAAGATGGGCCACACTCTTGTAATATGACTTCAAACTAGGAGGAGCATCACGAACAAGGAAAATAATAGTTATATAACATCACGTCCACTAAGTGCATCGAAGCTACTTCCCCTTCGTCCACGTCTACGGTGGGGCTTCTCTGGCACGACATGCCCTCTCTCGTTTCCTCTGTCTCTCGGCATCTATCTCCTCCGCCTCCTTTCTACGTGCCTTCTCGCGTGCGGCGTCACGCTATTCTTAAAGCTGCCGCCTTAACTCCTCGTCCCGGTTGGCTTGATCAAGGAGCCTTTGGTCTTCAAGGTTGATCTCCATATCAAACCATTGCTCAAATTCACACAGTGGCGGGGGCTACTTGAAAGTGCATCTAGGCCCCTTAGTGGGTTTTGGTGATTAATAACAATAAAATTAAAGGACTAACGTGTTCACCTTGTGTCGAATTATGTCGACAATATATTTTATAGGGCTATGCGAAAGACCACAACTCGATGGTAGCACAGGGATAGGATTTATACAGGTTCAGGCCCTCCCGAAGAAGTAATACCCTACTCCTGTGCTCGTGGATTTGTATTATAGGGTGTCGATCACAATGAACAGGGGATGATCACAATGATCGTATGTTCTCGTCTAAGATTGTGTGAGATCGGATGTGATCGAGGATGATGTTGAAGATGAAGATGATCTAACTAGGGACCCCGACCCCCTTTATATAGTGTAAGGGGTAGGGTTACAGATCGGTTCCCTAGTTGGTATAGGGAAAATAAGGGATATGGCCGAGTCGGCTTCGCTTATCTCCACGTATTCGAGTAGAATTAGGATCCTACTTCTTGTAGAACAAGTCGGGCTGTGCCGTCCACCAAGCCCGTCTTCTGGAAGATTCACGCGACTTGGCCCAAGGAGGTGGTGCGTCCAATCGCCTGTCTCCAAATACTCGGGGCCCATGTTGTCCACAGTAGCCCCCGAAATGCTTCGTGGATCGAAGTTGTTTAATTACGAGTTCGACTGCGGCCCATCAAATGTAATCCGAGTGACATCAGTTTTTGTTCGGTTGATGTAGTTCTACTTGCCAGGTAACCTGCTGATTAAACAAAGCAGTTGTAAAGGACTCGAGAGAGAATCTCAAGACTCTAAAAAGGTGTTTGGTACCCAGCACGACTGATCGGCATGCTGGCTATTGGCCCCACATAGAGGCATACCAAGAAAAGTGGATGTAGCCGAGTGATCAGTGTCACCCTGCCTTATCCTCCTGAATAAATCATGACATTCGGTCTCGATTGATGAGAACTTCGACATTCGGTCCAGCAGGGGACATGTCACAATTCGTGTATTAGGGTGCTCAGGCTCCCTGACCCGACTCAGTGCGGTGTCAAGCTAGTGATTCTCGGGAGAATACGCCCGCCTCCAAGTCAAAGTCATCCGAGTGGCGTTCGTCATGATGACGAACGATCCAAAGATGTGCCACTGAGACTCGACAAAAGTGGTAACTCATGATGCCCGATCCGACTAAAAGTCAGACCGACTATTGACCCCAGGAGGTACATTCAGAGCTGAGTTATAACCCGGGAAGCGCCCAGTCCTCATAAACTGACAACCGGCATGAGGCCCGACTGGGGCATGCTACTTTTCCTGACTAGGTTCGATCTGACTACCACATGCATTCGAAAGACCGACACAGACAAATTATGGCCCACGCGTGCGGTCTCTGGAACCTAAGTCCGGGCCCGAATCTTGAAGCAATGATTAGGGCTCGATTTCTTCCCGCCCAGCGCGAAAACTGAAACGTCGCCCACTTCCTTTTAAATAGAACATGCCGAGGCATTCGAACGGTTACGCTTGTACTGTGCGCTCAAATCTGTTCGTCTCCCCCTCAGCGTTCCCGTTAGGGTTCGTCGCCTCCTCCGTTGTACAGCAAATCCAGCGCCGCCGCCGCCGCCAATCCCCAGATCTAGCCTCGCCGCCCCTATCCCCCACCATTTTCTCACAAATGGAAGGAAACTATGCGACCTCCGTCACCACCGAGGAGCGACTGCAAACACTGGTCGCCTCCGGCGTTCTTCCGGCACAGGAACTCATCGATTGGCGAGCTGCCGTGGGTGAGTCTTCTCCCACTCCTCGCCAAGAGGAGATCGTTGTCTTTGAGTCCTTCTTCTCTCGTGGGTTCGGACTCCCCGCTTCTTTTTTTCTTCGTGGCTTGCTCCACCACTACAACATCGAGCTCTTTCATTTGAATCCGAACTCGATCCTTCAAATTTCAATTTTTGTCCATCTCTGCGAGGCCTTTCTGGGGATTCCTCCCCATTTCAACCTCTTTCGGCATCTCTTCCATTTGAAGGCCTTCCCCAACGACAGTGCCCCTAAGGCCGTCGGCGAGGCCGGATTTCAACTCCGAGGTGGTCTAAAAAAGGAATACTTTTCTCTACCACTCCGAACCTCCCTGAAGGGATGGCATCAGGAATGGTTTTATTGTACCAATCCTCTTCCCAGTCTTCCTTCCTTTGATGGGAGAAAGCCTCGTGCTTCTCCTTCCTGGACCTCTTCTCCCCTTCCTCCGAAATGGATCAGGTCACCGAGCTACTCGGCCTGATCCACGAACTGAAAGAAGAGGGCTTGCCGGCGTGGCCATCGCTATCAATTTCACGATGCGCCGCGTCCAGCCCCTCAAAGAGAGGGTTCGGCTCGGATTCAAGTACACCGGGCCGAACGATCCGACTCGAGAAGTGGCCTCCTAGATCTCACATCCGAACGCCGCCGACCGAATCACCGAGTTCTTCGCCACAGGGACACCCATTACCAATCACGGGTGTCCCAAAAGTTTCTCCCTCGCCAATCCGCCACTAGAGGTAACGGCCGAATAGTCTTTGTGTTTGTTTCAAGCCCGCCGAGTGGTTTTGTTGTCATCGTACTAACTCGGGAAGGCTATGTCTCTGCGCAGGACCGCCAAGCCTTCGTGTCCCTCGTCCCAACGCCTGAGGCCCTCGCCAACAAGGGCGAGAAGCGCCCAAGCGAGGAGTCTGAGGACGCTCCCGCATCAAAGAAGGGCAAGGGCCCGATTTCCTTCAAAGAGGAGGACATCCTGCTGCCCGAGGGGCGGAGCCGACAAAGCTCGGGCCACGCAATACATGAGACCACCGAGGAAGGAGCGAGCCAGCCCACGCCGACCCAAAGGCCAAGCAGTCAGGCGGCTCGCCCTCCGAAGTCGGGCCGCATGACATCGCTCAAGAAGAAACGGGTGCACTCGGCACCTAAGCCCGCGTTGTCCCAGGCCAGGCCGAGTGGTCCTCCCGACGCCTCTTCAAGCGGGTCTTCTACTCAGAGGGGCGCCGGAATAAAAATAAAGACCTCCAGTCAGTAAGTATAGACTTTGTCACACCTTGTTAGTCTTCGATGTTTGCTGTTTCTATGCTGAAATGTCCCCTCTTTCAGGACTCCGTCGGAGGAAATCCCGATCGACCGCCTGCCGAGCCAATGAGAGCCAAAAAGACGGCAATGAGCCCACGGGGCGCGCCTCCTCCTCCTCCTCCTTTGCCTCCGCCGACCGTCACGGAACCTCCGCCACCCAAGCCGACCGAAGTCGAGAGGAGGTCAAGTCCCATTTGGCCGCCCGCCCCGCCATGAGCCCGGCCGACTGATGGGGGCGGCGAGGAAGCCGAGCCAGCCGTGGAAGAGATTCCGCGACGACCCCCATCTCCCCCGGAGAAGACCGAGCCCAAGTTCTTGGCGGCCTAGAAGGATGAGGCCGGGGACTGGGCTCTGCTTAACGATGAAGTGGAAAAAAAGGCCAGGTAGCCTTCTATGAGCACGCCACAGCATGCGGTCGACTGATCAGGGTAAGTTTCCCGACCAGCCGAGTACGTCTTGTCTTCTTGAAGTAGAGTTGTGCCGATATATACTCTTTTCTATAGGAACTTAGTGACTTTTCTGAGAGGAAGACCCAGTTTCTAAACTATTTCCTCCCCAAAATAGAACGGATCAAAGCCGTGGAGGGGGAGATAGTTGAGACCCAGATCGAGGCGTCCAAGTAGCGTCGGAAGTTGCAGGCCGAGATCAAGGAGCTGCAGGATGAGAAGTTCAACATCGCAGGCTCTCTCCGATGTAAGTGTCCCGACCTAAGTCGGAATTGTATGCTCTGTATGCATCCGAGTGACATCACACTCCACACATTGTGCAGCTCGTGATGCCACGATCGCTAGCCTGTGGGAGGAGCTGGCCAAGTCCAAAGACTCTGAGGCCGCCGCCCAAGCAGAACTAAAGAAGTCCTGTGACTAGAAGCCGCCCCGAGGAGTCGGAGGCTGGAGCTGCGCCGAAGTTAGAGGGTAAGTCCCTTAACCCAACCGACTTGAATCCCCAATATTGTGCGCTTGCATGATCAAGATCTATCTTCTCACGACAGAGTATAAGAAGAAGACGCAAGCGCAGTATGATGTTTTGAACGAAAACGCCAAAACCGCGCTAGCGCAGTCTGAAGAGCTCCTGGTGGCCGTGGAGCCCACTAGGTGACAACTCTATGCTGGCGACGCCGAGCCAAGCAACCGAGCTGAGCTGATCCAAAGGTGGACCAATGCCCCCGAGAAGCTCAAGGCCTGACTTAAGGAAGTCGGCTTGATGAGTACCAGTCAAGCGCTGGGAATCGTCAAGTCGCTGTATCCCCGAGTTGAGCTTGAGGCTGTCAAGGACGGCTTTGCCTGCACCGAGGAGAAGATGTTGGCCCTTCTTGAGGAAGTGAAGCCCACAGCCGAGTCACTTGTAGATAACTTAGATTTGGATTCTCTGTAGATATATGAACCTCTTGTAAATTATCAATCTATTGTATGTAAACAATTCGTCCAATGTAATATGAGTTATGCTATCTTTCTATGATTAACTCTGTATTTTGCCTGAGTAGATTAGTTTCGTTTTACTAAGCACTCGGTCAAGCGCATCAAGTTTCTTAGCGTTACGAGTTGGCGCGGAGCTCTGTCTCCAAGAACGTAGTCGAGAAGTATGAGTGTTGCATTGGAAACAAGAGTTTCGTTACTCGGAACAAACAATACTTAGGCTCAACAAGAAGTTAAAAAGAAAGATATAAGTGTGGTGCAGACTGCACCTAATTAGGTGTAGCCCCCGACTTACTACTTAATTGGAACACAAATAAGTAACAAGTCAGAAACTGAATTGCACAAGTGTAAAGATAATGTAAATGAAAACTTATCTTTATTGAATAGTAAATGTGTGTACAACGGCCGTTAGGAATAGAACTAACGTAATTGCTCGATGTTTCACGAGTTATCCATCATAGTGCCGTCTTCTCGCCTCAGTCGGTAAGCCCCGGGCGTGCCACCGAGTCAATAATGTACGGACCTTTCCAACGTGGAGAGAGTTTATGGCCACTCGTCTGATTGATCCGGACCAAATCACCAACCGAGAAGGCACGATCCCGTACATTACGACTGTGGTAACGACGTAGCCCTTGTAGGTACTTTACCGACCGAATGGTTGCAGCATCCCGAGCTTCTTCCAGTCAGTTGAGTTCGTCAACCCGACTGGCCTCTGACTCGTCCTCGTTGAACTTTTGAACTCGGGGCGACCCGAATTGTAGCTCCGTTGGGAGGACCGCCTCAGATCCATATACAAGGAAGAAAGATGACTGCCCCATTGCCCGACTGGGACTTGTGCGAAGCCCCCAGAGTACGGCAGGCAATTCCTCCATCCACTTTGCTGCATATGGCTTGAGTTGATCGAAGATGCACACCTTGACGTCTTGTAGAAGCATACCATTTGCACGCTTGACTTGCCCATTGCTCCGAGGATGTGCCACCGAAGCAAAGCAAACCTTTATGCCCACATCTTCGTACCAGTTTTGAAACTCGTCACTTCTGAATTGAAAGCCGTTGTCCGTAATAATCCGAGAGGGCACACCAAACCGACTAACGATCTCCTGGAAGAACTCAGTGGCCTTGGCTGCCGTAATCTTGATCACAGACTTAACTCAATCCATTTGGTGAATTTGTCTATGGCAACGAAGATATGTTCAAAACCACCCGGGGCCTTCTTAAGAGGTCCGACTATGTCGAGCCCCCAGACGGCAAACGGCCAGGTGATAGGGATCGTCTGAAGTTCTTGAGCCGTCACATGAATCTGCCGAGCAAAGAACTGACAACCTTCGCATTTCCGGATAATCTCCTTTGCGTCCGAGACGGCAATTGGCCAGTAAAACCCTTGACGAAAGGCTTTGCCGACCAACGTAGCTGAAGCAGCGTGATGGCCACACATACCAGAGTGAATTTCACGCAATAAGACGTGTCCTTCCAACTCGGATACACACTTTTGAAGTATGCTAGAGGTGCTTCGGCGGTATAGGATTCCTCCAAGTACCACATATGCACGACTCCAACGTTCAATTTGTTCAATAGCTCCCCGATCATCGGGAAGCTTCTCTTCTTGCAAATACTCCAAATACGGTCACATCCAATCCGAGTCGAGGGCGAGCACTTCTGACTTGGGTAGCGGTTTATCCGGTTGGGGCAGTTGCTCCTGCGGTGTGATGGAGGGGGCGTGAAGCTCTTGCACAAAGATCCCAGCTGGGACTGCTGCTCGACTAGAGCCCATGTTCGCGAGCTCATCTGCCGCCTCGTTGTCTCGCTGTAGGATATGTATAAGCTCCAACTCATCGAACTTGTCTTCCAGCTTTCTGACCTCCTGACAGTAGGCGGCCATATTGTCGTTGACACAAATCCAATCCTTCTGTACTTGGCCCACCACGAGTTGAGAATCCCGGCGAACCACCAATCGCCGGATACCAAGCGATATGGCAATACGGATCCCATGGATAAGTGTCTCGTACTCGGCTGCGTTGTTTGAGGCTAGAAAACGAATCTGGAGGACATACTTGAGTCGTTCGCCTCCAGGTGATATGAGAACGATACCAGCCCGCGCGCCCTGTCGCCGGAGAGAGCTATCAAAGTACATGTTCCAGTGCTCAGATTCTTCGACGACTGGGGAGCCTACATCTCCGTCCACTCAGCAACGAATTCGGCGAGTGTTTGTGACTTAATAGCATTGCGTGGCTTGAACGAGAGCTCGAAAGCCCCGAGTTCCACTGACCACTTAGCGATTCTCCCGGTGGCTTCCCGATTATGAAGGACATCTCCAATAGGGACAGAAGTGACTACGAAATTGGATGTTCTTGAAAGTAGTGCTTCAGCTTCCAAGAGGCGATCAGGACCGCATACAAAAGCTTCTGCACTTGCGGATAGCGCATTTTGACTCGCCTAATACATCGCTAACGGCAGACCGGCGGCGAGTCTTATAGACGCGTCCTTGCTCTTCCCGTTCTACTACCACCGCGGCACTCACTACATGAATGGTAGCTGCAATGTATAGCAGAAGCGGCTCTTACGGCATGGGAGATGCCAAGATAGGTGGCGAAGTGAGGAATAATTTGAGATCCTCAAAAGCCTTTCGTGCCTCGGGTGTCCAGATAAACTTGTCTGCTGCTTCTTCATTGGTTTTAAGAACGGCGACCCACGCTCGCTCTAATTTTTTTCGGGTTAGCCTCAATCCCACGGTGAGACACCACGAAACCGAGTAGCTTTCCCGAAGGGACCCTGAAGACACACTTCTCCGGATTCGACTTCATGTTGTATGCTGACAGGCTCTCGAATGTTTCCGACAGGTCGGTGACCAAGTCGGAGGATACCCGAGATTTGATGACAACATTATCGACGTATGCTTCCACGTTACGCCCGAGCTGGTTGTGAAGGCATCGCTGAATGTAACGCTGATATGTTGCTCCAGCATTCTTCAACCCGAAGGGCATACTGACATAGCAGAAAGCCCCAAACGGAGTGATGAATGAAGTCTTGATGCAATCTTCTTCCTTCAAGCTAATCTGGTAATAGTCTGAGTAGACATCTAGAAAGCTCAAAAGCTCGTAACCGGCAGTGGAATCAACCACTTGGTCGATGCGAGGTAGTCCGAATAGATCCTTGGGGCATGCTTTATTTAAGTCGGTATAGTCGACACACATACGCCAAGTACCATTCTTCTTTTGCACAAATACCGGATTTGCCAGCCAGTCGGGGTGGAGCACCTCCCTTATGAAACCAGCGACTAAAAGTTTGGTGACCTCCGCCTTGATAGCTTCCTTCCGATCCTGCGCAAACTGACGCAGCCGTGCTTGGAGGAAGGTGACGAGCGTCTCTTCCTATTTCGGATCGAGCCCTGTCCCGATCAGAGCCGTTTTGGTTGAGTCGGACGGGTCGAGCGAAATCCGTTTAACATCTTCGTCAGGCTTGATGCCCAACTTAGATTGCTTCTTGTTTGGCACGTCGCCCTCATCGCGAAGAGTGATGACCGCCTGCTGGATCTTGTCCAACTCGGCAGCCGCTTCAGCCGACTGGGCTGAGTCACAGTTTTTCTTATCGAGGAGATAGGAAAACTTGACGCCTTCAGCGATCGGATTACGCCTGCGCCCAAAGATCATCATAGCCAGGTAAGTGTAATGTGGGACGACCATGAATTTGGCCAAGCCTGGCCTTCCCAAGATTGCGTGATACGTTGTCTCGAAATCGGCCACTTCAAAGCTGAGGTTTTTTGTCCAGTAGTTGTCTCGATGCCAAAAGTGACCGGAAGAGAAATTCTCCCAATTGGCACAGAGGAGGTTCCCGGAATTATGCATGAAACGGCGCATCAGTCTTCTGAAGCGCCGACCTTGGAATCCGGATCTCATCAATCATCTTGGCGAAAAGGATATTCAACCCACTCTCGCCATCGACTAAGACTTTGCACAGTCGGACGTTCCGTACCACAGGATCCAAGATGAGTGGATATCTTCCTGGACATGGGATGTGAACGGGATGATCCGAGCGATCAAACTTGATCGGGACTTCAGACCATCGAAGGTATTCGGAGGTAACCGGAACAGCTGCATTGACTTCCCGAGTAGTAAGTTTTTCCTTACATTTGGACTCGTATGCATCCGAAACCCCATATATGTAGTTGAGCTCACGCTCGGTTTCTTGGTAAGCGTCATCCTGAGGAGGATTACGCTCATCATCTTGCTTGGCGTCCTTCGGAGTGTCCTTGTTGTGCTCTTGAGCAAACTTCTTCAGGACATTGCAGTTTTTTGCCGCATGCTTTCCATTTGGATGGAAAGGACACGGCGCCTCCATTACTTTATTGTAATCATTGGACCGAGGCGGCCTCTGCCGACCATGATCCACGGCTGCCACTAAATCTTCACCCTTCCGCTTCTTGTCCTTCTTGGAAGATGACTCGGGCATGTCTTTCTTGCCTTCATTTTTACTCGGACGATCCTCCTGACGCTCGACGAGAGCATCAGAGGCGGTGGCATACCGGTCCGCCAAAGCGAACATCTCTTTGACAGCAGTTGGGGGCTTTTGAGACATCTTTTTGATTAAGTCGGGGTCACGAACTCCCTTTTGAAAGTCTGCGGCGGCGCTTCGTTAAAATCTCAGACAGTGTTTTTCTTCTTTGTGAAACACCGACCTTAACGACTCATCTTTTCTCTGATGAATTTGATAAAGGTCCCATTGGGTCCCAGGCTTCTCGTAAGTGGTCTGAAAATTGGCGACGAATTGGTCGCAAAGCTCTCCCCAGAAACCGATTGAGTTCTCTGGAAGGCCTGGAAGCCAACCCTGAGCTGGGAGGAGTCAACATGACGGGCAGATAATTTTCCATCACATCATAGCCTCCACCGGCGGCTTTGATTGCCAGAGAGTAAATCTGCAACCAAGCTTCTGGGTCCCGCTCCCGTCAAATTTCACTATTCCCTTGGGGTTAAACCCCTCGGGCCAGTTGACCTGACGAAGTCAGGGTGTAAATGCTTTGATCCCATCAATCATTCCGTCCCCAGGGGAGGAAACTGACGGGGAAGTATACGGCGCGGCGGAGTGCGGCGCCGGTCTTCTCGGTGATGATTACCACGACGCACAGCGTAGTTGTCGCGGCGATCGTTTCTGTCGTGGTTTCGACCGAAACTATCTCTATCATCATCTCGGTGACGTCCCTCGTCTTCTTCTCACTCCCTCCACCGAGCTTCGATGTCGAGGCGAAGGTCGCGATTTGTGCTTGGGCGAGCGTCCTGCTCGCGAGTTGGTGTGCACCGATTGCGCCGAGTGTTGCTCGTGGCAGTCTGGCTTCTGATCGAGTCGGCCTGTTGATCCCGAGTACCCTGGATAGCCGCTGCCGTCATCATGGTTTTAATCTGCTCCATGATCTGCGTTGCGGGGCTGTTTTCCCCGAGTAACGGACCAACGGTATCCAAGAGGGTCTTGGATGCAAGGATATTCTGTTGTGGCGTACGGAAGACCGAGTGATCTCCTATACGGATTTGAAGTGATTCCTCCTGAACTTCACGTCCACGGCCACGCAATCTATCGTGCAGATCTTCTCCATCTCCGCGGTTATGCTCGGCTCCTGCTTCATCTATTTGGCGCAGGGCCAGCCCGGAAGGTTGTCCATCCACCACGTAAACGCCGCGAAAGTCAGGAAACACGTTGACGCTCTCCTTCGACTCGGATCCCGAGTAAGAGAGGCTTAACTGATCCTGACTTGTTGGCTCATCGATGGGGGTGATTACAACTCCCATTTCCCGTGATGAATTGTTTGGCGGAAGAAAACCCGGCTAAGATTCGGCAGAACAGATCTGTTGAAATCTAGCAGCCGAATCGGTTAATCCGAGTGGCATCCTAATGTCCACTCGGGAAGTAGATCCGGTTAGAGTTATCCCCGAGCCAGAACTCGGGAAGGTCGTCCCAGTAAGTGTCTGTTGGGCTCCACCCCTTAGCCCACACCGAAAAAGACGGTGTGTTATCTCATGGAAAACAGTGGCCGAATTTTCTAATCCGGACAGGGTGTTGCACAATTGAGAAGTTGCAGTTCCCGATCGGATCTGATCGCGATCCATGTCAGGAATAGCATCGCCGATTGGTTCCTCATCAGTGGAAGAAGCTGGCAGAACCAAAGGCTCATAATCCCAACTGAAACCGAAGGAAATCCCTGTGGTGGGCTAGTCGGAATTGTTGTTATCAGATTGGATCTCTCCCGGATCGGAATCCGAAAGAGGCAACCTGCGGTGGTGCAGTTCGGCTAGAGTCGCGTACAGCCTCCCCCGGTAGCGTGTGGACCGAATGTCGCTCGGCTCATATAACCGAAGTTCCCCGAAGTCGTTGGCAAGGAAGCTGAGATCTCCGAAGACGAAACTTTGGCCGGGGGCGTAGGTGAAGACGAATCCGCCGATTGAAGCCATCGAAGTTGAAGAAGCTGATCGTGACGCTAGCCCTTACCTGGCGCGCTAACTGTTGACGAATTATGTCGGCAATATATTTTATAGGGCTATGCGAAAGACCACAACTCGATGGTAGCACGAGGCGAGGATTTATCTGAGTTCGAGCCTCCCGAAGAGGTAATACCCTACTCCTATGCTCGTGGATTTGTATTATGGGGTATCGATCACAATGAACAGGGGATGATCACAATGAACGTATGTTCTCGCCTAAGATTGCGCGAGATCGGATGTGATCGAGGATGATGTTGAAGATAAAGATGATCTCACTAGGGACCCCAACCCCCTTTATATAGTGTAAGGGGTAGGGTTACAGATCGATTCCCTAGTTGGTATAGGGGAAATAAGGGATATGGCCGAGTCGGCTTCGCTTATCTCCACGTATTCGAGTAGAATTAGGATCCAACTTCTTGTAGAACAAGTCGGGCCGCGCCGTCCACCAAACCCGTCTTCTAGAAGATTCACGCGACTTGGCCCAAGGAGGTGGTGTGTCCAATCGCCTGTCTCCGAATACCCGGGGCCCATGTTGTCCACACCTTGAGAATGAACAGGTACCGAGAATGAGCAAATATTTTGGGGACCCCTGTATACTCAAGAAAAGACCGTAGTTAGACACTAGGGCTAAACAAGGAGTTTATTTTGTTTTTGAGTCTAAGGATAAAACCGTACTATTAAGAGGGATGGGACGGAAATAGGGTTTTTAAGATTTCTAAAGTACTCAAGTGGATGAATGTCATATGTTTACAAGTCTTACAGTCCACATATCAAAACCCTAGAGCTTCAAACCAAGTTTCATATCGGAATGTCCGATGTTCACATCAGAGTATCCGATGTCAATCCGGAACTTCCGTTCCTGAGTCCGATCGACCTCGCTCTGTCTTCCTCGCCAGAAAAATATCGGAACTTCCAATATACTTCCGATGCTAACTCCGATCGGATCCTCTCTGCTAGTCTGCCTAGGAAAATATCGAAATGCCCGATATTTTCTATCGGAGTATCCAATGTCAGATCGGATGTTTTGATACAAGTTTCGATCAGCCCCTTTCTGTGAGCTCGCCTGGAAAATATCGGATGTTCCGATATTAACATCGGAGTATCCGATATGTTTTTGAGGGCAACGGTCAGATCTTAACCCTAGGCTATAAATATGAGTTCCCCACCTCATTTGGACTTTCTTGGACGCACGAAACACTGTTCTTCCTGCTCAAGAGCCCTAAACACAAACCCCTCTCACTTTCACCTTACATTTGTGATTCAAATCTTGTGAGAGAGCTTAGAGAGCAAAAGATCAAGCTCAAGCTGTGATTGTTTATCCCTTGGAGCACTTTGATCATCTTCAACCTCATCTCCATCGCATTCATTACTCTTGGAGCTTGGGGGCTCCTAAACGGATAGGAGTTGCCTCGAGCCACCGGACTTGGTGTGGTGGCCGTGGAAGTTTGTGAAGGCTCGTCTCCGCCTCCGAAAGGGAAGGAGTCAAGGAGTAAGATCCAAGTTAGCTTTGTGCAGAGCTTGGAGAGGATAGGGTCAAGAAGACTCCGGCTCAAGTGTGACCGAGCTGCCTCAACGGAGAGTAGGATCGCCTCAACGATCCGAACTTTAAGATAAAATCTTCACGTCTTCGTTGTGATTACCTCTTCTACTTGCTAGTTCATTTGTGCCTGTACTTGCTTAGTTTTAAGTGCCTTGCTGTCTAACTGCGTTGTCTGTATCGGAGTATTTGATATCAACATCGGATAGTCCGATCCATATCGGACTATCCGATCCAAGATTTGATACTTCGGTGTGTTTCTAAAGTTTTCGCTGCTATTAATTTAAATTTTGTACTCGCCTATTCACCCCTCTAGGCGACATCTCGATCCTTCACTACTGCATTGAACATAAATTAGCAAAGATTCATGTAGAAATATTATAAAAATATGTATGATTAGTACTAGCTGGCGATTCTTCAAGCTCTTCTCCGGCGGGTCAAAGGCGTAGTTGTAGCACTTCTGATACCTCCTCTTCCAAGTTGGAATTTTCCAATAGCGGACAAGCCTGCAATCATCTTCGTACATGCACATCAGTGGGACAATACCATGAGGTAGGAAGAGGTCCTAGTAAGCTGAATTGCACGGCCAGTCCCATGCGCCTGCCTCTTCTTTTGCTTTCCTCTTTCCCTTTCCGCTTGAACGCCTCGGCATTTCTAGTGTGTGCTTCACTGAAACTTCTGCGTTATGTGGTTGTCCTCACAAATCCAACCCTATTTATAGCCATCGTGGTGGAGAGATGGAGGAGGCAGAGATGACTTATTGGAGTTCACGGACGGTCCGTGGTGCCTCAGCAGGCAATGGCACGAGTGTGAGAGGACAATTCAATGTGGTGTGTCAGCCCATTCGCATGTGCTACGTCAGACTTTCACCGATGCCATGTGGGGTGTCAAGATGCACTTAAATGCGCTGTCTCAAGCCCCTGGTATGTTGGCATGTGCTGTATCAGGCTTCCACCGATGCCATGTTGGGTGTTAGGATGCACGTAAATACGATGTCTCAACCCCTTGGCATGTGGTGCCTCATCCTATCGATGATTTCACGAAAATTATAAATTATGGCCACTTAGGGGTTTTCGTAGCCTCACAAGGCCTACCGGATGGTCCCAAAAATTACGGAAAAATCACGGACGACCTACACAACGCAGGCTACCACCTATCTATGGGCAAGCAGCTCGGACGATGTCACAGAAGGAATGTGTGAAAGTCGAAAGAAGCACATATGGGCACGAAAACCTGAAATTGTGGCCACCTTGGGGTTTTCGTATCACCGCGGGGCCACCGAATGCGTCCTAAAAATTACAGGAAAAACCACGGGTGATCTACGCAATGCAGACTATCACCTATCTATGGGCGAGCAGCACGGACAATGTCCTAGGAGGAATGTGTGAAAATTGGAAAAGGCACATATGGGCATGAAAATCTGAAATTGTGGCCACTTAGGGGTTTTCGTAGCCTTGCAGGGCCCCTTCGGATGCATCCCAAAAATTACGAAAAAAAATCACGGACGACCTATGCAACGCAGGCTATCACCTATCTATGGGCAAGCAACTCGGATGAATTGCCTGAATGCCAACGCATAAATGTCAACGAAGTTAGACAAAATGTATGCCAGAGTGTGACAAATTAAATAACATAGAGCTTAATTAACATAGAGTGTCCACAGTAATATAATGCGAATGACATGACAAATAGAGTACAAAAAAAGAAGTAAGACTACACCTCACCCATGCCCCCCATGGACCTTACGCCCCCACGCCCCCGCTTTCTGCAATGATGCTCTGAATATGTCAGCACATTAGGGGGCCGGACGTCCCTCCTAGGCCTGCCGACAGGGGGTGGACACATCGGGCTGCCTAGGCGGTGTCTGATCATGGGGTGCTCGGTGAGTATGAGGGAGAGGGGAGGCCGACGCACTTAAATGGCCACATATCGCCCCTATAACAGGCGATCGCCCCATATTGCGACGATAGGTGGGCTTCACCTTTGACGACTCCGACGGGGGGCCGTTACCCCCCTTAACGGTCATATTCTGCTATCGTCCGGACATGGGGTGATCGCCCGAGATTGAGGCGACGGCCGCCTATTTTTGTAATTTTATTTTTTCAATGATTATTTTTGAAAAAAGATTTTCAATAAATATTAAATAAAAAATTCCGCAAATTCGGACTTCGCCATCCCAAGTTTCGAAGCCCATGTACACAAGACCGGTAGAACGTCTTCAACTATTCTCACGCTGCCAAGAAACATTTGCGATTTGGGCCTCTAATTTGAGAAAAAGAAATATTGGGCCTCCTGAAGTTCCGTCTGGATCTATATAACAAGGCAAGTCAAATTGATTTGTGAAAGAGGCTGGTTGTCCTGTTGGGCAGCACACGATTTGGCGTGGAGCGGTGCGTTATGCGTCGCAAGAGGACATGACCCGATGACGGGGAAACCACATTAGCAAGCTCGCCACGAACCGCATAAAGAGGCTGGTTGTCCTGTTGGGCAGCACACGATTTGGCGTGGAGCGGTGCGTTATGCGTCGCAAGAGGACATGACCCGATGACGGGGAAACCACATTAGCAAGCTCGCCACGAACCGCATGATATATGTGTCAAGTGGCAGCCCGCTTCGACGTTCTGGAGGAGTTCCAAGGCCGCTTTCGAGCGTGCAGATGGATCCAATCATCAAGTCTTGTTCGGCTAGGCACCCAAGGCCAACTCATTTCTCTGATGGGTTTTGGACCTAAGGTAGTATTTCTTTCGGCGGTTGCGGTTGCAGTTGCGTTTAAGTTGAAATTTGTAGCTTCTCGGTAAGAATATCCGAGGGATCAAAAATTATAAAAAATAGTTTTGAGAGCTTTGAGAAGAAATAGTAAGACCTACAAAAATTGGCTACCAAACATCAAAGCATTTAACTTGTACAAAAATAACAAATTTCCAACTTATAAGCAAACGCAAACGCAGAAAGAAACACTGCCTAAGTGAGGC
Organism: Olyra latifolia; assembly: GCA_036346145.1. Lineage (NCBI taxonomy): Eukaryota > Viridiplantae > Streptophyta > Magnoliopsida > Poales > Poaceae > Olyra > Olyra latifolia. The sequence goes on from CM070526.1 coordinate 11,078,700, forward strand.
CCTCTTTTATACGGATGATTTACTTGTTTTATCTGCTTATTTATTTATCTCTTGTTTCAAAAACGCAAATGTTTTTCTATTTTCAATTCCTTTTTTTCTCAAAGATGTGTTCCAAAGTTTTAAAAAGCTTATTCCAAATTTCATTCCAATCAAATGATTAGCGGCCAATACATCTCGTGGTAACAAGAATGTATTGTTCTGAGATATATCAAGATTCGGTCTCTAATTCATATTTTATTGAAATCAAATAAAGTATGTCACACTCTCCAAACTGTTTCAAAAAATTCTTAAAATTTAGCTTGTCAGCAAATACATCAAATGAAAAGAACCCTACCTATCGGTGACTAGACTGGCCAAGCAGTACTTTTCACTGCAGCTGATGCTAAAAACATATCATGCACGCTTTATGTGGGCGTTTCTCGCGGTGATTAGATTGTTCTTTCTTAATTCGAAGGCTCTACGGCTGTGGATTTTGACCAATCACACCTAACAAGTCATAGCTAATAGCGTTCGTTTTTTTTCCTTGAAAGAAATGAATTCGACAAAGGCAAAAAGAAAAACCTTTTATAGAAGGAGGGCCGGCCTACTTAGGACCAAAAACGCGCGCACTTAGCTCCGAAGAGTGGACCACGGGAATGGAAACTGAAAGGAACCGAGCAGCACGCTCACGCTGATTTTTCATTTTAGCCCGCTGATTATGTGCGACTGTCAGCATGCATGGGTGTGTCTGGACTACCCGCATTGTTGCTGCTGGAACTAACCAACATTCCCGGCGGTTTGACCGGCCAAAACGAACGAAACAACCGGCAAGATACGGGCTCGAAATGGTAGGCAGCCGAAGGCGACGCTCGGCTTGACATGGTGGAAAGGCAACCGATTCATTAGCCTTTTTAATTCCTTGCAAAGGACGCTGGAGACGCACTTACCCGAGTCTCCTTTTTTTTATATACTAGGAGGCGGCGACGGGACATGGTGACGAAGGCGGTGACCATGGACGCCAGCACGGGGAGAAGTGGAGCACTCCCCGGCGGCGGCGAAGGACAGGCGCCGTGGATCTGTGTAGGAACGATGATGTGGGAAGGCAAGGCGTTAGCAACGGGAGGCGACGCTGGGACGGGGGCAAAAATCGCCGCCAGTGCTGAGGGACGCGACGGCAGAGGGCTCGAGGTCACGAGCCCGAGGCGAGGACGTGGGGCGGGGATTGAATCAAGTGAACGTCAGACGATCCAACGGGTGGAGAGCAGCGATCGAACAGTAAATGGGACACGTGTCGCACAGAGACCGATGGTGCACACAAATATAGGTTTTGGTGGATGCTCCATCTTCTCTACTGTGCGGGTGTGTGGCTGGCTTTCCATCAGTGCGTGTTAGCACTGTCACCTTCAAGCAATGAGTGTTATTCAAAAGTTAGTGTAGTGTCCACACCATGTTAGGTTGTGAACCTTGTGGCTAACTGCCAATACGGCTAAGCGCATCCCCAGGGATTTGTTCCGAATAGGGTGTCCGTCAACGTAGCAAATAGTGATGATAAGGAATGGAACAATGAATAGTAAAAGTAGAGAGCAGAAATAGTAATAGGACGATTGTTGGAGAGATAAATAGGGATGGGGGAGTCCCATTGATAACGTAATACATAAATAGTAATAGGGAAAATTTGAAATGGGGCATCTGCAGGAGGTGCCCTAAGGGGTTAACTCATTTCTCGCCAATAAACAGGTATCACGCACGTCTTCTTCAATATGTATATGGGCTGGAGTGTCACCACAGCTTTTGCATCAATTGACGTTCTGCATAATCCGTGCTTCTAAGAGCATGGCCCGCAAAGTCTCTAAAAGGGAATATTCTCTATATTTAGAGACTCTTGGTCCTTATATCACTCTAGTAGAGTCTCTATGCCAGCCCCAAAATTTAGAGATTCTCTCTCTGAGTCTCTATATTTAGAGATTCTCTCTCCTGTCTCTATATCTTTTTAAGGATAGAGATTCTGCTAAAGAGGATAAAAATATAGGGAACAAATAGTGGTTTAGAGAAGGGAATATAGAGATCCGAATTTAGAGAAGCTGCTAGGGATGCTCTAAGATGCATGAGCTCATAATTAATGTATCATCCATATGTTAGATCATCTCTAAGGGCATGTACAAAGGCAATTAATAGGTGGTCTCTTAGAGTTGAGGTGTACCAGTGAGGTGACGTGGCAGGGGGGAAATGAAAAAATGCCCAAGAGTCGACCCTTACGGAGGAGTCGACTCCGGGCGTGTCCTCCGATGCTCAAGAGACCACAAGAACAGCGTTGTATCCCCGCTCGTCTCTCATCGTCTCCATTTCCCATATCAGACATCCAATCATTTACCTCCGAAATCCCTCAAATTGGGCCCAAATGCAACCAAAATCCCCAAATCCATCACAAATCGAGACCCAAACCCGCCCCAATCGGCCAAATCCGGCGTCGCCGCCCGTTGTGTGAGGCAGCTATGCTTATTCTTTACCGCCGCCGGTGGGAGGAGGTCGCCCGTGTGGAGAGGAGAGGCCGCCGCCGAGACGCGCATGGTGGAAGCGCTTCGCCGCCGATTCGCCGCCGTCGCTCTCCAGCTCCATCCGCCGAGTAGCATCGCTCCACCGCCCACCGGCACCTCCGGCGATCCATCGCCGCACCGTCGCCGGTGCCTCGTAGTCGCTGTCCAAGAACCGCCGGTCGCGCTTTGCCTGCCCCTGCGTGGACGGCGTCTTGCTCAGGCAGGAGCGCGAGTACGAGGACGTTGTCGAGCACGCGGACTCCGCCACCGTGGCCACCGAAGGCGGCGTAAGTGGCATGCGCTTGCCAGCGAAGATGGAGTTGAGGAACCCCGCGAGCCGCGCGCCGGGGGAGGACGATGGGAAAGAGGAGGTGCGTGGGAGAGCAGACCGATCGATGGGGGCAAAAAAACCGTCGGTGGAGGTTATTAAAGGTAAAATTAATGAGAGGAGGGGGGATAAGAGACTCTTTTGAGGTCATCTTTGTACTAGTCTGTCTCTTGTGCTTGGATGAATGTGTCAAGAGACCATGTACAGTCTCTCCTTTGTACATGCCCTAAGGGAGTCCCGTCCCCTGTCCTATTCCTGTCATTAAGAGAATCTCGTTCCATTTAATGCTCAATTAGATCCTCTTTACCTTTCCTTTTTTAAAAAGGATTCCCTTTCCCCTTCTATTCAGAAAGAGATTCTACTTCCTTTCTCTATATCATTCTATTTGAAGGTATGTTTTTGGAAATGGTGAAAAATAAAAAGAATAAATATGGGGAAGGAAATAGAAAACGAAATGCAATGTTAGGAAAATGGTTGGAAATGGTATTAAGGGCATCTCTGGCAGTCCGTCCTAAATAGGGTGCCCTATCACTGTAGCAAATAATGATGGGGCAAGGAATAGGATAATAGGACAGTGAATATTGAAAGTAGATAGTGGAAATAGTGATATAACGATTGTTGAAGAGACAACTAATGATGGGACGGCTCCATTTGATGATGTGGCATATAAATAGTGATGGAAAAAATTTAAAATGGGACGGGTTGCTGGAGATACCCTAACGAGGGTGCGTCGGAGATATGCATGTTTTCTATGGGACCAGGCAACAGCGAGCTGTAACCTTCTTCGGAGGCAGTCATGAGTGCTCGGTAGTAGGAATTGAAGAAGAATCTAGTTGCTCGTCCCTTTCATGGCCTTTCCTTTTCTTATGTGCCATAGCCATATATGAGGCCATAACTACGGGCATTTGCATAGTCTTGGCCCTGTTCTTTTCAGCCTATAAAGCTTATTTATCTTATTTGATGTTAGAACTTATTTTTTTGAATTCGTTTTTTCTATCTCAAATACTTATCTAAAACCTTTAAAACACAAGTTGAACGAAGTGGGTTCGACTCTCAAAGCTACTCCCTCTGTTTGGTTTTGTTAGGCGTATAAGTTTTTTCTGGCTATTCAGTTTTATTAGGCGTTCGCATTAACTGCCGCGTGAATTTCTGCGTAATGCGGGTGGGCGTGCGATGCTGGCCAGTAGCGAGCATGCAGCAGCCGGCCATGCAGTCCATGCTGCGCCATGCACCCAATCAACAAGAGGCCACTAATTAACACCGCTTCAGTTAATGATCCCAAGTAAGCATGCCTTGGTCTTTGTGAAAAAAAATATACGCCCTACATAACAGAACGGAGGGAGTATCTTAGAAAGCTCTCGAATTTAGAAGAAAAGTCAAATAAGACAAATAAATTGGATAAGATAAGCTGACGAAAACAGAGCTTAGATAGTAGAGCAGTATTTTTTTTATTATAACCGCACCAAAATCTTCGATGTGGCTTCTGTCTCTGGATGGAGTAATATATTGCTGCACCTACTAGTCGTTTTCACTGCACCTTAGAACAAAGAAACTAACATGAAAATCCATGCTTATAACAGCTAGCACCACGTGAGTTTTGGACAATACACACATACATACATGATGGCATACTACTATACAAAGAGTCTCAAGTTTCAATACATGACACAACGTATTGCTGAGCGTTACAGCCTTACAGGTTACAAGCAAAGCAATCTTTGCTAGAGGTGACTGGATGAGAACTTGAGAAGGCATCAGCTGATGAGCATGGCTCTCTAGTAACCCCTGTAGAGAGGGGGCCTTTCACTCCTTGCCATCCCTTGCTTGTGAGCTGTGATCAAGAGAGTGGACAAAAGGTTATGGAGAGAGACCTCGCAAAGGATAGCTTTTCCCACTTGCGGTGACGTGAAATGGACTAACCGAACTGGAGCTATACACTACAGAAGAAACTGAACTAGGGGTAATTAATCTTGCTTGCTTGCTCAATTACTCTTCCATTAACTCAAAATTAATTCAACCAGCGTTAGCTCCAAATTTCAGTTTAGAATTTAGTAACATCGCATAAATAAACTAAGTAAAAAAGCGTTGGTTCCTCATAAATAAGTTGCGTTCTATGCTGAGATTCCAGCCGGTGTTTCGCCGAGGTAACTTCACCTTAGGAGGAGTGATTTACCGGCTGTCGTATCTCAATCCTCAAGCATGACTGCCTAGCAAAGTGTCTGGAATTGGTACTTTTGGTCGCATCAGCGGCTGCTAATCTACTGAACTTTAAACTTGCTGTACAAGTAGTAACAAACTAACGTTTTGACGAGAATTTGCGCGACAACTAACATAAGTAGCACAAATTTTCATAAACCCAACACCCTAAGTACCTTGATTTGTGTCCTTCGGGGTGATATGGCCTTTGGGTGAGTAGGTCACATACTACGGATTTGACATGCGTGTTGACACCTAATTTTGGGCATCGGTGAATTTTCAAAAAGTTGCTAGGACACTTGGTCAAGAAGCCGATATAAAAGACGATTCTAGAAGAATTTGAATCATGCATGATTGGATAAGAGTTCTGAAGAAGATTCTTAATCGACTACGACAAGTTAGAATAGAAAACTTTACCTAAGAAGCCCTTTTAGAAAAGTTTTGAAGACAATGTTGTCCAGATCGGTTACGTAGTATATTTTTAGCAAGTTTTTAGATAAGTTTCTATTTAGAGGGAGTCCTAGGTATATATTAAGTCAGTTAGATTATATATATTAAGTCCATGTATCAAGTATAAATACCTAACCTATGTATCGGCAAAAGGGCCCCGACTAATCGATCTACTATTTCAATGTCGACTAATCAATCTACTATTTCAATGCAATCGTATTTTAAATTCCTAGGAGTAGCACACTACTACAGTTGTAGTAAACCACATCACTGCCGGTTCAGAACTACCTTTACTACCAGTTCTTGAATCGGCATTGAATAAGCGGCAGTGATACTCCCTCCATTATCACTACCTATTTGTCCCATTTTTGGCTTTAGAAAGTCGAAAAAAAAATTCTTACACTCAAATATTACTATTTGCATCTATACTGTCACAAAGTCACAAGTTGCACCATTTTTCGTACTATAAATACGCATCAATGTGGTTTATGGATTCGAACTTGCGACCTTTCAGTACATGCAAAGCCTCCTTGCCATCTCATCTACCAATTATTAGTAAGAGCAATGGATATTTTTCCTTTTGATCCTTATCGTCCAAATCTTTTAACGATTATTTGGGCATCAAAATGACTTCAAATGGAAAAGTTGTCAACAACACAGTTGTAGATCTCATCGAATACTACAATTTTTATATAAATTTTGTCTTCATCCAACTTCGTATGAAAAAGTTATAAAATTTTAAAAATAAATTATAATGATATTTCACTGCCGGTTCTTTTCAGATTAATTATCACTATCGATTCTTGACACGAACCGGTAGTGATAAGTTATCACTGTCATTTCTGAGTAAACCGGCACTGATGAGGCGGCATAGAAGGGGTATTCTGTAATAGTGGCAGTAACTTAGTTTCGGCGTATTTTGCTTTCGGTTGACTTGTTACGCATCGCGTTTTTGATCGACTTTAAGGTACAACCCCAGGTGACTACTATCTCGATTAAGTCCGATCTTCTCACTAGGTTTATCAAAATACTATCTTTACTAATATTGCTACGTTGTTTCGTGCAAAGGGTTAGGTTTTACCCTCGTTCTATCGGCTTGTAGTTTCCTATTTAGCTTATAGTCTGTTTATTCTCGTTCTATTGGTTTGATTAATTTGTTAATCTCGTCGATAGTCTGTTTATCCTTCGTTCTATCTACTAGACGATCTAATCAGTTAGTTGATAGTCTCTTTACCCTCTTTCTGCTATTTTGTTAATCTCATCAGCTTAGTAGTAGATTGTTTACCTCTTAAACCTATTTGTTTACATCTGGTCTAAGCTGATAGCTTTGTTATCCTTTGAATTTGTTACTTCTTTCAATGTTCTAAAATATTGCAGGTTCACAATATTTTAATATCTAATCGGCTATCTAAAACTGATTTCGTCTCTTCTTACCAATTACAGGATTAAATCGGCTGGCACGCTTTGAACCCTAGATTTCGGTGTTGACGAGGATTTTAAACCCTAAGTCCACATATGTTTAGCCGATAGAGCTTTCAGCATGAACACCTTGATAGAAAACATAATTCAAAAGACTCGTTTTCTCCGATCATAGACAACCAGTATTCTCGAACCACATACCAACATACATATTTCCTGAACTCACAAAATATAAAGTGGTTTGTATAATACCATAATTTTGGTATTGTAAATGTACATTAATTATAGTTAAATAACATGGTAAGATTGATATACTGATTCTGGATCAATATTTATAATATTAGAGGAGAGCAAATTTTAATATTATGTATTGAAAACTGGTTCCCCACAGACGGCCACGGCGCCGGCCACCGGTGCTTAGGACGACGCGGCAGCGCACGAGAACGCTTCCTAGAGAACAGGGCGACGCATCGGAGCAAGCCCAGACGAGCTGGCCAGCGACGGGACATGTGGATTCACCGAAGACGGACGGGGTGGCGCCGGCAATGCATGGGCAGCAATGTGGATGGCGTGCCGAAAGACGCAAACAAGGCGCTTGATGAAATGCTCGAAGCTTCGTGCAAGCACAAATACAGTTATCCAAACATATTCTCCCACTAGCCAGTCTCAGACAATGCAAAACAACCAAACATCAGCCCTTGCATAGACTCAGCTTGACTCACTTGAGCCTGCATGAATTATACGAGCCAGGCTAGGATCATATGGCAATCAAACAGCCCATTAGTAATATGCATGGAAGCAAAATGAAATAATATATCTTTCCACATCAAAGCATAGCCATAATCCCACAACCACTAATATATAATAGTGACGCCTTATTTTTCGCACCATAGCTATCCTAGCAATAGATAGCAAGAAACAATATGCACCGGAATAACATCGCATATCACCTCACTAAATAGTCTCCCAAAAAAACTACACTAGAACTCAATCTCATGAAGCTCTTATGAAAATGCTTGATAGCAACAGCATGCAAACAGGCATGCTTTGATATCAAATGATGCGGATCGATTCCCAAGGTGAGACTAAATCCTTGGTTCCTCAATTTTCTGTGATAGAACAACGGAACAACAGCAAAGATAGAAAATCTTCTGAGTTGTGAACAAGATATTTATGCCCATGATACAGAAAAGGTGAATCTATAGATTCAACACGTAGCTCAAGAACTGGCGTTGTTGATGTACGATGCAAACATACACCTCGAACAAGAAACACTCGATGGATATATCCTAAAGGCACATGACCGAAACACACACATGTTTTTAATTCATGATTAAACCGTGAACTGTCTACAATGAAGGCACTTACTTAAACAAACCCAAATGTAAACTTAAAAAGTAAATATTCTGAAAATAAATATTGTTTATATCCTTTTGTATGTCGATGACTTTTCTAATTAAGCAAAATATTATTTAGAATTATTCTCGATTATTTTATATCTAGGTGCCCCACCCTAAGTCATATAAGGAAAACCTCAATTTTAGGGAGAGATGTTGAATCTCCAAGAATCCTGGCATGCCATGGAAAACAACTAATTAATTTTTCTCTCTCTCCTTCCTTTCCTATTTTCTGGCAAGCACAAATAATCTTTTCTATTTCATTCTCATGCATGAAACCATGCCCACGGTTCTCCTCGTGCATAAACAACAAGGCTTCTTCCTTCTTTTTCTTTGATGCAAATCAACTCAAATCCATCTACAATTTCCGTACCAGCTCACAAAATTTGATCATGGATTTGCTACTAATGATTTAGCCAAATTTTCGCAACGAAACAAATTAGAATACTAGAAATGCCAGTGCGAAAATACTCAACACATGCCGGTTTTATCCAACGTGTGTATAATCAACATGATCAAATACCAAATTTACTCAATTTGGCAACAAACTGAACTCGTACCCATCTCATCCCACGTGTCTAAAATTCTAGCGACTCTAACCCCAAATCAAACAGACCAAATATTTAGGGCATCTCTAATGGTGGCAGTGTACCTTTACTATAGATTGCTCTATTATTGTAGACATAGGGTTTTGAATAGTGAAAATAGAGTTGGGAGTAAATTATAAGAGAGAAATGTAGGATTGAAAAAATAGGGCATGGTTGGAGAGATGAATAGTAATTTGAAGCTGTCAATAGCGGATAAATAGTAAAATAGGATTAGAAATAGGCACAGTCTTAGAAATGGCCTTACTAGGGCACTCATAGTGCACTGTTTATATAAATTGTTTCTAAATATACCACGTCATATAGAAAGGGTTATAGATACAACCCTTCTAATGCATGGTATCTAATAATTAATTTGTTTATTTTATTTTCTTTCTATTTATAAGTCCTATATAAATGACCTAACACTTTAGCAGGGATATATTATTGTTTCATTGCATTTTTTTATAAGATATAGACTATCTCTTATATAAGAAACGACACTATTATCTGATCCTCTCTCCTCGTTGACTACTGTCCACTTTAACAACTTATCCTATATGACAGCTAGATATCATTGTATTGGAAGTATCCTTGCCCCATTTTGAATTTATTTAGCGAATTCATGCTTGACATCCGGGATCTTCGTAATTCAAGTCCTAATGTATTTGACGAGGGTTAGTGGCATCTCAGTAATTACTCAGAAACCAGCCCGACCCCAATAATATTGATACCCCAAAGAGTTACTCGGGGCGCATAAGTACCCGAAAGTGTTCTCGGGACCGCAACATGACCAAAACATACCGCTGCGTCCGTCGCAAGGGTAGGAAGTCATCATTTACCCGCCCATCACTTCTTGATCGGTATCGTCAGCGCCACGCCGTCTTCGTCGTTCGCTCGGACCGTGGAAGACACCGCACGGACCACCGGATCTTTGACAAGATATCACTCAAGAAATTAATAGCTCTTGTACATATATAAATAGGTATCCTCGCACACATCTTTGGGGATCTCCATCTCCCTCTCTCTTTTTCTAGTCGTTCTTTGGCAAGCTCGGCGTGGCCCGTCTGCCTAGGCTTGCTCGCGCATCCTTGTAATACTCTTGATTCATCATATATTGAGATCGCCGGGCGTAGGGTCATTACCTCGCGAGAGGGCTGAACCAGGTAAAAACACATGGCTCTGTTGTTTGACAGAAGCGCTATCTCGAATGCCCCTAGGCTGCGAAAGGGCCCGTTGATCCCAGTTCAACAAGTAAGCTCGGCACTGGGGCCCCACTCTCAACCGCCGACAATGGCGCCGTCCGTGGGGATCGTCTAGAGTCTCTGCAAAGAAAGGTCCTTGAGGTGGCGACTTCAAGACGACTTCGACATTCGCCGATGGCTTGGGCGACCTCGACAAATCTTGGACCGACTCAGGGTCTCCGGAATCTCGGTCCGGAAGGGCATGCCATGGAGTCCGGTTCCTCATGGATGTCCCGCCTCGAGCGATGGCGAAAGCGGAGTACGTTCGAGCTCCTCGGTCCGAGAGATTCCGGATGGGAGATGATCGACGGTCTAACGAGGACATCGGCGTCCCGACGATCTGTGCAAGTTTGACATATTTCGCCTGGGCACATCCTCCCCAGCGCCGCGTACCTCCCGAGCTTGCTCAAGCTCGGTCGCTTCGCCGGGCACGCCCTTCCCACGGCGCCGTACCTCCCGAGCTTGCTCAAGCTCGGTCGCTTCGCCGGGCACGCCCCTTCCCACGGCGCGCGTTCCTCCGAGCTTGCTCAAGCTCGGGGGCTGCTTCGCCTGGGCACGTCCCTTCCCGCACGTACCTCCCCGAGCTTGCTCAAGCTCGGTGCTTCTTCGCCTGAGCACGCCCTTCCCAGCGCGTAACTCCCCGAGCTTGCTCAAGCTCGGGGGCCGCTTCTTTCGCCGCCACGTCCCTTCCCGGCAAGACGTACCTCCACGAGCTTGCTCAAGCTCGGGGACTGCTGCTTCGCTTGAGCATGCCCTTCGCTCAAGACGTGCTCGCCGGTTCGCCCCGAGCTTGCTCTCAGCTCGGACGCATGTTCTACTCTCCGGTTCGCCCCGAGCATGCTCTCCGCTCGGACGCATGTTCTACTCTCCGGTTCGCCCCGAGCACGCTCTCCGCTCGGACGCATGTTCTTTCTTGAGCATGCCCTTCGCTCAAGACGTGCTCGCCGGTTCGCCCGAAAGCATGCTCTCGCTTCGGCGCATGTTCTATTCTCCGGTTCGCCCGAGCATGCTCTCTGCTTTCGGCGCATGTTCTTTAACCCTTGAGCAAGCCCTTCGCTCAAGACGTGCTCGCCGTTCGCCCGAGCATGCTCTCCGCTTCGGCGCATGTTCTATTCTCGATTCGCCCGAGCATGCTCTCACTTCGGCGCATATTCTGTTCGCCGGTTCGCCCGAAAGCATGCTCTCGGCTTCGGCGCATGTTCTATTCTCCGGTTCGCCCGAGCATGCTCTCCGCTTCGGCGCATGTTCTTTAACCCTTGAGAAAGCCCTTCGCTCAAGACGTGCTCGCCGGTTCGCCCGAAAGCATGCTCTCCGCTTCGGCGCATGTTCTATTCTCCGGTTCGCCCGAAACATGCTCTCCGCTTCGGCGCATGTTCTCTCTCCGGTTCGCCCGAGCATGCTCTCCGCTTGGCGCATGTTCTACTCTCGGTTCGCCGAAACACGCTCTCCGCTTCGGCGCATGTTCTATTCTCCGGTTACGCCTCGAGCATGCTCTCCTTCGGCGCATGTTCTCTCTCCGGTTCGCCCCGAGCATGCTCTCAGCTCGGACGCATGTTCTACTCTCCGGTTCGCCCCGAGCACGCTCTCCGCTCGGACGCATGTTCTTTAAACCCTTTGAGCATGCCCTTCGCTCAAGACGTGCTCGCCGGTTCGCCCCGAGCTTGCTCTCAGCTCGGACGCATGTTCTACTCTCCGGTTCGCCCCGAGCATGCTCTCCGCTCGGACGCATGTTCTACTCTCCGGTTCGCCCCGAGCACGCTCTCCGCTCGGACGCATGTTCTTTCTTGAGCATGCCCTTCGCTCAAGACGTGCTCGCCGGTTCGCCCCGAGCTTGCTCTCAGCTCGGACGCATGTTCTATTCTCCGGTTCGCCCCGAGCATGCTCTCCGCTCGGGCGCATGTTCTATTCGCCGGTTCGCCCCGAGCATGCTCTCCGCTCGGGCGCATGTTCTATTCTCCGGTTCGCCCCGAGCATGCTCTCCACTCGGGCGCATGTTCTTTAAACCCTTGAGCATGCCCCCATCTCAAGACGTGCTCTCCGGTTCGCCCCGAGCATGCTCTCCGCTCTGGCGCTGTTCTATTTTCGGTTTGCCCGAAACACGCTCTCGCTTCGGCGCGTGTCCTATTCTATGGTTCGCCCGAGCATGCTCTCCGCCGGCGCATGTTTTAAACCTTGGCGTGCCTTCGCTCAAGACGTGATTCTCTGCCGCCCGAGCATGCTCTCCGCTCTGGCGCTGTTCTATTTTCCGGTTTGCCCGAAACACGCTCTCGCTTCGGCGTGTCCTATTCTATGGTTCGCCCCGAGCATGCTCTCCGCTCGGGCTCATGTTTTTTAAACCTTGAGCGTGCCCTTCGCTCAAGACGTGGATTCTCTGGTTCGCCCGAGCATGCTCTCCGCTTCTGGCGCTGTTCTATTTTCCGGTTTGCCCGAAAGACGCTCTCGCTTCGGCGCGTGTCCTATTCTATGGTTACGCCCGAGCATGCTCTCCGCTTCGGCGCATGTTTTTAAACCTTGAGCGTGCCCTTCGCTCAAGACGCGGATTCTCGGTTCGCCTCGAGCATGCTTTTCGCCGGCGCATGTTCTTTATTTCGTTGAGCATGATCTTCGCTTAAGATGTCGATTCTCCGTTCGCCCAAGCGTGCTCTCGCTTCGGCGCATGTTCCTTTTTCCTGGGCATGCCCTTCGCCGAGGTGTCGGTTCTCCGATCCCTAGGGTGATTTTTTCGCTCGTGCGAACGGTTCTTTGCCCGTGCGCGTTCCATTTATTTTTCCCGTTCTTTCGATTTTGTCCCTCGGCGCCTCATCACCGCCGAGAGTGGGGAATGCGACTCGGCTCGCACCTACCAGTTACCCGGCGTGTGATCCACGCCGATGCGCGACGCCGACTATGCCCGTCTGCAGACCCTCGGCGCCTCATCACCGCCGAGAAGTGAAGTGCGACTTCGGCTCGCACCTACCAAGTTACCCGGCGTGTGATCCACGCCGACGCGCACGCCGACTATGCCCGTCTGCGATCCCTCAGCGCCTCATCACCGCTCGAGAAGGGGTGCGACTCGGCTCGCACCTACCAGTTACCCGGCGTGTGATCCACGCCGATGCGCACGCCGACTATGCCCGTCCCGCCATCCCTCGGCGCCTCATCACCGCTCGAAAGTGGGGTGCGACTCGCTCGCACCTACCAAGTTACCGGCGTGTGATCCACGCCGATGCGCACGCCGACTATGCCCGTCGCGATCCCTCAGCGCCTCATCACCGCCGAGAAGTGGTGTGCGACTCGCTCGCACCCTACCAAGTTACCGGCGTGTGATCCACGCCTGATGCGGCACGCCGACTATGCCCGTCGCCGATCCCTCGGCGCCTCATCACCGCCGAGAAGTAGAAGTGCGACTCGGCTCGCACTACCAGTTACCCGGTGTGATCCACGCCGATGCGCACGCCGACTATGCCCGTCCGCCGATCCCTCGGCGCCTCATCACCGCTCGAGAAGTGGGTGCGACTCGCTCGCACCTACCAGTTACCCGGCGTGTGATCCACGCCGATGCGCACGCCGACTATGCCCGTCCGCCATCCCTCGGCGCCTCATCACCGCCGAGAAGTAGAGGCGCGACTCGGCTCGTGCCTACCAGTTACCGAGCATGTGATTCACGTCTGGATGCGGCGAGGTGGGCCGACCCGTCCCCACGTAACCTGCTACCATGTCGGTGCTAAAAGCCCAACCCTCTATGGATTCGCTTTAAAAGCCTCGAAGGGCATTCCGCCCCATCGAGCCTCGGGGACTAGGCGACGAGGGTTAGTGGCATCTCGAATTACTCGAAACCAACCCGACCCCAATAATATTGATACCCCAAAAGAGTTACTCGGGGCGCACAAGTACCCGAAAGTGTTCCTCGGGACCGCAACATGACCAAAACATACCGCCGTGTCCCGTCGCAAGGGTAGGAAGTCATCATTTACCCGCCCATCACATCTTCTTGATCGGTATCCGCCGCCACGCCGTCTTCGTCGTTCGCTCGGACCGAGGAAGACACCGCACGGACCACCGATCTTTGACAAGATCACTCAAGAAATTAATAGCTCTTGTACATATATAAATAGGTATCCTCGCACACATCTTTGGGGATCTCCATCTCCTCTCTCTTTTCTAGTGTTCTTTGGCAAGCTCGAAGGTGGCTGTCTAGGCTTGCTCGCGCATCCTTGTAATACTCTTGATTCATCATATATTGAGATCATTGGACGTAGAACATTATTACCGCCGAGAGGGCTGAACCAGGTAAAAACACATGCTCTGGTTGTTTGACAGAAGCGCTATCTCGAATGCCCCTAGTCATGAAGGGCCCGTTGATCCCAGTTCAACAAGTAAGCTCGGCACCTGGGGGCTCCGTACTCCCAACCGCCGACAGTATTGTATCTAGTAATTAACTTGTTTATTTTCTTTTCTTTCTATTTATAAGTCATATATAAATGACCTAACACTTTAGTAGGGATGTATTATCGTTTGAGCATTCTTTATAAGATATGGATTATCTCTTACATAAGAAACGACACTGTCCTCTCTCCTCATCGACTACTGCCACCTTAGCAACTTATCCTATATAACAGTTAGATATCATTGTATAGGAAGTATCCTTGTCCTTTTGAATTTATTTAGCGAACTCATGCATGACATCCGGGATCTTCATAATTCAAGTCCAAAATTAACCAGACCCGACACCGCGGATAGAGAAAATTTTTTTTTTTAACCATTTAAAAATAATTATTTTAATATTAACCCTCATGAAAAAATATTTCCAGATCTAACCCTTTTGACCGCGCCACCCTTTGGCGCAACAATAATGGCTTTGCGAGGCGAGTCGGTCCCATGTGGCAGCCATATGAACCGCGTTCCTCGGTGCCAGCGTGTACTGGTGCGGCAGTAGACATTAGCCGCGCCAACCACAGTGGCGCGGCCAAAAGGGTTAGATGTGAAAATATTTTTTCGCGAGGATTAATATTAAAATAATTATTTATAAAGGGTTAAAAAAATAATTTTTTTCGCGGATAGATGGAGAAACCCGCGTCATTTTAGCGGCGTATCGCACGGATAAATACACAGCATTGGCTGCAACACAGCTTGCAGCGCCGGCACGGGAAAACACTCGAAAAAAGGGCGGAAAAGCTCCCAAAAACACCAAGACCCAGGCCTTCCCCGTCCGCCGTCCCGTCCCACACTCCCACGCGGCCACGCGCCCACGCACCACCCAAATACCGAGAAAACCCCTGCGATCGCCAAGCGAGAGGAGAGAGGAGAAGGGAGACGCCGAGCAACGCGCGGGGGAAGTGCGTGACCTGGCACTCTCCCGCGGCCACCCCAATCCCTCCCGTGTAAATCGCAAATCGCTCCCCCCTCCCCCGAGCGAGAGGCCCGTGGTGCCTAGTGTTTGGCGGCCACCGGAGAAGTGGAAGACGGCTGCGCGGCGGTGAGGTGGAGCCACGGCGCCCGGAATGAAGGGTGGCGGCGGGGGAGGGGGCGGCAAGGAGGCATTCACCGCCTCCTTCCCCCGCTTCCTCCTCCTGCTTCTCCTCCCCCTCACGGCGGTCTACTTCTTTTACACGCTCCACGTCCTTCTCACCACCGCGTCCTCGGCCGCCTCGTCGTCGTCCTCTCCTGGCTCCACCACCTCTTTATCAGTATCCCGTCTGTCCACCAACCGCACGGCCGCGGCGGCGTTGGAGAATAAGGCCCCCTCCGCGGTGTCCGCGGCGACGACGCTGCAGCACGTGGTGTTCGGCATCGCGGCGTCGTCGCGGTTCTGGGACAAGCGGAAGGAGTACATCAAGGTGTGGTGGCGCCCGCGCGGTGCCATGCGCGGGTACGTGTGGCTGGACCGCGTGGTGCGGGAGTCCAACATGTCCACGGCGCGGACGGGGCTCCCGGCCATCAGGATCTCGTCGGACACCTCCGGCTTCCCCTACACGCACCGCCGCGGCAGCCGCTCCGCCATACGCATCTCCCGCATCGTCTCCGAGACCTTCCGCCTCGGCCTCCCCGGCGTGCGCTGGTTCGTCATGGGCGACGACGACACTGTCTTCTTCCCCGACAACCTCCTCACCGTGCTCAATAAGTTCGACCACCGCCAGCCGTACTACATCGGCTCCCTCTCCGAGAGCCACCTGCAGAACATTTACTTCTCCTACGGGATGGCATACGGAGGCGGCGGCTTCGCCATCAGCCGGCCGCTGGCGGAGGCGCTCGCGCGGATGCAGGACGGGTGCATCCGCCGGTATCCGGCGCTGTACGGCAGTGACGATAGGATCCAGGCGTGCATGGCGGAGCTGGGGGTGCCGCTCACCAAGCACCCGGGCTTCCACCAGTACGACGTGTACGGCGACCTCCTGGGCCTCCTCTCGGCGCACCCGGTGGCGCCGATCGTGACGCTGCACCACCTGGATGTCGTGGAACCCCTGTTCCCGAACGCGCCGTCACGCCCCGCGGCGGTGCGGAGGCTGTTCGATGGGCCAGTGAGGCTGGACCCGGCGGGGATAATGCAGCAGTCCATCTGCTACGACGGCGCCAACCGGTGGACGGTGTCCTTGGCGTGGGGGTTCGCGGTGCTGGTGTCCAGGGGGATGATGTCGGCGCGGGAGATGGAGATGCCGGCGCGGACGTTCTTGAACTGGTACCGCCGAGCCGATTACACGGCGTACGCGTTCAACACGAGGCCCCTCGCGCGCAGCCCGTGCCAGAAGCCCGCCGTGTACTACCTGTCATCGGCGCGGCGCGCCTCCGCGCGCGGCGGGGCGACCACGGTGACGCGGTACGAGCGGTGGCGCCGTGCTAACGAGACGCGGCCCGCGTGCCGGTGGGACATCGCCGACCCTGACGCCCACCTCGATCACATCGTCGTGCTCAAGAAGCCCGACCCCGGGCTATGGGACCGGGTAATTCCCTTCTCCCCAAATTCATTTCCTTTTTTTTGAAAAAAAAACATTTGCTTTTCTTCTCTGTCCATACTTAACGACAGAGAGCAACACATGACGAATTGCTGACCAAGCCCGAAATTTGCATCATATAGCTCGTCATTGTTCAACCTTTTCATCTATTGAGATACAGTGAGAATGTAGTATGCCAGTGCTGGTAATTGCATACTGGCCAGGGTTTGTTTGACTATCTGGGGGAGTGTTTTATATACTAGTGACTAGTGAGCATTGTCTAATAAAATTGCATTGTACTAGCAAGTTTACTGATGCGTAGCTCACATGGATGTGCAGTCTCCGAGGCGAAATTGCTGCCGGGTGCTGTCTTCGCCTAAGCAGGGGAAGAAGGGAGACAAGACGATGACCATCGACGTGGGCGTCTGCAGGGAAGGCGAGTTCGCCCAAGCAGTGTAGCCTGCTGTTTTTTTTATTGACAATGTGTAGCCTGCTGTTAGACAGAAGGGAAAATACAGTGCGATTCACATTTTCCTTCTTGATGAATTCTCGCCGGAAGATTACAAAGCGAGTGCGAGGCTACGTTTGGTCATCTCCCTGTTTTCGTTTGCGCTTCATGAGTCACCAGGTGCGAGAACACGAAAGTTTGACCAGACTGGTCTTCCAACCCCGCGCACCTACGGGCCGCTGCTACACCGGTCAGACTTGATGGAGACGGGACAGGGTCACTGGGTGGCAGTCAGGCAGTGGCATGGCACGCTCACTGTGCTGCTGCTGTAGTGGTGCGTGGGGATGGGAGTTGGGACTTGGTGAAAGCGTTGCTTGGCATTACCATGCTTCCCTGTGATCCGGTCATCTCGGCGTGCTGGCCTGGGGGCGTCTGTTTCTGTGTGGCATGCCGCATGGGATGGCAACAGCGAGCTCAGCTCAGTTCAGGCCTGGGGGCGTCTGTTTCTGTGTGAAAACAGATCCGCGCGCTGGCCGAGGCACGAATGCTTGGCGAGGCGAAAGCCCCATCCCTTGGACAGCGCGCATGGGGGCTTTCCTTGCTTTCTGACCGAAGGGACGACCACATTTACGCCCCAATGCCCCCGGTCATAATTAGTGAGCTGTTGTGTTCATTGATTGCTCCGAGCCATCAGCAGCGGCCAGGGGAGCTATAAATGGTCGCCGAGACGGGCTCAACAGGTGGCATCGTCGCGCCGCGGCGCAGGATCAATTATCGGCAGTCGGCACGCAGGCCACTGTGACACAAACTGCAAACAGCTCACTCACACGATGGTGCCAAGCTAGCGTCCTTGCGTGTTTGTCTCAACCCCCGTCAACATTCTTGACATGAAAGCAAAAGGCGTCGCCCAACGTACCCTTTTTTTTATGCTAGAGTAGTGTGCCGTTGTGCGCACATGCGAGCAGGATCACAGGCGTCCATGCTCCATGGTGTAGCTTCGGTTCCAGCATTGTGATCGAAAGGCACTTTGTTCCCTACCTGTACACTCATAGAAACAAACAAATTACAAATCACAAGCTATAAACCGTAGCTTTGCCTATTAACATGCTAGAGCCCCGGTTTTTACTAAACCAAACCCCTTTATGGTACCGGTATGAGTCCTAAAGAACAGTGCTCATACCCAAAGAACAGTGCTCATACCCACAGTGAACAGAAATATGATAGCAAAACAAAGCTACATTAGCTAATAAAGTAGTTCAGAGTGTGGCTGAGCAATATATTACATTAGGTCAGAAATACAAAATCTTTTTAAAACGAAGCAAAACGTTGTAACCAAAAGAAGTGTCCTATCCCACAAGCACACGCTGAGTGAAAAACGGCTAGTAGTCCGGAGCATCATCTAAAAAGATCTCAACGTTATTCTGCACGTCCTCGTATTCTTGACCTGCTCACAGATTGAACGACCCCGCATAACAAGCAGGGTTAGCATGTAACTGCTAGTAAGTCCTTTCTGGAAAAGGCCAGGGCTCATCCTAGAAAGTGGAGGGTTAATTTGCATAAAAGCATTTCACCTAGAATTGTAAAAGCATTTAAGAAACATATGTAAATAAATAGCAATTCTCAAAATATACAGTATTGAAACAAGTTATCATTCTCAAGTCTCAAGTTCTCAACCTCATAATTTCTCAGCTCATAATCTCATTCCTCAATTCTCATATAGCAAACTCATGATTCTCATCTAGCAACGGCACACAGGCCGGAATAACCTTACCCATGTCATATTAAGATCGGTAATGCTACAATGTGAAACCCACATTGTCTGCCCTTAATCGTGGGTACGGCCATTTAAATGGTTTTACTCTGCAGAGGTTGTACGCTTTACCCGCAAGATACGATATCCTCCTGTCGAAAGATATCATAACAAAACCCTTCAGAAATTAACCCTAGGCTTACCACGGTCGTACCTGATATCCACACAGGTACCTGGAGAAATGATGTCCACACAAGTCTCCGGCAATACCCCGGTGATGGTTCTCTCAGATCCCATCCACCGTGTAAGGACAGTGAGCAACCTTGACGTTTCTCTTCCTCTAGATCAGGCCCGTCCCATACCAGACTTACGGTCGCACGGTAAATACTCAGTAAAATAATCATATGGCTCGGTCCTTATTCTCGGAGCAGCAACCAGCACAAACCTGACTCTCATGCTCAAATGCACCCACCTTACAATCCATCCGCTCCTAATCCCATTTATTAGTTGGTCAAATTTTAATTAATATGAATGAATCGAATTCCAACTCCCAACACAAGCGATCCATCAAGTCTCTTGATTTCATTTTTAGCTAAGTCCAATATTTGGGATTGGATCCCCGAATACCTAACTGAGCAATACTAAGTATCTATTATTTAAAAACAGTGGGTGATATTACCATAAGTTACCCTAGGGCTGAGGATTTATCGGTAGATGCATATATCGGACAGACATATGCACTAGGTAACACTATTCATTCATACGCCGTTTTAATCAATATAGCCATTTTCGGGTAAAGCTATGAAGCTGGGATCCTAGGGAAAAGACTTGCCTTCGGGGTACTCGGGTTTCGGCGGTACGTCAGCGGCATCGAGAAAATCTCCTTTGGCGCCCGAATGATCTATCGCATGCAAAATGAGAAAAAGACAACAAATAAATAACATGCATAGCAAAATAATTTTAGAAATTGTACAAAAATTACAGAAGATGATTTTTGTGAATTTTTATAGATTTGAATCACCGGAATCGGAGGTCGGATGAATCTGGAGCGAAATAGGGAAGGATTGCCATTCTTGAAAATCGAGGGAAATGTAAAAGGATACTGTAGCTCGTGGGCTGTCACTGCACAGCCCATCTCAGCTTCCACTGACCGGGTGGATAAGAACCAGGGAAGAGAGAGAATTAGAGAGAAAGAAAGGGGAAAAGAGAGAGGAGGGAGAGAGAAGAGGGGAAAGAGGGAGTGGACGGCGGCGGGGTGGGGCTCACCGGTGACGGCGACGGTGGCTGGCTGCGGCGCGCTCTGGCGGCTACCGGCGGTGGCGACAGGGGACTGCAGCGCAACAGCTCTAGTCAGGCAAGGGCGGCAGCATGCGGCAGCTAGGCAGCCCGGCTGGCTTTCGCCGGCGGAAGGCCGGTGGCGGCGGCCGTAGGAGGCAGAGGCGTTGGGAGGAGGTGGTGTTGGGACGGAAGGGCGGCAATTGAGCAGCGGCTGGGCAGAAGCTGGGCCGGGGCAGGGCGGCGCGGCGCGAGGAGACGGTGGCGCGAGGCGGCGTTCCACCATGGCGACGGGCGAAGCGATGGCCAGCGCGGGAGGGCTACGCTACGCCTGGAGGCAGTGGCCGGTGGCACAACGGCCGGTCAAGACGAAGGCCCAGGCAGCGCAGCGGCACGCAGCAACAGGGGCTGGTGCGACGGCTGGATTGGGATAGGAGCAGGACGGCGCTGGCCGAGGTGGCTGCTGGTGCAGCTCCGAGCGACGACGGAGGCGAGGAAGGGGATGGCTACCTCGGTGACACGGTGACAACGACTTCTCTACTGATGCTTGCTTTGTGGCTTCAGTTGTGGATCGATTTGGGTTGCGTGGGTGGGGAAGGGTTGGTTTCGCGATGATGTGGACATTTTGCAGGTGGTCACTCGTACGTGGCTGCAGGGCTGAGCCCATGCAGTGCATGCTGGCCACGTCATGGGGGCCACGAATAATGCAGAAGATAAGAAAAGAAAAGAAATACAGGAGCTTTTCTTGTAATATTAATTTAGCAGAAATTGAAAATGCAAACAAATGGAATTTTTGATGAAGTAATTTCTTTGCAATATATTTTTATTTATTATTATTATTGTTTTTTAGAAGGAGAGGATGAGGATGTAAATTAATGAAGTTGTAAATAAGATTGGGGTTTACTTGATGATGAAATATCACAATTGTTTCTTTAATGAGATTGAAAATTTCAATTTGTTTGTTGTGATGTTCACGCGAAATAGTATTTTATTTATTTATTTATTCGTGTGTCACATACCATTAGGGGTGAAAACGATTTATCGGATCGGATTTTTCTCGGATAGTTTCGGATACGGATTCGGATACGGGAGAGCTGTATCCGACGGATACGGATACGGATACGAAAATGGATTATCCAAATAACTCTTATTCAGATACCGGGTTCCTGTGGACAGCCGTGCGCCTCCTCCTCACTTTATTGCGAGCTGCGCCACCCCAAAGAAGTAAACCACGATTCCAAGGAAAACACATCCTCGCAAATGCCTTCTATATCATCCTCTCAAAATTTCGGCTCCCGAAACCCTCTCCTCTGCCCTATAAAAATCGTCGAAGGCCGACCTCTCAAAACCCTAGCCGTCCCATCTTTCCTCGTCTCAGCGCCACCTCGGTGCGAATGTGCCCAAACCGTCCGAGGACGTCCTTCGTATCTTCATCACGAATCCATCCTAACCGAGAGTTCGGAGATTCGTGGCTGGAGAAAGTCAGATTTAATTGCCGAAGCCCTCGTCGGATTTTGGCTGAACCTGCTCTTCGCCGAATAGTGGATTTCGTACAGTGAGACCTCGATTTCGTCCCTCCTCTTGCTTCTCCATGTCGTCCTCTTCCTCCCTAGGCCCTCGCTATCCCGTCATCTGCACCATAGCGCTGGTGTCGCCTTGAACCGCCGCCGAGAGCCGCTCCTACCACTGCTGCTCTCGCTGCAGTCCATCCCGACGCTGGCCAAGATCATCGGCGAGCTCCCCATGCCTCCATGCACCTTCCACCACCGCCCTCCAGCCAGCTGCGCCGCTAGTCCCGGCGAGGATGCAGGCCCACGCCGCTGGTTCCTTGCTCTGTTTTAGAGAAATCTGTGCATTACTAGCAGTACAATAGTGCAGTTGCTAGCAGTTTATGAACCTTACCATTTTCCAAACGCCATGACTTTCTATCGCCTTCTTTGTTTTTCTGGAGATCCAACTCAAGATCCTTCCGCGTCACTTTGAGCCATGAGTTACCGGTTTGTATGTCTCGTGATATCTAAAAAAATATTCATAACTGTATTTAATTCGATTCGAATCTGATCCGTGTTTGTTTCCGATGGTATTCGTATTCGTATCCGTAACGGAGCTATCCATATCCAAGAAAAAATATAAAAACAAATATAATATAGTAGGCAATATCCAGACCGTATCCGTTTTCATCCCAATCCATATGAGCAGCTGACTAGCTGAGCACCGAATTAAAAAGCATTACAGCACCCTCAGCAGAAAACCGCCTGCTAAGGTCTTGCTTCAACCAACGACGCGTGTCCTACAGTGTCCTGTGCACATTGTCTCAGGACAGAGCTGACACCCATTGAGTTGCACACATGCATAGATTCCAGCATTTTGAGTCCCAAGGAGAATGGGATCCACAACCACAATGTTGGGGCTGGGTACGCTCGCGGCAACTGCGCAAACTTTATAACATGTTCTCCCTGACTCAAGGTTTATTTGATTAGAAAATCAATTTTTTTTTAGTTTTTTTAAATCATGAAACCATCTCTGAAACTCTTAAAAAATTATCATAACCAAAGCGAACCAGCTTCGAAAAATAAATTTCAAGAACCTCTCATTGTTTAGCTTAACATTCAACTTATTTCAGCTGAACCAATTTATTTATTCAGCTTAGCCATTCTAAACATGCGTTTAGTATACAGCTAAAACATACTCGTACGACGGTGAGCTGAGGCTCAAGCATGCAAGTATTAGAAGTTGGAAAACTCTACACAAAATGGGGGTAAAACCCGCTCACGAGTCCCCCGCATGCGGAGTAAAAATGGTTACCAGTGGGCCACTACAGTAATGGCTGACGTTATATAAAATTGAAGACGACGGCAAAAGTGGAACACGATCTCGGTTCCAAAAACAAAGGTGCTATTCAGGGTCCTTGGCCCCTTGCCTAGCTGCCTACTCAAAAAAAAGCAAAATTTTCTATCCACCACAGCACAACGTATGTACTTCTGCAGACCATGAGCAAGGTTCCCTTCCCCCACCCTATTTTCCTTCGATGTTTCGACAGCCCCTTCTCACCGTTATTTTTCAAAAGATTATTTTTTCCATTCCTTTTAGGAAAAAGATTTTTTCTTCTTTCTTTATATCATTCCTTCAAAAGAATACTGTTAAAGATGATGAAAAATAAAGGAAAAAAATATAGTGTAGGAAACCAAATGATGAGAAAATGGTTGGGGAATGGTCTAAGGAGATTCACCTGCCAATGATGCAATATTGCAATCCCATCAGTGAATTTACAATAAAGACTTGTCTCAAAAATGTAATAAGCAGCCGAATTCTATATAAAGTCTAGAAAAGGTTGCAAACTTGTGATGCAACAATCGTTCATACAACTATGTACTAGTTAATGATGTATGCAGATTCCACTCAAATTAGCCTCTGATGTATGCAGATAGAAAATGGCAGTACCAATCCAAAAAGAAACAAACATGCACTCAGCTGTAAAAAAATGGGAAACCACCACATACTGTGCAAAAGCGCTTTTAAAGGTCTGTGAGAAGTTAAAACATAAAATGACGGCACATTTGAGCAATAAATAGTTAATGCAAATATGTAATGAATGGAAGAAGGAAAGATTATTTACTTATTGTCATAGCAGTTTGGATGCAAGTTGTGGAAGCCACAATTGTGTTTGGATACTACTACCTAGTACCTACAGGGTAAAGGTGCCAACAATTGGAACATACTTACCCTACTTCGAAGTTTCAGAAGAATCAGAATCAACAGCACTGCATGGTACTTCCCAGTTCAACGCCATGTAACTTGATAATCCTAGCGGCTTCCAAAAGTATATCTTGTTGTGTAGATAGCCACTCTTCTTTTTTCTACAAGCATACAAAAGGACTTCTGTTATAAACAACAAAAACTTGCACAAGTATGATAGGTTACAGAAGACTGGTGCATTTTTGTACGCCCTTGGTGATCAACTGCCCTAGTAACCAATTATTGACTCAAACTGCTTGTTGTGATGTTACATTAACCAATTACAGAACACTAGTCATTTAGGCCACTAGAGCCTCCTACAGGAGTAAAGAGTTTGTTGCAGCATAAACCCTAGAACAACATCAAACTACTTAAAGTGGACAGATTCAACAGTTGTGATGTTACATTAATTCCAAGGGAGTTACAACATTTTGGATCACATCTGTCTTGGCACAACGTAGCTCTAGAATACCAACAGCAACTTACAAGCTAAACTAACTCAACAAAACATGTTCCTGCGGTGTGATCTTGTAAGTATAGACCATCAGGCATCAATTTATGCTAAAGACATTTTTTTGCTCTACTTACAATCACGGGCCCATGTGCAAAAGAAACTGTGGCCATCAATAAATACCATAAGCGTTGCCAGATTATCACCATATTACAATTATCTAGTGCTTGCCAAGTTTCTGTGAGAATTAAATATCCTTTTTTCACCATGTCATCCAAAATAAATTGCTAAAAAAGCAACTATTTGTGTAGCTTAGAGCTACAAATGGCTTATTATCCAAATGTTAACAAACAACAAATTGAAGGGAATATAGCTAACGCACCATATTTTGGAGATTGCACCCAATGGTTAACTCTCCATATGAACTTTCCAATCTTGAGATATAGCAATAAGGAGCATCTGTTTCGAAGATTACTTTTGGATTTGTCCTT
The DNA here is from genome assembly GCA_036346145.1 of Olyra latifolia. NCBI lineage: Eukaryota > Viridiplantae > Streptophyta > Magnoliopsida > Poales > Poaceae > Olyra > Olyra latifolia. Next base: position 11,103,889 of record CM070526.1, read on the forward strand.
AACATAACCTTTATCTCCTCTGATATAGCAGGAACCTTCTCAATATCCTCAATTCTTATAGGAATCTTTGTCACACTAGCTCGGCTTTCAGCTCGTGTTCTGTTCACTATCATCTGCAGATTATTTTAAGAATATCATGATATAAGGTAAGGCCTTGCTAAGCCTTGTGAATTGAGCAACTTGTCTACAATATGAGCCCAAGTGGGCTAGATATACATGTACAAGGAGGAAGGACAAAATGCAAATAAGCCCCTATACATGTCTACTTTAACACCCCCTAACTCATAGTGGATCTACAACACTGAGTTTGAAGAGACGACAATCATGCTGCACTCTAGTCTGTGCCTTCATGAAGAAGTCGGCAATCTAAAGGTCTGAAGGCACATGGTGAAGAGCAACCATTTGATCCTGCACCTGAGACCGGGCACAGAAAGCATCAATGCTAATGTGTTTGGTGAGCTCGTGCTTCACCGGGTCCCGAGCAATGCTGATGACGCCAGTACTGTCAGAGTAGACGATAGTAGGAGCAGAGGATGGGACACCAAGATCTGACAAAAGCCACTGAAGCTAGGTCACCTCGGTTGTCACAGAAGCAAGTCCACGTAGCTCAACCTCAGTACTGGAGCGAGAAACAGTCATTTGTCACTTGGTCTTCCAAGAGATTAAGGAAGAACCAAGAAAGGCAGAGAGGGACTAGCGATCAAAGGGATCACTAGCCCAAGTAGCATCAGAATAGGCTTGGAGCTGTATGGAGCTAGAGCTAGAGAAGAAGAGACGACGATCAATTGTACCATGAAGGTACCGTAGAACACGAAGGTGACTGTAGTGGAGCTGAGTGGGAGAGGACATGAACTGATTGAGAATGTAAACGATATATGAGATGTCAGGACGAGTAATGCCAAGGTAAACAAAATTGCCAACCAGATGGCGGTAGCGAGTAGGACCTCAAGAGGAACACCGTCAGTGGGACGGAGTTGAAGGTGAAGCTCCATCGGAGTGTCAACTGTGCGCTGATCGGTGAGGCAAGCATGAGCAAGATCCTGAATATACTTCCGTTGGGAGAGATAGAAGTCCTCAGGTGTGGAAGCAACCTCAATTCCAGGAAAGTATCGAAGTGGACCGAGATGAGACATCTGGAACTGCTCACTGAGACGGGCCTTAACAAAGGCAACAAATTGAGGATCATCTCCAGTGATGAGCATATCATCCACGTAGAGAAGAAGAGTCTGACCATGAGAAGAACTCTAGACAAAGAGAGCCGGGTCATGCTGGCTAGCGACGAAACCAGCAGCGGTGACGATAGAGGTAAAGTGCTCAAACCAAGCTCGAGGGGCCTACTTAAGCCCGTAGAGGGAGCGCCAAACATGACACACGTGATCATCGGGCACGACATAGCTTGGAGGTGGGTGCATGTAGACCTCCCCACACAGCTCATCGTGAAGAAAAGCATTCTTCACACCAAGCTAAGAGATGGTCCACCGACGAATAGAGGCAATAACCACCAAAGAGTGAATAGTAGTGCGATGGGCAACTGGGGCAAAGATCTCCTCAAAGTCATGACCACTCCTGCTGAAAGCCACCCACCACAGGACATGCCTTATGGCGCTCAAGGAAACCATCAGAGTGAGTCTTGATCTTGTAGACCTACTTGCACGTGATCGGAGTAACAGCTAGGAGATAGGGAACAAGATCCCAAGTGCCAGTACACTCAAGAGCAACGATCTCATTGGCCATAGCATACTGCCACTCAGGATGAAAAACAGCATCACAGTAGGGAGTAGGCTCAGAAGGAGTGGAGACAGGAGCAGCAAAACCGTAGCAGTCAGGACGAGGAATCGTGCTCCGATCACAAAGAGCATACCGGAGTGGAGTGGGAGAAGAGGACACCTGAGAAGGGGCAGGCCCCAACAAGGATGGAGGAGAATCGGTAGCAGAAGGGGAAACCAGAGAGGGAGAAGGACCCAACAAGGAAGAGGAGGTAGGAGGGGGAGGAGGACGGCGAGTATAGTGGAAACGTACTAAAGGAGGTGAAAAGGAAAAGGGAGTCGACTGAGGTGATAGCATCTGAGGTGGTGGAACAGGAGGTGGTGAAACTGGAACCAGAGGTTGTGAGATAGGAACCGGAGGTAGAGCCGGAGATGATGGAGTAGGAACCAGAGGTGGTGGTGGTGGTGCGGAAGGTAGTGGTAGGGAACCCTGAGGCAGAGTGAGGAAAGAAAGTGACTCAACCAACAACGGCGAGCTGGAGGATGGATCGGGGATGAAGGGATGAGACTCATCAAAGGTAAGATCTCGTGATACCCGGATTTGGTGATCCACAGGATCCCAACGACACCCCTTGTGCTCGACATCATAGCCAAGAAAGGCAATGCACAAAATTCACAAAGGCACTCAACGGACTGAGCAGTCAGCTTGGTCCGCTTGCGGGGCTGAAGAAGCACAAAGGCAATGCACCTAAAGGCACAAAGGTGACTATACTAGGGAGTTCTACCAAAGAGACGCTCAACGGGAGTGGTACTATGAAGAGCAATGGAGGGCCGAAGGTTCACGAGGTAGACAGCGGTAGAGACAGCCTTAGTCCAAAAGTGAGGTGGAACAAAAGAGGAAAACATCAGCGCCCGAGCAACCTCAAGGAGGTGACGATGCTTGCGCTTAGAGACACCATTCTGACCGTGAGCACCAGTGCAAGAATACTGCGAAAGAGTACCCTGCTGGGGGAGATACTGATGAAGAGAGGTAGACAGGTACTCGTCAACAGAGTCAGCACGAAAGACATGAATGGGCGAGTCAAACTGTGTGCGGACCATGGCAGCAAAGGCCTGATAGGCAACCAACACCTGGTGTCGAGAGGTCAAGGGATAGATCCAAGTAAAACAAGAAAAACCATCAATGAAGATCACATAGTAACGATGACCGCCTTTGGAGACAAAGGGAGTCGGACCCCAAACATCAAAATGAACCAAGTCAAAAGGACAAGAAGAGGTAGCCATTGGAGGGGTAAGGAGTTGAACCTGTTTGCTGAGCCGACAACCCATGCAAGATTAGAGGGTATCGCTGGAGACAAAACCAAGGACACCACACCCAACAAGGGACAAAAGGTGAGAGCCACACAGGTGCCCTAGGTGATGATGCCAGAGAGCGCGACTAGTGTAAGTGGTGGCAGGAGAAGCAGTGGCAATGGTGGCGGTGGTGGTAGACTGGTTAGTAGACTAGCTGGGGGAAGGAGCGAAAGCAGAAGGGAGAGACAACCAGTCAAGCTCCCAAAGGCGCGGAGAGTTAGGGTTGCGCTTGTCAGCGCCGACCAGCGTCCCTGTGCGACAATCTTGAACAGATTAAGAATAACGCTCAAGGATAATGCGACAGTCGTGACCCATGAGCTGAAGATCGAGTCCAGGAACATGAGACTGCAGGTACGTGGAATCTGGAAATAGAGATAGTGCCCAAACTGGGTCTTGAAGGAGAGTACCGTCTGCCGTTCGAATGAAGAGAGAAGATGGAATAGTTTGCAAAGGACCAAGGTGAGTGGTGTCCGGTGTCATATGGAAAGAGGCACCATAATCAAGGGAACCAAGGAGATGAACTGGTGGACAGCCGGGAGGAAGATTGGCGAACACAGAGAGTCTAGAGGAGGGGCTGTCTAGCCAACGCTTCAAGCACTCAAGGCACTGTAACAGATGTTGGGTAATATCTGCTGGTGGCACAAGAGCATGAGAGGCGTGAGCAGCCAAGGCAACAAGGTAGGACTGCGGTAGAGAGGGATCCCCCCTCGAGCTTAAGGCCAAACTCAGAACGCCTGAAAACCTGAGATGGCAGCGGCGAACCTAAGCGAATTCGGAGAAGACATCAGCTCAAGAGCCAGCATAGATCCGGGCAGGGTAAGACAGCTGGCGATGCCGTTGCGATGACAGTTGCGGCTGTGGACACCAAAAGGCATAGCCATAGTCACGGAAGACGGGTAGCGCGGTGAAGTCACGGACGACGTGAGAGTGGGCGGCGCTGGTCGCCGAGGTGACGACGCTGGGTGGTGTGGCGAGGCCGGCGCATCGATGACATCGGATGGCGGGACAGTGCAGAACAGTATGCCATGAGCTTGGATAGCGCGAAGGCTGGGACAACGCCGACGAGCATGGAGCATAGGAGGCAGTAGAGCTCGAGGTCAAGATAGCAATGCCGACGTGGAGGAAGCTTGGCGACGTGGCCATGGCTTGGCAACGCCTGCTTGGAGAGGTTGGGTCGGCGCGACGCGGACAATGCGGCGGACGTCACGGGCTACATGACGACACGCCAAGGCCTCGGCTCGGCGCGGAGCGGGTGTTGCTCGGTACGGCCGAGGACGGCGGGTTCGGCGCGGAACAAAGCTGAGAGCACGGAGGAGAGGAGGAAGAAAGAGAGAGAGGGCGCCGCTGGTGGGATGCATCGGCGACAGCGGCGACGGCGGATGGTAGGGAAACCCTAGAGGTCCCTAGAGCACATAGGCTCTGATACCATGTGAATTGAGCAGCTTGTCATCAATATGAGCCCAAGTGGGCTAGATATACATGTACAAGAAGGAGAAAATGCAAATAAGTCCCTATACATGTCTACTTTAATAAGCCTATCCAAGAATAGTAAGACAAAGAAATCCTAACAGAGTTATCCTTCATATGCAGCACAAATGATCTACGATTTTTTCAACTGACTGATCAATCAAGGTGTTTGAAGCTTTGCAAGAATCATTCGAAACTTCCTATAGAAGCACATCATTTTAAGTTTCAAAAGCTCAAATCATTCAAAATTCTTATGTTTTTTCCTCCGTTTTCACTGAGATTAGAAGTCTAAAAATTCCTTTTGGACAAATCCTAAATTAAATTTCAGGGAAAAAATAATAGTTGGCTAAATTATGAATTTGTGATGCACTGACCATGCTTATTAGAGCTAACCAATAATACTGCTAGCAGATTAGATACAAGCGCTAGAGGTGTCCACCATATCTAAATTTCACATTTCTTAGGCATTTTGGATGTTGCTTATGGTGTTCTAGTGATTGTCACATTGAGCAAATGCAACAAAGGTGTTAATATCTCAAGTGGATGGAATCTGGAATTTAGAATGGCTCCAGGATCAACTTGTACAAGACAAACCTCTAAATGCGCAAAGTGGTTCTAGATGGCTTAATTAATCAATGTCCCAAAACATTACAGCATAATTACACAATTACCATCTATAGAAAGTCCAGCATTTCTAGGTGCGTGATATCACACCATCCAATGAACCAGCATGCTCAAGATAAGACCAAGTGACCAACAAAATGACGAAATGTGAAGGTGATGCAGAAAAGCATATGATTACAAATTATGTATGTTGTTAAGCAGGTATAGAGAAATTGAAGCCATGACAATACCTGACTGGAGAACAGAGAGTTGGGTACTGTGACAGGAAGCTTTTCTGGATTGATCAATGTAGTAGAAGTGAGTCCTATTTCAATCACCTTGCCTTCTATTGACCCTGCCTACAATGGCAAATCTTTTAGTTACCGAGAGTCTGCAACTATAATTTACTGAGCAAACCTACGATTACAAAGCAATAAGATAAATACCTGGCCAGCCAAAGTTGGGAATTTCTATGATTGTCTACAAACACAAGCGTCTTTTAGAGAAACATTGTAACAGACTCATAGAGTCATACTTATAACAGGCAGGATTTGTCTTTCCTCAATTTTTGCACTTTTACCACTGAAAAGATACTTGCTCCTTAGAGACACATAGAACTCATCCTAGGGCTAAGAATCATGGATTATTCTGCATGCAAAATATCATTGACTCCATGAATTAATACTGGTAAATGCTATTGCTTAAAACCCACTGGCACAAACTTAGGCATCTATCGGACAGCAAACATTTGTAAAATAATTATCAACATCTATTAGGGGAAGTACATAAATATTTTTGTCATACAGTTCTAAAGTTGATAAAAAAATTGAACTTTATATGTACAAACTAATCCGTGGTTGTAGCAAATGTGTGTCCAGAAAATGTGATCACGTCTATGAGAATACACCTTTATATATTCTCCAACTGAGAATGGTCTTGAAAATTGTAAGGAGAATCCACTGAGCATGTTACCAAGGACATCTCTAGCAGCAAAAGCAGTAGCAACACCTACAGTGTACAGCAACAAAACAGAACTTCAGTTTAGTTGAAGTGTTATCCACTGCAATCAAGAAATATGAAGAGCCCTAATACTGAACAAAAATAGTGCATATTTCCTAACCACGTTTTTGCATTTTCACATGCAAAACTCTATTCGTGTTATGCCAAATTCATATTATGTACCAACCCTAAGGACCAACATAGATCCATTCCTCATATCATAAATATTCTAATAAATGCTCATGCTTCTATTGTGATATCTAATTTGGAAAGCACACATAAAAACAAAAGGAGGCTTAGATAAAAAGAAAAACCTGAGTAAAAGATTCTTTTGGAAACAAAAAGGGTAAAAAGAGGATGCCGTATATACTTTTGTTTTGCCCAATAATGCTAGTTTTAATGTATCGAGCTATCCCCATTCGTGACTTTTTTATAGATAATGGAAGAAATATTCTGGCCTCTAATTTTAATTCATTACTTCCAAGGTTACAACTGAGAAGCACTGGAAACTATGAAAATACAATAGTTTTTTGTTTACTGTTGACAAGCTCTGCTTGCTTATTAATCCTTATTTTTTAAAAAGCAAAGGCTATTGTTGAATGAAATGGCATAGCACTTATTATTGATCAAAGCATATAGGGAATTACCTCCCACACCACCAACAGTTAATATTGACTGAACAGCTACACCACAAGCCTCAGCAAGTGCCATTACTCCAAGTGCAATCAGTCCCAATGATGACACCTTATCAAAAGCTGATAACCTGGCTTGGTCAGCACTTAAGGCAGTTTGATTCGCCATAGCTTTAGTGATGAAGTTGGTTTTGCACCTATGAAGGAACCAAACAAAAGAGAGAACGAATGCACCCCTCCATGCCTGTGGAAGATAAGCTGATACACTTGGTGCAATAACTGCAGCCCTGAGGAAGTGAAAACATTAGAGTAATAAATATTTCCATAATAGATATAAATCAGAAGAAAATACGCCACTTTATAATCAGGCAGAAAATTATGCATAAGTTTCATATAATTGCTAGAAAACATGGATATTACACAATTGTCTCATGAAAATTCAACAGATTAAAAATGCACCCTCAACAGATTAAAAATGCACGTTCCTCTTACAAATATTGAAGAAATATTGGCAACCTATAGCATGTTAGCCTACTAAGCAGTAGATGCATCTCTTAAGAAAAAATAAAAAAGAAGAGCAAGACAAATTTTGTGATATTAAGATCGCTGTAAGGTCCCCCCCAAAAAATATTGTAAACTTGACAATCAATTAAATCTAAAATCCTAATTTCTGAAGATATTAGTACAGACAAGCTGCAACAGAAAAATAGCTACTCTCATAAAAGTTAAATAGAACCTCACATCTCTGAAAATGCCATAAATGTGATAAGATATTTCGCAGGATCCTCCAATGCACTCCAGAAGCTGGTTTGGTACGAAACATCATTCTTAGTTGAGGTCCCCAAAAGTGCTGCTACAGGACTTTGTGTTGCATACTTGTGAAGCCTCCTTAAAATGATAGGCATGACAAACCATGCCATCATTGTACCAAAGATTGTCCCGCCAAGTGGAACAACCACCTTTTCTAGATTTGGATTTGTATCAAACAATTGTTGGACATGAGGTGTAACTGCATCAGTCAGGTCCTTGATTTTCTTTCCTGCATCAGTGGTAGCATCTATAGTAGACTTGCGAGCGTTATCTAGGATATCAATCCAAGTACTGCCACCAGCACCTGCAGTGCCAACCTCAGGGATTTCTGTAGAAGTATTCTGTGAAACTTCTGGCTTGACTCCAGTGTCTGAGTATGCACGACAGATGCTTGAAGCACCTAAGAATCCTGTCAATGCATTAAATCTGGGATTTGAAGAAACCAACCAGTTAGTGTCCTTATGAGCTGAAAGGGGCACCATACTGATCCTTGATAAACCATTAACTGGAGAGTAACGACCCACTGGCTTAATCTGGTTAGGTATGGAAGTGCCTGGCTTTGTTGATGGCTTAGTACTGCTGCTGAACCACTTCAAAGAAGCACAAGAAGATACACATTGCCCAACATAAGTCTCCACCAAATTATGAATAGAGGCTGGTTGACATGATCTGCGCAAAATTGTTGCGATCCCAGACATTGTGCACTATTTTAAAACCAACCTGAAATGTAGACCACAAAAGCAGAAAGAGTTCTAAACAAACCAGGGTGAGAAGAAAAATTGTTGTCCTGAAATGCCAATTGTTTAATAAGCAGAATTGGCATACAAACATAATCAAGGCAACAGGATACTCCCCACAGTTTTTAGTGAATATGAAGTTCATCTGAGCAACAGAGATCTTAATATCACAACTCTATTAATGATGACTACTCCTAGTTCCCTATGAGAGAGCATGAACAGAAGAGCAACAACCAACAAAGTATATGAAATTCTTGATTACTGAATTGTAGTTATATTAAGATTGTAGCGCAGGGAATTATGGGAGCAAATAATCGCTAAATCAAACAGAAAAGTACAGCCACCAACTGTTTCTCCATCTGCTACGGGAAATTAATCTCCCAAATAACAACGGTCTCTCGTTTCTCAATCATAACAACCATGATTTGCATCGAGTAATTTCGTTCGAGTTTCTATTTGAATAGACACTAGATATTAAATCGCACCAGAGACGCGCAATAGCGGCCCAATCAACCAATCACGACAACTGGAATTCGGCAGCACAATCAAAATCAGTTTAATCAGCGGGGTACGCTTGGATATCAAATTAGAACCAGGCGAACGAACTACAAATCAACATTCTCAACTGCACCCCAAATGATACGCTTTCATAACCCCATGAATCTAACCGAACCAGCGGGGGAGAGCACTTCAGAGAAGAACTCGCACCGAAACCGCAGGAAACGAAGGTGGTAGCACCGAGAGACGTTCTAGAACGAGGGGGTCGCGCTATCTACAAGCAGCAGGAAACCCGCCACTAAATCCGTCGCGGGGTGTGGCGAGCGGCGGGGTATTAAGTGCTTGGCCTTACGATCTGGAGAGGCGGAGGCGTGGAGGCGTCTGAGATCCGGCGGCTTCGTCTTCCTCCCCCACCGGCCGCGCTTCCAACGGCCGGCCGGGAGAGCGTAGGTGTGTCAGTGCAAGGCGTGTTAGCTCTCGACGGCGACGGACTGCGAGTCTGCGCTTGTGATTCGGCCTTTCTTGCTGGAGAGGAAACAGCGTTGTCGTAGCGAGGCTGCGAGGTGCCGAGTGGGGCCTCCTGACCTCCTCCCTGCTCCACCGACCACCGGGCAATTTTCGAATTCCCGAATGCGGCCCAAGTAGTCCTCAGCACAGAATTTTATTTTTTTTATATTTATTTATTTTCGGAAATAAATAAATGATATTCAATTTAAAAAAATAAATAAATAGACTCCCGTCGCCAGCCCGTTGGGCGAGAAAATCGAGCTGCTTTAAACCGCCCGTCGGTCGGGCGAGATTTTAAAAATCCGCCCGACGGATGGGCGGGCTTTGCTGGCGCCGGCCCGCGTGGGGTGGGGCAAATACCGCCCGACGGGAGGGCGAGATTTGGAAGCCAAAAAATCCGCCCCAACCAAGCGAGTTTGAAGCGAAAAAAATTCGCCGTCAGGTTGGGCGACCTTTGAATCCGAGAAATCCCGCCATTCAATCCAAGCGAAATTTGTCGACTTTTAAGGCATGCCATGCGCCGCCAGCGTTGTTGTCATTTGAAGGAGAGGACCGAGAGCGAGAGAGAAGTTGGAGAAATGAAGCCAGAGCGATTCTTCGATTTCACAGTATTTTTGTTATGTAGTATAAAATTTATTTAATAAAACTTGGTAGGATAGTCATATGAATTTAGTGTATGTTACATTATATATAGAGGGTAATATTTAGGATAGGGTTTAGACTAAATATAGTCGCAGTAATTTGTAGGCTAGGATTAAGGTTTAGGCTAGAAATAGCACGGTAATATTTATTCTAGGTTAGGGTTTAGGCTAAAAATATCCGCTTAATATTTAGGCTAGGATTAGGTATTTTTGTTACAAAAAGGACGGTAATATTTAGAGTTTAGATTGAAATAGTATAGTCAATAAATTGTACGGTTATGTGGTATGTGTCTAACATGGTAGGGTTAGGGTTTAGAAAGGAATAGAAGGTAATATATAGTGTTTATATTGAAAATAATGTAGTATTTTACTAATTTATTAGATATTGAAGAGTATTTTATTTGTAGAGCTAATGAACAAGAGGTTGGCCGATATTTTGGTCAGTAGTAATATTGTTAAAAATAGATGTAGAAAAGGAGATTGACGATAATAATCAATGTGCGAAATTTGTCAAGGGGGTAAATGATGACAAGATCAATTTTCAAATCCATTATGGGAAGGAGAGATTGTGCAAGGTCCTTACGGGATAGATTTATCAATGTTCCAATCATGTACATTAGGGATATCAAGACCCACCGAAAGGTCATTTAGGGGCTACAACATTGGTTATCACGGACGTTTCAACTCAACGAAGAAAAACATGTCATGACAGCTTCGGGCATTGGTGAGCCGTCTTCTTGAAGGTTTTTGGGAGTTGATACCTATATCGAGTACTCGGAATTGGAGACGCCACGTTGAGATTGCAATCGAACGGTGCCTTCCTCTAGTTCTCTTAGTGCAGCCGAGTACAAGCAACATGCGGAGGTGGAAGAGCCGGGGAGACTAGTGGTCTTTGGAGTGGAAGAGGAGGTGGAGGTTGTAGGGAACACGGAGGTGACAGAGGGCGTGGGAGAAGCGCACGCGAGACAGATATAGGAGAAGAAGGCAATAAAACAATTGAAGAGGCGGCAGGCGGCCGATGAAGGGAACGAATCGAGTCAATAGTTGCTTTGAAATGGCGTACCAAGATGCAGAGCATGAGGAAGTCCCTGATGAAAATACGTCAGACGATGAGAGAAGTTTGAGTGATCGACCGGTGCCTGTAGAGTGGAATACTTACAACTTTCAAGATTTATCTGCACATGAAGGCATGCACACACCATGGGATTACCATGAGAATGAGGTGACTCAGGGAGCCATGTACCCGACTAAGGAAGCTGTATTGGATGCCGTGAAGTATTGGTCTTTATCTCTGAGGAGGGAGTTCAGGGTAGTGAAGTCGAGTAAAAGCATCTACGATGTGATGTTTGTTGTTCCTGGTTGCCCGTGGCGTGTACATGCATTTAAAGGAAAGTGGGTGGATTACTATGTGTGTTCAATTGTAAAGGAGCACGACTGTCAGTTAGAAAATGCACAACAAAGACACAGAAATCTGACATCAACATTTGTTGCAGTTGTAATGTACTCACAAATTGTTCAGAACATAAGATATGAGCCTCGGTCCATTATACGGGCCATTGAGAAACAATTCCAGTACACCATAAAATATCCCACTGCCTGGAGAGCTAAACAGAAGGCTTTGGAAATGCGGTTCGGGACATATGAAGCATCGTATGCAAATATGTCCCAACTTCTGCAGACGATTAGTAGAAGAAATCCTGGAACGTACTATGACATGAAGGAGTATCCTGCTTCCGGCGTCGACACCGGCAAGTGGGTTCCTGCAACGGTATTCTTTGCGTTGGGTCCGTGCATAAGAGCCTTCACATATTGTCCACCTGTGCTATGTGTAGATGGAACCTTTCTCACCGGCAAGTATAAGGGCAAATATTGACAAAGAATTGCCGTGGATGGCAACAATCGATTTTACCGGTGGCATTCGTGATTTGTGGAGGAGAGAATACAGATAGCCGGTCTTGGTTCTTAGAGCGTGTGAAACATGTTTGTTGTAACAGAAGACCAAATGTCTGTGTCATTCATGATAGACATGCAAAGCTATCTGCGTGCGATTGATGAGATTACAAATGGCTCCAACAACCGAGAGGGTGCCCAAGGAGTGATATGCAAAGCAGTGGTGCATGAGGCATTTGGGAGCAAATTTTTTAGTCACTTTAAGAATAAACACTTGCATGAACCTATTCAAGAGGTTGTGCAAGCGAGAATCAAGAAAGAAAATTCAACAAATTATGGAAAACACTCGATGAGATGACCGCAGCGTAGCCGTGAACTACGAGACAAGGCGAGGCGGGGCCACACGAGCCACCGTGAGATGCTTCTCGATTGGATTAAGGATGATCCAAAAGAGAAGGGCTCTCCTATATGATAATTGAAGGGGCTAGATACGGAATAATGACAACAAATTTGGCGAGGTGTACAATTGGGTCATGAGGGGTTGAGGGCATTGCCTCTGGTTGCAATTGTGGAGGAATTCTTCACGGTACATGCAAGTACTTCATGGATCGTTATCGTGCAGCGTCTGCCGCTATGGTGACAATACTTTGATATACTCATTGCTATTACAAAGTATATGGCCGAGAAGATAGGTAAGGCCGAAAGACATTGCGCGACGGCGATGGGGACAGATCATCTCGGTACCACATAATCTGCAGGATAGAGGCGTCGTGGCGATAAACGTGAGCGGTTACACAGAGTGCATATTTGCGTGATCATACATGCACATGCTCATGCCGCAAGTTTAAACTTCTCCACAAGCCATGCTCTCATGTACTAGCGGCGGCTTCAATGACAAATCACCCTACTTTTCCATTTGTGTCCGAATATTTCAGAAGGAAACAATCCAAAATACATGGCATGCGAGAGATATATGGGTATGCAATTTTCGGTACATTTATGATCCACTGGTCCGAACAAAATAGTCATGTACCGCTAGGAATTGCTGAAATGTGATCTTGGTCGTCGCCGACACCGTCACATTCGAACGACATGGATCGGTCGGAGGTCGAAGAGTTGAGAAGAGATGCAAGAAAGTAACGAGGACGGTCACACTTATGTGAACCGTGACAAGCCTAGTGCATTTGGGTCCTACGATTTGGATGTTTGGGCCGTCCGGCCTGAGGCGGATGGACGACGAATCGCTCGGTTGAAAATGTATCTATGAAGCCTTAATCGAACTACTTGATATGTGTAATTTACATTTGTAATATTCGCGTCAATGTAATATGCTGACTTACTGGTGACAATGTAATATGATGACTTATTTATGTTTATGTAATATGTTATGTTTGCATGATATGTAGTGTATGTTGATGACATTATCTTTTGGTATATACGTATTTTTCTTTATGAATTAGTACTGCTTGAATTGAAATAAATAGCTCATACTTGCATATCTCGCAGGGTGACGTGACGATGGTCGACGAGATGGGCGGCCGGAGGCGGCGCCACGCCAGATAGCAGCAGCAGCAGAGGGCCTGCCGACCCCTTCCTTGACCGTAGGCATCGGGCCTACCTCGGTCAGCGATGGAGGCGTGTCGCTAGGTGTCTTTCGTACTAGGACACTGCCGGGTTGCTCACTCGACGACGTTGGGTTGACAGTACATCGTATAAGGCTAACCTTCCTTACTTTCGTTTTTATAATTTAGCTTTACTTACGCATCTTGAATACTTCATTTTCGCAGATCGCGCCTCTCCTCCTCCTCCCGTGTCGGATGCCGAGGCTACTACCAGCGTTCGTTGGAGACCCGCCCCGCAGATCGTCGAGGCGTTTGGTTTTGACCGGTCCTCCTTGCAAAGACTTGTGGATCGATGGAGGCCGAGACACACACTTTTCACCTCCCGCGGGAGATGGCGCCGACTCTGCAGGGCGCCTCGCACCTTCCGGGCTTCCGTGCGTCGGTGCCGGGCGTGGCGGTGGGCGCCTCACCCGCTGGCGTGTCGACTGCTAGGCCGTTCGCCGGGTAGTCCGTGCACCAGCGCAGGAGTGTACCGCCTTTTCCTCAAAGGAGACACGTGGTCCACCTAAGAGGTGGCTTCTGCAGTTTACGGTAAGAACTAACGAGCAGACTTGTCCTTCTTAAATTACATGCTAACATTGGTATTTCCAAACATTGACAGGCGGCTCACATCCACCCTCAGGCCGATGAGGCCACTGTGTCCCGACACCTTGAGGCCTACCTGCTTTGGTTGTTCGGCTGGGTGATGTTCACCAGTACGGACGGCCATTGCGTCGACAAGCACCTCCTGCACGCTAGGAGATCGCCGACAATGACGCCCTCTGAGGTCCCCGAAAGACATGGGCTTCACCGTCCTTGCGGGGCGTACAAAGGTTTGTGCGACGCCGCCTTGAAGACGGATGCACACCGATCCTCGGTGGTCGCCCCTTCACTACTCTGTTGTAGTCGTATGAGCGGATCGTCATTGGCGCCCACTCATGGATCACGATCCTTACGAGGCGGCGACTACCACGACACACCAGAGGATAGGCCCACCATGGGCTTCCTTTGGTTTCGCCGGAGGGTACGTAATGTTTAAATCATGATTTATACATTATTTACGTAACATAGCACTAACTACAGTTCTTTTCTCCTTTTGCAGCCTACCTGGGCCCACGTTCAGGCGCACAAGGACTACCCAGAGTACGTGAGGCAGCTGGACGAGGTATAGGAGGACGATGTCGTTTGGACACCCTACAGTCAGGACCGAGTGCTTACTCGCGCGCCACGGGTTGTCGCCGCTTATGCGGGACCGATTGTATCGCTTACGACCCGACCGTTGCTCTTCGATATCTTCGTCGAGAAGTACTCACAGCAGCGGGTGATGCGGCAGTTCGGCCTCCACTAGGACTTCCCTCTACCAGTTGTCCACACCGTCCCGCGTCAGGCTCACCAGTACGATCTTTCCCCCTTAAGCTGTAATTTCGATTTTGATCATCCGCATTATAAGTGTCATACACGATGTTTGTTGCAGATCCACTAGACGTGGCCACACCGCTGGCTATCTGTGGGCTCCTGTGATGGAGCCTTGGGTAGCACAGTGGGAGGACGCTCTAGATGAGCGGGTCGAGGAGGATCGACCGTACGACGCGACGTCGTATCCGGCGACGACGGTGGTGCAGTCGTCTGAGGACGCCAGTGGGTCACACCCTTCCACCGAGATCGCCCACGCCGCGCGAGCCATCGACATCGCACTACCGCACCGCAGCAAGAAGCGTATCAGCGGTACCGATCTTCACCCCAACTTTTCAATTTCTATTTTACCAAAGATACACCTCATGATGCGCTATTGGCCTATATACAGATTGACATTCTTCGTGAGTGCAACGTCGATACACGCACGGCTGTCGAGCGCTGCAGCACGGCATTCAGATGACCCAGAGGAGAGATACTCGCGACCTTCCAGAGGCTCTACGAGAAGACAACGCGAGCTATATCGCCTCACGCGTCTTTGCAGCCTTCCTGGACGCCCTACAGCCTGCACCGAGGGGTTTGAACTTTATTGCCCTTTTCCACCCTACCGTCATTAAATTTTATAATGTGACACTACCTTAATATGTAGGATTGTACGGAGCGAGGACGCAGTTTGACGAGGCTGGCACGCCACTCGAGGGGCCACCACTCCCTCCCGAGGGTACCTTTAGGAGGCCTTCGTCCGTCCTCGTAGTGGCGCCCGAGGCGTGGAGGCGGCGAGTCGCCGAGGTCGGGGCGTCTTCCTCTGCCGCCGCGTCGTCTGCATCGAACCGCGCCGCGTCCACACCCTACGGTGCTTCGAGGCACCACCACCGGTCGCAGCCACACCACAAGCACCGCGCCCTCCTGTTACAAGTGCGAGTTATTTTTCTGATCGAGCACTTCAATTTCATGTATTTATGATTTGTCGTTTAGTAATGTGGACATTGCATGGATTAGGTCCTATCTTCACAGAGTGGAACAGTCCGGTCGGTCAGGCAGTGGACGACCAGGGCTTGGACGACCTTGACGTGGACCAGTACTTCGTCCGGCACGACGAGGTTGGAGGCTCGCAGTTGTCAGGGGCGCCTCCTGCAGCGACACAGCCGTCACAGGCTGACTTGGCGACGCCTGCACCACAGGCTCGTCCTCACCGGGACATTCACCCGTCGGACCGCTACACCTTCCCTAGCACACAGCTGGGCCGTGCCCGCAAGGCACAGCCCGAGGGATCAGTCCGCGGGGTGAAGCCCAAGCGGGGACGACAGTAGTTTCTGTTCTTTGCATGTTTCTTTGTACCTTTTGATGTATATATTCAGTAGTTGCATGAACATTTTCGCTATTTGTCATTTTTAGCTTTATAGCTTTTTTATTTATGCCATCTAATCGCTCGTGATTTTTTTCGTATTTTATGGCCCCGCTGAGTGCCGAATGCGGCTTGAGAAGTTATGTGGACGCTACCGGTGGGCCCTGCTACCTACGCAAACCCCCCGGACCGCCATACACGTATGAGGGCTACCCGGCATTACCGCTTTAACGCGGCTCGGTGGTTTAATTAGCCACTTCATGTTCTATTCTTCTTTATCTTGTACGCCAATAAGTAGTCTCATCAGTATCTCAAGGCTTTGAGAATATAGTACGCACGATATGAATGAGATGAAGATGGTGCTCCTTGACTTTGACAATGTGAAACGATTACATGGTAGTAATCCACGAGTCTTAATCTTTATGCAAATGACTTAAAATAAACCCGGCATTGTAGTAGGGACGCTAGGTTTACTGCCATCCACGGAACGGTTCCACACGGGTATACACGTTGTAGGCCCAAGTAGCAAAGTCAACTCGCTCCTCAAGTCGGGAGATTCTTGCGTGAAGATGTTCGATGTAACTGAACGCGGCCATTGGAAAGGGATCGTCCATCCATTTGGTGAAGCCGCAGTCATCGGTCTACATTTAGAAATGAGAAAAAGGTGAGATGGAAAATGTATTAAACACTTGGCTGTTGTCCGAATGGTTACTCACAGCGAAGTACGCGCAACGGTAGAAACGTCGGCCAGTCCATCCTTCGACAACCTGGTCAAAAGTTTGTACAACCGTGTCCACTCCGTGCGCACAACGTGGCCATCCTCAGAAGTTTGGGTCTCTTATCATTGTTGGCTCGTGTTATAGCTAGCTCTTGTCCGAATAGGCGGTCGCCGCTGGTAGACGGGCTTGCGATCCAGACCATTTGACGCCCACCGTGCTTGTCGGATCCAACCGTTCGGTGTGGGTCGTGAAGCCATATGTGCGATGTGGTATGTCTATCTCTACTCGCCTCCCTCTGAAGCCAACCCTAGTAGGGAGTATACACACACGAGTCGAGTGAGAGTGAGGGTGGGAGTGAGAGGGGCCTTGACCACCTCGCATTATATAGGCCGAGGTGTACTTAACGAATTGGATTAATAAGTTGTTCATTATGCTTACTAACATCGCTTAATGATTAAACACATGCTACCAAGGTTCTATATCTCGCCGGCCACATTTCGCTTGGTCGATCGAGGCCGATGATTGCTAACGGCATGCCCGGTCACATCACTAAATCGCGTCCATCATTGACCAACAGACCGCCGGACACCGTCACGTCAATAATTGCGGCATCTGCCGACCTACAAGACCGCGGACACGCCACATCAATAATTGCGGGTCATCACGACCAACAAGATACCGCCGGACAATGGTCACAAGAATAATTGCGGCATCGCGACCAACAAGACCCACCGGACACCGTCACATCAATAATTGCGGCACGCTGACCACCAGATACCGCCGGACACCGGTCACGTCAATAATTGCGGTCACTGCTGACAAACAGTACCCGCCGGACACCGTCACATCAATAATTGCGGGCACTGCTGACCAACAGTACCCGCCGGACACCGGTCACATCAATAATTACGGGCACTGCTGACCAACAGTCCCGCCTGACACCGTCCAGTCACATCAAATGCAGCAGCATCAGCAGCATGAACTCGGTCCATGCACCGAGCAGACTTGGCTATTTATTTCCCTCCGGCCTCCGAGTCCTCTGCGCTCCAAGTTTCCTCTCAATCTCACATATTATTTCCATCACATGGACCAGCAGCACTCGGCAGGGATACGAAGCAATGTCATGCTAGCTTTTTCAACTCTGTGGTTATTCAGCGAATGTTCTGTTTAGACCCGTTCATCCTTCACGGCTTGTCGCTTTTGTTTGTAATATGATCCTAATATCGCGAGCTTTGCGATGTTACGGGTTATATTACACTCAAAATGTGACGTGTAAGCCGTGAAGGATAAATGGGGTCTAACTGCATGATCTGAACTTAAGGCCTTTAGGGGATTAGACAAATAGGTACGTAATATTTTTTATTTCGAAAGCTAGCATGACATACAGGGTGCGATGATATGCAAGGGTGGTCACCATGGACGGGTGAATGAGGGGACCAGAGGCAAAGAGCGGTGATGCCTCCTTCCTCTCTATATAGGCGTTACGTCATTATCAAGACTTTGATTAAATTAGCTCCTAATTATCATTAATTAACTGCTCACGTTGACATGGCGTAATCTCCGTCGTTCATTCCATCGGTGGAGCAAGTCGCCAAGATAACAAGGTGGAGTAGTCGCGGTGGCTCAATGCTAGCCGTCTAGGAATGAGTGCCGTCCGAATTACCGCTTTCAAAGACGGGTTTGGTGGCCGCTTTAGCCACTTGTTTTAATTTCATCGCTAACATTGCATGCCGCTCGACGAACAAGACCTCCTTTCGGCGTCGGTCACATCGCTGCAGCAAAGATCCATCATAAATCATCGCATCGCCGACCGCCAGACCGCCGGACACCGGTCACAAAGATAATTGCGGGCACTGCTGACCAACAGTAACCGCCTGACACCGGTCACATCAATAATTGCGGGCACTGCTCACCAACAGTCCCGCCTGACACCGTCCAATCACATCAAATGCAGCAGCAGCATCAGTAGCATGAACTCGGTCCATGCACCGAGCGCACTTGGCTATTTATTTCTCTCCGCCTCCGAGTCCTCTGCGCTCCCAAGTTTCTCTCAATCTCACATATTACTCCAGCCCATACACCGCACAAATCTAGTTGTAACGAGCAATGGCGACCTCCGCTCTGAGGACCGTCCGCTGGCAAGTTTAACACCACCGTGCTCGGCGGGTCAATGTTCCAATGTGCTTCATGGTGACCTTTGCAAGTTTGTTCAATCCGACGAAGATTTCTCATATACTTACGGAAGGAGGTTCTTCATGTGTGCAAACTACGAGTACGATCCACCCAAGGTTGCCTTTGGCGACCGCCCAAAGGTACTTGCTCACCCTACCCTGCATGATTATATCTACCTACATGGCACATGTGATCTATACTGACTTATGTTGAACAAATAGTCTCCCCCACCTCTATGCGATTTCTGGCAGTGGCTAGACACGGAGCAATCGGAGGCAGACAAGAAACACATCGAGCGTGAGTTCCGTTGGAAGAGGCAGTGGTTTAGGCGCCCAAGATGAGGAGGAACAAGAGGACAAGCGCAAGCGTTCGCAGGAGGAGAACCGGAAGCGACAAGAGGACGTTGAACGTCAGGCTGCTGAGGCCCGAGAGGCTGAGAGGAGAGAAAGCGAGAGAGGCACGCGCGCGCAGCGAGGCCGGACTGATGCTACCGACAAGGGAAATATCCCGTTGTACTCGAGAGGAACTTTGTTGTAACCGTGATAATAAAATTTCCCTCAAACGAGAGGCGCTTTATTCCTCTAGCTATTTATTTTATTTTCCAAATAATTATTAATATAAAACACTCTCTGAAACTTAATTTTCCCATTTTATTTTTTTTCAAGATTAAATAGACCAAATACCATTCATATATCTTGATCATATTTAGTTCATATAATATGTGTTATAACTATTATATACTTGATAACATATTACATAATACTATAATATAATATACACATATACATACATAGATATCTACATAATAGTTATATATTACATACATATATAATATAGGCAATGCCGCATGGCGATTGTGGTGGTCTTGACATCGGCTTTCTTGTGATGCAGTCTTGCATGTAGTATGCTTTCCACATTGCTCCAAAAACATGGGTATTTCCATATTTGCAATTTTTTTAGTAAAAAATATTATTTATTATGACTTACATTTTCAAACGATGCCTAACTCTATTTATTTAGTTTTATTTTATGATACATTATTTATTTTATTCTGAAATCACATAATTTATGTTTTTTAAAAATTGGAAAAAATTTGAAATTTGGAAAAAATTGCAGAATCCCGCCCTATTGGCGGGCGGACTATAATTATAGCCCAACGGGAGGGCCTTTTTTTGGGCCACAGGAGCCGGAGCAAAGCTCGCCCGCTTGTCGGGCGGTTTATATAAATCGCCTTCTCGTCGGGCGATATTTGCCTCTCCGCGAGCGCGTCAAATGCCCGCCCGTCCGTCGGGCAGATTTTTAAAATCTCGCCCGACCGACGGACGATTTAAACCACTCGCTTTTTCTCGCCTCGACGGTCAAGCGACAGAGTCTATTTATTTATTTTTTTTAAATTGAATATCATTTATTTATTTCTGAAAATAAATAAATATATAAAAAAAATTCCCTCAGCACAACTTTACTAGGCTTGAGCATCTAGAGGCCCAAGAAGGCTAAAGATGTGGACATTGAACAAATGGGCCCTCGATCCACACCCCTTTCTCATTCAGGTCATCACTTGCACCGTTGTACGCCAAAGCCAAACCCGCTAGGGCCTTGATTCTCTCCGCAACATGATTGGTTGGGTTGAAGGGAATCGGAGAAAGGAAGAGGAATGGGAAGTAGAAGATAGGGTTGTAAAGTCTTATGATTATTTGGAGGAAATTAAGAAAGGGAATGGAAATTTGTCACTTAAAGGAAGAGAATTCAGTTCCTTGAGGAGAGAGAGGAAATTTTCTTCCCACCCAATTCTCATTCCTCTTGTCATTCCTTTCTCATGCCAAACAGGCCGTCAGCGGAGAGGCTTGCAACACCATCAGTTCCATGACTTGCGTAGTTAGAATGAACTGGTTCATCACCACGTCATCTAATCTAATATCTAAGAAAATAAAAAATAATGTTATCCTACCAAATCTATAAGACGAACTGATTTCCATTTCTTTTAAGTCGATGTTAGTTTCCTCTTCTTCTTGAATGAAATAGCACAGCTTCTACCCATTAGTTCAAAACAATCATTCCATTTAGAATAAGATGCGTGCCTATGCTTTGCTTGGAATTATAAAAGAACACATACTCAGCCTAGTTCATACAAGACATCCAGACTAATCTTAGCCAGCTAAGTGGATGAAGCAATGGTGTTTGCTTGCTTGCATATGTAGAGTCAATCTAGCTGTGAAGTGTTTAGTTGCTTACATGAGATTAAGTGGATGCAAAGAATATAAGATGATTGATATGGATATGAGCCCGGCTGCCAGGCCCACATGATACGACTAAAACCCACATCTCTGCGTAGTCAGATTAAGTGGATGTATTTGCATCCGATGACCCAATTTGTCTCATCCATAGATACAGGCAATCAAACACTATCCTATTTCTCTAAAAAAAAACACTATCCTATTGCATTCTTGGACAATCTATGTGTAGACAACCAAACAACCCTACTGTGATCGATGTGTTTGGTGCACGCATTTAGTTTTGTTCCCATGCTCGCCAATATCGTGTCTTTGTACTATCGACTATTCATTAATATATAATGTGCATGACATAATAAGTTTGTAATGGTACACCAATATGTAGATCCTAGATAAGGTGATTTGTAAGGGTGTAATCGAAACTTTCATAAAATATGAACATACTGAAATAGGAAAATAAACTAAATTAATAGAAAGCATCTTTGATACTCAACACCTTCTAAATTATGAACTAACTAAAATAGAAGAGCAAAAAAAAAGAATACAAAATATACATGTGAAATCTAGACCATTGTCTTTAGAGATGGGATAGTCTTGAGAAGTCCTCAAATCAAACATTTGAAAGTTACAATGGCTTTGAGTAATTCTCTCCAAAAATAATATATCCTAAGAAAATAGAGAGGTTTTTCATGGATAAGTTCATCAGTAGGTTTTGGTTGCAAACATCAGAACCTGAGGAATGGCCTCCGAATTTCGGCTGCCATTTGTTCTCTAGATACTTGTCAGGTGGTTTTTTTTCTTCATTTACCCTCCAAATTTCTCCATCTCAAAGTAGACCTCCTTTTCATCCTCCAGAAAACAAAAGGAGATGTTTAAAAAATAGGGAAGGGGTCAACATGATATTGTCCATGTGGGTAGCCACAAATGTGCCAGAACATACATACCAAGCCGGATTAAACGAAAAATTCAAAATTTCGGTATTCAGCTTTCAGTTCAATATATGTTTTCATACGGTTTAGTAACTAGTACCAGGAAACAGTTGTTCTATCGGTGGTTCGAACTGGTTCCCCTAACACTCACTAGCTTGATGGATCTCCATATATATGGCCCAACAACCTAGTATGCATGGTACCCTGCACCAATTCCACCAACCAGAGGAAGTAGGGCAAGTAGCAAACCCTAGCAACTTGCCCCGCCTCTACCTCTCTCCACCTTGTTTCTCATTCACTCCCCTGTTGCTCCCTCATAGCTAGGCTCTCGACGTGGCTACGCTTCCCTCCTCCCTTCCCTACACAGATGGTTCCTCTTCAACTTCTCTTGAGTGGCCATGCCACCAGCCCTGCTACTCCCTCCTAGCACCGTCGTGTCGACCCATGCCTTACTCTCTAGCGTGAGTGTGTGGTTGTGATTGCATCAGCATGAGTTGGTAGGACTTTGGTCAATTTGAAATACCAAATCCAATTTAATTTAATATTTCGGTTGTGGTAGTTCTTTTTTCTCAAAACATTTCCACACCTAGATCCTAAATACCTTCATTAAAAAAAGATCCTAAATACCGAACCTTATAGATACAAAAACATTAAACTGAAAAAAGAAACATACGACCACCCCTAATTGGCGTTCTCAAGTCCAGGGATGAACATATCTTCATGTACCTGTGGTTATGAATATATTATGCACCCACAAGGAATACACTGCGTCCATTGCTCCACTGAATTGTTGTTATTTATGGATATGGACTTTTTCCATGCGTGCACACATGACTCGCAAATATTATTCTTTTTCATAAGTCTGATAGTTTGCAGCCATTTTTTAAAGACTTTATTGTTTGTTCTCAAAACTATCAAAACTACCTTTTAACAATTTTTTCAGTCTCTTCAAACCCCCTATTGAGAGACTATAATTTTTCATATCATAATTTACAGCAGCTTTTTAGGCGAAAAAAACTAGACTAACCCAGAGAAAGAGTTGAAGACCTTCCTTGCGTGCGCCAACCGCACCTAAGATATCAAACAACATCTTCGTTGCCTGTCAAAACCCTCATGTGCTTTAAGTCTATCTATAAGGATTGCCATGCCATCATCTCCGACCCATTATAGCAATGCATATCTATTTGATAATAAAAAGTTTATTTACCACGGAAGGAGATGTTGAAAACTAATCTAGCATGCATAATTTTCTTGAATTGGATTCTATTTTTATGCCTCCTATTGGATTGGATTCTATCTTTATGTTTAGCACGAAAAGAAATTTCTTCATTTGGAAAATTGCCTTAGATGCAATTTTTTCGGTTTGCATGCAACCTATTTCTACATCTTCTATCAAATTGAATTCTATTTCCACTCCTACCTCCCTCAGCGCTACATAAAGAGATCCGTGAAGCTGACACATTTGGCACCCTCGTTAAAACTAATTTGCTATGAACGGAAGGAGTAATTGGAAACTCGAAAATATTAAGAATCATGACACACTTTGATGACCTTTTCCATGTTTGGGGGAGCAACAACCAAGATAGAGGAGTAGCCGGTCACAACAACCAAGATCGAGGAGTAGGCAAGTGGCTATCGATCAGAACATCCAAAATCGAGGAGCAACGGGTTAAAGCAACAACAAATATAGATGCAGCTTGCCGAAGCCCGCTGGAAGATACAAGCAAGCTCAAGGTGTATGTACACGAATAGTAGCCACATTGATCTGTCAGAAAATCAAGGGCAAGTATTAAAGCTTATCATGACCAATACGACTATGCATCAAAGCAAAATTATGACATGGGTTATATTAGATCTTATCATGGCCAATACGGCCATAAATCTTTATATATGCAAAAGTCTTTTAAACTTTTGACACAAACCTAGCCGTACAAATATGCGGAACACCTTATTCATTTCTAGAAGTTTAGAGCGAGCACGACGGCTCCTTTAATTGGATCATGTTTTAATAATATAATAGATGCTTGGCATGGATTTTATTTTGAAAAAACCAAGTTTTTTTTATCAATCATGATTCAAGGAAAATGAAAAAAAAGCATGGCAGCTGGCTCCAATGAACATGCTATTTACAACTTATCTACTTATCTACTTGTTTTCTTATCTCTGTTTTTAAAAGACAAACACTTTGGTTTTTTTAGTTTTTTTTTAATCTCAAATGCACATCTTAAAGCTCTAAAAACAAGTCAAACTAACTAAACATGTCTCTCAAGGCGATATCAGATTTCTGGAAGCTTTCGAAATTTGGAAGATATTTATGTCTTATCTACTTATTTGGTTATCTCCGGTATAGAAATGTAAACGCTTTGATATTTTTGGTCATTTTTTAATCTTAGAGGCGCATTTGAAAACTCTAAAAAGGGTAAAATGAAGCTGGCCAGACTCTCTAAGCCACTTCAGATAGATTTTGAAGTTCAGCTCATCAGCTAGTAAGATTAACTCTAAAGAATAGAGCCCCTAGAGATCATGAAGGTTGTCGGCTTTGCCATTTGTGGAGGCTGTCCGCACAAGAACTCTGTAACATCCCAAATTTTCATTTCTGAAGGGAGTCCATAAGCTAATAATAACATGGCATATTTAAGTACATAGTTGTAACATTGTTTTAATAGTAACTAGCCTAATGCCGACATTGCAACGGTACCTAAAAAAAGGATGATAGACATAGATTTATCTGAACATAAAAATCCATCTGAAATATCTTTTCTTACTCTAGCTGACCATTCGTGTTTTATTACGCACAAATATCACATTACTTTCCACTTTGTTATATTTAATTTTTTTGCTCACACCCTTAACTCTGGTTTTAGCCATTCACACTCGACTGCATCATGTTTCTGAATGCTTAGCTCCGCTTCCACGCTGGCTGTGTCTACTCCCACACACTCTAATTTGGTATATCTTGCTATGATTGAAAGTTTTCTAAAATACAACGTGCTAAAATGATGAAGGTAGATAAATAGAATGATTTGATATATATTGAATTGATTGAAAACTTCCTAAAATGCAATGCATCTAAATAAGAAAGCAATCCAAATAAATAAAAAGTATCTTACTTTGTCTTGACCATTTGACGAGGGATGGAGAGTGGAGATGGATGGCGTACCACCGCCAGTGCGATTACCGCGACCACTAGAGACTTTTAATAGTAGAGATTATGAGGGATAGAGAGTGTTGGACCTAAGGGGGATGGATGCAATTGGTATGAGATTTATGTGTTATGATTATGAGCCAGTTTTTATTTTTTAAGAATCGTTATTATTATGGGACATGCTAGGGATCAAACATCCGATCCTAGCAAAAATACCAAACAGTTTTTCAAAAATATGGGCAAAGCACTACTAAAATATGGACGATGCACTGATGAAACAGGGTCGAAGTACTAACAAAACATTATAGAACATGAGCGAAATACAAAACATTATAGAACATGAGCGAAATACTGATAAAACATGATAAAAGAACTGATGAAATATCATCAAAACAATGTTTCGCAGTTATTCAAAGATGTTTCACGCTATTCAAACAAAATGTTTCACAAAAACAAATACCATGTTTCACAAGAATAAAAGCAATATTTCACTAGGCAAAACCAGATGTTTCACAAGAACAAAAATATGGTAATGTTTCATAAGAGTAAATCAAATATTTCACATATTTACTAGCGATGTATCATATGTACATAAATGATGTTTTATGGGAAAATCAATGATGCATCTTCTCTTGGCCATCTTCTTCTCCAAATCTGACGAGCCCCTATGTCGTGCTCGCCTGATCCGGCTGCCAAGCTCGTCAGGAAGGGCATGCCACGGGTGCAACGCCCAATCCATGACCGAGCTACTGGAAGATGGAGGAGGAGGAGAAGGAGATGGGGGGAGAGAGAGTACGGAAGAGAGGAGATGAGACGAGGGGTGGGAGGCAGCACTGGTGGGCGGAGGCGCCGGCAAGCAGCGTAGGACGCCTCCCTCCCTCCTCCTGTTCGCTCTCCTCGACGAGCACACAGAAAAGATAATAGTATAGAAGAGAGATGGAAGAGATGAGTGAATAGGAATGGGTAAGGGAAGAGATGAGTGAACAAGGAAGAGAGAGGGAACACAGGAGAAGCAATGCACGCGTGCGGGGTTGTGGTGTCCGATCAAGTCGGACGTCCACATCCAAGCAATTCCATATTATTATACATCTCATGTAGTGATCTTAGTGGGTGATCAGTATTTACTAGTTGTGTTAATTAATTAGTAATATCCGTGCATGACACAAAGGGTTGCCATGTAGCATGTACTCAGACACGATGAACTTCAAACGTTGGGGGTGGCAGAGCATCTCGAGGTGCCGCTGGAACTCCTCGCGAAGAAGATGCAGAAGAGAAGCAGGTGTGGGAAGCTCATCAACCCAAAATGATACGATCAACTCGCACCGTGTGATAAGAGAATCCGAAAATGTATAAACCCGAAAACCAATTTTTGAAGAGGAAAATTACGACATATCACTCACCGCCTCATGGGACACCATCGGCGACCACTATGCTCTTTCTAGGAGTGGCGTTCATGTACCCCAGTTAACGCTAGTGCACCAAGCACAAGCAGTCGATCTCATATTCTCATTTCTTTCCTTTGGAAATCTACTCATGTCCGCGTGCGGTGCGTCCGGGACAACTCCACCGTGGACGCACACAAAAGGAAGACCATAGAGCGGCACGAGCATCCCACCGTCTGGACTGCCCCCGCAAGGCGCCGGGCACGGGCCGGCGCGTGCCGAGCCATCGCTTGCTGTGCTCCATCACGCACCCAGGCCCCGCCGTCCGAGCGTATTAATCGGAAAACGATGTGGCTACTCCTCGCAGCTAGCATAATTAAGTTGCTGCGAGAACAAGTTGACTTTGGAACGCATGCGGCACCACTATTAATTTCACTGTACATATTCTAGTTTCAGAGAGAGGCATAAGACCCCACTACAGTTTAATCACTTCCATTTTAAATATTGTGACTATCAATATCTGTATGTACGTGCTAGTGCTACCGTGCTACGTACTATAGCATGCATCAATCTCAAATTACAGTGTCCAGTAGTATTATTTACTCCAGTATTGCATCCCATTCCGGCCCGGTGAAATACGGCTCATATATGACTCACCCTAGCCAGGATAACGGCCGGCCCTTTTATGGTTTAGCTTTTGATATTTATAGTTTATAAATATGGGTCCAATATCCTCATAAAATCAGAATTCGACATGATTAATTCCTATATGCTCCATTGCTCCTTGGTTCATACAACTCAGACCACACATTGCGACCTAGGCGAGGAGGAGAGGAAGGGAGGAGGAAGAAGAAGGATAGATTACTTTTTATTAAAAAGTTGGAGGCATTTTTTACGGAACGTGCGAGGAAGAGTAAAGCTGAGCACAAATCTTAGAACAGATGCAATGATCGCTAGCATGTATCGAATTGTATATATATGCGGTTTGTATATATTTCATGCATCGGCGGGCGAGGTTCTTGTGCAGTTGCTAATGTAATTGCAAGCAGTTGCACTAGCATTGCTGGATCTTATAGCTAGACCCATGAGGTACTGTAACAATAGTTCAGAGCCATTGGTTCTAATTAGATATATGAGATTGTGTGCCGTCGCGGCTGTAACTACAAGTGATCTGAATGTACGGTCAAACCTAGTAAACCTTCAAAGGAGAGTTTACAAGAAGATGGTCAAATAGCTAGATAAGTGCATGTTGTTTGCGAAAGCAAATATGTATATGTGTGTCAAAATGATAGTCGCCACTTGTTATTTTCTTTTTCTTTGTTGGTTTGGTTTCTGATGCACCCAAATGCGAAGTTGTAATTAGGGTTTTCTGGTAGTGCACGACTGGTGTAGCACGCATCAAGGAGCTAGTTCTTATCTCAACGTATTGATTAGGGCCACTTAAAGTCAGCGTGCACATATTCCCTGTATTTTTTTTCGAAGTTGCCCACTTTGAAGATTGTATGCGTACAATTTCCCATCAAGAGTTAAAATTTACCGACGGGATACATAATTGAGTTTGGTTTATAAAAATCCATAATTGAGTTCGGATCCGATCCAATGCATGTCCTCCGATCTATAAATACACAGGGCTCGTGAATTTCCCCCTTGTAGCAAATCAGTAGTAAACCACTTTAGTCTGTGTTTGCTATACTCAAGGTATGGATTCAGATTTTAAGTTTTCTTTTCTAGTATTCTTCTGTCTACCCATGAGTTCATAGGTGTACGGTTAGTAATATTATACAATGCATTTTAGATGTTCATTACGGTGGTTTCCGTTTCCTGTTCCTGTTATCTCTAAAATTTCTGGTCGTCACGGGATTGCGAAAGCTTGAATGCTTGGAAGAAGAAAAATATATGGGATATCTAGCTTACATGCATAGTTAAGATAATTAGAAGTACATTGCACCTTGCAAAGAGAGAAATACAGATGTGCTAATTGCGTGTGCAACGCTACTTAGAAAACACCACGTTTAGTTTGGCTAAGCTAAATGATAATTGTCTTAACTAAATCATAAGCTTGACTTCGAGAGTTTAGTTGAATTACTTTATTCAACTTGTTTTTAAGAAGCGGCTTTGAGAAAAAAAAAAAGACTCAAGAAATCAATTACTGTTAGCGTTTCACAACAACAATAAGCCATAAGCCCTAGACGAGTCCCCATGCGCAGCCATCTGATATTCAGGTACAGAATATCTGACGAGATGTAGTGGCATCCGGTAAACTTACATGTACAGGAGATTGAAATGAACGCTACAGACGAAGCAGCTGGCCGCGAAGTGGGACCACACGACGGAGGCAAGAAGGTCGCCGTACCTTCAGCGGCGGCCAGGAACGCCATGCATCTCCTGGCCGCCGTCGTGTTCATCGGGTGGCTCATGATGTGGATCATTTGGCCAACCAAGACTAACAGTCTGACATGGTCGCCCAAGCTCACCGTCGACACCAACTCCACATACTTTGGAACACAAGGTACGTACTGCCCAGCCTCTCGAGAACTGCATGAGTTGCACACAGCTATGTATAACTGTGCCACTTAAGCAGCTTTTCATTCTGATTGAACCCATGCGATGGTGCGTCATTACAGGAACAAAAATCTTGATCTACGTGTTTCCGATAGTGTTCATCTCTGTCCTTGCGAGCGTTTACCTGCACTTGCAGAAGGGGAGTGACACTGACAGCCAGAGGTATGGTTAACTTCTGACTAAGAATGGAAGGAGACCGAGACGGATACTGCACAAACAAATAATTAAGAGCCAGTTTGATACAGAATTATGAATTATCTGATATCTTTCGTCCCTTGCTTTGTCATGCATGAAGAGGAGTGCTCAGCTTGAGGATGGCACCGTGGAGGAGACCCATCCTGGTGAGAGGGCCCCTAGGAATCGTGACGGGCATAGAGCTCGCCTTCTTGCTCATGTTCCTGGCTCTCCTGCTCTGGTGCTACTCCACCTATCTCAGCGTCAGCTTCTCCAATATTCAACTGGACCCGGACGAGAAACTGTATGTAATCTTTACGTAGAGCTGAAGAAAGTAGTAGATCATCCGTAGCTAGTGCCTAGGATTGAAAAGAAAAACAGAACACTATCACGTCAATTTCTTAATTTCCCTCCATCAGCAACAGATAGCGACCAGCAAAATTAGTAAACTGTGATCCAATTAGTCCTATGCATGTGGGCATGCGGCGACATTCACATGCTGATTCATGCTTGATTGCAATGATATTCGTAGGTGGCAGGCGAAGCTGGAGGTCGCGGCGAAGCGGCTCGGCCCGGTCGGGAGCATATGCTTGGCGTTCTTGTTCTTTCCCGTGTCGCGCGGCTCGTCGCTCCTGCCGTTCGTCGGCCTCACGTCGGAGGCCAGCGTCAAGTACCATGTCTGGCTAGGGAACATCGTCGTGGCCATCTTCACCGTTCACGGCCTCAGCTTCATCACATTGTGGGCATCCACTAATCAGATCCACGAGGTAGCTAGCTAGTAACAAACATCGTGTATGTTGATTGGATTCACGAGGCCCATATCAAACTGGAGACATGTCATCACGCAGATGGTGAGATGGGCAAGAACGGGCGTTGCGAACGTCGCCGGCGAGCTGGCCTTGCTCACCGTGCTAACCATGTGGGCGGCGGCGCGGCCCCCCATCCGCCGAAGGTTCTTCGAGCTCTTCTACTACACGCATCATCTCTACATCGCCGTCCTCGTGCTGTACGTGCTCCACGTCGGCGCCACCTTCTTCTGCTACATCATGCCAGGAGTCTACCTCTTCTTGGTCGACCGCTACCTCCGGTTCCTGCAGTCAAGCACCCACGTCCGTCTCGTCTCTGCCCGCCTCCTGCCGTCCGAAGCAGTCGAGCTCAACTTCTCCAAAAGCCATTGTAAGCAACATGCATGTCTCATGGCCGCACACGCTGCATGCATGCTAAGGATTGCAACATAAGTGTTTTGGACAAGCGTTGCTATGCAGGTTTGACGTACAAGCCAACGAGCACGATTTTCATCAATGTCCCGAGCGTGTCGCGGCTCCAATGGCACGCGTTCACGGTGACGTCGAGCAGCGGCCTCGAGCGGGACAGGCTCAGCGTCGTCATCAAGAGGGAAGGCGCCTGGACGCAGAAGCTGCACGCGGCGCTGTCGACTCTGTCGTCGTCGGACGGCCGCCTCGAGGTCTCGGTCGAGGGACCTTACAGCCCGGCGACGACCACGCGCTTCCTTGGGTACGACTCGCTGGTGATGGTCAGTGGTGGCAGCGGCATCACGCCTTTCATCTCCGTCATCCGCGAGCTCGTCTACCGGAGCGGCATGGCGGGTGCCGCGACGCCGAGGCTCCTCCTCGTCTGCATGTTCAAGTCGTCGGCCGACCTGGCCATGCTGGATCTCCTCGTCCCGGCCAGCGGTAGCTTCCCCGACATCTCCGGCCTCGACCTGCGCATCGAGGCCTACGTCACTCGTGAGAGCGAGGCCCAGTCCGACATTACTCCGGCGAAACAAGTCTGGCTCAAGCCGGCGCCGTCGGACTCTCCCATCGCCCCGGTGCTCGGCCCCAACAGCGGGCTCTGGCTGGCGGCCATCATCTCCTCCTCCTTCGTCGTCTTCCTCGTGCTCATCGGCTTGCTGCAGCGCTTCTACATATACCCCCTCGACCGCAACACCAACAAAGTGTACCCGTGGGCGGCCAGGACGATGCTCAACCTGCTGTTCCTCTGCGCCAGCATCGCCGCAGCGGCCAGCGCAGCGTTCCTGTGGAACAAGAGCAACGCCGCCAAGGAGGCGAGGCAGATCAAGAACATGGACGTGCCGACGCCAGGGACGTCGCCGGCATCGTTGTCCGGCGAGCCAGGCGAGGGGGACAGAGAGCTGGAGAGCTTGCCGCTGCAGTCCCTCGCGCAGGTCACCAAGGTGCACTACGGCAGCCGTCCTGATCTCAAACGTAAGCTCTACCGGTGCAAATTTTTATCAACTTCTGTGCCTTTTTAGCTCCGTCATCGCGTGAAATGCTCTAGTTGGGGGGTGGTGCAGGGATGCTGCTGGAGATTGCCGGCGAAAACGTCGGCGTGACGGCGAGCGGCCCGCCGGGGCTGCTTCAGGACGTCGCGACCGTCTGCTCGTCCGGGTCAGCGAGCAATCTGCATTTCGAGTCCATAGGATTCATCTGGTGAATGACACAAGACATTTCGAAGCCACTTCCCAGTTGCCACACTGTGACTCTGTTTGTCTTCAATTCTGTTAAAATATCCGAGTTGCTTAAGAGAAGACGTTTTTAATGTTAGTACATCAAACTTGTGATTTCGGTTGTGTAACTTGTGTTCGTTTCTGGTGTGCATGCCTTACTTGTAAATATCCATTTTTATCAAGGATGTGAATATGACCGTCAATGTAATCCCGCATGTAGCTACGGTTACAAGCACTTTCGTTGTTGCCGTTCAATGCTTCTCGAGATTTGTACTCCCACTCAGTCAAAAGTGCACTGCACAGCCAACTATACACCCAGTCCATGCTCCGTACAGTGCATCCAGTCCATGCTCCGACTCCCAAT
This sequence comes from Olyra latifolia, assembly GCA_036346145.1. Taxonomy (NCBI): domain Eukaryota; kingdom Viridiplantae; phylum Streptophyta; class Magnoliopsida; order Poales; family Poaceae; genus Olyra; species Olyra latifolia. The sequence continues at coordinate 11,136,239 of CM070526.1, forward strand.
GCTTTGCACCCAGTACGTGGGAATGCATTAAATATGTATGCAAACATCTTTTTCATCAGTTTTTTCATCATAATTTTTTATTAGAAGCTCGGATCGACAAACAGTTCAAATGTTTACCTAGTTTATTTGTAATAGTTGCAATTTGCTCTTTGTAATAGTTAATTTCGATAGATTGTTAAAAAAACACATTTTTTATATCGACAGATTGTTAATTTCGACAGAGAGTTCAGTTCAAATATTTAAATAGTTCATTTGTAATTATTGCGATTTGCTCTTTGTAATAGTTATTTCGATAGATTGTTAAAAAACTCATTTTTATATCAAGTCTAGTCTTGTTTTGTTCGTAAAAATGTCAGTAACACAATGGTGAAAACCATTTGTTGATCTGATCTTCCAATCAAAAACTATGGCAAAAAACCGAATAGAAAAGATGCTTGCATGACTAGTAAATGCGGCTGGTTCACGCACCAGGTACATGGGGTAATGTGTCAGATTTTTCAGCTTTTATCTGCTTAAGCCAAATGCGAATCTCAAGAAACATCCAATGGATATAAAAATGGCTGGAATCGCATGTACCACAGGGAAATCCTCTCTCAAATATGACGCGTGTGCTTTGAGAGAGAGTGGGAGAGAAATGATATGATCTTAACTGTCCCCGTCTAATCTACTGTTGTATATATCCTATATTCTGCCATGTCGATGTGTTTGACGTGTAGCTGCCGAGTTTCAGCTCATTATATGCTGCGCTTCACTCACCCTTTTCATTGACTATGATTATCTAGTTAGAAATGATCTCCATCGAACATGATGTGACTGTGGAGAGTGGACTCATGCAAAATTGCAAATCTGGATTAAAAAAAAGCCAATGGAGAACAAGATAAAGCATTTGTACCTGAGAGGTTCCCCCACATAACTATGCGGTACCTATGCAGTTTCATGCACACTCTCCACCGTTAGATTTGGATCCAAGATACGTACGACGCCTCCCATTCTCTTTTTTTTTTAAAAAAAAAAATTGAATTATTGCATCAAGTCATTCCTCCTAGAGAGGAGGAACGACCTCGTGCAAAAATTCGAAGTTTTTGAGTTTTTTTTTTTAAAAAAAAGCATGAGAGAGGGAATGAGACATGGCACAGATCCAACGGCTACAGGTAACTGCATAAGGAAGTTTCCATTTGCACACTGGCAATGTTGTTCTCAACTGGACGAGAGTTCTCATTTTTCAGCAGTCTGGACAGTTGTCACACAATACTAGAACATTATCAGCACAACTTCAACAACATATTGCCTGCTCTCTACAACAGTAAACAATGTAAAGCTTGCCTTAGGATATTTTCATTTTCTTACTGGTTGAGCACTCCAGCTTCTCAGTTTGCACATACATCTGGAGATGGGCTGCTCGGGGATCAACAACCTGGTACTCATTTAGATCCCTGAACAACATTATAAATTTTATGTCACTGTGTTGTTATGGCGCAAAATAAAGAGAAAAACATCATACCGACTTATTTGTTGTCTTCGTCACCAGATGACATTTCAAAAAGCGAGAACATGATCAAGGGGCCAAGAGCTGGTGGCAAAGGAGGTGGCCTGCTGAAAGCAACAATGGGTTCAACGTTTTCATCCTTTCGGATGATTGATTCACTAGTACTAATCTCCTTCTCATGCTTCTGAGGAGCAGTAACTGTCATCAACCCTGATTAACAGAAGGGAAAGTTAGGCACTGAACTTGGATATTAAATCTTCAAGAACATTGAAATGACTATGTTGACATACTCGCCAGTTTATCGACAGGTTTGATTTTCCTGGTTGCATTTTCAACCAGAAACCTTGCGGTTCCCCTCATCACTGTGCGCTATGTTTCTGCCTGCAATAAGAAGCAGGGAAGAAGGATATACTAGTTATCTCCAGAGAGAGGCTAACACACAAGGTACAGATAACCTTATTCAGAATGCTATGCTACCTGTGATATCTCAAGAAAGACAAGGTTGATAAAATTTTGACGACAGTTTTTCTCTTTGCTGCACATTTTATTCTGAATCACAGCTAAAAATCAGTATACATCTTAAACACCAAACTGTCTTTGCTGCACATTTTAGTCTGAGTCACAGCTAAAAATCAGTATACATCTTAAACACCTTTATTCCATTTCTGTTAGTCCAAGACTTCCATTCTTCCTATCTTTGATACATGTTCAGTTAGATCATACCATCAATTATTTACCTGAAGAGCATACTAAGAGCGAACACTTTCAGCCCAGATCTCCATGACAGTGAGGAACTTTCTTGCGGATGAAACACTACTTTGTGACGGGCATGCACGAAAACATGGGAATGATCATTGGCCCAGTACAATTAGAATGGATCTAGGCATCAAGAAAAAAGAAACATTTTTTACAGGCAACAAATGTGGGTAGACATTCCTAAGCCCAAACGGCGACTTTGAATTGAAGCACGAAATTGAGCTTTGGACACACCATCCTCTCAATTCTTACCTTTTCTGGATTCTAATTGCCACATGAGGCGACTACACATTCATCTACTTCCACATGAGGCTTGTAATCTCGCCCATAAACACGCAGGTAAGTGAAGAACAATCGAGATTTGGGGATGCTAATCCCGGCACGAGACATACATGTGAGATTTCACGACGATTCTGGATCATTGGAAGGTTAACTAATTCGGATCGCGAATGATTAAGGAACCATACCTCAATTGGGTTCCGTAGAATTTGCTTAATTCTGAGCGTTATTAGGATGATTCACCTGGAGAGAGAGCGCGGCTGTTCGGTAACTTCGGTTCGTCTGGTTGTAGGCTTGTAGGTTGTAGCCTTGTAGTCGTAGGGGATGGACGAAATCTCCAGAAGTTTCTCCTTTTTTCTTTCGAAGAAAAATCTCCCCAAATTTCTGGGGGAGGAAGAGGATACAAATAGATCTGCCTGGCATCGTCTAACCTAGGAACATGGGATATTTGATGATTTGTTCTCAAGTTGATGTGTCTTTGATAATTTGTCTAAAGTTAATGTGCATTTGACCATTTGTCCTATAGATACCTATAACATGCGGGTCATGGGTGCACAAGTCATAGACACATAACAAGACAAATAATCAAATGCACATCAACTTTGAACATATTATCAAAGGCACATCAACTTCAGAGCAAATAATCAATATAATTAACTTTGGACATATATTATCAAAGACACATCAACTTCAGGGCAAACAAAGGCACATGCAAACAGAAGTTTCTATGGGCTGGGCTGATAGATCCATAGGATGCAAGACGTCCTTTTTTTTTAAAAAAAAGCATAACTTTTATTAAATTATTGACCAAAGGGCTAGTGCACTACCAGTTTCTATGGGCTGGGCTGATAGATCCATAGGATGCAAGACATCCTTTTTTTAAAAAAAAGCATAACTTTTATTAAATTATTGACCAAAGGGCTAGTGCACTACCAGTCAGGGTCGACTCAATGGGCATTGGACTTAGGGCATCTCTAACAGATGCCTCATTTCTCTTTTACTCCATCACTATTTATATGCCACATCATCAATGGAGGTGTCCCACCACTATTTATTTCTCCAACAATCGTCCTATCATTATTTCCACTCTCTACTTTTAATATATAATGCCCCATTCTTTGGTCCATCACTATTTGCTACAGTAATGGGACAGTGATGGGGCACCCCCATTTGGAGCAACCTCTCGAGATGCTCTTAGGCCCTCACCATTGAATCCATATCCGACGGTTGTGATCTTTCTCTAATCTCACACATTTAAACGGTACTCCCTCCATTCCAAAATATAGGACGTATTTTGACTTGAAAAACTCTTTCAAGACAAACGTTGACTATTAATTTCTCTTATTATATATTGGTGATTTTTATAATATCACATTGTATTTAAAGCAATTTAAAAGGCTAACATGTTGATATAACTTTTATTCACTAAAGATGCATATAATCTGATTAAATATTGGTCAAAATTTATAAAGTTTGACTTTTCTCAAGGCAAAATATGTCTTATAAAATGGAATAGAGGGAGTATAAAAGTTCTAAAAAATCAAATATTATCGATTTCAATTATTTTTGGTTTTTTTTGTTATTTTTATGCTTTTTTAAACATGTTATAAGTAAATTGAACGTACAAGTTTTTTTAAAAAAAAGTCTTAGACCGGAAATATGACGTATTTGAGAGTATTTAAAAAATCATTTAGAATTTTTGTATGACTTGGAAAAATTAATATTTGAGATTGTTGCTGATCCTTCGGCTCATGAGCATCATCGCCTTATCAGACCGCCTAGCTTGTGGGTTGAGTTAGATTGTTAAAGTGGTTGTATTGCTGAAACTTTGAACTTTAAAAGCTTCTGGAGCAGTGTGAAGAAGTGGGTCCACTTGGTTCGACTTTTCTAGGGGTTATGGACTACAAAATCAAAGAATTGTATCTTCAAAATTGATATTTCATAACCATGCTATTATAAAATTGCAAACAATTATGTACTTACCATTACAAAAAAGTTCTAATGACATTTTGCCATCTACCGGCCGTGGCGCGGTGGATCGATCCACGGTAGCGGCCACCACCATCCGGATCAGAAGCCGCTGGTCCTGGAGGGAGCAAAACGCATGTTAGGTTTGCGCCCGAATCGTCGTCCAATAACGGGATGCGTCCAGGTCCAGCTTTGCCGAACATGAGCCATGTGCTGGTTCGCGATTGGCATTGGGCTATCCCTATCTTCAGGCTGACCTACCCTACCAATGTACTCACATACCCGCATTTAAATCTAAAAATCTAAAGGTATTCTTGTATATTATTTATTTATGTTTTATCTACTTATTTATTCATCTATTAAATTTTGAGAGCTTTCCGAGGTTGTCTCAAAAGTTTGATCCAGTTTGTTCGACTTTTTTTTTTACAGTTTTGAGACACGCTTTCGAGACAAGAAAATGACCGAAAGAACCAAAATGTTTTTTAAACTGAGATAAACAAATAAGTAGATAAGCAGATAAATAGATAAGCTATAAAGAACACACTGCCATCACAAATTTATTTGATCACCACTTTTAGTTTTCCAATCTTTTCTCCCATTGAAAGTACGTAGCTCTAGCTATGTTGAAATATGTTGTAAATCTTTTTATGTCAGTTTGAACTTTTGAGTGAATAGGTCGGTGCATGTAATTCAGTATGGTATCAACGCCAAGAAGTCTAATTTGAATTGGTCGATGCATGCAATTGATTGGTATGATATTAGAGCCGAACGACGCTGAGTTCGAGACTCGGTAAACGCATTATTAAAAAATAATATTTTTGAGCCACTTAAGCCCACGTCTAAGGTCTAGGGCAGCCTAGACGGAAGAAAGAGTGTTAAAATATGTTATCCGGGTAAGAGAGAGTGTGTGTGTTGAAATATGATGTCCACGTTTATTTATCTGTTTAAACTTTTAAATAATTTGGTCAATACATATAATTTAATAAGCTAGCACAGCTCGCAAGCTCGCATCAACAACTAACTCGTAGCCATTGCCAGAAGTCTAGAACTCATACGAGATATAGTGTGCGTAGCAAAGCAATCCTGAGGGAGTGACGTGGCCATAACGGTGTGGGCCAAATTAAGCCACTATCATTTGGGCTATGATGACGCTGCGCACACATTCCGCACTCACAAATCCAAGGGAAACTCTACTTTAGCAGCGCGTGCTGGTGCTGTGCGTTAGTATTATTAGAAACCTATTCGGTTACGGGCTCACGAAGCCGTATCCGGATAGGTCTATTCGTGGACTTGCCAAATTCTATGAAGCAGCACTATAAATAGGAGAGGGATCCGTCCATTGTAAAGACACCTGAAAACAATAAAGAATCCGTTCTCTCCCTACATCTGTGTTCATCTACTTTGTGCATCTGTTGTTCTCGCCATCGTTCTACGTCGCGCGTACGAATCAGCAACCTCGGACTACACCCGGTAGCGTGGTTGCTCAACACATTATCAGCACGATCGCTCCTGAAGGACGATCCGCGAGGAGAAGAAGGCGACGAACGATCTGCATCAAGCCATCCTCACGCCGGCTCCCACTCGGATAGCCGAAAACAGTCCTACGCGACTGCTGTCCTACGCGACAGTCTACGGAATCCCAGAAGGTTGATCACGCAGATCAAAAGGTATTGTATCGAATCAAATTTTGAACAAAGTAGATCAGATCTATTTTTTGAAAAGAATTTTGGGAATCGTTTTTTCCTGGATCATATAATTGATCCGGTCACTGGCCACACCGAAGGCCGTGCCGCCACGTCCCGCGGCGGCCGTGCTGGCCACGCACCTACATCATACCGCACCGTTCGCCATGAAGACGCCGCCTCGGCCGTCCTAGTACGCTCTCGGCCACTGGCCATCACGCCGTCCGCATATATTGCACCGCCGCGTGCTTTGAATGTCGTGCCGGCTGCCTCCGCGCTGCCAAGTCCCGGCGTGCCACCACCTCTATTCTGCCGTCCGTTCCTTGCAGGCGGCAGCTAGGGGGAACCCTAGTTGGCCCCAATGACACGGGCCGCCGAACGCGTGGGGAAGCGAGCCCGGACCGGACAGCGGGGAGCGAGCCACGAGCGCGCGAAACAAAGCCATATGAACAAAGCCGGGCACAGCATAAAGCGAGCCGCCAATGGACGGGCCGCGCATAAACGAGCCGCCGCCAATGGGGCGGGCGCGCGCATATGGAAGAAGCCGCCCGAGCCGGACGGGCACAAGCATGGGAGCGAAGCCGCCCGAGCCGACAACGCTCACAGGCCGCATGTGTAGGGAAGCAGGCCGCCCAGCCGGAAAGGGCCACGTGGAGAAGAAGGCCGCCGAACAGGCCATATGAACGGGCCGAAAGATTAATTCGGCCGCAGTGAAGAAAAAGAAGAAGAAAAGAAAACAAAGAAGGAATTGGGCCACAGGATTTGCAATTTGAACCACGATCCTTTTGGAAATTACGAAATTTTTCCGAATAACAAATTTTATGCGAAACCCTAAAATTTATAGAAATTATGAAATTGAATATTTTGAAAAGAATTCTGGGACACTTTGAAAATTTTGTAGAAGTCCCTGGAGACACCGAAATTTTCATAGAAGTCCCTGAAATAAGCAGAAATCATAGAAAAGCATATTTTGGGCATAAAAGCATCTCGAAATTCTGAAATTTTATTTTACCCCTGATGATTATTTTTATGCTATTATATAATGAATTAGCTATTATAATTATCGGTTTATGCCTGTTTATGAATAGAATTTATGTATATGAATTATGAAAGTGGATTTCTGATTACTTGTGGTGCCGTTCATTACATATAATCTATGAATTGAAAATAGCATGTTGAATAGTAGAAAACCATGAATTGTATTGAAGAAATATAAGAATATATGCAGATTACATATAGTAGTCATGAATCAACATTGCTATCATAGAATTTGGGCTTGAATTTCATAGAAAAGCCACGAAACCTTTGGGAATTACGTGAAAATTCACCAAAATTAAGAACTTTTGCATAAAAGCCGAAAATTAAGAATTTCTTGAATGTATATATTCGGCATATAATTATTCCATGAAATTGCTATTATAATTCTTGTAATAATTATTTTAGCATGTTTATACTGGAAATTCTGAGAATTTATGAATAGATCCATGTCACGCAACACACACTATGATACCCACAGTATCTTATGCAAAGAATTTGAATTATGCAAAATGTTTGGCATCGTGAGTCATGAATTTGATGAATTCCGGCTACGCACATGAAGCTCCCCGCACCGCCATTGGCATTGTAGCGAGGGGCAATACCCGAGCACGGAATAATCAAGCACTGCATTTCTTTAAGCTCGTCTGTCCAATACTTTAAAGAATGAATATATGGCAATGGAAAGTGCTATTGATCTTTGGGCCGCACTTAAGAAGCGGTTCGGAAAGCTCAAACACACTATCCGTTCATAAGCACAGTAGGACTGGACAAACCTGAGATATGCAGAAGCTACTAAAGAAGATGATGCCATCATAGAAAAAGAAATTGCTGACACTGTAGAAGTCTATTTTACAGAATTTATTTAGTGCATACATAGCAGCACTAGTCAGCTTTTTAGTGTGGTTGCATTAGCAGACATTTGTGATCTAATCATGAATAAAGAATTGTGAGCTCCAGGGGGAGCAAACTTTTAATTCTCGTGATCAGTTATGCATTTTATTTCCAATATATTTGTGTGAATGCTTGCAATATGAATGATAGCCTAATTGAAATTATATGAATTTATGAAGCGCCCATATGAAGGAGATATGCATTGTTGATAGCAGAATAGTATCTTAAGAGAACAAAGTATTTTTATTAAAAAAGAAAACCGGCAGTATAACCACAATTGCAGGAAGTGGTTCATGCATAGTAGGCTCTGGTCAAGCCACAATCATACTGCCTATGGGTACTTCACTGAAAATTAATGAAACTTTGCTGTACCCCGAATCCACGATGTCTCTCTTAAGCTTTAAAAGACATCCGTTCCAACGGTTTCCACGTTGAGACCACTGAAGAAAATGGCAAAGAATTCCTGTGCATTGAGAAGCACGACGGATGTGAAAAAAGAATCTTAGAAAAATTTCCTTCATTTAGAACTGGGCTATACCACACAAGAATTATAGCACCTGACAAATACACTTCTCTAAAAACTTCTTTTAGGAGTGCTGAACTCTTCTCTCTTTGGCATAGTAGACTTGGTCATCCAGGCTTACGGATGATGAGAAATGTAATTACCAACTCTCAGGGCCATGGAATTAGTGTAAAGAATTTCCCTAATCAAGAAGACTTCATATGTCAAACATGCGCCACTAGGAAAATGATCACTAGGCCCTCGACCATGAAGGTGCAAGATGAAATCCCCGCGTTCCTTGAGCGCATCCAAGGGGATATTTGCGGCCCCATTCAACCCCTATCAGGTCCTTTTAGGTACTTCATGGTGCTCATTGATGCTTCCTCGAAGTGGTTAAACGTGAGTTTACTCTTGACAAGAAACCACGCATTCGCAAAGCTGATCTCTCAGATCATAAGAATTAAGAATGCATTCCCGGATCATCACGTGAAGTCCATTCGCTTGGACAATGCCGCGAATTTACTTCAAAGGCATTTGATGATTCTTGTATGGCATCGGGAATCAATGTAGAGCACTCGATGCCACATGTCCACACTCGAAATGGACTAGCGAAGCAATCGATTAAAAGGATCAAATTCATAGCGAGCCGCTCTTGCGGTTGTAATTTACCGAACACGTGTTGGGGCCATGCCGTCCTACACGCAGCAGCATTATTGAACTATAGACCATCAGCGTACAACATCCACTCACCAATGCAACTAGTATCCCCGAGAATTTTCCATTTAAGAAAATTTGGATGCATGGTGTATGTACCGATACCACCACCACAGCGAACAGCTATGGGCCCTCTCCGGAGGCCGGGGATATACGTTGGTTATGAGACCATGTCCATAATCAAGTATTTAGAACCCTCGACCGGTAATTTGCATACCACCCGGTTCGCTGATTGCATCTTTGACGAGGATAATTTCCCGTCATTAGGGGGAGATAAAGAACCCTTAATAGAAGAATGCCGAGAAATCATCTGGCAAGCCACAGGCATTCCCACACATGATCCCCGTACTAGAGAAGCAAATGAAGAGGTTCAGAAGATCCTCGATTTATAGAAAATTAGCAAAAGAACTGCCCTATCATTTTTGTGATTTGAAGGTGTGATCAAGTCGCATTACTCCTAGTAATGCACCAGAAAGGGTTTGAAATACCATAGAAGGTATCCTCATCCTGTTCCGAGGCCTCAGAGAAAAGGACAGAAAATCTGGTTACTCGAATCCCAAGTATCCGGGGACGCCTGGAGAAAAGTGGATAAGAGAGCTTATCACAACCAATCACAAAAGCGCCGAAAGAAAAAGAAGGGGAGCCGTTGAGACTGCAACTCGGTGAGAAGCGACACGCTAGCGAGGCGCCCAGTTTGAATATACCGGTAATAGAAAAAAAAGCCGATAGAAATACGCGTGCGCACATCGGCAATAATAAGGTAAAGGAACTTGCTCGTGATGGGAAATAGCAGTGAAGAGCAAGTAGAAATGCACGAAGCACCCCATGACGAAATGGCCATAAACTTTGTAGAATCGGAAATGATGAATAGAGCAACGACCAATATCGACATATACTTTGCTAAAATGATTGCCAAGCGAATAGATCGATCCGAGCGGCATCTCTTTACGAGTGTAAGCACCGACCAGATTAGGCGGAATGGAAGAAGGCAATCACCATGAACTAATCTCCTTGAACAAAAGAGAAGTGTTTGGACACAATGTCGTACACCTCCCATATACGTCTGTGGGCTATAAATGGGTTTTTGTTCGGAGAGAAATGAAAATAATGAAGTGGTGCGGTACAAAGTAAAATTTGGTAGCTCAAGGTTTCACCCAATACCAAGCGTTGATTATGAAGAAACCTATTCCCCGGTCATGGGTGGTATAACCTTTAGATATCTCATCTCAATAGCAGTGAATATGAACTTAAGAATGAAATTGATGGATGTGGTCACAGCTTATCTTTATGGTAACCTGGACTCTGAATTGTACATGAAAGTACCTGATGGCATGCCAACCCTGAATAAAGAGAAGAAAGAATTATATTGTGTAAAATTGCAGAAATCCTTATATGAATTAAAGTAGTCAGGAAGAATGTGGTATAATCGCTTGAGCGAGTTCTTGAGCAAGAAAGGATATACGAATAATGAAGACTGTCCATGCGTTTTTATACAACGATCACAAGATGGTTTTTGTATAATTTTGGTTTACGTGGATGATTTGAACATCATTGGCACTGCTGATGAAATTGAAGAAGCAAGCTCATATTTGAAATCTGAATTTGAAATGAAAGATTTGGGTAAAACCAAATTTTGCTTAGGCCTTCAGCTTGAGCATATGCTAGATGGAATACTCGTACACCAAGCCGCCTACACCCAAAAGGTGTTGGAGAGGTTTAGTTTTGAGAAGGCGTACGCATCAAGAACCCCGATGGTGGGAAGGTCACTACAAGCGCACCAAGACCCATATTGACCTAGAGAAGAGGGGAGGAAGTCACGGGATCGAATTCCCATACTTAAGTGCCATAGGGCGCTCATGTACCTAGCAAGCAAGACACGGCCGACATTGCGTTCGTAGTAAGCTTATTAGCAAGGTATAGTGCAGAGCCAACGAAAAGGCATTGGAAAGGGTAAAGGACATCTTCCGCTACCTACGAGAACAATCGATCTTAGACTATTTTATAGAAGGAACCAAGATATGATTTTGGTCGGATATGCGAGATCTGGGTTATCTTTGGATCGACACGGTAAGTCCCAGCAGGATATGTCTTCTGTGTGGAGGGACCGCATATCATGGAAGTCGTCAAAGCGCACACTTGTGTCAACATCGACTAACCATTCGAAATCATTGCATTGTATGAGGCAAAGACGTGAATGTGCATGGCCGAAGAATGACATTCCACATTCTTCACCATGTGGATTGCAAATAGAACAAACCCCACTATCATTTATGAAGATAATGCGGCATGTGTCGCACAAGTATGCAATTGGATATGTGAAGAGCAACCTTACTAAGCATATAAACCCCAAGTATTTTTATGCACATGAGATGCATAAGATGAATGAAATCAATATTCAGACACTAAGTCGATGCGAGAATCTCATGATTTGTTTACTAAGTCCCTAGCTACATCTACCTTTGAAAGATGTATTAAAGGCATAGGAATGATGAGACTTAGAAAGTGCGAAATCGGGGAGAAACTTCACATATTTTGAATTAAATCTTGAACAAGAAGTTCAAGTACCCAACTATTACATTGAAGTAAAGAAGCAATGTTGGGTGGATTTGTACTCTTTTTCCCTTAAGTGAGTTTTCAAAAAGTTTCTCACATAAGGTTTTTAACGAGGCATATCCGTGCGCAAGCACAAGCGTATGCTATGCACTCTTTCTCCAAGAATTTTTTCCTTTGGGTTTTTATGGAGTTTTGATGAGGCATATGCATTACGCGGCAAGGTCCAAGGGAGTATTAGGAAACCTATTCGTTTCGGGCTCACGGCCGTATCCGGATAGGTCTATCCGTGGACTGCCAAACTCTATGAAGCGACACTATAAATAGGAGAGATCCATCCATTGTAAAGACACCTGAAAGCAATAAAGAATCCGTTCTCTCCCTACATCTGTGTTCATCTACTTTGTGCATCTGTTGTTCTCGCCATCGTTCTACGTCGCGCGTACGCATCAGCAACCTCGGACTACACCCGATAGCGTGGTTGCTCAACAAGTATATGCTTCCTTTGCTGCTAGGTGTCGTCGTCCCGGGCCGTGCATGCAGTTTCATGCTCGTTTATTTGACGTAGGCTGTGGCGCACGCACCAGGAGATATAATACTGTGGCGTGAGGTGCTCGCTCGGTTTATCGGTGCAACGATCGAGTGTGTGTCTCCCTCTCGAGCATCCATGTGTAGTCTCTAAGTTAGCTTTTAAAAAAAGAGAGCATTTAGAGCCAGTTTCTTGTGATGCATTACAGGAAACGAGCTATTTCTCAACAGCTGCAACTATCGATGAAGGCCACCAAACCGTCGAGAATATCTTCTCTCGACGGCTGGCCATCCAGAAATGACCGTCCGGCCAGCCGGTCGAGAGAGATGGTTTGTCTCAATGGCCAGGCCGTCGAGACAACCACTCTCGATGGCTTGAGAAAGTGCCATCGAGAGAATTGGGCGGACGGCCGTTTGGCCGTTTGATTGCTCTGACCCACTTTTCTCAACGGCCACATGGCCATCGAAACAGGTAACGTCTAGTGATCAGAAACACTTGGTCCTGAGAGGCACTCTCGACGGCCAACAGACCAGCAAGAGTGCCTCTCTGGGCCACGTGGCCGTCTTAACCTCTCTCGACGGCCAGGTCTAAGCCGACTGTCGAGGGTACTAGATTTTCATAAAAAAAAAGAGCTAGGTAAATGGGTTAAAAAAATCCAATTTAGCAGCTGCTACTGTCCCAGCAGCAGCAGCTACACCTGCATACCCAAAACACCCCGCATATGTATAATCATCCCCACATTTCACACAAATATGCATGCACACTTCCCAAAATTTTGGACTTTCAAAATTTTTTTCTAAAAATAGCTCCTCAAAATTTTTTCCATAAATTATCTTAAATTTCAATTTCTAATAAAAGATTTGGTATAATTTTCTAAAACTTGACAACCATTTTTGTGGAAGTCAAGATCTCTAACTAATAAAATTCATTTTTGTAGAGAGTTATTTGAACCTTAAAGGTTTTATTCATATTTTCAATGATTTTTTTAAAAACTATTTCTTATTAATGGATTTATTTGAATTTTCAAATAAATCATATGAGTAAAACAAAACCATAAAGATTTCCAAGATTATTTATCTTGTGTTTATATTATTATAAAATATTTTCTAGAGTTTTCTAGTAATTTCTAAAATCAATCTGTTTGTTGTTTTTATCCATTGGAGCTTTCAAATTATTTTATGTAATCAAAATAAATATGAAAATATTGCAAAACTATTTTTCTTGTGTTGTCTAAGCAAATAAGGCTGCTTATCTCGTTTGCTTATTTGACTTATCCAGATTTTTTTAAAAAAATTTGGATTCCGTTTTTTTCTATCTCGGAGACGTGTATAAAAGCTCTCTAACACAAGTCGAACGAAGAGGATCCGACTCTCGAGGCCACGTCGGGAAGCAAATAAGCAAATGAGATATTTGTTTATCTCGTTTGCTTGTTTGACTTATCAGGATTTTTTTTAAATTTTTGGATTCCTTTTTTCTATCTCAAAGACGTGTATAAAAGCTCTCTAACATAAGTCGAACGAAGCGGATCCGACTCTCGAGGCCATGTCGTGAAGCAAATAAGTAAACGAGATAAGCAAATAAGGTAAGCTGAAAAGAACCACACCTTAGCCATCTTCCGCTACAACAGTACTATGCAGCACAGTTCACTGTGCCTTAACCCATTGCTATTACATATTCTATTCCTCCATCATGTCGTTGTTAATTCACCATACTGATGTTACATGGTTATTAATCACCTTTGCTATGACAGTTTTTTATGGCATGAACAGTTACATCATTGTGTCATTCCGATAATCCTATTGTTCTTAATTCCAAATTATCGTAGATTTGTAATATAGCTTATTCCTTAATCATATAACCTATACACTTTGCTATGTTATTAATCATATTTAACAATGTTAAAAACTTCTTTGCTGTTAATTGTCTATGCCATAAGACATAGAAATCCTAATCTAGTCTCTGTCTGTGATTTTAATTCACTTGCGTCCAGTTTATGACATGAGAGCCCGTGTGTCATGAACGTCCTATTCCTATATTTTAGATCATTGTCATTCTCTACTTAGTTTATTGATTAAACAAATATCGAGGAATATTCTCTTGCTTATTCTTCGTCCTACCATTTACCCGATCTATCTCATTCGTCAAACTCCTATTGTCTATAATTTTCTTATTTAGATTAATTCTATTCAGCCCAAATTATTATAAAACTATGAATTATTTTTAGTAACTTTTATTTGACTTTGCAGATTGTTTTGTCGTTGTTTGGTTCTTCGTTGTTTATTTACGTAGCAGATTATCGTACTAAGTATCGTTGACGAAGGATATGTGTCCTATGACAAGAATTAAGAATCAGACCATGTGTATAGTATAACACTGAAAAGCAAGTCACACTAAAGGATCGAGGATGTCGCCTAGAAGGGGGTGAATAGGTGAAATTTAAAATTACAGCGGAAAAATAATTTTGACCAGCAGACCCTAACCCGGAGGTTCTGGGATTTAGTCCGGATACTCCGGAGAAGTAATCCGGAGTATCCGATTTTGTATCCGGAATGTTCCGGGGTTAAAGCTGCTCTTGGGGATTTTGAAATCCCTAGCTAATCTAAGGATACTACTTTCACCAAAAGGGTTAGTTCACAAGCAAGTATAGGTGTAGTAGTATTACACAAGATAAGATAATTAATTCAACTGTAACATAAGCAAGTAAATCAAACTTGAGAGTAGAAATGGAGAACTACGAGCGAAGAGGAGACGCGTCAATATTTGTTCCCGAAGTTCGGATACTTGAGGGTATCCTACTCTCCATTGAGGCAGGCTCGGTCACACTTGAGCTCAGGTCACTCTTGACCCTAATCCTCTCCAAGGTCCGCACCAAGCTCCCTTGGAATCTACTAGTTGACTCCTTTCCTTGTGGATACGGAGTCCGGCCTTCACAAACTTGACACGGCGCACTACACAAAACTCGGTGGCTCGTGACCAACTCCTAGCCGTCTAGGAGTCCTCAACCTTCAAGAGTAACAAATGCCACAAAGAACGAATTTGGAGATGAACTCAAGTGTTCAAAGGTCCAATCTTGCTCAATCCCTCCTCCCAACTCTTCTTAACCCTTCTCACTAAGAGGATCACTTAGATCAAAGAGTGGAGAGGTCACTAGGGCTCAAGAACACACTAAATCCACATAGGAATCACCTCCCTACCCTTTTTCCAATTCTCACTCAATCTCTCCTCACAACTCTTTCCAACCCTTTTTCAAAAGGGATCACTAAGATCTAGAGTGGAGGGGTGCTAGGGGCTCAAGAACAAGGGGAGGCACCTTCACACAGCCTTGGCAACGGCTATTTGGAGAGAGGTTTTAAATAGGAGCTTCCACGGATCTGACCGTTACAGTGCAGATTCTCCGGAATATCCGGATTAATATTCGGAACATCCGGATAAGAGATGGGTCAGAGACAGAAGGGTTCTACCCAGAGTGTCCGGGGTGTAATCCGGAGTTCAATCTAGAATATCCGGATGAACTTGATAATTAAGGCTGCAGACAGAAGGGCATAACCCCGAGTATCCGGGGTTCAATCCGGAGTATCCGGACTGATACACATGGCTCCAGACAGATAAGCATAATTTTTGACTCCGGACTCCGTTTTGGGTGATCTTAGACTATACAGAAAGCTAAGAACGAGAGCTACACAATCAACAAGGTCTCACTTCTCAAATCCCAAAGGATAAATACAGAATTCACAAAAATGTTAAGGGAGACCTACAACTCTCACTTTCCAATATCATCAACACCACTCTCCAACTGAGTTTCACAAGGATGGATCACTTGAGCACTTGACACATCTAGAAGTCATTTTCCATCGCATCCCTCTTAATAGTACAGTAATCCTTAGACTCAAATTAATTTTAAGATAATACAAATCTAGGATAGTCACTTGCTGTCTTTTTCTTTATTATGCATGATGACCTACACCAAAAGATTGATGACGCATTCACCTTGTCCAACTTGATTCGATGCACCTTATGAGACTCTCGTTCTATCAACTTTGACTTGATCATCCTTCCCGATGATCTCCACACCAAATTGATCTTGACTTAGTTTTCAACTCTTGGTGACACTGTCGTCTTATTGACCTTGGCTTAACCGTTATCCTTTAACATACCTTGGTCATCACACATACTCACGGGACCTAATTCTTTCCAAACCACTCATGAAAGATATTAGTCTAAAAGCTCAATAGATATGAATAGATTGATGCTTGTGAGCAATTAAATACAACAAGTGTTTCATATAAATAAGCACAATATTAAACGAAAACACTTGACATAGAAAAGATCTCTACTAAGTGCATCATGATAAATATGTAATGGAGCTAGATGCACTAGAAAGATAATTGCCAATATGATAAATTAACTAAACCATGGCAAGTACCGTAATCTTCACTAAAATGGAGCACATGATAGAATATACAAGAATTACACATGCGCAAATAGTATTCAAGCTAGAGTGAAATTGTAAAACAATCTAGATTAAACTCCACTAAGTGATGTGCATAAAAAGATATACAAACAAAACATGCATGCACCAAGTCAAGTCATAGCAATGTGAAGTTTAACTCTAGTTAAGTCATGTATACTAGAAACAAGACACACACATATTGAACTCAAGTGGATATATATACACAAATAGATATGACATTAACCAATGTGCATATATAATCAATATATTACTTGGAGCTTACTATGCACTTGCACAAGAGGAATGTAATAAATATATATATATATATATATATATATAGAAGATTACCGAGATTGCATATCTCATCTTTGCTTACCATCCCATTTGTATATGTGAGACTTACCTTGTTAGGATGGATAGATTGTCCATTTGGCATATATGATTTCCTCTAAATAGATGAGACTAATATTCAACTTGGCAATAAACATGTTAGTCTCATAGCAACACAATCATATTAGAGGTTTGTCACTAGACAATTACTTAGCCAAGCATTTACATAAATTTTTCATTTACAAATAGTTGTCATTATATGTGTTTGTCATTAATCACTAAAATCACTTAAGTGCCTAGATGCACCTTCACACACACTGTCCTTGATCATGTTGATCCTATTTGCAAATAAAATGAATTTTATTTAAAATTCGCATTGCTATGTTTAATTTATTTTATTGGAAATTTAATTATTCCAGTTTGAATTATATCCATCCTTTGAAATATTCAATTACCAGTTATCCTTTGAAACCTAGATGTGTCATCATTTTATTTGGATAGTGATGATACCATGTGGGATGGTAGCCGTATTTAGTTTTGCTTAGTCATGCATGTTACTTGGGATTAGTTTAATTAATATTGACTAACGAGAGATATTGAACTGAGAGTAAGATCATATGTTGTTTTTACGTGAGGGAGACATGTGTTGCTCCATATTGGTTTAGCATGTGTTGTTCTTATGTGATTGTTTGCATGTGTTGCAATTTGTTAGTCAACCTGGGTGGGTGTTTTGACTAAGACAAATGGCACTATGTGTCGGTGGAGCCTGTGAGGCTAGGCTAAGAGGCAAATTTAGAAAGAAGTCTTGCCTTAACTACCATAATGACTTAATCTTGTAAGAGCATGCCAGGCAAAATTAGACCTGATCATGGGCAGCTTAGCCCGGTGATCCAACTCGGACCCGACCCGATTTTTTCGGGCCGGGCCAGAAAACCAAGCCCGGGAAAAAAATTCGGGGCGGACTCGGGCCTGCCCAAAGACAAAAAATCAGTGCAAAGTCGGGCTTTTGGCCAGACTTTCGGGCTTTTAGGCAGGGCTCGGGCCCAATGCTTCAAAAAAGTTGTCGGGCCCGACAGGGCCAAGTTCAAGCTCAGGTCAAAGTGACCGGGCTTTTCCAAGCCAGGCCAGAAGCCCGGCCTAGCCCTAGTGCATGATCAATCTAGGCAAAATACAATACAAACCATAGACTTGACTTTGGTTAAGTCTAGCAGTTAAGTTACTAAGTGTGGGCTTGTGGTAGCTCAAGGCAAGTTAGGATAAATCATCTGCGTGAGATTCTTGATTCATCTTTGTGAGATTCTCGAGGGAAGATGTGTCGCTGTGTGGGCCATCTATCAAAGCGGTGTTGCTGTACTATCTGTGTGAAGCCCAGTGATCCGGATGGTTGGCTCTGGGTGGTGTAGTAGTCATTGGGAGGGCCACTTGTTTGAATTTAGTCTCGTGACTGTTGGGTTACGAACGTCTCATTTCTGACTAGAGGTTAAGATATGAGTATCTTATGGGTAAAGATGTGCAACCTCTGTAGAGTGTTAAAAACTATTCGAATAACCATGTTCTCGGTCATGAACAAATGTTTGGTTATACTTGAGTAGGGTATAGTATTTTTAAAATGCAAATGGTGGGTTATCATTGTGGTTACTGCTAGGTGCAGATTATTGAGTTTTGTGCTGTGATTAGGCTGTGTGCCATTGCTTATGGATCAAATGTTGTTTATAAAATGTTTGCTTGCTTGCTTTTCAATCTATTATATTATTAAGTCTTTGTTACATGCTGTTTATGCAAAAATAACCTCGTGACCTATCCTTTGTACTAAGTTTGCATATAAATGATAGAATTGCATTAATCCACCGTGTGGGATTTGCTGAATATTACTTGCAAACTTTGTTTGTGGGCTGCCTATTCCTCCCGGTAGTATCAATACTTTGTAGAGAAAAGGACTAATATCAACAAGAAGTTTTACGATGAAGGTGAGAACTAGGTTGCGCTACCCCACTCGATTGCCTGTGGCATATGGATTGGCTACGCTGAAGATGTTTCTTTTCCACTGTAGTTTATTGAAGAGTTTAGCCTTCAAGGCATTTAAATGTAAGCTTTGATCATGAGATCACTACTCTGATATTTAATAATAATTATTTCTTTCATAGTTATTTGTGATATGGATCTGATATTCACTGATGAAGTCAGCTGTGCTCACTAGAATTGATCTTGCACTAGCGATGTATAAGGGGCACCAGATTCTCTATTTGGGGTCCCGACATACACACACAACTCCAAACTAGAAATATAAAATATATTACATTCACAATTTAAAACGACAAACACAAGTTCAACCAAAAGTATGTAATATAGCACATAAGTCTACCACAAGTTCAACCAAAACACAAGTTCACTATAAGGGAAGGGCGGCTGGTCGTAGTGAAACAAACGCGACACCAGGTCCATCGACTGTCTCCCAGACCCGGCGTCTTCGTTCTAGGAATCGTCACGCCTGGTCAGCCCCGGACCCTGAGTGGGCACCAACTCCTGGCCAGAGTCCTCCTGGGTGCCACCTTGTCCGGAACCCTGCGACTCCTCCTCCATCTCGTGGATCTCCTCCTCCTGGTAGGGGTCGACGAAGCAGCGTCGAGTCAACCTCCACGTTAATGAAAAGTTAGTAATACATTCAAATAATTCAATTAGATATATAAATAAATTTGAGTGCAAATGTTCCATCCACTAGAAGTAATTTGAATTGACATCGAGAGGATCGTCGGTTGAGTTCGACGGCATCAGTTTTAGCCTGACCATCGTGTTCCTCTTCGACATCATCATCCACTATGGCTTCTAGTTCGTCTGGTCCTAGGCTTATGTCGAACACAAATCCACCATGCAAGCGCTGTTTTTGCATCGGCCCGACGTAGTCGTCAGCTGTCGGTACTAGCAAACTTCAAAGACGTCTAACTTTGTATACGACCCACCATGGCTCTAATTCTTTCTTAGCATTGCATGGATACGTTAGGTAGTATACTTGCTCGGCTTGGTAAGAATAGATCGTACCCTTTTAGTCTTGAGCTATATTTTACCTCGACTAATCCAAGCTCAGCCCAACGCCGTACGCCACTGTTAGGGTCAAATCAATCGCAATGGAACAGAACCGCCAATAGATCTTTGCTTCCATAGAATACTAGTTCAATTATTTCTTGAATAATGCCATAGTATTCGACTCCATCGTCCCCACGGCACGTGACACAGCTGTTGACTGACCGCAAATTAGGCTTAAGACGCTCGGCTAGTGCGGATCGAAAGCTGCACCCATTAACATCGTAACATCCATACACTTTTACAAAATGCATGCATCCACGTGACATAATCCGAAGAACATTGTGCACGTTGGCATGAGAGTGCACTATGTAATAGACATGAAAAGAGTTAGCAAACGAATGCAATACATCATCGAACACAAATTCAAGATCGAAGGCACTTACGTGTTTCTAGAACCAAGATAAGAAGTCCGGGTGTCCAGGTCCCACACCCTCTTCCGTCAGCTTGCGATACTGAGCTACATCAGGCCCATTTCTACCTCTCCATTCGGCTTGTACAAACTGCCTTGGCATATCTTCCATTTCTTCCATGTTGTTAAATATGTACAAGAGCACAGCAACCATTTCCTTTCATGTTAGCTCACATCTCGTACTCCGACCGACCGGAATGTCTTGGGCAGCGAACAATTTTAGATCAGATTGGACCATACTGCCCACAATTTTATACCTCGGTATGTGTATGTTTACATTGTTTTTCCTACCCAGGTATTTGTTACTGAATTTGGAGATCTCTTAGATGTAGCAAGTCTCTGCTATTGAACCTTCTGCGCGGGCCTTGTTTTTCACATTTGCCTGGACTCTTTTCAAACATCGTTCTATAGGGTACATCAATCGATACTGCAAGGGGCCTTCAAGTCTTGCTTTGGAAGGCAGATGGACTAGCAGATGCTATATTGGATTGAAGAAGCCGGGGATATATATCTTTTCGAGCTTATAGACGAGCACAACTATATCATCCTCGAGCTGCACCATCTCCCCCTTCTTGATCTCTTTAGAGCACAATTTCCTGTATAAGAAACTAAGCTCTGCCTGGGTTCTCCAGACTTCTTTGAAGACATACTCACGAAACACGATGGAAAGATGGTCCCTCATGAAGATGTGATAGTCGTGGTTCTTCATGCCATGTATCTTTCTTTGAGGAATGCTCACGCCACAACCAAAGATTGACACATACCTGTCAGGGAATTAAGCTTATCTTGGAACTATAGTAGAACCTCTGATCTTTGTGCTCTAGTGAGACAGTACGGGACCTTTGGCTTCTTCGGCCGTCCTTCTATTAGGTTCATTGACGGTCGATTGCATATTAGCATACAGTCGAGACGGGCTTTGAGGTTATCTTTGGTTTTTTCTGCGATGTCAAGGTTTGTGCCAAATATGGCTTCCGCAACATTCTTCTCTTGGTGCATGACGTCGATGTTGTGGGGCAGAAGCAAGTCTAGGGCATACGGGAGAGAGTACAATCCGCACTTGTTCGTCCAATGATGTGAGACCCCATACTCCTCATAGACACCGATGTTCCCTTCTACCAAGCTGTTATGCCAATCATTTATTTCCCTGATTACTAAACGGCCACGCTTATGTTCTTTAACCACCGTTGTTCCTACGAAATGTATTTTACTGTTTTCTTAATGGATGGTTGGTCTTCAGGAAGCTCCGGTGATAGTCAAAAAAAGCTAGTCTTGCCCCCGTTCACTAGATGGAATGCCTGTGTATCATCCATGCATATCGGACAAGGCAATCTTCCAGGCATGCTCTAACTTGAAAACATGCCATAGGTGGGGAAGTCATGGATTTACCACAAATACGCTGCCCTCATGAGGAAATTGTTGTTCGTTCCTCGGTCGTAGGCCATTGCCCCCTGTTCCCATAGCTCCTTTAGCTCTTCGACCAATGGACTCAAAAATAAATCCAAGTTTTTCCCAGGTTTTTTCGGACCGGGTACGATTAGAGATAAGAACATGAACTCTTTCTTCATACGGAGAGACGAAGAAAGGTTCGAAGGGATTGCAAAGATGGGCCAACAGGAGTACGATTAGGCGTTCAAATTGAATGGAGTGAACCTGTCGGTCGCAAGAGTGAGACGCACGTTTCTTGGATTTGCCACGAAACCCGGATGCTTTTGATCTAAGTGCTTCCAAGCTTCTCCAATGGGCGGATAGACCATAATATCAGCCTTCTGTCGTTTTCCCTCGTTATGCTATCTCATCTGCTGCGATGTCTCCTTTGTTATGAAACACCGCTATGTGCTTTATCAAGGGAAAATAATGCAACACTTTTCTCACCACAGTCGTCTGACCACAATTACGATCTGCATTGGTCATCTCGACGTATCTTGACTCTCCACAACAATCGCACCAAGCCTTTTTGCCGTGTTCTTTGTAATACAACATGCAGTGGTTCGGACAGTAGTCTATCTTCTCGTATGGCATTTCTAGACCACTAAAGAGTTTCTTCGACTCATACTAGTTCGATGACATCTTGTGACCTTCAGGGAGGACGGAGTGCCATAGAGCCAAAATCTCATCGAAACAATTGTTAGAGAAATTGAATTTAGACTTCAACGCCATCATTTGTGATACCGCCGACAACTTGGTCATTGTGGTTTTCTCATGCAACGGCTCCTACGGGGACGACAGAAGCTTCAAAAATTTTGTCACGGATATAGGGAACTCTTCATCCTCGAAATGATGACCATAGTCCTCCATCATGTCCTGCATCCGATTGGTTTCATCGAAATCTTCAACGGGATTTGCTGGTGCAACATGTGACCCCCACCGTGGTAGACGCATCTATGGTACACTGTTTTGAACCCAACTGTGATGAACCCGAATTTTTGACATAAAATTTTTCGCATAAATTACATGAACATCACCTAGATTTACATCTGCATTCTTGTACATACCTAAAACCTCTAAAATACCCTTTTTGAATTTCCTAAAATAAGAAAGAAAGAGAACTTCTAAAAGAACCTTAAAAAGTTTTATAGAACAAAGGTAATTTTATGCCTTTATAAAATTCTTGGCATTTTTCTGAACTCATAGAAATTTTCCTCACATTTTTCTGATTTCCCTACAATTTTCTAGAATTTTTATAAACTTCCTAGAATTAAAAACACACTGGAAATCCTCATTGGAAAACCCTCCCCCGGAAGAAATTTCCCCGAGCCACGCGTCGCCTCCCTATTCGCACGCGTGCCCTCCTCTGGCTGACAGCTGGGGCCCGCTCTCAGATGAGCCCGCGTGCGCGCGCGTCCGGATTAATGAAATCCGACGGCCACCCGTGCTCCACGTCGTTCCATCCGACGGTCCTGAGTAGATCGTCACCCCGCCGCGCCGCTTACCTTAAAAGAAATCGGAAGGCCTCCAGTGCGCCACGTCTCCAATCTGACGGCCACGACATGTTCTTCCCTGGCCGTCGCCGCCACCCCGCTCTGCTTCGCAGCGCCGCCGTCTCCGCCGTGAAGAACCGTCGGAGCAATCATTACCATGCGACTCCACGCTTATTAGTCCATACTGACATGACCAAAGTGATCCTAGGGACTTGTACTACTCGAGTACTCCCATGGCACGGTCGGAAAGATCCTTGCTGGCCCAATCCTCCGCCGCCGCGACCCCTGCTCCCATTGCCGCCGGCGTGCCATTGCCGCCCGCTTTACCCAATCCTATCGACGCCCAGCTTGGACGCTCAATCGCGCCAAGGCCACGTCGTCGACCCCCATGGCCTCGCGTGTGACCCATTAATGGCTGCAATGAGAGGGAATCCGCCGTCGGAGAAAAATCCCGGCGAACTCATCCATCCGACCAAAACCGCGACAAAATTGCTCCCCCTATAAATTCCGACGTTGCTCAGCTTCTTGAAACTCGTCTTGAGCTCACGCAGCAAGCAGCGCGCCACCAGATGAGCTACATTTCCCACTGCTCCGTTCCACTGCCGCCGTTCTCACCGGAGCTCGCCACCAGAGCGCTCCGATGATCCCCTACCCATGCCACCAAAAGCAAAAATGCTCCCAGAAGCCTTCTAAAGCTTAAACTTCCATCAATTCCAACTCAATCCCACTATAACGCCGAATTCACTCTCGCCGGCATCCAAACTCCATGGCTCATGCTGCCAAGCTACCCCGAAGCTTCTCATGCCCCGATTTCCATCCTGGAACATCCCACATAGCCTCTGGTGACATATCCACCTCACAATTCGACCGATTAAATACTCCCAGAAGAATCCCCAATTCCCCCTAGCCTAAGCCGCCGCTGGACCTCGTCGTCCGGCCAACTCCGGCCATCCCGAGCCCCAATCCCGGAGGCGAATCATTTCTCACACCCCGTAGATCAAAAGCCCCATAGTTAATTTGATCCAAACCCCACAAATCAGAAACGCCCAAATCGGGTTTCCAAGAACCCTAAATTCTCCTGTTCATCCTAGCCCAGATTTCGAATTCTTCCAAATTGAAGCCCTTAGAGGCTAAATTGAGTCAAAGTTCCTATACAAAAGTTTTTCCAAAGGATGTTTTACATCTAAAAATGATTTTTCCATATTTTTAAACCCCTTCCAGATTTGAATTTAAGGTTAAAACCCTTTCTTTTAAGATTTTAAGAATTTTTAAAACCTAAGGGTTTATTGAAAATTAAACTAATATTTTTATTAGAATACAAGGACATAAATAAATTTTATATACTTAAATTTTTTTTCAATAGAGGATATACTACACATTAGTTTTCTATTTATAAAATCCTTCCAAGCCCCTTCTTCTAAATAAAAAGTATAGAAAATTTCCTATTAAAAATAAAATACATACTTATTCTTATTTAAAAATAGAGCACCTATTTTATAGGACAATACTAGGAGATTTGTAAAAAGACTCAAAATTAATGCTTTTCCCCTCCTAAAAATTGTCTTAAAACAGAAGAAGAGCCCAAATCCCTCAACCCTACTCCAGCTCCCAAACTCCACCCTAAACCATTTGAATTTATTCAAAGGAAAAATTCCTGCATTATGTTTTAACAATCATTCTCAAATGTATTTTAATTATTGCTATCCTTATCTAATAATTAGAAGAAGAACAAGGAGCGGTATACTGGGTTGAACCACCTGTGGAGGAGGACTGCGAGGAAGGAAACACTTATAGTGATAATCAAGGCAGGTTTCTATTCCTTTGATGCACTTTGAATTCCTATTCAATTACTTATGTACGCATTACCTTTTAGTTATTACTTTATTTGCCAAATTACTATTTCATGTGTTATAAAATGGTCATGCCAAGATACAAATACCAGAAAGCTTACCTATTGTTGTTTAGCCCTATCCTTTGAAGCCTAGAATAGGTTTTGAAATATTTAAATGGAGTAGGATAAGTCAATCATTTGTCATGTGGATAAGTAGTATGGGATGCTTATCTGGACATGGAAATGTTGCGATATAAGAATTCTATATGGGCCACCATGTAGTAAGTATGACGGTCCAGCCGGTAACCCTTAGAGCTGGGCACATCCTACGAGGGTCCAGCCAGGTAAAGGCTCAAGGGGGCACATCCCATACCTACCATGGTACCTGTTGTCGGGAGAATGCAACTAGGCTGTGCTTATATAAAAACTTGAGTATAATGAGTGAGAATGACACAAATACCACCGATCCATATATCTGATCAATATGTGGGTAAAGCTGGGTAGGTCCTGCAGGGCTAATAACAAAATCATCGATGGACCCTACTTCGGGTATATGAAGTTGTGTCAAACTGGGTGATGCCTCTCTTATTCAATAAACTCATGCTTTCAAAAAGAGTTTGTGGTGTATGATGCTGCTTGAGGCAGATAGGAGGTGGAGAATGGTGATAGTATTATGGAAAGATGAAAATATTTCAACAGGTTTAATAAAGTTCTTTCGAATCCTAAGTTTCTTGAATCTATTATTTATTACATTTACGTTCCTGCAAGAGCTTTAATTCTTTGGAATCCCTGCATATAGTAAGTAAGTTTTCTATATGGGAACCTGCAAGTACTGTTGGTACTTACCCACTATGTGGGAAAATTATAATATTTTCAGGTACTCCTCAATTTTATGGTGAGTGCGAGGAGTTCACCGCAGAAGAACTAGAAAGTTATGGCATAGACTTCTAGTTTACCAATTTCTAAGTTTTCTTGCACTCACAACTTCTTGCAACAGTGGTGGTGTAATAAATACTTTAAAAATAATGGTCTGTAATAATTCCCTTTGTAAGATATTGATGTTTCCCCCATGAGTATTTTTGGACTTCTGTATTGACTCTGGCATTGTTGCATCCTGGGTAATCGTGCTTTTGAGGAAACAATTTCGATAAAGATTTATCAGAATTTGGGTCCCCACACCAACCTTACACAAATGGATCTGCATCTCGTCCCACGATCTCTTTTGACAGTTACAGCAGTCAGTGCATGGACAATGCACATATGCATTGTTAAGGTTGGGCGTTGACTCGAAAGCACGACGCATGAATTCACTAGCCTTCTGGAACCATTCGTCCGTGTGTTTTCCACTCTGCCGCCAACCATCGTACATCCAACTCCTGTCTTCTTCCATTCCTCTTCAATCCATATAATACAAGATGTCGGAGATAAGGTGTTGTACACAAGGCTTATGGAGGCTTCTAAACCCACCCACAAATTCCAGATTGGTTATAATCGTTGTAGCACCCATGGATCCGAGATTAAATTTTGAAAGCATAACGCTAAGGTTCCCCTGGTGCAACGATGGTCAGGGTGCCGTTCCCGGTGCCCTAACACTTATGTTATGCACTGGAGAACCATATATGGTCATGCCATCGAAATTTCACCACGAAAACCACAGGCACCACAACGTATCGTAACTAAACCAACATTCGCAAGCTGTCCACTAGGACGCCAATCGAGGCAGTCTATTGGACAATTCGGGAACGCTTTCCACTTTTCGTAATGGAACCGAACGAATCACCGTTCTAGATCTTTACGGGCTGTGATGTTCCCGAACGGGTGACGTACGACTAGGTGACATTTTCTATCAATTTTTAATAATTTGTAATTATTTCTACTAATTTCTAATATTACCAACTAATATTAATTTTTAGCTTTTTTAATAATTTCTACTAATGTCAAAATATTACTAATTTCTACTAATTTCTAAAATTTATGAAATTTTAATATTTTCTGCTAATTTCTAAAAATTTTAGCAATTTTTAATTTTTTTTGCTAATTTATACTAATTTCTAACTTTTCTATTATTTTATACTGACTAATCCTAATACTAATACTAATTGCAATCCTAATCCTAAGTTTCGACGGTGTGCCAGCCGTCGAGACTAACTCGTAAATTTTAAAAATTTTGACAAATTACCTAGCGGGCGGGGGGCGCTGGGGCAGGGTTGGCATGGTCGGGGCAGGGAAGGGAGAATGGCGCGACCGAGGTAGGCAACGTCAGTGGGTGGAGGCTAGGACAGGCAAGATCGGGAGGCCGGATCAGGGTGGCCTTGCCAAAGCCAGTGCAGTGGCATTATGGGCGGCCGGCCGAGGCGACAGTGGCAATGGTGGGACGGGTTGGGCCCAGAGGTCATGGGACAACAATGGCAGTGAGACAAAGCCGTCGGCGGCAGGACGGCGCCGGCGTAAAGCAGCAGCAGGCGACGGTGTGAGAGGGATCGGGACTGCGGGTTCAAAACTGCCTAGCTCTCTCGATGGCCACCATTGAGCTGTCGAGAGAGGCGTCCCTCGGGCTAGGGTAACGGCCCCCCCTCTCGACAGCTTAAGTGGGGCCATCGAGAGAGGCTCCCTCGGGCTAGGGCAACGGCCCTCCTCTCTCAATGGTCTGCATTACGCTGTCAAGAGAGCCCTCCCTAGGGCTAGGCCGCGGCCAACCTCTCTCGACAGCCCCACCTAAGCCGTCGAGAGAGGCCTCCCTTGTGCTAGGGCAACGACCCTCCTTTCTCGATGGCTCCACCAAAGCCATCTAGAGAGGCCTCCCTCGTGCTAGGGCAACGATCCTTCTCGCTCGACGGCCCCCTTATGCCGTCGAGAGAGGCCTCCCTAGGGCAAGGCCACGTCCAACCTCTCTCGACAGCCCCACATGTGCCGTCGAGAGAGGCCCCTTTGATCTCCCGAGGGCTTCTTTGGCCCTGGTCGTCAAGACACATCTGTCTCGACGGCTGCCGTTGACAATCGTCGAGACAGATCTATCTGTCTTGACGGTTCTAGAGGAAGCTGTCGAGACAGACCTTTGACTCGACAGCCTCCGTTTCTAAGACAAATGGTGGTCAACCCCGACTCTTTTAATTTTTGTAAAAAATTGTACTGCTGGTATTGACTGTAACCTTCGATTATATTACTTCATATGTGACTTAGCATGCTTAACAAAAGTTTTAAAAAAAATTGACGTTCTAAGCTACAGGTTTCTGTGTAATCGCTCTAATCGAGTTATCGATATGCTTTAGTGTATAGAGATGTTTGAAGATAATCATTGGTAGCTTTACCGGTTCTTCCCACCGCTTACATCAGATCAAAATCTATGTGGTGACGTGTTTGATACTTTTATTGTTCTTTAAATTTTCCACAATCCAAACATTTATTGTTAATATAAAACTATTTTCATCATTATATAATACATTTAAATTAGTTTTTCGTACTCACGGCTCGGAAAAATTCAGAAATTGATTGCAAACTATAAGAAAACTAATTTTATAAACCTTGCAATGCAAAATTTCATGATTGTAATTCATTTTACCATATGTATGTACTTGGCAAAAATTACAAAAAAGAAAAAACTATAGTTACTCGATGGCCTGTGGCCGGCCGTTGAGAGAAATAGAGGTACTCGATGGCTTGTGACCGACCATCGAGAGAGATTCCTAGCACGCCACCCGTCCGGCCCAAATTTTGTTTTCGCGCTCAAATGTTCTCGACGGCTAACGGTAAGCCGTCGAGAGAGGTTAACGCGGTTTTTGTGGACTGCCACCCGTGAGCGCCCATGAGCGGTCATTGATCCGCTCTCAATGGCTTGAGTGCCTGCC
This sequence comes from Olyra latifolia, assembly GCA_036346145.1. Taxonomy (NCBI): domain Eukaryota; kingdom Viridiplantae; phylum Streptophyta; class Magnoliopsida; order Poales; family Poaceae; genus Olyra; species Olyra latifolia. The sequence continues at coordinate 11,165,498 of CM070526.1, forward strand.
ATCGAGAGAGATACATATACTCAACGGGTTCTCCCTGGCTATCGAGAGTGATGGATGTACTCGACGGTCTTTTCTTAGCTGTCGAGAGAGCTTGGTGTGGTCGGTTTTTTGGCGCGATTCCTATAGTGTCATCAGTGATTGGGCTTTTTAGAATTGCCTCCAAACCGGACAACCGCTAACCATAAATAGTTCTAAGGTGAAATATAATGATTTCTAATTATTTTATCATAGTTATAGGCATCGTCCAAAGAACTATAGCAATCACTAAGCACTATGGAATATTACACTGGGTTTAGAGAGACCATTTGTGAGTCTTAGGTTAGAGGAGCACTACGGATGCCCTCTGGATTTCACTTATGCATGATTATCTCTATAATCACATATATCAAGCTGGCTTGATTACGCAAACAGGGATAAAATTGATCAAATTCAAATTTTTTGGATTAAAATGTAGAATAAAAATCACAAAAACCTTTAAATAGTTTAAATTTATTGGAAGTGTTATTGGCACCATGTTTCATTTTTGGAATACTTCCAACCATCTCTACTCCAGTCCTTGTCCTGTGCGCCTGGCATACATTTCGAAATTCTCGATATAAGGTACACCAAACAAGTACTACAGCATTTTGTTAGAGCAGAACGGTCCTTTCATTAACTTGTCGAGCGCTCGCGCTTTTTTAAATAAATATTATATTACTATCTAAAATCTCACCGTGTCGTTCTTCTATGCTCTATGATCTGGTATATACCCGAAATCTCACTATGTCGTGCTTCTACTCCTTATAGCTATAATCTGGTATATGTTGAGTTGATAAAAAAAATTCCTAAAATACAACACGCTAAAATAAGAAAGTTGCACAAAACTTTCTAAAATGCATGAAGTAAGAAAGCAAACTAAATGAGTAGAAAGTATCTTGCAATGTCTAGATTATTGGATCGAGAAACTGTATGGCTAAAATTAGGTGTAAAATGGACCGACACTCACTATTAAGCGTTTTTTAATTGTAAAGATAAAGATAAGTTGATATGGCTTGATCTGGTATAGTAGTACAATGCGTATGATCTAGCATGTAACATGGCTCATATACGATCCGTACGACACAAACCTGATGTTCGTACTTGAAAATCTCAAAGTCTAGAGATAGACTCCCCATCTCCTTTCCCCTTGCTATAGGAGAGAAAAGGTGGCTAGAGTGGCGATCATGAGTCTAGTGCGGATCTAGCTGGCCCCTCGCCTACAGAAGCATCGTCAATGTCAGAGAAAGAGGATGGCTGACCGGATGTATCGAGAAATGTATATTAATAGTATAGTTAGACTATTCATTGCTAGGGTTCTATTGTTGGCGTTGTTCTAGTGGTCAATGAGTGCTTTGCTAACCTTAGGCACACAACTCCGAAAAATGTGTCGTAGTCTTCGCCTTCGCTGGAGATAGGGGATGAGCTTGTAGCCATTACTGAGTACAGTTCTAGAGCTTAGGTCATTAGCTTCATCATGGGTAATAGCGGAGATGCGGTCTAGGCTAGCACCCTCAAGGTTTTCATAGGTGGCGGTGTCGGTGTCACTCTTCCTCTACTGAGTCCGAAGTGGAGGTCGTTGATGCTCCTTTATCGTCCTTCAAGCGCCTCGATTCTATTGTCGTGACGCTGGAACTTGCGGCCATCCAAAATTTGCGATCTTCGGTTGGATCTCATAGGAGGATTGGGGTTTGGCTTGGCCGACCTGCTTTGTCTTTAATCAGCTCACCGCCACGCACCACAGTGGAGGAGACCGAAGCTGAAAAAGTTTGCAGTGGGGTCCTGTGGGTGTTGTGCTTGTAATTTGTTTATCAGAGACCTTGATGTAATGCAAGGATGTAATGTTTTAGGATTTTAATACGATTCCCTCTCTTTAAAAAAAGTACAGAGCGTTCGAGACAAACAAGATATTTTTTTGTGTACTTGGAATGTACGATATCATTCGTACATTTCCATGTACTATCGTAGGCGCAGTAAAATGGAGATAGAGCAGGGCATACACGTGACGATTTTGTAAGGGAACAATTCATTAGTTGAAGTGGTCATCACAATGTCATCTACATGTTATACGCCGCAATGTATTTTTTCTAGCCATAAGAACGGGGCAAGGGAGCTGGACGCGCAACGTTCCCCCCAGAAGTGTGCTGGACGTGGCGAAGTGACGGTAAAAAAAGACCATGGCACACAACCGTGCTTCTTGGTACAAATGCTTTACAACCACCACGCCAGGTGCAACCAAATAATGGAGTGCTTCGACACCAAACCGTCAGAATCGCCTTCTGGTTCTGCACCGATCGACAATCGAAGCTATTTAGCGACCAAAACCAACAAAAATCTTCAGGCGCATGGGTCCAGGTCATCAGACGCTCCGGTTCCGGTTCATTCTCGCGAGCTCCTTCTCCAGCTCGTCCAGGCCACCAACCTCCTCCAGCTCCTGCATTCCCACAGCCACACGCGCGTTGAGACGGCGGTACAAGGGAATCAGAGCGCTTGTCCTGCGCTGGGCACGGGCAAGGAGAGGACAAATGGATAGGCACCGCTCACTCACCTTGGGTCCCAGGAACAAACCATACGGCACGCCCTCGAACTTGTCCATGTGGTGTATCTGCTCGTGACACCGCCATGGAGCCAAACCACACACACAAAATCAGAGAAAAATTGATTATTTTCAGTTCAAGTCACCAAGTCGGTGGTACTGTTAGTAGATAGGAGTGGTTGCCAGTGGCAAGTCGCTAGCCTCGTCGTCGTACCTTGTGAGCCGCAGCCACTCGCCGGAAGTAGGGCACATTCGCGATGGGGCCGACGGGGAAGCGACGGTGGACCAGGCCGTCGTGGACGAACATGTAGGCTATGCCGAATAGCGTAATCCCGAGGCCCTGTGGGAAACGGACACGTGGCAGGTCAGATCCCATTCGGATGTCTCTGGCAGGTGGGCCCGGCCGACCAGGCTGACTAAGGGGGTGCCTGGGATTACCGCGCCGAAGCAAAGGCCGGGGAGGAGGCCGCGGTGGAAGAAGCCGTAGGCGAGGAGGGAGATGGCCGGCACGGCGTTGATGATGGCGAACACGTCGTTGAGCTCGAACGGGCCGTCGCGGGGCCGGTGGTGCGACTCGTGCATTTGCCACAGGGACGCGTGCCACAGCGCCCGGTGCGCCCACCGCGCCCAGAACTCCATCCCAACCTGCACGCCGCGGCCGCGAGCATGTCAAAATCAGACGAACGCGAGCAGCAAGCGAGAGGTTGATTCCAGAGTGCCGGTGCGGCTTACCGCCGCGCCGACGGAGAGCGCGAACGTGCCGAACATCTCCGTCACTGGTACCTCGCCGCCCTGCACGGACGCGTCGTCGATTCCAGCAATGGTCAATAGCAACGGGGAGATGAATCGACCATCAATGGGCGTGCATGATAATATGATATACCTCTAGTTGCCAGGTGAAACGGTAGTACACAGCGGCGACGGCCATGGACGTGATGCCGAGGCTGGACAAGACGGCGGCCACCAGGTAGGTCCGCCTCTCGGACTGCTTCCGCGCCTTCCGCTCCGCGATGCGCCGCGCCGCCACGGCCGCCGCCTCTTCCTCCAGCGAAGGAGAAGGCACCGGAACCGTCACCGGAGCCGGTGCCTGCGGATGCTCCGTCTCCGTGTCCTGCGGAACGAAGCACGTCACGGTCCCGAGCCGGCGCCGGCGCGGGGTCCGCGTGAGCGGGGAGAACGGAAGTGGGCGACCAGAAAGAGACGGATGCATCCGGCGGTGAGCGGCCGCCGCCGCGAGGAGGTGGTTCTTGACGGTGAAGCTCGTCATAGCGGCCCCGGAGAGTCCGGCGGCCATGTCTCGGCGTTCTTAGTGCTACACTCCCTCTCGGGTGCGCTTTCCTGGGAGGCTGTAAATAGACAGGGACGGAGCTGGAGAGTGCGACAGGAGAAGCGAGGAGACAGGCTGTAGGCGATTAGGCGAGCTAGCTAGGCTACTTTAGACGCCGAGAGGCTTGCTTTTGAACGCGTGTAAGCTTGGAGGAAGAAGTGGAGTTCAAATTGAACTCTCGTTTCTCGTTGGACAACATTAAAGACAATTATACAATTGTATGGGCAATCACTTTTTATGGATAACTTATTTTTATACATAACCATATTGGTTCCTGTGCTATAATCGATTACAAATATATAGATAATTTTTTTTTTCTCTTTCTTTTTCATCCACATAAGCAAATAGATGAGATAGTAACTCTTATATATAGTAGCTGTCTATACATCATATATGCTATAAGGAATCAGTTCTTAGAAGTAGAATACAAGCAATTGCGATGACCAAGTTACGATATTACAGTGATATATGTATACTAACCAGTTGACTCAAAAATCTAAACTAATAAAAAAATATAGGCAATTCACTTGTACTTGGTTAAGGTGACATGCCTGCCAGTTGAGCTGAGCGTGAGTTCAGATTTTTACCAACCGGATAGCACAAACCTGCAGAATTACCACCCTGCACGTAGCACGACGCCACCACACACGCAACATCGGTTTGTACCGTGCACAGTGGCTGCACCCGTGGGGATCCTGTGGCCTGGGGCAGCAACACGCTCTCGCCTCCCCCGCCCTTCTCTTCTCTGGACAAGAACCCGGGATAGCGCAGGCCGTTGGATCGGTAGTGTGGTCCCGGCCCCACAGGGTCTCGCGGCCACGGGAATGGATCATGGATGGAGCCATCAGAAAAGTGCACCGGCGACTAGCGAGACGAAGAAAAGCCGGACAAGAAACGGAGAGCAGAAGCAGCTCCGTCGAATGTGCAGAGAACGAAGGATTACTCCTCTGTCCCCTCATCTTTGATGGAGAATTGGAGATCCTTTCTTCCCAGTTTCCTCTCCTTTCACTGACACGGCATGGACTTTATATGTCGTGCACTTGTACGTACCAAACGTTCAATTCGGAAACACCTGGGTTTGGGATTTGAGGGCAGGCATGAGGCATCCACAATTCCACATCATGGGATGCGTCTTGGACAGTCGGAACCAATGGATGGCGCTGCTGCCTCTTGCTGCTGTGGCGCTACGCATGTAGCCCATTGGGCTGAGCACTCATGGCCCGTTTAGGTTTTCTCTGATTTGAAAGCACCCTATTGGTTCCTCACTCTCTGAGGGGGGGAAACCGCAAGAGCAGGACTTTACCTTCTTGGTTTTTGACCTCAATCGAGGATAAAATCCCCTGGCTGGTTTTCTAAAGGAGCACAGTTACACAGCTACTGGGTTGTGGACTATCTTTCATTTGATTGAAAAATATGTGACACTTGAAACATTTTCACCAACCTGTCGGCAATCTAGTGTTTTCTAAAAGGAATCATAAATCCAACTATCATAACATTTTTCCTCAACACATCAAGACTACACTTGATAGCGTCTTTTTATTGAAAACCCATCGAGATTTCATGTATCTACCAACGGGCCTACCACACCTTAGATGTCGTCTTTGTGTAATGACTATCATTGTTTTCCTTTAAATGCTTTATAGGTTTTGGATACTTGTCGCACCTAGAATAACATGTAATAGTCCCAAAAGGCTAAATATATAGAATGTGTATTTTTTTTAAAAAAAAATTCTTCATCCTTTTGAAATAATACAACTTAAAATCACATGTCAAGATACATGATCAAATAACTATTCAAAAAACCACTGGGCATGGATGGCTATATAGTGTAAATATGCTTCATACATATTTTTTTCCAAGCTATAGATTATGATTTACAATGAGTAAACTGAGTAATGAAGATTTAGGTGGTGAGATGGTTTAATTGGTTTGCATCCACCAGGCCACATATCATTTTTGAGGAAAAAAAATAAATATGAAAGATGGTTTCACTTGGATGTCATTGAAAATCAACTGTTTTCCACATGATCTCTTACATAATTAAATCTAGACTTGCATGTATATATATAATCCCATAGATCAGGCAAAAAGTTGGCGGAAACAATCTTGTAAGAATTCATAGCATAGGAAAGTATGTTTCGCAAAGCAAGAATTCCTATGATCCAAATTGAAGGGCAGAGGTGCCCACCAAAACAAAGATCCAAATTAAGCACTGTGGCGTGTCTCTCCATATTTCTTTTTTTTTTTTATAGTAGAGATGTATCGCTATTAATCCAAAAATAGAAATCAGATAAGAAACATATTCTCTTGATATCCTCAAGGACTATGGTGCCATGTAAATTACCGTAGCTGTTCTTTTTTTTGTTGCATTTTTTATACCTTAGGCATGTATGTACTAATCACACCGGACAAAAAAAAAACAATTATAGCACCAAAATTTCACAACATATGAACAAGACCAGGTATGCATGCTGGTAAAAATATTTGAACATTCAATCTTAACTTAATCCCCATGTAAGCTCTCGAGAACAAGTTTACAACAGATATCTCATAAACTCCATGCGATACTGACACGACCAAATAGATTATAGATATACATAAATATGCATACCCACTGATCGAGCATGCAAGATACATGCATATAGATCACCATGCAAACACAAGCAAACCGCATATGCCACACTCACGCTAAGTAAATTATTGTAGATTAATTCGCCCAAACTGTCCATTATCTGTCATTAGTTGTGCTCGTCTTCGAACAAAAATCCAAGCGACGACGGCCCTCCGGGTGCACAACGGACCCTCGTAGACGGTCGGTCCTAGGACGACACAAGAGTGAATTAAGCATACATGTGCACTGGGTCACTGACCAATGATCAATATGCAAGTCTACGTATGCATATTTGCTCATCTGAGCATGCATGATGCAGCTATATATGTGTATAAACACAAATTAGCGATCTTTAAGTACTAAGCTGTAGTATATACTACTCACAGTGATAAGAAGCCCGGAGTTCTTGCCTAGCTGGTTAGTATGGTAGATGTTGGAAGCAGGTCTGTGGGATACTATTGGATTCGAGTCTTCTTTCTTCGGAGGAGCAGGATACGGTTCTTGATCTGCTTCTTCCTTGATCATCTCGATCTTGTCATCCTGCAAGACCCTGATGTTTTCTGGGGCCTTCTCGGTTTCTTGCTTGGATTTGGTTGTGTGAATCCAAGTGATGTCCTCTGGCTCAAAGAGGTAACCTAGAGAGCTCCGGCCACCGCCACTGCTCCCGCCTCTACTCATCTTCTTCAGTTCTTTCCTATCTTTTTTCCTCTCTTTCTGTTGCTGTGTGAGTGAGTGGCGTAGAGCTGAGTTTGTGAGCTGATCTCCAGTGTGACAAGTTGGTGTGCGGATGTCAGCTACTTATAGAGCTTGATGTCAGTTGGGGCACACAGCACCATCTCGGCATATTGCTAGCTAGTTAAGCAATGACATGAACTGAGAATATAGTGAAAGGCATGAGGAAGCCATTTCATTATCTTTTGAGATGCATAATAAGGACCAGACCACAACAGCTTAACCTTCTCTTCCCTACCAATCTCAACCCCTCGGCACTGATCCTACGTTTTGGAAGCAAAACTAATCGATGTTGTTCAGTGTCGTCAAACTCACAAACGTTTTTGTTTAACAAGTGTTCCGATGTTGAAGGCAGTTTGTTCACCCGGACGTGATGATCCCACAGACGTCTGGTCGTGCAGGACCCCTTTTAATCACGAACAGTTCATAGTGATTTGCTGCTGATTTTGCTGGACCGGTTGGTAAGTGGGTCCATGGCGCCCAGACCGTGTGGGTGCCTGCAGTACGTTCCTCTATTCATCGTACACAAGGCAATATAACATTAAAGGACGAATAGTAGCACGTCCGAATCACCAGTTCCGAATCATGACTAACTAGTGTGACAGGATAGCAACTTTTTTGAATTCTCGAGACACTAGTCGAGCTGCTACTTAGGCCAGTGATGTTTAAGCTCGCTCGACTGGTATGTCTCCGCGCTATATACTCTACTAGTTTTTTTTTTCCGGAAACTGACACTACAACATTGTAAGTTTTATCGGAATTAATAAAGAATAGGCGTCCGATACGATCGATGTTACTCTACTAGTTCGTAAGGAAGAAACGTCTCGTCCCTTTTTGATTCCATGTGGACTCGCTTTTACTCGCTCTTCCCGGCTCACCCACATGCTCCAATGCCTTATCGCATCGTCTTTCCTCCCCTTCTCTCACTTTCATCTCTCCTATCTTCCATCTCTTCCTTAGATCCCAGCACGCTGCTCCTCTTCCACCCCTCTCCCTTCTACCATGATACTCCTCCGCACCACCACCTCTTCCTCCTCTTCCTCTCTTCCTTTCTACCTGCTTCGTCCCTCCATCCTCCTCTCTCTCATGCCCTCTCCCTCCTTATGTAGCGGCTTGGGGATGTGGTGGTGCTGGGCTTGGCAAGACCGACGGTGAGCTTGACGATGACACCGACAACGAGAGCAAGGTGGCCATACCGACCTCCTCTCGGAGCTCGCCACGTCGGCTTTCCAAGTCCGTGGTGGCTGGAGATAGGGGAGGTGGTGGCATTGTGGGAGCGGGGACGTGCTCGTCGGGTTGGAGAGCAGCGGGTTGGAGAGCACGCTGCTGCCATTGAGAAGAAGAAGAGATGAAGGATGGGATGGGAAAGAGACTAGAGGTTGAAGAAGAAGAAGGACATATTGACTTAGAAACAGTACCCTGGTATCTATGAAACATTATGATTTGCTTAGTGAAACATGATATTTGCTCTGGTAAAACAGTATGTATGTGTCGGCGTCTGGGAAACGAGCTCCACAGGCCGATATGCAAGAGTAGGGTGTGAAACCCAAGAGTGGCCTTGCCCCCTCGACCGAAGCCTTGGTGCAAGGGAAGGTGTTGTCGACGATGGATGGATGACGACGACGCGGGTGTTTTTATCCTGGTTCGGGCCTCCACTGCCGGATAACAACCCTACGTCTAGTCCTCGTTCAGTATCGTGCTTAAACGAGTACAGGGGGTGAGGCCAAGCTCGGGCTCGAGTACAATAAGTGCTCAAGACACCATGTGTGTTCCTAAAGTGACTGGACGTGGAGAACTACGGCCTAGAACTAGGAATCCTACGCAGGTGCAAGTGCTTCTTTTATAGGCGGCCTTCAGCCACTGTAGTCTGACTTCGGTTCAGTACGGAGCACCTTACCGTCTTCTGGTCACTTGTCATGTTCTTCCGTCTTGCCGGGTCATGGCGTAGCTGATCTTTAGAATCCGCTGGTCATTGGGCGTGCTTTTCCTAACTCGCCGGGCTCAGCGTCCCGACCGCTGAGCAACAGTGCGTGTCTTTCTCTTTAGGGGCGAGCGGACAAGCTGACCTTTGACGTGACTGGCCACCAACCTACCAGTGGCTGTGGCAGGCGCGCATCGATACCGCGGCCACATTTAACTTGCGGTGACATGAGGGGCCCGCGGCGTCCTGCGCGCGGCGTGGCACAGTCCACGTTGGGGCCTGAGCCCTTTCTCGAGCTTTGGAAGCTCAGGAGCTAAGAAGCTTGAGCGCCCGGGTTGGGAAGCTCGGGCGCGAGCTTACAAAGCTCGCGCGGGTCCTTCCTTGGACCAAAAGTAGGTACAATGGGTCGTATCCCCATAGACCGTGTACTTTCTCCAACAGTATGTGAAACACTTTATTTTCTTTTGTAAAATATTGGTTTTGCTCCGCTAAAACATGGTGTTTGCTCTTGTGAAATATGGTGTTTTCTCTTACGAAACATTCGCTTGTATGGGTTGAAACATCTTTGAATAACCGTGGGAACATTTGCTTCAATGATGTTTCATTAGTACTTTGTCATGTTTCATTAGTACCTCGCCTATGTTGTGGCGCTTCAATAGTACGTGCATCGTGTTTCCTCAGGTATAATCAGATGTTTTAGTAGTACTTCGCATATGCTTCCTCAGGTATAATCGGATGTTTCAATTTTATGCCTTTTCTTCTTGACACTTGTTGGGTTTAGTCTCACATCGGCTATTGGTTGTGAGGGAGCACAACTTAAAAGGTGCGGCGTCCATCACTCATCAAGCTAGTCTTTTGGGTTAAGTGGGCCCAGTACTTTGGCTGTGGTTCCAGTTGGGCTTATAGATGTAGCAACCCAATGGGACCTTGGACTATGTGTTGGTCTCAGAGGAGCTGGAACACAATGGGCCAGGAGCTAGGCCGGATCGTAGAGGGCTCTAACAAGTTGTATCAAAGCTTCATGTAGATGTAGAAGGGCCAGTAGGATGTGGTCGCAACGGGCCAGAAGTTGGGCCGGGTCATAGCAAACTATAACAAGTGGTATCAAAGCTTCATATGGATGTAGCGGGCCCAATGGGATGTTGTCCCGAGACTATGTTGGTCTCGGGGAGGGAGGACGGATCGCTACGGACCAGGAGCTAGGTCGGATCGCTGCAGGCTCTAACAAATGGTACGAAAGGTTTAGGTCTGAAACCCGGAACAAGTCTCTAGGGGATGTGGTCTCGGGACTATGTGTTGGTCTCGAGGGAGCTGTATCACTATGGGCCAGGAGCTGAATCAGATCACTTCGGGCTCTAACAAATGGTATCAAAGCTTCAGGTCTGAACCCTGAAACACATCTCCAGGGGCTCTAACAGGTGGTATCAAAGATTCAGGTCTGAAACCTGGAATGTCTCCAAGATTGCATGGTGTTGAGCCGAGTCCCACGATGTGTGATGGGGGAGATTGTTGGGTTATGTCTCACATTTGTTATTGGTTGTGGAGTGGGGGCATAACCATCCATCAAGCTAGTTTTTGAGTGGGCCCAATACCTTGGTTGGGCGTGTGGATGTAGCAGGCTCAATGAGACCTGGTCTCGGGACTATGTGTTGGTCTCTAGGGAGCCAGATCGCTGTAGGTAGGAGCTGGGCAGGATCGCGGTGGGGTCTAACAACACTAAATGCGTCACAAACGCGTGGATCCTAGGGTTACATGTTAGTGACTCCAGACATAAAACCATACAATTATAAGTATCTCACAGCCTTCTCTTTTTTTTATCAAAATACTAGCTAAGACCTATGGGATATTGGTGTGCTTATATGATCCATGTGTATTGTTTGACAGGCATTATTTTATTCAGCTTAAAAGATGTGGTAGATTATGGCTCTGTTTCTTTCGGCGGTTTCTGGCGGTTGGCGGTTTTACTGTAGCAAATTTATAAATTTTTGAAAAAAGTTTAAATGAGCCAAAAAAATAATCTTAAAATTTTTTTACTGTAACGAACCACCGGCCGCCGGCGGTCCGCGAAAAGGAACGGGGCCTATAATTTGAATGGTTGTGGATATTCAATAGAAGAAGACCTAGAGAGGCCAAAAGTATTAAAAATTGGTTTTAAAAGTTTTGAGAAGAAACATTGAGATCTTTAAAAAAATGACTATAAAACACCAAAATATTAATCTTATAAATAACTACGAAGCACCAAAACACAGAGACCTTTAAAAATGACTGCAAAGCACCAAAATGTTTTGCCTTGTAAATAAGAAATCTCTCACCGTAAATTATAAATCGATTTAAGCCGAAAAATTAATATCCCGGATGGCGGTGCAACCGAAGTTGGCTGTTGGGGGGCTACTGACACCAAACCATTCAGCAGATGCGTACCGCCATGGACCAAATGGTGAGTTTGCTGGGTTGTTCCGGCGATGGCGACGCTGTAGTTACTTAGGCTTACATCAGTAGAGCGACGGCTACTTTACGAGCTGAGAGTGAGAGGTGAGGCCGTGAGAGTGACCATTGATCTCTGCTCGGCATCGGAAAGATTGCCTCGACGGACGACCGACAGGTCCAGACTGACATGGGATTGCCACCACGGGGTGTGGCGACGGTTGAGCAATGTTGGGGGAGCTTTAAGGCCTGTAGCAGTTGCGAGGCCCGGCCCACCTCTCCCATCACGGCCAAATCTTGACCTAACGCTGTTTTGCCCGGGCAACCCGTTCATGTGGAAGTGGAGGTGGAGTGGAGCCCATCGCTTTATTGGCTCGAAAGGATCAACAGAGACATCGGTGCTACATCGTTCACATGAGTAGCAACATTGCCGTTCCATGATTGCCACCACGGATGCCCAGCACCCACTGCACGGCAGCACAGGATACCACGGGTAGTGCGCCCCGAGCTTAAGCTTTAGCAAAAATTATCTATTGCCATATTCGGGTTTGTGTTTGGAAACCATTAAAATTTCATAAAATTTATGTGGAAATTTTGAGAGCGAAAAGATGAACTCGTTGCTCTGTGATACAATGGTAGGTAGATAAAAAGAGCCTGTTTGGCAACATTGTCTTAAAAAAATGCTATGTAATACATACAGCTTTAAAAATGTGTATTTCTTATACCATAGTTTAAGCTAGTTTCATTTTAACTCCGTTTTCCTGTACTGTGCTTTGTTTAGCATGCATGGTTATCTAGTATGTACAGGAACTTTAAAGTTATTATTGCACAAAGAAGAGATGGAAGGCACCGTTTCAGTTAGAGAAAATTTAGGTGAGAAGTGGAGTTGCAAAGGATTAAAACAAACGATGGTTGTGACGGTAAGAGCTATGGCATGAGCTTACTTTTTCGTATCCAAACACAATATGAAATCAAAACCTGGGTTATATAAGAAAACAGAGTTATATCACACATAAAAAAGTCCTTTTTTTAGAGAAGATATAAACAGTCTCTTATATTGCTCAGTTGCCTACAGAATCCGTTTGATATTTGTTTTTTTGAGTATTTCAAACACCAAATACCTGCTACCACCTCTGCCAGCTAAACGAAATCCAGGTGAACAAATGTAAGTCCCTGAAAAAAAAAAGGCAATGGCGTTAGCGATCACAGTGAGAATCGCCGTCTGGCGGAGCACGGGTGGGTCTGGCCTGACAGGCTGCGGCTTCCCATTGTCAAGTCAGGCCTTTGAACCATTGGATGTAATTTGCCGGCCTTCCCATTGTCAAGTCGGGCTTTGCACCATTGGAAGTAATTACCGGGCCAAGCTGAAAGTGATAAAACAACTATCTTTCTCAGTAACCTTTCGAGGGGATTCTGCTGTGTGTTGACCATAAGCTACGGATTCCGGATTCCTAGTATAGAGTGTAGTAGACGACTGAAAGGGATGTAAACTCGGGCGCTTTGCAAATGACCGTGATTTGTGATTTCTAGAATGGGTACAAAGATCATTTGTGATTTCAAAGATCATTTGTGATTTCAAGCATTTTGAGTTTAGATCTGCCAGCTTCACTCATTCTCTTTCTAAAAATACGGCAATTTCAGATTTTTTTGGCGACTTCTGTTCTGAATTAGGTTCTCCATTCATCGCTCAGTCGTATGAAATCTCTTCTCATGGATGCCATAGGCACCTCCGAAGTCTGACATGCGAAGTTTGTTCATAATTTGTCATAGCAATGACATGAAAACCAGAAAAATTTACAAGAGAAGAAACACGCCATGGTTTGACAGAAGAGCACTTCTGCGTAAGATCAGAAAGAGAATAATGATGGTTATCGGTCACTGAAAAATCAGAAACACGGACCAGTCTTTTCTCATCACATCCTACAAAAATCTAAGGGAGAAACACATAGCAATGGCAAAGAGGTCATCAGAGACTTAAAATACTAAGAATCACATCATGCATCATATTGTTGCAGTTCTCTATCCTCATCTGACCAATACAGCCGTCTCACCCCGAAGGAAAACATCCAAACAGATCACAAAAGCCACCAAAGAGAAGCAGAAAGAGTTGAGTACAAAGTGTTGTAGTGAGTGGGTGTTGAGTCCAATGTGTTGGCTGGCTGTGTGTACCAGTGGGTTGAAGGTTAGAATGTTTGGACGCAGACTCTACGAATGTAATATTTTGGTTCCGTCGAATGCAGTGGAATTCAGGTGCTTCCCCTTCTAAAGAAAAAAAGAAAAAGAGTTATGTAAATTAAAAAAATGTGTATTTTCTTATACCATAGTTTAAGCTAGTTTCATCTTAACGCCGTTTTCCCTATGACTGTCCTTTGTTTAGGTTGCATGGTTATCTACGGGAAACTTTTAAGTTATTATTGGACAAAGAAGAGAAGATGGAAGACACAGTTTCAGTTAGAGAATATTTACGTGAGGAGTGTAGCCAATTTTCCCTTAAAAAAACACATGGTTGTGACGGTAACAGAGTTATGGCATAAGCTTTTTTTTATCCAAACACCATATGAAATCAAAACTAGGGTTAATATAAGAAAACAGAGTTATATCATGCATCAAAAAAGTCTCTTAATTCGCTCAGCTACCCAGGTAATCCGTTTCGATATTTGGTTTTTTGAGTATTTCAAACACCAAATTACCTGCTACCACCGTGGGTACCACCTCCGCCAGCTAAACGAAATCCAGGTGAACAATGTTAGTCAGTGACAAAAATGGCAGTGGAAATTAGCGATCACAGTGAGAATCGCCGTCTTCGGAGCACGGATGGGCCGGGCTGCGGCTTCCCATTGTCAAGTCGTGCCTAGCACCATCGGATGTAACTTGCCGGCCCAAGCTGATAGTGATAAAACAACTCTCTATCAGTAACCTTTCATGGGGATTCTGTGCCGTGTGTTAACCACAATCGGTATCCTCTGTCTTTGGTTCAAAAGACAGAGGATGAACAGTAACCATGCATTTTGGCCTGCGAAAATACTGTTCATTGCTACAGTACCAATGAGCAGTACCCGAGAACACGATTCAGCGTTTCATTGCCTGATGAACAGTGCTCTGCCGGTACTGCTGCTACAGTATTCTCTGCCTTTTTACCTCTCTGTTACAGTGTTCTCTGCCTTTTTGCCTTCAGCACAGTGCAAAGGCTTACCTTCTCTGCTACAGTGCTCTCTGCCTTTTTGCCTTCGGCACGGTGCCGATCGGTGTTAACCATATGCTCCGGATTCCGGAATGCACTGTTTATAGGATTCCGGAATGCATTTTTGTAGGCAAGATGTGGGCTTGTTTAGCTGATGTACTAAGTTTATTAACAAATACCAGGTCTTACATTTTTTTTAAAAAAGGGCAAAGCTAGACAAAATACAGTAAAAATGGTTTCCAACCAAAGACACGAAGACACCGTTTCTTTTGACGGTCTGATGTTCGACTGTTTGCTACAGTAAATTTGTAAAATTTTAATTATCTTTTTAGATTCATTATACTTTCTTTTTCAAAGACTTATAAATTTACTACGGTAAAACCACCGACCGCGGAAAGAAACGGGCCAAAAACTCGGACGCCGACGCCTTGCAAATGACTGGTGAATTATAACTTCAAGCATGGGCACAACGATGATTTGTGATTTCAAGCATCTGAGTATAGATCCGACAGCACCGCTGAAGATTATTATCTTTCTAAAAAAAGGGCAATTTCAGAAGCTTATTACCTTTGTAAAAATACGGCATTTTACATTTCTTTTGGCGACTACTATTCCGAAATTAAATTCACCGGTCTGAACGGCGAGTTCCGAAATTAAGTTCACCGTTCTGTTCCGAAATTAAGTTCACCGTGTAGCTTACAGTTTGATCTATCCTGAATAAACCAGTGAACATTGAAGTATCTCCCATAGATGGAATAAAGCAGTGAACAGAGAAACAGGGAACAGAGAAGTGTCTCCAATAGGTGGGAATAATCCAGTGAACAGAGATATCCAATAGGGATTTATTGCTCAGTCGTATGAAATCTCTTCTCATGGATGCCGGAAGCACCTCCGAAGTCTGACATGCGAAGTTTGTTCATAATTCGTCATCGCAATGGCACGAAAACCAGAGAAAAAAAAAGTAATATTGACAAGAGAAGAAACACGCCATGGTGTGACAGAAGAGCGCTTATGCGTAGGATCAGAAAGAGAATAAAGATGGTTATCAGTCACTAAAAAATCAGAAACACGGACCAATCTTTTCATCACATCCTACAAAGATCCAACTTTCCAAATAGAAAAGTTTTTGGGGACAAACACAACAATGGCAAAGAGGTCATCAGAGACTTAAATACTGAGAATCACATCATGCATCATATTGTTGCAGTTTTCTATCCTCATCTGACCAACACAGCCGTCTCAACCAGACGGAAAAACATCCAAGAAAATCACAAAAGCCAACAAAAAGAAGCAGAAAAGCCACAAAGGAATCAGTATTCGCACGGTAGAAAGATCGACCAACCAAGAACTCTACAAAATAAGAGAAAAGATCGACTAAGAACTCTACAAAATAAGAGGAAAGATCGACCAGAAAAGATCAACCAAGACCTCCACAAAATAAGAGAGAAAATAAGAGGAAAGATCGACCAGGAAATATCAACCAAGAACTCTACAAAACAAGAGGAGGTAGAAGCAGAGGAGACTCAGGAGAGACGGCGGTTTTCGCAGTATAAGGAGAGCGGCGCAAGTGATTTGTGAATTGTGATTTCCTCCCGACCCCTCCTTATAAAGGCGTGGAGACAAGAAACCCTAGAAGGCCCAAAGTGTGTTTGGGCCGGGCCCATTTGCAGCACAACACGGTAGTACGACCCGATTGATGAGGTTAAGAAGGTTCTGGAATAAACGATCCTCGATGTAGTTTCGGAAATCCTGGCTGTGTATTTGATTTCTGCTGAAAAACTCAGGCCGAACCCATCCCTCAGTATATTAAAGTCGTCATCATCAATCAATATATTAAGCTGATATATTAAAGGGCAAGATTTTAGCACACAACTAGCCTATCCATATCGGCCGCCACCCGGCCATATTCAGGCCCTGTTCAGCTTATGAGGTCCTATTTGTCTAATTTAGAATTAGGACTTATCTTCGTTTAAAATAAAAACGATTTATTTTTCAAATCTGTTTTTCTATCTCAAAGACGTGTCTAAAACCTTTAAAACACGAGTCGAACGAAGTGATCTGACTCTCGAGGATAACTCAGGAAGCTCTCGAAGTTAGCAAAAAAAAAGTCAAATAAGACAAATAAGTCAAATAAGATAAGCTAACGACAACATGGCCTCAATCGGCCAGCACGAATGGTTTTTTCTAAAAAAAACCCTATGCTTACAATATATCAACCCGCAATCCACATATTCCTATGCAAAGCCATGAAGCCGTCCAATCGCGCCGCCTCTGCGGATCCACCAACTGCCGTCTATCCATTCCCATTTGCAGATAGCCCCTTCCTTTATACTGGATCAACTTGAGGCCTGCCTTCTAAGACCATCTTCAACCATTTTTTCTTTATTTTGTTTCCTTTTTGATTTTATTTTTCACCATCTCTAACAGAATTCTTTGGAAGAGAATGATACAGAGAAAGAAGAGAGAATCCCTTTTCGAAGTAAATGAAAAGGATAATTCCTTTTGAAAAAAGTAAAGGAAATCTGTTTGAGCATCAAAAAGGACAAGATTTTTTTACAGAAACATGTCTGCGACAGGACTTCGGGTGTATAAGACCATCTCCAACCCTTTCTCACACTTTCATTCCCTTTCCTACCCTTGACAGGAATCCCTTCCTAGAATTTGTTCGTTCCCAGAGCTGCACTCCAACAACATTCCCTTCCCTATTCCCTTCGCTTCACAACATCAATATTTTAAAATTCATACGTAACCGCTATTTGACATACGCTATACATACGAGGCTGTATTTTGACGTATGACCATGTATATGCCTGCATTAAGGGCTAAAAATAATATAAAATAAAATGATGATTATGAAACCCACCACGGGTGCCCAATGAGCACCACAGTCCGTGTATTACGGACTCGACGCTGTTGACCGGTCTCCGTGTGTCTTATCGTGATGTGTCCCATCAGACGTAGTCT
Source organism: Olyra latifolia (assembly GCA_036346145.1). NCBI lineage: Eukaryota > Viridiplantae > Streptophyta > Magnoliopsida > Poales > Poaceae > Olyra > Olyra latifolia. The sequence continues at coordinate 11,183,209 of CM070526.1, forward strand.
GGTCACCACCGGACTGAACCGGACTCAGTCCGATGGACTACAGAACGGTGCATGGAAGTAGCTTCTCATAGAAGGAATCGTGAATGGTAACATAGCTTGCTAGCGAAGGAACACCTCGCAGGAAGATTGCGTGCAAGGTAAGGAATCGTGGCATCTAGGATAGCTTGCAGGAGAAGGATCCCCTGCAGGCCTATAAATAGAGAGGACAAGCTTGAGATCAAGGCCATCAGAACCATCAACCACATAGAGATATATGAGTTCTTGGGGTTTCGAAGGGTCCTCTGCCCCATAGTTCTCTTCGTCTAACGATGATGACGAGGAAGTTATTCTCCTCGCCGTCATCGAGGAGGAGGAACTAGGTGCATAGGGCGGCAACCGCCGGCGGGGCTCAATTCCTAGACACGCTGTCATCGATTGAGGGCATCCCGATAGTGCTACAAGGCTGTATGGGGATTACTTCGCCCGTTCGCTGGCAGTACGGTCGTGCAATTGACTTTTCCATAGGTAGTATACACCCTGAAAAGTGCTTTGCTTCCTCTTATCTTGGCAGGTTCAGGGTGAGCCGCCAGCTTTGCATATTGCAGCCGCTGTCGAAGCACAAGACGACTGGTTCAAACAAAAGCGAGACGCCACAGGGAAGCTTGGCCTATCGTCGCTGCAAAAGATGACTGCAGCCATTCGCCAGTTGGCGTATGGAGTCCCTGCGTATAGGGGAAAGCATATCACTCCTAGCAATGAAGAAGTTCGTCCAGGACATTATCGTAATATTCTAGGCCGAATATCTTCGAGCTCCAACACCGCAGGACACGACGCGTCTCCTGGCCGTTGGCGAGCAGAGAGGCTTTCTAGGGATGCTGGGGAGCATCGATTGCATACAATGGGTTTGAAAGAATTGCCCAAAGGCATGGCATGGTGCATACACGAACCATATCTGTAAGCCATCAATAGTGTTGGAAACGGTTGCCTCGTACGATTTGTGGATATGGCGTGCTTTCTTCGGTATGCCGAGGAGTCTGAACGACAAATGTTTTGCACAGATCTAATGTTTTTTCTAAGGACATTGATGGCATCGCCCCGTGGGTGAATTCTCGATCAACGGCAACAACTACAACCAACTACAACGTGGATTATTACCTAGCAAATAGTATATACCCCAAATGGGCTACCCTTGTGAAGCCAATCCTATCACCTTGAGGCAACAAGAGGATCCACTTCTCAGTGATGCATGCCGCAGCACGAAAGGATGTCAAACAAGCTTTCGGAGTCCTTCAGGTGAGGTTTGCAATAATCCAGGGTCCCGGGCGATGCTAGGACCAGGCTACACTGCACAACATCATGACAACATGTATTATCATGCATAACATGATAATTGAGGATGAGAAGGACAACCCACCACAGGAGGAGGTGTTCAAGTACATGGGCGAGCCAGCTGCCTGTTACTCGTGATCCAAACAGGTTGATCCTACATTGCATATAGGCTACGCAAACTATCCGAGACCGGCAAGTGCATCGTCGCCTTCACGATGATCTGGTGGAGCACCACTGGCTACTTCACGGAGGGGAGTAGTCCGATGAACGTTGGTGAATGTCATATATTGCTATATTTCCTTTTGCTACTGCTTAGTTGATCATCGTGTATGGGTCGATAGATCCGTAATTCGAAGGTTACATGACCACATATGCATCACATAGTACCACCATTAAAACATCTGTTTTGGGGCTGAACTACTTAAAGAAGGTCTTGTGTGGAGAATTGGTAATGGAGAAAAGGTGAAGGTTTGGGATGATCTCTGGATCCCGAGGAATGGCCCTAGGAGGCCTATCAACACTAGAAAGATACAGATCAAAGTCTCAGATTTCATTGATAGTAATTCAATGGAGTGGCATGAGGATTTCAGTAGGAATTATTTTCTTCCTGGGGATGCTTATGATATCTTGAATATTAAGTTGCCGACAAGTGCTATTGAGAATTTCTTAGCTTGGCATCTTAACCCTAGGGGTTGTTATACTGTGAAATCAGGTTATCACTTATGCCGCTCCATTCAAAAAAATAAATCTGGAGCTGTCAATAAAAGGGGCATAACTTCTAGTAATAATTATGATCCTGCTTGGAAGAAACTGTGGAAGGCTGAATTACCTCCAAGATTGAAACATTAACTATGGAGAATATGTATGCACAATTTGCCAACTGGGCCTAATTTAGTTAAACGAAATATTTCAGTTAACCCAGTATGCATTTCTTGCGGTTTGGATGAAGATGACATCATTTCCTCAATTGCCCTGCGGCTGTGATGTTTTGGGATAAGTTGAAGCAACTGTTAAGAGATTGAGATTTTTTAGATCCTTGAGAAGATACCGGGAGGTATCACAATTTATTGTAAAAAAGCTCTAAGAGATTTCACTTTACAAAATGATGGGCACATGACTAACATACCTTTTCTCAGCTGGGTTCTGAAAATCATTTCTGAAGCTCCTTCAGCTGAGTTATCGGTGTTCACTCTGGGCTCGTCGGAGTTGTGGCAGCGTAGGAACAAAATCTTGTTCCAGGGCCAGGCAACATCCATTGATGAAATGGTCTTTAAGGTTTAACGAACCTGGGAAGAAATTTCAATTTCAAGTAAGATAATCAGCGTCCCGAGGGACAAGAAACAAATCGATATTCCTTCTTCAGGGCTTACATGTGTGGTGGATGTGGCGTTTGACCCAGGGAGCCGTCAGGCGGTGGTGTCGGCGGTCCTCTTTAAATCAGCTGGAGAGGTGATTGCTCTGAAGGTAGTGGAGGCTGGTCGCGCCATGGATTCCGAAGATGCCGAGCTCAAAGCAGTACATGAGGCAGCGGTGTTAATCGAAGGAATGGGAAATCCAGCTAGGATTTTAAATTCCTTGCCCCTCAATTGGGTGGCCAATTTTGATCTGCCCCTCAATTCATTGCCCCTTAATTATTTGCCCCCTGTGTCCACTAATTTCTTCATTTCTTACCCTTATGGACCAAAATACCCTCATGCCCTCTTCAAATTTTTAGAGAAATTGCCCTCCGGCCACTTCCTCCACCTGCTCGCCGCCGCGAACTCGGCCAGCTCGCCGTCGCTGTCAAACTCGCCGCCGTCGAGCTCCTCTCCACGACCGCCGTCTAGCTCGCCCCCACCACCGCCATCTAGATCCGTCCCGCGGCTGCCGTCGAGCTCGCCTCCATCGCCGCCATCGAGTTTGCCCTCGCGGCCACCGCCATCGAGCTCGCCTCCACCACGATCATCGTCGAGTTCGCGGCCACCGTCTAGATTCGCCCGCGACCGCCGTTGAGCTTGCCTCCACCACCGCCGTTGAGTTCACCACCGCCCGGCCGTAGTTGAGCTTCGCCCGCCGCCGCCGTCTAGATCCGCCCATGGCCGCCGTTGAGAGCCGCTTCGCCCGCCGCCACGGCCATTGTCGAGTTCTCGCCGCCATACCGCCACAACCGTTGTGGTAGTCGTCGAGCTTCTTGCCGCCGTCATCACGCCGCCATTGCTGTTGCTTTCGCCGTGAAGGAGGCGGAAGGGAGGAAGAAGAGGTGTGAAGAAGGAAGATGGGGCATTTACGTCCGAGTGGCTAGAAATGAAGAAATTAGTGGCACGGGCAAATAATTAAGGGCAACGAATTGGGGCGAGATCAAAATTGGCCATCCAATTGAGGGCAAGGAATTTAAAATCCCAAATCCAGCTACTCATTTCAGATCCGACAAAGATAAACGTGGTAGCAAGATTGAACTCACCTCTCCTTAGCGATCAACTGGCGCGACGGTGAAGAACAAGCTTGAATCGATCCTGGTGCCACAATCCAAGATCGGGAAGAGAGGAGTTCACGCGGTGGGGAGTGGTCGGTGAGAATCCGGCTATTCCACCGAAATGCAAAAGGCTCTAGATGATGAGCCGCTAGTCAATGAGTGTTTCCAAGCTTAAATGGGCTAGCTTTTGGGGGGGGGGGGGTTATTTTTTTTTCTGATATACACATATCTAGCCCAATTTCTCTCCTATGGTACACATCTCCTCTTGCATAGCTTTAGAAAATTTTTTTAAAAATATTTATTTTTATTCGTTATATCAAAATTACTCGTCGGAATTGAAAAATTACAAAATTAGCCGCCCGTCGCCCCGGATTGGGGCGATCGCCCGGCATTGGGGCGATAGGTGGCCCGCTCCGTCGACGCCGTCTCCGGCCGTCCCTGGGCCGTTCGTGGGCGTTAGTGGCCCGAGCTATCACCCAAATATGGGGCGATTGCCCAACACAATGGCGATAGGTGCTCCAGTAAATATTTTTGGCCTAAACAAATGACTATATGATATATATTATTTATAATCTGTATATATATATTATGTATTATATGTTATCAGGATGTTAAATATAATAGTTATAACAAATATAAGTAAATAAATAGTTATAAAAATATGAAAATAAATATGATCAAGATATATGGCCTCATTATTTGGACTATTTAATCTTAAAAAATAATAATATGGAAATAATGGATAAGTTTATTGAGTTTTTAATATTAATAATTATTTGGAAAAATAAATAAATAACTACAAGAATAAAGCGCCTCTGCTTCAAGAGATTTAATCATAAACATTTATATGCCGATTGAAGGTAAAGTGCTCTCGGGAAATTTTATTATCGATTATAAGAAAGTTCCTCTTGAGTACAACGGGATATTTTCCTTGCTTGGTAGCATCAGTCCAAATCCTTGCGCGATGTGCCTCTCGCTTTCTCTCCCTTCGGCCTCTCGAGCCTCGGCTGACTGGCGTTCGGCGTCCTCTTGTCGCTTCGGTACCCCTCTGCGAACGCTATGCTTCTCCTCTTGCTCCTCATCATCTTGGCCGCTCGAACCATCGCCTCTTCCAACGGACCTCACGCTCGATGTGTTTCTTATGCGCCTCCGATTGCTCCGTGTCTAGCCACTGTCAGAAATCGCATAGAGGTGGGGAGACTATTTGTTCAACATAAGTCAGTACAGATCACATGTGCCATGTAGGTAGATATAATCATGCAGGATAGGGTGAGCAAGTACCTTTGGACGCTCGCCAAAGGCAACCTTGGGTGGATCATACTCATAGTTTGCACACATGAAAAACCTCCTTCCGTAAGTATATGAGAAATCTTCGTCGGACTGAACAAACTTGCAAAGGTCACCGCAGAAGCACATTGGAACATTGACCCCTTCTGGCACGGTGGTGTTAAACTTGCTTCGCGGACGGGGCTTAGAGCCTGAGGCTGCCATTGCTCGTTACAATGAGATTTGTGGAGTGTATGGGCGAAATGTCGTGAGTTTGAGAGAAAAGTTGCGGTCTGAGAGGACTCGAGGCGGAGGAAATAAATAGGAAGTTTATTCGGTCCATGCACCGAAGTTCATGGAACCGCACGCATCCCTCCTGAGTCTTCGCCGCTTTGCATTTGATGTGACCGATCGGTGTCGGCGGCATGTTGATCGCCAGCGTGCCCGCAATTATTGATGTGACCGGTGTTAGGTGGGTACTGTTGGTCAGCAGTGCCCCGCAATTATTGATGTGACCAGTCTCAGGCGGTACTATTCGTCGGCAGTGTGCCGCAATTATTGATGTGCTCGGTGTCGCGGATCTTGTTGGTTAGCGAAGGCCCGCAATTATTGATGTGATCGGTGTCGGCGAACCTCGTTGGTTAGCATGCCCGCAATTATTGATGTGACCGGTCTCAGGCGGGTACTGTTCGTCAGCAATGTGCCGCAATTATTGATGTGACCGGTGTGGCGGTACTGTTCGTCAGCAGTGCCGCGCAATTATTGATGTGACCGAGTGGTGGAAAGCGATCAGCTGGAATGCGCTGTTAATAGTGAATGCACTGCAGTACCGATGAAATGAACGGGCCGCATTGATATAGGCAGATGTAGGGCACTGGTAGCATGTGTTTAATTAGTAAACGATGTCAGTAAGCATAATGAACAACTTATTAATCCAATTCGTTAAGTACTCCTCGGCCTATATAATGGGAGGCAGAGTTGGCGTCCCTCTCACTCCCACCCTCACTCTCATTCTGGCTCTGTGTGTGTAAACTCCCTACTACGGTTGGCTTCGTAGGAGGGAGGCGAGTAGAGATAGACATACCACATTGCACATATGGCTTCACGACATGGGATGAATGGTTGGATCCGACAAGCCTGGTGGACGTCAAATGGTCCTGGATCTCAAGCCCGTCTACCAAGCGATGACTTGCCTATTCGGACGAGAGCTAGATATAACACAGAGCCAACAATGATAAGAGACCCAAACTTCTACAGGGGATGGCCACGTTGTGCGCATGGAGTGGACATAGTTGTACAAACTTTTGACCCGGTTGTCGAAGGATGGACTGGCCGACGTTTCTACAAGCATTGCAGATTGCTTATTGTGAGTAACCAGCCCGACAACGGCCAAGGGTTGAATACATTTTCCATCTCACCTTTTTCTCATTTCCAAATGTAGACCGATGATTACGGCTTCAACAAATGGATGGACGACCCCTTTCTAATGGCCGCGTTCAGTTACATCGAACATCTTCACGCAAGAATCTCCCGACTTGAGGAGCGAGTTGACTTTGCTACTCACTTGAACAACGTGTATACCCGTGTGGAACCGTTCCATGGATGGCACTAAACCTAGCGTCCCTACTACAATAGGGGTTTATTTCATGCAATTTGCATCAAGTTTCGGTCTACGTGGATTACTACCATGTAATGCGTTTCATATTTTCAATGTCATCGGAGCACCATCTTTATTTCGTTCATATCATGAGTACCATCCGTAATTATAGCCTGTATGTCATCGCATCCTGTATGTCATGGTAGCTTTCGAAATAAAAAAATGGTAACATTTTGAGTGTAATATGACCCGTAACATCGCAACACTCACGATATTAGGATCATATTACAAACAAAAGCTACAAGCCGCGATGGATGAATGGGTCTAACAGAACATTCGTTGAATAACCACAGAGTTGAAAAAGTTCTACAACATGGTGCTAAAGGCATTAAAAAAGTATAGCTACAGAAGAAGTCACTGACGGCGCTGCCTGATCTGGTCCGTGGGGTACGTGAGTGGTGACGGAGGACGGACAACCCTCCCAGGCCGGCCCTGCGGCACAGGGGTAGAGAAGTCCGGCTGCGACTCGGGTGTGTCCTGGTACGGTGCTCCCGAGAGCTGAGAGGGGCCAAGGAACTCAGTCGACAGGTACTCCCTCACGTCGAACGCTGCCTCCTCCTCCTCGTCGTAGTCTGCGTCGCCGAAACCACCACGGGGTCTAGGAGGGGCGCAAGACGAAGAAGGCCCCGCGTCTCCCCACTGCCCCCACTCCTGCTGTGCGTGAGACGAAGAAAGCTCCGCATCTCCCCACTGTCCCCACGCCTGCTGTGCGTAAGACGAAGAAGGCTCCGCGTCTCCCCACTGTCCCCACGCCTGCTGTGCATGAGACGAAGAAGGGCCAAGATTTCCCCATCGCCCCCCCTTCCGCCGCCAGGCAGAGGCCGCGAGACTCGCCAGTAGCCGGCGTCGGGCGTGGGAGACCACCGCACGAGGAGGTGCGGGGCGGCTCCACGAGGAGGCACCGGGAAGGGCAGTCCGCCCACGCGGGCGTGGTCTTGTTGGGTCGACGACGCCTCGCGCCCGGCGGTGGCAGCGACGACTTTGCCTCACCGTGTGGAGGATCCGCGGCCAAGCTGTCAGGGTCTCCGCGGTGGTCACCTGGATGCCCGCCTCGAGGCGTGCCACCATGGAGTCAGCCTCCACCTCCACCTCCCGTAGCTGCTGGTCCTGTGGGTAATGCCGGTTCGATATGAGGTAATTTACATGTATAACACGTACCCATAGAGATTCTGATGTGACCATGCCCATCATGGATATGGACAACACAACATCGATATGGATTCCATCAGCTACTTCCTCGGTTTGGATGCTCTCGAGCATTTCTTTAGTAAGGTCATTAACGAGCTTTCGATCTACTGCATATTCGACCTCTTCATCTACAACAAGTTGGAAACTCTTCACGGCATTCTATACATCATCTACATCAACATGGTGGTCATCAAGATGTCATCGTCCGCCACCTTGGCCAGGACGTACAAAGTCGGGCAAAGACGTATGTCGTCTTGATATATTGCGCTTATCGCCGCCACTGTTCAACCACCACCTTGGCCGCCTCCCATACATGAAGACGTACTCAATAAAGGCACCTCAGCACCTCCTCGACGTTCTCAAGAATCCCAACAACTCATGTTGTCCAAGGTCCAACTCGTGATTAAGCCCAATTCGTCGTTTGCGAGTCCAATTCGGTCTCCTGGAGCAGTCCAACTTCAAATGGTCGTAACTGGGTCATACAAAGTCCGTTTTCAATGTTCTTGGTATCCACGGACAAGAGAACGATGAGATCTTCCCAATGGATCTGGTTTTAGTCCCAAATTCTACTCCAGTCAACAGGAATCACGAAAATAAGAGGACGTCCAGAATCTGCCGGCTGCCGTTCGGTGCTGCGTCACCGCTGTTTCGGGCCTTCGGCCCATGTACCTCCTAGGGGCTGCGCCCCAAACCCTAGCCGTCGCCCTCTTGCGCATATAAACCTCGTAGCCGTCATCATTTAGACTTGAGTTTTGCTTAGATTATTCTGCTTAGACAGTTTCGCCGTTCATCGGTTTGTGGAACCCCAACTTCGTGTGCTTAATTGATTCAATTCGTAATTTCAGTTTGCATCTACCGTGTTCTTTCTTGTGTTCTTCGATTCGCATGCAAGGATAAGCCTTCGTGGCGAGGTCAATCGTGTTGTGCATGGTTGATAACCAGAGGAGACGTGGTGCTGCGATTGCAGGGTTCAGATCTTGCTGATTGGAAGCCGGATCGTGTGTGTCAAGTTTCCACCAAATCGGAGAGTATCCCCCACCTGTCGGAAGATCGGGCGCCGTGTTCCATCAGATTCGATTATGAGACTTACCGTGAAGTTGTCTCTCTAGGACATCTGTGAAGGGTACGTGTCCGACACCGATGCCTGCTGTGCGACATACGGTGCTGGTGTGTACCCCACCCGGAGGCGAGTCCGAGGCGCGAACCATGCCATGTACTCCGCGTACATGTCATGGTCGTACGCTCGGGTCTCGGTGACCCTCTCCGCAAGTGCGTCGTCCCACTGCAATGCCCATGGCTGCATGCGATGGGCGAATGGAGTGCCCGCCGCAGCCCCCATCCGGGTCATCCTGCAATATATAGAAGGAAAATTGACAGAACATATATTGGGTACAAAAGGCTGGGACTGAGGTCATGAGACGTACCTGTGAGCGCCACGTGAGACAACGTGGCGAGGTGGCAACGGAAAAGCTTGGAACAGGCCGAACTGCTGCAGCACTCGGTGCGGCGAGTACTCCTCCACACACAGGTCGAAGACAAGGACCTTACGGGTGAGCCAGTACGCCTGGTCCCGCGTGCAAAGCACGGAGATCCCGTAAGGAGCTCGTGACGGGCGCCGTCAGACGTTGTAGGGTGTCCACCGCACGTCCTCGTCGCTCAGGCTGTCGAACTCCTGAACGAACTCGGGGTACGACCTCCTCACCTGCCGGTGAGCATACGACCGCTGCGACGAAAATAAATATGGTGGATATTAGAAAAGTGCGTAAGTGGGGAATAACATACGAGGGGCATACCTGTCGTCGAACCTAGTAGTGGCCCATGGTGGGCCAGTCCATTGGGTGCTCGTCGTACCAGTCTGTGGGTACGGTGCGGTGTCAACACCAGGCCTACCGACGGAGAAGCACTCCCAGGACCACAACTGCAGCAGATGGGGCGTAACGACATCGCCGCGTCTGGTCGACCCAAGAGACAAATGTCGCCGCAGACCTCTGTGACGTCGCGGCGAAAGCACAAAGAGAGGCCCACCATTGCACCATCTGTTGGCATCGATAAAGTTAGACAGGTCTGTGCAACAAATTTAAACGAAATCTGTTATCTCGTAGTCCGGTGTCGGCGATCGATGGCGTGCTTTCGATCAAAAGCGGTCCACCGTGTTCCGTGGAAGGACGGAACATCACCCAACCAAACAAAGAAGAGCGTGTACGCCTCCGGTGGCGGGCGACATCCTCGCCCTCGGCGTGCGGGTGGATCGGATCGACTGCAACATTTGGTACAATGGAATTAACAACTTAGTGCCGAGGTGTGAAATGGCAATGATAGAGATACTAACCGTGAATCGGCGACCACGGCCGTCGACCCGTCCGCCACCTCGCTCGAGAGGGACGTGACGCCTGGCCGGGTGTCGCCGCACCTCGGCGAATCATGGCGACAACTCCGCGTGCCGCGTGACGGGACGTCGTGCGGCATAACCGCAGGCCCGCACAGGGAGCCCTAGGAGGTAAGACACGTTCTGCAGCGTCGGAGCCATCTCTCCACAGGCCAGGTGGAAAGTGTGTGTCTCCTGTCTCCACCGGTCGACGAGTGCGGCCAATAAGGAACGGTCGTGCCAACCGTGGGGCGTGCTCGCCTCCTTCAGGGCAATGGCTCGCTCCACCATTCTACAGAGCGGAGCAAGCTCGCCAGCGAATCTCGCATGTAGTAAGTAGCGTCATTAAATTTTCTTTAGCAGGTAAGTACATGCATACGAAAGAGAGGGAAGCGTTGGCCATCAGGAACCCAAAGATGGGTCAATGCGGGTACTGCTCGCACACGCGTCAGAGTGTCCCCAGCTCTCGGTTCTGAACGGCGAACAACCTAGACCGGTGCATCGCATCGACGGTCCGGTCGAGTAGCTCGGGGCAATCATCACCAGCACGCCCACCTCTCGCCATCGGCGCCTGTGCCTACATGGTTAGAGAGAAAATATAACAAACTGCAACAATAATTATATGTTTAAATGTTACAAAAGACAGGTGAAAACAAGGTTGAATTACAATACAAACTGGACATACTGGTTCATACTTAAGTACTCGAAGTACAGAAATACATTTGGTACAAATACATAAATTAAAATGACATTATCCCAAATTACAAGGTACATATAAAAATTGAAATAACTGCAGTCTCAAAGTAATGTAGTACATAATACAAACAGAAGTTCGTGGACAATCTAGTGTGTGCCTCGACGAGATACTGACGGCCTAGCCTCCGATGATCCTTCAATTCGCCGACAAGCTTCGGACTCGTCCATATCGTTCCGAATACATCGTGTCCTTCGACGCCCGGCCTTCTGCTTTAACATCCGGATGTCCGGTACCCAGCGATGACCCGGAGGGGGGGCTTCCGTGAACGATCCATCCACTCGCACCAGACACCTCGTGATGCCATGTGTTGAAAACACTTTGCTTGTAGCAGAGTGTGAGATGTAAGGACGACATGATTGATGTGTATCTGCGGTGGCGCAATGACGGAGAGCATGGCAAGTGCAGCGATCGTGGCTTGGCGCAGAGCACTCGCAACAAGAGTTCGGATTATGCATGATGGGACGCCCTCTCCTGGTGGCACCTCTGCGATCATGGTCACCGCGAAGCACGTGGTATCTCCATTCCACGCCACTCTCCGGTGTCACGCGATGTGTCTACGCCTTGCGTGTTTTGTTGGCCATGTACTTAGATACAACCGTTGAGTAGAACAGTCTATTGTCCGACATACATGCAGCAGATTTCATATATCGGTCAATGAAATATCTTTGCATACCTAGTAACACACCTTCGACTATACCCACCAACGGAAGGTATCTCGTGCCTTTCATAACCCAGTTGTACACCTCCGCTAGGTTCGTTGTCATTATTCCATAACGGCAACCGCCCTCGTCATGCAGAATGGACCATTTCTCCAACGGCTCATGTCGTATCCAGTCCGTGAAACTCCTTATGCTTGTACCCGGCCTACGCCGAATGTTTGGTGCATCGATAGGGAGCGCACACAAGGCTATGGGGTCATCTCCTTCCTCGTAGTGGACCATAGGGTTCCTTGACGAACTAGCGGTATCCCTTGGATTCAGTGATTGCTTCTTGGTTAGTTCATCCAAACTCCTCCACAGTGCATCGAACTTCCTCCGCTGGTTCTGTTTGCATAGTCTTTTGAACATGTTCATAAGCTCTTTGTTCTTGAACTGACGGAAAAAAATTGGCACCCATGTGCCTCATGCACCACCTGCTCTTTAGGTATGGCCACTTTGCTGCACCCACGACGTCGGACCCTTCTTGCATGTCCACAATCGCCCTTAGCAACCCAAAGATCTCGGCCATGGATGATATAAACATCGTATGCGATCCTCAACAACCGCCACTTGACTCTTTCAAGGAACCAAGACTACCGCTTGTGTTTTCCCCCACGGCGGCGAATCTGATGGGAGAACTCAGTTGTTTGCATCCATCGCGATTGCAGTAAGAATCTGGCCCTTGTATTTTTCTGTAAGGAATGTGCCATCCATGCAAATCACCGGCCGACAATGTCGAAACGCATTTATGCATGCGCCGAGGGCGAAGCAGGCCCGCTGCAAGACATACTTGCCCGGGCACACATCGTCCGCAAGGAACTCCGCAAGGTCGATGCATGTACCGGGATTCCTGTGTGCTATTGCCCTGAGCAAGTGTATAATATTCTCGTAGGAAGCCTCGACGTCCCAACCGTATCTGTAAAAGTCGCTCGCTTTTGCTCTCCATGCCGCTGCATAGCTAATCTTGTATCAAACCTCTCCTCCACGGCTGTGATAATAGATCGAGCCTGCTGGTGCGGATTGTCTACGATCTGACGATAAAACACATTTGCCACCCAAGTGGACGACAGATTATGTGTTTACGCCCGCTTCCTCCAGCTTCACAATATTCCCCATCACAATGGAGCATTTCCAGAGTCCTTTCACTTCCCTTGTATGCATGCACCGCCATGGGCACGAATCAACTACGACTTCACATCGTACTTCTTTTGCTAGACTTCACTACCTCAATTGTTTGCCGCAAAGACATTGCCCAATACTTCACCGCCCATCACATTTCTCCTTGTCCTTATATATGGCCCCTGCGTGACCTCGCTCTCATGATACTCCCATGCATCATCAAGTATTTTCATTCACTTTGTTAGGTCTTCAAATTATACTCCGACCACGCCCTAGGACATGCACTTCACCAAGATTGTCTTCCTCGTCCGAAGTCTTCGCATCGTGAACTTCCTCATCCGCCTCCGCCCTCCTCCTCCATCAGTCAACTATGTCCTCCACCTCCTCTCCTCGTCGGCCAGCCCTTGCGCCTCGAATCGTCTCCTCGGCACCCCGATCCCCGCCACCGCCATTCTTGTGTCCCCGCCTTGAACTCCTCGTCCCCTTCATCATCGCATTACGCATATTTCTCCCACCTCTTACGTATGATCTCGCCTGACATCACGAACTTCCGACATCGATGGAGCTACCGGGTAGCACTGTGCATCAATAATATCACGCTAGCCCCGCTCTACTAAAAAACCCAACATAGCTCCTTCATGATGATGTCGCATTAATAGGAATTAACTCTCCATAAAAACAGTGTTGCGCACGGCTTACTACTGCTCTAACCCGTAGCCGAACAGTCTTGGCATCTAAATTAAACATCCGAAACATCCACTCCAACAAAGCCCTATATGTCCTATCGCCGCCTAGATATGCCCGCATAACTCTTGAAAATGCCGACAAATCCACTCCATCCGCCTCGTGCTATCTCCCCATCTCCGTAAAATATTTGAAAATACAATTTCTTCGACATGCTGCCTATAACGTCCGACTGAGAAATTTATCAGTTCTCTATCTAACAACATCATATATTACCATATAATTGTTACATCATCCTATGTCATTCATTTACTCCTCGTTATTTCTGCTATCTATTTTCAAATTTCCTCACTCCACTAATTTCTAAGCGTGCCTGACATATGTGGCTAGCCTATCGTGTTTTTAACATATTATTCTAAAAGGGATAATTCACAAATGCTTCTACTCTAAAATACAATATATAAACCGTACGGCGATCGTACTGGAAATTACTAATATAAATAAATAATTAAACTACTCGTTTTTTTCTTATCGCATTACTACTATATATATATATCATTATTTTCTCCTAACCCTAAAAAATGCATATCTACTACCTTTTCCTAACCCTAAAAAATGCATATCTACTACCTTTAATTTGTATATCCAATTTTTTCCAAAAATTTAACCGCACAACATCTGTCTATCCTACCAGGTTTCATCATAATATTTACATTTTACAACTATACCATACTACCACATTACATATCTAAATATTATCTAATAAAGTATTTGCAAAAAAAAATTCCGGACTTACCTCCGCGAAAATGACAGCTCAACTTTCCTCTATTTTTTTCTTTCTCTTCTATTTTTCCTCTCTTTTTTCTTCTCTTTTTTTCCTCTCTTCTCCTCCCTTTTCTTTTCTCTCCTTTTCTCCTCCTCCCTACTCTCTCTTGCTCTCGGTGATGAAATGGGAGACTCAAGTAAGAATGGGGAAGAGAGGGAGCGGGGCTTTAAAGCCCACAAATCGCCTGTGAGAGCGATCGCCCATAATGGGCGATAGGTGCCTCCCTAACTACCGGGGAATCTCTGCCATTTATAGTCAGTTCGGCCACTCTGGAAGTTATCATTAAGGGACCTATCGCCTAATACGGCAACGGCAACAGCAGGCGACGGGCGACTAATTTTATAATTTTTCAATTCCGACGAGTAATTTTGATATAACGAATAAAAAAAAAATTTTAAATAAATTCCATAGCTTTAGGCCACTCCTGCATGGATCAGCTTTAGCAAATGACGCAGGTTCTACAAGAATTGACTTTATTGAAAAAAGCGAGAGAACAAGATAATCGTGAGAGCGGTGGAGGAGACAAAAAAAAGGCGGAGCGCATGAAGTGAGGTGACCGGCTTAGATCTGGCCGGTTCCTTCGCCGCCACGGGCCTTCGGGCCTTCGCCGGGGTGGGGAGCGGCGGTGTCGACGATTTGCGTCGGCAATGTATTTTATAGGGCTATGCGAGAGATCACAACTCGATGGTAGCATAGGAGGCAGGATTTATATAGGTTCGGGCCCTCTGTGAGAGGTAACACTCTACTCCTGTGCTCGTGGATTGTATTGCGGGGGGTTGATTACAAAGTATGTTCTCGTCAGGATAGCACGAGAACAAACAATGATCTGGGATGTGTCTTCTAACTAGGGATCCTCGACCCCCTTTATATAGTGCAAGAGGTCGGGTTACAGATAGGTTCCCTAATCCGTATAAGGAACATAGAGATATAACCGGGTTGGTCACGTCTAATGAGAGCTCGCCATACTCCCGCCGCCACGAGGCATCCCTAGTGCCGCCTACTGGAATGCCAATCGTTGCTTTGACTGTTGCGCCATGTTCCCAGAGACATCCGCATCAAATCTTGGGAACAGTTCTCATCGGGGTTGCCTCCCGATGTCATTACTTCCTGGAATCGGTTCGACTTCCCGATCTTGGCTATAAAAAGAGGCCGGCGCGGCAGCCGCTTCTCATCCCCAACTCCTTCCTACCGTCCCTCCTTCTCCGCCTGCTTCCATGGATAATGAAGAGTTCATGACGGAGCTTTGGGCGGAGTACGATCTTGCGCTCGTCGAGGTTGCCGAGGAAGAGGCCCGTGCCCGTGACGTCGCCACCGTCGCGGTCCTGATCGAGGTCACCCCGGCTCTCGCTGAGGTGGCCGATGTGATCGTCGAGACGCTAGTATGCGCTCACCGTCATCTCTCGTAAATGGCCTGCAGGCCATCTAGGCTTAGATTCCCTTTAGATGTAGGAACTTGCTGTAAATTATCTATGTAAATGATTTTCTTTCCGATATAATATATGCTAATAGATTTTTCTTAATTCGAGTCATGCTTTTTGCTTGAGCACGTTAGGTTCCTTTAACTAAGCACTCTGCTGTGGATAACATGGCCCCGGGTATCCGGAGATATGCTATTGGACGTACCGCTTCTTTGGACCGACTCAATTGGACCTTCCAGAAGATGGGCTTGGAGGCTGGCGCGGCTTGACATGTTCTACGAGGAAACGAACTCATCTCCTATTCGAATACATAGATACAGACGTAGCCAAATCGGTTATATCTGTATCTTCCATATACGGATTAGGGATTCTATCTGTAACCCGGCCCCTTGCACTATATAAAGGGGGTCCGGGGTCCCTAGTTCGGCATCTTAGATCATCATCGTCATACACATCTCGACATCCTCGAGATCCACCATAATACAATCTATGAGCACAGGAGTAGGGTATTACCTCGCCCCGAGGGTCCAAATCTGTATAAATTCGGCTCCCTGTGCTACCATCGAGTTGTGATCTTTCACATGCCCTATAAAATATATTGCCGACACAAATCGTCGACAGTTGGAGCGCCAGGTAGGGGCTAGCGTCACGATCAACTACATCGACTCCGATGGCTTCAATTGGCGGGTTCGTCTTCACCTACGCCCCCGGCCAAGGCTTCATCTTCGGAGATCTCGGCTTCATCGCCGGTGACTTCGGGGAACTTCGGTTGTGTGAGCCAAACTTCGGGGGAGGTGGTACGCGACTCCGACCGAGCCTCACCACTTTGGGATCTCTTCCCTGGATTCCGATCCAGAAGGGATCCAATCTGATGGTGACGATTCCGACTGGCCTACCGTAGGACTCCCCTTCGGTTTCGGTCGGGATTTACCACTCCTTTCTTTACCAGCTCCTTATGCTGACGAAGAATTGAGTGGCGATCTGACTCCTAGCCTGGATCGTTCTCAGATCCAGTTCGGGTTAGGAAACTCGGCCGCTGTTTTTCATCGGATAACATGTCGGCTTTTCCAATCTAGGCTGAGGAGCGGGACACGGCACGCGCACACTGGGATGAGTTTTCCGAGTCAGGATTAGGGGATAACTCTAACCAGGTCAACTTCCCAAGTGGACATACCATTCGGATTGGTCAATTCGGCTGCGAGATTCCAGCGGATTCGTTCTGCTGAATCTCAGTCGGATCCTCTTCTGACCAGAGATCCAGCACGAGAAGTGGGTGTTATAATCACTCCCATCGACGAGCCAACAAATCGGGATCGGTTGAGCCTCTCCTTCTCGGAATCCGAGTCGGAAGAGAGCGTCAACGGGTCCCCGACTTTAAATGGCGCTTACATCTTTGGAGCAGCAAGCTGCGGATCGGCTCGGCGTCCATAGAAGCAGAGTTTAACAAAACCGCTGGAGGCGGAGAAAACTTGCGCGACCAATTGCACAGTCGTGCACGGGAAGTCCAGGAGGAACTGCTTCAAGTCCGTATGGGAGATCACTCGATCTTTAGACGCCACACAAGAAACATCCTCGCATGTAAGACCCTCCTGGACAATGTTGGTCCTTTGCTTGGAGAGGACAACCCCGCAACGCCGATCATGGAACAAATCAAAGCCATGGTGACGGCAGCGGCTGTTCAAGACACTCGGGATCAACAGGCCAACTCGGCCAGAAGCCAGACTGCCACGAGTAGCTCTCGGCGCAGTCGGCGCACGCGAAGTCGCGGGCAAGACGCCCACCGAAGTGCAAGTCGCGACCTTCGCCTTGACATCGAAGCCCGGCGGAGGGAGCTAGACGAGGACCGGCGCCGTACTCCACCACGTCGGAATCTCCCCCGTCAAACTCCTCCCCCTGGGGAAGGATTAATTGACGGGATCAAGGCATTCACACCCCGACTCCGTCAGGTAAACTGGCCCGAAGGGTTTAACCCCAAAGGGATTGTGAAATTTGATGGAAAGCGGGACCCCGAGGCTTGGTTGCAGATCTCCTCTTTGGCAATCAAGGCCGCGGGTGGAGGATACGACGTGATGGCAAACTATTTGCCCGTTATGTTAACCCCACCGGCTTAGAATTGGCTCGCAGGCCTTCCAGAGAACTCAAACGATTCCTAGGGAGAGCTTTGCGAGCAATTTGTCGCCAATTTCCAATGTACTTACGAGAAGCCTGGAACCCAGTGGGACCTTTGTCAGATTCATCAGAAAAAAGATGAGTCGTTAAGGGATTTCATTCGACGTTTCACCAAGAAGAAGAACACAATACGAGAGATCTCAGAGGCGGTCGTCGTCGCAGCCTTCCAGAAGGGAGTTCGCGACCCCGATCTAATCAAGAAGATGTCTCGGAAACCCCCGACTACCGTCAAGGAGATGTTCGCGTTGGCGGATCGATATGCTACCGCCTCGGATGCTCTCGCTGAGCGTCAAGAGGATCACCCAAGCAAGCATGAAGACAAGAAGGACAGGCCCGAGTCATCCTCCAAGAAAGACAAGAAGCGCAAGGGTGAAGAGCTGGTAGCGCTTGCGGATCAGGGTTGGCAGAGGCCGCCTCGGTCCATCGACTACAACAAAGTTATGGAGGCGCCGTGTCCTTTCCATCCAAATGAAAAGCATGCGGCCAAAAACTGCAACATCTTGAAGAAGTTCGTTGAGGAGCACAACAATGACGCACCGAAAGACGCGAAGCAAGATGATAAGCGTGACCCTCCTCAGGGTGACGCTTACCAAGAAACCGAGCGAGAGCTCAACTACCTATTTGGGGGATCGAATGCATATGAGTCCAAGCGTAAGCAAAAGCTTACCTAACGGGAAATCAATGCAGCTATTCCGGTGACCCTCGAGTATCTCCGGTGGTCTGAAGTTCCGATCATATTTGATCGCTCAGATCACCCGGACCACGTCCCTTGCCCAGGAAGATATCCACTCATCCTGGATCCTGTGGTACGGGACATCCGACTGCGCAAGGTCCTGGTTGACGGCGGGAGTGGATTAAATATCCTTTTCGCTAAGACTCTGAGCGAGATGCAGATCCTAAGGACGGCGCTCCAGAAGACAGACGCGCCGTTTCATGGCATAATTCCGGGAATATCATCAGTGCCGATCGAGAAAACCACTCTTCCTGTCACATTTGGCACTCGGGATTACTACCGGACGGAGAACCTCAGCTTTGAGGTGGCCGATTTCGAGATCGTATCACGCATCTTGGGAAGGCGGCCCGCCAAGTTCATGGCCGCCCCACACTACACCTATCTGGTTATGAAGATGCGAGTCCACGGGCGAATCACAACCGTGGAGATGTTAAGTTTTCCCACCCCCTCGATAGGGAAAGCTGTGACTTCGCCCAGTCAGTTGAAGCGACTGCCGAGTTGGACAAGATCCGGCCGGCGGCCACCACTCTTCGCGACGAAGGCGATCTACCAAACAAGAAGCCATCTAAGTCAGGCATCAAGCCTGACAAAGATGTCAAGTGATGAGGTGCTCGTCGTTCTTTTCCAAGTAGACCAGGACGTCCTCACGTGACTCGGCGGTACGCCCGGGGGCTCGCCAACTAAAAGCGTGAAAACGGCACTCTCTTGGAGGACTCATGGAACATCGAGCAATTGCGTCGGTTCTATACCTGACGACTATTGTAACACATGTCTACAATTAAATAAAGATAAGTTTTCGCTCACATTGTCTTTACGCTTATGCAATTCAGTTTCTGACTTGCTACTTATTTGTATGTCAATTAAGTAGTAAGTCGGGTTACCTTTAATTAGGTGCAAACGCAAGACCTAATCTTTTTTATCTAGAATTCTACTTGACTTGCTCCCTAGTCGGATCCCGACTAGCCAGTAAGTCAAGGGCTACACCTAATTAGGTGCGCAATCGCGCACCCCTTCTTTCGAGATTAAATTGACTTGCTCCCTAGTCGGACTAGCCAGTAAGTCAGGGGCTACACCTAATTAGGTGCAGTACGTGCGCCTGGTCGACTTCTCTCTTTTCAAGTTTATGTTGAGCCTAAGGGTTAACCGTTCCGAATAACGAAACTCATGTCTCCTGGCAATACTCATACTTCCCAATTGCGTTTTCGGAGATAGTGCTCCGTGCCAGCTCCTAATGCTAAGGAAACTTGATGCGCTGGGCAGAGTGCTAAGTAAAAGGAATTTAACTTGCCTGGGCAAAAAGCATAACTTGCACAAAAGAAAAGACGATTGGCAGATATTAAAAAGATAAATATTTACATAGATAATTTACAATGAATTCCTACATTTACAGGGGATCTAGCTCTAAATTATCTACAAGGGACTCGGCGGTCAGCTTCACCTCCTCGATCAGTAATAACGCTTCATCCTCGGTGCGGCGAAACCATCCTTGACAACAAGCTTAACTCGAGGATAGTGCGACTTGATGATGCCCGGCGCTTTCGCGCGCCATCGAGCCGACCTCCTTGAGCCGAACCTTCAGCTGCTCGGGGGCTTCGGTCCACCTTTGGATCAGCTCGGCCCGGGAGCTTGGCTCGGCGTCGCCAGCATAGAGCCGTTGTCGAGTGGGCTCCACGGCCGCTAGGAGTTCATTATATCGTGCTTGCGAAGTTTCGACGTTCTTCTGTAGAACGTCATACTGCGCTAGCGTCTTCTTCTTCTTATATTCTGACAAAAACAGAGAACACACAGTTATACAACTGTGTGAACATCGGAGGTTCGGAGCTGGTCGGGTTTGGGGACTTACCCTCCAACTCGGCGACGGCTTTCGCCTCCGCTTTCTCCAGGGCCAGCCTTTGGTCCTGAGACTTCGCTAGTTCTGCTCTAAGATTGGCAATTGTGGCGTCGCGCGCTGCACATGATGCGGAGCATGATGTCATTCGGTCACACGTAAGGCGAGCGATCCTTACTCAGGTTAGGGTACTTACACCGGAGGGAACCTGCAAGGTCGAACTTCTCATCCTGCAGCTCCTTGATCTGGGCTTGCAGCTCTCGGCGCTCCCTGGCTGCCTCGGCCCGGACCCCAATAACTTCCCCCTCCACAGATTTAATCCGTTCTATTTGGGGGAGGAAGTAATTGAGGAACTTGGTTTTCCTTTCAGAAAAACCACCAAGCTCCAGCAAAGAGGGAGAATATTCATCATCCTACCTCGAGCCAAAGAAAATCGACTCCACAGATAAAAAAAAAGGGCTTACCCTAGCCATTCTGCCGCATTCAGCGGCATGCTCAAAGAAGGCCTTCCTTATCTCCTCCTCGGCCTCGTCGTCAATGAGGGCCCAGTTCCCGGCCTCGTCCCTCCAGCCCGCCGAGAGATTGGGCTCGGCCTCCTTTGGAGGAGGTGGGGACTGGCGAAGGATCTCCTCCACCATCGGCTCAGCCCTCTCACCGCCCTCGGCAGGTGGGTTCGGGCTTGAGGTTGCGGCAGTGGCGCCTCCTCCGACCCTGGTTCCCGACGCGGCTTCCGTCGACTCTACCGGTGGGGTCACCGCATCGGCTATCGAAGGAGGTGCCGCCTGACTCGGCTCGGCAGCCTTTGATGCTGGCTCGGTCGGGCGATTCGACGGAACCTCCGTCGATGGTTTCCTGAAATAAGGAAATGGTTCGGTCAGAGAAAACGTAAAAGAAGACTACCAGGCGGTGGCGAGGCTGTGCTTACCGACTGGAGGTCTTAATCTTAATACCGGTACCCCTCCGGGGGGAACTCCCGCTCGAGGAGGCGTCGGGCGGGCCACTCGGCCTAGCCTGAGGGGTTGGATTTTGTCCCCCCTTTGGTGACGCTCCGTCGCCCGCCCTTGAGGGATAAGTCCCCTGACTACGTCCGGAAGTCGGTGTCGGCTGACTTTTCCCTCTTTGGGAGCCTCGCCAACCTTTGGCCCCGAGCTTCGCGGGCCGCGCCCTCCGGATGGCGGGACGTTTTCCTTCACAGAGGAAGCCGGACCCTTGCCTTTCTTTGCGGCTGGGGTCTCTTCAGGCTCTTCTCCTGGGCGCTTCTCGCCCTTGTTGGCGGAAGCCTCGGGAGTTGGGGCAACGGACACGAAGCCCTGGCGGTCTCAAGATAGAGCACGGATCCCGAGCTAGCATCAAAACAGAGCTGTTCGATACACAAAACAAGCGGAAAGAATACACAATCCTTACCTCTGGAGGCGGATTATTGAGAGAGAAGCTGCTGGGACTCCCTTGGTTAGAAAAAATAGTCCCTGGGCGAAGAACTCGGAGAGTCGATCGACGGCGTCCGAGTTGGAGATCGGGACATCCGTTTCTCGTGTCGAGTCGGATGGCCCGGTGTACTCGAACCCGAGCCGGATCCTCTCCTTGAGTGGCTGGATACGGCGCTTTGTGAAGGAGACAGCTATCGCCACGCGGGTCAGCCCCTCCTCTTTGAGGCGTTGGATCAAGCCGAGTAACTCGGTGACCTGGTCCATTTCAGAGGAAAGGGGGGAAGAATTCCAAGAGGAGGAAGCTCGTGGCTTTCTCCCGTCAAAACAAGGAAGACTGGGGGGAGGATTGGAGCAGTAGAACCATTCCTGGTTCCATCCCTTCAGAGAGGTCCGGAGTGGTAAGGCAAAATACTCCTTCTTGAGGCCGCTCCGGAGTTGGAATCCGGCCCCGCCAACAGCCTTGGGGGCATTGTCGGTGGGGTAGGCTTTCACGAAGAAGAGATGGAGAAAAAGGGCGAAGTGGGGAGCGATCCCCAGAAAAGCCTCGCAGAGATGAACAAAAATAGAAAGTTGAAGGATGGAATTGGGATTCAGATGAAAGAGCTCAATCCCATAATGGTTGAGCAAACCACGAAGAAAGGAGGAAGCGGGGAGTCCGAACCCGCCGGAGAAGAAGGATTCGAAAACGACGATCTCCTCTTGGTGAGGAGTGGGAGAGGACTCACCCGCCGTGGCGCGCCAGTCGATGAGCTCTGGCGTTGGGAGAACGCCGGCATCAACCAGGGCCCGCAGCCGCTCATCGGTGGTGTTGGAGGTTGCCTAGTCCCCCGCCATTGGAGTGTGGTGGACCTAGAGTTCGGCGACGGTAGCAACGCTAGGGTTGCTTGGTGGCGGCGGAAGCGCAAAAAACCCTAGCGGAAGTGTTTTCGGGAGACGAACGGTTTGGGCGCACAGTGTGAGCATACCGGTTCAAATTCCCCGGTGTGCTTCACTTAAAGGAAAGCGGGCGACGTTTCGTTTCCGCACAAGGCGGGAAAAAATGAAGCCCTAGAATCAACGTTTCAAGACTTGGGCCCGGACTTAAGTCCCTGAGAACATGCCCCACGAGGGCCATAAGCTGTACACGACTTTACTCGGGTACAGGTGTCACTCGGGTCGACTTAGTCGGGAAGGTAGCGTACCCCCTGTTGGGCTCTATGCCAGTCTTCAGTCTGAAGATCGGGCGCTCCCCAAAATTATAAATTAGCTTTTGATGTGCCCCCTGGGGACAATAGTTGGTTTGGCTTTTAGCCGGATCGAACATCGAAAGTTCCTTTTAATTGTCCCGGTGGCACATCTCCGGATCATTTATCGTCAAGACAAGCACCTGTTGACACCCAAATTTGGCAGGTGAATCTGATAAATATGGGCCGTCATTATTAAGACGCTGGGCCTCATCAACGTTGTGGGCCTCGTTGACCAAGGGTGAAATCGGCACAAGATCAAGTTCGACGCGAATCGAAATCGACAGATCTCGATTCGGATATTATGGAAAGATATCAAAGCAAATTGGGATTGCATCCGAGTGTTAAGGAAGTTTATTGGGTCGTTTCTATAGACAGATTAGATAACGCCGAGTCGAGTCGATCTTGCGGTTTAGGCGTTAGTATAAATAGCGACTGATGACGAGGATAGACATTAGACAATACACAAACACTACACCTTTGAACCCGATCGACCTCGCCGAGAGGATTTCAACCCGCAGTAGGGCTATCTCGATGTAATCGATTCTCTTACTCGTTCTCGTATGCATGGTCGCATTGCTACAACCTCATGTATACAAAGCATGTTAGGTCAGTCTCTTGCCATCGATCCTTAGCATGGACGCATGTTTGCACTGCCTTGAGTTATTCGATCGCATCATGCATGTATCCTCATGGTGTTAACCGATGAAACACTTTGTTCTCGTGTATTCTCTTTCTTCGATGCATATGACCTGCCTCGATTTAATCGATCTTATATGTACTTGTTTGGGAATTGACATGAATAAAGTATTCACCGGTTTGCGTCATATTTATCTAGCAATGTCGGTTGTTGATTGTGTTTGCATGCCTTTCTCGAATCTAATATATGAGACTGTCTCGATAAATAGCATCAATTTCCATTGGATGAATCTAGAGTTCCCTAGGGTTTAGTTTCAAATCTGCGCAACCCGGACTATCCGAGTTATGGACTCGGTCTGTCCGACCTTTGATCGTCTCGAAAGTTGCATCTTGGCTGTCGTCTGAAGTTGCAATGAATTGAAACTTGATTCTAGAAACTCTTATTCATATTCTTAGATGCTATCATCATTTTTGATCTGCCTCTCCTTGTTCGAGAGGTAAAGGGTTGCCCAAGGAGCTCTCGCCGAGTATCTTTGCAGCGCACTAAGGCGCTTTGATCCAAATTCTTCAAAGAATAAAAGTGGAAAGTGAGATTGAAGAAGCTGAGACTGAAACCTTTTCTGGCAGTGCAACTGATTCAAGAGGGAAGTTCAGGAAAGTTGCAAGAGTAAAGATGGTGTCCATCCCTGGTCAAGGTAGTTCTGCTGGTTCTAGGGGCAATGCCCCTCGGCGGGTAGAGAGACTTGCCATGAAAAAGCCAGTGCAGTTTTCTGGAGCACCAAGGAGACACATAGATTACAAAAAGAAGACAGAAGAGGTGAGAAAAGAGAGGATGAAGAGCCCAATGCAGTACAATCAACACAGCGCTGATCCTAGATTCTGGAATGCATTTCACCAAGACTTCTATGTCACTGTGATCATGGAAAGGAAGAATGCAATCCTACCCATGCAATATGCTGACTGGGACTACATGTCTTGGGTAGGAGATCAAGTCTTTGATGAGGTGGTGGCAGCTTGTGAGAGGACTGGAATGAAAAGGATCATAGGTTTTAGATATGATTGGTGTGAAGAAGTCATTGCTCAATTTTATGCTACTTTGTACACTGAAACAGATGAAGCTGGAACTATGAGATGGATGACTCAGGGAAAATGGTACTCTATCACCAAGGACAGGTTTGGTGAGATCCTTGGTTTCCCTTCAGAAGATCGCCAAGAAATGCAGAGAATTCACAATGAGCATGTCATGAGTCAATATGCAATGGAGTATATGTATGATGTGGAGGCAACTTCCAAGCTGGGAACCACAACTGGGATGATTCCATTCTACAACTACCTGAACAGGCTGTTTAGGAAGACCATGACACCCAGAGGTGGAGATGCTAGCAATGTGGGGTTCTATGAGCGAAACTTGCTGCACAGGATGAAGAGGAACCCTAGGCGTTTTGATGTGTTTGATTTCATATGGGAAGAGATTCGCCTGACCTCCACCACTCCCACTAGGAGTTGTGGATATGCTCCATACATTATGAACATGATTGAAGAAGTAACCAACCTGGAGTTCGTCAAGGAAGTTGAGCATGCTAAACTTCAGATCAGGGTGATCACCTTAGGCAGAAAGGCTCCAGCTCCAAGGGCATCCTCCTCTCAGCCAGGTCATTCTAGCTCTTCCTCTCAGCAAGCTCCTTCGGGCTCCTCCTCTCCTATCTTAAGGGCTCTTAGAGCCATTTTCTGTTTGGGCAAGGAAGCAAAGGAGGAATTCAAGAAGATCTCCAGGCGCTCCAAGAAGAACACTCAAAGACTGAAGACCATTCAGCGCAAGCTTGAGCTAGATTGCTCTCCAGATGGGTCGGAGTGTGAGTCTAGCGAGGATGGCGAAAGCCCTGATGAGGAGCAGATCTTCGGCGCCCATCCAGCTCAGGAGGATAACGATGAGGATTATGAAGAATCAGATTGACTTTCTGTCTTTCTCCTTTCCTTTTGGTGACTTGATGCCAAAGGGGGAGAAGAAAGCTTGCTTTATGAGATGCCTTTTGTTAAAAACTGTTAAAAACTCTTATTTGTGAACTTGTTAGTTCTACCTTTTGTAATAGCTAGGTAATGCTTGTTTGAATCTGTGAACCTCTTAATCATGTCATGGTTGTCTATGTTATTGTGGTTATGTGAATCTTTGTCATGTCATGAGGATTGTTTACAAATTTCCTATGCAATGTTCTAGGGGGAGTTCAACTTGTTTATTATTATTTGTGGTTTCTACCGAAGCTTTAATTGGTTGTCATCAATCACCAAAAAGAGGGAGATTAAAAATGCATCTAGGCCCTTTAAAGATTTTGGTGATTAATGACAAGTAATTAAAGAACTAATGAGCTTCATTGAGTATAAACACAGATTAAAGAATTGGTCTGATGAAATTTTGGAAGATTGTGGATCCCTCAAGAATCTTGAAGCAAGACGGAGTCGGTAACGACAAATTATAATTTTCATTTGTCTTGAGTTCTTAAGGACCGCCGTACTATTAAGAGGGATAAACCGAGAAAATATCTTTAGGTATTTTAAGTGCTCACTAGAAAAATCCTAGTTTGAAATTCAGGTCACCCAAGTCAAATTCCACTGAAATTCCTTGAAAATCTTTCTTCAGGGGTCGGACAGTCCGCTCCTAATGTTCGGACTGTCCGGGTCCTCGGACAGACCGAGTCGGTCTCTTGCAAGGCTTGTTGTTCCAAAATATTTATTCGACAGATCAGATCTTGTGTTCGGATCGTCCGAAATTTTCGGACAGATCGACTGCTTACTCTGGCTTCATCATGTTCGAAAATATTTATTCTGACAATCAGACCCATGAACTCTGACAGACGGTCAGACCCTACTTGCTTCGTGGGACTTCCAAACTTCACCCCATAGTCTAAAGAGCAATTTCTGACCGTTGACCAAAGTTCTTCAACTCAAAGACCCCGGACAGTCCAACCCTAAACCTCGGACAGTCCGAACTATCTTTACACAGTCAAACGGCCATTTCTTGGGGCCTATAAATACACACCCTCACCTCCTAACACCGCTTGTCTGTTGGAAAGAAAGAGAAAACACCTTGCTCCTTGTTCTTGAGCTTTCCAAGCTTCCTCCCTTTCGATTTGTTCGATTTGAGCCTCTCTAGGGTTGAGAAGCTGATTTGAGTGCTTGGTTTGAGCTAGATTTGATCTTGTGAGCACTAGGGCCACCTCCTCGTGTGTTTTCTCGGTGGATCTATTACTCTTGGAGGTTGAGGACTCCTAGACGGCTAGGAGTCACCGGGGAGCTCCCAATCCTGGTGTGGTGAGCCTCCGGAGTCTGTGAAGGTTCGATTCCACCTCCGCAAGGAAATGAATCAAGGAGTGAAGTCGGTGAGTGCTTGGTGCAACGCCGGGAGGTTAGGGTTGGTTGCAACCCGGGGCTCAAGTGTGACCGAGTCCTCCTCAACGGAGAGTAGGATCCCCTCAAGCATCCGAACTTCGGGAAAAATCCGATGGTTTCATCTCTCTCCATTTATCTTTGTTGTTTCTTCAACCTAGATCTAAGTTGGTTTAAACTTGATTGTGCTTGAGTGCTAGAGAGCTGTGCTGACATCTTCTACAGGTTATTTTGGTTGAGGATTGACGACATTTACATCCTCAATTTCAGCTTTTACCTAGTTTATATTTACGCTTTCAGCCTCGATTGCTCAGTGCTCAAACTCTGATCGTCCGAAGTTTCAGACTGTCTGAAATTACTTCCGCTTTAGTTAACTCTAATTTAAATTTGTAAATTGCCTATTCACCCTCCCTCTAGGCAACATCCCGATCCTTTCAATTATACTTTGATGGGCTTGTTTGTTTGCATTTCTAGGTGAAACATGATGGCTTTTCTTAATCGTTATTGGATGAAGTGATCTTTTCATTAAGTCTCAAGCATGATCTTCTATACAAGTAATATTTCTTTCTTCTATAGACCATAGTTCCTGTTGTCTTTAAATGTATTGAATATGTTAGATATTGATATATATATATATATATATATATATATATATATATATATATATAATAGCTAGTGTGCTATAGATAACACGGAGAGATCCTATTTTATCTCCCTCTTACTAGTAGACCCCACCTTTTCTCTCTTTTTTTCCTTTTCTTTTCTCTTTCCTTTTCCTCTCCCTCTTTCATTCCTTTCCTTTCTTCCCTGGCTGAACTCCCCTCGAACCCCTCTTTTCTTCTCCGGCGTAGCAAGTTAGAGGGAGGAACCTTCCTCTCCTCTCCTTATGGAATCCTCCTTAAAATCATCAAATCCTTAATGGAATCGATTCCCACGACCAAGCGAATCCTCTCATGCCAAATCCACCCTCCCCTTCCCTAAGTTTGCCCCTAATCCCTATAAAACTCCCCTGCAGTTGTCACTTCCTCACCTTTGCCTTTCCTCCAAATTTGTCGTCAGGTAAGCTCTCTTGGCAAAATCCTTCGAAGGCGTTCTTCCTCTCCCTCCCCTGAACCCATCTTGCCCTTTGGCCACAGGAAACATCGACCGAGCTCTCCGAATTTCGTTGCTGAAACCGTCATTATCCAAACCGCCGCTGCCGCCGTTCCTCCTCGATTCCTCACCATTACTCGGTAAATCTCCTATCTTTCTCCTCCCCTAGCATCCCTAGGTATCCTAGGACCCGTCCACAGGACCAATTCGGCCGGAGCACCACCGAAGCTCGCCACCGGCGTGCACCCCCTTCCCCAAGCACGGCCACGCCGCCAGGCCGCACCACTCCTTTATCCACCACGGGACCTCCACCACGGGCTTCCTCGTGTTGCCGCCTCTCTCGCGCGCCCCGCTGCCATTTCCCCCTTGCCGCCGCATGCCGTCGCCTCAAGCCACACCGCCACCGTTGCCTTCGCTCGGCTGGTGCGCTGACCTCACCGTTGGGTGCATTGTGGCCCCCTTTCCCTTTCCCCACACCTGGCCGGAGCCGCCGCCTCGCCGCTCGTCGGCGCCGCCTTCCCCCGAGCCGCCGCCGCTACTTCCTCTGCCAGTCACCACCAGTAGACTCCACGCGTCCACCGCCTCCGCGCCAACAAGCCGTGCTCGACGCCGCCGTTCGCCATTGGGCGTCTTGCGCGTCGTGTGTAGCCATTCCCAAGGCCGCTAGGCTACGCCCATGTGAAGTTGGGCTGTCGTGCTCACAGTCGCTGACGCCCAGTGAGCCATTCTTGCGCCGTGGTCCTCATCTTCTGGTCTAATCCAAAAATTTGTTTTCTAATTTATTAAACAGTGATACTTGTTACTTTTATATCTTTAATTATATAACTCCAAAAACTATGAAACAAATTTTAAAATGTTTATAAAATCAAAATCTAAAGTTCTGCAATATTTCATATGCATTTGCACACATGTCAATTTTTGTTATTTCTTTTGCATTGTATTTATTATTTAATTTCCGCTGCGTTAGATCCAAGTACCGAGTTCGTGTCCGACGCAGTGGAGGACCCTTCTCACTTCGTTGATCAAGGCAAGTGCTGAACTTTCGGACCCATGTTTATAAAAATGTTTTGTTAGAGATTTGACATGCATGCTATGTTAAAAGGTAGAAAAATGTTAATTGATGACTTTAGTTAGAACCCATTTAATATTGCCTTAGGAATAAATATTTAATTGTTAACTATCACCACTCCCTTGAATAGGTTTTGCATTTGCTTAGTAATGCTCTTTATAGATCATATAATCATATGCTTGACTTTATCGATCATCGATTTAATCATGTGATTTGAAAAGGACAATTGGTGTTGTCATTTATTTGAAAATGGGCTAGTTAATAGTGGGTGATATCGGGATAAATGTTTTTATAAAACTTGATTGGGGTGGATGGTTGCAAGGATGGTGCAGCATGCACGAGATTCGGGTCCAGTGTGGGACCCATCCTGATCCCTAAGGACCGATTTCTTGAGGTAGACGAGCTAAGTACAACAGTATGACCATAAGTGCCTGTATGGGCGGGCCCTGACTTGGTAACCTTCGAACTCTTAGTTTGGACATCTTGTGTGGTGGAGTAGGGCGGGGTTACTGCATTTTCAACCTATCGGCTCCAGAGGGGTTTCAGCCAACTAGGGTTACCCACGCTACAGTGGAATCCTTAGAGGGAATGCCAAGCTAAGAGTTAGTTGGACAAAGGCCTTATCATGGTGACCTCCGACGGGAGAGTTATGTCTTATGGGTAAAGCGTACGACCTCTACAGAGTGTAAAACTATCATGATAGACATATCCACAGTGAAGGACGGGTGACGGGGACCTGCCTCATTGGTACTTCTTATCTTTTTGTTTTCAAAAGGGTGTTTTAAAGAAAAACCACGAATGCAGTCGTGTGTTTTGGTTTTCTACTCACAGTAGGTGCTGTGAGCGATGACGGTGTTTGCACGGTGGGTGTCGTGAGTAGCCAGGTTTGGGCAAAACCGGTTGAGGCCAGACTTCTTTGTGGGGTCATGGTTCAATTTTTTTAAACTTTCTTTTTTCTAGATTTTTGAAAGGCCTACAAAAAAGGACATAGAAGAGGAAAAAAGCGAGTAAGAAAATTTTTTCAAACTGAAAATTTTCTAAATTTTCTAATTTAAAAAATTTTAAAAAAAATCTAAACTTTCTATGAACCTTCTTTGTGCAGGCATGGTTCCATTTTTGCAAACTTTCGAATTTTTGTAATTTTTAAACGGTGTAGAAAAAAGATAATAGAAAAGGAAAAAGAAAGTAAAAGAAGAAGGAAGAGGAAGCAAAAAAATTTTGTAATTTCAAAAAATTTTGGAAAATATCCAAACTTTTTATGGACTTTCTTTATGCGGGCATGGGTTATTTTTGCAAACTTCCTTTTTTTAGAATTTTTGAACAACATAGAAAAAAGGAAATAGAAAAGAAAAAGAAAGTAAAAGAAGAAGGCAGAGGAAGAAAAAAATTTTCTAATTTCAAAATTTTTTTGAAAACATCCAAACTTTTTATGGACCTTCTTTGCGCAGGCATGGTTCCATTTTTACAAACTTTCTATTTTTTTGAATTTTTAAACGGTGTTAAAAAAGAAATAGAAAAAGGAGGAAAAAAGGAAAAGAAAGAAAACTGGGAAAAGGCGCATTCTTGGGAATCGAACCCGTGGCCGGCGAGCTGAGAAGTTATAAGATCGACCACCCGCCTGCTCCGTCCGCCTCGTCGAGGAGAGAAGGAAGAAATGCTTTTATATATAAGTTAAGAACGGATGGCCAGATCCCATTTCGCCCGACGATCAAACGGCCGACCGACGTGGACATGAGGAGGAAGCGAAGAAATAAGATGCGCTACGCGCTTCATATAGTTAGTATATACGACTCTGATGTAATAATTAACTTTTCGTTGAATGGTGATGATCCAAAACTATATATGTATGTGCACTAGTTACTTGATCCAGGGAATAATACAGGTAAAACACAGCAGGGATTCGACTCCAATTTGCAGGTCCTGACAATACCCTAGGAAATACGAGCAACCGCTTGCTCGGAGACTCATGCCTGGGTAAAACTGCCGCTCTAATGAATGCACCCACTACGTCCATGATCTCCAAACCGTTGCCCACAACGCAAGATTAACATGATGCTTAATACAGATTTAGGGCGTATTTCATTGCCATAATTATCTATAACCGACGAAGTAAATGTCGGGATTAGTTTGTTGGGCTGTGATTCCCCTGTAGCAGTATAAATACCCTCTTTCTTTCGAGGGAGAAGAGAGAATTTTGATTTTCCCTATGTACACGTCATATTCGCACAGATCAATATACGCACTAGAGTAGGGTTGTTATCTCCCCTATGAGAGACCCGAACCAGGATAAACCGAGCTTGTTGTCCATCCTAGGTAGTGAGAATCTTCATGCATCTTCAAAGCTAAACCTTTGCAAAAAGAGACCTGATTGATCTCTCGTTCAAAAAGTAAGCTCGGCAGTCAATTGATTTTCCAATCGCCGACAATGACATTATCAATACATCTGCTCCTCGCCATTTCAACCCAAATTCAATAGGAATAAAGATTCATCACTCTTTCCTTTGGATTGAATCAAAATTAATGTTGGCATTTACTGCATAATCAATTCTGTCTTTCCTTTTCATTTCAACCAAAATCAATACAAATGAAGATTTGTCGCTCTCCTTTGGAATTTGAAATCCTGTGGTGTCAATCCAAATTAAGGCCGACATTAATGCATTATCAATATGATCGCTCCTTGCCATTTCAACCCAAACTCAATAGGAATAAAGATTCATTACTCTCTCCTTTGGAAGCCTTTGGATTGAATCAAAATTAATGTTGGCATTTACTGCAAAATCAATCCTGCCTTTCCTTTTCATTTTAACCCAAAATTAATACTCCCTCCGTTCTCATATGTAAGGCGTATAAAAGTTTTTGCAAAGACCAAGGAAAGTGAGTTGGTGAATTAGCTTTCCAGGTTTACCCCTAGTTACTCCTCAATTAATAGGTGTTTTAACTGTGGCTAATTAATGTTTGCAGCCCCGACGCTTTGGAAATCCTTGCTCAGATTACCTTGTACTCACGTGATTGAAGTAATTGAGTCGTTGCTTTGTGGTTCAAGTAAATTTGTAATCACGTGGTTGAACGTTTATTTTGCATTGGATCGAGCCTTTTTTTCAGGTAGCGCACTCGCGGTTAAGCATCAGCAACAAACGCGCAGCAACGAACGAGCTCACCCAGAGCACTTCACATCTTTCCTCGGCAGATTTTAAGCACTTCAGTTCAAAAACATTTCATTGAAGTTTGCCTAGTTTTTGAATAATGTAAAATCCATGTGAACAGTTCCATGTAAACACTTCAGTTCAAAAACAGTTCAAAGCAGCAGCAAAAAAACACGCTGAACAGCGCCATGAACGCAGGCTCACCCCGAGCTAATGTAAGATCATCTCGTCGGCAAGGGAGTCCAGAACGAAGTCCACGCCGTCGACGGAGTCGGGGACGAGGTCCACGCCGTCGACGGAGTCCGGGACGAGGTCCACGCCGTCCACGCGCCAGTCCTTGTACTGCCATTTTTGAAGTGACTCTTCATCGGGAAGCAGTACGCGGCAATCGAATTCGTCGAAGCCGTATATCCACGCCACGACAGTGTACTCGCTGTGCACGTGGCGGCAGCAAGAGCACGGCTTCAGCTTCTTCGCGAACGGCGAGCGCCTTGCACGCGAACCGCCGCCGTCGAGTTCGCCTTTTCGCGAACGGCGAAGCGCCGCTGTCCGCCGCTGCGTTAAGGACGCCCGCCGGCTGCTGCGCCATGGACTTTGCTAGCCGCCGCGTCTTGCAGGCTTCCAGCTGCGGCGCCATGGACTTCGCCGGCAGCCGAGCCTTCCACGTCTTGGTCCGCCGCGCCTAGCACGCCTCCATCCGCCGTCGCAGCGACCTCGCATCCCTCCATCCGCTGCCGTGCCTTCAAGCCTCGGTTCGATGGTGAAGAAAGCGGGGCATGCATGCACGCGTCCGTGACGCCTCGGTTCAATGGTGAAGAAAGCAGGACATGCATGTACGCGTCCGTGATTAATGCGGGAGCGGGCGAGCGCGTTGCGCAGGGTAGAATATGAAAAAAATCACGTTACGCGAGGAGACGCCCTATAAAACGGAACAGCATGAAAAATTTTATACGCCTTATATATAGGAACGGAGGGAGTATGGATGAAGACTTGCCGCTCTCTCCTTTGGAATTTGAAAACCTTTGGAGTCAATCCATATTAAGGCCAACATTAACGCGTAATCAATATTGTTGCTCCTTGCCATTTCAACCTGAATTGAAAACGATTTTATTCCCATCTTGCAAGCTCCACCTAGGCTATTTAAGTCCATCCTCATTTCCACATAACCATTTGTATCCAATATCTCTACCAAGTGATTCATTTGCACACCTGACAGATCTTGAGTCATCGTCCTCTGAAGTTGATCCTCTCTAATACGAGGGGTTGTGGTGGTGGCGCCCTTGTGTACAAGATGATCATTGTTGTGCTTCTTAGCTGGCTGGTGGTGTTCGCACAATGTAAGCATATTTCATCATCTTGTATTCTTATCGAGCTTGTCTATGATATATGTATAAATTTGGGCAGGTGTATTACGTACTTATGCACATAATATTGTAATAGGTCGTTCTCAGCTACTCAATGCTGCAAGCACAAGAAGGAACTACCAAGATGGTCATACCAACACAAATACTAATGCTATTGGTGGTATGTCAACACCATTATATGAGAGCAAGATAACACTGGTATTTTGCCAGCCGAGGTATTGCGATGACATCAATGGCTTCATTAATCCAATAACTTGCTACTGCTGCTTGAGCCAGCCAGACATGCCGTGTTTTCCGACACAGAATGACTGCAAGGCCAATTGCCTTGTCTGCAACCCGAAGTGCCCGTCGCCACCGGTGCCTCAATTGCCGATGTAAAATTCATCTTTACATGCATGAACGAATGCTATCGATACAATTAAAATAATGAAAGATATGACGAGTTCTATATGGCACTTGGACTAATGATGTTGTTGAGTGTCAACTGAATTCTAAAGCGCTTCATTCAAAAAGCAATATTGTTTGCCCAGGCTCTCCTGAAGAGCACTCTGTCACAGGATACACGGTTTCAAAGGTAGGAGACAATGAACAACAAATAACCCATAATAACTTTTGCGAATGTCATAACTTGCTGCTTTTCTTTTTTCTTCGTTATTCTATCACGCTTTTCTTTACATAGGTACGCATAAATAGACTATCTAGCAGGACAGTGGCTACACTAAGGGTCTGTTTGGTTGATATCTCAAGCGAGCCTTACTGTGGGAGCCTGCACCACCCCAGCCTGGCTCTGGGGAAACGGCCATGGAGCTCGTTTCCCACGAGCCCGGATGCGGGTGCTTTGTGCATCGTGCTAGCCATGGCTCAAGATCGCCTGAGCAACCAAACAACCATCTTGCATGCGTGGATGCAGGCTCGCGCGGTACAAGGAGTAACCAAACACTGGTTCTCTGGCTCCCGCGAGTCTGGTTGTGTGAAACCAGGCAACCAAACAGACCATAACTGATCCGCAATTTCGTGCCATGCACACCAAACACGCACACCGGTAACACTTGAACCGGCTAACCAGAGGACATAAAATGGCAGGGTTCCAAATCGCCTGTGATTTCGTCGATTCGTGATTTTGGGTTGGAATGGCATCTAAATCACAAATCCGAAATCATTTGAAATTCAAGACTTCAATTTCAGGTTAAAATTGAGAAAAAAAATTCACCAATAAAATCTGAAAATAGTGTTAATGTTTCTAAAAAGGTTGATGTCAGAAGGGCGTGCAGTGGCCACACCTCGCCACAAATTCGGGCACGCTGTGGCTGTGCCATGCGCCACGGGAATACGCCTTGGCCACGCCCAGTGCATGTCTGGTGCGCTGTCGGGATTTCGAGGATTTGAGTGCATCGTAATTTCAAGGATCTCACTTGGTTTTTGATAAAACCTAGCAAAATTTTGTTTTCGAACGACCACCAATTTTAAATTTTAAATTTTGTCCGAATAACACGAGATTTCGTATTTTGCTTGGACGTGGTATTCACGATCGAAAGGAGAGCCAAGTTTACCGAGGGCATTGTCCCTTGATTTAAAACCTTATACGACGGGTAAACATCAAAGCCTATATTATTCATCATGTTGTCTGTCAATAACAATATAGACAACATGTGGAATAAGTCGTCTGTTTATTTGTCTTTAGAGGCAATATAATCTTATTTTCTCTTTAATGGAATTTTCTTATTTCTTATGACAAAGTCAATTACAATACTATAGATGGCCTTTTCTCTTTCTTCGTTCTATTTCATACATATTCTACTAAAATTATATGCGTAACCAAGGCTATAAACAATTACTGTTCTATTACGGTATGAACTTTAAGAGCATGTACAACACAAGTTTTTTATGCAGAGATGGTTAATGAGAGAGAACTTTACCACACTATTAAGCACTTTTTTAAAAAGCTTCCTTCTAATA
The DNA here is from genome assembly GCA_036346145.1 of Olyra latifolia. Classification (NCBI taxonomy): domain Eukaryota; kingdom Viridiplantae; phylum Streptophyta; class Magnoliopsida; order Poales; family Poaceae; genus Olyra; species Olyra latifolia. Next base: position 11,218,971 of record CM070526.1, read on the forward strand.
GATGGACGCCTATAGTGCTTACACGTTGCTTTCTTCTCTATGCACATGTCTTAAGCATGCAGGCTTAGCTAAGCACTCAACCCTCCTATAATTACCTATCAAAGCATCTACTATATCCCGCGTGGCAAAAAAGAAATAATTTTTTATTCTAAGCACTTGCATTGTATATGGGCTAAGACTATATATAAACACTTTCTCTCCTACTTAGAGGCCGCCCCATCCATTGTGTGCTCCTCACGGTAGCCTCTAAGTCTAAAGTGGTTGTATGGTCCCACATGTAAGTCTAAGGGGTTGTTCTCTTCAGCCTATGTACTTATCTTATATACTTATCTTCGAATTGAAACTCAAAACATTTTAGTTTTTTGTCGGGGATTGGATAAAACACTTTGTTGGTTAGACCCTATGCGCAACTTACGTCTGCAATGGCGAAGCTTGACGGAAAATATAAGGGGGCCAAAGCACATGTTCAAAATGTAGAAGATGAATGGCACAAACAGTAGTCATGCATGTATTGAGTATATGATGATTTATTAAATCAATATATAGGCCAAGATACTAACTATAGGCCCATTTTCGAGCATCTTATGGGAAATAGCGAGGCCAATTAGCAGACTTACTTCATATTTGTACTGTACTATTACTACTTGATCTAAAAAATTTTTGTAGCGGGGCCAGGGCCCAGCTTGGCCCCAACTAAGCTCCGCCCCTGTACCTCTGGAGTGTATATCCAAAAGGATAAGCCGAGCATGGCATCTTCGAGCTAGTACCCCAGCGGTTGATGCTCGAGAGTAGGCCTCCTTACTTGTGAGCCGAAGAACGTGTCATCATGGGCTCTAAAGAGAGGCATCGGGAGGATCAGCCCGGCGCTCCTGCTATCTTGGGAACTCTCCATATCCAAAGTCTGAAGCCTTCCAGATATGGATATGTCTTGGGGATCTAGTTAGCATGTTATGGAATATATCTGTAGACCTGATAGGATTCTAGCATATCTAGGCAGGTTTCCCCAGTCATGTAAGACCAGGACTATACCTTGTACTATATAAACCCACCCCCGCGGAGGGTAGGGGCATCCTATCTCATACTACAATAACATAAACGCACCCGTGTCACTGGAGTAGTGTTATTATCTCTTTCTGAGAGGCCCGAAACAGAATAAATCTTTGCCCCTATTTTGTTTTCCATCTCGGTGATTCGACGCATCTACAACGAAAGCCTTTTGGCAGGAAGGGATTATTTGGTCCCTCAATCAATAAGTAAGCTCGGTGAGAATCTGTTTCCCAATTGTTGATAACTAGTACCGTCCGTGGGAACAAGAGATCCTTTGCCGAAGGAATCTCGGAGATGTCGAACGTTGAGCGCTCACCTAATCACCATGCTCCCGATGACCGGCTCTACGCCCGTCACAATGGAGCAAACTCGGAGTATGTTCCTGAACCGGTCTCGTTCCTAACATGGCCGGAACAACTTTTCCCGTATCGGAAAGGGACGAAGACGAGCCCTATGCTGGTCTAGATATCTAGGATCGCATAGAACTCGAAGACGGAGTTGCATTGTGCGGAAGTTCGATGATAACCTCCTCATACCCCTCTGCTGGCCATGCATCAACATGGCTACCCAGGGCAATCGCTAGCTCAAGAGAGAAGCTTCTGTAGCGGCCTCGCAACATGCCTGTGACGCTGCCCAAGCTCGCCTTGAAACTTGTCTGGAGAGAACCCTGGCAAGCATCCGACGGCGCACCAGGGGCAGGCCTTGCAACGATACCCGAACACCTTCACCTTCACCCATCCTAGCGTCGCGGGCCCAGTCTAGGAATAGCACCCTTCCGCCTCAGTCCCCGCTGGGCAAGAAATGCTATGGGCACTGGCAGAGGCCATGCGCGAGCTCGCAGATGAGCCCGGGCAAGAAGACCGTGGAGCCATGGGCAAGATGATATTTTTTTTACCTTTTTTAATTACAATTGTAAATTTTATCATAAAAGTCCTAGTAGGATCTAAGCACTATGAGAAATTACACTATGCCTTAAGGGCATGTCTAATGGTGGGCTTATTACTTTATTGTAACTGACCTATTACTGCAGAAATGAAGTTGCGAATAGTGACAATAGGCTTGAGAGTAAAATATAAGAGAGAGAAACATAGAGATTGAGAAAATAAGGCATGTATTACTTGCCCGGAAAATAGGGTCAAAAGATGAATAGTGGGTTAATAGTAAAATAGTGAAAGGATCGATATGTCGCCTAGAGGGAGGGTGAATAGGCGAAATAAAAAATTCAGAGTTAAAATTGCGGAAGTCTTTTTACCAATATCGGACAGTCCGATGGTAGATGGTCAGACAGTCTGATGGTTGGGTATCGGACAATCCGAAGGTGAGTTTTGCCTGCGCACACAAAAGTGAATCTACGACCAAACTAGAGCAATTAAGTTAGTTCCCCTGCAATAAATCTCAATAAAAACACACAAGGGACACTATGAATTAAACGATCTACACCAAACCCTAAAGCACAAGTAGATCGAACATAATAATTAATTAGGGTTTGCAAAGGGGCAAGAAAGAAAGGGAGACGAACAAATTTTTCCCGAAGTTCAGATTCTTGAGGGAATCCTACGTCTCTGTTGAGATAGGCTCGGTCGCACTTGAGCCTAGGTCACTCTTGACCCTAATCCTCTCCAAGGTCCGCACAAAGCTCCCTTGGAATCTACTAGTTGACTCCTTTCCGTGAGGAGACGGAGTCCGGCCTTCACAATCCTTTCCTCGACCACCACAATCTTTGGTGGCTCAAGGGCAACTCCTAGACCGTCTAGGAGCCCTCAAACTTCAAGAGAATAGAGTGGCAAAATACGGGTGAAGATGACCAAGTGCTCGAGGATGAACTCTAGAACGCCGGTGCACTTGAATCTTCTTCCTCTCAACCCTCCCACTTGATTTGATCAAGAGATTGGAAGGGGAGAAGTTGGAGGCGAGCTTGTGCTTGAGAGAATGAAGGAGAGGGCTTGAGCTTTGAATGTGCACAAGTAAATGCGGCCAGCCCTCTGTCCGGAGGAGGTGAGGGGTATAAATACGAAGCCCTCAAAATCTGACCGTTAGGGTCAATTCTGTGTAATATCGGACAGTCAGATAGTCAAAGTTCGGAGAGTCTGATAGGAACAATCAGAATGACCAGAAAGACCCAAGATTGTAAAAATCGGACAGTCCGAGGGTAATTATCCAATGAGTATTAGACAGTTCAATAGGCAACTATCGAACAGTCCGATAGAATTAAGCACTGTGAACCAAAGAGTCCCAAGGTTGTAAAAATCGGATAGTTTGAGGGTATCTGTCTGAGGAGTATCGGACTGTCCGATAGTCAACTATCGGACAGTCCGATATAATTAAGTGCTGCTAGACAGGAAGACCTAAAGATCAAAAATCCAGACAATGTCCGATGGGTTATCAGACAGTCCGATAGAAAATGGTCGGACAGTCCGATACCTAAATAGGTAAATTGACTTGGAATGAGGTGCTGTGTTGATGTGTGTTGACCTACGTGCTAGATTTCATCCTTTGAGCACTTTTTCTTCTAAACAACCTTATTTTGTCGCTCCCCCTTAATAGTACGGTCGTCCTTAGGACTCAAGAAATTATAAAAATTTACAATCTAGATAGTCATGATCATTTCTCTGTTTGGATCTTCGGGGCATCACCAATCTTTATCCTTGTTTTATTTTGAACTTAGGGCTGAGAGATTTCTCAAACGAACACATTAGTCCATGCACACATTGTCATTAATCACCAAAATTAGTTAAGTGTCTAGATGCACTTTCAATCTCTCCTTTTTAGTGATTGATGACAATATGTGTAGCTTGCAATGGAATTGAATAAGATTTTATAGTCAATGCAAACTACTTTTGAGGCTCCCCCTAAATGTGTGCAATTTTAGAAGAAATATGATAGACCAAGTACACTAAATCAATGTAATCCTAGGAGCTCTAACAGTAATTGATCAACAAAATTTAAACACATGCATATGTCATACATGGGGCACATAATTCAGATTTGACAAGCGGCCATATAACAGCAACAAGTAGCAAACATTTAACAAAATTCAACAGTAATAGAAGCAATGTAGCATCACAATCCATCACAAAAGTCTAAAAAACCACAACAAACAACTAAGTTCCAAATGAGACTAGCAAAGGGAGGCTAAAGATAGATAATAGATAATCATCTTCCAAGCTACACCATTCTCTCCCCCTTTGGCATCAAGACACCAAAAAGCAGAAAGAAGGTTGTTTGGAAGGCCTTCACTCGTCATCCTCATCTTCATCCTCATCCTCTTCTTCTTCGACTTGTTCGCTGAAGATCTCCTGGATTTGCTGCTCTGCATCACTTGAATCAGATGAGCACTCGAGATCTAGGTGACGCTGAATCTTCTTAAGCCTTTTAGTGTTCTTCTTGAACAAGCAGAAAAATGGCCTTGAGGGCACGGATCACGGGCGAAGATCCCTTGGATTCTGCAGGGGCAGCAACTAGAGGAGCAGGCCACGAGGAAGATGCCCCCTGGAGCTAGAGGGACGAGCCCCGCCAACTGCCCCGACCTAATAAGCTGTGTGAGAGACCTCCTTATGGAACTGAAGGCCACTTACCCTCTTGCTCATGCACATGATGTAAGGGGCATATGGGCACCTCTTCTTGTAGTCAAAGGAAGCTAGGCTAATCTCATTCCAAATGAAGTCAACCACATCAATTTTTCTTTCCTTCTCACCCACACGCTCAAGCAAATTTCTAGTGAAAGAAGAGATATTTGAGCGATCCCCTTCCTTTGGGGTGAGAGTCTTCCCGAACAGCTTGTTGAGCACATCATAGAAAGGTTTAATCCCCACAGTGGTGCACAACTTGCAGTATCTTCCTTCCTCGTAGAGAAAATCTGTCTTGTTGGCGTCCATGAATCCTTCATCATGCAGTTTCTCTCTATTTCTCAGAATGCCAGCAGAGAAGCCAAGCATCTCACCAAATTCTCTCTTGGTGGTGCTGTACCATACTTCCTGCGTCATCCATCTTATTGTATATACCCTGTCTCTTTCAAAATAGGTAGTGGCAAAGAATTGGGCCACGACCTCCACGCTCCAGTTATACTTGAACTCCATAACTTCCCTGAGGTCGTGCCTCAGACGTGGATAACCTGATGGAAGATTTCATTGTTTGCCTTCTCCATGTGATCCCAGTCGATCTATTGCATCATGATCACTGGCTGCTTCTTGTCAAGAATCACGGTTTCATACCAGTCCTGCTGGAAAAAGTTCCAAAACCTCATGTCCGTGAATTCCGTCTTCTCATATACCAGAGGATCTCTGTTCCTCTAAATACGAGCCTGAGCTCCCCTGCCCCTATAGCTGATCACCCTCCTGGCGTATTGACTCACAAACATTTGTGGAGCAGTCAGAAAAAGGGGGCCAATCACATCTTCGGCTGCTTCTTCCTCTGAGCTATTGTCAACAGTTTGGGCAGGAGGAGGAGACGGAGGGGGTGCACTGCTTTACCCTCCGAAAGCAGCTGGGGCAGGAAGAGGAAGTGCTGGAGAACCCCGAGTAGCATAAGAAGAAGCAGGGTTGTGGCGAGACTTGACTCGATGCTCAAAGGTAGCGAGCCCCTTGCCGGTGTCCCAACCACTGCCTTGGCTAGGGTCCATGGAGGAGAACTGAAATAGAGTGACAAAGGATTAATTAAGACAATAGACGAGTTAGTCTGATAATGAGAGCAAGTTGCTTCTGTTTCTGTCACCATCGGACAGTCCAATGTTCATGTATCGGACAGTCTGAATGGGTTCAGACAGTCCGATAGTAAACCATCGGACAGTCCAATACCTGACAGACTGCCAGAAAAGCAACTAACCCTAATTCAGAAAATCCGTGAAATTGACTAGCTCTACACCAATGTATTAACACAAATAGGTTCTAGATAACCCTTGGAGGATTTCTACCAACAAATTTCGATTGGTAACTAGGGATTCAAGGATATACAAAGATCTAGCCTAGTTACCTCAAGTGAAGAGGAAGATCGGGTGGAATCCAAATGCCAATGGATCAGGTGTCAATCTTCACTCCCGGGAGGCCGAGGAAGAAGATTCTTGACACAGTGGAGTGAGAGGAGCGGTGGAGAGAGCAACTGGCACAGTGAAAAAGGGGTACTGGTGAAGTGGGGTGAATAAAAACCGACCCCCACCCCTTTTAACGATTGCCACACACATCGGATAGTTCGATAGTTAACCATCGGACAGTCCGATTTGTTTCATTGTTCCTCTCTTTGGTTGGTGACCTGTGCCCCCTTTTATAGGCGGCCTTCGGCCACCGTAGTCTGACTTCGGTTCGGTGCGAAGCGCCTCACCTTCTTCTAGCCACTGGGCGTGTTCTTCTGTCTTGCCGAGATTTGGTGTAGCTGGTCTCTAAAATCCGCTGGGCATTAGGCGTACTTTCCCGACTCGTCGGGCTCAGCGTCCCGACCACTGGGTAACAGTGTGTGTCTTTCTCTTTAGGGTCGTACGGGCAAACAGGCCTTTGACGTGACCGGCAACCAACCTGCCAGCAGCTGTGGCAGGCATGTATTGGTACTACAGCTACATTTAACTCACGGTGACGTGCGGGGCCCGCGGCGTCCTGCGTGTGGCGCGGCATAGTCCGCGTTAGGGCCTGAGCCCTTTCCCGAGATTTGGAAGCTCGGGAGTTAAGAAGCTCGGGCGCGAGCTTATGTAGCTCGTGCAGGTCCTTCCTTGGACCAAAGGTGGGTAAATAGGCCGTATCCACATGGGCATGTACTTTCCCCGACAGCTAGCCCTTATGCCTCGAGTGGGGCAGGATGGCCCACTTAGAGGTTTTTGACAACTACTTTTTGACAAAACGGCACCCTTCGCGCGTGTTGCCTCGGTTTCGGTGGGAGTCCAATCGAGCGCAGTTATGCGCGCCGCTGTCGTCTTTTGATTTCTATCCTTTCAGCGGAGAGGCGTCGGTTCGCCTCCCACGCCGGTTATAAGACGCGGTTTCCTTCCTCGCACCGCCTTCCTTTTTTCCTTTGCGCCTTTCTGTCTTATAGTGCTTCATCTTCTTGCTCTCCGGCCTTCTCGCACCCTAACCTTTCCCCATCAATGGTGCCCTTCACCCAGACCTTTCCCTCCGATGTGGTCCTAAGGTGGTTGACCGTGGACGGCTTCATCGATGTCGGTGGCTGGAGGGCGGCCAGTACGGAGGCCATCCCGATGCCCGAGGATGACGAGATCGTCTCCTTCGAGCTTTTCGCTGTCCACGGATTTCGGGTCCCGGAGTCCGACTTCCTCACAACCGTCTTGGCTCAGTACGGGATCGAGTTGGTGAATCTCAATCCCAACTCGATCCTGTCCCTGGTGATCTTCGCGTATCTTTGTGAGGCGTACATCCGCGTCGAGGCTACGGTGAGCCTCTTCCTCCATTTCTACGAGCTTACCACGACTGGCGGGAGCGATGCGACGGGGTGCGCCTATTTCAAGCTGCTCCGCGACATGAAGCTCGGGTACCCGGCGTTCAAGGCCAAGGAGAACGTCGGCGGGTGGCCGTCGCGGTGGTCCTACGCCAAGAAGCACGGCGGGTCCGGGCTTTGGTTCTCGAACGAGAACCCCGGGAGGTTGACGCTGCAGCGTCCCGTGCTGGAGCCGGCGGAGGGGGTCCGCGGCCAGGACCAGGCAACTGGGCGGGAAAGGGTTGAACGGCTACGACATCGTGGCTAACTTCGTCAGGAACCGGGTGAGCCCGCTACGAATGTGGGAACACCGCTTCTTCAATATCCGTAGGTGGGACGATCTCACCCGCAAGGGAATGAGCGTATGTTTCCTTCGACCTTCGATCCTATGCATGGTCTTTCTGCCGACGTGCCTTGATGCCCTTATCCTCTTTCTGTAGCCTTCGCGGGGAGCGAGGTAGCTCGGGTCGTTGGGCTGATGCTTCCCGCGAACCATAACGAGCCATCCGGCTCGGGCGTCCGGAATGCCCTGCATGGGGGCGAAGAGGTTTGTCCTTCCGCGAACTCTATGGGGTGACCCTTTTTCGATCCGTAACGATCCCCCTTGGGTTTGCTTGCAGGAAGAAGAGGATAAGCAGGTTGAGCCTGGTGCATTGTCGCCGGTGGTCGCCCGAGGTCGCCCGCCAATGAGCTCACGGCCGGCCGACGCTGCTGGCTCGCAGAGCGCGACCAGAGGCGAAGCCAGCAGCACGCAGCAACCTCAAGGGAGACGAACCACGGGATCCCGGTGGGACAAGGTTGTCAACGCGGGCGATCGCCACGGCCACGGCCAGGTGGAGAGGCGAGCACCGGGTGCTCGCGGTCGCTCTTGTCCCGACACTGGCTAAAGGCTCCCGCGACCGTGACTCCACGGGGACGCGGGACACCCAACCGGCGCTGAAGAAGCGTCGGCTGATGCTGGGTGGAAATCCCGTGGACACCGAGTCGACCGAGACCGACCTCGACCTTGCTAGTAAGCCACTGCCCTTTCGCTTTCTTTCTTTTTCCTAGTGCCGTGTACCCCGAGCTAATCATCGGGCTGATGCTTGTTGACGCAGTGGCGATGTCTGTGGGGGGTGGAGAAGGTCCATCCGATGCGGCCAAGGGAAGTGGCCAGGGAAGGCGAACTCGCCCGGGATCCAAGAGGTGTTGGGGCTCTGGGGCATACTTTCTTCCCCCGGTTGTGCGCAGTGATGTCCGCTGGCAGGCCGTCACCGTCGAGGTGGAGGCCGACTTTGGGACGACGACGCTGGCGCCGCTCCGAGTAAAGGGACGAACGAAGATTGGGTGGCGGCCCATCGACCTCAACGGGCTCGCTGAATTCTTCCGCAGCACGGCCGGCCGGTCTCACCGCTAGACACGAGCGGCATGCTCTTGTTTGGCTGGGATTGGCCGGTCCGGGTGATCACCGTAGTTGACACCGTCCCGGTGCGTCTGCCGAGCGTCGCCCCGCTCATCGCTTCCGGTTGGATCATGGCGACGCCCGCGTGGGTCGAGGAGAAGCTCACCAATATCGGGGCCCTCCGGGAGGAGTCCGTCAAGTTTCGGCCTCTGCCTGGCCAGTCCTTCACCGACTGGGTGGTCAGCGCCAAGGTGGCTAGGCGACGGGCGGACTTCAGGGTGCAGGTAGATCTTGCACCCGAACTGCATCCGTTGGCCATTGAGGCGACCGAGCCTGGGGAGGAGGTAGTCCTGGCCTTGGGCGGCGATACCAAGGCTGGGACTGTGGACGAACAGGAAGGGGAGTGAAAGGATTGATTGGCCTAGAGGGGGGTGAATAGGCAGTTTTTAACCAACTTAAAATTTAAGTGAGTTCATTAGTCAATATTAAATGAGACCTCTACTACTAGCAAAGGCACACAAATAAATACTAGAAGTAAAATTGCAATAAAGTAAATTCGAGAAATTAAAAGTGTGACAAGGTATTTGTTTCCCGAAGTTCGGAGGTACCACCTCTCCGTTGAGGCAAATTCTTGTTCCTCGCAAGAACTGGCTCCCGCTCGAGCCTTGCGCCTCTTCTCCACTAGTGGACATCCTTCGCCGCTCCAGCAAGGTGGACTCCAACCCTTATACAACGAACTGAGTGCTCCCACAAATGCTAAGGCGATCTACCCAATCTACCGCCACCAAAGTACAAACCAAGAGTAACAACATCAATCCACAATCTTCCACCGGAACACAAATCACAAGGAGCACAACCGGCGAAGAGAGATTATCCCGAGAAGAGAATCAATGATGAGAAGGTCTGCACTCCCGCAATCCACCACGGGATCGAGAGAAGAGATCAATGACAAACAAGATTGAGTGGAGAGCTCCTTTTGGATCTTGGAGATGAGTATTTTCGTGGGAAGAGCAAAACAGCACCTCTCACCCAGATCCAGATCTAAATCTTTAAAATAGGTAGGAACTTCAATTGACGATAGTTTAACCGGACTGTCTGGCTTGGGGCCCGGACAGTCTAGCTAAGCCTTTAGCGTGACCCACAGCTTATCAACAAAGAAACAGGAGCGAGGACGTGTTAGGTGGACAGTCCAACCAGAGACCTGGATTGTCTGGCTAAGCCTATGGAACTCCTGGAGAATACAAAGGAGCAGAACAGGAGTGCCTTAGTGTTAGGAAGACTGTCTGGCCAGAGGCCCGGGCTGTTCAGCATAGGCGGACAGTTCGACTAGGGAGGCGGATTGTCCGGCTATTACCTGAACATTACTGCCTGGAAGAAGGACTTTCAAGGAAAAACTTCAAGGATAGTTTAAGAAAATTATAGGGCAATGCTCCCGTGAAATTCATGTCCCCGTCAAAGATTATGTGTTGATCCCCTCTATAACAAAGATAAAAGAAAATAAAAATAAATTTAACCTAATTCTAAGATGGATCAACTTAACTCCCGATCCACCACAAAAAAAAAATCATGGATCCAAACTTTTCTCCGTCTTCTATTCAAAGCAATCGTCATCAACACCAAAACTACATAACCTCGTTCCAAGGGACGAGATGGTTTCAGGGAGAAAGGAGACTTACGACCTTAGTTCAGGCGTAGAATCTTCGGAGTTGAGCTATGTTCTAGCAGCTATTGAGAACTCTTCCATTCGGCATAGCCAGTCTTACAGCCCCCGGGCATGCAGCTGATACGATCGCGTATGGACCTTTCCACCTCGAGGTGAGCTTATTGGCGTGTGTTAGGTTCCGAATTCGTCTTAGAACCAGGTCGACAACTTGCAAAGTCCGGGTCTATACCGATTTTGCCGCATGCCGTTTGAGGGATTACTGGTACGCTGTCGCTGGCAGTAGCGCTTGCTCACGGCAGGATTCGGATAGGTCGAGGTCCAGTAGTTGCTTCTCATCATTGTCGATATGACCTGCAAAATCAACACGAATCGAACCAAGTCTTACCTCGGCGGGTAGGACCACTTCCGAGCCGTATACGAGACGGTACTGGTCGTTTTAGTCGAGGCAAACGTCTTCTCGGGAGGCCTCTTCTCCGGAGAGAATAGAGGGCATTAGTAGGTGCTGCACGAGCACCCCCACCGGGGCAGTTTCTTATGAGGAGCCGAGCTTCGTGAGCTTATCAACCAGCCTATTAGCCAGTCTAGGAACGTAGCACACTTCGAAATTCGTGAAGTGTTTTTTCAACTTCCTCACTTCTGCCAGGTATCGTGCCATTGAGTCGTTGCAACACTGAAACTCCTTGTTTACCTGGCAGACAACCAACTTTGAATCCCCTTTCGCTGTCAGTCGTTTTATACAGAGCGCAGTGCATGCTCATAGGATGGCTAGGAGGCCTTCGTACTCCGCAGCATTGTTCGTTGCAGAAAAATAGAGTTATATTACGTGCTAAATCTGTTCTCCTTGGGGGGAAACGAGAACAAATCCGCATACTGATCGCTTGAACTGGCACGACCCATCAAAGAACATGGTCTACTGTGTTCCTTGGCTCGAAAGCTCGGGTGAGCCTCCGCGAAGTTCGGCTGGCCCGATCCATTCGACCAAGAAGTCGGCCACGACCTGGGACTTGATCGCTGTGCGTGGGACGAACTTGATGTTGAACTCGCCAAGCTCGACTGCCCACTTAGCGACTCGCCCGTTTGCGTCGGGATTTCTAATGATATCCCTTAGCAGGAAACTTGTTAGGACTGTAATTTGATGGACTTGGAAATAGTGATGAAATCTCCATGAGGCCATGAGCAAGGCATACAGAAGCTTTTGGACCTCGGGGTATCGCTCCTTAGGTCCATGTAGCACCTCGCTTACGTAGTAGATGGGTTGTTGTATGCCCTCACGCTCGACTGCTAGTATAGCGCTCACAGCCTGTGGGGCGGCTGCTAGGTAGAGGAGTAGGGCTTCCCCAAGCCTTGGCATGGCTAGGATAGGTGGCGTGGACAAGTAACGCTTTAGCTCACTGAAAGCGGTTTCAGCCTCCTCTGACCACTCGAAACCATTGTGCTTACGCAGGATTTTACAAAATGGTGCACTGCGCTCGTTGAGACGAGATATGAATCTGCTGAGCGCCGCCATTCGCCCGGTTAGGGCTTGGATCTCCTTGATGCAGGTCAGCGACCTCATATTCTCGATGGCTTCGATTTTTTCGGGGTTAGCCCCTATGCTCTCCTTGCCTATCACATAGCTAAGCAACATCCTGGACCGAACACCGAAAACACACTTCTCATGATTTAATTTGACTTGATGTTTTCTAAGATTAGCGAATGTTTCCTGAAGGTCGGTTACATGATCCTGTGGGACCTTACTCTTTACAACAACGTCATCTATGTAAACCTCTATGTTGCGCCCTATCTGATCAGGGACCGTTTTTGTATTAACCGCTAGAACGTGGCTCCCGCGTTCTTCAGACCAAACGACATGGTCATGTAGCAGAAGGTACCAAAAAGAGTTACAAAGGCTGTCCTCAGTTCGTCTTCCCTAGCCAGCGCGATCTGGTGGTAGCCCGAGTAAGCGTCTAGGAAGCTCATGAGCGCTGAGTCCGCTGTTGCGTCGACCAATTGGTCTATGCACGGCAGAAAAAATTATCTTTGGGGCAGGCGACATTGAGGCCGCGATGGTCGACGCACATTCGCCATTTTCCGCCCTTTTTCTTGACGATGACTGGATTAGCGAGCTAGTTAGAGTGCTCAACTTCTTGGATGAAACCGGCCTAAAGGAGCTTGCCAAGTTGCTCGTGGATGATATCATATTTCCACTTGGGAAAGCATCGTAAGGCCTGTCGGACAAGCTTCTTGTCAGGGCCACTCTTGGGACTCCGGGCATGTCGGACGGTTCCCATGTGAACACATCTGCGTTAGCCCGAAGAAAGGTAATGAGCTCGAGTTCCTATTTAGACTCGAGGTTGGTCCCCACGTGGACGACCTTAGAAGGGTCGTCGTTGGTGAGAGGGACCGCTTTGGTGGGCTCCTGCGGCTGCAGGGCCACCTTAGGACGGGCCAACGGCTATTCACCCTTGGCCGGGCCAAGCTCGGGGAGTTGCCCTACCATTGCCAGGGCACTTTTGTCACAGGCCATTGTGGCCCTATAACTATCCCTGATCGTGATGACCCCGTGAGGGGCCGGCATCTTGAGGCAATGGTAGCCATGATAGGTGGCCGGCATGAACTTCGATAAGGCGGGTTGACCCAGGATGGCGTTGTAAGGTAGCTCGGAGTCCACCACCTCAAAGGTGACGTACTCCGTGCGAAAATTTTGGGGGCCCCGAACGTCACAGGCAGGACAATCTGCCTGATCGGTTAAGGGACGGTCCCGGGACAATGCCATGAAAGGGGATGGCTATGTCCTTGATCTTGGAGCGCGGGACCTGCATTTGATCTAGGACTCGGGCTGTGATGATATCGAGGAAGCTCCCGCCATCAACTAGCACGCGGTCGATCCGCGTGTTGCTAATAGTGGGGCAGAGTATTAGCGGCAATCACTGGGGCTTGGTGATGGGCTGACCAGACCACCGCATGGGCTGCTCTCCGGGTTGCCCATCTCGAGGTGGTAAACCTCCCGGGCAGTGGCCTTAAGCTTGCGGCGCGAGCTATAGGAGGATGCACTGCCGAAGATCACGACAACGTGTCCACGAGCCTGCTAGAAGGCGTCGCCGTTGCCGCCCACATGCGCCTGGCCATCCGGTGCCCTATTAACCAGTAGCTCGGGCATAGGGCCGCGTTTGGCGTAGAAGTCCTCCAGCCATGCCGCCCATGTCCTGCAATTACGCAGGTCATGGCTGTATTACTGGTGGAGCAAGCAGTAGCGGTTGTTTGGATGATTCGCCTCCTAGGCCGGTCGAGGGATCGAGGCCGAGGCGGCGAAGCACACCTCGCTGCTCGCGCCGTTTCGCCGCCGCCATCGGACGGGTTGGCCGAGGAGACGGCCGGGGCAGCGGGCTCCTTCTTCTTCGTCTTCTTCTTCTTCTCGGCGTCGCCCTTCTTGGAGCTCGCTCCAGCTCGGGCCATCGCCTTCTCCTCCGCCCTTCTTCTGTTGCGCTCTCCCGCCTCGGGGGCGTTGATGTACCCCTCCGTGGCGCAAAACAGGTAGGCCACAGTGTGGACTGGGTGGAGCTCAAGGTCTTCGGTGAAGCGAATGTTCCGTACTCCCTCATTGAAGGCCTCGATGATGGCCTCGTCGGAAATCGACGGAATGGTGTTCCGCACCTGAACGAACCTACGGACGTAGTCCTGCAGACCCTCCCCTGTCCTCTAGACCACGAGCTTGAGGTCCTGCGGCTTCCCGGGACACGCGTAGCTCCCTTGGAAGTTCGTTCGGAGTGCTTCCTGCAGCTGCTCCCAGCTGCGTATGGAGCCCCGGCGCTGATTGAAGAGCTAGGTCCGGGCCATTCCCTCCAGTAAGGTAGGAAAGTAATTGACCATGACGGCCTTATTACCGCCAGCGGCCAGAATGGCGGTAGTATATACGACGAGGTATTCGCCTGGGTTCTTACTCCCGTCGAATTTCTAGATGTTCCCGGGCTTAAACTTCCGAGACCAAGGAGCCTTGGGCAAAGCTCGGGAGAAGGCCGGGCACCCCGGGGCAGCTCTATCGTTGCTGATGGGGGGCCTTCCGCCCGAAAGAGGCCCGAGGTGGAAAAAGACTCCACCTAGTGTACGTTGAGGGGCACTGTCCGTTGTGGACGTAGACGCCTGTTGGCGCGACGGATTGCTCTGGCCGTGCTGTCTCGAGGTGCCACTGGTGCGCGTGGGGGCCCGGATGTGCTCGTCTAGATCTCCGGCGAGCTCTTCGAGGCCTTTAGCGACCGCGGCGCCTAGATTGGCCGGCGTGAATCCACGTGGGTCTTTCTCTAGGTCACGCATGACCTAGGCAATCGCCCGAACACGCTGTTGGCTACGCAGGACGGGGCTGGTAAAAGTAGTCGTAGGCGAGAGCACGCACACGGCCCGAGCGGTGGGCGTCGGACCGGCAGGCCCACGGCGAATATTTGCCAAGGTCCGCCCGACTGACCCGGCGAAGAGGCTTCGCGCCGGCGGTGCTCTTCGACTGGGTCAGCACGCGACTAGTGCGGAGTCCTTTCATCCGACGCCGTGAAGACGCGGCGCGAGCCAGGCTCTCGCGAAGGGGACATGCCGGTATCGCCCACGGAGGCGGTGTCGTCGGCCCTCTTGACTTCCATGGGCATACCTCGGCCTATCGCTAGCGCCGACGGGCCGGGATGCCAGTTGGGCGCGCAAGACCGGTTCTCTCCTTCGGACGGGGCCACGAATGTGGGTAGGCCGTCCGGCTACATCCTTGGCGGGGCGCCTCTAGCCCCTCCATGAGGGTCTCACTAACGTGAGTCAGTGAGGCGCCGCCCCGGCCGTGCAATGCGGGGGAGTGAACAGCTGCACCCGAGGTGAGCGGAGCCTCCACCTCCATCTCGTCGGCTTGGGTCTCGGTGAGGAAATCGGCTTGCCACTTCTCGTACGACTCGTCGACGTCATCAAGATCATTGCAGTCGTTGAAGTTGAGGTCTAAGCCGTCATTGTCGTCGTACGGCAACACAGCCATCCTCGACTCGATCGAGGGGAGAAGACCACAATCGAGCCCCACGGTGGGCGCCAACTGTCAGTGTCTAGGAGGCGGTGCCTCCGCAGGCCGATAAGCAAGAGTAGGGTGTGAGACCCGAGAGTGGCCCTGCCCCCCTCGACCGAGGCGTGCAAGTCGAGGGAAGGGGTGGTTGACAATGGTCAACGACGGCAGACGGTGTTTTATCCCGGTTTGGGCCTCCATCGCCGATATCACCTCTACGCCCAAATTTCTTGTTCAAGATCGGGCTTAAACGAGTACAGGGGGTGAGACCGAGCTTTGGGAAGCTCGAGCTCGAGTACAATAAGTGCTTGAGACACTATGTGTGTTCCTAAGTGACTAGACGTGAAGAACTACTTCCTAAAACTAGGAATCCTGCGTAGGTGTGAGTGCTCCTGTTCTATATGGCTGTGGGGTTGTCGTTGTGCTGTGTTTCGTTGTTCCTCTCTTTGGCTGGTGGCCTGTGCCCCCTTTTATAGGCGGCCTTCGGCCACCATAGTCTGACTTCGGTTCGGTGCGAAGCTCCTCATCGTCTTCTGGTCACTGGGCGTGTTCTTCCGTCTTGCCGGGTTTTGGTGTAGCTGGTCTCTAAAATCCGCTGGGTATCGGGTGTACTTTCCTGACTCGCCGAGCTCAGCATCTCGACCGCTGGGCAACAGTGTGTGTCTTTCTCTTTAGGATCGAGCGGGCAAACTAGCCTTTGATATGACCGGCAACCAACCTGCTAGCGGCTGTAGCAGGCGTGCATTGGTACATCGGCCACATTTAACTCGCAGTGACGTGTTGGGACCGCGGCGTCCTGCGTGCAGCGCGGCATAGTCCGCGTTGGAGCCTAAGCTCTGTCCCGAGCTTTGGAAACTCGCGTGTTAAGAAGCTCGGGCTTGGGCTTACTAAGCTTGGGCGCGAGCTTATGAAGCTCGCTTGGGTTCTTCCTTGGACTAATGGCCGGTAAATGGGTCGTATCCACATGGCCCGTGTACTTTCTCCGACAATTTTCTTGCTAAATTAGCCTAAGTCACTTCAAACATGCTATAAGAGTACACACATAGTCCACAAATTGACAGCACGTGATGACACACATATGGCAACAAGTAGCTCTGTGTGTGCAGTCATGGCCCATGGGCTGCTGAACTTTTTTTGTCACTATCCGTTTAAGTATCTGGACCTTTTTTTTATCGGGAATCTGTATCCGCTCCGTTTCCACTGGATAATATCATATCCGCTCCGTTATCTACTTTTCGAATAATTATCCGTATCCGTCGAATACTAAAATTTGATATCACTTCCAGAAATACGTATATCGGGTACGAATACGGTCCAGATATTATCCGCTCCGTTTTGATCGCTGCACGGCACTGCCAAAATTCGAATTCAAAACCCGCAAATTTGATTTCGAAAATTCTGGCCGTGTATTTGATTTCGTTCGTTTCAGAATTCAAAATCGGTTGCAGATGCGACAGCACGAGTGCATCGGAGCTTGTGCACAGGGTGTTTTGTGCCTGAACGCTCACATCGTCCTATCTCTAATTGGAATTTGGAACTCTGGCTATGTGCAACCAAGACATCAAGAAAGTCGAATGTGATTTACGCTCGAGCAACCCTTTGGAACGGCCGCTGGTGAAAGTTTATCTTGGTTCGACTTTACAGCTTTTTATTGTGCTTGGAAGGGCATCTCCAACAGATGCCCAATTTTAGGACTGACCCATCCCTATTCACGTGCCACCTTAGTAAATGAGGCTGCACCATCTCTATTCACCTCCCCAACAACTGCCCCATTACTATTCATACACTCTACTTTTCCTATTCATGCCCCATTACTATTCATACATTCTACTTTTCCTATTCATACATCGTTGCTTTCAAAGGATGGGCCTCTGCATGGACCATTCATCTTCTTTGGAGATGGCGAAGTGGCCGATATTAAAACTTCTGTTTGGATATTTCTAGCTCCACCAAATTGGTGGAGTTGGTGAAGACTTATTCCTAAATCAGTAAATTCATGGAGTTTGAGTTGTGTAAATTGAGGATACTTTGGTGAGTCATCTTATTTACATTTTAAATTAAAAATATAAACTTAAGTCACTTTATTTTAACTTCTAAACTCCACTGGCGGTGGAAATGGTAGCTAGAAATGTCAAAAACAGCGTCCCAAGTGTTCCAAAATACTGAAATATAGACCGACGTTGTACAATTGAAACCTTTGAAATTCTAATGGACACAGAACGGCAAAAGAAGGCCATGTAATCCATCCTATTTGTTGTTTTTACACGCGATCCCAATTGCGAAGCTCTACGTACAGATCGATCCATGCCGCTTCGGCGCAGTAGCACGCTCGCGCCATCTTTGCATTCCATTCCCCAGGGCCGTTCATAGGCCGCCGCCCCCCCCCCCCCCCCCCAGGCCCAGTAGGCAGTACTACTGTAGTATGCAGCCGGTGCTCCGTGCAGACCGTGCTCGGTGCTCCTCGTGACCTCGTCTCCTCGGTTCCTCCCCCCAATCTGAAATCCCCATTCCCCAATCCCTCTCTCCAGCTCTCCCCGCTGCCATCGCTGCCTTCCCTTCCCTAGGCGGCTCGGCAACGGCAAGGCGGCCCAACGGCCAACGGCAGGGCACACCGCGCACGGCGCAGGCGCGCAGCTCACCACCAATTTATGGAGGTCGAGTCGTTGAGACGAGGATTCGGTGGTGCCGCCAATCCCGCTCGGCTGCTCGTGCTCGGAGTCGGACAGCTCGGTGCCTCACTGCCTCGGTGCTCCACGCCTAAGACGCCTCCACTGCTCGTCTGCTCGACTTGCTCATCTGCTCCCATCCCGTGTCCCGTCCGGCCGTCCGGTCGTCCCATTACTCCCATCTGGCCAGTGGCCGTCTGGTGCGGTCCGTGCGGACGTGCGGTCTGCAGTGGTGCCGCCCCTCCACTGCCGTAGTGCCGCTGCGGCGCTGCCTCGGCGGCTCGGCCAGTCGGCCCCGGCAAGGAGTCAAGAACACCACACCTACATGCTACATCTAGAGATCTACTGATCTACAGGTCTGCAGATCGATCTTGTGATGTGAATCAGTGAATTTTAATTAAAATCCAATCGATCTTATGATGTGAATAACAGAATAAGTGAATCTTTCGCCGTTTATTTTGGGGGTATTTAGGCAGTATCTGTTAATATGTGATTTATCCTCGAATATTAGTTTTAGTATGCAGTAGTGATGTACTCATGTTTCCTCGTTTATTAATTTAGGGAAAGTATCCTGTGATCCTCATCTAGTAGAAGCGGAGTAATGCTGGTGATCTGAATCTGATTCTGTCAGCACTTAACACGTCTAGAATAGAAGATTAGGAGTTCTTTATGTAAAGATGGGCTGTGACCGACATGATGCTTGGTTGATTCCGTTCTTTGTGCTATGCAGGGGCAAGGCAGGGAGGTTCTGCGTTTGGCTTCTACAGTCAGCAGCTCCCATCTGTGAATTTGTTATTTGTTCTACAATTATTGCAATGTCATCTAGAAAGTACTTGTCTCGAAGTGAAAAAAGAAAAAAAAGAAAACGTGTAGATGAATTTATAGAGACAGAGAGGTGGCATTGACAAATTCTTTAGAACTAATGTAGATTCATCTACAAATCTTGAGAACTTAGCGATAATTTATGTTGAAGAACAGTCTAATCAAGAAGTAGAGCCTAATCAAGAAGTAGATGATAATGATGATATAAGCAGGCATGAAAATTTAACTAGTCCATCTAGTTCAGATATTTTAAGTGGTAATAAAGATTTTACAATGGATATTTATGACCCAAGAAATTGGGATAACCTTGATAATAAAGCTAGGGAAATTTTAGTGGAAAAGGGACCTATAAGAGAAGAAAATATCACATTCCGCTTAAATAATACCTCTAGACATTTTTCATCTGCTTATTATTAAAAAAAATGAGTAATGGGGAGATACATGATACAAAATGGTTGGTTTATTCAAAGCATGCTGATAAAGTGTATTGTTTTTGTTGTAAGCTTTTCAAATCTCACATGAACAAGAGTTCATTAGCTGATAATGGTTTGAATTATTGGAAACACCTTAGCTCTAGGCTCAAAGACCATGAAAATAGTGTTGAGCATATTACTAACATGAACACTTGGAATGAATTAAGAATAAGACTAGGAAAAATGGAAACAATTGATAAAGACTTGCAGCAAGAAATTACAAAGGAGAAAGAGTGCTTGAGACATGTTTTAGTTAGAATACTTGCCATTGTGAAGTTTCTTAGTAAACGTAGTTTGGCTTTTCGAGGATCTAATGATAGACTTTACCAAGACAATAATGGTAATTTCTTAGCATGTGTTGAAATGGTTGCAGAATTTGATTTGATGATGCAAGATCATCTTAGACACATTACAGGTAATGAAATCCATCACCATTATCTTAGTCCTAAAATTCAAAATGAGTTAATTTCACTTTTAGCATATAGTGTTACAAGTTCTATCATAAAGATTGTTAAAGATGCCAAATATTTTTCTGTAATTCTTGATTGTACTCCGGATGTGAGCCATCAAGAACAAATGACTCTTATTGTTAGATGTGTTAATATGTCAAGTACCAAAATTAATATAGAAGAATTCTTTCTAGAGTTCTTGAATGTGGATGATACATTTGGTTTAGGGCTTTTTAATGAACTGTTAAATGCTATAAAGTCTTTTTGGAATTGTGCAACGGATATATGTGTTATTTTTAAGTTCTCCTAAAAGATGGAAACTTTTGCTTGATCATGTTCCAAATTTAATAGTTAAACCTTTGTCTAATACTCGTTGGGAGAGTCGTATCAAAAGTGTTAAAGCTATTAGATATCAAGCTCCACGAATAAGGTTAGCTTTGTTAGAGGTATGCAAGTCTTCTGATGACCCTAAGTCAAAGAGTGATGCGAAGAATCTGTATGATGTTCTTGGAACTTTTGATTTTTTTACTTGGTATGGTCATTTGACATGATATTTTATTTTCCGTGAACATGGTAAGTAAAAAGTTACAATCTTCATCTATGCGCATTGATTCTCCCTTGCAACAAATAGAAGGCATAATGCAATATCTTGATAAGTATAGAAATAAAGGATTTGCATCTAGTTTGAACATTGCTAAAGGTCTTGCATCTGAAATGAAGATAGAACCATCATTTCCAATAAAACGTCGTGCTATTAGGAAAACAATTTGACGAAAGTGATCACATTGAAGAAGTTTTAACTGCTCAAAAGGCTTTTTCAAGCTAATTATTTCTTAGTTATGGTAGATATGCCAGTTACTTCTCTAAAAAATAGATTTGAGGAACTTCAAACATTTAAAGGTATATTCGGATTTTTACTTAGCTCAAAAAGCATGAAGTCATTGGATGACATTGAATTAAGAAAGTGTTGTACTAAATTTGTAGAAACTTTTTCTCAGAATGAATCATGTGATGTTAAATTAGATGATCTTTGTTCAGAATTAAGAGTGCTGCAAATGACTTTACCAAATGATTCAATGTCTGCAATGGAAATTTTTGAGTTTATTAGAGATGTAGATTGTTATCCAAATATTTCAATTGCTTATAGAATATTATTTAATGTACCTGTGACTATAGCATGAGCTGAAAGAAGCTTTTCAAAGTTGAAATTATTGAAAAACTATTTGAGGTCAACAATGTCACAGGAAAGGTTAAATGGTTTAGCTACTTTATGCTGAGAAAAGGCTATGTTGGATCATATTGATATAGATACTATTATCAATGATTTTGCATATAGAAATGTAAGAAGAAATTGTTTTATATGATTATTATACTTTGATGGGCTTGTTTGTTTGCATTTCTAGGTGAAACATGATGGCTTTCCTTAATCGTTATTGGACGAAGTGATCTTTTCATTTAGTCTCAAGCATGATCTTCTATACAAGTAATATTTCTTTCTTCCCTAGACCATAGTTCCTGTTGTCTTTAAATGTATTGAACATGTTAGATATTGATATATATATATATATATAATGCTGTGTTCTATGTTTTTTAGACTATAGGGCCCCCACTTTTGACTTTGCCCTATGGCCCCAAAATGTTTGGAATGGCCCTGGGTGCAAGGGGTCCAAGCTCCATGAAAGGAGAGGCGTGGCGCAGTGTCATGCCACGCCGACCTGCTTCGCCGTGGCCATGCGCCATCACATCGTGCTCGCCGACGCACACGCCAGCGCTCACGGACTCTCTCGAGTCACCGTCAGCACACAGACCTCCTCCTCCCGGACTCTACTAAGCTCACGCCTGCCTCTGGCGCGCAAAGCGGCCATGCTGTCTCCTCCCAGCCATTCCACGCGACCTCCACTCCAGTCGTCGTCTCGATCCGAGTCGGCCTCGCCGGCCGACTCGTCTCTGCACCTGTTCGCAAGTAGCTCCAAGACCAAGATACCGTATGGAGTGCAGACGAGCCCGGCCAGCGTTCACAGACTCGGCGCGGTGAGCTTCGCTGCGGTTGTACTACTACAGAGTAGCGCCAAGCCCAACGGGTTGCCGTCGCGCAGCGCGCGCCGGGGTCGGAGCGAGTGTACTTCGGCTCGTTCGATGTGGCGGGTGGCTACACTCAATATCATGCCTACGGCGGCAAGCCGGCCGTGGCCGCACCAGCTTCGCCTTCGCCGCGCAGGGAGAGCTCGTGGGACTTCTTCAACGTGTTCGACAACTACGACTCGTACAGCAACTACTACTACGACTCCACCACTGCTGCTGCAGCCGTGTCATATACTCCGAGCAGTAGCTCGTGGGAGGTGCGGGAGGAGGGGGGTATCCCAGAACTGGAGGACGACGAGAATGACATCGTGGTTGTGAAGGAGGTGGCTAGCGAGTACTCAACGGCTAGGAGCGGCGGCGGCCGCAGCCGGCGCAGCTCGGTCGGTGGTGTAAGTGTCACCCCCGAGCTCAGCAAGCCGCACAATGTTGTCGTCCGCAAGCATGTCTTCAATAATGTACCGCGGAGGCCACCGGCACACCATGATGTGGCCGTGCCGGCGCGAGAACGGACGGCACAGAGGGTCGTTGGCAATGTGGATGTTGCTAGTGAAATTAAGACAGCTTCTTCGGGCAGCAAAGGCAGCAAGAGAGCTTGTGCCATTGCTTGAGGTCGGGAGGCCGAGCTACTACCGACGCAACTCGGTCTACCATTGTGAGCACTACTACCTGTGCAAAGAAGTAACTAGTCTGATCTAACTCAGTTCATCTGTGGTGCATTGTGTGACTGTCTATTTCATTGTTCGAATTAGCTTCATCTCGGATGATGTCGGCAATCTCCGTACCTCATTTGGGGTGCAAAGGTGTAATCTTGCTGGACATGGGAGGAGAAGGGAAGGTCGTGAGCTCCTGGAGTTTGTCCTTGACACCGGAGAAAATATATTTCTGGGAGAGGAAACTGTAACTGTATGGTGAGGTCAAGGTATGATCATAATTGTTTAGAAATATTTTGCCTCGTTATGAGTAGGGTACCGTTCGGCGGCGCGGTCGCGACGTGGTCAAAAGTTGCGGCCTGCGCCTGCGGAACGCGCCGCGCCGCAACGCGCAAACGAACGGGCTGTAGAGGTGATTTTTTTTTTTATGGAATTTTGTTCCGGCCTCTACGCTATAAGATGTACACGTACACAGTCTTAATATGCAGGAAACCACGCCGATCCTATGGATCGAACTTGGGTGGGTGGAGATGAAGAATCTCATTCCTGCCGCTAGGATATCTCGATGGGATATCTGATCCTTTTTTTAAGACAAGGTGATATCTAATCTTGACCTAAAATTTTAGTAATCATGGAGATGTGTAATGGAGATTAAATGAGAATGCTTGTATGGTTGAATTTTGCTTTGTTGGCCATAAATATAGATGGATGTAATGTAGAATAGGTTGCAATTATGTTGCCTAAAACATTGTCATCTGGGTCCTCTGGCTTGTAGTTTAAAGACTTTAAGTTAATCTGATTGCAGTTACTACTGTAGTAGTTCTGGCCCTTTCGTACCCTTTTTTGTTAGCCCAAATGCGATCTGATTGAACGAAAAGCATATTTAGCTGAATAATGAAGTGGGCATCCTACTAAGGAAGGTTAACCCCTTTTTTTGAGATGTCAGTCAAAAAGTCTTGCCCAAAATGCGATTTTTTCATTTGTCGCTATTTAAAGAGCTAGTTGATTGGTTGTGTATGTGGTGCTGGAGTAGCTTGCTAGGAATTTTGTGTTTGTGGTACTGGAGTGGCTTGCTAGGTAGTCTGGGCATGCTAACGAAAGATCCATTATCCACTATATAAGTAACTTTCTCGAAGCCTAACGGCTAGATTTGGAAGAACTCGTTTGTCTAATGGCTTAAAATATTCACTTGATCTATAGCAATAAAGTTATAGGAGTGCTAGTGGAAATTCGGAAATCAGATGGACATGGTTGAGTGTACCTAGGAATGTTGCTTGAACATTTGGGGTTTGGTATGAGATGGACATGGTTGAGTGTACCTAGGAATGTTGCTTGAACATTTGGGGTTTGGTATGCAAATGCAATATATTTTCTCCTGTTTTCTTAGTTGATTAAATAACTCCCAAGGGCATTATCAAGGTCATTTTTTTTGTTGTGTTAACAGTATACGCAATCATATTTTGTGGATTCAGTGCACACCACATTATCGAAACTAGTTTTTTATCCTTTTATTTTTGGTAATGTGCCATACGTTTCTAGTTATAAGTTCAATAAGTTACGCCCCATGCATGTGTTCACCTAAGTATCCTGTTTACACAGTTTTTTTTCTTTTTTGTTGCATTTATCATGTAGGCTGAGGAGAAAATGCAGTTACTTCTTGCCAAAAACTCTAAGCGACTCAAGTTCTTGGATCAAAGGGGTGCTGAAGCTCATAAGATCGATGCAACTCGAAATCTGCTGAGAAAGCTGTCAACAAAGATAAGAATAGCTGTACGTGTCATTACCAAGGTTTCAAGGAAGATAAACAAAGTAAGGGACGAAGAATTAGGGCCACAGGTCAATACTTTGATCCAAGGGTATGTCTCCATGGGGCCTTCTAGTTTGTTGTTAAATCAAAATGCCCTTTCCAGACAATTGCAATTATAAGACCACACATGTTATTTTTATGTTATGCATTGCAAACTATATGGTGCACGCGTGTTTAAATTCAATGAAGTGGTCGAAGAAGCATTACCACGCGTGGCACAGGCTTGCGCTTCTATCCGAACATGCATGCTTGGATCACAAGCATACCTGTAACATTCTTATTTTCAAAACCAAAATCATATGCATTGAATGGCATAAAATTTTTAAAATATAAAAAATATTTAAAAATGAGTATGTTTCTTATTAAAAAGCTTTGTGAAATAAAATTTTCTAAAATATAATTGCAAGTGTAGTATAATTAATTAAAATTTGCAAAAAGGTTTAATGTGCAAAATAAAGTGTTAATATTAATTTTACCAATTCTACATTTGTTAAATACACTTTGCATTTTAATCTTTAAATAATTATTTATCTATATTTTGAAGTTTAGATAAATAAATTATTTGATGTCATTTTCCTATTTTATCTCTCTCTTACTAGTAGACCCCACCTTTTCTCTCTTTTCTTCCTTTTCTTTTCTCTTTCCTTTTCCTCTCCCCCTTTCATTCCTTTCCTTTCTTTCCTGGCTGAACTCCCCTCGAACCCCTCTTTTCTTCTCCGGCACCGCAAGTCAGAGGGAGGATCCTTCCTCTCCTCTCCTTATGGAATCCTCCTCAAAATCATCAAATCCTTAATGGAATCGATTCCCACGACCAAGGGAATCCTCCCATGCCAAATCCACCCTCCCCTTCCCTAAGTTCGCCCCTAATCCCTATAAAACTCCCCTGCAGTCGCCACTTCCTCACCTTTGCCTTTCCTCTAAATTCGTAGTCAGGTAAGCTCTCTTGGCCAAATCCTTCGAAGGCGTTCTTCCTCTCCCTCCCCTGAACCCATCTTGCACTTCGGCCGCAGGAACCATCGACCGAGCTCACCGAATTTCGTTGCTGAAGCCGTCATTATCCAAACCGCCGCTGCCGTCGTTCCTCCTCGATTCCTTGCCACTACTCCGTAAATCTCCGATCTTTCTCCTCCCCTAGCATCCCTAGGTATCCTAGGACCCGTCCACAGGGCCAATTCGGCCGGAGCACCACCGAAGCTCGCCACCGGCGTGCACCTCCTTCTTCCCCAAGCACGGCCACGCCGCCAGGCCGTACCACTCCTCTATCCACCACAGGCTTCCTCGTGTTGCCGCCTCTCTTGCGCGCCCTGCCGCCGTTTCCCCCTCACCGCCGCATGCCATCGCCTCGAGCCACACCGCCGTCGTTGCTTGCCGCTCACTGCGTCTGTGACCACCGATTAGGTGCATGTAGGGTCTCTTCCTTTTCCCACACTGCCGGAGGCGTCGCCCATTGCTTCGTCGGTGCCACCTTTCTCCGAGCCGCCATTTCATTTCTTAGGTCACCACCAGCAGACCCACGATCCACCGCCTCCGCGCAAAGAAGCTGCACCGCCGCAGCCGCCGTTCGCTGTTGGGCAAGCGTCATGCGCGAGCCATTCCGTCTTGCTAGGCCGCGCCAAGACTGAGTTGGGTTGCTGCGCCACGTCTTTGATCGCGCCAGTCAGGCTATTAGACCGCCGTGGTCCTCATGTTCTGGTCTAATCCAAAAATTTGTTTTCTAATTTATTATACAGTGATACTTGTTATTTTTATATCTTTAATTATATAACTCCAAAAATTATGAAACAAATTTTAAAATGTTTATAAAATCAAAACCTAAAGTTCTATAATATTTCATATGCATTTGCACACATGTCAATTTTTGTTATTTCTTTTGCATTGTATTTATTATTTAATTTCCGTTGCGTCAGATCCAAGTACCGAGTTCGTGTCCGACGCAGCGGAGGACCCTTCTCACTTCATTGATCAAGGCAAGTGCTGAACTTTTGGACCCATGTTTATAAAAATGTTTTGTTAGAGATTGACATGTATGCTATGTTAAAAGGTAGAAAAATGTTAATTGATGACTTTAGTTAGAACCCATTTAATATTACCTTATTAAACTTGTACCTTATTGCCTTAGGAATATATATTTAATTGTTAACTATCACCACTCTCTTGAAAAGGTTTTGCATTTGCTTAGTAATGCTCTTTATAGATCATATAATCATATGCTTGACTTTATCGATCATCGATTTAATCATGTGATTTGAAAAGGACAATTGGTGTTGTCATATATTAAAAAATGGGCTAGTTAATAGTGGGTGCTATCGGGATAAATGTTTTTACAAAACTTGATTGAGGTGGATGGTTGTAAGGATGGTGCAGTATGCATGAGATTCGGGTCCAGCGTGGGACCCATCTTGATCCCTAAGGACCGATTTCTTGAGGTAGACGAGCTAAGTACAACAGTACGACCATAAGTGCTTGTATAGGCGGGCCCTGACTTAGTAACCTTCAAACTCTTTGTTTGGACATCTCGTGTGGTAGAGTAGGACGGGGTTATCGCATTTTCAACCTATCGGCTCAAGTGGGGTTTCAGCCAACTAGGGTTACCTGCGCTACAGTGGAATCCTTAGAGGGGATGCCAAGCTAAGAGTTAGTTAGACAAAGGCCTTATCGTGATGACCTTCGACAGGAGAGTTATGTCTTATGGGTAAAGCGTACGACCTCTGTAGAGTGTAAAACTATCATGATAGCCATGTCCACAGTGAAGGACGGACGACGGGGAGCTGCTTCATTGATACTTCTTATCTTTTTGTTTTCAAAATGGTGTTTTAAAGAAAAAACCACGATTGCAATCGTGTGTTTTGGTTTTCTCCTCACAGTAGGCTCACAGTCGTGTGTTTTGGTTTTCTCCTCACAGTAGGCGCTGTGAGCGATGATGGTGTTCGCACGGTGGGTGTCGTGAGTAGCCAGGTTTGGGCAAAATCGATTGAGGCCGGAATTTAAAAAAAACTGATTTAAATATTTGTTTTTCTCAAACATATTTCAAATCATTTTCCAAAATCTTAAGAAAAATTTGCAAAACTGGCTTTATGCAAAAGAATTCTTACCCTTCCTTTGTTAAGTCTTGGTTGCATATAGTCAGCCTTCCTTGTTAAGTATAAAGTATATTCACCCTTATCTTTTATGCGAGGCTGCTCATTCAAACGAGCAAGTTGTGACCCCTAGAATCCCTCCGCCGATGAAGAGGTGTATCAAGATGGAAACTTCGCCGAAGGAGTTCAGGATGAAGACTACTCTGACGTCTAGGAGCGCGTTTCTTCAGACATGCCTGTGGTGTTGCATTGGATTTTCTATTTGGAGTTTGAACTATGTTATTTGAATTTCCGCTGCTAAGGCGTGGAGCCTAAACTTTGTAATAATTACTAGGAAGAAACCCGCGTCCACGGCACGGTCGTACCTGCTTTGTCTCATAGTCACCTGAATAGGATGGACCATATTTTGCATAGGAAAAAGAAAATAGAAGAGAAAAAAAACAGCGAGAATGTCTATTAAATTTCAAAATTGTTCTAATTTTGAAATTTTTCAAAAATCTAAGTCTTTTATGGGCCTTCTTTGTGGAGCCATGGTTCCATTTTTGTAAATTTTCTTTTTTTTAGATTTTTAAAGGCCTACAAAAAAGGAAATAGTAGAGGAAAAAAGAGAGTGAGAAAATTTTTTCAAACAGAAAATTTTTCTAATTTAAAAAAAATCTAAACTTTCTATGAACCTTCTTTGTGCAGGCATGGTTCCATTTCTGCAAACTTTTGAATTTTTGTAATTTTTAAATGGCGTAGAAAAAAGAAAATAGAAAAGGAAAAAGAAAGTAAAAGAAGAAGGCAGAGGAAGCAAAAATTTTTTGTAATTTCAAAAAAATTTGGAAAATATCCAAACTTTTTTGTGGACTTTCTTTGTGCAGGCATGGTTTATTTTTGCAAACTTCCTTTTTTTGGAATTTTTAAACAACGTAGAAAAAAGGAAATAGAAAAGAAAAAAGAAAGTAAAAGAAGAAGGCAGAGGAAGAAAATTTTTTTCTAATTTCAAAAAAAAAATTGAAAACATCCAAACTTTTTATGGGCCTTCTTTGCACAGGCATGGTTCCATTTTTGCAAACTTTCTATTTTTCTGAAATTTTAAACGGCGTTAAAAAAGAAATAGAAAAAGGAGGCAAAAAGGAAAAGAAAGAAAACTGGGAAAAGGCGTGCGGTTGCTGGGAATCGAACCCAGGCCGGCGAGCTGAGTAGTTGCGCGGCTGACCAACCGCCCGTTTCGTCCGCCTCGTCGAGGAGAGAAGGAAGAAATGCTTTTATATATAAGTTAAGAACGGACGGCCGGATCCCATTTCGCCTGACGATCGGACGGCCGACGTGGACATGAGGAGGAAGCGAAGAAATAAGATGCACTACGCGTTTTATATACTTAGTATATATATGACTCTGATGTAATAATTAACTTTTCGTTGAATGGTGATGATTCAAAACTGTATATCTATGTGCACTAGCTACTTGATCCATGGACTAATATAGGTAAAACACAGCAAGGATTCGACTTCGATTTACGAGTCCCGACAATACCCTAGGAAATACGAGCAAGCGCTTGCTCGGAGACTCATGCCTAGGTGAAACTGCCGCTCCAACGAATGCACCCACTACGTCCATGATCTCCAAACCGTTGCCCACAACGCAAGATTAACACGATGCTTAATACAGATTTAGGGCGTTTTTCCTTGCCATAATTATCTATAACCGATGAAGTAAATGTCGGGAATAGTTCGTTGGGTTGTGATTCCCCTGTAGCAGTATAAATACCCTCTTTCTTCCAAGGGAGAAGAGAGAGTTTTGATTTCCCTATGTACACATCATATTCGCACAAATCAATATACGCACTAGAGTAGGGTTGTTATCTCCGCTATGAGAGACCCGAATCAGGATAAACCGAGCTTGTTGTCCATCCTAGGTAGTGAGAATCTTCATGCATCTTCAAAGCTAAACCTTTGCAAAAAGGGACCTGATTGATCTCTCGTTCAAAAAGTAAGCTCGGCAGGAAATTGATTTCCAAATCGCCGACAATTACATTATCAATACATCTGCTCCTCGCCATTTCAACCCAAATTCAATAGGAATAAATATTCATCACTCTCTCCTTTGGATTGAATCAAAATTAATGTTGGCATTTACTGCATAATCAATTCTGTCTTTCCTTTTCATTTCAACCAAAATCAATACAAATGAAGATTTATCGCTCTCTCCTTTGGAATTTGAAATCCTGTGGTGTCAATCCAAATTAAGGCCGACATTAATGCATTATCAATGTGGTCGCTCCTTGCCATTTCAACCCAAACTCAATAGGAATAAAGATTCATTACTCTCTCCTTTGGAAACCTTTGGATTGAATCAAAATTAATGTTGGCATTTACTGCAAAATCAATCCTGCCTTTCCTTTTCATTTCTACCAAAATACTGTATGGATGAAGACTTGCCGCTCTCTCCTTTGGAATTTGAAAACTTTTGGATTCAATCCATATTAAGGCCAACATTAACGCATAATCAATGCTTCTTGCCTTTTCAACCTGATTGAAAACGATTTTATTCCCATCTTGCAAGCTCCACCTAGGCTATTTAAGTCCATCCTCATTTCCACATAACCATTTGTATCCAATATCTCTACCAAGTGCTTCATTTGCACACCTGACAGATCTTGAGTCATCGTCCTCTGAAGTTGATCCTCTCTAATATGAGGGGTTGTGGTGGTGGTGCCCTTGTGTACAAGATGATCATTGTTGTGCTTCTTAGCTGGCTGGTGGTGTTCGCACAATGTAAGCATATTCCATCATCTTGTATTCTTATCGAGCTTGTCTATGATATATGTATAAATTTGGGCAGGTGTATTACGTACTTATGCACATAATATTGTAATAGGTCGTTCTGAGCTACTCAATGCTGCAAGTACAAGAAGGAACTACCAAGATGGTCATACCAACACAAATACTAATGCTATTGGTGGCATGTCAACACCATTATATGAGAGCAAGATAACATTGGTATTTTGCCAGCCGAGGTATTGCCCTGACGACATGATCAATCGCTTCATTAATCCAATAACTTGCTACTGCTGCTTGAGCAAGCCAGACAAGCCGTGTTTTCCGACACAGAATGAGTGCAAGGCCAACTGCCTTGTCTGCAACCCGTAGTGCCTGTCGCCACCGGTGCCTCAATTGGCGATGTAAAATTCATCTTTACATGCATGAACGAATGCTATCAATGCAATCAAAATAATGAAAGATATGGCGAGTTTCTATGTGGCACTTGGACTAATGATATCGTTGAGTGTCAATTGAATTCTAAAGCGCTTCATTCAAAAAGCAATATTGTTTGCCCAGGCTCTCCTGAAGAGCACTCACACTGTCACACAATATTACACCCATGGACACACGGTTTCAAAGGTAGGAGACAATGAACAACAAATAACACGTAATAACTTTTGCCAATGTCATAACTTGCTGCATTTCTTTTTTCTTCGTTATTCTATCACGCTTGTCTTTACATAGGTAAGCACAAATAGACTATCTAGCAGGACAGTGGCAACACTAACTAACTGATCCGCAATTTCATGCCATGCACACTAAACATGCACACCGGTAACACTTAAACCGGCTAAGAGCATCTCCAGCGGATGCTCTAAAATCGGGCATCTATACACACTCCCTCTAAATCACTATTCGCTCTCTATATTTCCATCCTCTCTAGCAGAAACTCTATCGAGAGAAAGTATAGAGGTTGATATAGAGAGCCTTCAAATTTAGAGGTTGGGAGAGAGAAAAACTAATTATCTTGTTTTTCATTCATGTTATAAATTGTAGATGTCATAAACAGTTTATCTTTAATTGGCAGGTTAATTTGACTTATTCTTACTTGACCTGTTTCAACTGCAACAATGAAGCGGGCTTTTTCTGCCATAAAGCTTGTTAAGAAAAGACTTCGTAAAAAAATAGAGGATGAATTTCTAAGAGATTGTTTGATAATCTATATTAAGAGGGAGATAGCTCTAGAGTTTACAACTGATGCACTTATAGATGATTTCAACGCAACGAAGCATCGACGAGCGCGACTTAAGTAAACATCAAATATGTTAGTTTCTCTTACTCATATGTTAGTTTCTCTTACTCTTTTTATTTGTATTTTGTCTGTCTCATGCAACCGATTAACCTCCAAAAAATCTGAAATTATTTTGGTAGATGATTAGATGAATGAATGGCACATGATGATTAACTTGCATACGTTTTGTTTGAAATATAATAGTTCTAGAGTTTACAACTGATGCACTTATAGATGATTTCAACGCAATGAAGCATCGACGAGCGTGACTTAAGTAAACATCAAATATGTTAGTTTCTCTTACTCATATGTTAGTTTCTCTTACTCTTTTTATTTGTATAATATTAAGAGGGAGATAGCTCTAGAATTTACAACTGATGCAGTTATAGATGATTTCAACGCAATGAAGCATCGTCGAGCGCGACTTAAGTAAACATCAAATATGTTAGTTTCTCTTACTCATATGTTAGTTTTTCTTACTCTTTTTATTTGTATTTTGTCTGTCTCATGCAACCGATTAACCTCCAAAAAATCTGAAATTATTTTGGTAGATGATTAGATGAATGAATGGCACATGATGATTAACTTGCATAGGTTTTGTTTGAAATATAATAGTTCCTTTTTTTGTTGGCCTTGCTTGAAATATAATAATTTCTTTTTTGGTTGGCCTCCCTCAAACTATATTTCTGGCTCTGTCCCTAATCCTAGCTATTGCTGTTTGCGCAACTTTTATCTTTTGTCTTACAGTGTGGGTAGTGTTGTGTTATTTCCGCAAGTGGAGGCAGGGGAATACGGAGAAGGAAGCGTCACCAGAGGCGCCTACCGGATCGGCCGTGGTGGCGGCAGCAGAAGCGCTCAGGCTGGATGACACCAGTGCGCCCGGCGCGGCTGATGACGGGTTGGGTGAGGCAGGTGAGGTGCTGCATGTTGCGGGTGCGCTTGGCACGGCAGATGAGGCGCTGCATGCGGAAGATGCGGCCCCGGCGACGGAGTTGTCCTCCCCGGACACGCAGGGACGCCGTCATCCCCCGACATGTCTTCGGTTGGTACTCCGCAGTCTTCCTTCGACATTTCACCGGACGTGGCGAGGAGGTCGCCGGAGGAGTAAGGATGTCGACGTTCCACAAACATGTATTTCTCACTCTATGTTCTTCCAGACAGGCCATAGATTCAGTCTGTGGATTTGCAGTCGTGGTCAGAGCAGTAAACAAGCATCAAGGTCTACTTTATGCGACATATACAATCTTAATATGTAGCATATAAGCCCTTTAATATATAACACACCACGTTGATCCTGAGAATCAAATCTGAGTGAATAGGAATAAACAACCTGAGGCTACATGCCCATCTACTTCTCTAGTTAGTAGTTAGGTGCCCTGCGTGGTTGACGTCGTCTCCATTTAACGATAACGTTTCTGATTTGTGCCGGACGGAGCAGTTTCTTGCCTTCTATCTCAGTCCATGTACAAATTTGGGATCTCTTGGTCACATACACCGAGCAGTTTGTATGTTGCGATTCTCGGTACCCCATTTGATATCTCCACAATCGCTTCCCTCAGACATATTTTTCCTTCTACACAAGGACTTCCACTGGACCAACTGACAGACTTTTTGGGTAATTGTTTGTAATTCCTTTGTCCAACTTTGGTGCACTGAATGTAGTAGTCTTACTTTTCTGATTGGAGCACTAATGTATTACCCTTCAAATCTCTCATGCATTGAGCACAAAAGTGTTTTTTTTATGTAGCATTGTTAGACTAGCTGACGAACTGGTCATTTGCAAATCGAGGACTTTTACGGTACCAGTAAATATGGAACGACTATCCCTTTCGATGTAACGACTTAGATTAGTTTCCTCTTTTTTTATACTACCAATGTAGTATTTGTACTAAGAGGGTAGTATATTCCAATTTAAGGATATAATTGTCTTTTGCGGCATATAGATGGCATGTCATATAAATAATTGATTGAATCAATAGTTATCATAATTTGCCCTCGTATCACTTCTTAATGTAATCACGATCAATGTTCATTGGTTGATATCTTGTTGACATCTGATTTTAAAAATAAGTTGATGCCCTAAAAACTTCTAGAAATTGACTTGGACATGGTGGAACATAGGCCAGATTAGGCATGAAAAGGAGAATTCAAATCAGTTTAGATAGGTATGATCGAATCGGCTAAAGAAGGAATGGAAAGAGTTAACATCGGCTCAGCATGAATATGTTAAGTAGTATTAGATATAATAAGAAGGTATAGAGTTGAGTTCGTTTCAATTACAAAAATAAGAGTCCTAGTCAATTGAATCAAAAGGTCCTGTATAAATAATTAGCCCGTGGGGCGTGTAAGATCATCAACAAATCAATCAAACATATCTACCTTTTATCTGTTCTTTACTTTTTTGCATTAGAATAGTCTCGTCGTATTTTATCTTCAATTGGCTAGTTGCGTATCATCTTTTCGATCGGCTTCAAGGTACACCTCAGGAGTTGCTTCTAGTAAGTACTGTCTCGATTCAATTCGATCTACGGATTTGCATCGGCTTTTTGGTCAAAATACTATCTTAGTCAATATTACTACGCATCGCCGTTTCGACTAAATGTTAGGTTTTATCCTCTTTCTACCGATAATACATTCATTGGCAGTGGACTGTTCATCCTTGTTTTATCGGTTTATGACTTGCTATCTGTCGATACTCTGTTTACCCTTGTTTCTATCAATCAGATGATCTAATCAGCTAGTTGGTAGTCTGTTTACCCTTCGTTCTACTACGTTGTTCATTTAATCAACTTTTTAGTAGATCATTTATCTTTTTAGATCTATTAGTTTAGATCTAATCTATGCCGATAATTTGTTATCTTTCACCTCTGTTCGGACTTGTTTTCAAGTGTTACAGGTCTTTCATATTATAGATATAATCGGCTATTTAAAACTGATTATGTCTTTTCTTGCCGATTGAATATCAAATCAGGTGAGACATTTTAAACCCTGCTTCTGGTGCTGAAGAAGACTGTAATCCCTAAGCCTGCGTGTGTTTAGCTGACAAATAAATTTTGGTGCAAGCACATATCTAACAAGAACCCTACACTCGGTAACCAGCAGCAGCAGCAGCAGCAGCCCAGTCCAGGCACGCACCAGTCCAGGCATCCTTCATCCATCCACTCCGTTTCATCGCCCAGCGATTTGTCCTGTAGAGCGTCGGCGGCTAGCGTTTGCCTAGACGGCGGCGACAGAAAAACTAGAAAAGAGTCATTATCAACTAAAAGAAAGAATCTACACCAATCAAGTGGACCAGATTATAATAGCTTAGATTAAAAGACAGAGTCCATATCGACTATAATAAAAATAAAAAACTTAAGAATACAAAATCTCTACTATTAAAAAGAGGCTTATGGTGGTGGTGGTGTTGGTTTCACCAACACCAGATCTCAGCCCTCCATCTCTCTCTGAGCAAATCCCAACCCTACGCGCCCCCACCCCTGCTTGCCTCCTCTCACGTCGCCGCCTCCCTTCTGCCCCTTGTCTCACTCTCGCTATCGCAACCTCCGCCCCCGCCTCACTCTCGCTATCGCCTCCTCCGTCCTCCACCTCCTCCGCCCCCCTCCTTCCCTCCCACCTTCCCCTTCTCCTTGCCTCCTCGGCCCCCCGCCTCCTCCCCCCCTCGCCTCCTCCTCCCTCCCCCCGCCTCCTCTCGTGCCGCCTCCTCCTCCTCTCATCTTCCTTTCTCGCGCCGCCTCGCCTCGCCTCACTTGTCCTCCAAATAAACGCTGAGCTCACCAAACCCTAGGCTTTGATTCGATTCGCTCGGGCGTTACTCGCCTCGAGTGGGCGCGGATTGATCGGACGTCGCCGCGGCGTGGGAGCGGGATGACGATACCGAGCGACGAGGGTTCCTACCGGCGGCGAGCCGCTGCCTGCAGACGGTGGAGGAGCGCGAGGACGCCGCCGCCTCGACGCAAGAGGCGAGAGAGAATGTTAGGACGGCGATCTCCGCTACCTCGTCTCCCGAGGTGCGTGTGACCCCTTCTAGCTCGTTCCTACGATTATTCTCTGAGCATATTTGCTTGCGCATGAAATTGGTTCGTGTTTCCGGGCGTTAGCCGTGGAGGTGGTGCGGATCTTACACGGGAAGTGATCTGGGGCATGTATTGGGGCAGGGCATTCAATGCGCAACGTTTGCTGCGTGATGCGGACTCACGATTGAATCTAGGAGTGCTTGGGGCTAGTGGTAGTAGGGGCAGTAGTGGTGTTGATCTAATCCTAAGGCACTCGCTCTGTGACATGTGGGGAATCGGGGGTTTGGAAGGTTGTTAACCGGTAAGCGGTGATTTCAGGCAGCTTGTTTTGTTTCAGGAACTGCGGATTTAGGAGGAACGAGCTAATATGTTTTGGTGTCTGATGGTGCATTGTAATAGGCGATTGATATGTGAGGCAGTGAAGAATTGTAGTTACCATAATGGAAAATGCATATCATCCATTCACTGTTGGCTGAAAAGGCGTTATGTTTGGCCCTGCAATTATGGAGAATGCATGTCATCCATTCACTGTTGGCTGAAAAGGCGTTATGTTTGGCCCTGCAATTATGGTTGCAAATTTGCAATGTACACAAATGGGCTATTCATTTCATCCTGGATTTCCACGTATTAGTCATACAGTGCATTGTTTGATTGCCAATGGTTCGATCTGGTATGAGTTTAGAAATGCTAAATCAAAGGAAATAAATTTGCATGTACCCCCCTTCCTCCATGCATACTTCAACCTTGGAGCCAATTCATGGAAAACCTTAAATAAACTGGAGGAAATTAAAAACTAATTCCATTCCCAAGCGGCCCCTTTTCACAATTACCATAAACTAAAATTTCGTGAGAGGGGAGGGAGGGTCTGGTCGGCCTGCCACCGGTCTGCCGCTGCGGGCCTTCTGCTGGATGCTGGATGGAATGTGCCGATGTGATAGCAGGCTGGCTAGGGTTAAGATGGATATGTGGGCTGCTGTGTGAGATGGCGTTTGTTCAAAGGATGGGTTAAGAGGGATATGCCGATGTACTATCTATGTTTGTCTGGCAGATTTGGCGTTTGTTCAACATATAAAACTCAGAGTGCTCACCAACGTCGTTGCATATTTAATATAATGTACTAGTATTAAAAAGAGGCTTGTGATAGTGGTAGCGGTGGTGGTGTTGGTTTCACCAACGCCAGATCTCAGCCCTCCATCTCTTTTTGACTGTGCACCTCGCTTTACCGTCATGATAACTATGGTTCTATTTCCAACGATCTATGCACACTTGCTCTGTTGATTCACAGTACCAATGCCCATTAACCGTAATGCATGTAGTGAATGTAACATATGTCTTCACTCGCCATTTGAAATTCTCAGCTCCAATATTATCTAATATATGCAATAGGGTTAACACATATTTTATTGAAACAATTTGTAAGATATAAAAAGGGACAAAAACATTTTTCAAACAATATGATAAAAATATATGTTGAAATAAATTTATATTTTTAAATAAATTTTGAAATTTTTACACACCAATAAGATATAGCATGCAATTTAGGCTAGATCTAATCCTGCCCGTTGGATACTCATCCAACGGCTAGGGATGGGCGTTGAACGAGCACGGCTCACACGGCTCGGTATATATGTTTCATGATACTGTGATACAATAAAACTACAAAAGAAGTAGCAGTCTGCTGAAATTTGTCACAAGTTGCCTATAAGCATTCTGCTGCAACTCTAATCTATGGGACCCTGATTGAACTCAAGCTAATTTTATATATTACATTAAAGCACTACTGCCGGAACCTTGGAACAATAAATTTCTTTTGTTCTATCAAAAAAATAAATTTCTTTTGCCTTTGACTACTATCTCTGTAAGTTGACCTTGTGAACATGCTAGCCATGTTGTGATTCTGTTTGCACATGATACAGTTTTAAAGTGATCGGTTTCATGGAGAAGTGTAATCTCTACTAATAAAAAGTTTACACCTCATCCAACGCTCAGTAAACCTCCCCTAGCCTCCCTCGTCCCTAGCCCGCCGCTGCCCCCAACCCCGCTCCCGGAGTCGCCGCCTCGTCTCCGGATCTGGGCGCCGCTCCCCCTCCCTCTCCGCGCCTCCACTTCTTCCACAGCACCCCACCTCCTCTTCTATCCGGCAGCTGGCCATCCCACGACTCGCCGCCCGTCGCCCCCAAGCCTCCACCCGCGCCGCCTCCATCCTCAACCACAGCCGCCGCCCTCACCTCCTCGTCTCACCACTCCAAAGCTACTCCTAAACCCTCGTCGTCTCCCACTCCCGCAGCCATGGCGCGTCGCCACCTCCACATCCCCCTCCCCTTCCTCTCCCGCAACCACCACGCCCCCACCACTCTCCTCCTCCGCCATGCCTTCTGCGCCTCCATCGTAGAGACCCCTGCCCCCGCTCCGGAAGCCCCGGAGGCGGAGGGGGGAGCGGCGGCGGCCGCGCCCAACCCTCCCCGCCGCGAGGAGCCCCTGCACGAGACGATCCTCCGCATGATCCGCCGGCGCTCGTGGACCACCCGCCTCGAGAATTCCATCCGCCTGCTCTCCCCCAACCTCGACGCGCAGCTCGTCCACGGCGTCATCTCCGGCGCCGCCGCCGCCGGCCGTGCCGACCTCTCGCTCCAGTTCTTCCCTTCGCATTCCGCCGCGCCGGCTTCCTCCCCGAGCCCTCCACCTTCGCACTCCTCATCCCGATCTGGAGAGCGCTTGGGTGCGGGCAGGTGATCTGGAGAGCGCACGGAAGGTGTTCGATGAAATGGCAGGGGCTGGGTTTGAACGGAACTTGGTCTCGTACAATGTCATGATCAAGGATATGTTGCGGCAAATAAGGTGGAAGAGGCAGTGGGGTTGTTCACGGAGATGGGGGAGAAGGGGCTGAGGTTGAGTGAGAAGACGTTTGCTGCCTTGATGCCAGGGCTCTGCGATGATGAGGGGAGGGTTGCAGATGCCCGGAAGGCTGTAGATGACATGGCAGAGAGACGACTTACGCCAAAGGACAAGTCGGTGTTTTTGAGGCTTGTGACAACCCTGTGCAAAGCTGAGGACTTGGATGGGGCGTTGGAGGTGCACAGGAAGAGCGGGCAGTTCAAGCATGTTACGGTGGATCCGAGACAGTATGGGGTGTTGATGGAGGGCTTGTGCACAGGTGGAAAGTTTGATGGTGCTGTTGAGGTGCTAGATGAGCTTCTTGAGAAGGGGACACTGCTGAGCCCTAAAAGCTCTGTACTGGAAGCACGAGCTTATAATCCAGTGATTGAGTATTTATGCAACAATGGGAGTACCAACAAGGCTGAGACATTCTTCAGGCAGCTGATGAAGAAAGGTGTGGATGATAAGGCTGCATTTAACTGTCTCATCCGCGGGCATGCAAAGGAAGGCATGGCGGAGGCAGCGCAGGAGATCCTTGCTATTATGACATGTCGTGGTGTCCCTACTGACCCTTAATCGCATGAACTGCTTGTTGATAGTTTCCTGAAGAAGAATGAACCAGCTGATGCAAAGACAGCGTTGGACAGCATGATGGAACAGGGGCACCTCCCTAGCCCAGCTTTGTTCAAATCTGTCATGGTGGCACTTTTCGATGATGGTCGTGTTCAGACTGCAATCAGGGTCATGAAGAGTATGATCGAGAAGGGGGTTACAGAGAACATGGACATGGTACATAGATCTTGGAAACTCTCTTCATGAGGGGCCTCGTGGAGGTGGCGATAGGTCGTGTCAATCTGATCATTCTGATGGTGGAAAATGTCTGTATGCCTGATCTGGATAAGTTGCTCGTTGCTCTTTGTGAGAATGACAGAGTGATGGAAGCGCAGAAGCTTGCTGATTTTGCGTTGGACAGGGACTTTGACGTTAGCTTCTCATCCTATGACAGAGTCCTGGAGGCCCTGTACACCGAGGAGAAGACATTGCCAGCATACTCCATGCTTTGCAAGATTAAGAGCAAAGGAGGTATTGTCGACCAGAAGGGTTGCGATGCTTTGATGGAGAGCTTAAAAGCCGAAGGGTACTCCAAGCAAGCTGACATTTTGTCTAGGGTCTTAACAGGGAATGCATCACTGACATCCAATAGGGGCAAAAGGGTTGCCATGGGTGCGTAGGGAGGCTTCTGGATTCATGGAAGGATCCTATTTTCTTTTTGACTTGAAGAAAGCGTTGGTTTCTTTTATTGACGCTTGTTGGGCAATTGATCAAGTGGGGATTTTTTATCCTTGTAGACAAGATAGTGCGGCCACATTTACTTTTTCTTCGTAAAATCCCATATTGAGTTCTGTACCATGTCTTAGGAAAAGAAAACCTGTTTAATAATTGCTGAAGATGTACTTCCTGTTATGAATTTTAGTTGAGAAATCAAGCGGTTATAACATGCTGTACTTTATTGTTTATGAGTGGCTCTACTAAAGACCATCCCAGAAATTTTGGTTTGGCATGATGCCAACGAAGACTGATAATCGGTGTTTTAAAAATCGGCCCTAATGCTGCATAGGTGGCCAAGGCGGGCGTCCCCTGCCTAAGGCTGATTTTCAAGTACGCTGTCAATTTGTGTACATTAACACTGTAATTTGTGTACATTAATTTTGGTTGCAATGCCATTTACACATACCATCAAGGCTATGTAAACATTCTTTTCAATTCTCTCTGTAATTTTCCTTGGCGAGGTAATTTTCATTTCCTTATAGAATGTTTATACCAACAGTATGTATGCATATTTGAGAGAACTATATGTTTTTGTGTTCCAATACATTTTGCCTTGTTACAAATTCTAGAGTATGACTAACTAAAAGCATAGTGATGTGTGTAATGCACTATTGAACCTAGGTGCTTAAACTACAAGTGGGAACACGTGATTCTGTCCTTAGCACATGACCCGAGTTGCCCTTAAGTCCTAGGAATAGACCTGTAATGATTTAGACTTTTTTTTTTGTCATTTTGCTTGTTATGTGTAAAATAAAATTGATGTTTAACATACCATAATCTTGTCTACTTTTATATAGGTTGCCCTCTTTTAGTTATGGGTAAAATAAAATTGATGTATAACATATCATAATCTTGTCTACTTTTATATATGTCGCCCTGTTTTAGGGTTCCGCCGCCCTCTTTTAGGGTTCCGTTGCAACGCATGGGCACATTACTAGTTAAATTAATAGAGTTGAATACTATATGGCATTGATAAAAAAAATCTCAACCTACAGGAATAGGATTTGCATAGAGTTGCTGGTCATGAAAGTTTCATGACAAACTGGTCATTGTGGTTTACCTGGAAATCATTGAGTTGATGAGGATTTTTCTAATTTATCCATGGATGCTTATCAACTGATGCTTACCGACATACCAAGTCCGTTATATTTTTATGGCTTGTGTGAACAATTTTCTCCTTTTCTTTTCCTTTAAACAGATCTAGCAATGAGCTTGATTAGGATTTTTCAGTACCTGCATACTGAATACTGGCAAATTCTTTATACTACAGGTTGTGAAGGATCTTATTGCATCTTTTGATATAGTAGTAGTTAACTCCATAGATGAACAAGGGAATATAGTATTGCATATAGCAGCTTTTCGAGGTCACCTGCCAGTGGTTGAGGCCCTCATCACTGCATCTCCATCACTTACATCAGCCACAAATGAAGTTGGTGACACATTCCTTCATATGGCGTTGACTGGCTTTAGGACTCCTGGCTTTCGAAGGCTTGATCGTCAGATGGAGCTTATGAAGCAATTGATCAGTGGAGCAGTCGTGGATGTAAGCAGCGTAATGAACACACAAAATGACGATGGAAGGACAATTCTTCACTTGGCTGTGATTGGCAATTTGCACCCCAACCTCGTTGAGCTCTTGATGGCCGCACCATCAGTTGACATTAATGTCCGTGACATTGATGGAATGACTCCTCTGGATTTACTCAGGGAACAGCCACGGACAGCATCGTCTGAAATACTCATTAAACAGGTCGGCTATCGCTTCTCAACTGAAGATGCATCACATTGTAGGCAGCCCGGGGACCTCCTTCAAAATCTCAGATGGTGAGATATTCCTCATTGCTCCGTTGTCATAATAAACTTGATAAGTTATCTCCAATGATTATTTGTTAAAGTGTCATAATAAACTTGATATAATTGTTACTTGTTCATGTAGACCACAGTTTGCATACTACAATCTTTAGTAGGGTGCACTTCAATCCAGATATTGGAGCTTCTCATGAACTAAGGCGAAGGAAAATAGAACAACGAGTCTAAACTACAGCCTTTAGTAGATTTTGTTTAATATTTAATTATGTAGTAAACAGTGCCTTATTAATTTTTTTTGCAGGATTAACAACGAGCTTAACTGATTATCCGGTGCCATCGATTTGAAAAGAGATGAAGAAATATCCGTTACTTTAGGAACTATTGTCTTTTAGTGATGTT
Organism: Olyra latifolia; assembly: GCA_036346145.1. Taxonomy (NCBI): domain Eukaryota; kingdom Viridiplantae; phylum Streptophyta; class Magnoliopsida; order Poales; family Poaceae; genus Olyra; species Olyra latifolia. The sequence continues at coordinate 11,260,972 of CM070526.1, forward strand.
TTTGCGCTCTCCAAATAGCATTGTGATGTGTTAGTGATATTTTATCCATTTTGGTACGTAAGGTTTAGGTTTTCAAATTTATGGTATGAACAAGTATCGATGTTATTTTGAACTTTTACCTGGACTATATGGTTGGCATGTTTTGTTTTGGATCGTAATTTTTGCTATATTGAAATGCAATTGATGTTATTTTGTGAGATGAAGACTTCGTATGTTCATTGGAGGACCTATATGAATTTTCTAGAATGTGAATGGGCTGAATAAAATTTGGCTTGTCTAAAATCCATTTTGTGTGAGATATGTCAGGATGTGTGTATCATATTTTCGTATCTTCTGTTAATGAATGAATATAGGACCATCATGAGGTTACATAATTCAAAATCAAATGGTAGACATGTTTTTTTTGACAATCTCTCGAGAATTCAACTTTGATTCGGTTACATGATTTTCATTATTTACGATTTTACAGCATAATACATGTCTTAACTTTGTTTCTCCGTTGCAAAGCACGGGCATCCAACTAGTAAAAAAAGAGTCAATGACGACTACAAAGCTAGAAAATGAGTCCACATCAACTACAATAAAAAATAAAATAACCCAAATTCAGAATAAAAATAATCAAGAAAAGAGTCCCTGTTAACTATAAAAGTAGAAAAAGAGTCCATGTAGCTATATATAAAAAAATCAGAATAAAAATAATGGAAAATAGAGTCCATGTCAATATCAACTGCAATTAAAAATAACACAAATTCATAATAAAAAAGAATCAATGTTAACTACAAAGTTAGAAAACGAGTTCACATCAACTACAATAAAAAAATAACATAAATTTGGAATAAATATAATAGAGAAAAGAGTCTATGTTAACTACAAAACTAAAATACTAGAAAAAGAGTCCGTATCAACTATAATAAAAAATTGGAATAAAAAGAAAATAGATTTCATGTCAACTAGAAAAACTAGAAAAAGAGTCAATATCAACTACAATAAAAATAAAAATAACTAAAATTCATAATGAAAAAATAATAGAAAAAGGAGTTCATATCAACTATAAAAAAGAAAAATGAGTCCATATCTACTATATTAAAATAATTAGATCAGTAGTGTCGGATATAATGATGTACTCATGTACATCTAAGGAGATCAAAGTTGTTAACATATTTTCATATTAGACTTAGACTATATTAAAGATTACCAAGATCTATATGGTTATATATCATAAAAGAATCATACTTCTTATAGAACATGAATTATATTAGGTCATTTATTTTTTAAAAAAAAAATCTAGATGTGCAAACACACAGGACACCCTGCTCGTTTACGATAGAATTTTACATGCAATTTGATTACTCCTTCCAATCACAAAAAGATTGTCGTTTAAAAATATATGCCATCAAAAAGAATGTCAATATGTTTAACTCAAGATACTGCTAATGCAGCGGGGTAAAGCCCATACAGCAATTAAAGGATTACCTCGCAACATTCATATCATTTTTTAACATTCGCATAATATCATTCTATCAGCAGGCTTCAGTTCATAATGCTTTGAAACACTTATCGGTGCACATGGATACACAATGGCAGACCTGTAACAGATAGCTTCAGACCATTAGCAACGGCATCCCTTCTCCATTCCAGTTCCTTTCGTGGTGGGAATCTTGTTGCCTTCAACACTCCAATACATTTCCTTCACCGTTCTCTTTTGAAAGGGATTCTCTTTTTCATTCCCTTCAGAAAAAGATTCTTTCTCTTTTCTCTATATCATTATATATCTTCGAAGGGATACTGTTAGAGATGGTGGAAAATGAAGAAAAAGAATGTGATGAAGGGAGTGGGGAAGAAAACGAAATGAAAGGAAAATGGTTGGGGGATGATCCTAGTTCCAAGAAAATTCCTTCTATGTCATGGGAGAAGTCTTCAAACCCAAAACTGCTATCACCAAAGGATCTCACCTATCCGTGCCATTACATTTGCGGATTGTTTCCTTCTTTGCCATTGATAAAAAGTTATTTTTTTGTTTAAGTTATATAAACATTCCCAAAATTCCTGAAGAAAATCATAGTACACCCAAATATGTAGTACTTTCAATCTACATTTTTTGGTAATTTATGATTAAATTTTGGTGTTAAAAATATTGATTGATTGTTTATACATTGTTTTGGTAACATATTTATTCGTAAAAGCACCCAAAAATCCAGATTGAAAGTACTATATATTTGGTAGCACTATGATTTTTTCTAAATTTTTTAGAAATGTTTATATAACTTAAACAAAAAAGATAAATTTTTATGAATGGCAAACAAGGAAACAGACTGCAAAATGTGATGGCACGTAGAGATCGATGCTAAGTGATGGCAGTTATGGGATTTAGCACTTCTGCAATGGCATACAAAAAAAATTGCCCTCCTCATAAAGGTAGAGACAAGAAAGGCCAGGCTCATTTGCATCAAAACACCGCACTAGGGATAAAAACGGAACGAATACGAATGGGTGGTGGCTTTACCATATCCGTCCATATTTTTCATTCGGATACGAATACGGATTCGGATAGTATAAAAAAGGATTAGATATTAAATCGGAATCGGATAATAACCGAAAACAAAAACGAATATTTAGTCGGTCAGTACGCTGTCAACCTATTTAACAAATTTATGATTGACATACAATATTTGAACACCATAAAGCAAGACAAGATTGTCCAAAAACATAAGTCTCAACTTAGGAGATTAATAGCATGTTCGGAGTAGCTGAGCTCAATGAATAAGTTAGTTGAGCTGAGGTGAGCTAAATGGTAAGCTAGACTTTGAGAGGTTCTTAATAGCACACATGCTATAAGAGTACACGCATAGACCATAAACTGACAGCACATAATGACACACACATATGGCAACAAGTAGTTCTGTGTGTGCAGTCATGCCCATGGGCTGCTAGATTTTTTTGTCACTATCCGTTTAAGTATCGGATTTTTTTTTATCGAGATATCCGTATCCGCTCCATTTCCGTTGGATACTATTGATATCATATCTCCTCTGTTATCTGTTTTTCTATTCCAATAATTATCCGTATCCGTAGACGTCAAATACTAAAATTTGATATCATTTTTAGAAGTACGGATGTCGGATACGAATAAGGTTCAGATATTATCCGCTCCCTTTTGATCGCAGCACGGCACTGCCCAAATTCGAATTCAGAACCCGCAAATTTGATTTCGAAAATTCTGGCCGTGTATTTGATTTCGTTCGTTTCAGAATTCAGATCGGTTGCAGAAGCGGCAGCACAAATTAACTCCATTAATGTCGTGACGCTTCAACACAGTGCATCGGAGCTTGTGCGCAGGATGTTTTGTGCCTGAACGCTCGTCGTCATATCGCTAATTGGAACTCTGGCTATGTGCAACCAGACATCAAGAAAGTCGAATGTGATTTACGCTCGAGCAACCCTCTTTTTTTTTTCCTTTTTTTTTTGAACACAAAGATAGGAGCTCTGCCATTTTATTCAAAAAAGAGAGAAGCTATACAGCGATTAGAGAGAAAGGGTACAGAGGAGGGAGAAAGAGGACAAAGAGGGGAGGGGAAGAAGGTGACCCAGCTGAGCAATGGCCACAACACACCGGCACGCAACACCTAGTACAACTGCCTCCGCGGCAAACCACTGCTATGTGCGCGAAGAACACCGACCGACATCGCCACGAAGAATGCACGACCAAAACGCCAGGAACACCACTGCCAACTGAGAAGTGGAGCATGCGAAGATCAACTTCGTTGTCGACCGCCACCACCGCATGGGATGCTCGGATGAGACAACAGAAGAGAGGAAGGGACGTCATCCGTCACCGCTGCATGGATGCTCGACCAACAGCGCCAGCGACTACCACCGCCAACCGCACCTCAGTGCACGCAGAGTCTGAAGAAGAAGGCCGCCACCACCAGACGAGAGGCTCGACCAAGGAGAATGCCCGCCCACAGCAAGGTAGCCACAGTCATAGCCACCAGCCAACCAATAGCGCGAAGGAGAACGCTCGAGCAACCCTTTGGAACGGCTGCTGGTGAAAGTTTATCTTGGTTCGACTTTACAACTTTTTATTATGCTTGGAAGTGGCCGATATTAAGTGTTCCAAATACTGAAATATAGACCGACGTTGTACAATTGAAACCTTTGAAATTCTAATGGACACAGAACGGCAAAAGAAGACCATGTAATCCATCCTATTTGTTGTTTTTACACGCGATCCCAACTACGAAGCTCTACGTACAGATCGATCCATGCCGCTTCGGCGTAGTATCACGCTCGCGCCATCTTTGCATTCCATTCCCACCCGGCCGCCTAGCGTTTCTCCCGCACCCATCGGCTCGGCCTGAAAATCTGCCGCAGGAGCGCCATCTTGGGAACGTTCCAGTGCTCCACATGCCTGAACGACAGCTCTACCCGTCTGTCACGCGCACGACATATGGATATCGCATACAGAAGCTCCTGAAACGATTCAGTTACCTGCGCACCTTCCCTGACTCTGCGTCGAAGTAGTATTCCGTGTACCCGGTTGCTGAACATACAGGGAGAAGGAGATCAGCGAAGCCAAGGAATGTCTGGGATAGGGAGCAAATATTCACTGACAGAACGAGCGTTCTGCTGTCTGGGCTCCAGACATGCCAGGCGAGGAGGCATGAGCTTACCGGAGAGGATAGGCTTCCACGGGAACGACATGACGCAGCTGAAACGCCAGTGTCCAATCGATTTGTCCTGCATGCAGCAGCAACGTCGGATCAGCAAAGGCAGTAGCACAAGTATGGTTCATGTCTGCGAGGTCGTAGTTAAGCTGCTGTACAATTGACGCGGGAAACGCATCGGTTGCACCTCGAAATCCTCCCATTTGGTTAGCTTCATGTTGGACTTCTCTAGCAGAGACCCGAAGTTTGTGCAGTTCCTCTTGAATCGCCCTAGGCCTCGGAAGGATCCCGCAGGGTCGGCAAACTCGCAGTCGTTTTCGTACGCTTTGAGTGTGAGGTTCCCTGCGATAAGTATATCAATGTATGGTTAGGCCTGAACGCTCAGCAAAATCGTGCAAATCAAGAGGAAATCGCATGCTCGTCGTAGAGAATTTTCACGTGTTCCGATTTCCGAACCTGTAACGAAGTATGAGCGGGCGAAGTCATCCTTGATGGCCTCGGCGACCTGCACGCGGTCCAGGGACTCCGGCGCGCCCTCGTCTGCCGCCCCGGCGTCTTCCTCCGGGGACTGCGCCGGCCGGAAGAACGACGCGGCGATGCCGAGGAGTTCGGAGCCGTACCACGCGGCCTTGAGGACAGCGTTCTCCGGGCTGGAGGACGTCTCGGCGCCGGCGCCCTGGGAGCCAGGCTTCTGCCCGTGCAGTCGGAAACGGCGGGGGGAGTGGAGTACTGGCTGCCGGAGGAGCACGCCGGTGCTCCGGCGATGATGGCTGGTGGGGAGGGTAGAAGTGGGAGCAGGCTGCAGGAAGGCCATTCCTTTTCTCGCCGGCGCTCCTCCGGCCACGCCAACGAGGACAGAGAAGTGGTGGCAAAGCCACTTGGCACTTGGTTGGCTTTGGCTACTGTACTATGTCAGTGGTTGTTTTCATGTTTTGTACACTTGCGGTATGGGGTTCAGATTTGTTGTAGAAGAGATTAATTTTTTGAGGCTCTAAAATATGTGGTTACCATTGATCGTCATGTTTTCATCTGGACAGTTACTCCACTGTGAATCACTGAATTGTAGTGTTGCCTATTTCAGACCAAATGTCGAAAAATAACAGGATCGAGGAATGCACTAGAAAGTTCTGTAAAGTACCGTTAATAAAATGCGGAACAATTCAGCAAAATTGATATATTTCAAGCCGGTAGAAAAAAAAAGGATATATTGTGAAATAATCCGGTAAATTTTCCACTACAAGGAAGAGATGCTCTTACTCCTTTGTTATTTTCATACGACGTTTCTGACTTTTCATGGCATTAGATATCACTACTTTCTATAATTCAATATTGGAAGTGTTAATATAATTTAATATTGTAAAAGTATTTCAAAGAAAATCTTATGTTATATTTTTGTATAGCTAATCCTAATAATTTAAACCAAGTGGTAGTCAAATTCGTAGATTCTATGACAACCTAGAGAGTATTATTTTGGCTTGCACTGTATCTTGATTTCACTTTTTTTTTTTCCTTTGAATTGTCCCAAGTCAGTCCAAACCGGGCGACACCAAGTGCTACTCTGCTTCTGTAAAAGATACCCGGGTATGTTTGGTTCCTTTGTTGGATCTTGTCTGGTCTCACTTTGCAAGGTTAGGTATTTGGTAGGAGGTAAAAAGATTGCTTTGCTTGCTCAGCAACTAGTTTGTTTTGGTAAGAAAAACCTTGGCAGGTCAGGAAAGTCAAATTAGCTCTCTTGCACGAGCAAGTTTTATACATGTGTGGGAGGGAAAATTTAAAATTTTTATTTAAAACATTTGTTTCAAATTTTCCAAAAAATTGTAAATTCAATTTATTTGCTTTCCTTAAAAATACAAACTTCATTCAAAGTAGCTGAACTTTTAATAGAAAATAAAAAAATTTGGCCAAATTTGTTTTAAAAATCACAATTCAAATTCTGGAAGAAATTTTCCATCCAGATAAAATTTAAATTTTCGTTAAAAAAACTTGACTACAATTTTCTAGAAACACAAAATTCAAAATTTGGCAAAATTTTGTCAATTTTCGATATAATTTAAACTTTCACTTAAAAGGGTCAAAATTTTCTTTAAAATGTAAACATACGGTAGAATTTCAAATTTTGTTTTCTAAATCTTAGAGGGGAGATGAGGTTAGGAGAGGAACCAAACAACCTATTTTTGTATTACTTTGCATCACCTTGCCCAGTGAGACAAGCGGAGCAAGGTAAGGCAAAGTGAGCTAAGGAACCATGCCAAAAACATTACTAGTACTGTGCTGGAGTTACTATTGCTATATGCTAGCATTGGGCCTCTTGGCCTTGCAGAATTCCTGAGTATATAATATAGAACTTTTCGAAAGACTGGCCTGCTTGGTGCTTGCCAGTATTAGTATGGCCCATTGCAACACAGGAGATGACTGATTTCAAGCAACTATTTTCATTTATATTTTGCCAAAATATTCTGGATTTGTATAATGAAATACTGCGGAACCATCAAACGGTAGCTAGTACGTTGCTAGGTTTTGTGCCGGATGAGCTGTGAGCATGGTTGTTCAGTCAGTTTGACACACATGTAGGGTCATTTTTGACATTTTGGAGGCTCATGCCGAGACAAAAGTGGGAGGTCTTTATACCAATATTATGAAACATGTAAAGATTTTTTTTCGGGTTATTTAGACTATTGAGACAACAAAGTGTCCACTACTGAAAAATGCCATTAGAAGTTGAAAACTGCAGGTTGTAAACGACCAAGAGCCGGTCCGACTTGATCTTGTAACAAATCCGCAACCGAACAAATATGTTTATTTTTCAAGTGATTCATATCGTCGTCATCAAGTATACCCGTTCCAAATTTCATTATTGCTTGTGCCACTCTAAAATTGAGGAGGAGCTTAGGTGAGTAGATGGATCATGGCGATGGAATACCAGTGGGAGGATGAGGTCGGGTGAAGAGCTTGCAGACTACTCGGCTCGTTGGTGCCCACCTCCCCACCCATGCGGATGCGCAGTGGAGTCGAGAACGTTGCGGCCTGCCGCTCGTGCAGTCGTCAGATCGGTAAATGGAGATGCACGCACACAATGGTGGGACATCGCAAGCTAAGGGAAAATTGAATTGTCGAAGCTAGTAAATCTGGAGACTGGGGGTAGTGTCTTGTTGTATGCTCTCCTTGGCTTTATTAATAGCTGATTCGGGCCCAGGGAAATGAATCATTGTGGTGATGTTTTGGGGAAAGAGGACTCGAAGAGATTTTGAGGAGTCTAGCCACCGTTGGGGCAAGGCTTAATGTCGGGAGAGATATAAAATATAAGAGAGGTTGGTGCAAGGTTAATAATAATTTTTATTGCCTATACAATATAAATTGTATAAAAATATATAGAACCACATGAATCGAGGGGCCCTACTGTTCGGCGTCCTAAGCATTTGCTGCCTCTCGCATTGCCCTAGAGACGAGTTTTCACACACAGGCACATGTATCAAATTGTATGCACCATTGTGTGGATGGTTGTTCAACCAGTCCTCACACATGCACGCATGTATCGAATTGGATGTTTTCAATCAATTCACATACATGGGCACGTGGATTGAATTGCATGCACTATCCACAGACAAACGAGCCTGTGTATTGAATTGTACGCATCAAACCAGCTCACCAAAAAACTTAAGCTTTCCCTTACGTACAGACTCCTCAAGACCTTAGGTGCATTTGTTGGGTCTTGAACTCATGATATCTTATCTTTGGTATCATATTGAATTGTATGCATTGATCCGTTTAACTGAAAGCGTATGACTAGAAAAAAATGTAGGTGATATACTTCAAGAGCAACATGCATGTGAAGTTGAATTCGATTGGAAATCGGAACGGAAGAAAATGTACAACTTATAAATATGCAGCCTTGGACTTGCAACAGTATAGTAGTAAATACTCCGGGCTGCTATGCAAAGTTGAAAACATGGCTATGAACGTAGAATAAAGGGAGACACGGTGAAATTTTCTACCTGATGCCGGCCATTAGAGCTCTAATTAATTTAACTTCGTCAGTTGTCTAGTATGACATGGGTTCTGAATTGTGAAGTTACCGTGCTCCTCAAGTACTACTACACCACTTTACTATTATGTTTAGAATGGCTGAACTGAATGAATAAGTTAGCTGAGCAAAATGATAAGCTAAACTTTAAGATGTTATTAAATTTGCTTTTCAAAGCTAGCCTGTTTTATTTATGTTATTTTTAACGGCTTTTAGAAGTGGTTTTATGATTAAAAAAAGCTACACTAAAAAGCCAAAATGTTTAACTTTTTAATTTAGTTAGACTTAAGCTTCAAGTCTAAACCAAGCCACTCCAAACAGTATCATATGTCTGTGTCATTTCAATTCCAGCATCAGCGACGAGGTTTTGGACCTCGTGCCTATCCATCCATGCACAAGAACGCTGATCGCGAACTGTCATGGGCGACTCAATTAAGCATGTTGGAATCATGAAGCTGCACGGCATTGCCGCCATGTGCGATGACGAATGGCAGTACGTTCCGGGCATGCAACAGCAAGACATTCTGACCGACCTGGCCGGCTACATCATTTAATTGCCGGCCGGCGATCTTTCCGGCCACCTCACTTTCGGCTTCCTAGAAAGTAGCATGCATGGCTGCAAGCTAGTTGCAGCCTGAAGGTGATTGGTTTGGCAGTTGGCATGGGGAGGCATGCGGCTACGCGAGCCAGTGAGAATACGATTTTGACATGCGAACAACTGGACTAGCTATTAGTATAAAAGTATATTATCTCTGTATTGTAATGTAATTTTTGTTTGTTTTGTCGTCTTCTTGTCGAACTTGTGTCCCTCTGTAATTTTTTTCACGTCTGGTTTCCTTCTCCTTGTCAATGAAATGAAGGCATTTCTCTTGCCTTTCTTTTAAAAAAACCGACGTCAAGGCCGGTAAGGTTCGGAGTCTTGGACTGGTTCCGTGCGAGCATGCCACTTTGGCATTTTCTACCTTCACGAAGAAGAGGGTTCGACCAGAAACAAGTTGCCTGATAATAAAATAAGTATCAGTCGATTATTAATAAAATTACACTATAAATATACTAAAATTGCACATTATAAATAAGTACAAATTTAGTTTTACCAGTGTGCAATTTTAGATTGACTGAAACAAACATGATGGCTTGAAGCAAAGGAAAAAAAAGTATGTAAGCACGTGTATTTAATAGATTTATGCATCAACAAAGTATAGAAATCAACGAATAAAAGTGATGATCAATAAGTAGCAATTTTGATACTAAAATGGCATCTTTGTAAGCTGTGCAATTTTAGTCTTACTAGAGTGTAATTTCAGAGTGACTGATAGTTAAGAAAATTTCAATCGCCTGAGAATTAGCAATTCTGTATTGATAATTAACTGTCAAGCAATCAGAGACCATGTAATTCCTAACCTATTAGAGGGTTACTTTATTCAACTGCCATTTGTCAGTGCGAGTCTTTCCATATGCGGCACGTGTGGTGTATGTTACGGCATGTAAAATGCAGGCGATCGATCGAGGCACCGGGTCGGCTCGGCCTGGCCTGGTGCATGCGTGCAGTGCCTTGTCAAACCGTAAGATCGGCCTCCCCTTCTGCCATGCATGTTATTCTTCGCCTTTACGTCGCGCTCCCTCCAAAAACAACTGCGCCGCCGCGGTGGATCTAAAGCCATGGGTACCAATCAGTCAGCATTAATTTCCCTCGTGCATATGCAGCGCGAGCACGTACGCGCCCCGTTCGTTGCCTTGTCAAACCACTCTACTCTACTAGCTGTCCAGCTAATTGGCTCTCAAGAACCAAGCTGCTTCGTGCATCCAAGCTAGCTACTGGCTAGTACTAATTCCCTTGCGGTGTGTGGTGTTCCATCAATTCTGTGAAGCTACATACGTACATCGTCACCGGCTGAGCTCAGCCTTTTGGAGTTCATGACGCTACGTTCATTGGTCGAAGTGCTTGCAGATATTGACGGCACGTGTACACGCGTGTACGCTTACCTTTGACAACAGACCAACCGGGACAGAGACGGATCGACTGTACGTACGCACGCCCCCACCTGCTGAACGCGAGTTTCATGGAGAAGAATGGAATGAGTCTACTATACATGTGCCACTGCCATAGCTCGCTGTGAATGAAGACACGACTCCCTCGTGCACTATACTCGATCCCGCGCATTCTCTTCAGCCGTACACGATCAAGAGAAAATTACGCACACTCGTACCCTCATGTATCATATGCTGAACGCGAGTCAGGTGGAGATCGAAGGTCAGCGTGCATGCACATCAGTGCATCGCACACACGGTTTACACTCTCGACCGTCCATGGTCGGCATCAGGAGCGGGGAGCCCTGTATGCCAAGGTATGGCTCTTGCCATACCTTGCTAGGTTGTGGTACTAGTACTCTTTGAATGTATACGATAAAGCCAAGCCAATATGCATTCAACCCATGCCCGGATAGTCCTGTACATAGCATGAGTACTCCCTATAGGGTAGGTCTGCACATCGTTTCACTTTCTCTCCCATCTCATCTGTTTGCAGTTTGCATTTCACCTTTCTCTTTCCCAATCTTAGAATCTCCTACACTGTCGCACGCCCGCACACTGAGCGGCTAAGATCATCTTCAGCAAATACTTCAAATTTCTCTTGTATAACAATATTCCATACACTCTATACATCCTCTAAAATTTCTTCACATTTTATACTATATTCTAAAAGATTTCTTTCCTCTAGCAGACACTCCATCTCTAAAAAGTCAGATAAACAATGTTTTGCAACTTTCCTAGAGATGCTATAATACAACAGGTAAGGCAACAGCTATGCATGTACAAGCATGCAACCACTACTAGAGAAACAGCCTTCCATACCGGCTTATCAGTCCTTGTAAGATACAAACCGGTATTAATAATAGCATCAGTCCCGGTTCGTAGTTCCAAGGCTTCAATCCCGGTTCGTCGTTCACATTAGTCCCGGTTGGTAATACCAACCGATTGATCTCCTCCCATGCAAAGAGCTAGTATAGCCCACCGGCATGGAAACTCATCGATCCGGTTGGTATTACCAACCGATCGAAGTAACCTTTAGTCGGTTAGTTACTTAACCGACTAAAGCCTCATCTAAGAATCTTTAAAAAGAATGCATATCCTAGTTATATCGAACGCGTGGGTGGGTGAGTTGGTTAGAAGGGTGAGTGGGAAGTCACGAGATCTCGGGTTCGAGTCCCGCAGGTCATATGTGCGCATTATATTTTTAAATATATTTCTAACATCTATCCGGGTTGAGAACAACCGGACCGATGGCTCCATGCCATCAGTCCCGAATTGCCTATCCCGGTTCCAAAACCGGGATTGATGCTGGTTTGGAACCGGGATTGAAGGCTCAATCCGTGGTAGTGAACACACCAGTGGGCAAAGACTGCCGGCTAGCACCACTGCACCTGCAAAGTAATAAGCAGCAAGCGGCCAAAGGCACCGGGCGGCCAACAGTCAGCAACCGCCATGCGGCAAGGCGATCGGTCCATCACGATGCTACCTCAAAGGTCACAGGAGAGAAAGAAAAAGAAGTCGTTTAAAATAAAAGGTAATTTAATTGAAAACGATTTGTTAATTGGTGTAGCTATCATCTAGGTATCTAGCTGCAAAGTTATTTGTGAAATTTTTTAATTATTTGTTTATTTCGTGTATACATTTGTGCTGCGAAACCAAGGTCTCCTACACGCAATTTGTATCTTAGTGGTACATCTTTTGTATTTTTTTACATCTTTTATACTTTATATTGCTATTTTCATTCTATTTAGCAACATATACTCTTATAGTATATGGATTGCTTTGATTTTACATACTACTATTTAATCTTATTCTAAACTTTGCTACTCCCTCCGTTTCACAATGGTTGTAGTTCTAACTAAATGCACATAAAATAAAAAGACATGAAAAATGACTTGTCTATCCTCATTTAATGAAGGGTAGTTGAACAGATTAGCTAAATAGATAGCTACATTGATGAAGGGTACAAAGGTCATATTAGCTCTAAAGTTGCATTGGAATGTGAGAACTACAACCATTTTGATAAAAATTTTGAATGCTAGAACTACAACCATTGTGAAACGGAGGAAGTATTTTTTTACCCATATACACTATAGACTTCGCTATAGCGTAATCTTATTTCGTGCTCCACCACTGGTCGGCATGCGAGAGAAGAAAGAAATGCGTTTCCAGCTGCTATAAACAAGTGCTAGCTAGCTGCAGTGACTGAACCATGTACCAACTCGACTTGCATGGGAAACAGAGTGCAAACCGTGCCGTCAAACCAACGACGGTATGTCTTCACACACGGACCGGAAAAACAAGGTCATCTGTGCTACACCGAAAGACCGAAAGCACTCCACGCGCGCGCAAGCAAACCGCGCGCCGTCCTTTCAGCGGCAAAGACTTTCGCCGGCCGGCGGTGTACCGTACAGCGGAAAGACTGTGACCGATCTCCCTTCGCGCCGTACGGTGGTGTACCACACAGCAGCAGCGCAGCCACGCAGGACATCAACGGCCGGCGTTGCACCCGCCGCCGCCGTCGTGGGTGTAACTAGAGCACCAGAAACTAGTTGTTTGTGTGGCCCTATCATGCTTTCGCCCACCATGTTTTCGCGATTCAGGAATGCGGTTTGGAGGCGTTCGTCACCGCCCACGTGCGACAGCGACGCGGTGCCGGGGCGTCGTGACGGTGGCCGGCGCGGCCAGCCAACGCCCGGAGCGCGACACGAACTCTCCGGGAGCAGTCAGCGTCACGGCGTGCAGTGAGATGGGGTACGTACGTTAATACTAGGACGTGGTCGCGCGTCGTCTAGAAAAATTAGTGCAGGTAATGCAGCTGTCAAAAAGAAGGGCTTGATTAGTTTTGGTTAACGCCGACCAGAGTTAAGACGGCTATGGATTCACGTGTTAATTATTCAACTACTGGGGCCATGCGTCGTTCGATTGATTGCTTTAAAGTAATTATTCCCACAAAATGCCAATTTATCTTTCTAAATTAATGATCGCTATCTACAAAGATGATTTATGTACCCCATTGGTCCCATGCATGAGTAGCGCCCTTGGTGCAGAGGCTGAAAGTAATACTTTCATTGTTTAAAAAAATGAGTAGTGGTATGTATAATGTACTCTGTGATATTAGAGGTTTCATAAGAATGTTCAATTTTTCGTCAACTCCATGTATCAAGCTTTGACTAATTCAGCATGTACATTACTCAAATAAGATTCTTTGAAAGCTTGCATTCCCTTTGAAGATTAAAATTTTTCTCTGATACCTCAAAAATGAGTAATTTTAACAAAAGATAACCCGACAAAATGTTATTGGAAAGGCAATTAGAAATGTTACTTTCGTAACAATAATTAAACAATTCAGCATTTATTTTTTATTCACTTTTCTAAATCGGTCTAGTGCTTGGTCAGTATTGCCCTATGCCTGAAGCCTCCTAGGAGTATTACACAAACGAAGAAGACTGGCTGATAAGAATAAACCAACATCAACTTAAAAACAAATATTGTTCAGAAGATAGCTTTGTTGAAAAGATATTGTATTGATTTGAAAAATACCAATATTTAACTTTTGTTCAGGTTGTTTTCAAGGGAACATACGGATGTGACATTAGACATTGCTGTGGAAGAATAATGAAAGGGAACAGCTTATCAAGTCGTCCCAGGTTTTGGAGATCGCCGCTATGCTATTCTTCAACAATATAGTCTAGGGTTCTCATGATATACTTAGACCAGATTGAGATTGTTTTCAAATTTATTTGCTAGTTATTTTTCACTTGAGCTGAGACTTGTAAGAATCTGTGTGTAGAACTGGGTCGCATTACGCATACGTCATATGATGTATAGACCGAAACATTTGATTTTCTAAAATTAATACTCAATGCTCAGCGCATAACTGTCTAGCGTAATGTCGATTTGTGTTGAGCATTGCCCTGTTTGGAACAGGTAAATTTCATCGCTTTCACGTAGTAAAATACCACGAAACCAAACCTAATACTCTCAAAGCAGCTTTAAGAAGCAAAGGCATTAGGTTAGGAGAAATGGCTGAAATTAAGCTGCTCCAAATGGAGCCAATGTTAAATATGTATATTTGATTTATGTAACAAGAGCTTTAATCTCATTTTTTTGACTAACTATTTGTCTGTCGCCTAATATATTTAAATATCTCCATATTCTAGACCGACAGTCTAGATCTCTCATCAAACTTGACCCTGTCCCTACCCACTCTCTCCCCCATGTCTAGCTCGTGCATCGCCACCCTGCTCATGCCCGTGCCTAGCCTGCCCTTGCTCGTGTGTCACCACCACCAAAGCTCCTCCCCCATCATGGATACCCCATCCCATCTTCTTCCCTCCCCTTCTTCTTTGGCCTAGGTTGTCTTCCTCTCCAGCATGGTGCCCCACACTCGTCCCTTCTTTATTCTCTCAAGTCCCCCCACTCCACCCTCCTTCCTCATCTGCAGCAACCCGCACCGTCAGATCCATCGACCATCACCCACCATCTCGTAATAACCCTCGGCGTTGTCGTCGCTCTGTCGACTCGACTCTACCATTGCCCTTCACCGATCCTGCCGTTGAGGCAGTAGTGGAACCACCTCCACCACCTCGAGGGGAAGATGGTGGCGATGAGCAGGTGAATCAAAATCGACTGAAACTTGAAAAAGAAAATCAGTCGTCTGATATATAGATACCAAATTCATTTTTTTAAAAAAAAAAAAATCTCATTCATGTCCATTGTCATTGCCCACATCTCTTTCATGACTTCTCACACCAAACAACTTGCGCTGCCTTGTCATGCTAAGGTGCATACCGTTGATGCCTTGATTGGTAGTACAACGCCCAGATTTCTCATATATATATGCGTCCATATTTATTTCAACAGCTATAATTAGCAAGTGCACGATAACTTTTAAGTTCTAGCACTCGAAAAATATGATCAGATATGACCATATGGTACTATACAGGAGTATACGTTAGATGGAGTTTAAAACCATCTCTGGTAACCACTTTAAATTTATTCTCTATAACACTATTCTCTGCATACTTTATTCATTCTCTAAAATTTCTTTACACTTTACACTACATTTTAAAAATTTTCTTTTCTCAGACAGACACTTTATTCTAAAAAGTCAGATAAACAATATTTTCTGGCTGCTGCCGAAGATGATAGGAAGACCTGAAAATGCAGTATTCCCGACCAAAACGTAATGGTAGACTGTTCAAACGGACGAATGTACTTGTGTTCTTGTTGGTACACGTGTGTGTGGACTTAGGCCACCTGGCTAATTTATTTGGAAAACTTTAAGCTAGAGGTGTGCCTGTGTTTTGCTAAACCAACGTACGTAACTATAGTTTTCCTGCATGTTTTATTTATGCTTCACGGTAGTGTAAGGGTCTGCTAAATGCTAAAAAGGCTCAAGATAGTGCTGTTAAAGCAGACTTAGAATAGAATATATTGCTACATATTAATCTACCGGTTAGAAATAGAGGGACAAAATAGAGAACGGGAGATAAGAGATTTTTACATGAAAAATCCTTACAAAAAAATCACGGGCATATAAAGACGAAATCACTATATGTTGATAGAGAGTATAGCAGAGCGATTACAATGAACTGTTGAAGAAACCATCTTATCAACCCTATGACTACAGGGGTATTTATAAGAGTATATCCAAAGAGTCCGTATAGGACTACAGCTCTATTTATAAAGAAATCCATAATTTGGATTATATTTTAACAATCTCCACCTTTTGCCGAATTCCACGGTAGCCATAATACAAGAAATATCTTCAAAAAACCTTTTTGCCAAAAGTCACTCGGACTTAAACTTTAACACCAACTAAGCTTTAGCAGTGTTCAAACTTAGTAGTAGGAACTGATTTGGTTAACATATCAACAAAGTTGTCATGAGTACTTATCTTGCATACTTTAATATCGCCTTGTGTAATAACATCACGGATGTAAAGAAATCTCACATCAATGTGTTTTGTGCTCTCATAGAATATCTGATCCTTGTTAAGGCATATGCACTCTAACTATCACAAAATGAAGTAATGCAAGAAAAAAAAAAAGCACCGCAAAATTCAATGTATAAACCTCTCAGCCAAATAGCTTTTTTTTACAAGCTTCAGAAATAGTCATATACTTAGCTTTGGTGGTAGATAAAGTAACAGTAGCCTGTAAACTTATTTTTCAGCTAACAGCACAACCACCAATGGTGAATACATAACCAGTGAGAGATCTTCTTTTGTCTAAATCACCAGTATAATCAAAGCCGGCATAACTAACAAGTCCATCTTCAGATTTTTCAAACTGCAAATAAGCAATAGACGTACCACACAAGTATCTAAAAATCCACTGAACAACTTTTCAATGCTCCTTGCCAGGATTTGTCATATTTCTGCTAACACTCAGTGCATGAGATAAATCAGGATGAAAACAGACCATAAAATACATAAGAAAACCAATTGTACTGGAATAGAGAATTCTAGACATGTACTCAATATCATCATAAGGCTTAGAACATAAGGCAGAAGATAATCTGAAATGTGCAATTAAAAGAGTACTCATAGGTTTTGTATCATGCATATTAAACCCACGAAGAACATTTTCAATGTAACCTTGCTGGATAAGGTATAACTTATTTTCTTTACTTTCTCGAATAATTTCCATGCCGAGGATTTTCTTCGTTGTACCTAAGTTCTTCATCTCCAATTCTTACTCAATTGTGTTTTCAATTTTGCTATCTCTAATTTGTCTTTTGCAGTAATGAACATATCATCAATATAGAGAAACAAATATATAACTGAGCTATTAACAAACTTCAAAATCAAACTGCTTAAAATCATGAGAGAGCATAAAAAAATCAAATCTCTTTTACTATTGTCTGGCTAGGAGATTGCTTCAAACCATAAAGAGACTTTTTTTAGTATACAAACAAGGTTTTTTCAAGAACAACAAAACCTTTAGATTGATCCATATAAATGTTCTCCTCTAACTCTCCATATAAAAATAGGATTGTAACATTTAATTGATCAAGTTCATAGTCATACATGGCAACAATACTGTGTAAAGTACAAATTAAACTATGCTTCACAACAGATAAAAAGATATCATTATAGTTGTCGAGGATTGGCTAAAATATTAAAATTACATAATTACCCCTGGACAGGTAGCTCGAGACATCCTAAAATTGCACTCGAAAATCATGCTCAAGGAGAACCACGTGGGTAGACAAAGTCATGCCTACACGAGCATTACCATGCTAGCACGGGCGTGAGGGACCCTCTGAGCATACATGCTCGGGTACAAGCATACATACTCGTACACGGGCATACACCATGTGATATGACCAAACACACTCCTATGTGAATTCCTTGCCTGGGCATAACCATCATAGAAGGCAAACATGTCGCCCACAATCTCCATGCCGTTGGGCATGACACGCATCTAGCACAACATTTAACAAGAATTTAGGGCATGTTAATTTCATTATTATCTATAATCGTCCATAAATGATAAGAGTTAATGTGTTGAGTCGTGATACTGGTATGTCAATATAAATACCCTCTCCAACCAAAGAGAGGAGGGAGAGCTTTTTGTAAGGCACATTCGCATACAGCAACATAAACAATGGAATAGGTTATTATCTCCACTGCGAGAGGCCCGAAACAGGATAAAATGACATTGTCCTTTGTCCCGTGTCCTAAGTATTCTTCCATATCCTCAAACCTCTATGAAAAGGGGCCTAATTGATCCCTCATTCACGAAGTAAGCTCGATAAGGAACGAATTTCTCAATCATCGACAATAATCAATACCTCAAAACTGGTTGTTACCCTTAGCAACCAACCTTACTTTAAATCTTACTTGTTGAGTGGGATAAATACCTTCTTTTCTTTATAAATCCACTTCAACGAATAGGCTTCTTCTCATTTGGTAAATGTGCTAAATCTTAAGTGTCATTTGTTTCAAGAAACTCCATATCACTTTGCATAGCAGTCATCCAATTGTTGCAATCAACAAAAGTAATAGCTTCAGAATAATTAGAGGGTTCTGTATTATCTTCAATCTCTTCTGGCAATTTTAAAGTATAAGCAATAATATTGCATTCTTCAATTAACCTGTTAGGCAAACAATATTCCTTCTAGACCTATCAATAACAATATAATGTTGTGGAGGCTGTACGACTAGAAAAGAATACTCAACAATGAATAATCATCAGGAAACATTTTTTTTTTTGCAAAGGCTGCATCTTGGACAGCAGTATTTTTATGGTCAAATGTGTCCAGGGGATCAACTATGTACTCCACCTGCACATTTGTATTATGCTGTAGCTCAACAAGAGCATTAGTAGATACATTATCATGTAACATAACAGATTCATTATAGACAACATTTCTACAGATCATAATTTTCTGTGTATCAGGATTCCATAATTTATAATCTTTCACACCAGAACAATAACCAAGAAAGATGCAGTTAAAAGCTCTAAGCTCCAATTTTCATTATCAACATGAGCATAAACAGTATAGCCAAAAACTCTCAATTATGAATAATCTGTGGGAGAACCAGACCATACCTCAATTGGATTTTTCTTTTTAATAGAAATGCAGGATGGCCGATTATTATTAGCAAGTAGTAGAAACAGTTTCAACCCAGAAATGCCTATCTAAACCTACATTGGACAACATGCAACAGTCCGTCGAAATGATAGTCCGGTTCATGCACTCAGCTACACCGTTATGTTGAGGAGCGTATGGAACAGTGTAGTGCCTTAAAATGCACTGACCTTTGTAATAAGATTAAAATGCATAAGAACATAACTTCTTTCCATTATCAGTGTGAAGATTATTTACCTTCCTTTTAGTTTGAGTTTCAATCATAACCTTCCACTCCTTCAATGTTGAAAACATTTCTGATTTATACTTCAAGAAATAAGATTAAACTCTTCTAGGGTAATCATCAATAATTATGAGCATATAACAAACACGACCTAAATAATACTTACAAGAGGGTCCCTATAAGTTAGCATGCACGTAATCAAAAATACCTTCTGTCATGTGAATGAAGTATTGAACTTTACCTCTTATGCTTGTCGAAGATACAATGCTCATAAAATTTCAACTTATCTCATTGCAGCTGTCAAGAAATCCTCTCTTGCTCAACTCTGCCAAACCATGTTCACTTATATATCCGATAAGCATATGCCAAAGAATAGGAACATAAGAATCAGATGATGGACTAGAAATTACAATAGCATTATCCATAACAGTAGTGCCTTGAAGAAAGTATAAATTGGTGGATTTCATCACATCTTTCATCACAACAAGAGAGCCTTTTGTTACCTTCATACTTCACCTCCAGCGGAGTACTTGTATCCTTTAAGATCAAGAGTACTCAAAGAGATGAGATTTCTTATCATGCTTGAAATATGCTTCACATCTGTCATAGTCCTGACCATACCAACATGCATCTTGATCTACACAAATCCAATTCCTATAACCTTACAAGCTGTGTTATCGCCTACCAAGATAGAACCACCATTTTGAACAGATTCATAAGTTGTAAACCAATCTCTATTAGTGCACATATGAAAAGGAACATGCAAAATCAAAAAACCATTTATCATTAATCTCGACACATCCAGCAAAAGCAATACGCATCACACTATCAAAACTACTATTATCGGCAGTGGCAACAGAGGATTTACCTTCATCATATTTACCTTTCAATTTAAATGTCATGTTCCTTTTTTCTTTAATCTGTACCTTGTAACACTCAGATATAGCATGATTATTTTTTCCTTGTTATATTTTGGTCATGCAGACCAATTCCAACTTCAGCCATAGAGCAGCAGCAGATTTCTGATGCGATACCTCTTGCAAAATATTATTAGATAAATAAAAATAAATTTCAGACATAGCCTTATGATCTTTCTTCTTTTCATCATCAAACCAGTCCTTCCAGTCTTTCTTTCCAAAGCTGTCAAGTGCATCATCTATATCAATATGCGTCAAAACTGCCCTCATCTTGACTTTGCCAGAGTGAAAATCTTATATCAAGATCTAGCAATGGTAAATCATACTTTAAGGAGGTCATACGGAATTAGTCTGATATGAATCTAAAGTAGATGCAGCTGAATTAGCAATCTCTTTAGTACACGAGACGTGTGCACTTATCAAAAATAGGGTAAAGAATCTTAGCTATCTAATCTCGTGTTTTCTGTAATAGATCTAACCTGTGCTCTGATACTACTTGTTAGAAATAGAGGCACAAAATAGAGAACGAGAGGTAAGAGATTTTTATGTAGAAAACCCTTGCGAAATAGAGGCACAAAATAGAGAACGAGAGGTAAGAGATTTTTTACGTAGAAAACCCTTGCGAAAAAAATCACGGATACACAAAGGCGAAATCACTATATGTGGATGGAGAGTACAGCAGTGCGATTACAATAAACTGATGGAGAGAACATCTTATCAACTTTATAGCTACAGGAGGGTACTTATAGGGGTATACCCAAAGAGTCCATGTAGGATTAAAGTTCTATTTATAAGAAAAACATAATTTGGATCATATTTTAACGCTACCTTTTTTTTTGGAGGGAGATGTACCAAACGATGTTGTGCGGAAGTTAAGTACCATTCATCATGAACACAATTAGCGGATCGGCCTGTTTAAAGATTTGGACAATATAAAGAGAACATATATTTCAATTTTATATCAGTCATGAAGATCTTCTATATAGATCTAATGCATGACCGAACTTTAACATATTGCAGGGTAGTTTTTTAAAGATTGAATACATCAAGAACGATATCCTCGAAATATTAAAATCAGGAATATATAAATGGCCTCTTGACCAATCAAAAGTGGTTTGACCAAAATGTTACATGTATTTTACGTAAAAAATATTTCATGAAATTCAAAATAAATTGTATATTTGAGCTCCTAATTAATTTACAAGCTCATAGAAAAATTTGCGTATTTTACTGTGTTGTATCAATTTTTAAAATTTCCTAGCATTTTCTAGTAGTTTTAAAAATATGACAAAAATGCTAAACTATTGTGTAAAGTTCAACAACTTATGTGACAATTTTCAATGAAATTAAGTACTCAGAAGAAACTAAAATATATAGTTTAATTTGGATTTAGTGACATTATATATATATATATATATATATATATATATATATATATATATATATATATATATATACACGTATCTCGTGCAACCAACCCATCCCGTGCACCCGTGCATCCAAATAACGACGGCCGTGCGATGTAAATCCAACGATGTTGCGCCACGCTGAAGCAATTTTGCGTTTACACGCCCGTCTCGTCACCCCATCTTGCCAAACAGCCCAGCCCGCGTCGTTGACGTGCCCGAGCAAACGGGGGAAAAAGGGAGGGCAACTCCCGCCGAAAATCGCCGCTCCAACGCCACCGCCCGCCACTTCCCGCGCCCACGGCGACCTCTCCTCCGACCGCGACGCCTCACTCGCCAGCGACCTCCCACGCGCCGATCCCACCGCCACCGCTTCCCACGCCACCGCCTGTCGTCAACCCTAAACAAGCCGCCGTCTCGCCGCGCGTGGCGTTATCGCCATCGCCACCGCAGCGATCTCCCACGCAGCGGATCCCACCAATGACAGCCCCATGCCGCCGCCGCCCGCCTCCCCACGCCACCGCCCGTCATAAACCCTAAACGAGGCGCTGCCTCCGCCAGGGTGCGGCCACCGCCACTGCCGCCGCGGGCAACCTCTCCCACGCGGCGGATCCCACCGGCGACAGCTCCCATGCCGCCGCCGCTGCCTCGCCCTACGTAGGTGAGCGGCCCCCTCTTCGTTTCGTTCAATCCCTCCCGCTGCCACCGCCCCGCCGTTGTTTCTGTTTGTGTGAATTTGTTGTGTGAAATTGTCACTGCTTTGTTTCTTCAATTTCACAATTTCAGTGAAATTTAACTGCTGCAATTTCTAACTAGTGCTAACTGCTGCAATTTTCAGTGATGAAAATGTAACTCGTGCTGTGAATGGTGGAGGCACACATTGCACAATTTCTAGAAGCTCAATTCTGGAGGCACACATTGTCAGGAAAGGGAGGTTGCCTTGGATGTATGTATGTACGCTTGTGTGTAATTCTGGATGGATGTATGTATGGGTGTTGGAAAGGGAGGTGTTGCAGAAATTGTGATGTAATTCTGGATGGATGTATGGATGGGTGTTGGAAAGGGAGGTGTTGCAGAAATTATGATGTAATTCTGGATGGATGTATGGATGGGTGTTGGAAAGGGAGGTGTTGCAGAAATTGTGATGTAAACTATTTGTTTGTGATTTGGTTTAATAAAATTGTTATTAAAGTTTCAGTTTGGGTTTACAAACATTGGGATTATTTTTGTTTGGCATCAGTTGATGAGTAAGCTTAATGTTCCATATGATTATTTTTTGTTATTTGTGAGTGCCCTAGTATGTTCAGTGAAAGATAGTAGCACATGAAATATTTTTATCTGCAGGGCTGCAGTGTTGCAGCAGATTCTAGAGCAATTATGTGTGGCAATGCTGTGTGGCAATTGTGGAGCAATTATGTAGCAATTGTAGAGCAGTTATGTACAGATTCTGTCGCAATGCTGGAATTGCAAATCTGGAGCAGATCTGGATCAAATCTGAAGCAATTTTGGAGCTGCAAAACTGGATCAAATATGTTTATGATAGAATCTAGAGGCACACAATGCAAGAAGCAAGTGTTAATGTATCTACATAAGCAATTACGATGTATGTATTGAAGCAATAATGATGTAAACTATTTCTCTTTGATTTGGTTGAATAAAATTGAAATTTGACCACAAGCAAGTTCTGGTCCAGATTTGAAAGAAGCACCATAGCTCCTTGTCAGATTTAAAACAATCACATATATAGCTTCTGGTCTAGAAAATGCGATACCTCACAACAAAGGATACATAGTTCACATTATCCAGAAAATGACAGACAATGAGATAAAACATGCTGTTTTACAATTAGATAACTTCATAACGAAGGGCAGATAGTTCACATTATGTAGAATATGCCCCACTCAAAAGATAACTTCGAAGTACATACAAACTAATTCTTCGAAGTACAACCAAAAACTCCTCCATCATGAGGCACCATTTACATACAAATTCTAGGAAAGAACTAGCTGTAATTCCTAGGGACTATTTATTTGAACAGTTGCGAGCATCATGAAGCACCATTTGCTTACAAATTTTGCATAGACGTGGCACTCGTTGCTTCTCTCCTGGCTTGGCCCCAATATTAATTTTCTTGTTTTTCTTAATTCTTTTGCTTCTTCCCTTCGAATGAACATCATTTGGTGGGTGTATACGAACTTCATCCAGAATTTTGCAACCAACAAAAGCCTCATATTCCTCCTGTCTAGTGCGCTTAGCATCGGGCACCATTTGCTCTAGAGTAGATTCTAAGTTTAACACACTCGATGTTAAGAATTCAATTCCATCATCCGAGTGCTTGGCCATTTGAATGAGATCTTCCATCTTGTTCCGTAAATTCGATATTTTCTTCCTCTTTGCCGCCTCGAAGGAATCAATAGACTTATCTTCAAGCAAGTGCCCTTCTCCATCGTACAAGCTCTCTCTACAAAAATGACCTATTCAAATTAGTAATGTTGGACAATTCCAAACTTCTAAGAACAAATAAATTTGCACGACACTTACCTTTTGCATCTTTTCCTCCATCTATTCATTATGTAGTTGCTTGGTAACTCATTTTGCTTTTCACCTCTCAACACTTGAATAATATGACAACATGGGATACCTTTCGACTGAAATAACTTCCTAGAGCAATTGGCGGTCATGTTTGTCGTATTCAAATGGACCTTCCTATCTTTGTTAGACTCATCGCTTACAGTCACAATTTTAATTCCCTCGGCGAGTGTAATGTCTAAAACACAGCATCGGTCTCTAGCAGCTACCAATTGTTGTTGAAATTGTTCGAAGACCTCATGCGTGTATACTCTACTACCTTGTTCCTCCATGGCCCACGGTGTGAACAAATGAGGAGTAGTATGTATGCTTGTGTTGTCTGTCTTTAACTCCTCTTGACGTTGACATTCTAAAGCCGTGTCAAATCTAAGCCAGAACTCCACAAAAGATAGCTTTCGATGAATAAAGTGGTTAAAAAATGAATTTGCGCTGTTCTAAGAATCCCTGCTAGAGATATGTCCATGAAGTATGCTGGTATCCATGATGTACGAATGTGATACCTGTTGGCCAACCACTCGTTTCTCTCTAGGCCAAAATGAGAAATAATAGAATTCCACTGTGACTCAAATTCATCTTCAGTCTCAGAACCCCACACACAAGAGTTCAACTTTGACCAAAAACTATCGTCCCCTCTGATAGATGGCCCAACCTTCTCAGGAAACTTTTCCATGATATGTCACATGCACAACTTGTGAATTGTTTCTGGTAGAATTTTATTGATAGCTGCCTTCATGCTAGGATCTTCATCTGTTATGATAAGCCTAGGCGCTGCTCCTCCCATTGCTTTTAGAAAGGTCTCAAACAACCATACATACGACTCAATTTTCTCATTTGCCAAGAATGCAGCACCAAAAAACACACTCTGTAAATGATGATTGACTCTGGTAAAGGGTGCAAAGATCATGTTATATTGGTTTGTTGTGTATGTAGAATCAAAGGACACCACATCACCAAAATGACCATAATTTTTCCTGCTTGTAGCATCAGCCCAGAATACATGTACTAACCTTCCATGCTCAACCACAACAAAATCAAAGTAAAAGGAAGAATTTACCTCATGCTTCCTCTCAAGTTGTGCAACAAACATCTGAGCATCTGCATTCTTTTTTTTTTTTCCTCAGGTCGCGGTAGTAGTTCTGCAAGTCTCTTTTCGTGCAACCAACATTCTCGAAACCCCCCTCACTGACATGAAGAAGCCTATATGCCTGAGAGGTTCCTATGCTTGCTTTGTGACATGTGTTAAGCTTAGTCTTTGCCCTCTCGCTAACTACCCGATTTGATCTAATCAGATGACGTTTATCAGAAGACACAAGTCCATGATTATGGTTCTCTACCATTGAAGCTATCTTGTATTTTTTTGTCACTACATAGCTTCACAAAGATGTGTGCATCACATCCACATCTAGTTTCCTTCATCTTACTCTTCATCTGCGAGGGATCAACAATCTTGACACCTTTAT
The DNA here is from genome assembly GCA_036346145.1 of Olyra latifolia. NCBI lineage: Eukaryota > Viridiplantae > Streptophyta > Magnoliopsida > Poales > Poaceae > Olyra > Olyra latifolia. The sequence goes on from CM070526.1 coordinate 11,286,884, forward strand.
TGACACGATATCCTTGCCTTGAGCACATGTATCGCTTGGATTGAACCACATTGTCCAATAATTTTTGTTGCCCAATACGGACCGAGAACCCGACGTTATGAGCATACGGCTTGTAAAACTGTTCAACGGCCACGATATCTTCAAAAGTCATCCCGACCATAGGCTTCAACCCATCCTCACACTCAGGTGTAAACGATGAACACTGAAAGATCACACATTGACCTAAAACATTAGTATGGTTCAATGAACAAATCAACATAACAAATTGGAATGACAAGGGTATTAATACGTACAAATTGAGGCAAACTAGATTTTTTTGGTGTAGCTAATCCTTTTCCACCGCAATCTTCCATGTCAATTGGCTTGTTACCAGTGAGAGTCAGCCCCAATTGATCAACATCCATGCTCACTGCTGGACTGTGCACCATTCCTTCTCAGAGACTGGACGGATTACCGACGATTGGATGCTGGACGGATCACCGACAGTTGTTCGGCGGATGGCGGTCAGTTTTAAACTCCAAGGCATATGTGCTAGGCTACAGGTGGGGGGCGATCCATGCAAGGGGGCTAGGGTGGAGAATCCATTGGGTGAGGGAGCGCAGGAGGCAGTTTGGATGGACCTGCAAGGCGGCACGGGACAACGATCGGCGACAGCGGACGGACGATCAACAGTGCCTCGTTTAGGGTTGACGACGGGCGGTGGCGTGGGAGCGGTGGCCGGTAGGATCGGCCGCGTTGGAGAGGTCGCCTGGGTAGGTGGGGAGGCGTGTGGTGCCGGGGGAGAGGTCGCCGTGGGCGCGGGAGGTGGCGGGCGGTAGCGTCGGAGGGGCGATTTCCAGCGGGAGTTGCCCTCCCATTTTCCCCCATTTGCTCGGGCACGCCAATGACGCGGGCTAGGCTGTTTAGCAAGATGGGGCGGCGAGGCGGGCGTGTAAACGCAAAATTGCTTCAGCATGGCGCGGCATCGTTGGATTTACATAGCATGGCCGTCGTTATTCGGATGCACGAGTGTACGGGATGGGTTGGTTGCACGGGGTACGTTGCCATATATATATATCTTTGACCAGTCAAAGCCGCCATTAACTTGGTCAAAGAACTATTTTTTTTTTGGTCTGGTTTTGATATTTCGATAATAGAGCTAACTCGGTTTTGGAGTTTGGGACCAAATTAGGTCAAAAGTCATAGTTGATCAGGACCAAAATAGTATCTTTTAAAAAAAACGCAATTCACTTGTACCATAGACGCATACTCTGATTATTAAATAAGGTACACCCTGTGAATTGAACACCCTCGCTATGCCCTTATTGCGGAATATAGCTCGGGGTACACGTACGAACGCATCATCGCTAATTGCTGGGATTAAGCACTAACCTTCCCTTTGCACCATCATCAAATGGTAAAGTTGACAGCGAAGGAAGTAGTTCCATGATAGCGCCGTAAAAGGGGCAAATGGTCATTTGGTCCTTATCAAAATTTTTGAACCAGGGCAGCAGAAGGATATGCTCGAATATATAAGTTGGCCATTTGGTCTTGATCTGCTTCTCCTCTCCCTTTTTCTGTCCTCAAGCTCCCCTCTTCATAAAACACGTGGCATAGAATACCGTGAAGTAATTAGAAACACAAATAAGGTTAGGATGCGCCTTATCTTTTTTTTGAGAAGAAGGATGTGCATGCCTTATCTACATTCTATAGCTTCTGCAAATGCGTGTCACTGTGGTGGCCAAATTGGCTGCGAATTGTTAGCTATAGTCTCGACCTAGCTAGAAGCCTAAGCACGGGTGGTATATATGGTACCGGGACTTTAGCTAGGTGACTACGCATCTAAAAAATGAACTTCGGCACATTACAAAATCACACAAGGTGATTATGCGTGTGCATCACTGATTTCACCGTATCGATCTTGCGAGGTCTTGGATCAAATGTGCATAGTACCGTATCTCATATCACACAATTAATATCACATGGTACATACTAGACCCATACAGTGCAACTGCTAGGACCAATGAACGTACAAACACAATTGAGTGCCCGATTATACTCTTTCGGAATAACTAGTCACAATTGGATCCCTGAGCGTTCCCAACTCGTTCCTTGGAATGCACATCAATGGTGAGTGTAACCTGACTAAGTCTCTTCACAAGACCAAATCGTTCGATAGCATCCGGAGCATCTGACAAATCGTTTCTTCCACACGATCACCACAAGTCTTCCTAGTTTCTACGGGATTTTTTCAATCCCATCGGGGTGCAATCAATTTAGTGTTTGACCTCGTACTGTAGCCAGGAAAATTCAGAGGCCCAGATGGAGTATTATATATGCCTCATGGTCGGAGTGAGGTTTTTGTTCATACCCACCTAGGTTTGACACCTATGATCGGCACAACATAGTGTATATTAAAGGTTATATATGTTTCATTATATAGAGGACAGAAATTTGTTATATTCTATATGCCTCGTGTGTAGCACTTTTTCCCCCTTGGGTGGCAAAGAATGTGGCCACTGTAGTGGCCAAATTGGCTGCAAATTGTGTATCTGGCGGCCATGACCATAGGCAGGAAAATAAATGGTGTTGGCAAGTTGACTACCCACCTGGCCACATGAAAAAAAAAATGGACTCCGACGCTTTACACCACACAATCTATAGGCAATGCATGCAGGTATGTATGTGTTAGCCTTTATGGAACACAAATCTAGCCGTACCGACACACATGTACATTGATCTGTTGATGTTCCCAGCATTCCACACGACGGGTCTAGATCTGAATCTGCGCATGGGTCTTATTTTCAACCATGTGTACACAATATAATTAAGAAAAAGAAAGAGATAAACTGTACCCTTATTCCCACTCAGGTACCTAGCCCACCCAATTACGATCCAGTAGCCCACTCGGCCACCCCACCCCATAGTCTTAACTCTAACCCCTCCTCCAGCCCACTCTCTCCTACTTGACTACTCTAACCCAGTTGTCCCTCCTAGCCCCCCTTCACCTCAACACCACCCCCTCTTGGATCCACCTCTACCTCATTGCTGCCCCTCCCCAACACCCCTCTACCTCAATGTCACCCCCTCCTGGATCCACATCCACCTCAACGTTGCCCCAACCTACCCCATCTCAACCACAAGGACACCCTCCACCATGCAACCGTCCTCTACCCTCCTCCTCACCACTGCCCCCTCTTTCCTCTGACATGGTTTTGACCCACCAGCACCATCTCAAGGTCCCAACATCGGAGCTCTACCCCGGTGACACCGCACACTCAAGCGCGGCGACGACAATCGAATCCGGTGGCCATGAGCTTGTGTGATGCGGGGATGATGAGATCCGATGGCTATGAGCTCATCTACGACGGGACACGATGATGTCGGATTTGACAGCTGCATCTCCATCTCCGCGATGCGGCACGCCGATGTCCTTCCTCTCTCTCTCTCTCTCTCTGAGATATGCGATTGCGGCCTCTTCGAGGACAACGGCCTCCTCCGGTCGCGCTTCTCCGCGACGACCCCCATGACATCGACCGGACTCTCCGATGATGGGTAGCCATTTGGGTCCGAGTATGGGTCTGAGTTTTGGACCCATGGGTACCTTCGAGCTCAGATTTGAGACGGAGATACCCAACCCGACTGTCATCCGTGTTCCAAGGCAAACAGCATCTGCTTCTGCAGCACAACAGAAGAGCATTTCCCGTTGCCCTTGCATGGCGCCGGCGCCGGCCGGTTGAACCCTGGGAGCCGTACAGCCACAGAGTACGTAGAAAGTTCAGTGCACGTCCAACTCAACCGAGCTTGCACCGGCGCCGTCGGCTACTGCGCTTGGACCAACTCAACCGCGCTGATACTGCCGTCGATCGCCATCGAACCGCGTCGCGGCTCGGATAACATGCGGGTCAACATTTTTTCCTCGGTGCCCCACGTGGGCCGTGGGCCCCCACACCAAGTACCATCGTTCACCTTAGGGTGGATTCTTTTGAGCTTATCTTATCTACTTATTTAGAGTATCTCGTCGACGAGAATTTTTGAGGTAGCGCCGAGGCAGGTTGGCGTGATTTTGGGATTTAGAGACATACACACTACAAAAAATAAAAAAGACTCAAAGTAATAAAAAAGTGAGATAAGTCGAATAAGACAGAGATAAGTAGGATAAGTCGACTTATCCTACTTATCTCGTCTTATTTAACTTATCTTACTTTTTTATTACTTTGAGTCGGTTTTTTTATTAAGTAGTGTGTCTATGTTCTCTAAATCCCAAAATCACGCCAACCGCTCGGCATCACCTCAAAAATTCTCAAGCCGATGAAGTTACAAGAATACTGACTGGCCTATCCTCCGGTGGACTCAGTAGTTTGCAAAGCGCGATATCGCAGGTTTGCTGACGATGCCCGCCCTCGGCCGTTGGATCCGTCCCACACGGCGATCTGGACCACCCGGTAGATGCACAGGAGCAGTGCCGTGCATCCGCGACTTGAGGCCACGTCGTACTCTGAAGGCTCCACCCCAACTCGTACACAGACTCCTTCGACCTCGCTCACCCGTCTTGAGTGCAACAGACGCCCCGCGCCGACCTGTTTTCTTCGTTTAAATTCAGATTTTAGGTCCGTTCGGAGAAGATTTTAGGTATGTAGCATGGTGGCCGGATAGGAAACAAGGACGGCGGCGTGTGTGGGCAAGGTCCGATGGTTGGACGGAGCTTGTAGTGGCAAAGATATGCTGCTCTCATTGTCATGCATTTGTGGTAGAGACGGCTCTTGTTAGTTGACTTCGGACGTTATGATGCATAGCTACGGGCCAAGGTGAGGTGTTCCTCGGTTGCAGCGGTGTCCGGATGGTTTCTAATGGTGGCGCTTACTTAGTACTTAGTCCTTGTTGTTATAGGTTGGTACGACCATGCTTAGGGGCCTGTTAGAAGCTTTAAATCTCGCTCGAGTTCTTTCTCATCAGTCCATTTTAGGATTAGTGGCCTTGCTAGCAAATCACAGGGTTGGTTGTTGCATTATGGTTTTAGCACGACAGGATAGGCTTTCTTGGTATTGGTGGAGTCCCGTCCGTTTGAATGAGTATGCCTTTGTGTATTTATTTTACTCCTCCGTAATGAATCGGTAGAGCTTGAGCTCTTGGTTAAAAAAAAATTATATCGTTCGGTTGGAAACCAATTTTGCCTAACTTTACCACTTTTTCTTAAAAAAACATATAATGTGGCAAAATGTTACATTTGTTGGCGAGCTTAGTACATCAACCAAATAGAAATCTAAAGCTAAAAGTTTGTCTTTTTTACTAACCAAATGGTTGGATATTTCTGTAGTCATGTTTTGAAAATCTTAGCATTTCTTCTCAAAACTCTTAAAACCAATTTTTAATAATTTTTAGGCTCTCTGAATCCTCTATCGAGTGTCCACAACTTTTTAGATTATAATCCGTAGCTGGATTAAAGATGAAAATCATTTTTCTTTTGTATCTCTTATACATTTTTCTAACTTGATTTTTTTCCTTTTTTTAACCGATTTTTATTTAATTATTTTATAGATTGTTTTCAATTTAATTTATTCTAAAAATTTTTAGCACTCCTATGGTGCACCATGGAGTAACAGTTTATTACACTGTTAGACGAAATATACACGAATAGTTCAGATTTACTCATCGTGACCCTTAGGGAGTAAGAAATCATTGGGTCAATGGATTAAGCAAAATAAATAATTCACGGTAGTTTGGGTGCATCTTTAAAAAAATCAAATTTTTTAAAAAAAATTGTTGGTTTCACCACAGATGTTTCTGGTTAGATGCACCTACCTCTACACTAGTAGGACTAACTATAGCACAGTGAATTGTGAGCCACAACAATTTTTAGGCTTCTTTATATTGTTGTCCAACCAGAAAAGCCTAAGACAACTCACCTTCTCGATCGCACATACGAATTTTAATTGCAAATCCAGTGACAAAAGGTTAGAAAGAAAATATACACATATCATTTAGTGAAACCATTGTGTTAAAGATTTCATTTACAATACTTTTAAAGAAATCATTGAACCCGTTGAATGAAACATTGAAACATGAACAATCAAAATGTATTCACCAGACAAAATCGCGAGCTTAACGATACGCGGCCGGAACCTCAAGTCTAAAGTCAGCATCAGGCCACTGCGTCTTCCAACCGCTGGTCACAGGTCGCCTGCTTTGTCCCGCTAGCCTCCGCGCGCTCCTCCCTTTCATGGAAGTTTCGCCACCATGCAAGCGTATGAAACGATGCTTCTTGATCTCCATCTGCCGGCCAATCCCTATAAATAGGTCACCGGGACAGCTAACTTGACACCTCCTCCCCAGCTAGCTCGAGCAATTCAATCAACCAGCTACAGAGCGGCGTTGCACTACCTCTACCTCTAGCTAGCTCTTCTCTCTCTGCTCGTCCTTAGCAAGCCTACTAGCCTGTTCTCGCTGCACTTACTCTAGCCAGCCAGCTTTCTAATCCTCCGACAACGGGACCAATGGCCTCCAAAACTGAGCTTCTCTCGAAGATCGCCGCCGGCGACGGCCACGGCGAGAACTCGCCGTACTTCGACGGGTGGAAGGCCTACGACAAGAACCCGTTCGACCTGCAACACAACCGCGGGGGCGTCATCCAGATGGGCCTCGCCGAGAACGAAGTACATCTATAGTGCTATTAATTACTTCTGTTCTTGAAAAATCAAGCACCGTTTCTCGGTCGAATTAGTGCTCATCGATCTATCGCTGCCGTCGTAACTGTGCTTCAGCTCTCGCTGAACCTGATCGAGGAATGGAGCAAGAACCACCCGGAGGCATCCATCTGCACCTCGCAGTTCCAGCGGATAGCCAATTTCCAAGACTACCATGGCCTCCCGGAGTTCAGACAGGTAACCTCAGTAACAAGCTAGCTTTATACTAGACAAACTTGTCCGGCACACGTATATGATTGGCTAAATTAGTAAGCACCCGATCAGATGAAAAGATTGGTGTTTGCGACTGCGAAAGCGACGGAGCAGCGTTCTTCGACAGATCATCGCTAACCAGAATGAATGTGCTTGCGATGTTGCTGCAGGCGATGGCCCAGTTCATGGGGCAGGTGAGGGGAGGCAAGGCGACGTTTGACCCCGACCGTGTGGTGATGAGCGGCGGCGCCACCGGAGCGCAGGAGACGCTCGCCTTCTGCCTCGCCAACCCCGGGGAGGCCTTCCTCGTGCCCACGCCATACTACCCAGCGTACGCTCCGTCAACCTTACGACGATTCGATTTAAATTAATTAATTTGGTCTCTCTGCCTCTCGCGCATGCATGATGTACAAGTCATCCGCAGACTCTGAACGCATCGGGTCAAACATGGACGGGATGTCGCATGAGTGTTCCAGTGTCAAACTGTCAGCTAACTCTTTACATGTTTCTTTATTTGAGTTACGTTTTGAAATTCACTTGAGATGAAAAGGGTGCATATTTCCCCGTGATCGATCTTGTTTCCTGGACTGTCTTGGAGCTGAGTCACGCGGCAGGCATGAAAGGAAACTTGACTTTCCAATGCATGTCACCCTACTACTTTGACCCCATGGTCCATTGCATGTAGATATGAAATGCAACGTCAGCACGCATGCACGTAGCTAGGTTATGCATGCATGCGCATATGTGATGTGCAGTTGTTTCTCCAGGCCTGACGATGCGCGCGCTTAATTTCTTCGTTGTTGTGATTACAGTTTCGACCGCGACTGTTGCTGGAGGACAGGGATCCGGCTGCTGCCGATCGAATGCCACAGCTCCGACGGCTTCAGGCTCACCAGGGAGGCGCTCGTGGCGGCGTACGACGGCGCGAGGAGCCAGGGCATCCGCGTCAAGGGCATCCTCGTCACCAACCCCTCCAACCCGCTCGGCACGGTCATGGACCGGGGCACGCTGGCCATGCTCGCCGCCTTCGCCACCGAGCATCGCGTCCACCTCATCTGCGACGAGATCTACGCGGGCTCCGTGTTCGCCAAGCCGGCGTACGTGAGCATCGCCGAGGTCGTCGAGCGCGACGCTCCCTGCTGCGACAGGGACCTGATCCACATCGTGTACAGCCTCTCCAAGGACTTCGGCCTCCCGGGCTTCCGTGTCGGCGTCATCTACTCCTTCAACGACACCGTCGTGGCCACAGCGCGCAAGATGTCCAGCTTCGGGCTCGTGTCGTCGCAGACGCAGCACTTCCTGGCCAAGATGCTCTCGGACCAGGAGTTCATGGGACGCTTCCTGCAGGAGAGCGCCAGGCGGTTGGCGGCGCGGCACGAGCAGTTCACCTCCGGCCTCCGCGAGGTCGGCATCGAGTGCCTGGGCGGCAACGCGGGGCTCTTCTCGTGGATGGACCTGCGGAGCATGCTCCGGGAGGCGACGCCGGAGGGAGAGTTGGAGCTGTGGCGCGTGATCATACACAAGGTGAAGCTGAACGTCTCGCCGGGGACGTCGTTCCACTGCCGCGAGCCCGGCTGGTTCCGCGTCTGCCACGCCAACATGGACGACGAGACCATGGAGGTCGCGCTCGACCGGATCCGCCGCTTCGTGCGCAATGACCAGTCCCAGAAGGCCAAGGCCAAGCGCTGGGCCGCCCAGGGGAACCTCCGCCTCAGCCTGCCACGCCAAGGCGGCGCCGCCGCCGCCTCCCAGTGCCTCGCGCTCCCCAGCCCCATGGCGTTGCTCTCTCCCCAGTCGCCGATGGTCCACGCCGCCAGCTAGGCCAGCACATGCAGCTAGCTGCTACCCTGCGCCGTACACACATACGTGCATTCGTTTTTCGATCGCATTCCTGCACAGTGGCGTGGCCTTGCCGTTTTGCCGCTAGTGATGACGCGACGATTGTTGAGGAAAGCTGGTTAGATACGTGGCTCGTACGTGCGTAGCTTATAGCTTAGCATTTTACCGACGTTGCATTGACGTCGGATCGATGTAGGTAAGCCGTGTGTAACTAGGGCAAATCAGAGTCCTCAATTCTTTCGTACGTGGGTTCATTCGATGTATAGTTAAGTAAGATTGAATAACGATCGGAAGCTACTTAAAGGCCTCTCGATCGATCAGCATTGTATTAATATAAGACCAGCTGCTGTAAACTTGTAGAAATAAGGTGTATGATTGTAGCTGCATCACACAACAACAATAACAACAAAGTGTGCATATATTGTCGATTTATGATTCTGCTAATCTGCAATCTGTTCGGTTCTTTTGTTAAATATGACTCGATTTTCCTAAGTGTGTTTTTTGTGCTAGCTACTCGCCTAGCTACTCCTTTGTCCACACTTGCATGTGGCGTACATCAAGAGGTTGCATGATTGCATCAAGAGCTGTAATTTATGATTTTTGCTTGTTGAAATATATTGCTCGTCTTTCTCCATCAACTTGAGTTTTTAAGTGAATTGGTCGGTACATGCAATTCACTATAGTATCGGAGCCAAGAGGTCCTGAGGGGCTTGTTGAAATATATTGTCCATCTTTCTTCATTAGTAATATATTGCCCGTCTTTCTTCATTAGTTTGAGCTTTGCAATAAATTGATCGGTGCATACAATTTAACATTACCTGTGACTGGGTGTACGCCTTCTCTTCTATTTTGGCTGACAGCCCTGACGTAAGAAGATGATCTCACGGCTGATTCTAAAAAAAAAGGTAAGCTCATATAGTTATCCCCAATTCCAAACGACACAAGCAAAAGTAATGCCTTGAAAAGCAAGCCATGACCAATTTTATCAGTAGCTAAAAGTCCTAAGGGCAACCTTTCAAAAGTTTTGAAAGTTGCTTGCACACGATCGAGTGGTGATAAGCATACATGGACTTTCAGAACGTCTTTGTTTCAACCGTGCGTGTTCGTTCAAAACAATGACCCTCGAGTGAATTCACGCATGTCCACTGGTTTAATTGTTCAAATGGTAGATATATACGAGAGCATGCATACCTTCTTGTGGCCTGTAGCACTGTATCCTGTAGGTCAAACTGCAATATTGTACCTAGAGTCAGCTAGTGGACATCCATGTTCGAACGTGCAGCGCATCCGTCAAAAAAAATTACTTCGGGAAATACCGGATCTAGGAAACGACCGGCTTCGAGAAATACTATGACAGACGAGGAAACGACCTAAAACTGGTAGACACGTACGCAAGCTTGATTAGTTAGCTATTTAGCACTTCCCGTCATGAAGAGCGACACTCTAAGGCATTGTTTTTTTATACTAAAATTAAAATTAAAATTTACAACTGAATTTTTTTTTTTACAAATCAAACATTATATCACTTTGTAGCCATTTTTTAAGCCTTTTAGTGGTTTTTCTCAAAACTCATAAAACTATTTTTTTTTACAATTTCATAGGCTCTCCAAACTCCCTATCGAGGGCCCACAACATTTTCAGATTATATTCTATGACTGAATTAAGCTGGAAAGAACAAGGCCTAAATATTGACATGGTTTACGAAACACAAGGCAACTTTTAATTAATGGGCAACATCCAACTATTAATTTCATTTACTATATTACAAATCTATATATATATATATATATATATATATATAACAGGATCCAACGAATCCACCACGTTAATCCTAAAATACTAGAAATTCCCACGTTAATCATAAAATGCTAGAAACTCTCATGTTAATCGAAGAAAAAAGAAAGATCCACACTGTTGATCATTGTGGACCATTTAAAAGAAAGAGTCCATATAGAAATAAAAGGAGATTTTATAAGGAGGCAATGTACATGTCTACTATAATCGGGTCCAACCGTAAGCTGGTCAGCCCAACAACCTAAGCCCTAAGATGCGCCGCCGAGAATCACTACAGGAAACTAGCGATTTTTCGATGGCTGAAACCGTCGAGAAAAGCAGCCAAACCATCAATATTAACTTCTCTCAACGGCCGACCGTCGAGAAATGACCGTCGGGATAGCCCAGTCAAGAGAGATGAATTGTCTTGACAGCTCAGCCGTCGAGAAAACTTCTCTCGACGACTAGATAACGTGCCATCGAGTGAGTTGGGCGGACGGCCGTTTGGCCGGTTCACGGCTCCGGCTCCACCTTTCTTGACCACCACCTGGCCGTCGATAGAGGTGATGTCCAGCTCTAGGCGACGTGGCCATCTTACCATCTCTCGACAGCCACATGACCGTCAAGAGAGGGCCACTGGGCCATGTGGCCCTCTTGATCTCTATCGATGGACACACCATATACCGTCGAGAGAAGCCCTTTATTCTCCCGAGGGCCTCTTTGGCCCTGGCCGTCAAGAGACATCTGTCTCGACGGCAGCGGTTGATTACCGTCGAGAGAGGGCATTTGTATCGACGGTTCCGGAAGAAGCCGTTGAGAAAGATCTCTTACTCGATGGCCCCCCTTTCTTAGGCAAATGGTGGTCAACCCCGGCTCTTTTAATTTTTGTAAAAAAAATTGTACTTGTGATATTGACTATAACCTTCGATTATATTGCTCCATATGTGACTTAGCATGCTCAACAAAAGTTTTAAAAAATTTTGATATTCCTACCTACGGGTTCCCATGTAATCGTCCTAATCGAGTTACCGATACGCTTTACTATATAGAGATGTTCGGAGATAATGATCGGTAACTTTATCGGTTCTATCCCACCGCTACACTATACATCGGATCAAAATCTACGCGGTGACGTGTTCGATACTTTTATTTTTCTTTAAATTTTCCACAATCCAAACATTTATTATTAATGTAAAATGATGTCCATCGTTAGATAATATATTTAAATTAGTTTTTAGTACTCACGGGTCGGAAAAATTGAGAAATTGATTGCAAACTGTAAGAACTAATCTCATAAACATTGCAATGACAAATTTCATGATTGTAATTCATATTACCATATGTATGCATTTGGCAAAATTTAGAAAAAAAAAATAGAGGTACTCGACGGCTTGTGTCCGGCCGTCGAGATAATTAAAGGTACTCGACGGCTTATATCTGCCTGTCGAGAGAGATCCCTAGCGCATCATAGACCCGGCCCAAATTCGAATCGAAGGAGCCAAGGAGACGATACACACATGCGCCACCGATCAATATCCATAGGACATAAACGAAGAAACAATTATATATGCTTTGCATGATAAGTACTAATCTATACCATCGTTCTCTCTATGTCAACCAACCATGCGACCATTGCATTCGGAAGATGCAATCAACAAAGGGAGGTCCGCAGATGGTTGCCGCTGGTTGGAATTTAGAAGAACAGGCATGGTGTCCCACGCATTTACGTGGCTAGATTTATTTTAAAAATTAAAAGACCTTTTGTATATATAAAATCTAATATAATTTATGTCCAATGAGAAGAATAATTCTTTTATAATATATAGTCATATAGATCATGGTTATCTCTAATATAATATAAGTCTAATTTAGAAGATATGTTAATAACTCTGATCTCCTTAAATCATTATATCCGTCATTGCCACTATAGTTATCTTGGTTTCTACCTTATCGTTGATCACTGTGTCATATTTGTTGATGCTAGCACGACTCACTATGCTAACCGCACCTCTAACACCAAGTTGTTCTCCTTTATCTCACATACGTAGCGACTCCGTTAGATCCTATTTAATAATACAATAGATAAATAGATAGATAGGTTGCTATTTTTATTTTAAGTTTAGTTTTTTTCTTTTTTATTATAGTTGATATGGGCTCATTTTTACCCTTTTTATTTTAATTTTAGTAGTTTTTATTTTAATCGATATGGGCACTTTTGTAGTGTCGTAGTTGATATGTATTCTTTTTACTTTTTATTTTAATACAGCAGATATGGACTACTTTCTTGTTTTATACTTCATTTAGACTTTTTATATTTTTATTCCATATTTATTTTTTCCGTTGATATTGATTCTATTCTAGTTTTCTAGTTGATATGAACACTTTTTTCTATTATTTTTATCCCAAATTTGTGTTTTTTTTTGTAGTTGATATGAACTCTTTTTCTAGTTTTATAGTTGACTTGGACTCTTTTTTCTATTATTATTTATTATGAATTTAAGCTATTTTTATTTTTAGTTGTAGTTAAAATGGTCTCTTTTTTTCAATCTAAGATGATAATCTGGCACATTGTAATAGATGGCGAAGAACTTTTCTTTTTCCCCTGATTTACGTCACAATTTTTTTAGTTGATATGGGCTCTTTTCTAGTGTCATAGTTGATATGTACTTTTTTTATTATTTTATTGGATTTTTTTATTATTGTAATATAGTAGATATTGACTTGTCTTGTAGTTGATATAGACTCTTTTTCCATTTTTTATTCAAAATTATGTTTTATTATATATGATATGGGCTCTTTTCTAGTTTTCTAGTTGACATGAACTCTTTTTTCTATTTTTTATTCTAAATTTACTTTTATTTTTTATTGTATTTGATATGGACACTTTTTCTAGTTTTGTTGTTGACATGGACTTTTTTTAAAATATTTTTATTTTGAATTTTGATTTTATTTTTTAGTTAATATTGACTCTTTTTCTAGTTTTGCAGTTGACATGAACTCTTTTCTATTATTTTTATTTTGAATTCATGTTATTTTTATTTTTAATTATAGTTAGCATGAACTCTTTCTTTCAATCTAAGCAGTTAAAATTGGTCCTATTGTAATCGATGGTGTAGCTTTGACTTACCTAGAAATTTCTCCGATTAATGTGGTGACGCCGTTTACCCCTGCTTTATACATATAATAATATTTGATATGGACCCTTTTTTAGTTTTCTAGTTGACATGGACTTTTTTTCTATTATTTTTTATTTTAAATTTATGTTATTTTTATTTTTATTGTATTTTATATGGACACTTTTTCTAGTTTCGTAGTTAAAATGGACTCTTTATTTAATATTTTTTTTATTTTGAATTTGTGTCCCGTGCATTTGTGCGGCTAGATTTGTTTCAGAAATTAAAAAACCTTTTATAGATGTAAGCTGTAATATAATTCATTTCCAATCAAAAGGATAATTATTTTACGATATATAGCTATATAGATCTTGGTTTTCTCTAATATAGTCTAAGTTTAATATGGAAGATATATTAATAACTTTGATATTCTTAGATGTACATCATTATATCCAACACTACCGTTGTAGTTATCACGATCTATATCTTCTCGTTGGTCTTCGTGTCATCTTTGTTGATTGTACCATGAGTCACCATGCCAGCCACAGCTCTAGTGCTAAGTTCTTCTCCGATAGCTCATATATGTGTGGCTCCGTTGTCTCCTATTTAATAATATAACAAAAATATAGATAGATAGATAGATATAGTACTATTTTATTTTTTATTATAGATATGGATTCATTTTCTATCTCACCATGCCAGCCAGCTCCTATTTAATAATATAAAAGATAGATACATAGATATGTGACCGTTTTATGTTTTTTATTATAGTTGATATGGGATCATTTTCTATATTTTTATTTTAATTTTAGTAATTTTTATTTGAGTTGATATTGGCTCTTATTCTAGTGTCATAATTGATATGTATCATTTTCTATTATTTTTATTTTAAAATTTTGTTTCACCGTTGTACTTATCTCAATCTCTACCTTCTCATTAGGCTTTGTGTCATCTTTATTGGTGCTAGTGTGACTAGTGTGCCAACCGTGACTCTAGCACCAAGTTTTTCTCCTTTAGCTCACATACGTGGTGACTCCATTAGCTCCTATTTAATAATATAATCGAAAGATATATAAATACATATATATGTTACTTTTTATTTTTATTTTTATTATATTTGATATGGGCTCTTTTTTTATGAGCTAGCCTTGATTCTAGCACCAAGTTATTCTCCTTTAGCTCACATACATGGTGACTTCCTTGGCTCCTATTTAATAATATAATAAAAAAAAGAAACATACCTAAATTACTGTTTTTAAGTTTATTTTTAATTTTTATTATAGTTGATACGGGCTCATTTTCCATGTTTTTATTTTTAATTTCAGTAGTTTTTTATTTTAGTTGATATGAACTCTTTTTGTAGTGTCGTAGTTGATATGTATTTTTTTATTTTTAATTCAAAATTATGTTTTTGTTGTTTCGATATAGTAGATATGGATTCATTTCTATTAATTTTATTACAAATTTTAGTTATTTTTTATTTTAGTTGATGCTTTTTCTAGTTATGTAGTTGATATGGACTCTTTTTTATATTTTTATTCTGAATTTTGTTATTTTAATTTTTATTATTTTAGTTGATATGAGCTCTTTTTCTAGTTTTGTAGTTGACATGGACACTTTTATATTTTTTTTATTCCAAATTTGTGTTATTTTTTCTTTTTTGTTGTATTGAATATGGACTCTTTTTCTTGTCTTATAGTTGATATGGACTCCATTTTTTATTTTGAATTTGTGTTATCTTTTATTTTTGTTGCAGTGAATATGGACTCTTTTTATTGTCTTGTAGTTGACATGGACTCTTTTTTATTATTTCTTATTCTGAATTTATTATATTTTTCTTTTTTGTTGTAGTGAATATGGACTCCTTTTCTTCTCTTGTCGTTGACATGGACTCTTTTTCTATTATTTTTATTCTGAATTTATGTTATTTTATTTTTCATTGTAGGTGATATAGACTTTTTCTTTTAATCCAAGCCGTTATAGTCTAGCTCCACTGTAAACGATGGTTGAGATCATTTTTTTTCTTATTTATGTGAGAATTTCTTCGATTAACGCCGTGGTTCCGTTTACCCTTGCTTTATATATATAACAGATAGCTTCACAAAATTGTGCATGGCATCCACTGTGAGTAAATTATACCTTTTTATATTAAATATACATTATTAATATCAGTGGGACTAAATTACAACAATATAAATCTTAAATATATTTTTAGTTGACTCAGATATATTGTACCTCTTGCCGCACGAGTGGACGGGATTATAACGGCGTAAATCTTAAATATGTTTTAGTTTAATTTAAGGGCCCCTTCTCTTCAGCTTATCTTATCCTACTTATTTGCCTTATCTCGTCACTTCGAGAATTTTTCAAGATAGCCTCGAGAGCCGATTGGCCTTCAATTTTAGGGTTTAGGGAGCTTATAGACATGCTTACAAGATTAAAAAAACCGACTAAAAAGTAATAAAAAAGTGAGATAAGTCAAATAAGACACTAGATAAGCTGACTTATCCTACTTATCTCGTGTCTTATTTAACTTATCTCACCTTTTTTATTACTTTTTTATGTCGGTTTTTTTTATCAGGTAACACATATCTATAAGCTCCCTAAACCCCAAAATTGAAGGCCAACCGGCTCTCGAGACTATTTCTAAAAATTCTCGAAGTAACGAGATAAGGCAAATAAATAGGATAAGATAAGCTGAAGAGAAGGGGGCCTAATAGAAAATCTACACGATCAATTATAGTAGTTTCATATCATTATTGTAAAGATCTTAAATATGCGTTTAGTTTAATAACGAGCCTATTCTCTCCAAGAGGATAAAAATTCCTACATTAATTGAAAAAAGAGAAAAGAACTATCCCATTGATTGCACTAGATCTAGGTAACAACGGTGTATATCTAATAAGATTTGAGTTATTACTGAGCTCACCATAGCCAATATGGGCTTAACACGACCAATACAACTTCGGATCTGAAGCATATCTAACTATACTATAATATCCTTCGAGTTAGATATGGACTATATTAGAACTTACCATACGATTACAAATCCTTATGTTAAAAAATGTTTCTGTGCATCACATTAATCCTAAAATACTAGAAATTCTCATGTTAATCATAGAAAAAAGAAAGATCTACACTGTTAATCATTGTGGGACCAAATTATAACGACTTAGATTAACTTAAAGAGTTGATGCTGACAACAATAGTAAAATAGGAGCAATGATATTCAAAATAAAAGAAATAGAAATGAGTTCATATGAACTACAAGAAAAAAATAAAATAAACAAAATTAGGAATGAAAATAATAGAAAAGGACTCCTATAAACTAATACAAGACTAGAAATTGGAATTTTATTTTTTTTCAGAGTTGTTGGAATATTATATGTAAAGACCTTATGCTGCCTTTTAAGGATTTTTATCAAGGGAAATTGGACTTGGGGAGGATTAATTATGGGGTTATAACTTTGATTTCCAAGAAGTCTGGGGCTGAGTGTATTCAACAGTATAGGCCCATTTGCCTATTGAACTGTCTTTATAAGATCTTTACTAAAGTGTTGACAAATAGAGTAGAATGTATTATGGGTAGGATCATTGCTGAGTCTCAGAATGCTTTTTTTGAAGGGTAGAAACATTATGGATGGTGTTTTAGCTTTGCAAGAAATTTTTTATTCAGTTAAAATGAGTAAAAAATGGGGTATCTTTCTGAAACTTGATTTTGAAAAAACTTATGATAAGGTTAGATGGGATTTTTTGTTTCAGTGCTTGGAAAAGAGAGGTTTTAATGGGTTGCGGTGCAATTGGATGAAACAGGTGGTTTATGTTGGTACTCTCTGTGTTAGAATTAATGGTAAAAATAGGGGTTTCTTTTGTGGTAAACAGGGGGTTAGGCAAGGTGATCCCCTGTCCCCCTTGTTGTTTAATCTAGTGGTAGATAGCTTTGCTAAAATGATTTTTAAGTTAGAAGTGAGGGTTTGATTGGCAGTCTGGTCCCTGACTTGGTGGATCAGGATGTTTCTCTTTTACAGTATGCTGATGACACTACGGTTTATATGCCTAGCGAGACTGGTACTTGGCGGCTCACGAGCAACATATAGACTAAGGTTGCCCATCACTCCCTCGCTCCTTTTTGAAGGCCCACCGCTCCCCCTTTCTTTAAGTATCTATCCCGGCTTGTATTTTGGGGCGAAGATTTGGTTAAAGCTAGAAATTTGAAACTCCTCATTTATCTTTTTGAAAATATGTCTAGGCTGAAAGTTAGTTTTCTGTGTAAATTGTGATGTTGGTTGTGTGGAGAATTGTTCATCTCTTTTTAATTGTGCTATTGGGTCTCTTCCTATAAATTATTTGGGGGTTCCAGTGGATTGTGACAGAGTTAAAGTTTCTGAATGGGATGGTTTGATTAGAAAGGTGCAAAATAGATTGAGTTCTTGGAAAGGATGTTCTTTATCTTCTGGTGGGAGACTTGTGTTGTTGAATTCTTGTCTTTCTAGCATCATTATATACTTTATGTCTATATTCTTAATGCCCAAGATTGTGCTCAATAAGTTGGATATGATTAGGAGAAGCTTTTTCTGGCAGAGGAATAGACAAGCTAGGAAAATTCATTTGGTGAAGTGGGATTGGATTTGTTGTCACAAGAAATGGGGAGGTCTGGAGGTTAAGAATCTGGGGGATCTAAACATTAGTTTGTTATGTAAATGGTGGTGGAAACTTGAGAAAGGAGAAGGTGGTCTTTAGGGTAGATTGGTTCAAACCAAATATACTGGAAGTGACATTACTGCTAGTCTAAAGAGGAGAGGTGGTATTTCTAGCTGCTAGGTAGTTTACTAGCTATTAGAGACATTTATATCAAGAGGAGAAGTTGGTGCTTGGGTTTAGGCCAGAGAGTAGATTTATGGCCTGATACTTGGTGGGAGGGTCAACCACTGAAGCTTCAATTCCCTGGTGTTTTTGACATTTGTAATAATCAAAATATTTCTGTCAGGGAGGCTCATAGTTTGTGTTGGAATTTTTCTTTTAGACGATGGATAGAGGATGAGGATATTACTAGCTGGAATGCTTTTATCTTGAAACTTCAGAATGTTCATTTATCCAGTGAGTTAGATGTGGTGAAATGGAATTTGACTAAATCTCATTTATTTTCAATGAGTTCGACTTATACTTCTCTGTGTAGGGATGTTTGCTGGAATATTTTTCCTAGTTTTTGGAAGTCTATGATTCCTCCTAAAGTCAAAATTTTTGTGTGGCTTGTGTTTCAAAATGCTATTTTAACTAAGGATGTTTTGAGGAGAAAATTTTGGTTGGGGAATCCGGCTTGTCAGTTTTGCTGCAATGTGGAGACGAATAATCATCTTTTCTTTGGTTGCAATATGGTTAAAGTTGTTTGGGGTTCTTGGCTTTGGCTTTGGGTGCTGATTGTATTCCTGATTCTTTCGATGCTTATCATATTTGGGTTAAGAGATGGTGGAAAGATAGATCTGTGTTTCATTTTACTTATCTTGCTGCTGTTTGCTGGGTTATTTGGAGATTCAGAAATGATAATTGTTTTCAGGATAAGAGAGTGCGATCTCCCGCTGAAATTATGTGTACCATCCGTGCTACTTTGCAATACTGGGCAGGTTAATACTCTGGTGAGTGGCAGATGATGTTGAAGACTGGGGCATCAAGGTTGGAGAACTTGGTTGCTGGCCTAGAAGGATTTTGCAATGTCAATGCAGGGCTAAGGATTGCTGATGAAGGAAATAAAGATGATAGAGGGGCCTCTTCAACCTGAAGGATAGTGGATAATATGTGCTTTTTGAGGGGTCATCAGGTGATCGCCTATGGTGTCTTTCTGTAAAAGATGTGCGGTGTTATCTGCTATGTGTTTTGGTGTGCGAGGATGTTAGGCAGTTCTAAGACTGGGGGTTGGATTAGGAGTTGGTGCTACTCTGGATGATGTTATTGTGTGATACGGTTTCATGTTCTATGTTTTTGTTGTTAATGCAATGGAAACGGGGGTATCTCCCCTTGTTGAAAAAAAGAAAATAGTCCATATAAATTACAATGAAAAAAGAAAAGAAAATTCAAAATAGAAATAATACAAACTGAGTTTGTATCAACCATTACAAGAGTATTACAAAAGGAGTCCGTATCAACTACAATAAAAATAATAGAAAAGGAATATATACCAGCTATAATAAAAAAATAAAAAAACATAAATTTGAAATAAAAATACTAAAAAATCATAATGAGATCGAGATTAACTCTATTAGAACTTACCATGATCAATACTAGTATGAATCTTTATATATACAAATTTATCTTAAAATTCAACAAAAATCTAGTCGCGTAAATGTACGGGACATCTTGCTCGTTATATAATTAAAACAGGAGCTAACTGAGCTACACATTAATCGGGAAAATTCCCACGTAAATAAGAGAAAAAGAAAAGATCTACACCATATTATAACGGCTTAGATTAAAAGAAAGAGTCCATACCAGTTATAATTAAAAAAGTAAAATAACATAATTTTGGAATACAAAATAATATAAAAAAGAGTCCAGTTCAACTACAAAACTAGAAAAAGAGTTCATGTCAACTATAATAAAAAATTTAAAAAAAATTTAGAATAAAAATAATAAAAAGAAGAGTCCATATCAACCAAAAAATAACATAAATTCAGAATAAAAATAATAGAAAATAGTCCATATCACTTGCAAACTAGAAAAGGGTCCATATCAACAATAATAACAAAAATTAAAAAATTATAACAAAAATAATATGCCAAATACGCACCAATATTAAAAGTCCTAAGTCAGAGATCAGATAACTTTTGTCGGTCACGTACCAACATTAGGAGTCCAAATCGTAAATTAGATCACTTTTGAAGTCCAACTGCTTACATAAATGAACAAGGGTGCGACTAATGCTAAGCGATTGAAAAAGATCATGTTTTTGGTTCTCAAGCATAAGTGCATAGCCAATCCTTCTGCGATACATGTTAATTTAAAGGAAAAGAGAAAAAAATCTACACCATGAGTTATAGTATGTCAAGATTATAATAATGTAGTTCTTAAATATGTTTTTAGTTAAATATAATAGAAAATCTACACGATGAGCCACCATGTTAATCATAAAATATAAAAAATTGCCATAATAATCCTGTTCATGCCGAAAGTTATTTGTCAGCTAAACACACGTGGGCTTAGAGCTGAGGATCCCTGTCAGCACCGACAACAAGGTTCAAAACGTGCCAGCCGATTTGATTCTACAATCGGCAAGAAAAGACGTAATCAATTTTAGATAACCAATTAAATCTGTAATATGAAAACTTGCAACACTTGGAAACAAGTCTAAACAGAGGTGAAAGATAAAGAAACTATTGGCTTAGATTAAATCTAAACCGATAGGTTTCAAGGGGTAAACAATCTACTATAAAGCTGATTAAATCAATAAGATAGTAGAGCAAGGGATAAATAGACTATCAATTAGCCGATTAGATCATCTAGCTGATAGAATGAAGGGTAAACAGATTATCGACAAATAGCAAGCTATAAGCCGATAGAACGAGGGTAAATAATCTATCGCCAATGAATGTATTGATCGGTAGAAAGAGGGTGAAATTTAACCTTTGATTGAAACGACGATGCGCGGCAATATCGACTAAAATAGTATTTTGACCAAAAGCTGATGCAAACCCGTAAATTAAACCAAATCGAGACAGTACTTACTTGCAAGTAACTTCTGGGTGTATTCTGAAGCCGGTCGAGAAGACGATGTGCAACAAGTCGATCGAAGATAAAATACAGTGAAACTGCTTTAAGTGCGATGAAAGTAAACGAAAGGTAAAAGACAGGTAAAAAAGTAGATTTGTTTGATTGATTCATGGTCCTCTTACACGCTTCATGGGCTAAGTATTTATACAGGATTTGGACTCAATCAACTACGACCATTACTCTCATGACCAACATGAACGCAACTCCATATGTCCTCATCATATCTAGTATTGTCTAATATACTTATTCTAAGCTGATCTGAACTCTTCTATATTTAGTTAAACCGACTAGGACCTTACCTTCTATATCCACTCTAGCCGATCCAGATCTCTCCTTCCATATTCGCCCGATCCATCCTGAACTCTTCTTTCTACACCTGCCTCCATTCATCTTCCACCAAGCTTAAGCCGATCTCTAGAACCTTCCAAGATGTCGACTTATTTCCAAAATTGGGTGTCAACAAATCCTAAAATACTAGAAATTTCCATGTTGATCCAAAAAAAAGAGAGATCTAAACCAAAATATTGACATGGTTCACGAAACACAAGACAACTATTAATTAATGGGTACAGATCCAACTATTAATTTTATTTAAGTATTTTCCAAATTTAATTTTACTTCTAAGTTCATAAGAAAATTAAATTGTTCATTTGTTCTAATATTACTATTAGTTATTCCAACTTTGCCTTTTTATTGTAGTTGATATAGACTTTTTTCATCATGACATGGATTCTTTATTTTAACCTAAGTATGGACTCGTTTTTTAATCTAACCCGTTATGACCTAGCTAGGCCCACTCAGATATATGGCTAAATTTGTTCTCCTTTTTCTCTATATAATGTTGTTTAGTGAAGCTTGATGGCTCCTTTGTACATTAATCTAAGTATGGGTTCTTTCTTTTAATCTAAACATTATAACTTGTGTCTACACAAATGTGTGGCTAGATATTCTCTCTTTTTCTCTAATTAATGTCAAAATTTCTAATATGTTGAGTGAAGCATGGTGGCTCCTTTGTACCTTAATTTAAGCTTGGACAGCTCTTTGTTTTAATATAAGAGGTTATAACTTGGGTCAGCGTAGATGTATGGCTAGGTCTTTTCTCTTTTTTATCAAATTCATCTAGGAATTCCTAATACTGTTGACTGAGTCATGCTCGCTAGCTTCTTTGTACCGTAATCTAGTATGGGCTCATTCTTTTAATCTAAGCCATTCTAAGATGTATGACTAGATCTGTTCTCTTTTTCTCCAATTAATGTGTGAAAATCTATTGTTTTTCACTGAACATGGTGGCTCCTTTGAACATTGCTCCGATAATATAATAGATATTTTTTTTAGAAAAAGGGCAAGAGTTATGGCATCCATTAAAGAAGAAAGAACAAGTTTTTACAAGGAGGCTAAGAGGCAGGCCCTTGGAGCCATGAGGACTACAACATAATTACAACGCGCCTGCTATGACTACAATGTTGGATGAAGCCTGCTCCCATGGGCTAGGTCCTCACGAATCTTGTTCGCCAATTGTTGAGAGGACAAGCTCATAAGCCAAAAGATGCATCGATTCCTCTGTTTCCATATGTTCCAAACAATGTAGATGATGACACCACTGAAGCTCTTAAGTTTACTTGCCGTGAGGGTGGTAAGGTCACCAGGCCAAGAAGGTCTCGGAGAGGGGCAAACCAACTGCCTCAAAAGGACCAACCCAAAGGACAAGAGGCCATACTTATGTGGTGAACAGGCGAGAAGCATATATATGGTTCCCTATCTCACCAACTTTGGGCGTACAAGGGATAGAAGTGGTTGTGCAGCCAACCTTTCGTTCCAGGATGTCTGTCTGTGAATGCGACCATGCTCGAAATAGTTATAATTTTAAGAATACCTAATAATTATAATGTTCAGAAAGTATTTTGAGATAAAACTGCATATATTAATTTTATGTTTCCCATCCAAATATTTATAGTGATATGCACATGTCAAACATCCAAAGTGATATGCACATGTCAAAATATCATAATTTTGGACTATGGTAAACCAACTTGTGCATGGAAAACCTAACCATGTCACCTCCAGTGCCGCAATACTACGTGGGAGCTGGTCTATTTGGAGCGACTTAATTTCAGCCTCTTACGACTTGTGCGTAGTAAAAAACCATAAAATTGGATGAACCGTTTGATATTTCGAAGCTCTCAAACCACAATCGCTTAGCCACAGATGTTTCAATTAGGGGCACACTTAGTGGTGGATACATTCACAAAAGCCTAGACACATTATCTTATAGACTAGGACGGCAACTTCATGCTACTCAAGACACTATTGTATTCAGTTCTAAAAGTTATTATATTAGATCTTTTGATTTTTTTTTCTAAGTCAATGAATTGTGCTAGCAATCGACGTGAAAACTATTCAAAGAGTACTCATAAATCAGGGTGGTAGTTTTATATTGTTCAAGACACTATTAGTTCCAAAAGTAATTTTGCTAGATTTTTTTTTTTACTTTCAAGTCAATAAAGTCATTTTGCAATTGACGCGAAAACTGCGTTGCTTCATAGTAGTAGATGCCAGATTACGTTAATCTTCATCTTAGAAGTCACATGGACATTTAAAACTCTCTCTCTTCAATTCCTACGAACCTATGACTATGAGACTAAAGGTTCAAAGGTCATGAGTTTGGACCGCGCAAAAACCCGTCAACTAAAACGTGCATTACAACAAAAACGAGACGAAAACGTCCAACTTCCTGCTTGCATTTTTGCTCCCACAACGCGAAGACTCTCAAAGCTTCAACCTTTGCGCCGGGTCTCCGGGATCTGTGACTATGGAATGGTAAGAAAGCGATAGTGTCCCGGCGTTCGTTCCTGGCCTCACCCGAAGCCACACGAGCGGGATCCCGATTCCTCCCGAGTCCACCGACAGCAGCCGCCAGGTCGCGCGGGCCGTGGCCAAAGAAAATGACGGCGCTGGTGGCCACCACCTCCCTTCCTCTCCGCCGTCCCGTCGCCCTCCGGCCCCTTCCCTGCCCACCTCTTCCCCAGCCTGCTGCCCGCCTCGGCCTCGGCCACCGCCGCCGTGCCCTCCTGCGATGTGCCGCGGTGTCTGAGCTCGCGCCGGCCGCGTCCGCCGCCTATGGCGCGCTCCTCCTGGGGGGCGGAGCCTTCGCATGTACGCGCGGCCTCGTGCGCATTTGCTACTGTGGTTTCTTTCTTGGTCTGCTACTGCTAGGGCGGTGCTTTATTCTTTGACCATCGGTGCCTCTTTCTGGTGTACAGATGCGAGGTCGGGGAGTAAAGGCTCCATCTTTGGAGGGCTGTCCGGATCTGCGCTTATGGGCATTGTGAGTGGACGCATAACATTCTCTGCATTTCATCAACTTCTTGGTTTATTTAGAGGAATATTAGCTTGTAGATTGGACCTCTAATGCGGTGGGGAAATTCTTGTGTCATGATTCTTTCTGTACAGTTATCGAGACGGCGATAGCAGTTATGCTTAAAACAAATTTGTGGTTTTTATTGGAGAGTTGGGGACAGAATATGCTTAAGGGTTGGTTGAAACCTGGAAGAACTTGGTGTGCATGTCTACTGTGGAATTCTGTCAAAATTCTGTGTAGAGTGTAGTAGTTGGAACGGTAACTGCAAAAGAACGAATTTTGCTATGTTCGCGTAAGAGCTTTCGAATCTTGACTCGACTTGTAGTTGAGGGTAGCGAAGTGTGAGATTGCCTCTCTTTCCCCTTGCCCAACATGGTGAAATCCATCTCCAACACTACTGCAGGTTATCTAATGGCGTAGATGGATCTAAAAATATTAATCCCACACAATATTTTGATGAAGGGAGGATTCGAATATTAGATGGATTTAGGAAATCTAATAGCATGACAGTCCCTACACAATGGAACATCACTAGAAGAACTTTGATTTTCTGTCTGATCACGAGAAGAGCAATAATGGCCCTATTTTTAGGAAGTGATTCTTTAGAGAACTATATAGAATCTTAACAACAGGAAGTTCTTCACTTCTTCCATAAGATGTGTCACTTTCTTTGTGTAAGAGACTTGGACAAACTAGGTTGTTCTCTTCAGCTTATCTACTTATCTCCAAATCGAAAAATCATACACTTTGGTTTTTCCGTCCTTTTTTTCTATCTCGAAACTATGTTTTAGAGTTCTATGAAACAAGTCAAACGAAGCGGATCGGATTTTCCAAAACTACCTTATAAGCTCTCTATGTTCAGCTTATAAGCAAATAAGACAATCAACAAATAAGATAACCTGAAGAGAACAGCCGAAAAAGCAAAATTTGAAATTTAGTGTCAGCGTAAAATCCAAATTGTATTTCTTTGCTTGGACGACACTATGACAGTAACGGAATTAACGGGGGAACTGTAACCGAAATTTCTGCCAAAATACCTTGCCAAAGTTAAACTTCTCATTTTTATGCACATTAGGACTCTGCTTGCGGATTAGAGACAAGAAAATTGGGTTGGAAATTTTAGTTGCAGTATATTACCTTGCTTCAATGATGCTTCCTCCAGTCACAAATACATGTGATTGAAGTACGTGCAAGCCATAGTTTTGAATCTTTAGCTATAAATATCTTTTGAACTATTTAGATTGAGTACATGAAAATCATATGTGCAGATTTATCTCGAAGAGTACTTTCATAAAATTGTAATTTTAGTGGGTTTTTATAAATGCATTGTATTGATAATTAGTGGTCAAATGTGTATTTTGGTGACCATGTCAATGTCTGAAATTACATGTATTTTTGATTGGAGGGAGGAGTAATGGAATTCAACTGTGGAATTGTAACAAGTATTCCTGTGGAAATACGTTGCCAGTTGCCATGTTCTCAAAATTCCAATATATTTACGAATATTAGGACTGATTCTTGTGGAATTATGGGATGGAGTTTACAAAAGGTCTTCGAATTGGAACTTTTCCAGAACTACTATTTGTCATTCTTTTCGCAGTGCAACTACTCCATGGGATTGTGACATTGAATCAGCTTCGATAACAAAGTTTCATTTTTTTTCCTGCTTGTAACACTATACCATGCACACCATAGACTTGGTGGTCTATCTACAACTCCCCAGTTTCAAATTCTGGAATATTAGGATAGAGTAAGGAAGGTTGAAAAACAATAAAATAATGAACGAGATGAATCTGAAATCATGCACTATTGGCAAATCAATGAGCACATTGATGATTGCCTTGTAGAACCTCATGGGCTCATGGCTAAATATCAAATTTTCTGTGAAATTAAGAAGCTCTCTGCTCTGATCATTATCTCTGCCAGCGCCCAGCAGACACTCATTGGTTTTTCATGGCTAATTTATCTGGAGCATATGGTTATATTTTTTGTAGGCGTATTATCTGATGCAATCACCTGAGACGAAGGCAATAGGTGATGCTGTTGGATTTGGATCTGCCTTTCTGTTTGCCAGCGTATTTGGTAAATTTCTGCTTGTTGTGCATCCGTTTTCATGAAATTTAAATCTTGATTTTGGATAGTCAAAACAACCAATCCTGCTTTTTTTTTCAGGTATCAGGTTGTACAATAGCCGGAAATTGGTGCCATCTGGCCTTCTTTTAGTTCTCTCTCTTGGTGCCTTGGGTGTCTTCTATTCCGCCTACTTGCAAGACAAGGTGTTATAGTTTGGTTTAGCAGCTCCAGAATTTTGTACTAACTGAAGCTTCCTTGAAGGTTGTCTGGATTAAATATAAAAGTTTGAACCAACTGTCGGTGTTCCTTTCCTCGTTGTAGTCTCAACAAACAGCATTAGTGCTCTATTTGTTGCCAAATGATAAGCGAGACCAAGCTTTCAGTCTTCAATGGGCAGACTGCAATGTACTTCTTGAAAAAAAAAAAATTGTTTGGGAACTAGTGAGTTTTCTGCCTTTGCTTGCATAGCAGCATAGGCCGTCGGTGCAAAGTACAGAGTTGTTAGGTTGCCTGTTTCCTTATCGCTGCTGAATAAGAACAAGTACAGATGTGCAGAGGCGATCCGATGAGGCGGCCATCGAATGGGTCCGACGACTGGGATTAGCTCCAGTCTACCAGTTTTTTTTTCTAGGCTGTATGCTCCAGTCTACTAGTTTGATTTTTTTTTTCTAGCATGTATAAAAATGTGGGAAAAGTGTTGAGCAACCACGCTACCGGGTGTAGTCAGGTTCTTTGATTATACTGTGAGCATAGAGAGGCGAGATTGACAGATGCACAAGTAGATGAAACACAGATGTAGGGAGAGAACATATTCTTTATTGCTTTCATGTGTGTTTACAATGGATGGATCCCTCCCTATTTATAGTGCTAGTTCATAGAGTTTGGCAGATCCACGGATAGACCTATCCGGATACGGCTTAGCGAGCCCGTAACCGAATAGGTTTCCTAATACTCCCCTTAGACCTTGTCGTATAATGCATATGCCTCATCAAAACTCCATAAAAACCCAGTGGAAAAAATTTTTGGAGAAAGAGTGCATAGCATACGCTTGTTGTGCGCACGGATATGTCTCGTTAAAAACCTTATGTGAGAAACTTCTTTGAAAACTCACTTAAGGGAAAAAGAGTACAAATCCACCCAGCATTGCTTCATTATTTCAATGTAATAGTTGGGTACTTGAACTTCTGGTTCAAGATTTAATTCAAAATATGTGAAGTTTCTCCCCCTGAATTCTGCACTTCTCTAAGTCTCATCATTCCTATGCCTTTAATGCATTTTTCAAAGGTAGATGCTGGTAGGGACTTAGTGAACAAATCTACGAGGTTTTCTGTCGGGACCCGGTTTTACTAAACCGAATCCCTCTGTGTTAACAGTACGTGTCCCAAGGATCAAGCACGTACCCACAGTAAAACAGAAATAAGGTATCAACACCAACATCAGATTAACTAATAAAATAAATCGAGTCTTGTGAAGCAATTATTACCACATACTATAACATCAGAAGAATCAAATAAATAACTGAAGTAGACCCATCATCCGCCACAGGCAAACTGACTGGGGAAGTTTTTAGTACTCCGGATCACCTTCCGGGAAAAATCCAACGTTCCTGCGTATCCTCACGGTCCTGACCTGCTCGTGGAATAAGCAGCCCCGAATAAAAGCCGGGGTTAGCACGCGAATGCTAGCAAGTCTTTCCTGGGAAGGACCAGGCTAGGCTTATCCTAGGAAAGATAGTGGCTCATTTGCATAAAAGCATTTAACTTAGAAGTACAAAAGCATTTAACAAAACATAAGTAAATAAATAACAATTTTCACGATTAATCTCAACAACTGGCATAATTCTCAAACTCAGTGTCTCATAGCTCATATCCTCATTATCTCAAATCATCATCTCAATAAAGTTCTCATGCTCGTACTCGTTCACTATGAATCATCTAGCAACGGCACACGGCCGGAATAACCTTACCCAAGTCAAATTAATTAAGGTGTAGCTACGATGTGAAAAACCACCAAGACGCTCAAAACCGGGAGCACGGCCATTCGAATGGGTTTACACTCTGTAGAGGTTGCACGCTTTCCCCGCAAGATACGATACTCCCCCGTCGGAAAGCATCGTAACAAAATCCATCAAAAGACCAACCCCGAGTTTGACACAGTCATACCTGATATTCACACAAGTACCCCGGGGGCTCCGACTGTACCTGATATTCACACAAGTACCTCGAAGTCCGACCCCAGGCTATACACCGGTAATGACGCATCCCTCGGGAGCTCACCCACGGTGCAAAGACGGTGGCAATCCCGACGTTACTCTCCCTCTAGATCGGGCCGTCCCCATTCAGGACTTCTGGCGGACGGAAATTCTCAGTTAAATCCATCACGATCATCGGTCCTTAGGGACCGAACCGTCGACTCAAGTCACCCGCTCCGAGTCAAATTATTAGTTGGTCAAGTTTTAATTAAGGAGTGAACAAACCCACCATGAAACCCAAGTTCTCATGTCTCATACTCAGATACTCCAGATTCTCATATTAAAGTGTTTAATGATGATCAAAGAAGTGGGAATCACTCCCCGGTGACTATCTAAGCAATGCTAAGCCAACTAATAATTTAAAACAGTAGCAAATTACATAATATTCTTATCCTAAGATTTGTCATGATCGTGGGTGCATATCATATAAATAAACGATATACACTGGGAATTACTATAGCAATTACGCATAATTTAATTAAATAGCAATTTAGATAAAATCTTGAAATTAGGATTCTAGGGGAAAGACTTGCCTTCCTGATCTCCTTGACCTTGCAGAACATCGGCCGTGTCGACGAACTCTCCTTCGTCACCCACGTGATCTATCGCACGCAAATCGAGAAAACAATAATAAATAACAGAAACAGTAAATCAATTGAAAAAAAATTATAATAGATAGATATGAATTTTCTGGATTTTTAGAAACTGGAATCGCCGGATTTGGAGTTCGGATGAATTCGTAACGAAATAGTGAATGAACACTAGGGCTGAAATTCAGGAAATTGTAAGAAGGTACTGTAGCTTGCGGGCTGGTTACTGTAGCAGGTCGGCCTAACAGTAAAGGATAAGGCGGCTGCGCTGGTTGTGGCTTGGAAACTGAGATGAAAGAGAGATAAAGCAGAGAAGAGAGAGTGGCTGGCGGTGGGCAGGCTCCGGCGAGGCGGCGGCGGGCGACGGGGTCGGCTGGCGGCAACGGCGGCGGGGACATAGCGCGGTGGTGCGGCGTCGGCCACGGCTTGGCCCGGCCGTGGAGCGGCGGCGTGCATCCTCGGCGGGAGCGTGGTGGCGCTATGGCCACAGAGCAAACGGCGGCGACGGCGACGGCGACGGCAGCTGTGTGGGGGAAACGGCGCGGCCCACACGGCGAGGCGGCACACTCGGTGGTGGCTCGGTTGGGCGAGCGGCGGCTCT
Organism: Olyra latifolia; assembly: GCA_036346145.1. Classification (NCBI taxonomy): domain Eukaryota; kingdom Viridiplantae; phylum Streptophyta; class Magnoliopsida; order Poales; family Poaceae; genus Olyra; species Olyra latifolia. Next base: position 11,317,118 of record CM070526.1, read on the forward strand.
GTTTGCTGAAGACTGGATCTGAACGTCCTAGTGCAAAGTCTCCTTGCACATCTCATGGCTCGGAAGATGAGCATAGAGATTAGCCAGCGACAGCTTCTCGGAACGGGTGGTCATGGCCGGACGAGACAAAGGCATCATGCTCTTTACCAAGTCCTGGACGTGAACAAATTCTCCAAAGCCGTCCACACATCAGCCGAAGAAATCATGAACAACACGACCTAAAATCTCCTCGGTCAAGGACTTGGTCGCACTAGAACCTTGCCATGTACGCCGGGTTGAGAGCTTGAGATGCTCCTCCTTTAGAAGCCAGCCACCGTGACGAAGTGATCAAGTGCCTTCACGGTGCCATCTATGTCACCCAACAATTGCTAGCTACAAAGATATGATACCATCTGAGCCTTCCCAAAAAAAAAAGAAGTTTTGCCGACTCAACGAATCATGACGAACTGCCCAAACACCGGTGCCGTCATTGCCCCAGTCATCGCCGAGCTTGAGGAAATCAGCCAGCGATGCGCTAGTGCTGGAAAGAGTTGCGCTTGTGGAAGACATCCTGGTAGATCGGCCGTGCTCCGATATCATGTAAAAAAATAGCACGAGATTGGATTCAACCAGGGTTTTGGGATGAAGAGGGTTAACGGATTGGTTTTGGGGCAATTGGGAATATTGCAGGTATTTATGTAGGGTGAGTTGGAGATAGAGTTAGAGTTGGATTTGGATTGGATTCAGGATTAGGATAAGGACAAAGAGAGATAAATCTAATTTCTTTCGTAATTTTAATTTAATATTTTTGGGATGTCACATTTTCGCACGACTTAGTATGCTGAATATTGATTTCATTCATCTTATGCATCTCATGTGCATAAAAATACTTGGGTTTATATGCTTAGTGAGGTTGCTCTTCACATATCCAGTCTGTAGTTGTGCGACACATGCTGCATTATCTTCATAAATGATGGTGAGAGTTTGTTCTATTTGCAATCCACGTGACTGGAGAATGTGGAATGTCATTCTTCGAAGGCATGCACATTCATGTGCTGCCTCATACAATGCAATGATTTCTGAATGGTTAGTCGATGTTGACACAAGTGTTTGTTTTGACGACTTCCATGATACTGCGGTTCCTCCACACAGAAGACATATCTGTCAGGACTTCTGGGTGTCTTGGATCTGAAAGATAACCCGCATCTGCATATCCGACCAAAGTCATATCTTGGTTCCTTCTATAAAATAGTCCAAGATCTACTGTTCCCCGTAGGTAACGGAAGATGTCCTTTACCCCTTTCCAATACCTTTTCGTTGGCTCTGCACTATCCTTGCTAATAAGTTTACGGCGAACGCAATGTCAGGCCGTGTACTGTTTGCTAGGTACATGAGCACTTTTGTGGCACTTAAGTATGGGAATTCCGATCCCAGAACTTCCTCCCCCTCTTCTCTAGGTCTATATGGGTCTTGGTCTGCTTGTAATGACCTTCCGACCATCGGGGTTCTTGATGCGTACGTCTTCTCAAAGCTAAACCTCTCCAACACCTTTTGGGTGTAGGCGACTTGGTGTACGAGTATTCCATCTGGCATATGCTCAAGCTAAAGGCCTAAGCAGAATTTGGTTTTACTCAAATCTTTCATTTCAAATTCAGATTTCAAATATGAGCTTGCTTCTTTAATTTCATCATCAGTGCCAATGATGTTCAAATCATCCATGTAAACCGAAATTATACAAAAACCATCTTGTGATCGTTGTATAAAAACGCATGGACAGTCTTCAATATTCGTATAGCATTTCTTGCTCAAGAACTCGCTCAAGCGATTATACCACATTCTTCCTGACTGCTTTAATCCATATAAGGATTTCTGTAATTTTACACAATACAATTCTTTCTTCTCTTTATTCGGGGTTAGCATACCGTCAGGTACTTTCATGTACAATTCAGAGTCCAGGTTACCGTAGAGATAAGCTGTGACCACATCCATCAATTTCATTCTTAAGTTCATATTCACTGCCATTGAGATGAGAAATCTAAAAGTTATACCACCTATGACCCGGGAATAGGTTTCTTCATAATCAACGCCTGGGCGCTGAGTGAAACCTTGAGCTACCAGCCTTGCTTTGTACCGTACCACTTCATTATTTTCATTTCTCTTCCGAACAAAAACCCATTTATAGCCCACAGGACGTATATGGGAGGGTGTAAGGCACACAGGTCCAAACACTTCTCTTTTGTTCAGTGAGATTAGTTCCGCGGTGATTGCCTTCTTCCATTCCACCCAATCTGGTCGGTACTTACACTCAGAAAGAGATGCCGGCTCTGGATCGGGATCTATTCGCTTGGCAATCATTTTATCAAAGTATATGTCGACATTGGCTGTTGCTCTATTCATCATTTCCCCTGATTCTGCAAAGTTTATGGTCATTTCATCATGGGGTGCTTCATGCATTTCTACTTGCTCTTCACCGCTATTTCCCATCACGAGAGCAAGTTCCTTTAGCTTATTATTTCCGATGTGCGCACACGTATTTCTATCGGCTTCTTCTTCTATTACCGGTATATTCAAATCTGGGCGCCTACGCTAGCAGTCGCTTCTTACCGTTGCCAGTCTCAACCGACTCCCTTCTTTTTCCTTCGGCACTTTCGTGACCGGTTGTGGTAAGCTCTCTTATCCACTTTTCTCCAGCGTCCCCGGATACTTGGGATTCGAGTAACGATTTCTGTCCTTTTCTCGAGGCCTCGGAGCAGGATGAGGATACCTTCTATGGTATTTCAAACCCTCTCTGGTGCATTACTAGGAGTAATGCGACTTGATCACACCTTCAAATCACAAAAATGATTGGGCAGTTCATTTGCTAATTTTCTATAAATCGAGGATCTTTTGAACCTCTTCGTTTGCTTCTCTAGTACGGGGATCATGTGCGGGAATGCCGGTGGCTTGCCAGATGATTTCACGGCATTCTTCTGTTAAGGGTTCTTTATCTCTCCCTAATGACGGGAAATTATCCTCGTCAGAGATGCAATCAGCGAAATAGGCGGTATGCAAATTACCGGTCGAGGGTTCTAAATACTTGGTTATGGACACTGTCTCATAACCAATGTATATCCCCGGCCTCCGGAGAGGGCCCGTAGCTGTTCGCTGTGGTGGTGGTATCGGTACATACACCATGCATCCAAATTTTCTTAAATAGGAAATTTTTAGTGTGATCCCCTGAACTAGTTGCATTGGTGAGTGGATGTTGTACACTGACGGTCTATAGTTCAATAATGCTGCTGCGTGTAGGACGGCGTGGCCCCAAGACATGTTCGGTAAATTACAACTCTGCAAGAGTTGCCTTGCTATGAATTTGATTCTTTTAATTAGTGCTTCTGCTAGTCCATTCTGAGTGTGGACATGTGGCACTGAGTGCCCTACTTTGATTCCCGATGCCATACAATAATCATCAAATGCCTTCGAAGTAAATTCGTCGGCATTGTCCAAGCGAATGGACTTCATGTGATGATCTGGGATTGCATTCTTAATTCTTATGATCTAAGAGATCAGCTTTGCGAATGCGTGGTTTCTTGTCGAGAGTAAACTCACATTTGACCACTTCGAGGAAGCATCAATGAGTACCATGAAGTACCTAAAAGGACCTAATAGGGGTTGAATAGGGCCGCAAATATCCCCTTGGATGCGCTCAAGGAACGCAGGGATTTCATCTTGCACCTTCATGGTCGAAGGCCTAGTGATCATTTTCCCAGTTGCGCATGCCTGACATATGAAGTCTTCTTGATTAGGGAAATTCTTTACACTAATTCCATGGCCCTGAGAGTTGGTAATTACATTCCTCATCATCCGTAAGCCTGGATGACCAAGTCTACTATGCCAAAGAGAGAAGAGCTCAGCACTCCTAAAAGAAGTTTTAAGGGAAGTGTATTTGTCAGGTGCTTTAATTCTTGTGTGGTATAGCCCGGTTTCAAATGAAGGAAATTTTTCTAAAATTCTTTTTCCACATCCGTCGTGCTTCATAATGCACAGGAATTCTTTGCCATTTTCTTCAGTGGTTTCAACGTGGAAACCGTTGGCACGGATGTCTTTAAAACTTAAGAGAGATCTAGTGGATTCAGGGTACAACAAAGCTTCATCAATTTTCAGTGAAGTACTCATAAGCAGAACGATAGTGGCTTGACCGGAGCCTACCACACACGAGCCACTTCTTCCAATTGTGGTTATACTGCCAGTTCTTTTCTTAACAAGATACTTTGTCTCTCTTAAGATGCTATTCTGCTATCAACAATGCATATCTCCTTCATATGGGCGCTTCATAAATTCATATAATTTCAATTAGGCTATCATTCATATTACAAGCATTCACACAAATATACTGGGAATAAAATGCATAACTGATCACGAGAATTAAAGGTTTGCTCCCCCTGGAGCTCACAATTCTTCATTCATGATGAGATCACAAATGTCTGCTAATACAACCACACTAAAAGGCTGACTAGTGCTGCTATGTATGCACTAAATAAATTCTGTAAAATAGACTTCTACGGTGTCAGCAATTTCTTTTTCTACGATGGCATCATCTTCTTTAGTAGCTTCTGCATATCTCAGGCTTGTCCAGTCCTACTGTGCTTATGCCAGGATAGTGTATTTGAGCTTTCCAAACCGCTTCTTAAGTGCGGCCCAAAGACCAATAGCACTTTCCATTGCCATGTACTCATTCTTTAAAGTATTGGATAGGTGTGCCTAATGAAATGCAGTGCTTGATTATTCTGTGCTCGGATATTGCCCCCTTGGTACAATGCCAATGGCGGTGCAGGGAGCTTCATGTGCGTAGCCAGAATTCATCAAACTCACGACTCACGATGCCAAACATTTGCATAATTCAAATTCTTTGCATAAGATACTGTGGGCAATCATAGTATGTGTTGCATGACATGGATCTATTCATAAATTCTCGGAATTTCCAGTATAAACATGCTAAAATAATTATTACAAGAATTATAATAGCAATTTCATGGAATAATTCTATGCCAGAATATATACATTCAATAAATTCTTAGTTTTCGAGGCTTTCTATGCAAAAATTCTTAATTTTGGTGAATTTTCAGATAATTCCCAAAGGTTTCAGGGCTTTTCTGTGAAATTTAGGCCCAATTTCTATGATAGCAGTGTTGATTCATGACTACTATATGTAATCTGCATATATTATTATAATTCTTCAATAAAATTCATGGTTTTCTACTATTCAACATGCTATTTTCAATTCATAGATTAAATGTAATGGACGGGCACCACAAGTAATCAAAAATTCATATTCATAATTCATATGCATAAATTCTATTCATAAACAGGCATAAACTGATAATTATAACAGCTATCATCATATAATAGCATGAAAGTAATTATCAGGGATAAATTTAAGTTTCAAATGCGAAAACAGAATTAAATTCAGAATTCCGAGATTCTTTTATGCCCGAATATGCTTTTCTATGATTTTTGCTGATTTCAGGGACTTCTATGAAAATTTTAGTGTCTTTAGGGACTTCTGTGAAATTTTCGATGTCTGATTCGCACGCGAGGCATAGAGAGAGCGAGATTGACAGATGCACAAGTAGATGAAACACAGATGTAGGGAGAGAACATATTCTTTATTGCTTTCATGTGTGTTTACAATGGATGGATCCCTCCCTATTTATAGTGCTAGTTCATAGAGTTTGGCAGGTCCACGGATAGACCTATCCGGATACGGCTTAGCGAGCCCGTAACCGAATAGGTTTCCTAATAAAAAGTACTATTTTGGTCCTTATCCTTGAACCACGGGCCTCCATCTGTTTTGGTCCATTAAGTCCAAAAATGGATATACTTGGTCCGGAATTGTGAAAGCTATGTCAAAATGTTCCTTTGGTCAGTCAACGTAGAGGTTCTATGGGTTTTCATTGATGTGACATTTATGTTTACGGTTTTCGATGACATACCATGTTACATAGTGCTTGCATGGCAACAAGAGGGAGGGTCCACTTGTTACTCTCTCTCTTTCTCTTCCCTCCTCCATCTCCCTCTCCCGGTTAGCTGAGAAAGAGGGAGAGAGTAGAGCTAGGCTAGCTGTCGGCCAAGAGTAACACGCAGCAGGGTGGTGGATGGCAGCGCCAGCCAAGGTAGGGAGGTGCAACAAGGGGAAGCGTCGAGGCTACATTGGCGGGTGAAGCGGCGGCAAGGCGGCATCGGCTAAGGCAAGGTGACGCCACAGTGAAAGGTCGGATGGCTGATTGGCGCGATACCAGTCAAGACAGCGACATGTAGAGGTTGGCGATGGCGGTTGGACGAAGAGAGAGTTGGTGTTGGGGAGGCATCCATAGACAGGCCAATTGGAGCAGGCAAGCACCATTGAGTTCAAGCTCTGCTATGCCCATGGTTGAGCGGGTGCGGTGCTAGCGGCAAGGCTAAGGGCAGCAAAGGACAGAGGTGGTGACTACTGCAGCGGCACATCCAGAAAGGCGAGAGGCGGGGATAGTGACTACAGCAACGGTGTGGGGATGACAAGGTCCCTGGAAGTGACGACGAGCGGCGACGTCCTCGTCAGCATCATACTTAGTGGTGTAGAGAGAGGAGGAGAAAGTAGCGAGAGAGAAAAGAGGGAGTGGAAAGAGAAAATGAAGAGAAGAGTGGGAGAGGAGAGATAGAGGCTAACATGTAGGCCACACTGTATGAAATGTATTATAAACTAATAAGTGAAGCGAGAAGGGGAGAGAGTGACAATTGTGCTTGAGTCTTCTCTGCAACGCAAGTGCTAAGTCGCCACCACGTGGACTGCTGCATGAACGAAAGCAACCCAAACCACTCTTTGACTAGTAAGGACCAAACTAGCACGATTTTGCTAATCTAAGAAAAAGGTTCACACGGTTTTACACTTCAAGGACCAAAACGGGTTGAGGATCACAACTAGTGACCAAAATAGTATTTTTCCCTAAAAACCCTAAAATCTTCAAAAAAAAATATTATTATGAAAATGGATTAATTTTGATTCTTTTTTTTTTTTTTAGATTTCATGAAAGTTTAACATTCAATTTACTTTTTAGAAATTCTCATAAAATAAAATATTAATAAAAACACCAAAGGATTTTTGTCGGAAGTAATGCATATTTTATGATAATAAAAGTTCAGTTTTTATGAATTTTTATACAATATGAAGAAAAAAAAAAGGTGTGAGCGTATCCTAGCCATCGGATGTGCCGCCCAGCGACTGAGCGACGGGCATCAAACAGCGAAATTTTTTTTAAATAGATTTGTCTTTTTATTAATATTACAAAATCAGAAGCTCACCGGACCACAAGACGACAAGGATATCTTTGCAAAGAAAAAATATATATAAAAAATGCTATCTTCAATGCTGTCAAACTTTAAAACACCATCCAAATGGTTACCGACCACTGGGGCTAATGCCCGGTTAAGCTCCGGCAATGGTTTCGCACTGGTTGCAACCTAAGTCCACGGGCATGTATTTGATTGGATTTATTGTGACACGAAAAATGTTTTTCACGCCAAAAGTGTGCCATGCCACAATTTTTTGGCTAACAAACCAAACGTTTTGGCTTTTAAAGTCCGTTTTTTCTATCTCCAAACCACGTCTCAGAGCTCTTATAAACCAGTCAAACTAAAACAATCGGACTTTCCAATTGACCTCAGGAACCTCTCGAAGTCGTTCAACTTATAAGCAAATAAGAAGATAAGATAAGCTGAACAAAACAACCCCTAAGAAAGTGTGGCACATCACACAAAGTTCATGCCACAATTACTGTAGACTTCAGATTTATTTGGCACTTCTGTGTTCTAGGAAGTTGATGATAAGCTAGACTTCTTCTTGAAGCGGCCTGCTCTGAGAAGTAGGCTGACTACATTCAACTTGGTTTTTAAGCTGTAAGAAGCAGCTTTGAGATTTTAATATTAAAAAAAGCTCAAGAAGCTAACACGTTGGATTTTTTCAAACAAGAGTAAGCCATAAGCCCATTGGAACACAGCCATAAGCCCATTGGAACACATCAAGTTGGTGATCTTTTCCCCTGCTGGTGCATTTCGAGTTATTCATCGATCAATCGTCTTTGAGCACTGCATGTTACATCATGCCAGCAGGTCTGTAAAAGATAATATTTTCTATATTTACAGACTCTCGGTCCCTACATCACTTCAAGTCTCTAAATTTAAAGATTCTCTCTCCGAGTATCTATATTTAGAGGTTCTCTCTTCTATCTCTATATCTTTTTGAAGATAGAGACTTTGCTGGAGATGATGCACATGTAGGGAACAAATAATGGTTTAGAGAAAGGATATAGAAATCTGATTTTTAAGAAGATTGGATGCAATTATTAATTCATGATCTGGCATGTACGGAATGAAAACTTCATTCTCGATTTTACGAGAATTTTTATGAAAGTGTTTGATTTGCTTCTCTTCTATGGAAATTTCATTTTCCCAAAATGTATCCTAATTTTGGCCTAATTCTTCTTTTGATGATCGATTCAACCTCTGATTAAAAAGATTGACCTTGGTTCTATTTCATCTCTTCAATGAGTTTGAGTTTAGTAATAAGCATAATGGCCCTATTGTTCCGATGGAGAGAAAAACCTATAATTAGCTTTTCAGGAAATTTACAAATGGACAATTTCAACGAATATCTTTTTGAGCATAGACTTTACCGAAGAGGATAGATATATAGAAAACAAATAGTGGTTTAGAGAAAGAGATATAGAAATCTGATTTTTAAGAACCCACTGAAGATGCTCTTGTTGCAAGGTATTGTGCTTTTAGAGCGAACTGTACACACCAAATAATTCTAGCCCTGACTCCTGAGCCCCTGACAGAGCACACGCCATAGCAGGCTGCCTCACTGTTGTCCCTGCGTACGTCTGGCAAGTTTTCATACAGTACAGCAGGCAGCATCTCACTTGGCCGGTTGGCCCTGCGCTGAACTGCAGCCTGCAGGACCTAGCAGAGCAACAGAGATCACGGAGAAAAACAGGATGGCAGATGACCCGTCCGACGGACTGGCCAAGTAAGCTTATGTCCCGCAGCCGCTTGAAATTTCTACTCTATAACACTATTTACTACACATTTTATTCATCATTCTAAAATTTTATAATACTTTACATTACACTTTAAAAGATTCCTTCCCTCCAGCAGCTACTCTATCCTTAAAAAGTCAGATGAACAGTGTTATATAATGCCTGCTATGAATACTCTAACCATCTTTCGCCACTTGGCATCCGCAAAGTAGTCCACCCCTTACTCGTATACCTGCACCAAAGAAGCATTGGGTTGACAAGGAAAAAAAAATGTTAGCATCACAGCTCGCTACAGAGACTGGGCCCAATGATGGCCGTTATACTTGCAGACCTAACCACAAAGCAACAACTTAGGTCTATCAAGCTAACTCTTTCCCCAAAAGACTATCCTGATAGATGAATACTCTTTTACCATTATAAATCATCCTAATAGGTGGATACTCTCTCACCATTATAAATCATGTGTTACTCTCTTCCACAACTAATATGGGGATTATTCCAAACAATCACCCCCCTTCACAAATTGGTGCCCCTTCATTACCCTTCCTTCACCGACTTCAACGGTCCCTCGGTCCTATGATCTATCAAGACTTCCCTTCATCGTACTCTGATGGCCCCTCATGTCTTTCACAACCCATTATCCATCAAGTCTGACATACTATCTACGAACTAATCACCTGGATGAATCACCTAGATCACTAAGCTCTTATACCACTTGTTAGCACCACGGACTGCTAGACCAGCGTCCGGGTCCTAAGTCGTTAGGTCGCTACACCTGCAGGCCCAATCACAAAGCATCAATCAAGGTCCAAAAGACTAACCTAATAGGTGAATACCCCTCACCCTTATAAATTATGCTTTGCCCCTCATAACCAACATGTGACTATTTCCAACAATAACTTAAAAGGTAGGGGTGCCCCTTATCCATCATAGTAGTCTTTTGGATTTGAGTTGGTCCAAGGCCTTGGTTGTGGTCCTAGTTGGGCCTGTGGTATAGCAAGCCCAGTAAAACCTAGACCAAAACCATGGTATTGATCCCATAGGCGCCGACTCGTGTGTATATGGAGCTAGGTCGGACCGTTGTGCGTTCTAACACGTGGTTATCAGAGCCCAGATGATTTCCAGATAGCATATCAGACCCGATAAACAATGGAGCAAGAAAGACCCAAGGGACCATCGGAATACGGTGAAGGAAATGCTCGATAGATTGTAGGTCAGAGTACAGGAAAGGGATGATGAATGGGTATCAATGTGCGAAGAAGGAGATTGTTGGTAATAGCCTCACATTAATTGTTATGAGAGTGAACAAAACACGATTTGGGCAATATCTATGCCATACTACCTCTATAACTCATGCTACATCATCTGTGGCATGGATGCTGAGATGGGAGATGGGACTGGGGAGATCCACGAGACAGCCGCTCGTGGCCTAGACGAAATGGACCAGCATTGTCTCTTCGCTCACCTGACCCGTGCGCCAGTTCGACGAGTTTGTTTTTATCCCGTCCGTATCAACCACTTCCACACTATAAAACAGCATAACTCCTTCGTCCCCGTGCTGCTAGCTAGAGCTAGGCTAGCCATGGACTGTTCAGAAGAAGCTAATGAACCTTATGAACGCACCGTAACAACGACCTAGTTAACCGCCGGAATTGCGCACGATAATCAGCGGTAGAGACACAGTACAGCTTTGCAACCTATGCAGTGCAGCACATGGCTGACTTCTTTGTCCAGAAATTGAGTGTGCGTTAGGCTTTAATTAGCAGACGATTATAGGTCTGTATGTGAATGCAGCCCTAAGATGCTGTCCAGCACTTCTGAATTGATGATAGCAAATCACAGTTGCTTCGGTAGTACCATAAAAATTCCCTCTCGAGGAAATGTTGCATTTGGGGATGCGATCATCCAATGGCTTTGTACTTTAGAACTAGACAAATTTTGGTTTGTGTGTCTGACTTTTTTTTCTTGGCTTCTTTCTTGTAAATATGTTTTGAGTAATATATGACTAGAGTAAACCCGCAGTCTTTAGCCTAAAAAATTACCTTGATTTAACAGAAATGATAGGGAAGGGATCCCGTTCCCTTGCTTTCTGACAGGATAGCTAGGCACCGTTTGATCCATGCGGTTGTCCAATAAACCACCTTTCCATCCAACACACCACGCTCGTTTCTTCCCTACCTTCCCCACTGATTTCACCCTCGCTCTTATCTCATCTCCCGATGCACAACTCCACCGCCACCTCGCTGCCTCCGGTCGCTATGTACGGCAAAAACATCACGCCCACCTCGTCCAGCGCTGGTACGCCAAGGTTCCCACCTACCCCGTCCCTGCCCATGGTCGCGGCCTCGGCCCCGGGTCCGATCCAAGATCCCACGACGCCGCCGTCCCCGCTCGCTAAGGCTGCCGAGCTCATCACGTGCTTCCAGGCACAGGGACAGGCGCTCATCACCATGCACCGCCCATGGGCGGAGGTTTTCCCCGCGCCGGCCTTCTCCAAGCCGCCCAACCTCAGGGAAGCCCTCGGCAGGGTGCGCCACAACACGACCTACTTTTAGGCCAACTATGTTGAAACTCCATAACACATCATGACACATTCTAGTACATCCTTTGAAACATTGAAACACTACATTCGTCGCTATGATGATAACATTACGAAACACTCTGGTACACTCTGACATACCATGACACACAATGAGTAGTACACTTGGTACATCATGGTATACTCTGAAATTTCTTATGACACATCCTGCTACACTATGATAAAATCTAAAACTCCATGACACAGCATGACACACTCTAGTACACACTTCGGTACACCACGATATACTCTCATACACCCTATCCTATTTTTTGGGTTGAGAACGGTATACCGACCCCTACTAGCTCTCTTGATTTGAATTGTTTCATCTGGGCGTGCGGGGCGGTAGTACAATGTTATTTTACGGTCTGATGGGTGGGCTAGTCTCCTGGACTACGCACAGCTTCACACGCCCGCTACATCAATGGAAACAGCACCAAACAGGGCAAAAATTCCCTCTTCAAATCTTAAGCACAAAGCTCGCGGTGAATGCAATGAATTTTCGGCGTTCCAGGAGGGGAAGCAAGGAGGTAAGACGCCGGAGAGGTTGCGCATTCATGGCGCATGTTGCCGCCGTTTTGGCACAGCTAGTGTCCGTCCGCGCGCGTCGCGTACGTCGCGTTGCCCTCCCCTCCCTCTCCCGTGCGTCACTTGCACCCACCTCTCCTCCTCCCCACCGCCTTAACTCAATGCACGGGCCCTCCATTTCCATCCACCCACAACCATCATTCTCTCCGTCCTCCCCTCGCCTGGCCTCCGCCGATCTGCCATCTCGCATGCACGCACACTCAGTCTCGGGTCCCTTGCGCGCGGAAAAAGCTACTGGCTTTCACGAGATAGCGCGCGATCGTTAACGTACGAACACTGGTAAAATAGAGAACAAGTCTAGTGGATTAATTTGAATTGTGATCGAGGTGAGATCGACAACTTTTTTGGAAGTAACCTAAGCTGCATTGCGTTGGCGTGTTGCTACAGGCGCCATGCCGGTGGGGGGTGCCGGCGGCGGGGTGGCGTCCTCTGCCTCGCCGGCGGCTTGGCGGGCTCGCGGTGGGGGACGTCGTCGGGGGCGAACACATCGTCCCAGATCTCGGCGAAGGCCCGGACGATGGCGTCGTGGTGGCGCGGCGCGTTCAGCGCGAGGAAGCGGTGTAGAAGCTCGCGGAGCTCGTCGCCCGTCACGATCCTGTTCTCCACGATCATGTTCAGCATCGACCGCCGGAAGTCGCCGAGCGGGTCCTCCGACTGCTTCACCACCGCCACGCTCCCGTCGAGCCTTCCGCCGATACCGGAGCTGACGTCGTTGTTGTCGCAGCTCCTCTCTTTCCGGTGCTTCGACTCCTGCGGTGGCGACAAGTGCTTGCCGTCTCCTTTGCTGCTGCCTGTGTCCACGGTCTTCACGTTCCGGGGCTGCGGCGGCAGCAATGGCAACGGCGGAGGGGGCGGTGGCATGAGGTGGACGTCTCCGACTCCTTCCTGTCTGTTGACTTTGTCGACGCTCTTCATCCTCCGATGCTGCTGGATCGGAGACTGGAAAGACGGCGGCGGCGAGAAGTTTCCGTGGCCTTCTTTGCTGTAGCGCTTATCGCTGCTGTGCAAGGCTCGGTGCTGCACCAGCCGCGATGGTAGCGACGGAGGCGGAGCCGGCAGCGGTCCCGACGGTGCGATGTTGCTGTGGCCTTCTTTGCTGTTGCGCTTGTCGCCGCTGTGCACAGCTCGGTGCTGCAGTAGCCGAGATGGTAACGGCGGAGGCGGAGGCGGGGGCGGCGGCGGCGGTGGCGGCGAGGAGTAATTTCTGCGGGGGCTCTTCATCCGCGCCCACAACATGACGCTATGCTCGAGCTCGTTGAGCTGGCGCAGCAGGCCGGAGAAGCTCGGCGTGGCCAGCGTGCTCTCCCGCTTGTAGTCGACCTCGTCGCCGTCAGCCTCAGCCTCGGCGTCCTCCCACAGGAAGGACGACGAGGAGGCGGAGGGCACGGTCAGCGTGCCCGTAGACGCCGACGCCGACGCCTGCATCCTTGCCCCGCGCCACGTTGCCGTGGTCGCCGTGGACGTCCCCGTGGCGCCTGAGCACGGCGACGAGGCGGACGCCACCACAGCCACGGCCTGGGCGTCCTTGCAGCCGCACCCGAGCGCGAACCCGCCGCCCCCGCCGAGCCGCTTCCTGGCCAGAACGCCGGGGTTCATCCCTCGCGTGAACTCCAATTGTGTCACTCACAGCTCACATGAGTCTTGGACGAATGCATACTTGAGCACTTATATCCTCGCCATTGCCATAGCGCTCGTGAGTACGTTATAAATGCACAAACGAAGCTAGCGAGCTAAGCCGCTAATAAGCTTGTGAAGTCTGCGTGCATGAGTGCGTCGTTTGGCGCTGGTAACAGGAATTACTTGCACTGTCTAAGTGGAGATTGTGCTCCGAGATCCACACGGACCACACCGCACAGTCCCACATGTTTTTTGGAAAAAAAAACCCCTCTATTACTTAAATTGACGCACGCTCTTCCCTCATCCTCTCTCTATTCCTTCTCTTCTCCTCCAAACCGGTGGTCTCCTCGTAGCGACCAATGTCGTCTCTGGCTGTCAACCAACTTTCCCACCTCCTCTTCCTCGACGACGGCGTCATATGTGTGTGGCGCTACGTAGAGATGGGCCCCGTTGGTCAGTGGCTAGGTCAATATTGGTCACGGGTGAGAGGCTGGCCGAAGTCACAATGAGAGGGAGAGAGCGGGTGTGCGCGCAGAAGCGGGGCCCCATTGGTCGGCGGCCAGGCTAGATAGGTAATTGCTTGATATCCATTAAATCAAGAACTCTGATGGCATGACTACATAATATTCCAACTCTCTCAAATTGTTGCCATGTACATAACAATCTACCTTCTTGGAAAGAACCAACAACCATGTGTTCTTCTTCGATAGTACATGCTTGATCAAGAGCTCTAATACAGACAGTATGTACACTACCATCGTCTGACAGCTTCGCATATGCTGACATAGATCTTTCATAAACTATTTGGAAGGCCTCAAAAATCTGTGAGGTATATAGTCCACTTGCTTGTAACAACATGGAATCCTCATTTTAATTTGAGGCAACTTGTTTCTTGACTCATACTTTGATTTTATCTATTTGTCTTTCTTCGCTTGCACAGCTCTCTCAAAATGCTTGAAGAAGCGAAGAATATTTAACCCTGAGTTTAAATAATCCTTCAAATGGCTATTTAACCTCTCACTCAATTATGTACTTCCCATTCCTAGCATGTAAACATCCCTCATATAGCAGCATTCAGCCCACTTCTCCTTGATACTATAAATGCTATTCAACCAAGATTGATCATGTACCTTATTTCTCCATATAGAAAATACCTCTTCAAATTTATCCTTTTCCTCATATTCATACATGCATGCGTTGAAATCAGCAAGAATGTTCGAGCCATCAATCTTGTGACGATTCAAATGCTTAATTGCATTTTGCATTATATGCCAAGTACATAAATCATGCCATGTATGTGGAAAAATAAGTGCTATTGCCTTGCTCATTGCAATATCTTGATCGGTGTAACTGGTTATAGAGTGCTTTTGGTTATGGCATTTTAAAAACGCATCAAAGAGCCATTTAAATGACTCAACTGTTTCGTCATACATGAAAGCTGCCCCAAATATCACAGTTTCTCTAAAGTGGTTGAATCCTACAAACGCGCCAAATGGTTGACTCTGCTTGTTTGTTCCGAAGGTAGTGTCAAAGGTAACAACATCACCAAAATATGTATAATCTATTATCATTTTTGCATCAGCCCAAAAAAGTTTGCTATTTGTAATTCCTTATCGAGCTGCAAATCATAGTAGAGGGAAGGATTTCCTGCTACATTAGTCTCAAAATAATGCAACACGCTTCCTGTTTTGCCATACTTCATCTCCTTTTGTCGTTTAGTCCGCAAATAATTTTTAAGATCTTGACAAGTGTATCCAAGGTTAGCTGCCCTGCCAGCATGTCTACTAGCCAATTCATGAGCAGCTCTAGGCTGAATTCTAGAATCATCTGCAATTTCAATTTCAAAACCTTGGACTGTCGAAATGCTTCGATGTGATGACATTAGATGAGCAATTTCTGGAGTTTGGAGCATATGACTGTGTTCGAGAACCAAGTCAAATACCTTTCATTTTGAAGTGACTCGATTCAAGGAAACTCCCATACGCACCTTGTAATCAGTTCTTGTCTCGGCTCGATGATTCTTTGTCAAATGATCCCTTCCCCTCAAACCTTGCTTTGAGCACACAAATCTACAGGATGTAATCTTGTCGTCTTTTTTACATTTATTCTCATATTTCTTTCTGATATCGAACACCATACGACCTCCATAGTATTTCCAACAAGTTTGAGCATCATCTAGATTCTAAAATTTCATATCAATACGAGGAATCCAACTAGGCAACACGTTGTCTCTATACAAAAACGTAATGTTAAGGAACGACATATCTCCAGCAGTGGCAACACCATGTTACAGCTAAAAATCCAACTACTGATGTAGATTATACCTTTGCACTGAAGCTAGAGAGGAAGGAGGTGCTCGATTAGAAGGCCAATCTTGATCAGAAGGTTGCTGTCCTGGATCAAGGGGAGGTAGCGCTTCATTAACAGGGTGGAATGCTCCACCGATCCCTTCTATCAATCAGCAGCCACCAGCCAATAAATTGAATTGGCTTAGAAGGGAGTCGATTGATTGTAACGAGTTGGCTCTCGATCAGGTTGACGCCAAGGGCCAAGGGCTGCTTGCTGCAGTGTGTGTACTCAGGCGGCAGCACGGCAATTCTAATTAGCTGTGCCGCTTCCCGCTCTCTCTCACACGCTCTTTCTATTTTGTGTTTCTGAACGTCGATGCAAAGATCAGCAGCCGGAGGAGCGTACCATTTCGCTAGGACTGCAAATGCTATCGCCATGGCGTCCGATGCGGGAAGGACGGCGCGATTCGGCTCTTCGGCGCGCCGTCAACTCCACAACGGGCAGTCGATACGATTCCTTATCGGGCATGCATGCCTGTGGTAGCAGCAGTGTTTGTCTGAGATAAAAATTGGGAGTTTTTTTTTATTGTAAAAATTGGGAGTTTTGGTGTCGTCGCGCTACTGCTACTGCTACCGCTTCGATTGTTCCTTCGGATGGAGGAGGAATGGAGGAGCGCCGCGAGCGTCCACGTCGAGGCGCGCTCGTCCTGATTCGGAACGAGGCCGTGCGTTCCGCTGGATTTGTGCGGATCATCCAGCCGCGGAGCGCCTGGAGTGTAGTGTAGGAGAGTCGTCGTGCTATCTTAAATGCGAGGGACCATGCGAACTGTACGTATGTCAGCGTGTGGTGAGCGTTTTTAGTGGCAGTAGGTAGCAAACGTACGTGGATTATCAAACTGCTGCCATGGATACCCATGCCAAAATCCTAGCAGGGGATCATCTGATAGTGCTACGCATGTGCTTGTGGGGAGTGGGGACATCACTTATTAGCGGGCAATCAGGCATAGCTTCAAAGGCCCTTTTTGATTGTTACCATATTTTACCATAAGTATAGGGTGCCCCACCATTTATGGTGTCTAAAATAAACGTCACACACTTGTGTCAAAATTTGGCTATAAAATGGGTCTATAACAGATGGGACAAGAGATTAAGTTTTCGTGGCAAATCTAAACTCTGCGAGCGAAAAGCAGTAGGCTAATTAGCTATGCTTGCTTAACCTGTGGCGTGCCAAGTTATGACTTTAAACTAAGCAGGCCCTTAGCACTTATATACATTGGTGCTAATATTTATTCCCATTTTTTAGAAATTCTCTTTCATCCACAGTTATTTTCCTCGGGAGTAGGAGTAGATGCAGGTGACCACTTGTACTAGATGCACCCCTTCCACATCTAACCATCTCTACTATTAAAAGTAGGGTTAATTGCATCCATGTCATTATTAAGTTCTGATTTTTTAGAAATATTATTACAAAACACGAAATTATTGTCGTGCCATTATTTTTTGTGATTTATTTTAAACATGCTATTATTTGAATTGACCGATCAAAGTAGACCAAATTACCCTCATCTTCTTTTTCCTCCTCTCCTTCCTCCTCCATCATCTCTCTCCTCTAGCTCCCACCTCCCCCAGTGAGCCGGCCTGCTCCGCCGCCCTACTTCGTCATCCGCACTGCCGTCGCCCTGCTCTGCCACCCTCGCTCACTGGAGAGATGGCCTTAATGACATGTTTGAAATGATTTGTACTTTATAATGACATGATAACGATTTCGCATTTTGTAATGGTATTTCTGAGAAATCAAAACTTAATAATGGCATGTACACAATTAACCCAAAAAATAATGGCATGACAATAATTTCATGTTTGTAATGGCATTTCTGATAAATTAAAACTTAATAATAGCATGGATGCAATTAACCCTTAAAAATGTGGTTAATGATAGGGCCAACTTTCAATCAGAGTCATCCAATCTTACTGCATATCAACTCTCCTCCTACGTCCTCAACGTCTCAGGGCGTAGCCTCCCTCTGGTCGTAGGACCGAGACCCAGATCCCTCTTCTTCTTATTTGTTTCTTTTCCTTTCACCACCGCCGCGTGCCCACATCCCGGAGTGAGCCGCTACGTCATCGCTTCCCTCTCTCTCCCCGCCGGTAAAAGTCACACGATGGCAGCTCAGCTCTACAATCTAAACATCAGAGTAGGTCGCACTAATATCGAAAGAATACCATGGTGGCACCAATGGCGCTATATAAGGTGTTTGGTTAGAGAAGCGACCTCATTCTACCTATAAATGGATTGGTCCGGTGAATCTTCATAGAATCATAGGATGACATTGTTTCTTCCGTTGAGCTAGCCGCTAGATAAGGTGTCGATAGACCAGGCCATTCCGTTCCTTGAAAGTTAAAACAAAACCAATTCGCTGTCTCATTGATCAAACAAAACAGTACGTCCTACGTTCTTTCGGAGGGTGCTGCATGCACAGTTTTATCCCCTTCGTTCTTTGTTTTCTTGCGAGGGCCACGCCCTCTCCTACAGCTCCTAATGGCGTCCACACCTCGCGTTTCCTCACATCCGGCTCTGCCCGGATTCCTTGTTGCACGAAGCCGCCGAACGGGAAGAGGATAAGCCCGAGCACGACGCATGCAGGTAAGTAAACCAGAGGGATCAGCTTTGGCCAGAGGGAACATTAGCCTCTGGTCGTGTGCATAATTATTCCGGGACAGCTAGCCTGGTTGCCTCTGCATAAAACGGTGTTCAACTGTTGATGTGGTGCCCTAGCTCCATCGACGCCTCGTCTCGCAAGTTGCAGCTTGCAGGTCATGTGCAAACCTTTTTTTTTTCGTCTGTTTCCTGCGAGGACGTGTAGTGTGCTGCAATTATTCGCACGTGCCAAGCAAGTACCTGTGCCTGTGCGGCGTGCGCAGCATCTCATTGCCTGTGGCATGTGGATCGAAACCGTCCTTTGTTACAGTGAGTTTGCCTTCAATTATTAGGGCCAGTCTCACCTTAATTTTTTTTAGAAGCACGGCTTAACATTAATCAGCCATACCACGGAGGGTTCAGTCTCACCTTAATTAACCCGTGATTTGTCTCACACCCTGTCCTTGACGTTAGACGACACGCCAAATTTTGGAACCTAGTTTTTTCTCGAAACAAACATGAAGGGTATGAAGATTTTTGAAATTCCAAACCATATTTGAACTATGTATATCTAACACTGACTAGATCAAACCAGATCATGAATTCGAGTCAGTTCAAATCTCAGTTTCCTTGAAGGTGGGCCCAAGCATCTTCCCTCTTTCTGGCCCATGCGGCCTGTCAAGCACAAGTTGAGGTGAGAGGGAGGGTGGCACACTACCTAGCACTGTACTTCTTCCTCGATTGCCTCTATCAAGCACGCCCGTCTCTCTCCTTCTCTCGCATTCACTTCCCTGACCACCCACCGAGTGGAGAGCTAGTGCAGTTAAGCCACTGCACCCCGTCACGCCGCCGTGCGCTCAGGCCATCATCACCTGCGTCGCTGCTGTCCCATCACCGCGCTCGCCATCACCACCACCGAGCCGCTCCGCCGGATTTGCTCGCGTCACCGAAGCCTCCTCACGCCACAGAACGCATCATGAACCGCTGCTCCCAGGCGCCTCCCTCGGCTATGGAATCTTCTAGCCCCTCCCTCGCGCGCTGCTCTCGCCGCCCGAGCTCTGGCAGAGAGCCCGTCCGGTGGAACCAGGGCCGGACCCACTGCTACGGCTGGGCGGGCCGGATGGGCTGCTGTTCAGACTTGGATTTTCGTATGCATATATATCTCTAGATATTTAATAACAATTAACAAAATTGAGAATTCTATATGATTCGTATGTGTTTGATGGGTTCGGTGAGTAAGAGCATCCGTATTAGAAACCCTATAGTAGTATAAAAATAGAGTTTTAGAGATAAAGTTTCTGGTGGAGGGAAGGAATCTTTTAGGGCGTAGTGTAAAGTGTGAAGGAATTTTAAAGTAATAGAGAGAAAATAGGGATAGAGTTTCTGGTATGGATGCTCTAAGGCCTTCTTGCATGGACTTTGTAGGAGATCTTGAGTTTGATTCTTACAGGCAACAATTCTTGTTTTTCGTAGAAGGATTGTAGGAGGATTGTGTTCATTTTTCTTTCCTCCACGAGAATTTCGTAGGAGGATTGTGTTCATTTTTCTTCTCTCTATGAGAATTTTTCTTGCCATCTATCATGTTCTTCCCTTTCTATTTTTCTTTATAAAGAGAAGAAAAATCCCCACTGAGCAATTTTCTTTCTATCCACCCGGTTTCTATTTCTTTTTTCATCCATTCAATTTCTATTCCTTTTTCTTTCTCTGTTCTTTTAATTTTTCTTTATTAATTATAGATAGAAAAGGTGTTTCAATTAGAAAAAAATAGGATGAAAGTTCCATAAAAATACAATAAACTAAGATATATGAAAGCTACAATATGGGTCATGTGGCATCTCTAAATATAATTTTAGATTCGTCTTAGGGAAATATATTAACATTAATGTAACTTTTTTCAGTATTTTTATCCGATGACGGCCGCAGGGTTGGTATTAGACTTGATTCTAATCCTACGTCCACCACTGGTGGAACCACTGCTCCGGTGAGTCCTTGCCGCCACAGTCGCACATAAGCGCACCTTGTACTACCTCCGAGTTCATCCCTGAGCTCCGGCGAGTCCCTGTACGTTGCATGAGACCGCCTGGAAGATGATAAGTAGTACTAGTAAACAAGAGGGATCAGCTTTGTCCAGAGGGAACGTTAGCCTGTGGTCTTGTGCATAATTATTCTGCGACAGCTAGCTAGCCCTGCATGATGGTGTTCAACTGTTGATGTGATGACCTAGCTCGGGGTCAGTCTCTATCTCGGGATATCGGCAAGTTGCAGGTCATCCGCAAATCTTTCGTTTATTGTTTTATTGTTTGTTTCCTGAGAGGACGTGTAGTGTGCTGGGTGCGGCCATTAAAGGCTTATGCAAATGCAATGCAACCATGCAACTACCTGGGCCGACTGCCGTGTGCACAGCATCTCTTTGCCTGTAGCATGTGGATCATCGAAGCCATCGTTTGTTACTTTCCTTCCATCATTAGGGCTTGTCTCGCCTTTAACCCGTGATTTTACCAGACTAACGAGCGTCCCACCACTTGGGCCTCCCAAGTTGCCAGATTATGGGCCCGAGGAGAAGCCTCTAGGCCCACACGGAGATGGCATGATTTTTTATATTTATTTTTTTGAAAAAATAATATCCATTTTATTATTATTAAAAAATATGCGTCTGTCGCCACGTGGTTGCGAGAGATTGAAAACCAGCCCACGACTAATAGGCTGGTTTTACTAAGGGTGGGTTCTTTTTAGCTTTTCTTATCTTTATTTGCTTATCTGCACCGAGAATTTTTGAAATAATATCTAAATAGGTTGGCCTCCAATTTTGAGGCTTAGAGAGCTTATAGATACGCCTACAAGATAAAATAACCGCCTAAAAAATAATAAAAATAAGATAAGTCAAATAAGACACGAGATAAGTAGGATAAGTCAGCTTATCCTATTTATCTCGTGTCTTATTTGACTTATCTTATTTTTATTAATTTTTGAGTCGGTTTTTTTTTATCTCATAGGCGTGTCTATAAGCTCTCTAAACCCGAAAATTGGAGGCCAACCGGCTCTAGAGGCTATCTCAAAAAATTCTCGAAGTGGACAGATAAGGCAAATAGGTAGATAAGAAAAGTTGAAAAGAACCCACCCTAATCCCGTCTAATGGAACGGCGGATAGGGTGATACGGCGAGTAAAATTCAGTCCGTTAGTAGAGCTGGTTTTCTATTCCGTCCAACCAAAGGGGTGATTAGATTGGATATTTAGTTTCCAAATTCACGCATGAAGTCGCTCAAACTGACCATGTTTGCATCTTATGTCCAACTATTCGGTAACTGGTGATTAAATTGCAACAATCGCATCAAGTACATACACAACATTATACCCCATTAACTTGCACATTCCAAGAAAAGATAACAAAAATCAACCTACATAATTATTCGTTCAGTCATTCAACTAGTAACAGTGAGTATTAATCCGTTCATGTGCCTAGAAGAATGCAATCCTGCGCACATGGATAATGATGCAATTAAGCAAAACAATGCCAAATTGGTTTGCATGGTTTTATCCATGTATGATCTGGGTTTTGGATTCATTCACCTATCCATCTTCTTGAGAGCTCTGATCCGGCTAGTGATGATTTCGATCACCTAGTATCTATTTTCTTTCTTTCTTTTTCATGACCCATTCCATACATGGTTATGATCAGTATTTGTGTTCTGAACTGAGCTCACTTTTAAGTGGGATTACTGCACAGTGCATGATGCTAGCATAGTATCACACCACAGAACCAAGCTTCATAAATCTTGCATTAGGGATTTTTTTTATATTATGGGATAGAAAATACCCCTTTGGTTAGACGGGACAGAAAACCAACGTGTTGGTCAAGAATTGGGGCTTCACAACTACTAGCCAATATTTATCTCATGTCTTTCCTCGTTTATGGTTTGATATTCTACTGTCCTAGGCATAGAGAAACCACATCAATCCATCCTGAATTTAGTGGTTAAATTCTACTACGTTGACGATCCTGTAGGGGAGGTCTTGTGGCAAAATAGCTCGATGACAGAATGATAAAAAGCTTAACATCTCTTATTTGACTTTTTCACTATTTTAAAATTAAAAAAGATCCAAATCCAAAATGCAAAGGTTGTCTTATTTAAAACCTCAATCATCACATCCCATCTCTCCCACTTCACACCTCAGATTGCATTGTTCTTATAAAGAGAAATACGCTTTCCTATCTTCTTAACTCAACTCGAAATGAAAGACTAAGGAGAGGAAAGTTCCTTTTGAGGTATGCCGCAAACAGATCCAGTGAAGACGGGGTAGACATATAGCTCAGAGAATTAGAGCACCGGACATAAAACCAACCCTACCAATGGGTTGTATTTACCCTGGCCGTCACGTCACCCTTCCTGTCATTTTACTGGGCGGGACTAGTAAAACCTGCTTGTTGGTCGAGCTGGTTTTCAGTGACTACGTGGTGACAAACATCTATTTTTTAATAATAATAAATAAGATATTATTTTTTATTTCAAAATAAAAATAAAAATAAAATATTCGAGATTGCATTGGGCAACAGCTACGATGCCGCGGGTCCGTGCCTCCTGGGCGGCCTGTCATCTGGGGCCTCGTTGGCAAATCTACCGTCTTGAGCTTCATCAAATCCACAGTCACAGATCTTGAATCTTGCAGACGACGGGTCAAGGCTAGGCGAAACATCTCGAAGCACTCTCCTTCTGCCCCGTGAATCCATCAACATCGCCGACCTGGTGCCCGCGGACAGCGGCCACCGCTCCAACTAGGGGTGAAAATGGGTCAGGTAATACCTGACCCGTATCTCAGTATCTGGATCGGGGAAAATTTTACCCGAAAATTCGGATACGGATATGGGTATTTTTTTGTCGGGTCGGATATGGGTAATTACCCGGATACTTTTGTTTCGGATATGGGTCGGATACAGGACAGCAGATACCCGGTAAATATCCGGATATTCGGGTCGGATACGGGTACCCGGATAATTTTAAAAATCGGATATCCGGTTCAAAATATGGCCCAAGCGAAGCCCAACAGGCTGTTGCCCGGCGGCCCCGGCCCATTGGCAAATTGGCATTAGGGAAAAAACCGTCAACCCAACCCGTGCTCTCAGCCCCTCAGTCACTCCCATTCCCCACCGCCGCCGTCCACAGGCCACAGGCGCAGCTCGCCGCTGCCGGCCGCCGCAGCTCCCGGCTCCCGCCGCCCCCCGCCGCAGCTCCCGCCGTCCCCCGCCGCAGCTCCCGACTCCTGCCGCCCCCGCCGCAGCTCCCGCGGTCCTCCGGCCGCAGCCCCGCCGCCACCATCGCGCCTGCCGCCTGCCGCAGATCTCGTCGCCGCCACCCGCAGCTCCCGTCGCCGCCACCCTCGCAGCTCCCGTCGGCCGTCGCCGCCACCCACGCAGCTCCTGCCGCCGCCGCCGCAGCTCCTTGCCGCCATCTCCGTCGCGCCTCCACTGCCGCACGCCTGCACCTTCACCGCCGCCTCTCTGGCCTCTGCCGGCTGCCGCACGCCCACACCTTCACCGCCACCATCTCCGTCGCGCCTCCACTGCCGCACGTTGAGGTCACTGGGCTGCAAGCCGCACAGCGGCACAGGTTACTCGTTCGGTATGCTGCAGCGAAATGTGTTAGCCTTTTTTTGTTGCCAAGTAGGTTTTGGGGAATGAATCAATGAGAATTGATGAGTTTGGGAGCAGATTTAGCCTTTAATCTACATGTTCACTACAGTGTCGGAATAGGATGAAATTTCTTGGTTGGACTGTTTGATGTCTTGCTTCGAACAAAGAATAAAACCCATGTGATTTACTCACCTGTTAAGCTTCCTAGCTTCACTAAAAAATAGCTGGCTCTTTTGTTATAACTAGTTGAGGGCCCATGCTTCGCTCGTGAATTGGTGGAGGAGGAGGCATGGATCGGTGGGACGCAGACGGGCAGGGGTCGACGCGCTCGCGTGTGGATTGGTGGAAAGGAGGACGCGGATCAGGGTGTGGGTAGCCGTTAGATTAAATTAAATGGTTCAGATTGCTTTGATGAGCCATCACTCATCACCACAACAGCCTTTTTAGGAGTAGAGATTAGTAAGGGTGGGTTCTTTTGAGCTTATCTTATCTACTTATTTACTGTAGCTCATCACTTTGGGAATTTTTTGAGGTAGCCTCGAGAGCCGGTTGGCCTTCAATTTTGGGATTTGGAGAGCTTATAGACACACCTACGAGATAAAAAAAAACCTGACTCAAAAAGTAATAAAAAAAGTGAGATAAGTCATATAAGACACGAGATAAGTAGGATAAGCTGACTTATCCTACTTATCTCGTGTCTTATTTGACTTATCTCCCTTTTTTTTATTACTTTTTGGGTCGGTTTTTTTTTATTAAGTAGGTGTGTCTATAAGCTTTCTAAATCCCAAAATTGAAGGCCAACCGGCTCTCGAGGCTACCTCAAAAAATTCCCAAAGTGATGAGCTACAGTAAATAAGTAGATAAGATAAGCTCAAAAGAACCCACCCTAAGAGTGCATGCGCAATCTGCCATGCACAAATTTTCGTGGTATATGTTGAAGGAAGTGTATAATCACATTCAAAAATTAAAAGTATATCTATCCTATACATATCCGACCTGTACTCAATCTCCCACATGGCAAACTCTGTGTTTTTTGTTTGTTATATTTTGAGCACACCCGTTTAATTTTTTTTCATTGACATTATTGTGTTTTTTCATCCATTCTAGGCAAGTTATCTTGATGGAATTGAAGAAAGGAAAAGGGAGTTAAATGACAAGTTGGATACCCTAAATAAGAAAAAGCATGATCTCGTGCAGATACTGAAGCAGGTATTATTTGTGCAGTTGTGCTACACTTTATTTTCCTGGTTGTGTTGACTGCCATTGGGTTCAAAACAATAGTTATGGCCTGCATTCCTGATACTTTTGTGCTAAAGTATGTAACTTAATCTAGTATGTAACTGAATCTTGAATGCTGGGTGATATTGGGTGGTACACAACTTTATGTTCGGATGAAAATGTGTCTCTGGTGCTCGCAGACAGCGGCCACCGCTCCAAGCCTCCAACCGTCCTAGTCTCCGCTCTGGCTCCGGCCACCGCGGCTCGCAGACTATGGCCCAGCCTCCGGCGTGGGCCGCCTCTGCTGTGCGGCTCTTCGACGCGCACTGCCACCTGCAGGACCCTCGCATCGCCGCCGCCGCCCCCTCTCTCATTCATGCCGCCACCGCTTCCGGAGTCGCACGCTTCGCGGTCAACGGCACCTCCGAGGTCTGCCCTGCCACCGTGTCGTTCGAGATCACGAGAGACCGCTCCTCGCTGACTCTTGTCTGCTGGGTGCGCGAGAAAGACTGGCACCTGGTGAAGCAGATGGCCGAGGAGCACCCGGCCGTCGTCCCTGCCGGTCTCCACCCATGGCAAGATTCCTGGCTGCCTCTTGCGCTGCGCTGCAGCTTTGCATTGTGGTTCTTAAAACCCTAACTTTTGGTAGGTGGGTACGGAGAGGTCGCCGGATTGGATGGATTCGCCGGCGGTTCTTCGCGAAACACCAGAGGCGGCTGTCGGGAGGTGCACTTTATCAGTCAATTTTCTTCCAATTACAGTGCCTAGCAATAGAACTGTGGTGATAATCTGCAGTGATGCAAATTGCAAACTAAGGCTGCCTAGGACAAGCATTAGTTCTGTGTAAGTCGTTGATCATGCGGTTCCTGTAAGTCTTCATATTTTTATCAGCAATGGCCTGCACATTATATTGGTCTTCTGGACGTGCTCACCGATTTTGTTCTACCTCGCATAGTGTAATTCGATCAGATTAGCTCAGAGCCTCTTCTGTTTTCCTTTTGTTGTCCATAGAAAACCACACAATTTTATATGCTCTCGAATGCATTAGCTTGTGCTACTCTTAGCATGTGCGATTATATCTTGCCATATATCAAAATGATGCAGATTGGTCTGGACAAGGGGTCGCATGGAAAAACTATTGACTTTGGTGAACAGGTCTGTTGTTAGCATGAACCCTTGTGCATTTCTTGTTGCATTCAGTTACCTGGTGGACATAGCTATTTTAACTATTATCACCTCGATTTTAGCTACCATTTTATGTCCATATGACTATAAAAGCAGCAAAATAATATTATCACAGGTTGAAGTGTTCCAGCGACAACTTGAACTTGCTAAGGAATTGAAGAAACCTGTTTCTGTTCACTGTGTGCGTGCCTTCGGTGATCTTTTGGAAATACTGAAGTAAGATATATATATTTGTTCTTGATTACCTTGTTCTTTCCAGTGTTGTTATCTAGTCATGTATGGCAAATATAAATAATATGTTTGCTTAAGTTGAAATTCTTGCAGTCGATTGTCCATGATATGGCATGGGGATACACCAAATTGTAAGTAAGGTTTAGAAAATGTTCATTACGTAGGTGACCAAAACCTCAAGAATCATGCTTGTCTTAGGTAACAAATGTCATATTGAAGTATAAGTTCCACACTTCCAGTCCACTAATGCAATTGCCATGTAGCTCGTCATCACTTCTCTACAAATGATTGGTATGTACTGCAATTGTTGTATCAAGATTTTAGTTATGTGCAGGCAAACTGGACCTTTCCCAGCAGGTGTGCTGTTGCATTCATATATGGGATCTTCTGAAATGGTGCCCAGTCTTGCAAATTTAGGCTGTTACTTTTCATTGTCGGGTTTCCTTACGGACATGAAATCCACCAAGGCAAAGCAAATGCTAAAATCAGTAAGTTGGTTTATTGTATACTATGTTATTCTATCTTTCTTTTTGAGCAAGTGAATGTCAATCTATCTCAGAACGATTTACCAATGAACTGCACTTCTATTTGTTATAGATACCCTTGGACAGAATTCTCTTAGAGACAGATGCACCAGATGCATTACCAAAGTTGGACGATGTTTCTCTATTAACAGTCCCTGTGGGCAGTTTGGATGAAGATATTGAAAAGCTTGACAAAGATTCAAATCCACAGGCAGCTACCAGATCTAATGAATCCTTGAACCATC
The DNA here is from genome assembly GCA_036346145.1 of Olyra latifolia. Classification (NCBI taxonomy): domain Eukaryota; kingdom Viridiplantae; phylum Streptophyta; class Magnoliopsida; order Poales; family Poaceae; genus Olyra; species Olyra latifolia. Next base: position 11,344,889 of record CM070526.1, read on the forward strand.
CAGCTAATATCCATGTTGTAAGATTTTAGCCATGATGCCCTTTGCCTTTTTGTTAAAGAATATTTCTTGTAACGAGTGTTTCATTCGGGTTACTTTTTTTTTTTTTGCATAGGTTCTTTGCTAGTTCTACTATTTTAAGAAATTACTGATACGCAAAATATTTTGTCTCAGCTATTATTGTATATATAGTGTCTCCAAAGATCTAAACTTGTTTTCTGTATGTGTTATTTTTTAAAAAATAATGTACCTTGTTCAGTATATATAGTTGTAGTGTGCAACCTTTTTCAGATCATAGTTTCCGAAAGGCTTAATTTTCTACTGTGCTTCTGTTGTTTTGTATGAACTGCTTAATCGGTCCATTGTTAGCTCACCACCCAGTCCGTGTTCCTAAAAGATCTTTGATACTATGCCCATGCCCTTATGCCCACGCCCTAATCGACCTCCCGGAGGAGTATGTGCTTCTAAAAGATCTTTGATACTGTGCCCAATTCCTAATTTAGTTCGATACATATGACCGGCAATGAGAAAAATAAATGCAATAGCTAAATGATGGTGAGCAATATCGGTCAGCCACAAACTTTGTGTTTGTGGATGGAATCCCCCAAGAAGAGTTAGAATGGCAGTTCTGTCCAAAAAGGACTTGTTTACTTCACATTCTCACATAGAGATATCATGGATTGAGAAAAGGCTTCTAATGAACTGTTTTTTTCCTCAGGTTTTGAGGTATGTGGCATCACTGCTAGAAATGCCAGAGACAGAACTTTCTGAGTTGAGTTACAAGAATGCTACCAAGCTGTTTTCTTATCCTGGATCCAAAGGTCACCCTGAAGCTGAAATTGTCTGATTGTGTGGCCATCCAATTTGAACCCTGTTCATCTCTATCCTGGTGCGTTCTGCTTCTGATATTGTCTCGATACTACAGTATATTGTATGCTAGTAACTCGTAGAGATGATATCAATAATACCCATCTACTGTCAATTATCAAATCAGGAAAGAAATAAGAAATCAGCTATTAGTTTAGACGGTGCTATCTTGCAAAACTTTCTTAACGTGATCAATTAGACATCGAAATCGGAGGTAGTCGGTAGTTAATTATGCTGTCATTGAACGATGAACTGTATAACGCATTGCTACCGCCAACCAACCAATGATCTTCTGGGGCAGCATTTTCTGTTCCGAAAAGCTGGAGCAATAGATGCATTGCTTTATCATAAGGACGCAGATTGAGATTTGGTACTAATAAACTGGAAGCAGGATGCAAATGAACCGCTGCAATGGCCACATCTCAAAGTAACACTCCATAACCCCAACAACAAACTTGTTATCATAGCGACTTGGTATCCCTGCAAGGATGGCATGCGTCAGTTAGTGGCAAACAGAATAAGCTATGGCAACAGAACTTTGTCCCTTCGTTTGGTGCTCATTCCTGCACTGAATGGGCTTCACTTCAGTTAGCACGTAACTGTTGTTCAGCAAGAAGAATGCATTACTCATGCTGCAGCATCTCAACAAATTAAGCAGTTTCAGCTGGAACATCTAGCACTAGACAATGGTGCATTCTGGTGCAAACTTTAAACCAAGTACTATTCTGGACATAGACTGCTCGCTCGTCTCATCCCAACAAAATTCCTGTTGCATCTGCTGTCCTTTCAAGTACCACGGAATCTCTTATCACCGACTATTTGTGCAAGATGCCGTACTGGCCCACATAATTGGATGTGGTATTGAGTAGGGTGAGCGGTGACTGTGTTCAAACTGAGTGCATCAAGTGCTTAAAAATTTAAGATGACACGATAAGACCAAATTACATCGACCGTCTTGTGACAAGATAAGTTTAAGGTACTGTAATTAAAAGATAAGCTTCGAGCTAGTTCCAGTTCCAATACCCCAGTCTTAGACGCTAATCTACTACCAACCTGACATAAATGCCCATTTTAAAACAGCAAAAGTGGCTGCCGGAGTGGAAACCATCCCTATCCGGCGAGAAATATCAGCTCCCGGGCCCCCATGAGCACAAATAATGCACGTCCAACTCCGACGAGACGCCGGCCAATGGCCGTAGGTTCGTCGCACGCGCCCGCTTTAGACTGTGGAAGTAGCGTGAGCAAACAGATCGATCGAAAGCTCGCACTCGCCGGCCTGAGCTGACGGAGTTGGGGAAAGAACACGAGGAAAGCTACCGCGTGCACGCACGAAAGCATCGACTGAATTGGCGATCCAAGAAGCCAAAGAAGTGATATCAAACATGGATATATGTACCTCTGAATCTGATGATCTGATCCCGGGATGATCAGGAAGGAAGCAACAAACAAACTAATTAAACACGTACTAGAAGCTAACTAGGAAGTGTGCATGGTATGTAAATGTAACAGTCGCGGCCAAAAGAATAAAAGACGGCTAAAGCTAGGGCTCCGACGTGTGCGCCGGGCGGCGCGACGCGTCGCGGCCGTGGCACGGGCCGGAAGCGCAGAGGGAGAGCCACGCGAGGACGGGCGTGCCGAGGAGGACGAGCCCCACGGGCACCATCCAGAGGCGCGCGTTCGCCGGGTGGAACGCGAGCGTCCACCACACCAGCAGCGCGGCGCCGCCGAGGCAGACCGCGACGAGGCCCGCCGCGGTGGCAGCCACGAACGAAAACGACGTCGGCGCCGTCACCTTGCCCGTGGCTGCGTTCCCGGCGGCGGCGGTGGTTGCCGGGTGGTGGGGCTTCTCAGGCCCCGCGGCGGCAGCCTCCATGGAGAGCCGGTGACGACCTGGAACAAGGCCGGGGCCGTCGCGAGTCCAAAGTTTTGTACGCATATATAGCCCCGTGACTTGCACCGGCGACCGTCGATCGATCATATAGATTGATTAGGCTGATCGGATGTGCTGCTTTGCCCTCGCTGTTCATAATATTTGTGCACATAGCTAGTGCGGCTCTGTAGTAGTACCATTTTTTTTTTAGAAAACTGTAGTAGTACCATGTATTGGTCTAGTTTGCATCACCCCGACCACCGATATGAGAGCTACTAGACCACCGATAGTCACTGAAGTTAGTGACTATAGCTACGGTGTTGTAGCTGTTGATCTAGATGGTCTGTCTTTTCTTGTTAGGTTAAATTTGGTGAACAAGCAGGGTATTTCACGCTATTGTGCAGGTAAATGTTTCAAAATTTAAGAGACCTTGTTATATTCAACAAAGGCATCCTTGAGTCTTTAGTTACTGTAACTATGGTGTTGTAGCGAGAGGTGACCAACGGGCCGACCCGGTTCAAGCTCGCTTGGCCTGGTTACAAAATGAACTAGGCCAACTGGTCCAACGGGCTATGGTCTGAGCCCAAACCCAGTGCATATTAGGACCGGGTCGGCCTGGTTCCAAATAGGCCTTAACAGAATCAAATCAAAATTTAAATACAATATATTAGAAACTATATAATGAATATAATATTTATATATCATATATAAATGCATATATTTTATTTAGTGCTAAGGAGTGGGCTGAACCGGTCTGACCAGATTTGGCACTATGCGAAACAAACCGGATCGACCCGACGGGCTGAAGCACTGGCCTAGTATTGACGTTGAAATTTGGTTTCAGCTAAACACACGCGGACTTAGGGAGTAGGATCCCCGTCAACATTGGAAGCAGGGTTCAAAGTGTGCCAGCCGATTTAATCTACAATCGACAAGAAAAGACGTAATCAGCTTTAGATAGGCGATTAGATCTGTAATATGAAGGACCTGCAACACTTAGAGACAAATCCGAGCAAAGGTGAAAGATAAGGAAACTATTGGTTTAGATTAGATCTAATCCAATAGATTCAAAAAGGTAAACATTCTACTACTAAGCCGATAAGATCAACGAAGTAGCAGAAAGAGGGTAAACAAACTATCGACTAACCGATTAGATCGTCTAATTGATAGAACGGAGGATAAACAGACTACCAACGAATATCAAGTTATAAGCCAATAGAACAAGAGGTAAACAATCTACTGCTAACAAATGTATTGATCAGTAGAAAGAGAGTGAAATATAACCCTTAGTCGAAACGGCATTGCACAGCAATATCGACAAAAATAGTATTTCAACCAAAAGCCGATGCAAACCCGTAGATCAAACTTAATCGAGACAGTACTTACTAGCAAGTAGCTCCTGAGGTATACCTTGAAGCCGATCGAAAGGCGATGCACAACGAATCGATCGACGGCGAATTGCAACAAAAAGTAAATACATAAAAAGTAGATATGTTTGATTGATGTGTTGATGATCTTTACACGCCTCTCAGGCTAAGTATTTATATGGGTTCTTGGACTCATCTCGACCAGGATTCTTATTCTTGTAATCGATACAAACTCGACTCTTACCTACTAATATACTTTCTAATATACTCGTACCAAGCCGACCTAGACTCTCCTTTATCCCTTCTCTAAGTGATTCTTCCATATTTGTACAAGTCGATTCGGACTCCCTTTTGTGCCCGCTCTGGCCCGTATTTCACCAGGCTCAAGCCGTTTCGAGATGCTTTCAGATAATCAGTCTATTTCCAAAATCGAGTGTCAACACCTAGGCATAATTCTGGGTCTGTCCCGTTTAGCTACCTCTAGCTTTTTTAGAATAATATAATTTCTATTAGATCATTGTGTAACTAAGGCCATCTCCAATAGCTTCCCTAGAATCTAGCCCTCTATGCACACTCCCTAAGAATGATTCTCTCTCTATATTTCTACTCTCTTCAATAGCATCTCTGAAATCCCACTCCATTAGAAAATGAAATAGGAGGAGAGAGAATCCCTCAATTTAGGGATGGAGATAGGATACCTCGAAATAGGGGGCAAGGGAGCTGTTGAGGCGGTTTAGGGAGCCCATGTCCTCAAATTTTAGGAAAAAAGAGAGGAAAGAGATGTTGTTGGAGATGGTCTAATGAAGTATATGGTCTGTTTTTTCTTATTAGGTAACTTCCCGTGAATTGGTCGAAACATGCAATTCGATAGCAACAACTAATCTGGGTTGTCTTTTTTTAATCCATCGGCTAGGATGGTGGCAAGTGAACCCACTGTCTTAATACCAAAGGCAAACCATCTGCTTCTGTCAAGAGGAAGTTCGTCTCTTTTATTTTTCATCTTTTCTTTTTTGAACTGAAGTGTGCCTTACTTTCCCTCTGTCAAAATCTTCTTTCCGGCCTTCAGAAAAGCGCAGAAAAGAACAATAATTTTCGTCACGAAAGGCATGCAAAGTTGGGCTAGTGATAGGTACCTTCAGTCAAGTTCTACACGTTAGACCAGCCTGAGAGATACAAGAGGATGAAAATACAGCCAACCAGGCATGCCGATGCCAGGACAGGGCATGTCTCATCCGCGTTGATATCGAAACAGCTCGCGGACGTTGAAGGGGGAAGCGGCGGCGGTGTCGCCATCGAGAAGCTCGCCGGCGACGATGAAGTTGACGGCCTCGGTCGGGTGGAACGCGTCCCAGAAGACGTACTTGGAGCGGTCCTTGCACAAGGTGGAGCTCGAGTTGGCGATGCCGATGCAGAGGAATGGAGGGAAGCTGCCTCCGCAGCAAGGGTCCAGCGCATTCTCAAAACCTGGCGATGCCAACGAACCCAAGATTTCGTTTACAGTCTTACAGACGCATGGCTCGAATCTTAAATTTTCTCTCCGATTCTGTGCTCTGCAGCACGGCGTTTGCAGGAACCGAGTAGCTGCAGCGAGGAAGAAAAGCTCACCATATTGGCGGTAGTTTTGGATGATTTCCATCACGATCCCGTAGGTATTGGCATAAACAAAAACACTCTCTGGATCCGTCTCCTGGTTCAGCTTTGTGATCATCCTCTTCAGTTTCTTGTTGTAACCCTCACTGAGCTGATTCGCCACTACTGAACACTCCCCTTCAGGGATGAACTCCAGAGCACGAACGTACGGTATGCAACCCAGCGGCCCGACGTCGGCGACAACTACTTTCCTTGCCCCCAGTTCATTCAGCCGCTGCATTGAGGAAATTAAAATGCAAGATCTTCTTGAAATGGGATTAAACGGAAGAAAAGTACAGAGCCAGTACATCTGTGAATTGGAAGTTAACAGTCACCTTCAGATAAACTGTCAGGTTGGAAACCAACGCATCCTGGAAAGCTGAAGGATCAGACTTCTCTCGTCCAAAGAATGGTATCGAAGGTGAGAGGTACTCCAAAATGTCGTTGGATCCGGCAGCTACCGTGAAAAGCGCCTTCTCCAAGAACTCAGCTGCACCTTTCTCCCCCATGATCTCCAGTATCTGAGCTCTGGTCTTTTCGAAGTAGCTGATTTGCTGTCTGAGTGGCACTCTTCCAATCTATCAAGTACCAACCAAATAATGTTTTCAGCTTTTCAGTCAGTTACATTTGACAATCAAAGCAAGTTGAGGGAAGTACATCAATTGAGCAATTCACATACATAGAAAGAACCGGTCTCATCAAATATGCCAGAAGAGCCAGAAGCATAGTTCACTCCACTGCTAGTCATTTCAGCGCTTGAATTTGGAGCTAAGGATGGTGGTGCAAAAGATTTCTGCCCTAAGGCTTCACCTGAGAGCTCAGTGTACTAGATGTCAGATCAAGCATGCAAAAACTAATCAAAGTTTCTCATGCAGCTCATGCCTGAGAAAGTTGACATTACCAATGACATCTGCAATGGTCCTCCCATTTGTGAATCTCCCGGTTGGCTTGCCACCAGAAGATGCAAAATCAACACCGTACGGAGGAGCATTGGCCTTGGAGAGGGTCACAAGATAGTCATTGTTTCCTGCATCAACAAGGGAGTCTCCGAAGATGAAGGAAGCACGAGGCATTGATGGAGACGAACGAAACAAGAGCATCATCACTGCTATGAAGAGAGAGGAGCGGCAGGGGGAACGAAGCACAGCCATCCTATGTATCCTGCAACCTTGAAACATCTCCAAGATTGCATTATATTCTCATGCACTACGCATTGGCGAGCTTACTGTGTCTGCATTCGTACCGTTTGACATGGCCATTGTTTTGACTGCTTCAAGAAAAGATACGAAAGCTAACGTCATGGAATCGGTAGTGCTGGCTGGGGCGACACCTCAGGATCTGAACGAGAATTTTTTCAGTTGGCAGTAGTTCCAGGCTAACAGAGAAAGAATCCCTTCTCCAAAAGAAAGAGAGAAAGGTCCTATTTGGCACAGCTTCAGCTCTCAGCTCCGCTTCAGATACGGAGTTTGTAGGGTAAAATAAAGTGACTTAAGTTTATATTTTTAGTTTAAAATGTAAATAAGATGACTCATCTAAACATCCTCAATATACCCATAGCTCCAGCTCCATAAAATTCTGGAGCTAGAAATAGGGTGCTCCACCAACTCCACCTATTTTGGTGGAGCTAGAGCTGTGCCAAACAGGGCCAAAGAAAGAGAAAAAGAAGCAAGTGCATTTACACAGCCATTGTTGTTCTTGTCATGCTTAGGTAACAGGGGGAACCATCCCTCAAAAAAGAAAGCAAATGCATTTAGACAGCCATTCACTGACATGGTTGTTCTATCATGTATGGGTAATAGTGAATGCATTCTCCTCAAAAAAAAAAAGAAAAAAAAGAAGCAAGTGCATATTGAGGTATGACACAGGATGTAATGGCTGGTAATGTTTACACTCAGAATATCAGCAAGTTCATGTAAGTAAACCAATAGCTCCAGTAGCTCACATTTGTAAGATCGGATTGAACCCAAAGATCATCTACCCATGAAGGTTAATAATGATCATCACAGATTAATTTATACTGATGAACCACATAAAATTTATACTGATAAACTTATTGATCAAGTAAAATGAATGATCCATGTTAGCAGGTGGCGACGAACACGGCCAACGGCGACGAGCACTCTCACGACGAGCGATGCAACGGTGGCCTTGGCATGATGGCTAACCCTGGATGGGTTTTTTTTTTTGAACGAACGGGCAGGCGCTCTGCCATTTTATTAAAAGGAAAGAACTGTACAGCTATACAAAGAGGGGAGGATAGGGGGGAGGGGGGAAGGAGTCAGAGAAGGCTACAGACTAAGGAGGAGGGGAGCCGTGGCCCCCCACTAACAAGTCCTCTCTAATGAATGCGACAACTTGACTTGAGGGAAGGGAGACACTCTGAAACACCCGACGATTGCGCTCTTTCCAGATGTGCCAGATTGCGAGGATGACTAAGCCATTGAAGGCGCGGCGATGATGTTTAGGTGTTGTTTTGGCCGTGTGTTTCCACCAGGAGAGGAAGCCACCCGGTTGAAGGTTGTGAACCGAAGAGAAGAAGGGTAGGATCTCGTGCCAGACCAGTATGGCGAAAGGGCAGCAGGCACAGATGTGCTCGGCCATCTCAGGACACCCGGAGCATAGGGGACAGACGGGTGGGTGGGGCCACCCCTTCGCACTAAGAACGTCGGCTGTGTTGATTTTGCCCCAACTAAAGGACCAGACGAAGAACTTGCATTTACTTTCAACGCGGGCCTTCCAAATGAGAGAGGCCGGGCCGAAGGAGGTCGCTCCTAGGAACTGAAGCCGGTATACAGACCGCGCGGAGTAGGAGCCGGAGGGTTCTGCAGTCCAGATGATGTATAATAGGTTTTTGGAGATGGAGAAAGAAAAGGTATTTCCTTTACCTTCGAAAACTGGCAGAAAAGGAAAGGTACATATTCGGAAAGGAGGCTGTATAATAGACAATAATTAATTAGATCCGAAATTTTGTAGGATTTTATTGGGACATTTCCCTTTACATTTTCGGATTCTAAGAGAACAGGACGTTACACTAACCGTCTCTACTCACACAAAACTAGAGGAATGGCTGATCAGTTAAACCACAAAAGCGAGAAATAACTGCATCACACACTGCATATACAGCATCGTTGTTATATCATGCCCCAAGCTTGCCTTGCTTCTCCGGAAGCATCGAAGACCACAACATCTGAAGACTTCTTCATGGACCTACTCAACTGGAACACAGGGTGCCTGTAGAGCCTCTCGACGCCTTTCCTAAAGCTAAATTTGTCCAACAAGGCTTCCACGTTTCTATTACCAAATTCTTTTCCAGAACCATGGACTTGGCCATTGGAATCATTACGAAGAGGAGAAACTTCACCGTAGCACTTCTTGTGGTCCATGTCACACTTTTCTAGTCCGTCAAAACCATTTTTCCCATCATGATGGAGAACTTGTCCAGCCCGAAATATGATCTGATCACAAGTAGCCTTGTCAATCATGGGCTGGTCAATGATATTCTGACATGAACAAATGAATGGTTTCTTCAAATGCTCAGGCATCTGATCCTGATGTTCATCTTGGTCATTTGGGGAATCAGAGCATGAATGCAATGTCTTAGGAGCTCCAGCTGCCTCCACTACTTCCTCTAAAGTCGTTACGATTAATGTCTTAGGAGCTCCAGCTGCCTCCACTCTTTTCTTTAAAGTCCTTACGATTAATGTCTTCAGAAAATTCATCACCTGAACTGCATGTATCAGGGCAGTTAATGGATCGGCCATCTGGAAGAGAAGTATCCTGGGATTAGTGTATGCATATGGTTGTCCTGTTTCTAACCAAAAGTATGCACAAGGTTAAATATGAAGACAAGAAGAGATATTTCCAATAACCTGAGTCATGTTTGGTGCAAAAACCATAGCAATATTTCTAGCATTCATTTTGTTGTAATCTTCATGCTCCACAACATCGGCCATCAGATTAATAGCCCAATCAAGTAATGCTCCTTCCACTGGTCGTAGCATAGAACTAAGGAGAGCGCACTCCTCTTCGGTGTTGCTATGCATTACTTGTTCTGGTGACAGTGAGTCCAATACTCCTGCTGGGAGTTCCCGAAACCATGCCTACAGTACAACGCAGATCACGCAATGATGTACAACAAAAAAATGGGTAAATGACATGTATATCTAAAAATTCATTGCCCAAAAATGATTCTCATTTTTACTTTGATGATATTTGTTACCACACTAACTTATTGTGGATTCCTTCCTTCCTGTTGATATTTTAGGCACTAAACATGTTCAAGTTGCAGAAAAAGGAAAGGTTTAATACATGGAGCTTATTTATCTGTCAGTCTCAAGCAATTGCTGTTGCTGACATTAAAGAAATCAAGAACTATTAGAGAAGTGGAATGAAATCCAATCTTAGTCAAATATTTCACAGCTCTTTTTGTCCAAACAGAAGGAAAAGGAGACAATTTGAGCTGAGAGGACTGCAAATAAAAAATATTGGGGAAGTTCACAAACCTTTATCAACCCTGCAAGGCAGTGTAAGTCAACTTCATCTGGAACCATACCTCTGTTTAATTGGTCCCTGACACATACTTCTTGGCTATTTTCTGCGTTAATTCTGAAGATGCCTTCTATCTAAGACCACAATGAACATATCAGCATTCCGAAGGTTTGAATACTTACATTTCAATTGTTAATTCATTAACATACAGCTGGCCATACCTTAAGTCCATCTCGATCATACAACTTCCTCTGCATCATCAACAGTATAGTGGGAACACTATTTCCTCTATGATCAAACGAACATTGCAAGGAGGTTGGTGAGACGCCAAATACACTTGCACTGCACACAAAATTAGACATAGGAAATGTTACATGTGGCACTCAACAGTAAATGGGGTGATCGTGCTTTAGGTCTTATGTAAAGTTGAGGTGAACACAGGGGATAAACTTTGAATCTAGAGCCACTATTAAGTTTCTTTTTTTTTTAAAAAAAAAGAGTAGGATCAAGAAGCAGTGTGACATTGTGACAAGGTTATAAAAGAGATTTTGAAATCCTGATCTCATGTCATTTGCAAATGAAAAAAGGACAAAAGCATTACATTTTTAGATAAAAGAATAGTTCTGACCTCTATGTCCAATCCGGATGTATACGGCCAACAAAAGCATTACATTACATTCTATATCTGTTGCAAGTACAAAAGAATCTAATCCAAAAGGAAAGATAGGTTAGGATCCCCTTAGCTGCCCTTGCTGGTCAACCACCTCAAATAGGCCCATTGCTTCGATCTCAGGCACTGTAGTAAATCAAATCAAGCTACAAAATCCATTGAAAAGCTCAATCCTTAGCTTGGGCACAAAATCCTTCAGTCAACTTATTTCTCTCTTATGCCCTCCTATAACTTGAAAATTGTATGTCCTCACACATAGTCGCAGAGCCATCGGATTTTTAGAGCCCGGCCATGCCGGCCAATATGCTTGCACCTACCGCCCCATTGCCGCCTAGAAGCCCAATAGCCACCGTCCACTCGCCACCGTACACAATGGGAGGGATTCATTGTCGCGGCTACCAAGCTCGGGTGCACCCCCAAGGTTGCCGGGCCTTGGATCCGCCGGTGCTCACACATATTCAGGATATTCCATTCCTTGCTCCATGGCACCTATGCCAGGAGCAAACCAGCCGAGATCACCCAAAAAATCACTAAATTCTCACTTCTACTTCTTGGCATGGGAACTAACTGTATAATATAGAACTAACTGAAATTTTTGTTCAAAAAGTACAACCTGTCCGTTTTTTTGGAGATCCACTTGTTGAATTAATTAAATCAACATCCTTAACGAATTCCCCCTACCTGTACCATTCGAGTAAATAACATAAGAAAAGAAAAACACAGCTCAGCTTATTTCTATCGTCGGAAAAGCAGCATATTTCCATCAACTTCCTTAGGAGCCTTCCTTGAAAACAATGTTTGTACCTAAAATTTATGTAAATTTATTTACCATGAATAAGTTTTTTTTCTATCCAAGTAAGCATATTTATCATTATGTAAAAAAAGTAAGCATATTTATTGTGTTCAAAGTACATGTAAACAGCATATGATCCAGATATCAATTTTTTTTTCCATCCAAGTAAGCATATTTATTGCGTTGAGAAGTACATGTAAAACACCATACGATCCAGATATTAAGGACTTGCATTGTACGTAGCATTTTTCAGCTCCGATTCACGGAAACTATTGTTTACTCACAGGACAGCAGCAACAGCAACAAGAACCGAAGAGTAGGGAAAGAAACATTGAACACAAACGAATCGGATCACATGAGCGGGAGAGGTGACCTGGCGCTGGGCGTGGGGCGGGGCACGTCGGGCTCGAGGTCGGCGGGGAGGCCGAGGAAGCCGCCGAAGCGGTCGAAGGTGACGTGGGAGACGTGCCGCACGTCCGTGGGCCGCCCAATCTCCATCCCCTCCTCCGCCTCGCTGTCGCTGCCCCCCTCCTCCGCCACCCCGGCGCCGGCGCGGCACATCACTAGCGACTTGCGCAGCGCCCCCACCACGGCGCCCACCAGCCCTCCCCCTCCCCTCCCGCCCTGCAGCATCATCGGTGGCGAGACCGTCCCCTCGCTCCCCACCTCCATCTCCATGTCCTCCTCGTCCTCCTCGAACTCCTCCTCGTCGTCCTCCTCTTCCTCGTCCTCCAGCTCGTCGTACGTGTGCGAGGGGGAGATCTGGAGCCCGAACCTCATCTGGAACGGCGCCATGGCGCGCGGGAGCGGGTGACAGGCGCGCGCAAGGATGAGCAGAAGGTGGGAGCGAGCGAGGCGGGCGGCCGTGGTGGTTTTTTGCCGGGTCGCCTTTGCTCCCCGGATTTTATAGTACTTAGCTTTTAAACGCGTACTAACCCCTAAGCTTTATTACTCTACTAGTATCTTACTAGCTATCTGCTTACGGCGTTTGGTTACGGATTACTCCCATGATCCCATCTCGCTCCTGCTTCGGTGTGGTTATAAGCCACAGCTAACAGTGTGTTTGGTTCTCTGGCTCTGGTTTAGCTAGACCCGTGCAAGCAGAGACGTGACCGTTTTGTTGCCTGATTGTTAGATAGAGCTAAGCCCATGATGTGCAATTCGTCGCGCTCAGCCAGGCCACGTGGAAACAGGAAATCTAGCCGTTTCCAGCGAGCTTGGCTCGCATAGGCGCATATGATTCGGTGGGTTCCCCTTGTCAACTTGTATTTATTGTGTTCTATCTATTTTCATGCAAGCAATCAAACAGCTTCTATCAACAACTTGGCTCATATCATGCAGTCAACTAAACAACATTCCTTGTATCCACTCAGCTTATCTCACAGCAGCCTAGACATCTCGTACGAGCTAGGCTAGAGAGAGTGAAACAACCAAAAAGGCCATAAGTGCTCACTGCACGTAATTACTGTTTACTGTTGTTTCTTTGAAGCAAAAACTTTGGCTTCTCCAATTCACCTATTATACCTCTCAAAGCCAAAGTCAAACTAAACAGTTCATTTTTAAAAATCATTTCTAGAAGCTATTCACATTTTCTAAAAATTGCTATTAATTGTCGGTTAATCTGTAGTCGTTAGGAACCCAATTCAATTTTGGCCATATCAGCCTATTAATCGGTCAACCGATTATTCCATTGACATCGACGATTAACCCATGTAAATTGGATGGAAAAGTTGATGACTAAGCTGGCAGGGGAGGCGTGGAAGTGGTGGCCAGAGCAAGAGAGGAGAGCTGGAGGCGACGACTATAACAGGGGAAGAGAGAAGAAAGCGATGATGATGGAGCATGGGAGGAGAGACGGTGCACTGGAGGCGATGGCTGGAGCAAGGAAAAGGGTGGAGGCACTGCCAGAGCAGGGAAGGAACAGAAGGCGGCGGCTACTATAGCGAAGAAGGTGGAGGCCAGGGTTCCAAATCCCACAGGAAATCGACCTAGATCGCTGCAGAACAGGATCGGAATCGCGGTCTAAAAAATTGAAGCTAAAAGCTAAAATTTAAATTCAAAATTTTAAAAAGAAAAAATCTGGAAAGATCTCCTTCTAAAATCGAATGATTTCCCGTAAAACCTAGCAATTTCTCGAAAAACCAAACCAAACGATTTTTTTCATCTCGATTTCTCGTTCAAATTGAACGATTTTTCCGATGAAACTGAACTACTTTTCGAGAACCCTAGTGATTTCCTCTTTTCCACCTACTCTGTTCGATTTAAATTTCAAAAATCAAAATTTCATTGAATTTTAATGGGAAATCGAAAATCGGGCCTAGGCTGGATTTGGGACAAAAACGGAATTTGAAACGTTGTTGGAGGATGCGCTTGGAGCAAGGGGAAGAGGGAGGTGGCAATTTTTGCAGGGGTGGAGAAGAGCGGAGCAGAGACAAACTGTCCTATGGGTCGCATCGCTAGAGATGCCTAGAAGGTGCAACGACGGAGCCCCCGCCGCCCCCCTCCCCCTGTACTCTTCTTGCAAGCTGCACTAAAAGATAAGTCACATTATAAATCTCGTAGCGTTTTTATAACTCTTCTGAGCTAGCGAAGGTTTTACCGAGTTGACGTGTGTGATTTTTTTAAAGCTTTTTTTTATATAAAACGGATATCTCATGTTCTAATCTACTTCTTTTTTCGTGGCTGTCAATTTGTAACAAAACGTGCGGGGAGACGGGGAGTGGTTGGATTGTGGTGGTACAGTATTAATTAGAGGCCGTCGTTGGTTAGTGGAGCGGAGTGGGGAGCAGCAGGCGCACGCGCACGCGCGAGGCTGGCTGGCTGTGGCAGCGTGGCCGGGCAGCAAGCAAGCGCCTCGCCAGTAGCCAGTAGTTACGGTTGCAGAGTTACCACGCGCCGGCCGGCGCGGCCGCCCGCGCGATTCACCCCGAACCGATCAACACCCGGCCGCCCGCGCGCGAGGTTTGGTGGCGGGAGTCACTGCGCGCGCCCCGCCGTGGTCACTTGCGAGTGCGGTGGCATGTTTCCGCCCGGATTAGGGGATCGGCCGGGACGGCGAGCGATCTACCCGTCCGTCTCTCACCGCCGTACTACGAGTACTAGCTACTTTCACCGTGCTCCTCCCGTCACAAAGATCAGCCTAGCCCTGACAAGTACTATCTACGGATTACCTCGACGTGACAACTGACAAGCCAAGCTTAACTGCACGTACCTGCAGCGTTTATATACACCGGACGACCGATCGATGCCATGTCAGATCGTATGCTGCCGATAGCAGCACGTGTACTGTCGTCTCTATGGTTTCCACGGGGAGGCTTTTGATCGGCATGCCCTGATGCACCCTTGTCGACGCCGGGCCGGGCGCTCCGACGATCGAACACTAAGGTGCCGTCGGACGTGCGTGCTACAGGCAGGCAGACATGCATTTGATCCATAGAGGCTTCACGCTCGGTCGCTTGCTTTGTGTGAAAGGCAGCCATGGACCATGCACACGTACGTACGTAGGTACTGTACGCCCATCTCTCTCTCTAGTATAGCTCGTATTTATGGCCGTCGCTACGTGTACCCGCGACTGCAATTGCTGCGCTGCCTCGTTCCGGTCTCCTTCTCCAGACAGCGCCTAGCGCACACCCAGGACCACTCCACAGCTATCGCCACAACTCATAATTATGGAGCAATAGCATCAGACAAATCAGCATATCTGATAATGGTACTTAGCTGCCAGGCCGTGACACTTAATTTCCATCAATTGATTTGGAAGTTGCGGTCGTCCTACGGTCGATCAGAGCGTGCCAAGCTCTGTAACATGTTACTTACGACTTGGTGACCATGTAATGTAGTTCGATCCTTTAATTTGTGATCCATGTGTGTAGTACTGTTTATACGTTGCTAGCTATCTGCTGAGAAGTTTAACTAATTAGCTACCTAAGAGCATGCATGTGGACGTGGTACAGTACTGTTCCTGCTGAAGGGAGCACGCGCCAAGTCTTGATAGAAAGAAAAACAAGTAGTCGCTGAGTAAACAACGACAGCTGGTAGGAGTACGAAACTTACTCCGATTTGCATTGCATGCATCAACTTTCTTTTACCAAGATGACATCTCAACTTGCTTACCCATGCATGCACATGCATGTCGACCAGCGTGGATGCATGCATGCATCGGCGCGCATGTCGCCGTACGTGGAGGTGGCGTGTCACTTGCTTTCTGTTATGCCCAGCCACCTCGACAAGACAGCTCAAGTGTATCCTATATTCATATCATATGCAGATAGATATATATATAGCTCCTAGCTAGCTAGCTAATTACTTTCTCTTTGTCTAATGACAGCTCCTGATTTTACTTGGGTTCTAAGCATGGCATACTACCGATCGATCGATCCATGTCTCCCTCGAGTTCCATGCTTTTCTGCAAGCTCACCATCCCTCTCACATACCTGCACGTCGCAATTCGTTAGGGCATCGCTTTTGGAAGGAAAGGAAGATGGCCGATACTGGTTGCATGTACATGTCCGGTGCGGGAGTGATCTGAGGATATCAGGTAGAGCATCTCTGCTTAAACAATCGGAATCGTGTATCCCAAATCTCTGCTACATTATGATGCGTCACGTACGTGCTGGCATGACACTATTTGGTATTGTTTCAGTCAAATCCTTGAGAAATAACGGGTGTAGAAACAGCTACATTTATATCCGTTGGCCATATATATGAGAAAAACGTACGTGCGTCATCCAACAAGAGAAGTTCTAGTACCATGAGACCGTGTCGATCCGTAGCAACTTGTTGGTTACACCAAACTTTTGGACACCAGCTTCATGATACGTGTATACGTACGAGTAGATCAGAAACCAGGGGAGAGAAGTACGAGAGACCCTTTCGGTGAAGGTGCGGTAGGTCTGAAAAAGGAAGCACACGTACGTCGTATGCAGGCTAATTATCAGTTGTCAGAGGTCAAAATCCACAAAGCATGTAGTGCTGCATTGCATCGATCAGGGGATAGGAAGGAAAAGCTGCTTTGCATGATGGGTTAGGACCTAATTAATCCACCATTTCTGAAAACTAAACCAAGTGGCTCTGGCATGGACAGGCTCGACTCGATCGAGAGAGAGATGAAGAAACAAAAGAAGCAAAAGAGAGAAGCAAGCAACGCCGCCTACGTGCTACCTGAAGACGACGTGAACCTAAAAAAGACGAGGAGACCGACGCAAAAGCTAGCTAGCTAGGCGCATGTTGCTTAGCCTCCAAACATGTCGACCTCAGATTCTTTGTTGGTGCACGGTGTGCAGTGCTTGCTTTTGGATTTGACAAATGGTCACGAGCTTTGGATCGACCTGTCAGCTGTCAGCTCGACCGGTGGCCACTCCCCAGCAGCAGCAGCTGTAGCAAGAAGAACAGCTCGGTGCAAAGTTCTGATCAGTAAATGAAAGAAAAATTGATGATTTGTCACTCTAAAAAGAGGTAATCGGTGACTTGTCACTTTCTGTCTATGATATATGAGTTTAGCGGCAAATAATTAACCCAACGATATTTAGAGTGGCAAATCATTAAATCCCCGTAAATTGAAGAGAGAGATCGAGGATGTCACTAGGACGCTGCCACTTAATTTTGCTCGCGATTTGATGAGCGATACACGCTGCAACTAGAGATGGTGCTGTCCTGCGGTGGAGCACTTGACGGAATGATGTGCAATATTTGGCACTGTTGAATCTGACAGTTCGCACTTCCACGAGGAACTGCGGGAGTAGCACTGACTAATATGCATGATTGGTTTCTTGACTTTATTGTAGTGGAGTAGGATATTGTTGTTGCTTCAGGTTTAGGCCAGGAACCGGTGACATTGCAAGCACTGACTAACTCGAGTTAGTCAGTCGTTAAGAGCGTGTATAATATCGTGGTGCTTAGTAAAGAAAATCTTATCGTTTAGGACGGCTAAGATGTTTATTTTGTAGCATCGATGTTTGAAAACAAACCAGTACTTAAATAGATGTTTATGTACATAAACCATATGAAATTAATAGGTTTAACACAACCATATCATCAGGAACTTCATTTGCCGGTGCTTCCCATAGTCATGGTCAACTGGTCATAGAACCCGTTCTGTGAATGGCAGAGGACGCAGGTCTAAACTGTAAAAGCAAAATCGGATGCAGATGCAAGGTGTAAAACAGGCAGACAATTTTAAGATTGGTAGGCTGGTGAGCTTAGAGCACATTCAATATGGTCTCTAAAAAAGAATTTTCTCTATATTTAGAGACTCTCAATCCCTATATTATTCTAGCAGAGTCTTTATGTTAGTCCCTAAATTTAGATATTCTCTTTTAGAGTCTCTATATTTAGATATTCTCTCCTGTCTCGATATCTTTTCGAGGACAGAGACTCTGCTAGAGATGATGAAAATATAAGAAACGAATAGTGGTTTGAAGAAGGGGATATAGAGATCTGAATTTAATTTCTCTTCTCTAAAATCGAATCTGTATACATCCCCTCTAAATCACTAGTCGTTATCTATATTTCCATCCTCTGCAGCAGAACCTCATTCTAGAGTAACTATAGAGATCGATATAGAGAATCTCCAAATTTAGAGATTAGGAGAGAGAAACTCTAAATTTAGGGACCGATATAGATACTCTGATAGAGAATGAGAGAATTTAAATATAGAGACTCGAAATGCTCTGCCAAGTGCCAAGGCCGGAGGCAGCTAATGTTTCTGGACCGGAGTACTCCTGTCCTGCTTGGATGTATTGATGGCAACAACTCTGCGCTCTCTGCACATGCTGCGAAACATGGGCAACATATAGGATGGAAGCTAGGGGAGCGTAGGGACGGTAGGTTGGACATTGATAGCGAGACGCAACGCAGCAAGAATCCATTCGGTAATCGAACGTGGTGAAGTATTGCAACTGTTGCGGAGTATTATTATCTTCACGGTTAGAACATTAGTGGCCAGGGCATTATGGCCCTGGCTGCTCGCGTAAACAGTCACCTAAAAGCATTTATACGGCATGGACCATCATGCACGGTACCAAAAAAAGGGTGTGTGTAATTCGTTTCAGAAGCTAATATTGATTCAGACACTGAACCCCTGCAGAATGTCAATTTGATGGCATGAACTTCAGAGAGTACTACACTTGGATGGATTAATCTCTCTATCTGCTTGTAACAGGATCCCACTGGCATCCAAACGTACAACGACGACGGCGTTTGATCAACAGAATAGTTTGACGATATAGAGCCATCGTTGCCACTGCCATGCACTTCCACTGACAAGGGGCCCTGTACCGTATACTAACCAGCAGGCCTACCGTTATTCAGCATTCAGCACGACGGCGGGGGTTTTATTTTTGGTAGATAAACCAAACTCTCGCGTCCCAACAATGATTGTTTAAGTCCAAAGGAACAGCTTCTGGCCTGCTACTGAGATCCATAGTTTACGTCCCATATTGCTGTCTTAAAGATCGAGAGGGAGGGGCTAAGTTGGTACGGTCTTCAAAATACACCTTTGGCCACTAATAAGTATTACAATCTATTTATAAAACACACTAAAATTATTACATTATGGATACTCTTCGAGACAAATCAACGTATCAAATCTACATATACGATTTTCTTCAAACTAAATAGTTCAAAAAAAAATTCATATTCAAAGTTTTAAAAACTTTGACTTGCACGTAGTTCTTTCAAACAACATGCATTTGTAACTGGATGTAGTTTACAACTTGGAAACACAAAGTAGATTGGCAAACAATTGACTTCATACAGGACCGCTAAGGTAATGGCAAATTATTGAGAAATATTTGTATTTCATAAATAGATAGATGACGACATCTCCATCAAGCTAAGCATTTATATATTTCATTTTGTATCTACATGGTGGTGATTCTGAGGTATGGAAAGTGAAGATATGCAGTTGTCTACAGCTACGACAGTAACCAGACCAACTCCAAGCAAGACAGCACGGTTGATTCCAAAAGCTAGCTGTAGCATTGGCAGCTAACGTTTCAAGGAGTAGCTCTTCCCAGAAAACGCTTGGAACTTGGGATCGTCCTTCTTCGGAGGTTCATCCTCTTTTACAGGAGCCTGTTAAGAGCAATTAAACAGAAATCAGCAGCTACTCACATTATGTTTCCCATCAAAATGTCCGGCAGAATTTGGAACCACCAAATGGATGTAGCTCATGAACATAGTGAACCACTAAATGGATATATTTTAGCACGCAATTTGTACTCAAATATATTGAACTTGAAAAAAGTTTGAAAAATACCAGGTTGTCATTGGAGTAGAAAATACCTTTTGGGGCTCTTTGTTGTTGCTTGCATTTGAACCGAAAACAAGCTTTCCAGTTTTCTGGCGTGTGGAATTGCTAGTTCCTACAGATGACGGTGCTGCTGTTTGGTGATTTGCCCTTTTATTTGAATCTGAAGGTGAAGCTCGTGCAGCAGAAGGGACATCGAGTGCTTGTTGTTTTGAGGCTTTACCATCCAAGCGCTTTCCAAAACCAGTAAATGGTTTGAATTTTGGTTCATCTTCAACATCAGCGTCTTGATCTGGAGATTGCCAAAACAAAAATAGGTTTGAAAAGAGAAAATTACAGTTACCACCACGATACACCTTGCATTTCATGCACTTGACAGGCTGAATTTTTACACTCAAATACAAACAATGCAGAATCAAATAAATTTAGGGTAATAGAACCATCCCTTCAGCAGCGTATGAAAAAGTACCATTAGACAGCCAACAATATTTTGAAGTAGAGTCATAATAGATGTGTTACAAAAGCACAGAAAAAGAATGTTGCAATTAGCAAATTGGTAGGAGTGCTTGGTGCCTTTGATTCTTGCATTTGTTCCTATTATGGCTGTTGGTATGTTCTTCTTGTGTTGGGATTAGTCTTGTGCAAAATACTGGTTCACTTTCAAATGAAAATACTAGTGCACATAAATCCAGCTACTAGAATCTAGACTAGAAAGGAAGGACAATAAATTTATAAGAAAAGCTAAAAACTCAATTGCATTTGAAAGCTATGATTTTGTCAAAAGTAAAATACACACCTTCAGCTGAAGCCTTGCCTGCAGGAACTATGGGTTGCTGCTGTTTTTCGGGTTCTTTATAATCGAGAGGAGGTGCAAAGTCCACTTCACAGTCCGTCTCAATAATGCTAACCGCAGAAGCAGGCTTTGTTTCAACAATATCAATATAATATTGTTTGTTGTTGTAAGCTACCATGATGCTGTCACCAGTGGTCAAACAGGAAAAATTCCTTAGAGTTTTCTCCAGGCTGCAAAATTAGACAAGGCGTAAGGATGATAAATGACAAAAGGAATAAAGGGATTTTATAGATGTTGCTACAATTTTATCAGTTACTGACATGGCTTTTGGATTTGAGATGTCCAGAAAGTCAGTTGTGTGAGGTTGCAGCTTCACATATGTACCCTTAGGAAGGGTTGCATTCTTGACACGGACAGTATCACCCTCTTGAAGAAGCATGTTTTGCATCATCTAGAGATATATAAAAAGAGAAGAATTATATAATAAATCGGACCAAACATTTTCATTGGTAATATAACTGAAGGGAGTAGTATAAGTCCACTTGTGGTACATACCCAGTATGGCATGATGATCATGCCTTCTTCTGCAACAAACTCCAACACACCACAGTGTGAAATTCGCTGAGTGGAATCGTTGTGCAGCTCAAATAGCATAGGGTACTCGATGTGCAGTGAAGCTATTAAAATAAAACCAAACAATTAATGAATGTCTATTGCCTAAGAATGATCAAGTCAAGCCTAAGGTTTAATGGAGAAGGAGAAATCTAGATTGAGCTTACCCAGACGATCAAGGGCGGATGGTGGCATTATTACTGCATTGAAAAAAAAATTATACCAAAACTATGTTGTAAGATAGTGAAATAGGAGAGGGGAAGCCACAGGCTTACCTTTGTCTCCACCTTCTAGGTGCGGCTGGAGAAATAAAAAAATGGAAACATGGTTATATCCAATTCAGTATGTAAAAAATCCTAGGTATAAGCAAATGAAATTGATATCACAAAGGAGCAGGATACCTTGTCGAAAAAGGATGCTGGATAACAACGGTATGTTTGCTCAAAGTTACTCCCATGGTAACCATATCCACCGTAAAACTATACAAATAAATTTTTGTTAGTTAAGCATATGCACATACGTTATTTAGCAAAACAAGCAAAAAATAACACACATCTAAGACGAAACACAACTAATAATTTTATCAGTGGCATCAGTTAATAAAAAAGCTGCTGGAAGCAAAAAAATGAAATAGAACAAACATACAAGAAATACAAACACTGCAGCTATCACATTAAAAAAAAGGTAACCACACATTTAACCTACAAAATTATAGGCATTTGCGCTTCCTTTGTTGGTATGAAGGTCTAAAAGACTAAAACTTTGTGCCATTGACTTCAAATAGTTGTGTTACTTGACACGGGTGCAGGTGTCAGAGTCCGACTCAGGTGCGGGTGTCTGATTCAGCAAAAAAAAAAAAAAATTGGACACCAAATACCACTTGGAATTCAACACGGGTGTCAGAATCCGACACGGGTGCGCGGGTGCTCGACTCGGTAAAAATTTTAGGACTTGGGTGTCCGAGTAACACTGTCAAATAGTCGGCAAGTTCCCCACCGCTATTATTTGATCTTCAAACATCAGGTCAACAAATACAGGGAATGCTGCCTAGTTAGTCATTTTTTATTGCAGAAATTTAAACCATCACAACTTTTTTGTGTGGACTTCTTGAATTAATTTGAAAGCATTTAATCAAAAAGGGACAAAATACACATACAGGAAGGAATGATGAAGTGCTATACTTCATTACAGTATCAGCGCATTCAGCATAACATGTAACCTCAGGAAAGCATTGTGTACTAAAGCGTATTCAATATGAAAATGAAATGCATTAGCCTGTAGTTATCTTGGGGGTGACCAAGCAGTTTTAATGTTTTCATAGCATGGTCAGACAGACAATGGCTTACACAAATTTAAAAGATCCTTTTGAGAGTTGCAATAATTAGTACTATCTATCAAATGCGACACTTGATCCACTGACTGAGCATGGCTGAACTAGTTTGCTGAACAACTTCAGGGAGGCATGAAGAAGAACTATGAACATTCATTACGTCAGATATTCTAATGAAACTCTGTAAAGGACAGAATTTAGTCACTTAAACAATGACATAATATTGATGGCATTGACTACAAATATAAAAAAATTTTGAATGGAAGTTCAGGTGATGCATACCATCTTAGCGTGGAACTTGGCTTCAACTTCTCACTGGACCTGTTATCTGCAAATATAAACAGAAAGGTGTAAGAACGTAATTATTCATGTTGCCGAAGATCAATTTTTTTTCTCCAAAGTGGAAGCTAAACTAAGTTGACAGGAATTTAAAACTTTTAGCTGGTTCTCCCAAGGATCTCAATCAAATTGCCCAAAATCATCAAGATTGGAACTTTCCCCACGAACCAACCAACACCAACACAGATACTGTTAATTAACATCACAACAAAACCTAGAACCGAAACACAGCAAGCTGGCAGTATGAACTGAATCACTTGGAAAGAAGAAAAAAAGCACAAACTCGATCGATCCCGACCGACAGTTCGTGGAGACGAGACGAAACAACAGAAGTCGCCGCGCGATGCGGCAACCGAGGAGAAGAGAGCCGCTTATGAAGGCGTGAGGGCGAGCTCGAACAGATTGGGGTTGGGAATTCCGAATGCGGGGTGGAGAGAAGAGATCACCGCGGAAAGGGGTTGGATTCGGATTGGGGTCGCGTAAGGTTCCAGCGGAGGAATCCAGGTGTGGGGGAGAGGAGAGGCCGAGAGAGCTGCGTGGGGCGTGGGGTGGCCGTGTGAGGAACCGGGACTCTCGACTCCCAAGTCCCAAGCAACTGACGTCGAGACGGGCCCGTAAACCCAAAATGAGAATAGTGGAGGATCGTGGGCTGTAGCCATGAGAAACGCGCGTAGTTGCAGCCCAACAATAGCTATGTAAACCCGACCGCAATCGAGTAGTGGATTTCTCCTCTGTTTGTGAGACTCCAAAATGATTTGTGGCGGCTCCAGGGAGGACTGAAGCAGCCGAAGAAAGTAGGGCGGCAATGATGCAGAACTGTATACTACTAGAAAACAAATACAGCTCAATAATTGAGTGTGCAACAAGGGAAGATCTAGGGCCTACATGTCCATTATCCGCTTTCCTACGGTCTTGTTTTTTATGGCTGAAAAACAACAATAGATTATAATCTAAAATTTGAGAGCCATTGAAAAGAGGTTTGAAGGGGCTAAAAAATATTTTAAATAATTTTACAAGTTTTAAGAAAAATAAAAAATAGTTACAAAGTGTTTGAGCGTTTGTCTCGAAAAAAATAACAGATTTTCAACTGTATCATTTTAATTTTTTTTTGACATAGTATCATTTTAATTTTAGTTTAACCTGAAGTCTGAATCAGCTTCGAGTTTGGATCTGAACCAGAGAAGGTAAAAACAACGAGTGAAAGGTGAAAAACCGCGGCAAAGAGGCAAGGCACGTGGGAAAACATAACGGCACTCTGTGGCTTCGTCCAGAACTGCATCGTACTGTGGCAATCATGCCAACGTACTCGCCTGCAGAGGGAAAAAAACATGCTGCCAAGCGGTTCCACCGGCCAGTGGCATAGCTGCACCACCACGGACTGATTGCCCTCGTTGTTGGCTCCCAATAATTCTAGATACTGGCAGCAAAATTTACTGCGTCATGTGAAGTTCAGGGCAAAGATTTACGCTTGGTGTTGGTCGTCTCTCGAGCCGGCTGCTCCTGCACCTGCAGCCAGCCACATGGTAAGAGTCGTCATCGTGTTGCTAGTAGAAATATAGAAGAGAAATTGCAGATGCAGCAGTATTACCATGTTGTTGGTTGGTGACTCGCCTTCGGTTTGTTTAGACCATCTCCAATACTACTGCATACATCCATAAAAATTGCTATTTTTATTTTCACTTCTTTGTGATGTATGATATTTTTGAACTGTGTTTTCGAGTCTGTGTGGTTGTAAGAGCATCCATAATTAGAGCTCTATCTCTATTTTCTTTCTATTTCACACTAAAATTCTTTCACACTTTATACTACACTTTAAAAGATTTTTCTTCTCTCCAGCAGACCCTCTATCTCTAAAACACTATTTCTACGTGCAGTGTCTGTTACGGATGCTCTAATTATGGATTATCTAAAAAATAAAAAATATTACTGCGTACATGTTACATGCTACTTGTTCAGGGATTCGTAGAATCGTAGGTCAAGATCCCCGCCGAACTGCTACACGCTAGGACGCACCGCTGGTGAGTGACTGATGCCATCTGGCTGACAAGATGCCATAGGTTCGTTGCATTCTCTCCTCTACTACTCGCAGTCCCACTCACCAGGTCTCAAGCTGGGAGAACTCGCATTGCTACTACTTTAAAAACTGTGTGGCTTGACTGGCATCCCGAGCTACGTGCAGGTCTACTCGCTTCAGGACAAGCTGTCAGAGTCGGAGATAGAAAGGAGAGCAGTGGCAGTCCGAGTGCGTGTTAGTCGTGCAGCTCTTGGCTATGCTTGATGACTACTAGTACATCACTACACTCGAAGTATTGAACTGAATGCTCTTGTGGCAGAGATGAATGATGGTGGGTGGCGAGTGCTCCGGTGATCATGGCGGTCTTCAGTTCGCAGAACACCATGCACACTGACGGTTCATCCGCGGGTTGATCTCGAATGGGAAATACGCCATGCTTTACGCGTGTGCTCCAGTATCTGACAACGGTTGAGTATCTGTCGCAACGACTTAGAGCATCACAGCAGTAGTGCTATATGCACCGTAGCGCTGACGTTGCGAGGATAAAGTTTCTGTTGAAGTGAAGGAATCTTTTAGAGTATAGTGTAAAGTGTGAAGGAATTTTAGAGGGATGGAGAGAGAAAATAAAGATAGAGTAATTGGTGTGGATGCTCTTAGGGCATACCCAGCAGCTTCTCTATTTCTGGGTCTCTATATTTTCTAATACTACTTTATCTAAAAAGATTCTATCTCTATAACTCATCCATCTCCAGCAGCATCTCTATACTAAAAAGATTTTATTAGTTTGTCATAACAGACTCTAACCGCCGTATTCGTGTACGGTTCACGTGTATATATAGGACTTATGTACGTACGATGCGTAGTAGGGATTAAGCTTTTTTATTAGAAAAAATAATTTATGGCATCTCGCGATGCAAACATTTATTAAATAATAATAAGTGAATTGAACAATGAAATAAAAAATGGTCACGAGTGGCTTCCAGGGCAAGCCACATGCTGTTCACAATGATTGGTCCCAAAAATTTTTAAAATATAGTCCACTGACTTGCCCTGGAAGATTGATGCAGGTGAGGTGCCTTCCCTTAGAAGCTACCTGTTTGATGCTTCCGTGAAGGCTCAGGTGCCTATAAATGAGCCCATCGTTCACTTCAACCCTATCCCTTCTCATCTCTGAATCAAATGAGTAAACCAGTGAAATGTCGAGGAGGCCTGCCATTAGGGAGCTCCTCTTGGGAGATCTCGGTCCTCGAAAGCAGCATATGTCGTAGTAGTTGCGGCCGCGGAGGAAGAGGAAGAAGAAGAGTCTCAATCCAGTAGTCGGGGCGGTTCGGTGCCTGGCCGACGGTTCATCGATCGCAATAGGGCGGAAGGTCATCTCAGCCTATACAATGACTACTTCGCCGACAACCCGGTCTACGACAAAACCATATTTCGCAGGACTGAGGCGTTATGAGTATGTCACCATGTAGGGAATAGCAATAAGGGTCTTTTTGCCGCTAAAATATGTACATTTCTTGCTTCTTTAGGTTTTGAATGAGGCGTTCTCTTTTTCTTCGCATTCTTCAAACGGTTGAAGAACATGAGCCGTACTTCCAGCAGAAGAGAAACAGTGCTGGAACACTAGGTGCCTCCGCGCTGCAAAAGGTGACGGCGGCATTCCGTATGATTTCATACGAGGTGGCGGCCGATGCTCTAGATGAGTACGTTCGACTCGCCGAGCCTACTATCCTCGAGAGCACAAAGCTATTTGCAAAAACTATTGTGGGCATTTTCGGCGATGAGTACCTTCGGCAGCCTAACGCCGAGGACACTGCCTGACTCCTTGCCATTAGGGAGCAACGTGGATTCCCAAAAATGCTAGGCAGTATAGACTGCATGCACTGGGAATGGAAGAATTGCCCCACGGCATGGCACGGGTCGCACACGGGGCATGCTAATGCGCCGACCTTGATCTTGGAGGCCGTTGCTTCCCATGACCTTTGGATTTGGCATTCTTTTTTTTTGGAATGGTCAGCTCTAACAACGACATCAATATTTTGCAACGCTCTCCTGTGTTTGGTAGGTTGGTGAAAGGTCTTGCTCCAGAGGTCACGTATGACGTCAATGGACATACGTACAACATGGGATATTATCTAGCTGATGGCATTTACCCGGAGTGGGCGCCATTTGTTAAGGCCATACCAGGCCCACAAGGCAACAAGAGGAAGTTTTTCTCACGAGTTCAAATGACTACGCGGAAGGACGTCGAACGTGCTTTCGGGGTACTTCAAGCTCGCTTCCACATAGTGCAGGGTCCAACAAGGTTCTGGGAGCCTGAAACCCTTCATGACATCATGACTGCGTGCATAATAATGCACAACATGATCGTCGAAGACGAGAGGGATATATATTCACCCGATTGGAACTATGACGGCCTCGAAGCTTTGGTGGCTCCTTCCCGAGATGTCAACCCCTCGGTCGAAAGTTACATTGCAAGGTACGAGGGTATTAGAAACCGTCAGACCCACCACCAACTACGGGAAGACCTAGTGGAACACATGTGGCAGTACCATGGATCGCAGTAGGCTTGTGTTGACTCCTATCTGTATTTGTGTCATGTTGTTGTATGTAGTTCCCTTTTGGGCACTACGTTGTATCGCTGTTGTACTCTGCATGTTTCGTGTAACCCATGTGGAAGTACTTTAATTAAGATGTCAATGTTGTGCTTGCTCCACGTCCACAAGCATTTGAAATGAGTTCGCAATTCTAATTTTTCCACAGCATCGGGGCCGGCCAGAGTAGTAGTAGTCCGATTCTTTGAACCCAAACACTATAAGCACATTTGCAATAAATCCCCCCAACGCTAAACTTCACAGACGATACACTTCATAGATTCCAAATAATGCAAAACTGTTTTCAGGGTCTATTAGGGAAACACCATCTCTCTCTTGACATACTATGTATTACAGATGTTGTGAACAAATGCAAGTGTATATTCAGTAGAGGCCAACTATAGATGACTACAAAATTATTTGTTATATGTCGATGTTAATTGAGGGCTGAAATCGAGCTGAAACAATCTGCTCACAAATGGAAAAAAAAAGCAGCATGATTTCACTAGTACCTGATCATTCCTGGGGCAATATCATGCATACATCATTACAACATAGTGGATGTCTACAAGTAATGAGCCTATGAAAAACTACTAGCATCACTTCCAACCAGCTTTACGCAGACCTGATTTTGTGGTCAGGACAGTCAACAAAATCCATCTATAAGGAACTCGACATACACAAGCTGCACATACATCCAGCCAGGCATAACAAACCGACAAACTTACAGAAATGTATTGATTTCTGTTAAAAAAATCAGATGCACATTGTCACAGCCACCCAACGATACCAACCTGCAGAAATGGATTGATTTCATAAACAGATAAGATGCACATCGTGACATAAACTGGAGATACAAGGAATAATAGTCAAGAAGTCGGGGCCACAAGAAGGCCAACAGTCATTTGAAACATTATAACAACGAGTCTAATAACCCTAGGGTGTTTACAGCCACTTTCATCTCAATGGCTTCTTCAGGGATTCGATCGGTTTAGTCGCTTCGCGAGTATTTCACCCTGCAGTATGGTGTAATACTGTCGCTGGGTGTCGGTCATGGAACTCAAATCCATGGACATGATTCTCTCCTGCTGCTCCCTTTCTATCCTCTTCTCCTTACGCTGCCGAATGGCTAGCGCCTCTCGTTTAAGCATCCTGGTTTCCTCCTCTGCTTGCAGGAACGTGTTCATCAAACTAGCCCGTTGGGCCATCTCGCTTCGCATGTCACCCCGCAATTCTGAGATTAGGTTCGCGTACCTACTACTGCCCGAGGTTGACCCACCCGCGCTGCACGACCTAGCCTTCGCCCTCTTTCTCCCAATTGGCCTCTCCAACACTGTGTCGTCATCCCCTTGTAGGACATCATTCGATCCAATGGGTGCACCGGAAGACCCTGGCGTCGAGGTAGCACTAGTCTTTTGCTTCTTCCCATGATTGGACGCATAGTTTACCCATTTAGACTGATTATGAAGGAGCTCCCAAACACGAATCATCTGGAAGTCCTTCTTCTCTTCGGCTTTGTAAAGAGCAAGAGCATCAATGAACTGCAAAGATGCAAATGAATTGTGTTTACGATATGTATGATAGGGTAACACCATAAAGAAGGAAAACTGGGTTGTGTACCATGTCCTTGTCGGTCTTCCCACTTTCATTCCGGTTCTTCATACGATCGTAACACCCACTCATCTTGCTTACTTCACGATTGATGACACCCCACCTCTGAAGAAGAGACTTTTTTGTTCTCTCTGAGGTGAACGTCTTGTTCGCATTATAGTACTGGAAAATACTCGTCCAGTAACTATCTTTGCTCTGATCAATTCCGACAATGGGGTCTTGGCTCACATTTAGCCAGGCCGCAGCCAGTAAATAGTCCTCCGAGGCAGTGAAGTTTGTAGTCCTACCCTTGCCTGTCGTGCCCTGGCTTGGTTCAACCTCCTCAGACTGAACTTGAAGGGTCGGACTCCCCTCAACCGAACCTTCTATAGACTGCCATAGCAGGGAGTCAGAACGCCCACTTAAAAAGTCTGCGTACTGTGATTCCATTGCTGACCTGCGCAATAATATATGTACATTCCAAATAAATTGTCCATTTAGTGAGCTATGGTTGCATGCTGCACCCTACGTTTTGACGTGACGGTGCGCTATACGAATAGAGCCGATCTGAATTAATGTACAAAATGTAAACAGTGCAACATTCAATCAGATCAGGACAACCAAGGTTTTCCCTGTCCTGTTACAACCGTTTACAGGTACATAGTTGAACAACAAGCAAGCACAACGGATGGTATTTCTACCAGACAGTTTGAATGCTCATCTTATTAGGTACTAGGTTGGTGAACCCACCAACTATGACATATCTAGTTCCTACAGTCAGCCTCTTCACATCCGAGGTGAAGCGTTCTCGCTGTTGTAACCGAAGTTCTCATCGTCGGTGTTGTAGCCAAAGAACTCGTAGTCATCTTGGGGGGGAGGCTGTAATCCATGGGGATGCATTCATCTGGGCTCACATCACGCTCCGGGCTAGTCACGAAAGGTTGCAACTGTCCACGAAGAGTACCGCTCGCCATCTCCGCCAATGCGGCTCTGCCATCGAGGACGATCTCTTTAAGCCTTCCCGCAATAGCCTCAACGTTGAGCAGGGTACAATTGAAGGAGCTGCTCGTACCATAGCTCCCTGGCTCCAGGTTTCCTTCCACTAATTCCTTCAAGGCTCTGGCAGCATCTTCCATCTGACCCACTGTCGCCTCCAAAACTTTGGCAGCATTGGTCCCATCGCCTTCCATCTGACCAAAGCAAGCATTTCATGCTTCATGCTGCTATAGGTACAATTCATTATGAATTCACCATAAGTACATC
This sequence comes from Olyra latifolia, assembly GCA_036346145.1. Taxonomy (NCBI): domain Eukaryota; kingdom Viridiplantae; phylum Streptophyta; class Magnoliopsida; order Poales; family Poaceae; genus Olyra; species Olyra latifolia. The sequence continues at coordinate 11,375,350 of CM070526.1, forward strand.
ACCAATTTAAGGTGGTATGGTAAACACCTTTCCTAGTTACTATGCCGTAGGCATGTTCAATTCTGTCTGTCTATGAACATGTTCACTATGTTCAATTCTAAAAAGTTTTGCACTAGTTATGTGGTACTAACTACTGCCAAATTATCTATGTCTCGGTTGCTAATGCCAAGCCACATAGTCACATCAATTAAATGGCCTAGCATTACTCTAATTTAATCAAGGAAGAACCTCTAATATCCATCTCCCCTTGCATATTCCGTAGTGTAACTGATAGCAGCAAAAATCTTAAATGAACACTTCAATTACAGCAACAAACTGGTGGCAATGCAGCATTTTTTATGGGATCTTCATTTATCCCAAAGTTTGATACATGGAAATGCATGAACTGTGATTGATTTCACTGATTTCAGTATATGCATGAATTGTCACTTACAATCTATTCAATTGTCACTAATTTATAGTTATATGCATTTGTAATAAAGTTTGCTACCGCAAGGTCATACTAAACGTGTAGCTCACGCAGACATTCCGAGATTGAATATGACATATACATGGGCATTGGACAATCATAGCAATGTTGCCTCAATTTTACCAAAATGATCAATAACACTAAAACATGCAGGTATTGATGCTTCCACCTAACATGCAAGAATTACGCAAAATGCAGGTATTGATGCTTCCACCTAACAACAGAAATAGGTTTGATGTTTAAAAATGGTCACCACAATCTGATGCAAAATTTGGCACAAAAACACAACAATCTGATGCAAAATGCTCAAGAAACATGCAGGTATTTTTAACCAAATTCACGAGGTCCAGTGCGGCACAGCTCGGGCCGGCACTGGAATTTAGATCTGGCGGTGCGGAGGTCGGCGGCCGCGGATCCCCCGCAGTCCTATGCGGACAAGCTCGGCCAGCGCTGGAGGCCAGTATGCAAGAGGGGCGAGGCCGCCAATGCAAGGATCTATGATCTACAAGCATGGAAATCAAGTCGTACCTCTGATTCGACGAGCTTGCGGACACCGGCGAGGAACTGAACGGCGGGGGCGCCTCTAGGTTTCCGACCTCGTCCCTTCGATGCGCAAACGGGCCGTCGGTCGACGTTCCGCTCCCTGGATCTAACCAACCTCCAGACGAACGTGCCGCACGCCGCCACCGACGGAGACGAGGCCGCTCCAGCCGCTCCTCGCTCCTGGGTTGCCCACTCGCCGTTTTCGCCCGGCCGCGAGAGCAACCGCTGCTACCTCCTCGCCTCGGACTCGGCACCGATGCGGACCATCCGCCTGCACGGCATTTTTGGAGACCGAACGCCCGTTCCCTATCTGCTAATCGCCGGATGGAGAAGCTGCTGGGTCGCCGCATCACGGCTAATGCAGGCCACATCACTGTGCACAGCGCGGGTACAATGTTTTAGGGACACTGTTGGGTATGCCCTTAGACTATTTCCGACCATTTTTCCATGGTTTCTTTCCTTCCCTATTCACTTCCTCCGTATTCGTTTCCTTTGTTTTTCACCGTCTTCAGCAGCATCCCTTCGAAAAAATGCTACAGAGAAAGGAGAAAGAATCCATTCTGAAGTGAATCTCGTCAGGAATTTCGTCCGTGAAGAGAAACCGTTGGAGATGGTCAAAAACATCTCCATCCATTTTTCCTTTATTTCATTATATTCTCATGTTTTCTCTTTCATATTCATTTTCTTCATTTTCTACCATCTCCAACAGCATCGTTTCAAAAGCCTTTTAAAGTGAATAATATAGAGAAAAGAGAGAAAATCTCTTTCTTAAAAGAATGGAAAAGAGAATCTCTCCAGAAAAGAAACGGTGAAAGAAATCTGTTAAAATGTTGAAAGAAAAGATTCTCTTTGTAACGGCAATGTGTCCCATGACAGGACTCTGCTGGAGAACTCTGCTGGAGATGGTCTGATAACAGACATGCTATGAGGAAAAAACTGTAGGGGCGTTTCAACCCATCCTGATGGCGCATTCATTCCTGGACGTTCAGGCTTCAGATGTGTCCTGCTCCTGCCCACAAATGCCATGCGCTTCAATGCACCTTAAAGTTTATGATTCATACATACATTGTCCTCAGAGATAAAAAATAGCTCATAATCCTTGCATTTAGTGGTATAATACGGTCCCTAATTACGCAATGGTGCGCACGAGGCCGTGCGCCGAATCAGGGGCTAAGAGTAGGACAGTAGTATTTAGGAGCTCTGGGGCTCAAGCCAAGTACAACGGCACCAAGATCTCACATCAGTTGCCAAACAAGCGTCCAGCACGGGTGGGCAGTCAAGCCAGTACACTGTACTGACAAAGCATCTCTTTCTCCAATTGCCAAAGGAAAGGCGAAGCACCACACAAAGATGGATAATAATGCATCCATGATCCACCTCCATCCAGACAAAAGATAAGCAGGGTCCCCGGCCCTCTCATCATCCAGGTAGGTATATATCTAGTATATATGCATGATAAACTATCCTTTCCATTCCACGCAGAGGAAAAAGAAAAAGTTACGAAGCATCGTCGCCCATCCTGATCTTGAACCAATCGAGAATTCGAGATAGCAAAATGCAGACAGATTGTACATCGCAACACTTCACTGCAAGAGATGTAGCTAGCCATGAGATTAAAAAAACAAGATCCGGAGAAGCCAAGCAGGCCCCTCCACGAATCAATTTCCTACGCAGACAGAGTACAGGGTACAGAGAGGGGAGCAGCCAAGAAATAGATGGTGGCCAGGAGCAGCCAGATCCTGCATTCGTAGCCGTTGCGGTGGGAGTGAGCCCCACATGCACGCCACAGTGCCACTGCCGCCTCCGGGACATGGATGGATGCCATGGCAGCGTCGTGCTGCGCCAAGAACCACATGGCTCTCCGCCTCCCGGCACTGACACGGCACCTCCCCAACGGCTACTTCCCCCATTGCTTGGGCCAGCCTCCTTTCTTGGCGGGAAATGTCGGGGGTTCTGGCTCCCGGGCCTCACATGTCAGTTTGACCGTCGACATCGCACGCACGCAGGCTGGCTGAGAATGAGATGGACTAATCTGAACTAAGGAAAGAATTAGAGGTAAATGGAACGAGGCACAGCTGGAGTGGATCGGAGAATGCCGGCCGGGGGGGTGCCGGGGATCACGCCGGAGATGGCTGGGAGGTGGGGTCGGCGGAGGACGGGATGTCCGGGCCGACGCGGCAGCCCTCGAGCATGAACACCACGTCGCCCATGGCAGGGCGGTCCAGCGGGTCGGGCGCGGTGCAGAGCAGACCGACCTTGATCCCCAGCAGGAACTCCTCCCACTCCGACGACTCCGGGTCGAGCTCCAGCAGGCCCGGCTCGAGCAGCTCGGCCACCGCCCCGCGCTGCAGCTGCCGCTTCACCCACTTCACGATGTCCTCGTCCTCCCCGGCGAACATGCCGGGGCGCCGCCCGGTGAGCAGCTCCAGAAGCACGATGCCGAAGCTGCAGACGTCGCCTTCTCGCGTGGCCTGTCCAGAGGCCGCCGCGTCTGGGGCGACGTAGCCGAGCGAACCAACCTGTGTCGTGGCCGATGTAGACGCAGCCGCGGCTGCTGCGGCGGCACCGGCGGTCACCACCATTGGCTCCAGCCCGAAGTCGGACAGGTGCGGCTCGAAGTCGGCGTCGAAAAGGATGTTCTGTGGCTTGACGTCGCCGTGGACGACACCGGACTGGTGAAGAAACGCAAGGCCACGGGCAACGCCGAGGGCGATGAGGTGCCTCATTGGCCAATTCAGGATGTGGCCGTCTTGGTGGGACGCTTCTTGGAGCAATGTGGCCAGGTTGCCGTTGGGCATGTAGTCGTAGACCAGCAGTCGAACATCTGGCGGCGGCCCGGCGTAGTAGCCACGGAGGACGGTGAGATTCCTGTGCTTCACCTTGCCGAGAGACTCCGCCTCTTTCCTGAACGAGCCTTCCTCGATCACCACGGCGCCATCAGCGGAGGTGGAAGGAAGCCGTAGGATGGACAGCACGGTGCCGTCGCTGTAACACGCCTTGAACACGAGACCATGGCGGCCACGGCTGAGCACATTCTCCTCGTCAAACTGCCGCGTCGCCTCCACCGTGTCAGCGTAGGTGATCCGGGAGTTGAACATGATCAGCTTCGGCTGGCTGACACCGTTCTCCGTGCTTGTGCCACTCGACCCACTTCCCCGCCCAGGGCTGCGCCGCCTCTTCTTGACGCCGTCGCGCCTCTCAACGAACCGGCGCCTCCACCGCAGCAAGCTGAACACACAGCAGCAGCAGAACAGCACCAAGAGCAGCACCGCAGCAGCCACCACACCAATCAGCAGAGCCAGGCGCTGCAGCCTCTGCCGCCTCCGGCGCCGCCTGTACTCACTACACTCATTGTCCAATGGCGGGCCGCACAAGTCCGGGTTGGAAGCAAATGCCGACTGGGTGCCAAACCGAGAGCCGATGATCGCCGGTATCTCGCCGTCGAGGCCATTGTGCGACACGTTGAATGATATCAGGCCTGGAATCTGAGCCAATGAAGCAGGGATGCTGCCGGTGAGGTTGTTGGACGACAAGTCGAGTGTCTGTAGCTTCGATAGGTTGGCGAAGGAGGCCGGTATCTCGCCGCCGAGATGGTTGTCATCAAGCTTGAGAGTGGCAAGTGACGAGCAATTGGAAATCTCCCGCCGTATCTTGCCGGATAGCTGATTGTGGCTCAGGTCAAGCTCCTCCAGCACGCCAAGGCGCGAGAGATCACTCGGGATTGGACCGGTCAGCTGGTTGTCCGCGAGTTCAAGCACGGTGAGGTTGGAACAATTGGCGAGCTCAGCGGGCACCTCCCCGGAGATGCGGTTGTGAGAGGCCGAGAGCACCTGCAGTGATGGCAAGTACCCGTAGGTAGCCGGGATTGACCCCGTGAAAGAATTCACAGAGAGATTGAGTTGTTGCAGGCTCCACAGGCTGCTGAACCCTTCCGGAACATCGCCGGAGAACGAGTTGCTGGCGAGCGACACATGCTGCAGCTCCGGCAAACCGAAAAGCTCTGCGGGGAGATTGCCTGAGAGGTTCTTCTGGCCAGAGAGGTCAAGAACTCGCAAGTTCAGCAGGTTGCCAATGGTCGACGGAATGCGGCCGGAGAAGGCGTTGCCGCTCAAATTTAAACTCTGGAGAGCAGACAGGCCGCCAATGCCAGGAGGTATCTCGCCGGCGAGTTTGTTGCCGGAAAGGTCCAAGAACGTCAGATTCGCCAGCGAGAAGAGCTCACCAGGCAGGCCACCACCCAGCCGGTTCCTCGGTATGGACAATGCTTCCAGCCACGAGAGGTTCCCCAAAGTGGCCGGAATCTGGCCCGAGAAAGTGTTCCCACCAAGATAGACCTCTCTGAGCCGCCGGAGGCCGCCAAGAGCATCAGGCACTTCCGTCGAGAAGCGGTTGTCCTCGAGATCAAGCACCTGGAGCGCGCCGCATCTGCCAATCTCCGCGGGCACGGTGCCAGTGAATGCATTGCCGCCAAGACGCAGCTCCTGCAGCGCAGTGAGCTGCCCGACTGACGGCGGCACATCGCCGGTGAACGCATTGCCAGAAAGGTCGAGCACCGTTAATCCCGGAGCCCCGGCGAGCCACGTCGGGAACGGACCGCCCAGTTTGTTGTCCCTCAAGTCCACCAATTGGAGATCCTTGCCGAGCCCACCCGGCACGTCTACCTGCGAGAACTCGTTGCCACCGAGCTGCACGATGCGCAGCGACGAGTTTCCCTCGCCGCCGAACGCCGCGGCCGGGATGGCACCGGAGAGCCGGTTCCGCGCCACCGAAAGAATCTGCAGCGAGGGGATCGCCGCGACCGCGGCGGGCAAGATGCCGCGGAGCGCATTCCCCTGCAGGCTCAGGTGGAGCAACGCCGAGCAGTTGGCCAGCGCCGATGGGATGGTTCCTTCAAGAAGGTTTCCGTCCAGCCAGAGGAACTGCAGACCCTGCAAGGTTCCAAGCGACGCCGGAACTGTCCCCCGGAGGCGGTTGAACGACAGGTTCAAGAACTGGAGGTTCGTCGCCGACGCGCTAATGTTGGTCGGGATGGTGCCGGACAAGGCATTGGAGGAGAGGTCGAGGTACTTCAAGTTGGGAGGAAATGAAGCAGGGACGGGACCGGACAGGAGGTTACCGGACACGTCGAAGGTCTGGAGGTTGGTGAGGTTAGCGAGGAAGGACGGAGCAATGGGGCCGGAGAGGGAGTTGTACTGGAGGAAGACGGAGCGGAGGGAGGAGATGCGGGAGAGAGACGCCGGGATGGTGCCGGAGAGCGAGTTGGACCTGAGGCTGAGCTTCTCGAGGTACTGGAGCGACGCCAGCGCCGGGGAGACGGAGCCCTCCAGGCGGAGCCGAGGGAGCAGCAGCTCGACGACGCGGCCGGTGCCGGGCGCGCACGCGACGCCGCGCCAGGAGCAGGGCGCGGACGGCGAGGCCGCGTCCCACCCGGACATGGCAGCGTAGGGGTCGCGCAGCCCGCGGCGGAACGCGAGGAGCCCATCGATCTCCGCCTGCACCTCCGCCGTCCGCGCCACCGGCGGCGACGGCGGCGCGGGCGAGGGCGCCGGCAGCGCGAACTGCGCCGGCAGCAGCAGCATGACGAGCAGGAACAGCAGCCGTGGCGGCGGCATCGCGGGAGCCAGAGAGCAGCAGAAACGGAGGCGGGGGAAAAGAACCCTTCTTTTTCTCGCGGTCTTATCAGCCTGACTGCGTTGGCATTCAGGCTTTCATGGCGATGGAGAGGGGAGCAGAGCGAGGAGGAGCGAGAGAACTTGCGTTTGCATTTGCAGAAGAGGGAAGGAGAGAGAAAAAGAGGGGCTTTGGTTGCGACTTGCGAGGTTTTGGACGGGTTTGGGTGGGTTTCGAGGCAGTTTTTTTTTTACTCGTGTTTTCTGCTGCGCTCTCGTCGCACTCGCATAGAATGGCGTTAAAGTTGGGTAGACTGGCACCGCAGCGCATGCAAAAGCGCGCTTTATGAGGGTGCTTAGTGAACGTTAAGCGCGCTTTACCACAGGCTGTCAACGCGGTTAATGCCTTTTTTTACTGAGGCTCTCCCACGGCGCCGACCGGTGGGTCCGGGGGTAAACTGGACGCAGGGTGGTCGTGGTGGGCCCGCTATGTCTGGGCGGCAAAGGTTTCGTTTGTAAAGTGATGCGTGTTGCTGGATTAGAGCAGCGGATGGATCATAGATGGATGGTGACTGTTTTAGGAACATCAGGGGTTGGTGAGTACATACACTGGTGCACGACATCTTTGCAAGAACAGTGCACGACATGTTGACTGGGCTCGCCGTGCCACGTATGGCGTGCTTCCGGGTCATAGGCATGGTTGCGCTCTCAATTGGCATTTGCTAATGCAGCTTCGTGCTTTTTGCTGCTAAACTCTTATGGACGTGTGGTTGTCTTCTCCACCCGACCAAGCCTGCTCGCCGTAGCCAGGCTTGGTGGAGCCTGGACGAGCTCGTGCAGGGCGCCGTTTGGTTGCCCTACACAAGCTAAGCTAGACTACCTCGAGTGGATGTTTGGTTGCCCGCGTGGCCTGAGCTCCGGCGAACTCTTCCCCGTACTCCCCGAGCTCGCCACCACCGGACCGTCCTCCCCTGAGCTTGTCGCCGCCGGACCGTCCTTCCCCGAGGTCGCCGCCGCCGGATTTGGGCTCCCCTGAGCTCGCCATCATCGGATCCGAGCTCCCTGAGCCGCTCTGCCACAGGATCCTACCTCCCCAAGCCACACTGTCGTCGAATCCAGCTGCCTGAGCGTCGTCGTGGCCTCGCCGGAGCGTCGCGGCTCCATCTCGTGCAGAGCACCAGCCAAGCTAGGCTCTGGGGAAACGCTCGACTCCTTCGTTTCTCCACAGCCTGGCCAGCACAGTGATTTGGCACCCACGGGGCCTAGCTCCGTCCGCGATGCAGCCAACCAAATGAGCGTAAGCTGGCTCGCGCGGGCCTAACCAGGCTGCGTGCGGGTAACCAAACACGTCCTATGTGCCATGAAGAGATATGCTAGTTAGAGCAAAGAAAATTGACAATATACCATTCCACGGAGTTGGATTCATTGTTATGTCATCCTCAAGATGTGTTAATTTTTACGTGTCACACTCCTGTCACTTCGTTTCTTTACCATATTCATACTTTTTAAAATTATTTTGGGTAATTCTCCCTTCATCATGCACACGAAATAACCTTGCTACCACATCTTCTTCTTCCTTCTTGTCCCTTCCCCTCTCTCTGGCATAGGCCAAGTCGCCATCATGACCCCTCCTTTTCTCCAACTCTCTCTCTCTCTCTCTCTCCCTCGCCTAGTGTTGTCTCGGTCCAACCCATCGCCATTGCTACGCCTCCGAGTGATAGCCGCCAGGACGCCGTGTCACCCAATACCGTTGTCATCATCAACTTCAACCACCATACCACTTAGTGTGTGTCACCGACGACCTGTCGTCCTGCGTCCAACCCCTTCGGCATCTCTACCCATGCAAATTTGTGTCAACCTCCACTCTCTAGACACTGTGCCATCTGACACTAGCGTCACCGACTCGCCATTGTCCTCGTTGCCTGTCACCACCTTGTCCTCGTCATCGGATGCTGCCACACCATCGTCTTTATCGTGCCACCCCTCATCACCAATAGTTAAGCCAAACCGCCGAGCTTTGGCTAGGGAGCTTGTTGTCGGCTGTGACCGGGGAAGTCGTTGGCGGGAGGTCGTGAGCTCGAGAGGGACGTCGGCGGGGAGGAGGAAGGAGAGATTAGGAGGCCAGGGTTGAAGATGGATAAAAGGTCATTTCGTGTGCCTATTAAGGGGAAAAGGCTAAAATAGCAAATAAACGAAGTGGCAACATGGAAAGTGGCATTTTAAACAAGTGTCTCTTGAGTATGGCATATTGATGAATCCCATTCTGCGGAGTGGCATATTGTCAATTTTCTTAGTCAGAACATCCAGAGTGCAGCCTCTAAGGCTGCCTCTAAACACTTTCGCTCTTACTTAGGCAGTCTCTAATCACTGTGACACTGTTTGGTGTTGGTTCTTAGCTAGAGGCTATCTCTAAGCATTTCTTGCTTGCATGACCCCACTTGTAAGTTATATTATATGCTATTGATATTTATTCTTACTATATACGTGGGCTCCACCTTAAAGTTTACTGCAACCTCTAAGCAATGTGGGGAGGGGGTGTGCTATGCGTTAGAGGTAAGTTGTGGGTCACATCTTAGAGGCAAGATTGCATCTAAGACCATTGTGAATATTCTTAGGGCATGTTTCGCAACATCGTAATTTCGTGATCAAGACAAACTATGTGTCGGGGATTGAATGAAATCTTTGACAGCTAGGCCCTATACGTGACTTACCTCTGGAATGTATACCCGAAAGGTTAAGCCGAGCATGGCCTCTTCGGGCTAGTACCCTGATGAGCGATGCTTGGGAGTGGGCCTCCTTCCTTGTTGGCTGAAGAGTGCATCGTCATGGGCTCTGAAGAGAGACATCAGGAGGATCGGCCTGACACTCCTGCTATCTTGGGAACTCTCTATATCAAGAGTCCGAAGCTTTCCAGATATGGGTATATCTTAGGGATCAAGTTAGCATATTTATGTAATATATCTGTAGATCCGGTAGGGTCTAGCTTATCCAGGTAGGTTTTTCAGGTTGTATAGGAACAAGACTGTGTATACATTGTGTCGGTGTATTCCACACCGGGGTGTCCTCTCCACCACTGTTATGTGAGACCGCAGGCATGGAAGTTAGAAGGAGTGGTTCATTACCCGTGGCTTGTCGCCCAGTGTACGGAAAGGCGCGCAAGCCCCATCATTAGGCGGCAGGTAGGGCATGTGGCCGCCCGGCGAAAGAGCAGACGAGCAGGTGCTTGCACCGGCGATCAGAACCTGCGCCGGCCGCAAGCAAGCGCGGGCGATTAGGCCCCGAGGCGGGCGATCGAGGCATATGGCCGCCCGGCGAGCAGGCGAGCAAGCGAGCCCATCTTTGGCGACGGGCATGTGGCTGGCCGACGAAGCTAGAGGGCATCCAGGCCCCTCCTGTCAGTCGGTTTCAGGTACGCATACCGAAGAAGAAGGGAAGGCTTCCTCTATAAGCTTTTTCCCCGAATCGCATCGGATCAGGGGCATTAAATGCGAATGACCGGGCGTGGCCGGGCGTAAGAGACCCCCCGGCAGCATGATTGCTCATGTTCCGTTTGCACTGCCCAAGGCGACGCAGAAGGCCGCGCGCGTCAGGCGCCCCCGCTGTCACGCCCAAGTTGTCCTTCGAACAGGATGAGGCGTTGACAAACGGCGGTACGAACGAAGAAACCAAGGAAGGATAGTGGCTATAGTAGCCCGTGTCATTAATGTAACCACCCCACACCATTTCACCCGAGCCAGCCCTGAGGTATATAAGGAGAGCTCGCGTGCATGGGAGGGGTTCGGCAAAAAATACACACACTTCCCCTTTAGCAATAGGAGCTCAAGCAGGACGTAGGGCTGTCACCTGCCTCGGGGTATAACCTGAGTAAACCTTGCTTGTTCTTGAGTGTTCTTAGAGAGTTCTTCCAGATCAAGGGAAAAGAGATGTGCGCCAGCTACACAAACCCTCTCTACCGAACACCGGACTATCCCCTAGGACAAATCTGCCGGCTGAAATACGCCAACACATTGTACTATATAAACCCGCCCACAGAGGGGAACGACGATCCCATCCATCAGCCACAATAACATAAACACACATGTGCGGTTTGAGTAAGGTTATTATCTCTTTCGGAGAGAACTGAACCAGGATAAATATCTATGTCTGATCTACTCTTCGTCTCGGCGAATCCGTGTATTGACGACGAAAGTCCTTTGGCAGGAAGGAGTTGTTTAATCTCTTAGTTAACAAGTAAGCTCGACGAGAAATCTATATTCCAATCATCGACACTATGGTTTCTGGTATTACATGGTTTAGAATTAAACACAACTAGGTGTTTGGATACAAAATTAAAACTTTATTTCATAACTCTGCTTTGGTCCTAACTACTGTACTTTTTTGGAGTTTTTGTAACTCCACCCTTCACCCAATTTTTACCTAAAATTTTAATCGAAATGGTTTCTTCCCTCTTCTCTTTATTGAACGACAATGGCTTTGGTCTAGGTTTGGCAACCATAAAATTATGCATACTAAACATGTTATCGTTTCAACGAAAACCATAGTTAAGGCCCTATTTGGCACAGCTCCAGCTCCACCAAATTGGTGGAGTTGGTGGAGCACTCTATTCCTAGCTCCAGAAATTCACAGAGGTGGAGTTGTGGATAAATTGAGGATGCTTAGGTGAGTCATCTTATTTACATTTTAAACTAAAAATATAAACTTAAGTCACTTTATTTTAACCTACAAACTTCAGTTCTGAGGTGGAGCTGGGAGTTGGAGCTGTGCCAAACGGGTCGTAAATGGAGTTTATACGTACGTACCTATTTAAAAACTCTACGTAAACTCTAGGTGTGTTTATTCATTGATACAAGGTGACAAATATCAAGGGTCTCGAGACAACACAGCTAGGCTTGTCACTTAAAAATACGGCATTGAATTTGCCACTTGCCAACCAGCAGCTTTCTCATTTGACATTTCCATACTACTATAGCCCATATATGCTGTCCTTGCCGAGTTCTTTTAAAACAAGGCCCGCAAATTGTGGTTCAGTTAGAGAATTCAAGCAACCACCGCACCCTATTTCGTGGCACAACAGGCAAATGATCAGGGATAAAGTCTATTCATTTTTTCTTGAATGATTTAGATTTATATCACTCCAAAGTTCATGTTTCGAAATATATCACTGGATATGTTAATGTTATGTGAGTCCTAAATCCACATGTCATTGACACATGATTTTTTTTTTGTTAGACCGTATGACTACATTTGGTTTGGCTATGGCTAAACAAGGAATTGCCGAAAAGTCTGACGTTGAGAGTTTCGAAAAGCAACATCAAGAACAGTTTTTAGACTATGCAAAAGACCTAGCAGAATAAGTGAAGTATCATGAAAAATAACGAAAAATATATTTTTTTTAAAAAAAATCTCCTACCAAACGGTTAATACTATTTTGAGAGCTTTCTGTTTTTTTTTTCCGGTTTTGAGTTTTAATTTGAATATTTTAAATTAGATCAGCTTTAGACCTCGGTTTGTCAATCTGGGTGATTCCGTGCCAGCGTCGCATGGATCGCATCCGTGCTTCAGAATTGACTTTTGTGCGTGCTTTTTTTCCCCCTAGCTAGCGGCAAATGGGATGGAGTACCCCCCATTCTTGCCGGTACTGCCGTTGTACGCCGCCGAATCTCTCAAGGCCAAGTATTACATATTTTTTACCAGCTCTGGTGTGGCATGATATCAAGCTCCAAATTAATAGCTTGCACATGCCTAGGACGCTAGCACTGCCGCAGCGCTGCACGGGAGTATATATATTAGTACAACCGTAGAAGAATATATAGTACTAGAATCCGGTCTGCTTGATGCCGTTGAGCAAACAGGCTTAAACCAAATCTTTTATTAACCCGGGATCAAGCACATGTGCACACCACCGTAGGGCGCGTCTTGCTACAAATCTCTCCTCTTTTTTTTTGCCCGAATCTTTGTACAAAAGATCGCCGTACAATGCCTTCGATGTTTTCGGCTTTCAATTCCAGCTAACCGAAGGGCTTAAGTCTGATGTGAAGACTTCAGACAGTCCTATGCTATTATATATTCCCTCCGTTTATTTTATAAGACTGTTTTGATTTAAAAAAGTCAAACTTTCTAAACTTTGATCAACAACTAGTTAAATTATATGCATCTTTAGTGTACAAAGGACGAATCAATAGATTTGTATTTTAAATTGTTTTGGATACAATATTATTTTGTGTAAATCGATAACATAATAAGATAATTTTAACGGTCACAGTATTCTTCAAAGACTTTCTCGAATAAAATACAACCTACATAAAAAAAGAAGAGAGTATATACTACCAGAGCATCCTAAAGGTAAAAATGCATCGAAACTAAAACTCACGACTGGCCTCTAAAACTTTACCTGCAATTTTTAGAGGCTGCTATACTCTAAAACGAGACACACAACTAAAATTCAAAAAAAAAAGATTAGCATGTACTTTGCCTTGCACAATTTATGTTAGGACCATGCGACCTAATTATGTTTAGAGGATGCACCAAGTGGCCTGCAATGGTTAAAAGCAGTATCCAAGTACTCCCTCTACAGCTGCACTAGCTGGCAATGATGTCAGAGAAATTTTACTCGTCGTAAAACTGGTAATTACCACGTCTACGTTCAACCAGGGTGGAAAATGCAGGAGCAATATCGCCGAGAGTGGTGACGGCTAGCACCACGTACTCGCATATATAGCGCTGCTGCCGAAATCAGGTCGCCTGCCGCCGAGAGAGAGGGACAGAGGCTGAGGCTCCAATAATTTATGAAACGGCCATATGGGCGCGACCTGGCGCTGCTTCTGCTGACACTGAAGCACCAGCCAAGCAGTGTCAGCTTTACCGCTCATCAGTCATCACTGTGCGTGCGCGGTGTGCTCCTCCTCCGCGAGAAAAAACTCGGTGAAAACAACGCCCCGTAAAAGTTTTGGTAGCTTTAACATGTTCTCTTCCGCCTCCACCATCCCTTGTTCCATAAAACATACAAGGCTATAAGCAAATACGCAATGCTAATCTCTTTCTTAGGTCCCGTCTTGGGTCGCATTACATTGAAGTTTCCGTGAGATGTGACGAGACTTATCGAAACTATCTCGAGTCTAAATGAGAAAATTTCGTGACTTATCCGACTAATATTGACTCATCCGAAATTTTTTATTACTTTTGAACTGCTTATTTTTATCTCGAGATAAAAATAAAAGGATCTCTAAATCCTAAATTTCATGGTCATCCGACTCGGATAAACCTCGAAAATTCTCAAGCTCGAGATAATTCGTTGACACTAAATTAAATCGAAATTTCAATAAAACAGTTGCCTTAGCTCTATTTCACTATTTACCTTCTAGTTATATTTTATTCTTAAAGCTTTATTTTCCAATATCTATATATCTCCCCTATATTTTATTTCCAACCCTATTTTTACTATTCATGGCCTTATTTACAGTGATGGCCAGAGGGTAGAAATATGGCCACCATTCAACTTTCCTAACTCTCCAAGTACACGTCTCACTATTCACCCCCAAATGCATTGTATGGTAGTAGTAGTAGTAGGTTTTAAGGGATCAAGAATGCATCAGCAACAGGTTAAACATGGATTGAGCGATGGCGGTGAGCTTCATGATCGGTGAGTCAGTCCATGGCATCTTTGTTTGAAGTGTTAGACGAATTTACCGTGTGGCACTGTAATTATATTTTTGTTGCTCCCAAGTCACTGACATATGGGTCTAGCTACACATGCTAGTGACACAAAAAACAAAATATATGCAACTATAGTTTCCTATAACAATTTTTTTTTTCCTTTGTTTCAATGGTGAGGTCACAATTTGGACGCTACCAATTCGGTTGGAAAGAAAGAAAGAAAAAAAAATCAATGTCGAGTTGTGGAATGGGGATGTACATGCTTGTTTGAATAGCGCACAAACATTAGAGAATTCACGCCATTTGCACGCAATATTGGAACCATGGTGTGCTGCGCTGTGGATGAGTGAGCCTCACACACTCCAAGTGGAGGGCCTTGCGTGCCCATTAATGTACTCCAGCCGAAGTGCAAATGAGCGGGAAAAGACGAGAGGAAGGCGAATGCCAAAAGAAAGTTTTGGTCGCTTTAGTGAGAAAAAAGAAGAGGTTCTGGTCGCATTTTCCCTTGTCATTTGGTGAGCCGGAGCGAAGACCGACGCCCGTGGCATGACCGTCCAAACCGTTAAAACGGCAGAACTTGGACTAGCTGACAGTCGCAGCATCTTCGCACATCACACACACATCGCTCTCATCATCGTCAAGCAACTTCTGAGTTCTGGGTTCAGTTTACCGGCCCCATTCTTTTCTCCTTAAAATTAAGGCGTCTAGGTGCTATGTGCGAGGTGGCAATGGCATCCAAAAATCAAAGCTGTTGGAAATGGAAGCTGGCTCATAGATGCTCACATTCGTTTGTTTTTTTCCTCCTTGTGAAGTGTTAGAAGTACTAGTAAATGGACGCGTGATCGAGACTTCCATAGCACATCCCGCACAATTCGGCCGAGCGAGCCCACGGCAGCGTCAGATTCCTTTGTGACTTTGCTAAGCAGTTTCAGCTGGATAAAAAAAAAAGAGCAGTTTCAGTTTTCAGGTGAGTACTCTATCGACACTTCACTGTCATTAGTTTTCCTTTTTTTTTTCCCGAGAACTCACTGTCATTAGTTTTCCTTTTTTTTTCTCGATAACTCACTGTCATTAGTTTTCAGTTTCAGGAATTCAAGGTACCAACTCCTGGCAACGTCACCACGCTCCTACAAAGGACAGTGCTTGAAACAAGCCGCCGAACAAGCACCAGCGTGTTTTCAGTGCGACTTCTTTTGAGTAGTATGGAAAGTTCGGCTCTCATGGTGTCTGCCGATCGGTAGGCTAAGCATGAGCAGTGAGCTAGTGGCACACGCCATGATGCCGTTCCAGTTTCAGTGCAACAGAACAAGAAAGGATTAGTCTACAAGAGCTGTACTAGTACTAGTACTAAACAAGACTGAAAGGGAGGTCCAAGTAGGCAGAGGCAATATCCGTGAACACCTGTCCAGGAGGGAGGATTAGCGGGGCAAAGACAAGGAGCATGTTCCCTCTCGCGGATCCATGGACGTGCTCTCCGACCAAACGCCGGTGGCATCATATCCCGGCCAAGTGAGGGGTATGACTTATGAGTATCAGAGTATAGTATTATGTGCTCGGTGGGCTGGTTGGTAGTTTGCTCACTTCCATCCATCAGCTCTGCTTTCTTTTAAGCAAGCAGTGATGGAAAAGGAAATGGCAATGCCTTGCGTTTGTTCTCATGGATTAGTGCTGCTTTAGAGGATGGTGACCTGATTGCTGTTGCAATGAGCGTTCTAAAATGGGAAAGGAAAAGGGCACCGGTGATCATTTTGCCTGGAGTATCTTCAGGTTCTTCGCCCATGAAAGCTTCTTCAGGGTTCTGATTATTCTTGTGCAGGATCCGGCCTCCCAGCGGCGCATCTACCGCAACCCTTATGGACAAAAACCATTCGATCTCACCCGGGAATGAACAGCATTTGTCAACACAAGACACAACTGGGCAAGGACTAGGACTAGCATATCAAGGTTTTTCGTTATTTCTAGTATTGCCCTCTTTGATTCGTTAGATTCTAAAAGCACAAGAATAGCAAAACACAAGACTGAAATCAATCATGACATGTTAAGTTCGACAGGAAACAAAAACCACACTATTTTTTTTTTCAAAAGATGTGTTTGATAGCATAACAGGAAAAATGCAAGGATTTTTGAGCTCAAATATTAATTGGTTAAATAAAAAATAGAGAGGAGCAGCGAGAAATTGCATATCGAACTCTCGAATATTCAAACATGATATTAAAACTCATACTAGATATCCCCCAGAACTTGACAGAAATTTTGGTACTGCGTAAAATCCCTATGCAGCAGTCCTACATAACAAACACATCTAATAGAATTTTTTTCTTCTATATTATATTCCTCCTTTTTTCCTTTTAAATTCATTTGAATCAAATAAGCCCTAAATTGTTTTTCTTAACACTGATAACCTCTTGACAATCATTATTAATTTTGTAATAATACAAGCAAGTTGAGGAACAGAAAATTAGAAGAGAACAAAGGGGGGCCTGACATTGGAAGATCCCAATGGTGTGTCCTGCCATGATCTTTATAGAAAAGTTCTTGCTTAGGTGATCCTTTCAGCCTAATATTTTTCCACTATTCACGCATCAGCATTCATTTCCGTAGCTGACCAACCTTACACTTGTAATAAACAGCAGAAGCATGGTAATAGTTATTTTGAGGAATTCTAAATTAACATAACCATGCCACTAAAATACAAACACTAGTGCAGAGTACAGACCCACCAGGACAGTCAAGTAGCCAACAAAATTGACATAGAACGACTAGGCAGAGATTCAAGTGCTGGGAAGTCGCTGCTCCAGGAAAATTACCTTGGTAAAACCATAAAGATGAGTAGATGACTTGTAACGCCGTGGTGTCGCAATTCTCAAAATCATTAGCTGATCAGATAGGTTGTGGTGACCTCACAACTAGACAAATTCCCGGCTCTGCAAGAACTTTTTATTTCCTGTGCTTGATAATGTCAATAATTACAACCAACTATCCAAATATTTATTGAAATATACAACCTTATTATTCAGAGTGCCACAAATACTTAAACAATACAACACTTCAACTTATATGCTGTCACAATTTACATATCTGCAACATGCCGGGCTTGCGCTATCTGGCCAAATACAAACGTGTTTGGCATTTGCTGCTGCACACAGGGAATGCTTGAGCAAACTGAACCATTGTGTAGGCGCTAGCATACAAATGGAATGATGGCATAACGAGAACGAGGGTAATCTTCAAACTTTTGAAGGTACCATCTATGAGTTTGTACGGCTGCAAAGGAAAGGTTTGTTATCTGCACAAAGAAGGAAGATTAGTTACTGAAATAAAAGGAAACACTGAAAGGATACCATAAACACAGATTGGTCTGATTCTGCTTACCACAAAAATGAATAAGAACCACACTGAAATGTCTGATCCACCGGTAGCTATCAACATGCCCAAATATATAACCTATACACCAAAACAACCATAATGTTAATACAGCACTAGTTTAAAACCCACAAGAGTTCTGCTAGCCCGAAGTTCTCAGTGCCCAATTTGAGTCAGGGTACATACCAGCAAAAATTCATTATGCGAAAACACTTACCCTATTATATTGGCTAGTTTTGTTAGTCCACAAAAGTGAAATAATTTGTAGGTTACTAAAATGATGTCTTATTTTATCCCCATTAAGCTATGTACAAAATGTTTGCATTTTTCCTGTATGGATGAGTCAGCTGAGCACACCTAAAGAGAAATTTATACTGTAAACTGCTGTTGCACCCTGCAAGCTAGGCTAGCAAAACGGGAAGAAAAAAAATTGATGGAAAGTCTGCAGCAACATTGAACAGCTTCAGTGAAAATCAAAATCCTACTATATGCATCAGAAAAGTTCTCCGTTTCACCCACTCTGGCTGGGGATTGAAACCGAGCCAGGAGCTATGCATTCCAGCACTTCCACAGGTGGGAACACATCCCAGCCCCCCTCAAAATTATTTTTATTGACAAACCTACTTTCACTTGACATCATTAGTTTAGCAATGTAACGAGACCATCAGCCATCTTCTTTAGAGCTTAAAATCAGATTAAAATCTACAGTTTAAAATTTGTTATTTTTATATAAGCCATACGCTGTACACTTTGTAGTTATTTTTTCAGGGCTATTAGTGGTTCTTCTCAAAGATCCTAAAAATATTTTTTAATATATTTTTTAGTCTCTCCGAGCCTCTTTTTAAGGGCCCTCAACTTTTCAGATTATAATCTAGCTCAGATTTTCAGCCCAATCAAACAAGGCCATAATATTAAGAATAATATGTGCAACATACTAAATATGGAAATAGAGGAAGCACTCACTAGTTCAGCAAGGTAATGAGGGCAAGACACACGATTAAACCAGTCTCCGCACGGAATAATATATTCATCGGAATCTTTGTGTTCACGCAATGATCCCTGTCAAAGTAGTACATCAATCCAAATGAACAAGTAAATCCAGAAAACTGCAGGCCAGTAGTTCGCAAGGAAAAGATGCATAATTGTGCTATTTCTTGCCTGAAGGAACAGAAAATGTGGAAGCTGGATAACGGAATGGAAATAACTTGACATGTCATGAAGAGTTCCTGATGTTGGTTGCCCAAACAATTTATATATTTGACATTTCTATTACCCATTGGACTCCACCCCTCAAATAGCAAATCAATTGCAACAACATAGAACTGCGGTTTTCAGTTTTTACTGAATAAGTTTTATTTGCAGCAGCTATCAACAAATTGGCTGATTGGCATATATTTTTTGTAATATTTCTGCTGCAGCTCATACATGCAAACATCCTGTACACATTTACAAAGAAGAAACCAGCTAGCTTCTAATGTTGTAGGCACATTACAGAGAAGTGGATACTTACAAGAATTGAGTGACAGCGGGTCTGATGGAGGGAACCCCAAATGAATAAAACAGCACCTATCCACTGGCACCACCCCAACTTCAAGATAGGCATTATGAAAGATGATGAATCAATTACTAAATCTGGCATTCTTGCACGACCCTTTACGATGAACTCAGATATTTGAACTTGAAGATATTCCATTGCTTCAGGAATACAAGAGCTAGCAAGAGATATCGGTGCAGCCACATAATAGCTGATAGAAAGAAAAACCAGACTAGAGTCAGCCAAAAATGCTATACAAAAGAAAACAAGAGGTCAACATAGTGATCTTTGTTCACAGAAATCCTATTGAAATTTCTCACGGGTATGCATAGTCCTCTACCTAATTTCAGCATTATGAGGACAGGCAACAACTTAAAACATATTACTGAAAAAAGTCAACTGTCAATATTCATCCACAGTCAAGAATTTAGAAACTAGAATTACCAGTAATCAGTTAAGCTATATTATGTGGCAAGTTTTGGTAGTGTCTGATTAAGGGGTTGTTCTCTTCAGCCTATCTTATTTGCTAATAAGCTGAACTTCGAGAACTTCTCGAGATAGTTTAGAAAGTCCGGTGCACTTCGTTTGGCTTGTTTCTAAGAGCATTGGGACACACCTTCAAGACAAAAAAAAAAAGAACGGACTGCAAAAGCCAAAGCGTTTAACTTTCGATTCGGAGATAAGTAGATAAGGTAAGAAAATAAGCTGAAAATAACGACCCCTATGGTCAGACCATCTTGTAAATTAATTATGCATTAAGTTATGCCATGAACTTGCATATTTTGTGGATATCCTATATCCACAAGCTGCAAAACTGCTGACAAGAAAATTCATAACAAGACATAATAGCAAACCAATGTGAAACCATATAAAAAAGAACAAAAGGAAGAAAAGGAGGAAAAACTTGTCAAGTTGGTAATGTTTTAAAAGAAAAAATATATGCGATAGAAATCAAGAACACAATGAAGGTAAAGCAATATGGAGCTTACAAGAGACCCGTCAGATATGCTACAATGTGCATCCGAGCTGAAGGGCTGTAGTGGAACACATTTTCAGTCTCATACAGTCGTCTCAGTACCTGAATTTCCATCAATAGTAGTACAAATACAGTCCGCCAGACACGATACTTGTGTTCCATGGTGCGCGACTGGACATTGCCAAAAGAGAACGAATTTGACCCAACAAGATGGCTAGCAATTGTGGAGTAACTGGATGGTTCTGGCAAAAATGGAGTCATTTTCATATATGCATAGAACCAAATTGCAAGCAGCAAGCTTGTTGTGGTCACCACTCCCACCACATAAAAATGCAAGAAGTACTTTTGTGGAACGGTGAACTTCTGCAGTTTTAGAAAGATTAATTTGAGTTTATCAGAATTATACAGAGTTGACTCTGTGAGTAGAAGGCTTATAAATTTGATTGCGCGCTCTGAATATGTAAAATGGTCATTATTTTGATGTAAAACTGCTTAAGAAAATTGATAAAAGGTCAATTAAAGCCTACAGGTGTAACAATATGACAGCACTATTTTCTCACAAAACTCACAGGGTCACCTGATTTGGGTATGTGTTTTGAATAAATATAGCCAACATATCCAAATATCCATCTGACGTATATGTAAAGATCGGTCCATTTTGTATTAAACTGGGTGCAAACAACCAACAACAACCTTGCTAGACTTTTCAGAAATTTAGGCCTATGGAGTGGTCTTGTCCATCATAATGTTTAAGAAGTCAATGGTTAAAAAATCCATCTAGTTTCCAAACACCAAACTATAATTTTTAATTAAAAAATACATCAACCAACTCACTATAGTATAACAAGCATTTGCCGCTGGAACGGTTAATCTGCAACCCTGTGCCACCACCCTTCTCAAAGACGTACAAGTACAACTCCACCAAGGCACTAACTGCACCAAAATTCCCCTTCCTTCCGTCTCCCATTACACGATGAACCATTCTACGTGCACACACAAAATTAACCACTAGATTTTTTTTTTTTGAAAAAAAAAAGATTTAGCTTACAGAGTAAGGAAAATTACACTAGCAAGAAACACCATTTGAACCCTGAACACTATTAGTATTATACTCTAGAAATGTTGCACTAAACCAAGAGATGATCCTGAACTGAAGACAGGTTACAGTCTACAGGAGATAATCGGGGGGTGTCGCAAACACACTTGCCACCGGTCTTACCGCCTTGGAGGATGAGGAAACGGAGGAGGAGGAGGACCTGACGGTCTTGCCGCGGGCGGAGAAGGCGGAGAGGATGCCGTGGACGACGCGGCCGCCGGCGGCCGCAGGGATCGGCAGCGCGGCGGCGACGATGGGGAGCGTGGCGGCGAGCCACGCGAGGCACAGCATGGGCTGGAGCGTGGTCCCGCCTCCCGCCTCCATGGGAGGCAGCAGAGCACAGCACAGCACCGCGACGCGGGGATCGGTGCGGGTGGGTGTGGGTTGGTGGTCCTCAAGATTGGAACTTCCCCCACTAACCAACCAACACCAACACAGATACTGTTAATTCACATCACAACAAAACCTAGAACCGAAACACAGTAAGCTGGCAGTATGAACTGGAAAGAAGAAAAAAGCACAAGACCTAGAATTACCCAAAAGAGCAACCCGATCGATCCCGACCGACAGTTCGTGGAGACGAGACGAAACAACAGAAGTCGCCGAGCGATGCGGCAACCGAGGAGGAGAGAGCCGCTTATGAAGGCGTGAGGGCGAGCTCGAACAGATTGGGGTTGGGATTTCCGAATGCGGGGTGGAGAGAAGAGATCACCGCGGAAAGAGGTTGGATTCGGATGGGGGTCGCGTAACGTTTCAGCGAAGGAATCCAGGGGTTGGGGGTGAAGAGCCGAGTGACCGGGAACCGGGACTCTTAAAACTCTTTTACGAAGGGAAGGAGGGAAGAAAACAGCTGGTGATGGTCTGTAGCCCTACATATGCTGCCACGAGATAACTTTAAACCAGAGCCTTTAGATCATCATATATAGCTGAGATTTACATAGATGGAAGCATATGATAGATCTAAAATTCTTTAGGAGTTTTGTGAAAAATAGTTTAAGTGAGAAAGAAAATTTTCACCTCAATAGATCTCACCCGCACGTGATAGATCTGACAGCCTGCATTGCAGGTTGGCATCTTAACACTGGTTGACCATTAGCACTAAATATGCTGCCTGATTTAATTAGCTCCGCAATCCTCTGATCGCTATAATGGGGCGTTACGAACAGAGCGGACATCCGCTCAACTGGAAATGGTACGGTACACAACACTAACAAGTAACACCCAACTGATCTGACGCTTACTAGCATTGGCTACAGGTCGCAAGTTTACGTCCGTATTAAACGCTCGGTGGGTAGCTAGCTGTCTATCGGCCAGACAGCAATTGGTCTGTCGATCCGTTGTTGACTCTAGTGCCGAGTGACGACCGCGGGCAAGATCGTGTAGATGCCCTTGTAATTTTCTTCTTCTGACAAAGGCAAAAGTGCAGGTAATTTAACTTCCTAAAATCGTAGTGTCTACTGATACACGGTTCCTGAATCAGAAGATCAATCTGGCATGGCGTAGCCGTACACGTTGGGATAATCTACGTTTAGCTGCAGCCTCGCACGCCCTCGACCCTTCGAGAGGATTGAAGAGAGTGCACAGATGAGGATAGAATCATAATAGCGCATTGCTAAATTTTACCGGGCCGAGTCGGACACAGTCCATTGTGGTGAATACTCCCGCGCCATAATCTGAGCCACGGCAACGGCCATAACCCGGCAAACAATAGCAGCTTGGCAGGCTACTCCCAGACTGGTTCTCGCGATCTGCGAGGCCCAATCCCGTGGGCAGCCCATTATCTTTGCGGGTACAGCGTGCGACCCGAGCCAGGGCCTAGGGAGTCAGTCGATCTGCGACACTGCAGTCAACAGGTTCTCTCGTGCTCCCTCTTTTTTTCCAAAAAACAGCGCGTATTTTTATTTGAGAAAGTTTTTAAATATTTTGATCATTAAAATTCTCTTATTATATATTGTAAATTTATGAGACATGTGGAGGTTCTCATGTTGTGATGATTATATGTGACTTAATTTGGTTGAAGAGTTTGTATTTGAGACTTAATTTGAGTCGGTTCAGCCATTTGTAGCAGCCTACAATGTTTCATATGTTTAGAGGTCTTTCCTAGCTCAAATGGAAAAATGGTGTACATGAAAGTTGTAAGAATTTCAAGATGAGGGTTTTTTGTTTTGGGCGGCAAGTCATTTGATGCATAAATTAATTGATATAATTTTTGAAACCTGTTGTGTATTTGTGGTGCAGTTTTAGTTAGCTGTGATTAGTGCTTATTTCAAGTTAATTAGGGCTAGTGTATGATTATAGATGATAATATGCTGACTTGCAGAGAGGTAAGTGAGATTTTTGTGGAGATTGTGTTGGTTCATTTGAGTGCAGATTTGGAGGCAGCTGTGGTCGTTGGCGTGTACCGGGACTAGGCTAGGAGAACCGAGGTCCAGAACGGTCGATGATGCCGACGGGACAGTTGGGCTCAAACCAGACTTACATGTGGATGTCATGAAGATGGACTTGAGGCAGCTCAAGGTTTTCAGTTCGGGTTGGAGGCCCGAAGATGCGGAAATGGAGCGGTAAAGTCAAGGGATGAAGGTCTGTTGAATCGGTTTGATCAGGTTTTGTGTAAAGCCCATGTATGGCCTATATGGCCCATTTAAAGCCCATGTTTATGGCTGGTTAGAGAGTGAGCGAATCTTAGCCCTTGATAGGATAGCTTAGGTTGTAAGCAACTCATCAAGGGTGGAGATTCACCCGACAGGCCCATATAAGGAGAGGTGAATGGATGCCTCCCCTTAAGTCTTGGTTAGGGTTTTATATGGTTGTATCCTGCTCATTGAGAGCTTTGCCCACATAGATGTGCCTGTGAGAAAATCCACAAAGTAATAGAGATCAAGTTTCTCAAAATTCTTACCTTATTCTTACTTTGTTCTATGGTTTAAATCTAGTTTTCTTGGTTGTTTTGTTTGTATCTTGTTTTCTTATTTTCCCTCGTTCTACTCGCTGAAAACTTATTGATCAAGAAGGTGTTGTGGTTGCTCATATCATCTATATTATCTTGCAACTCATCAAGAACACCTAGATCAAGATTTGCTCTCTTTTGCTTTTTTTGGCGGATTCAGTTTCTCCATGCAACATTTCTTGTTTGTTATGTAGCAAATTCATCCGAAATGATATTTGGGTGATTCTTTTGCCAAATGTTGCGTGACTTCCATGTCTATCACCCCCTTCAAGTGGTATTTGAAAAGGAAGCACCAAACGGAAGAAACCATGCTTTTATTGAGCTCCATATGTTCTGTCCAGATTTTGAGCTGCTGAGCTTGTTATTTTTGCCATATTTTTTCTACAATCTTGAGGTGGCCTTCGGCGTGTAGTTGCTTGACTTTTTATGCTTTCCAAAGCAAAAATTAAAAAAAAATTAGTTGAGTAATAAAATGGGAGAAACCACCTCTTGGCCAAGATGCTTCTCTGCTAAAATCTGCTTTTGCTTTCCAGAAAACAGTTGAACTTATTTGAATTTTTCTCTTTATCTAAAGTAGCTTTTCACTTGATTCTTTTCTTGTTGCGTTCACAACAACCAGGAGCACCCTAGAAAAAATCCCCATGACCATATGATCCATGAATTTTTATTCGTGCAATTTTTACTAGTGGTATATACTGCTGTCTTAAGAAAGAAACATGGGTGATCTTGTTTGTTGTGAGCCCCTTTGCTTGTGTTTCTTCTTCTCTTAATCTTTGAGACCTCTATGTTCTTTGTATTGGGGCTCA
Source organism: Olyra latifolia (assembly GCA_036346145.1). NCBI lineage: Eukaryota > Viridiplantae > Streptophyta > Magnoliopsida > Poales > Poaceae > Olyra > Olyra latifolia. Next base: position 11,400,346 of record CM070526.1, read on the forward strand.
GCCAAAAGTCAGAGCCGGCGTCGGTTTAGTCTTTGTCATACCCTAAGGCGGAATTGCGGAATTCTTCGTCATTTTCTGCATCTCGGTTGAGGCAGAATAGAGTGGAAATTGAATCATGGATCACTTACGTTACGGTATCTTGTATCTTGGTTTTTTCCTCGATCTACTTTTCCCGATCCTGATTTTAGGGGGCCTTCATTCGAAGTCAAAGCAATGCGAACTACTATGCTTGCTTGACTTTATTAGAAAGCGGTTTCAGTGCCGAATCCCTTTGGATTTGCTTTCTTCCAGGCCCAAGTTTGTCAGGATCCTCTACATTTGTGCAGTCTACTTATGCACTTGCCGGCCTAAAAATTGGCCTACCACCGAGTCAATAACTACGATAATTTTTTATATTTTATATTATTTATTTTCATAATTAAATAAATAACATCTGATTTATCAAAATTAAATAAATAGACTCCTATAACCCGTTGGTTGGGCGAGAAGAAAAAAATCGCCCAACCAATAGGTGACAAGGAGTTTTTTGAGAAAAAAAAACAGAAAACCACTTTCTTCTTTGCTCTCAACCTTTAAACCACCATAAAAAAAATCACACAAAATTCTAAAACAATTTGGTAGTGTAGGGTATGATATTTTCAAGATCTCCACAAAAGTTCAGTTCCAAATATTATTTTCACAATGAGAAACAAAAAAGATAAATTCTTTTTTCTTCCTTATTGTATAGGTACTGTTTCGGGCTGAAATTTTGTGAAGAACTTTAATTTAGCACCCCTATACTGCCAAATTTTTTAAGATTTTTTTAATGATTTTGTGATGGCATTTTGAAAGATAAGAACAAGACATTTTATTCTGATTTTTTTTTTTGCAAAAATCGCTTTGGCAATAAGGGCACTTGTCGCCTGTTGGTTGGGTGAGAAAGGAAATCTCGCCCAATTCTCGCTTGACTAACGGACAATTTTTCCCTTCTCGCCCAACCAATGGGTTATAGCCATCTATTTATTTAATTTGATGAATAGGATATTATTTATTTAATAATGAAATGAAAAATTATATGATTTAAAAAAATTCATCACTACCAAGCCTATCTGGCCAGCCACGATCCAAACTTCATGGATCATGACAACCAAGCCAACTAGGGTGGTGCTTATGGCGGCAGTAGGAGGGGCAGCACGTCGGCAATGGTGTGCACAAGGAAGTTGAGGCATGCGTTGCAACATACCCAAAATTTTAAATTTGGTATAAAAATTTTTCGCAAAAACCATAAATATATTTCTATCACCATTCCTAATTTTTAAATAATTTTCTAAACCAAACTCCTATTTATTTACTAAAGAAAATACTCATTCCATTTTATTCCAAAAATATAAATTCCATAAAATAATAAATATTATTTCATATTTGAACTCTCCTCAATTTTAAGGATTTTTAGAAATTTATTTCATATTTTTCTGAGCTTCCTATAGCTCTATATGAATTTTCAAAAGCCCTAAATAAATTCTGGAAATTCTTTTCCTTTTAAAATCTTGGACCTTCCTTTTTGGGCAAGACCTAGGAATACGCTTTCCTGATTTGAAAATGCGCTTCCACTTATTCTAATTCACAACCCTCTCTCACTTACAAGTCGGGCCAATTTGTCATCCTCTACTCTTAATCCGATGGCGCCCATGGATTTGAATCCAATCCAACGGCCGCCGTTGTTTTGCCTCTTCCCCTACAGGTTGCCATCTTCTATTCCGCTCGCCCGCCATCGCTCAGAAGAATCCCGCATTGCGCCGTCTCCCAACCCCTCTCGCCTGGTTTTGTCACTACGGACAAGCCCATGCCGCCGCCGAACTACCCCACCTCGTCAACATCCTTATCCTCCCTCTACGGACACCGCCGCCGCCGCAGGGAAACTCCCATTCCGTGCCCGCTACTCCACCCCGACCTATAAAACCCCTTTCCCCGACGTCGCATTCCCTCAAGAACGCCTCCCCACCAGCCCATTCTCCCTCAATTACCCCGAGCCGCTCATTCCACCATCCTCTTCCCCAACTCCGACGACTCTCTCTCTCGCCGTTCCCAACATCATTGACCCCAAATTCCTACAAATAAATACTCCACTCTTCGCTATGAGACTCCTCCGACCATCACTCACCCTCAAATCCCACCGGAACTCCTCCACCGCCGCCACCCCGTTACGCCGCCACACCACCTCCGGCCGTCCCAAGCTCCACTGCAACAGCCAAAAGCAACCTTAGACCCCCAATTTCATTATTCCCCACTCAATTCCTCGCCGCCGGTCCTCCTCCGCCGTCGCCGGCAACGCCTCCGCCGCCCCCTCCATTTTCCCCTTCTCCTTCCACTACCACACGGGCCCCATGCGTCAACCGAACCCACTCACTGCCCGCTAGCCCCACCTTGTCAGCCTCCCAGGCCTCGCGCAGCAACCAACTAGGCCAAGCCCAGTAAGAATTTCCAAACCTTTTCCCTATTTTCTATTTCCATTCAGAACGTTTAAACATATTTAAAATATCAAATCTCTTTTATAAAATCTACACAAATTCACAAAAATCTAAGATAAGATAGAGAATTATATAAAAATATAAAATACCATATGTTTCTAATAAAATAACCCTAAATAAATCCTTTTACACTCTCTTTAAAACATTTTAATTGAAAAATATAAAAGAAGAATTAATAAAAACTTCCTATGTAAAAATTCATTAAAATAATGTTTTATATCTAGAAATAATATCTATACATTTTTAAACCTTATAAATATTCAAATTTAAATTTAAAACCCTCTCTTTAATCCAATTAAAACTTTCCTTAAAAATAAAATTAATATAAGATTTTGCCTAATAAATTTTATATAAATATTTACATAATGTCCAAAATCAATTCTTTATCACTATAAGGTCAATTAGAAATGTTCCAATATAAACTCTATAAATATTAATTCATCATAAACAAATTATAAAAATCTTTCCACAATAATTACTTCAACCATAACCTTATGCTGCCCAAAGTACCCATTCTTATCAAAACTCCTACCCCTTTTCTTTTGGATTTACTTAAAATATTTTTTAGTGGTAAAAAGAATAACTTTTGAAAAATCTTCTTTTTACCTTCAATTGGCTCTATCTCGGAACTCCAACATAAGAAATGTTGTCGACCCCAATCTCTAGAGCTCAATTGATCCATATTTTTAAAATAAACATAATTAAATATCAAATTTTATTGTTATCCGAAAGAATTTCCGAAACTCTGCTAAAATTTTTCTTAAATACCTCATCTTATAAAAAAAAAGAATGAAAATGATTTTAAACCATAAAAACCTACCCCTTTTTCTTTTAGAAAATATTTTCAAACCTTTAAAAATCGTACAACCCATCGCCTTTTTACCCAAACCCTTTTATTTTATTGTTTATTTAAAACTTTATTTATTTATTTATTGGTGTTTCTCTCTTTTTATAACATATAGATGACGAACTTCGCCCTCTGGAAGCTTTAGCCGTAAATGTCCTAAAAATACAATAAGTGTGATCCGATCTCCAAATAAGGCAGGTTTTCTTATCCTTGATGCATTTTGATATATCTACATTTCTTTTATTTATTATTTATTGTATATATTTTCTAGCTATTTATTTATATATTCTAAGTACAATTTTATCCAAACTCCAGTACCTTAAAAAGTCACCTAAAAATAATCAACCTCTGATAAACTTAGTGTAGGCAAAAATATTAAAATTTGATTATCTCATGTAAAGAATGGAGAATTGGTCTGTACAAATAAGTTAGATTGGATAACTTATTTGTTGTGAAAATGCTGTAGTCTGGAAGGTTGATTGAATTTATATAGAGCAATTCGGAAAGATAACTTTGTCGGCTTGGGCAAAGCACCCCGAGAGACTAGGTGTTTGGTTGAGTTAAAGTCTGGATTCATTGCTCTATAAACTATAGAAGCAAATTCGAAAATATCGTTATCTTTGCCGTCTTGGGCCAGGGTCACAGCAAGTATGGCTGGTGGAAACACTCAAGGGCAGCGAATGACAAGGTCATTCGTAAATCGTTTGTTTCTATAAAAACTTGGATTTAAAATGAATAAGAATGACACATTGATCATCCATTCATATAAAGAGCTGTTATATGGGTAAAGCTGGATAGGTTCTACAGAGCTAATAACAAATTCATCGATGGACCTTACTTCGGGTATATGAAGTTGTGTCAACTGGGTGATGCCTTTCTTATTTACCAAAATCCATGAATTTATAAAAAATTATTGTCTGGTTTTCAAATGATCTATTATTATTAATTGTTTTAAAATAATGATAGAACTTTTAAAGTTTAAATTTTGCATATTCACCATAAAGCCTTACTAATTCCTTGAATCCTGTTATCATATATTAATAGTAATATTCTTTCAAGAAACCTGCAAGTACAATTAGTACTTACCCACGTTTTGTGGGTAATTTATTCTTTTATAGGATCCACTTTATAATCAGAAATGGACATTTATGATGAAGACAGGAATTCACGTAAGATCGATTTCTAAGGTTTACTGGCAGCGTAGCGGCAGGATGGTGACAGTTGTGGTGGTCATGTGCGATGGCGCAGCGACGCAACTGCGTGTGACAGCATAGTGGCATGGCCGAGCGTGACGGGACACGCACCACGATGTGACGGGCTCTTCAACGGCCGGGAGGTACTAATCCGACCCAAACATGCTCGAATTTCTTCCGATTTGGGATTTAGGGTTTCAACAAAAAATGATTTTTAGATGCAACCAATTTGGGGAACAATTAGGGCCACTTCTAATGCATCTCCACCCTGATTCTTTGAATTTGTTTTGAATTAGATGAAATTGATGATGAGCCGAAATTACGGTTCTAACCGAATTGGGGATTTTTATGAATTGAACTTAAATTAGGCAGAATTTCATGCACGTTCATGCAATTAGATGTAATCAAATGCTTTGATATCAAATGTAAACTGAAACTAATAGTTACAGATCTCTAATTGTATAAATATAGTGCTAGTCATGATTAAGAATTAAAACCTGAACTTGTTGATGCCATCCCCTTAAAACTTGATGAAGACCCTGAATTGATCCAGGAAGAAGCTCCCAGCGAATTCAGGATGAAGCTCCCAGCGACATGGATCGGCCTTCAGATCCACCGGATTGGTCAGTAGTATCTTCTACCGCTGGCACATGCGACTATATTTTGCAATCATTTTACCCCTAAGAGCAAGGCCAAGAAGTGTCCAGATAACACTCAGAGCGCTGCGGGCACACAAAGGATGAGGCCGGTTAGCTTCAATGCGGCAACCCGAAGAACGCCCTATCCGGCGACACGGATAGGATCGCCTCTCGGTCTCCAAATTTGCCGCCAAAGATCGCGGCTCAGACGGAGGCAAGTGGGAGGCAGCGAGGAAGGAGCCGTTGGTCCCGCGTCGGGGTGGAAACGGCGAGGCCCGAGCGGCATCGTGTCTGTGGGCGGCGTGCCGCGGCGAAATCGGCAGGACGCCGGTCAGATCTAGCGAGGGGAAGTTTGAGCGCCGTCCCGTCCGCTTCACCAAGTGCAGAGGGCAGCGACCTTGGCGTGCCGCCGCCGTCCGCAAGCTCCACGAACCGACGGTATGCCGCGCTCCAAGCCATATAAATCCTGTAGATCTGTGAAATTGGGGGCCTATGGGGGCTGAAAGTAGGGTGATTCGCGCCCGAGTTAGGGTTCATTCGTGGCTCAATTAGGGAGATTTGGGGGCCTCGGTAGGTCATGGGTCCCAAGTCCCTACTCCGAATCAAGGAATGACGGGTTCATAGCAAGCTTACTTACCATTTCAGGCCAAGATATGACCATATTTCTTTGAGTCCCGATTGAAATACAGATATACTTGGTTTGCATGCGTACAAAAATACAAAAATGATGTTGTCTACTCACATTCCATATCTGTTAATGTAAGAAGGTGTTAGAAAGTTAGATAAATTCATGGGCACACAATGGTATATATAAGACAATTAAACAAAGGCTTGCACTGCTTTGTTGGGAGGTGGGGATTTGTAGAATGGGAATTATGTATTACAATCTGTAGATTCATTGGTGCGCATGGGAGTTTTGGTTGGATGAGGATGATCAGTTTGGGTCCTCTCATAGTTTTTTTACCCAGCGAATGGAGCATACTTGAGTTCCCATTTCTGAATTGTACAAAGCAATTGCATCACCTTCCTTGAACACGACTTTTGTTTGCTAGAGTAGTGGGTAGAATGAATTTCTGTAAAAATTTGTAAGCATCTTGCCAAAGTAGGAGAGTTCGACCTGAAAGCAATTTCGTATGGCCAATCGAAACTACAACTCCATCAAGCTCCCTATTCTTCCCAACATTTTATCAAACAAGTTGAACGGTGGTGTCAATAGTACTATGTCCCTGCAATGTATCATCTATTTTTAAGTTTGCAAATGTAGACGCCAATTAGAAGAGGTAGGTCCTCATGTGGAAAATCACGGTTTTGCAATGCCTAACCATATGTACTTGGTATAAGAGAATAGGTTTGAATAGTGGGAGGCTTTTACATTGGTTTTAGGTAAATTTCTGTGTAAATTGGACAGGGAATGTCCATTCTGTTGTTGTACATATTTATTTTTTCCTTGAATAATCTTATTATGATACCATATGTACTCAGCCTGTGTCTTGTAGTCTTCATCTTCGGCATTGCATATTTACTCTTCAGATAGCAACCATCTTAAGTTATGCTTGTACTTGCGTTGTCTTCAATATACACTTGTGACGAGGGTTAGTGGCATCTCAAGAATTACTCGTAAACCAAATTTAACCCCAATAATATTGATACCCCAAAAGAATTACTCGACGCATAAGTACCCGAAAGTGTTCCTCGACCGCAACATGACCAAAACATACCGCCAAGTCCGTCGCAAGGGTAGGAAGTCATCATTTACCCGCCCCATCACATCTTCTTGATCACTATCACGCCACGCCGCCTTACGCCGTTCGCCGACCAGGAAGACACCGCACGGACCACCGGATCTTTGACAAGATCACTCAAGAAATTAATAGCTCTTGTACATATATAAATAGGTATCCTCGCACACATCTTTGGGGGATCTCCATCTCTCTCTTTTTTCTAGTCGTTTTTGGCAAGCTCGAGCGTGGCTGCCTAGGCTTGCTCGCGATCCTTGTAATACTCTTGATTCATCATATATTGAGATCGCCGGGCGTAGGGTCATTACCTCGCCGAGAGGGCTCGAACCAGGGTAAAAACCTGTGCTCTCGTTGTTTGACAGAAGCGCTATCTCGAATGCCCCTAGTCATGGAAAGGGCCCGTTGATCCCAGGGCTCAACAAGTAAGCTCTGCACTGGGCCCCAGATTCCCAACCGCCGACAATGGCGCCGTCGTGGGGATCGCCCGAGTCTCTGCAGCAAAGGTCCTTGAGGTGGCGACTTCTGAAGACGACTACGACATTCGCTTCGATGGCTTGGACGACCTCGACAAGTACTGGACCGACTCCGAGGTCTCCCGGAATCTCGGTCCGGAAGGGCATGCCATGGAGTCCGGTTCCCTCATGGATGTCCCGCCCCTTGAGCGATGGCGAAGGCGAGGAGTACGCCGAGCTCCTCGGTCCCCGAGATTCCGGATGGGAGATGACCGACGGTCACAACGAGGACATCGACGCCCCGACGATCGGTAAGTTTGACATATTTCGCCTGGGCACATCCTCCCCAAAGACGTACCTCCGAGCTTGCTCAAGCTCGGGTCGCTTCGCTGGGCACGCCCTTCCCAGCAAGACGTACCTCCCCGAGCTTGCTCAAGCTCGGGTCGCTTCGCCTGGCACGCCCTTCCTAGGCGCCGACGACCTCCGAGCTTGCTCAAGCTCGGTCGCTTCGCTGGCACGCCCTTCCCAGCGTACCTTCTCGAGCTTGCTCAAGCTCGGTCGCTTCGCTGAAAGCACGCCCTTCCCAGCGACGAACTCCCGAGCTTGCTCAAGCTCGGTTGCTTTCGCTGCCACGCCCCTTCCCAGCAAGACGTACCTCCACGAGCTTGCTCAGCTCGGATCGCTTCTTCGCTTGAGCATGCCCTTCGCCAAGACCTGTCGCGGTTCGCCCGAGCATGCTCTCCGCCGGCGCATGTTCTATTCTCCGGTTACGCCCGAGCATGCTCTCGCGCCGGCGATGTTCTTTAACCCTTGAGCAAACCCTTCGCTCAAGACGTGCTCGCCGGTTCGCCCGAGCATGCTCTCCGCCGGCGCATGTTCTATTCTCCGGTTCGCCCCGAACATGCTCTCCGCTCGGGCGCATGTTCTTAAACCCTTGAGCATGCCCTTCGCTCAAGACGTGCTCGCCGGTTCGCCCGAGCTTGCTCTCACGGCAAGATGTTCTATTCTCCATTCGCCCGAGCATGCTCTCCGCTTCGGCGCGTGTTCTGTTTCACGGTTCGCCCGAGCATGCTCTCACTTCGGCGATGTTCTATTCTCCATTCGCCCGAGCATGCTCTCGGCTCGGCGCATGTTCTGTTTCACGGTTCGCCTGAGCATGCTCTCACGGGCAAGATGTTCTATTCTCCATTACCCCGAGCATGCTCTCGGCTCGGCGCGTGTTCTGTTTCACGGTTCGCCCCGAAAGATGCTCTCACTTCGGCGATGTTCTATTCTCCATTCGCCCGAGCATGCTCTCCGCTTCGGCGATGTTCTGCTCACGGTTACGCCCGAGCATGCTCTCACCAAGATGTTCTATTCTCCGGTTCACCCGAAAGCATGCTCTCACTTTCGGCGATGTTCTTTAACCCTTGAGCAAGCCCTTCGCTCAAGACGCGTCGCCGGTTCGCCCGAAAGCATGCTCTCCGCGGCGCATGTTCTATTCTCCGGTTCGCCCGAAAGCATGCTCTCTGCTTTCGGCGATGTTCTTTAACCCTTGAGCAAGCCCTTCGCTCAAGACGTGCTTCGCCGGTTCGCCCGAGCATGCTCTCCTTCGGCGCATGATAGTTCTACTCTCCTGTTCGCCCGAGCATGCTCTCCGCCGGACGCATGTTCTACTCTCGGTTCGCCTGAAAAGCACGCCTCACGGCTTCAAGATGTTCTATTCTCCGGTTCGCCCGAAAGCATGCTCTCCGCCGGGCGATGTTCTGTTTCACGGTTTACGCCCGAAAGCATGCTCTCCGCTTCGGCGATGTTCTATTCTCCGGTTCGCCCGAGCATGCTCTCGGCTTGGCGCATGTTCTACTCTCCGGTTCGCCCGAGCATGCTCTCACGGACGATGTTCTATATTCTACTCTCGCCGCCCGCACGCCTCCGCCGGCGCGATGTTCTATTCTCCGGTTACGCCCGAGCATGCCCTCCGCCGGCGATGTTCTCTCTCGGTCGGTTACGAGCATGCTCTCCGCCGGACGATGTTCTACTCTCCGGTTCGCCCCGAGCACGCCTCCGCCGGACGATGTTCTTTAAACCCTTGAGCATGCCCTTCGCTCAAGACGTGCTTTCGCCGGTTCGCCCGAGCTTGCTCTCACGGACGATGTTCTACTCTCGGTTCGCCCGAGCATGCTCTCCGCCGGACGCATGTTCTACTCTCCGGTTCGCCCGAGCACGCCTCCGCCGGACGATGTTCTTAAACCCTTGAGCATGCCCTTCGCTCAAGACGTGCTTTCGCCGGTTCGCCCGAGCTTGCTCTCACGGACGATGTTCTATTCTCCGGTTCGCCCGAGCATGCTCTCCGCCGGCGATGTTCTTCAAACCCTTGAGCATGCCCTTAGCTCAAGACGTGCTCTCCGGTTCGCCCGAGCATGCTCTCCGCCGGGCGCATGTTCTGCTTCACGGTTCGCCCGAGCATGCTCTCACGGGCGATGTTCTATTCTCCTGTTCGCCCGAGCATGCTCTCCGCCGGGCGATGTTCTTTAACCCTTGAGCAAGCCCTTCGCTCAAGACGTGCTCGCCAGTTCGCCCGAGCATGCTCTCCTTCGGCGCATGTTCTATTCTCCGGTTCGCCCGAGCATGCTCTCGGGCAAGATGTTCTACTCTCCGGTTACGCCCGAGCATGCTCTCACGGACGCATGTTCTACTCTCGGTTCGCCCGAGCGCCTCCGCTTCGGCGCATGTTCTATTCTCCTGTTACGCCCGAGCATGCTCTCCACTCGGCGATGTTCTTAAACCCTTGAGCATGCCCTTAGCTCAAGACGTGCTCTCCGGTTCGCCCGAGCATGCTCTCCGCCTGGCGCTGTTCTATTTTTTTCGGTTTGCCCCGAAAGACGCTCTCGCTTCGGCGCGTGTCCTATTCTATGGTTCGCCCGAGCATGCTCTCCGCCGGGCGCATGTTTTTAAACCTTGAGCGTGTTCTTCGCTCAAGACGTGATTCTCTGGTTCGCCCGAGCATGCTCTCCGCTCTGGCGCTGTTCTATTTTTCCGGTTTGCCCCGAAAGCACGCTCTCGCTTCGGCGCGGTCCTATTCTATGGTTCGCCCGAGCATGCTCTCCGCCGGCGCATGTTTTAAACCTTGAGCGTGCCTTCGCTCAAGACGTGATTCTCCGGTTCGCCCGAGCATGCTCTCCGCTCTGGCGCTGTTCTATTTTCCGGTTTGCCCCGAAACACGCTCTCGCTTCGGCGCGTGTCCTATTCTATGGTTCGCCCGAGCATGCTCTCCGCCGGGCGATGTTTTTAAACCTTGAGCGTGCCTTCGCCAAGACGCGGATTCTCTCGGTTCGCCGAGCATGCTTTTCGCCGAGCGCATGTTCTTTATTTCGCTGAGCATGATCTTCGCTTAAGATGTCGATTCTCGTTCGCCCCAAGCGTGCTCCTCGCCGAGCGCATGTTCCTTTTTCCTGGGCATGCCCTTCGCCGAGGTGTCGGTTCTCCGATCCCTAGGGTGATTTTTTCGCTCGTGTCGAACGGTTCTTTGCCCGTGCACGCTCCATTTATTTTTCCCGCTCTTCGATTTTGTCCTCGGCGCCTCATCACCGCCGAGAAGTGGGGTGCGACTGCTCGCACCCTACCAGTTACCCGGCGTGTGATCCACGCCGATGCGCACGCCGACTATGCCCGTCTGCAGACAGACCTCGGCGCCTCATCACCGCCGAGAAGTGGGGCGACTCGGCTCGACCTACCAGTTACCCGGCGTGTGATCCACGCCGATGCGCACGCCGACTATGCCCGTCTGCCGATCCCTCAAGCGCCTCATCACCGCTGAGAAGTGGGGTGCGACTCGCCGCACCCTACCAGTTACCCGGCGTGTGATCCACGCCGACGCGCACGCCGACTATGCCCGTCGCGCGATCCCTCGGCGCCTCATCACCGCTCGAGAAGTGGGGAGTGCGACTCGCTCGCACTTACCAGTTACCCGGCGTGTGATCCACGCCTGATGCGACGCCGACTATGCCCGTCGCTTGACCCTCGGCGCCTCATCACCGCTGAGAAGTGGGGTGCGACTCGCCGCACTTACCAGTTACCCGGCGTGGATCCACGCCTGATGCGCACGCCGACTATGCCCGCCCGCCAGCCCTCGGCGCCTCATCACCGCCGAGAAGTAGAGGCGCGACTCGGCTCGTGCCTACCAGTTACCTGCATGTGATTCACGCCCCGATGCGGCGAGTGGGCCGACCCGCCCCACGTAACCTGCTACCATGTCGGTGCTAAAAAGCCCAACCTCTATGGATTCGCTTTAAAAGCCTCGAAGGGCATTCCGCCCCCATCGAGCCTCGGGACTAGCCGACGAGGGTTAGTGGCATCTCAAGAATTACTCGTAAACCACCACCCCAATAATATTGATACCCCAAAAGAGTTACTCGACGCACAAGTACCCGAAAGTGTTCTCGACCGCAACATGACCAAAACATACCGCCAAGGCCGTCGCAAGGGTAGGAAGTCATCATTTACCCGCCCATCACATCTTGATCGATCACACACGCCCACGCCGTCTTACGCCGCTCGCTCGACCAGGAAGACACCGCACGGACACCGGATCTTTGACAAGATTACCAAGAAATTAATAGCTCTTGTACATATATAAATAGGTATCCTCGCACACATGCCGGGGATCTCCATCTCTCTCTTTTTTTCTAGTCGTTTTTGGCAAGCTCGAAGCGTGGCCCTGCCTAGGCTTGCTCGCAAGATCCTTGTAATACTCTTGATTCATCATATATTGAGATCGCCGGGCGTAGGGTTACCTCGCCGAGAGGGCTCAACCAGGTAAAAACCTGTGCTCGTTGTTTGACAGAAGCGCTATCTCGAATGCCCCTAGTCATGAAAGGGCCCGTTGATCCCCAGTTCAACAAGTAAGCTCGGCACCTGGGGGCCCCGTACTCCCAACCGCCGACAACTTGTTCCACCCATATTCTGATGGTTCATGCACATCAATCGGCCAGGTTTTGTAGTAAAGATTAAATATATTATATGGGTACTGGTAGGAGCTGCAGGGGCAGTAATACCAAAATAATCGCCTGGGTGGTCTTCGGCCATGTGTTGTTCGGCTGGGTTTTCTTTGGGTTGGTCACAGCAACCATGTGAGATGTGAACTGATGAGCTCTACTTGTGCCATGTGTGCTAGCTGTATGAATGTCTGTCTAAATTTACATATGGATCCGTGGTGAACCGATGTTAATTGAACCTTTCTGTCTTGTGTTAAAAATTCAGGTTTTTCGTGACCAACCTGACTATTCTTCTGCCATGTGTGTTGCAATGAGGGTTTAGCGCATGTATGTATGTATTTATGTGCTGATTGATGAAGGAGATCAGGAGTGCTAGGGCAAGCTGCGGTCTATACTTTCTCTTGAATATGTCTCTGAATGGGTATCTGGTTGTCCTTGAGACGTTGTTGGCCGAGACCAAGTCATCAAGCTATTTCTAAACTGAGTTTGTTCCACAAAGCTTTTGGAGCAGGACTCTTGCCTTGTGGGTGTCGCCATCACGTTGGATTATGAAGCTTGGTGTCTCAGGGAGGAAGATTGCTCCAATGGTTAGGAATGCCGCAGGGACTGGAGCCATGGATAGGGATATCCTCCAGCCCCATCCTGCTGTGATTTTCACAACGCAGCAGTTAAGGATGTTTGCAAATCCATTGTTGATTGCACCACGATATTGCGGTGGTGCCATTTTTGACAAGTACTATGCAAGTATGCAATGTTGACATGGGTCAAATGGGGATTGATAAAAGGTGAGCAACCACATTAATATCGGAGGAACATCACTGCAATACATAAATACTTATTGCTACTGAAATTATGCGACATTCATACCATTTAAGGTGCACTACGATACAATGTACTTGTACAAATACAGGTACAAACGGTTCCATTATAAGGACACACGTAGGTTAAAACACAAACTTATTGAGAACCATGATAGTTCCGCATGTGTTCCACAAGGTCTTCCCGTAGCTGGTGGTGGGTCTCACGGTTCCTAATTCCCTCGTACCTTGCAATGTATGTGTCAATGGAGGTGTGCTGCTCCCGGCAAGGAGCCACCAAAGCTTCCAGGCCTTCGTAGTTCCAATCTGGGGAGGATATGTCCCTCTCGTCTTTGACGATCATGTTGTGCATTATTATGCAGGCAGTCATAATGTCATGAACGGTTTGAGGGTCCCAGAACCTTGTTGGACCCTGCACTACGTGGAAGCACGCTTGAAGTACCCCGAAAGCATGTTTGACGTCCTTTCGCACGGCCATTTGAGCTCTTGAGAACAACTTCCTCTTGTTACCTTGCGGGCCGGGAATAGCCTTCAGCTAGATAGTATCCCATGTTGTATGTACGTCCATTGACGACATACGTGACCTCAGGAGCAAGACCTTCCGCAACCCTGGAAAAAATAGGAGAGCGTTGCAAAACATTTATGTTGTTAGAGCCGGCCATTCCAAAGAAAGAATGCCAGATCCAAAGGTCATGGGAAGCAACGGCCTCCAAGATCAAGGTCGGCCCTTTTGCATGCCCGGTGTGCGACCCGTGCCATGTTGTCGAGCAATTCTTCCACTCCCAGTGCATGCAGTCTATGCTGCCTAGCATTTCTAGGAACCCGCGTTGCTCCCCAATTGCAAGGAGACGGGAAGTATCCTTCGCGTTAGGCTGCCGAAGGTACTCATCGCCAAAAATGGCCACAATAGTTTTTGCAAATAGCTTTGTGCTCTCGAGTATAGTTGGCTCGGCGAGCCGAACATACTCATCTAGAGCATCGGCCGCCAACCCGTATGAAATCATACGAATGCCGCCGTCACCTTTTGCAGCGCGGACGCACCCAGTGTTCCAGCATTGTTTCTCTTCTGCTGGAAGTACGCCTCATGTTCTTCAACTGCTTGAAGAATGTGAAGAAAAAGAGGACGCCTCATTCGAAACCTACAGACACAGGAAATGTACATATTTTAGCGGCAAAAACACCCTTATTGCTATTCCCCACATGGTGACATACTCTTAACGTCTCACCTCCTGCGAAATATGGTTTCGTCGTACACCGGGTTGTCGGCGAAGTAGTCATTGTATAGGCGGACATGACCTTCTACCCTATTGCGATCGATGAACCGTCGGCCAGTAATCGAATCATTTCTCGCGATCGGATTGGGACTCTTCTTCTTCCTCTTCCTCCGCGGCCGCAACTACTGCGACATATGCTGCTTTGAAGGACCGAGATCTCCCGAAGAGGACCTCCATAATGGCAGGCCTCCTCGACATTTCACTGGTTTACTCGTTTGATTCTGAGATGACAAGGGATGGGGTTGAAGTGAATGATTGGGCTCATTTATAGGCAGCTGAGCCTTCACGGAAGCATCAAAAGGGGTAGCTTCCAAGGGAACGCACCTCACCTACATCAATCTTCCAGGGCAAACCACTGGACTATATTTTAATTTATGAGGCCTCAATAATTGTGAACAGCAAGTGGCTTGTCCTGGAAGCCACCCGTGACTATTTATTATTTCATTGTTCAATGGAATTATTATTCTAATTTATTTGGCATCAATAATTGTGATCAACAAGTGGCTTGTCATGGAAGCCACTCGTGACCATTTATTATTTCATTGTTCAATTCAATTTTTATTTTTATTTTTTTTGGCATCAATAATTGTGAACAACAAGTGGCTTGTCCTGGAAGCCACCTGTGACCATTTTATTTTTTAAATAAATAAACCTAAATCCCTATGTACACGCTTTTAGTAACAAATGATCAGATATACACATGAACCGTACACGAATACGGTGGTTAGAGTATGTGATGACAAACTAATATAATATAGGAGAGACAAAATAGAGACTTGTTGTATAAAGATGCTGCTGGAGATGGATGAGTTATAGAGATGGAATCTTTTTAGAGAATGTAGTATTAAGGAATATAAAGATCTAGGAATAGAGAAGGTGCTGGCATTGCTCTAAAGGGTTCAACTTCAAAGGAGGATGATGGCAGAATCTTGCGGGTGTGCGGCCAAATTTGTAGAATGGTTCTATGGAGACGAGTATCTCTACTCTTAAAAAGCACCTTGTGGTGGTGGTAAGTCGTTTTCAAAAAAATTTGAATCTTTGGCTCGCAACTGATCCCAGCACGATCCGCATCTCTCTCTCTCGGCCAACCAGCGCCCTCGCCTGCCTCCCACAATCCTTCAGCACGATCCGCGTCTCCCTCTCTCGGCCAACCGACGACCTCGCCTGCCTCCCATAATCCGCGTCCTCGCTCTTTCGGCCAACCCGCGCCCCAGCTCCCCCGCTCCTCGGCGTCCTCCTCCTCATCTCACGGTGCCGACACCGGCGACGCCTCAAGCAGATCCAAGCCGACCCTCCTCCCGAAGCGGAACTCGCCAGATCCGACGCCGACGGGGCCCGACGCCGGCTCGCTTCGTCCCTCGCTGACGGCACTCCTCGCCCGACACGCGGCGGTACCCATCCTCCGTGCGGATCTGCCGCATCCGACGCTGGCGTCTCCGGCGGAACTTCGTCAGATCCGACGCCGGGCGCCGCCCGACGCCGCTCGCCACGCTCCGCTGACGCACTCTCGCCGGGCTCGACGCGGCGGTGCCGCCCTCCTGATTTGTCTCGCTGCCATCTCCTCCTCCGGTGGTCGCCGGGCATCGCATCACCGCCGCCGCCGCCACCAACGAACTCAGGTGGTTCACGCCGCCTCGACGCCGGCGTCGCCCCTCCCGTCTGCAGATCTTGTCGCCTCGACGCTTAGCGTTGCCCTCTCGCTAACGGCCTCGCCGGGTTCGATGCGGCGCCGCCCTCCTCCTTGCTTTCGCTCCGCCATCATCTCATCCCCTCCGCAGTTACGGTGGTCGTCGGGCATCTCATCGCCGCCGCCGCCGCCTCAACGACGATAATTAAGCCAAGGTATGCGGCGTCTTGATAAAACCTAAAGCTCGATTGATCAAGGTCGACCCAATTTGTTTGTGAATGAAAGCTTCTCATTTGGTGCCGTGAATGTATATCAAATATTGCCGTAAAGTATACATCAAGACAATCGAGAAGTAGCGACCTAAATGCCGTGCATAACAAAACTTCCACTTACTAGGCACTCGATTGACAGAGATAATACTTGACAAATTGAATTTACGGACTTTTTGGAGTGCAATGGTTGAAAAAGAATCTCGTGTATTGCTTCACGAAATCTCTTTCCATTCTCAAGATGAAGATCCTCACCGATAATCTCGGGAGAATACAATATTTGAACTCGAGACCTACCAAGATTTGCACGAGGGACAAACCAAACCAAAAGGATGCAAGTCATTCAAACCAAGCTGCAGATTTGGGCAACATATCTGATAATAAACCGAGAAAATACCACAATATTTTGCATCTACTATTTGATTGGATAACTTTCCTTTTATTTTACTAAGATAATGCATACACGACACATCTACAAGCATATTATGCATCCGTCTCTGTGAACTATTATTGTTTTGTGTTTTCCTTGCACCAAGCATAGCCGCCAAAACTGCATGAAACAAAGCCATTTCTCTGCCCGACCTAGAGCAAGAGCTACACCCACAACCACAAGATCTATAATGCCTTGAATAATGAATCGCGGTGAAAGATAAACTGAACAAAGTGACTAACAAACAGAATAGCAATGAAGCACAAGGCAAAAACATACCAAAACCTCCAAAAGAGTTGATTTACGGATGATGAATCGGCTCACTTTTGATCTCTTTATATTATTTTTCAAGAGTTGAATGCCATCATGCCTTCCTTTGAATTCAATGAATTCACCTGTAACATTTGTGTCCCTTTGAGTTCCAACCTCTGAGTAAAGAAAGAGCGACTATAAAAATTTCCACGAGCTTCTATATTTTATGATAACCACAATATAGCACATACTAACAACTCTCTGTCTCTTAGAAGCATAAGAAGAAAACATACGCAAGTGTACTTTACCTGTCCCACATAGGCGATGTGCTCGAATAAAATGTAGATTTTGGAGCGACAAATCTTGCATGTCACTTTTGCTTCCTTGGAATGCACCTTTAATCCATGTTGAAAGTCCACCCTTTGAGTCTCGCTTAAAATCTTTCCATTGATCAAATGTGATAACCTCTGTTGAAGAGTAATAGTGTATGAAGGCACGGTGGAGCACATGTCGAAAAGGAATAATCACAAAACCGAGGAAGCATCCAAAGGAAGCAAAAGCAAATAAAACATAGTTCCATACAGAGAACTAACTGCAGCTTTGGATTTGGCAAGAGAACTCTTCCATTATATGTCTGTCGGGCAAGATTGCTCCCCTCTGCTCCAAGTATGACCAAGATTGGCGCTAAAGAAAAGATAGATGCATAGATCTCTCGAGAAGTTCAGTCATAGGAGAACATACAAGTACACCCGTTCTCGCAATCTTATCTCTATCTCAGAAAGTGTATGGATCGTTAGGTTTATTTAGATCCCTCCTTGAGCGATTTAATATCCCTTCGCTTATCCTTCCATGACAAAATATTCAAGATTAATCAATAGTGGGATTCAAGCAATTCACATGCTACTTCCATTAAGAATGTATGCAAATGTAAATGGTGAAAGCATCATGAAAAAATCTGCAAGAGTCAAGAGTAGAATAATCATACAAACGTATGAGCATTTCCACACCTGAAATGTGATCGATCGCACTATTTCGTTTCTCTTTCTATTTGTTTTACAAATTTTGTTTTATTAAAGAGGGAAAAGCCCATTTTACTCCTCGCTCATATATAGCCCGATTTCTTTGTGAATGAATGTAGGATATATTATAAAAAAGATGTAGTTCAATTTTTGGTTTGTTTAAATTATTTGGGAGAAATCTTTATTTTTTTGACATTGCTGATTTTAGCAACAACGAATTAAAGGTCTATATGTGTAAGGTCTAAACCTTTTTCACTAGGGAGGCAATGCTTTCGAACAATTAAATAAAGAAGTGTTTGCTTCACGTTTCACAGGTGTTGAGGCATATCTGATTTACCCATCAGCTTGTTGAAACGACAAACATTTGGTATAATCTTAATGACAACGGATTTTATTGCACTCTAGAATTTGTCATTCCAAGCATGGCTATGTTTAGCCATCAATTGAACATACTGGGTACAGAATGAGTGAGAGACAAGTAGCAGTGTACCACTTCATTTACCAAATTGTCCTAATCAATAGGGCCGTGGTGATGTGCCGTCTAACACCTGCTAGCATCTGGCTGTCTGATTACAAACTGGCATATATATTATTACTAATATTAAGTCAAGTCAATAATACCATACTACTGTTTTTGTTTTCAGACATGAGTTGCAGCACAAGCCAAGTTGATAGACCAACCATTCATTTATCTACTGTTGGGATCCTTTGGGTCTAAGCTTGTCTCAAAAGCAAAGACAAGGAAAAGAGGTCAGCGTGGTGGAGGAGGGGAGCACTCATCAACTGCTTGAATTCCTCCTCAATCTTCAGAGCAGACTTGGATAACAAGTTGTTGACATGATTCAGAACTCCTTCACTACTAAATTTAATTGCTATTTCGTGTATTTCTGGTCAATGCACTATCATGATTGCACTACTTAAACTAAATTCACCCCTATAGAAAAATGTGGCTGTGTTTTATATTTTTATTTTTTAAGATCCTATGCAAAACTATTTGTGTTATCCATTTGTTTCCTTAACAGATGGTTGGTTTTGTTGGAATTAGGCTTTTATGGTTTTAGACTCACAGTAATGGGGACTATGTACTATTTCTTCTGTCCATTTTATCTGCATTAGACAGTTTAAGTTCATTTGGAGAATGAATGTTATGCCAGTGTATTTTTTTGGTTCTATGTTTGTTGTTGTTATCAATCTACTGCCACGTGTTATATCTACTGTCTTTTATCACTATGTCCAACTAAGATGGATAGTAAAGCTCACATTTTCCTTCCTCTATCTTGAAGGATATCCTCAGAGATGTCATTGTGTCATAGTTATCGGACCAAAAAAGAAAAAGAAGGTTAACTTTTATATCCATCGAAAGTGTATAAGCTGCACCTCTTAAATTTGACAAAAGGAGGTATTAATTTAGTATTTCATTGATGTAGTACTGGTGGATGAACAACATACACGAAAGAGATATCGCTCCGATGCCACACCTTGTTCTCATACAGGTCTATCCATACATGAGCCAACCAACAATAATGATAATGATGTTTCATCTGATGGCGAAGATAACTTTGTTCGACAAGATATATCAATACAAACTTCCTATAGCACGCTTAAGCCATTTGGGGTGTTATACCAAGGTGAATCTTCCAATGGTGAAAACATTGCTTTGTCACTATTACCAAATTATTTCTAAAGGTTCGTAGTACGAACTAAGAACTTTTATCATTCATATAAAAAATTTTCTGATTACCTAGGAAAAAAGCCTACTCATGATCCTTATATCCACACACCTATTGAAAGACATGTAACAATTGAACAAGAAGAACAGAGGCGAACAGAACAAGCAAGTAAGAAAAGACGAGAACGTGATAGAGCACGGTGACAAAGTTTAACACCGGAACAGAGGGAAGATGTGAATGCACGTCGACGAGCACGCAGACAAACTTTACCAGTTCATCAAAGGCAAGCAATCAATGCCAGGCGAAGAGCTGCTAGACAAGATCTACCACCAGAGGAGAGGCAGACACTTCTTCATCAACGTAATGCAAGCTATGCTGCTAGACAAGATGCTTTGTGCACTCAATCCATCGCTATGCCCGTGCACAAGATTTTGCAAGTGATCGACCTCTAACAGATTCAATCATAACAAACGAAGGTATCATTCGTAACTTAGCATTGTGTTCTCCTTACCTTCTTGACAAATAGAAAATAAGTTGTTGTCTTGTACTCATCCAGATACACGCACACATGATGTAGACACCATTGTTGAGGACATCATGGATGATGAGTACTGTATGTTCGCTGGTGGAGGTATTTATTTCATAGTACGTCTCTCTATTATACGATACATAGAACCAACAATAATTTTTCTTCTCTAAATCACTCCAGTTGATCACGGTGTCGAGGACGTTGAGATTCATGAAACAGAAAATTCTTGTAACGTTGGATCTAGCCTCCCTGATTCATATGATCATGTCTCTGATAATATACCACGATCACACACGCCCTAAAGTCCGAGGCGATCGCGATAAATGTGGTGCAAAGAGATTCCAATATGAGACAAAGGGATTTTGTTGTCGCGATGGAAAGATTAGATGGTGAATTGTAAACATTGCCTGAGCTCATGAGATTGTGGTCGAGTGCGGATCATGATGCGAGGCATTTTCGAGAGAACATAAGATTCTTTAATGGTCACTTTTCCTTCACCACCCTAGGTGTCAGCTTAGATGAAACCTGCAGTAACATGAGAGGTGGTGCGTACACATTTCGGGCCCATGGCCAGATTTACCATAATGTACACTCTTTTGGCTCGAGGAGTTCTAGCCCAGATCATCTTGAGCTATATTTTTACGACGACGATCCCAATCTAAATCATCGTTTTCGCCAATCTCCTAACCTTGACCAGGAGGTCATAAGGATATTGGTCAACATACTCAGAGACAATCCATACTCTGAAACCTTCAGAAGTCTTGGATCGATCGATGGCCTTGAGGATTACCGTATCACTCTCAACCTTGATAACAGGCTAGACCAGAGGACATATAATGTTCCTATAACTTCGAAGTTGTCAGCCGCAGGGTCGAGGGTAATGAGCCACACTCAACATTTGACCGTAGCATAATCTGTATGGCAACAACAATACTAGGCATACTATTCGCCAGACTACGGATGTTACGACCCTTTGTCGCACCCTATGTTCTTTCCGAGAGGCGAGCTCGGATGGCATCCCGGCATCCCCAAAGAAACTATATCCATGGACCAAGTGGCTTTCGTTCGGGGGATAATCTCGACGAAGAAGGTTATTTTATTTGCATTTCGCAAGATGATTGATAAATCATTTCCTTAAGAAATTTGTTGGTCATTTGCACAGAACCAAGAGTAAGTCAGTATGCGTCTCAGACGAGAGTATTATCGCTATAAATTTCAGATCGCTCATGGTATATTCAACCCAATACTCTATGGCAAACGTCTCTTTCAGCAATTCGCTGTTGATACGTACATAAAAATAGAGAGCACGCAGCTCGACTACATAAGGAATAACCAAAAGAACATAAGGGCCGACCTATACCAAGGCGTGGTGGATAGCATCCATGCAGGAGAGAGTCATGCTGATGCGGTAGGCAGGCGGATTGTGCTACCGGCGTCCTTCATCGGTGGAAGTCGTGATATGAAGCGTCGATACCTAGATGCGATGGCCTTAGTGCAAAAGTATGGCAAGCCTGATGTATTCCTCACGATGACATGCAACCCACATTGGCAGGAGATATCGTCTGAGCTTATGCTCGGTCGATCGCCAGATCGCCTCGATCTTGTCGCTTATGCGTGTTTAGGGCAAAGCTAGAGGAGCTCAAGAAGCGCCTATTCAAAAGCATATTCTTGGTAAGGTGGTGGCCTACGTGTATGTGGTCGAGTTTCAGAAGAGGGGACTTCCTCACGCACATTTCCTTCTTATCATGAGCGGGCAATATAAGCTGACATGTCCGGAGCAATATGATTGCATTATCTCGGCCGAGCTACCAAACAAGAACAAGTACCCAGAGTTATATGAGATGGTCGTGAAGCACATGATGCATGGCCCTTGCGGAGTTCTAAACATGAACAATGTTTGCATGAGAGATGGTTCGTGCAAGTGCTATTACCTCGCCCTTTTAATGTGAAACCATTCAAGGCAAGGACTCTTATCCTTTGTATAGAGACGTGATGACGGTACAGAAGCAAGAGTTCGAAGGTGGATTTGGATAATAGATGGGTGGTGCCTTATAATCCTTTCCTCCTACGGATGTTTAATCGCCATATCAACGCCGAGGCCTGCTCAAGTATTAAGGCCGCAAGTACCTATTCAAATACATATACAGGCACGATCGTGCTTCGCTTTCTCTTAGTGAAACCGGTAGCAACGAACCGATCGACGAGATCAAGCGAGACAGGGGCGCCAGTGGGTTACCCGCCAGAGGCTCTTTGGACAATATACGGTTCGATCCGAGTAAGATATCGCCCGTAAAGCGCTTGCAACAGACCTTCCTAACATGCACATGGTATCGCTTTCACGCGACAGACCTCCATAACGCCGTTGACCGGCAAGGCGCCGAGAAGACCATGTTAACCGCGTACTTTGAAGCGAACAGGGTACATGAGTGGGCTCAAGGCATCCTCTATAGGGATCTTCCATTGAGTTTTACCTGGCAAGCAGCTAGCAAACAGTGGAAGCCGAGGCAGAGGGGCACACAGATTGGTAGGATCATGTCAGCGAGTCCCGCTGAAGGGGAACGATACTATCTGAGGATCCTACTAAACCACCTTACTGGTGCAACCTCATTCCAGGATATACGGACAGTTGACGGTGTGGTATGCCCGTCCTTTCGTGAAGCTGCAGAATTGAGGGGCCTTATTGAGTCTGACAACACCATAGACGAATGTCTAATTGAAGCCGAGTTGTTTCAGATGCCATCTTCTCTCCGGAGGCTATTTGCTACTATACTGGTCTTTTGTGAGCCCAGTGACGTCCGTGGGTTGTGGAACCGACATCTAGATGGGATGTCAGAGGATTATCGACGTTCCCACTCATCTGCACATGCGATTGAGCAATTTGTCCTTCTTGATATCAAAAAAATGCTCCAATCGATGGGTAAGGATATAGCAACATTTCCACTCCCTGAAATTGATGAATCATCGACTACATGGGAGGTGAGCCCCAAGAGATAATTGAGGAGTCCAAAGATTGAAGTGGATCAGAAGACATCGTTATTGCACAATCTCTTAACCCGTAACAAAGATCTGCGTGCGATAAAATACCGCGGTAGTTGAAAGTGATCGGGGCGATTCTTTGTGGATGGCCCGGAGGCACGGGAAAACTTTTCTTTATAAAGCCTTGCTCGCCATCGTCTGCTCACAAGGGAAGATAGTCGTGGCAACCGCCACGCCGGGTGTTGCTTTGCCCATCATGCCCGGTGGAAGGATCGCACACTCAAGGTTTAAGATCCTCTAACGCCCAAGACGGTGGGGTGTGCGACTTCACAAAACAAAGTGGGACTGCTAAGCTCCTCCACAAATCATCCCTTATCATATGGGGTGAAGCCTCGATGACAAAACGGCAAGCGGTCGAGGCCCTGGACAGCAGCATGCGTGACATCATGGGTTGTCGTGACTTGCCGTTTGGGGGAAAGACCGTCGTGTTCGGAGGAGACTTCAGACAAGTGCTCCCCGTTGTACGTAAAGGAACACGACCACAGATAATAAACTCAACATTACGTAGGTCATACCTTTGGTATTCCATGCAACAGCTCAGGCTCGTCCGCAATATGAGGACCCAGAGCGATCCTGAGTTTGCAGAGTACCTCTTGCGTATCGGAAATGGAATAGAGGAGGCCGATGATGAAGGTTATGTCGTGCTTCCTGATAAGATTTGTGTCCCATCCACAGGGGAGGAGTCTAGCCTCGATAGGTCGATAGCCGCCGTTTTCCCAATGATTGATGAAAATCTAATCGATGCAACGCTCATCACTTCACGCGTGCCATATTGTCAACTCGAAACGAGTGTGTGGATAGGATAAACATGAAGATGATTGAACGGTTTCACGCGAGGAGGTGCTTTATCATAGCTTCGATCGTGCGGAGGATGATCCGTATGGCTATTATCCTTCGAAGTTCTTGAACACCTCACCCCCGAACCAAGCTTCCGCCCCATGTGCTAAAGCTCAAGATCAATTGTCCTGATTCTTCTTGAACATTGACCTGCGAATGGATTATGCAACGGGGCGAGACCGGTGGTTCGGGCTTTCAAAGAAATACTATCGACGCCAAATCGCCCTGGCCAACATGCTTTGGTAAGAGGTGTTCTCCTCGAATACCGCTTTGCCCTCCGACGATGAGATGTTTCCGTTTCGTTTCAAGAGGAAGCAATTCCCAATTAGGCTCAGCTTCGCGATGATAATAAACAAGGCTCAAGGTCAGACGATTCCGAAAGTCGGTGTCTATCTACCAGAGCCGGTGTTCTCCCATGGTCAGCTCTACGTCACATTGTCTAGAGCTACATCCAGAAACAATATTACTGTACTCGCTGTCTCTGACAAGGACAAATCAAAGCGCCAGAGGTCAAGTAATACCCGTGGGACATTCACGAGGAACATTGTGTATAGGGAAGTTCTTACGTCTTAGCCGATGTATCAGTTTCCACTAAGTCTGTTGTAAAATAATAGAAACTACATTCGCAATATCCAAGAGATGCATGTGTAGGACTGTTCATGGGAGCTATGGAAGATAATCAGTGATTATTTGCAATTCCCAGTTTCTAACAAATGTTAATAGCTTTTTTTGGGATTATAAACATTCACTATTTTAAATTAAATTAGCTAATGTGTTGTCTGATTAGTTTTTCCCATGGCAAAGCATGGGCACCCAACTAGTAGGCTTAAAAATAGTCTGGACAGAGCTTGGTCGAGGGAATGTTAGCATTAATGTCGGCTTGATCTGGATTGAATCCGAAGATCCAAACGGAAGCGCCGCGGCAAGGAAAGCCCGGATTGCTTATGCAGTAACGCCAGCATTAATCTGGATCAAATCCGAATATTTCCAAAGGAGAGCAGGGAATCTTAACAGGAGCGGGTTGAAACGGCAACGATCGGTCGGCTGTAATTCGACCTTAATTTGGACCGAACACAAAGATTTCAAAGCGCGAGAGCTGATCCAAGATCGACTCAACATTAGCACAGTGAACAGCGGCGTCTAAAAAAACAATCGATCAAGGCATAAACCAGGCTGAAACTGAAACTGGAGCCATTGTTTCCAGATTTGAGAAAACTACGAGTCCATCTCCATCGCAACAACCCTAACAAATTCTTACAGGACACCACCCGGGATACACAGAACTATAGGAGCACGAGCTAAGGGAGAACCAACACATCCTTTGTACAGACCCTAGACAGCAGCCACACCGTGCAGGCCTAAATCTATCACCGCATCTCAAGCCGCAGCGACGATCCGTGCCTTCTTTCCGGCCGGCGAACGGACGGTCTTGGGCTTGGCCTTCGCCTTGGCCGCCGGGGATTTCTTGGGCTTGGCGACAACCTTCTTCTCCAGGGCCTTGTGCTTGGTGCCCGCGGCCGCAGCCTTCTTGGGCTTGGCAGCGTCCTTCTTCGGCTTGGCGGCGTCCTTCTTCGGCTTGGAGGCGTCCTTGGCTGGCTTCGCCGCGGGCTTGACCTTGGCCTTGGGCGAATCCTTCTTGGCGGCGTCGGAGAGCTTGTAGGAGGCCTTGACTTTGACGAGCTTGCCCTTGGCGGCGCAGCCGCGGAGCTGGACGGAGAGGATCTTCTTGAAGTTGGCCGGCAGTGACGCCCCGTGCTTGTCCTCCATGTACTTGGCGATGGCGTGCGCGCTCGATCCAGTCCTCTCCTTCAGCGCCGAGATCGCCTCCTTGATCATCTGCACAAACCAAACCCAGCATACGATCAGCCCCAATCCAATCAAAACCAATCAGGCACAGACGAAACCAGAATACAGGAGATCACCAAGCACTCACCTCGAAGTAGGGCGGGTGGGAGGCGCCGCCGGCGGCGGCCTTGGGCTTGGCAGCGGAGGCCTTCGGCTTCGGCTTCGGCTTCGAGGCCGCGCCGGTCTTGGCGGTGCGGGAGGCGGGCTTGGCCATGGCCGGCATCGTGGCTAGCGGAAGCAGATCTCAAACCACTAATACACGCAGGTGTGCTTGTTTGATCTCGAAAACACTGGAGCCGGATGGCCTTGAGGGGACAAGGTGGAGCCGCATTTATAGCCTCGGAGGGGAGCTATCCGCTGGGATGGGAACGCTGCAACCTGATTGGCCCATACGGAGCGACGCGGATCGCGATCCGCGAGAGGACGGTAGGGCGAATCGTGGCCGTCGGATGGAGATTCTATTAGGGGCGGGAGGCCGCGGTGTGCGCCGCCCAGAAGCCAGAGCGGGAAATGGAATTCTTGTATCTGTAAACAAAAACGCCAAGGCGCGGCTCGGTGAACCCCGTGCACGGTGGACCGGACGGGGCGACGGCCCACGTCTGGACGTGTGGGCCTGAGGGCCCGCCACGATTTCCCCGGTGCTCTGTGGAACGGGCGTAGGGGTGGAGGCGTGGGTGGAGTGATCTGCGCGTGGTTTGGGACCTTCGGTTTCCAATCCGGACAAGGGTGTACGTGGAGTTTTCGGGAGTTTTCAAATTGCGTCCAACCGGGACCTCGGAATGTCGACGTGCCTATCTCATCTTTTTGTTTATCGCTGCCGGACAAGTGGCTTCGGCCCAGTCCAAGTGTTCCCACGCCTTTGGGCTTGTCCAAATGAGTTCGTACACTTGGCCGGGCCAGTTTTGTCCTACCTAAGTATGGCGGCCTTTGAAAGAGAGGATTTGGTAGAAAATCTTTACTGTACATTGCTTAGAGGAAAATTATTATAATATTACTCTACCTACATTTGCTATTTTTGAACATTTTATAGCTACGAGCTGTCCAACCATGACCATAAGAGACTAGTCTACGAGGTCATGACCGGCTTAGCGGATGTATCAACAAAGACCAAGGGTTTCCTACCAATGCCTGAGCGATTCATTGGAATCTTGCTCTGCCTCAAGTTCTTCGCTCTCTAAGGTGAATCCCTTTCTTCGGGTTTGGCCCTTCTACAACCTTAAAGCATCTAGCGGGTCGTAACGTTGTCATCCCTAGTCGGGGAATCACACCTAAAATCTTGGTGCGGATAATTAGGAATGGTGTCTCCTAAGTCGTCGTAAAGGTCATCTACCTCGGTCATGAAGATATCAGCTCCTGAATCATCGCAGGTTGATCCAAGAGTGGTTTAGGAAAATACTCTTAAGTTTTTTTTGCTATTGCTATGAACAAAGGAATTTCGCCCTCACATCAAGCTAGGGAAGGACTCCCCCGCTCGGTATAGCCCTCATGATCTTGGACTCCGGCATCGTCATAGTACTCGTCGCCATCTTCAACATCGTTGATGATGCACAAGTCATGGCCACCCTAGGAGTTTAGTATTCAGAAGGATCTCAAATCGAAGATGCTAATCGATCCTTACGGACGGCGCTAGTTGTCGGCGATTAGGCCAAGGTTTCCCTTGAAGCTTACTTCTTTAATAGGGGATCAGTTAGCTAGTGTTTCTAAGTTGAACCCATGTGGTCTCTTTGTGCTATATATAATTGTCAGGGATTGGATAAATTATGTATTTACTAGACTGCCTCTAACAGCTAACTTGGAAGCATTGACATATGACTTTGGAAGTTGTTGTAGGCCCAAGATAGGTACCCCCTTCGACTTTGGAACGAGGGCATGACCTCGCCCTTTTTGCGCTTCCGCGTCGTTTTCCTGTTTTCTAGGCCATAGGGGGGGAAGCCCAAGGAAGGGAACGCGGAGGCCAAACGTGAAGGAGTGAAGCACGTGCTAAGCCCGGCGAAGCCAAGGACGGAGCAGCGAAGGGCGCGGGCGAAGCGCAGAGCGCACACAAGGCCAAGGGCGGAGCTGTGAAGGGCGCGGGTGGAGCGCGGAGCGTACGCAAAGCCCAGCGGAGCAAGGGGAGTAGAGCGAGGTGCGAACACGGGATGGGAAATACACGCGGGGCCAGGCGGAGCCAGAGCGCATCAAACAGAGGGACGAGTCGGAGCAACTTGGAGGACGGCGGGGCGGACATCCCCTCCGATTATGGAACCGAGCAGACAGGTCATACAACCGGACCTGCCACCCCGTCAGGGCACTCGAGTAAACGCCAGGCAGGGATAAGCCGGCTTGTAACCGTCGTGTATGTGTAATCCTCCGCGTAACCCCATGTAGGGAGTCGAATAGGAGAGCAAAACAGTAAAGGGTGTGGTTAAAAGACCATGAAATGACCACCGGGCCCTTGGCTCAGGAGCAGATGGAGGGTAAGACATGTAAAATGGCAAGTACATGGCCGGCAAACCCGCGGTCAGGGCCGGTCGGGAAAGAGACCACCAATGCATGATTCTGTACAATCCCTCCCCTATAAAAGGGGGAGGAGGGTATCAATGAATGACAGCCTCTTTCTTCCCCAGTGTTGTGTTCATTCTATTCATGAGCGCAACCGGCGAGAGTGCGAGAGTTTCATCGAGCTGTCTCAGGTGCGCGAGATCGTGCATCAGGAGCAGCCATGTTTTCTGTTCGTGGAATTGTTCTCACAACAGAAGTTGTACCCAATGAGGACCTAGGTAAGCCTTGGAGTTAGACTTTACACTCCACGTCTCCAACACAAGCTTGTATGCTTGAGGTCCAAGCATGCATGCCCGTGTCATTACGAAAGTCCAAGGATTACGGCCAAGAGCAGTAATGAGCATGCCCAGAAGCCCGTGTCCGAAGCATAATAGTTAGAGTGATTGGTGTGTCCACGATGTCCATGACCTTAGAGCCATTGCTCATGATGTGGACATGCTCCTAGCATGTATTTAGGGCGTAGTTATGGCCATAATTATCTACAAGCGATGTGAGTAAATATTGGAGTTAGTGCGCTATGATCGTTGCTCCTTCATGTAACTATAAATACCCTATATTGTCGTAAGATGGGAGGGACAGACTCTCTTGTGATCTTTCACAATATAATTGAACACACTGGAATACGACTGTTATCTCCTTCGTGAGAGACCGGAAACAATGTAAACATTGTCCCTTGCTTGTTTGATCACCTGTTTTACAAAAGAGCATGTGAGAGACAGCAAGAACAGAGCACAAATCTTAAAGCACCATCGAATGGTTGTTAAAACCCTTGCGGCCGCAAGTACCCGCGGAATTTAATTTCCATGTATAATCCCAGATCTATTGAGAATAAGCTAATCGATATACAACTCCCTGTGGTCTGCAAGTGGCATTCCTTAACACTACGCATGTCCGGCTCGGCGGGGCGGCTCCCGGTTCTGATTCCGAAGCGTTGTTTGTTTTTTCCTAGTCTGTCTTCTCCTCTTCCTCCTTGTCCGCCGAGTTGCTCTTGGTGATAGACGACACGAGCGAGAGCGGCGCCTGCTTCGCCCATCGCTTGATGTCGGACATCCTCTTGCCGGCCTTCCTCCCCTTGCCGTACGGCCTTGCGCCGCCGTTCTGCCGGTCCTTGGTGATGGCGATGGCCAGGTCGTTGGGGAACAGCGAGCGCCACACAAAAGCGTGCAGGAGCGTCGACACCAGCAGCAGCGACACCATCGTCGTCGACATGAGGGAGAGGCTCACCGCGAGCGCCCTGCTCGTGAAGCACGGCACGGCCTCGGCGTACTTGACGGTGGCGAGCGACGCCGTCGTCATGGGGAACGTGTACGACCACCACGCTATGGAGAACCTGCGACATCACGATAGTGATCAGTCGATGGCGCCAACGACGTGGGATGTCTTGGAAGTGTGTGGTGCTCACCGGAACCCACGGAAGAAGTTGATGCGCACGACGAGGGACATGTACAAGAAGAGCGCCATGAAGAAGAACGTCCGCGCGACGGCGTCGAAGCTGCTGTAGATCGCCGCCCACGCGAGGCTCGCCGCCGACGGCGTCGCGATGAACATGGAGTAGACCGGGTGCAGCTCCTTGGGCAGCGCCTCGTTGGTCGGCAGCCGCTGGTACAGCGTGACGAACACGACGATGTAGTGCGCGACCCCGATGGCCCAGAGGAACTTGCCGGCCTCCGCCCACCCGACCCTCGCGGCCAGGATGGCCCCGACGAAGTTGCCGACCACCGAGAGGTGGGACGACGGGTTGGCCACCTTGCACAGCCTCCGCTTGCCGCCGGACAGCCACTGCCCGTATATCTTGAGCTCGAGCGCGAACAGCGGCGCGACGAAGGCGCCCCACACGGCCGGGTGCGGCCGCTCGGGCGCAAAGGCGCGCGGCAGGCCGATGGTGAGGAACATGGCCGCGATCCACGGCGCGAAGAAGAAGTTGACGCGGACGGGGTGGAAGTACTCGCGGCGGATGGCCTCGAAGTAGAAGAGGCACTTGAGCGCGTAGGTGACGGACGTGGCGACGAGCACGGCGGCGGCGAGCAGCCATAGGGCGAGGTTGATCATGGGCGTGACGCGGAGGAACCGCATCGCCGGGCTCGCCGCCAGCGCGCCCCACAGGATGGCCTGGCTGCCGAGGCCGAGGCAGACGCCGAAGCAGCCGATCGGAAACCGCAGCAGAAACGGCCACACCTCGTCCTTGGGCAGCAGAATGTCCTCGTAGTCCTGCACGTGCAACGCTTCAGTTCTTGCATGATTTTTGCAGCAGTTTTAACACAAGGCGCGTCGTGTTGATGTATGCAACTATGCAAGATTACTTACGCGGACTTCGTCGAGCTCAGGGCCGCGGAGAGCGGCGAAGTAGCGGCCGGCGGGGACGCTCTTGTTGAGAGGGTCCTCCTCCGGCCTGCCGACGGACAGGCCCTCGACGTGCGGCGGCAGGTCGACGTCGGACTCCCTGATCCTCGACGGCAGCAGCGAGTTCTGCTTGCTCAGCGTCGACTTGGTCCGGAACATGCTGAAGTCGCCCCTGCGTGCCGTGCCGTCGCCGCCGGCCTGGCCGAGGACGCCGCTCTGGTTGAGCACCCCGAGGCTCTTGCCGCTGCGCGGGAGCGCCCGCTGCCCCCTGCCGCCGTTCTTTCCCCCCCTGTCCATGCCCAGCACCGCCACGCCGCTGCCGAGAGAGACCTGCCGGCTGAAGGCCCGCTGCATCGTCGGCGGCCTCCTCTCGCCCCGGAGGTTGATCGGCCCGCTCATTGCCGACTGCTTCGCGTCCTCGGGCGGCGCCGCGCGGATGTCGACCGTGTGATGGCCGTTGCCCGCTGACGACGATGGCTCCGCTGCCATTCTGCCGCCGCTACGTTAGCTACCCTACCCACAGCAAGAAGGTGCTGGAAATGTTGGTAGCGTTTTGCTCAGCGCCAATATAGGCGAGCTCTCCGAAGATGTCGACGCGACGCGAGACGTCTTTCACGTGTGCTAGCTACGTACTGGCGTCACTGCTTGCATGCATGGAGATGAGCTTGAGGCCATGAGCGGGAGAAGCCATTGCTGTCCGAGTAGTTGGCCGCTGGGAAGGAGATGGATCGCTAGCCGTTCGTTTTGCTCGAAAGGAAGAAACCAATGGCGAGATCACGAGACGTGGACTCAATTGCGCGGGCGTGCTACCGTCTTGCAGCTCATGAAATCTCCGGAAAAGCGGAGGTTTTTAGCCGTGATGTGTGAAAGGAAAGCGGCCGAGTAGGGTGGGAGGCTGCCTGCTTACTGTTCGAGGTTGGCATTTTTGGCAAGAGTTCACGGGTATGTTCCCTGTTTGGCATGCAAACGCCTATGGTCACCGTGTACTCCTGGTACACGCGACTCTGACGAGGCAAAGGCACAACACAGAAGTTTACTCACCTCTCCAACTATATCGCTTGAGCACTTAGGAAGAAGACGGAAGAGAGTTTAGGAACCGACATGTGGAACCCACGTGTAAAATAGATTGTTTATAAAATCTTTTTTTGCAATGTATTCGGTCTATGTGACAACAATACTGCTCTCAAAACCACTCACAGGGGTGAGTCAGAAAGCTAAGTTCTCGGACAAGGGTTAGAAACCTAGCTTCTAGGACCAGGGTTAAGTGTACCAAGTGATATAGTTTAGAGAGTAAAGTAGACTTTTTCTTTTTTTTTTTTACATGAACGAAAAACACAGGTAGGTGGTGGGGCGTGTGTATGATTCATACCAATTCCAAAACCCATATGTTCTTACCACGTAGTGCTACAAGAAATCAGATTAGCTAAAAATAAGCAAGATTGGCAGATATGCCCAAAATCTCATAAGTTTTTTGTTTGTCATACAATTTCCTCAATCATCTTCCAGCATTTATGATTGAAGATGCATACAATTTCCTCAATCATCTTCCAGCATTTCTGAATGAAGATGCATACATGTAGTACTGCAGTACTTGTAGTTGTATCGGTGGAATGGTACTTTGCCGGCCAAGGAAGAAAAACAGCATGAACAAGTAGTATCGTCTGCTGCTGCTGCTTTCTGCGTGGAGCTGTCTGCTGTTGCTGCCCCTGATGTGCTGGCCGATTGAGCCGCAAGTCTTCGTTCTGCTGCGGCTGCTCTTTTCTCCCTCTCCTCAGCTAGTTTCCTTTGTCGCTCCTCCTGAATAACAGTAAAACGAGGTATAAATGTATGATCATGCATGTTCTTTGAAACTATATTGTACGGTGTGCAAGTATAAGATGACTGCCTTTTTTGGGACATACCTCGTTTGAAATAGCAGTAGGCTGGGGCAGCTGATGCTTTTGTTTCAGCCCTGGAACAGAAGTACCAACTGGAGTGCTTTTTACATCATTTTGGGACTGTGAAGCTTGCACCTACATTTTGAAAGGATCAAGTGACAGAAATAAACAGCTGAATAACAAACACGCCTATGGAAAACAATGAAAACCCAATGACTCATAAGTCATAAGCAGTAATATTCGCCACCAATTAAATACAAATGTGCAAATCATCAACTTAACACTAACAAAGAAACCGCCACATTCAGGGCAACCACCACAGCCTGCATGGTACTACCAACAGTAAACACCGACGGAGTATTGCATGTGTGACCGAGGTGTCTGGTATACATAAAATCAGTGTACAGGGCATACAAGAGTTATAGTATCAGTACAAACCATTGCCTTTTCCTTTTCCTTTTCTCTTGCTTTCTTTAGTTTCTTCAGTTCCTTTGCTCTGGCCTTCTTCTTGGCATCCTTCTCAGCCTACACAATAGCTACAAGTTAACTCACATTGCCATCTTTTGTGCATTCCTTCAACAGATTCTACAATAACAGCTTCTAAAGGGCAATGAAAAGAAGAAAAATAAATCTTTATACAGGGCATGTAAAAACTGACCTGCTTTGCAGCCTGTGATTCTTCCATATCCTTTGTAAGTGCACTAGGCACATCGGCAGCATGCCAATCCCATTTGTCAAGGTTGAGCGCCATAAATCTTCTGAATGTATTTCTAATTTCCTTGTCTGAAGCCAGCATGTAAGGTGTCTTTCCTCTTGCATCTTTGATGCAAGGATCCAAACCCTGTTCAAGCAACTCCAGAGTTCGCTGAGCATTGCCAGACTTGGCTGCCTCATGAAGAGGTGTTGTTTCATTCATAGATGATGGTATGGATATCACTTCATTCAACGAATCCAAACTTAAGGATGAGACAGAAATAGGTTCATCGGAGTCCATAATTATTTTCTGCCATTCTTCTTTACTTTGTTTAAAACTTGTCACACTTTCCACTTGGGGTAGGGCTTCGTCCATGATAGAGCATTCCATCTCGTGATAGAGCTGTGTTAGATTACTGTATACCCGTTTTGCTTCTTTCAAGGTGGGTCGATGAACCGTCAATGGGACTGGACGAATATCACACGCCTGCAATACTGATTGAGTCTTATCCCCATCAAAGAGCATCTGACGGTTCTTTGATGGAGCATATATAAAGACACAAACACATATTTCGAAATATGACTTCCAAGAAACTACTAATTCTTGAACTTCCTGGAAAAAGATCAACAAAAGAAAAAAAGATCACATTAGCCAATGTAGAAATCAGCTCGCAATCAGCTCTTAATACATACTATCCTACATCTCCTGTGAACAAGAACCAAAAGTAACTTTTGCTTAAAAATGTAGTACCTTTCTCAATGCCGCTTCATTATAGCGGCGCAGAGACGATCCTGCTGAGTGTGCAACCTTTCCAGTAGCATCTTTTCCAGATTGCCTCTTTCCAGCCTTTGCCCTTACAACATATCTAAAATATAGATGAATATCGATTATAAGTGCTTATTACCAACATCTAAGATTGCCAGCTACGAAGATACAGCTATGAGCTATGCCAACTGAAAGAAGGAAATTCCTTATGAAAAACCAATAGATAGGACATAGAAGAGGCATTAAGAAAGTAATTCTTCTATAAGAAAGTCCTCATATTTTCTCCACAAAATATATATTTGCATAGAAAAGGTGCATTTTGTGAAAAGATAACTAGAAGTTCCATGCAACACTCAAGAGGTCAGAACACTCCTTTGACGAAGGTCAATACTGTATAAACATCAACAATGTAAACAAAAGGCCACCAGCAGATTATCAAATGCTGTTATAACCTGAGACATCAAGGTTCTTTATAATGGATAGGATGTACTGAAAATTCACCATGATATTGAAGAAGAAAATATGGCTAACAACTTGGTATGCATAAAACTTGAAACACACAATCCTTTTACCTATGAAATGTTTTATGGGCTATGATTGAGTTTCCGTCAAAAACACATCCAGCAAAATGCCCTCCACTTGTTAGTAGAATGATCCTCAAATGTGATGCATCACGAGGTTTACGTGTCAAATTTTTCACTCTATTTATCATCTCATCGTCCTGTACAAATGATTTAGATCCGTGACTTTCCATCTGGCCAGACTTGCAATCAAAATATGGTTGTTCATGTTCTTTCAACAGTAAACATCTCCAGATGGAAACTGTGCCGCCAGAATGACAGCGAAAATAAAGTTTCTTCTTGAATTCTTCCTTGCCTTTAATTGAAAGTCCACGATTCAATCCAGGTTCATTTTCAATTTCATCCTCTGAACCAGATACGCTAGATACCTCCAAGTCGTCAAACAGAGAATCAGAATCTGCTTTATCTAAGTCTTCTTCCTTGATAATAGTTTTACCAGCAATGCTGAGCTTAACCTAATAGGAATGCCAAAACCAGATGGAAGGGGATCAATATAATGCGACACATGTGTATCATGTTTAGGGCTTCAAAAATGATATGCTACACAGAATCCAAGTATCGAACAGTTATTGGGCCAAATGAAATAACAAGCGGAGATTTGCCTCTTTTTAATAAATGAAACGACAAAAGTTTTTTTTAATCCAAAGCACCGTGCAAGAAGAAACTTTCCTGATAGCACCTTAAAAGCTTTAAGGTAACTTGAAATTATAACTGCCCATATAGCTCGTTGGCAAAGAGTAGCCAATAAGTTTAACCAGTAAAACACCAAAGCTAGTACAGCGCAGAACAACAAAAGGGGGAATGCAAAAAATGATCATAGAGTCATCAAAAGCATTAATATTTTTGTTTGCAGGACATGATCAGTGTGTGTTTTTAGCTTGCACATTTGTTGTTGGTCCAAGTGATGTCAAGGATAAGGCTAAAAAATGCAATAATGCAAGAGGAAGGATAGTGAGCAGCTTGTTGCCTATGGAATAGGTAAATACTGGTGAAAAACTCCTACATGAGACAGACCAAGACTTCCATAGCAAGTTTGTGAAGGCCATAACAATTA
Source organism: Olyra latifolia (assembly GCA_036346145.1). Lineage (NCBI taxonomy): Eukaryota > Viridiplantae > Streptophyta > Magnoliopsida > Poales > Poaceae > Olyra > Olyra latifolia. The sequence goes on from CM070526.1 coordinate 11,436,153, forward strand.
AGTGAAACTGGTGAACATGTCATATATAAAAGATAGAACTCTTCGATGTGTTTTATTTACCAGCTTAGGACTTAATTGAAGCAGCTAGTGGAAGCAATGGTATATGAGACAAGGCATCATTCATTAGTATTTAACCAAATGTTTTCTTTTCAGAGATATGAGTTATGACAAAAAAAAAATCGGAATTAAAGTTCTGCACACAGTGCAGCCCAGCACAGCAATGCTATGCTGACCCTTACAGAGTTTCATGTGTTCAAAAGTCAAGACTATATTGTGAGGCTCCAATGCAGTATCAATGTGTTATGTTCTATATTGTCAGGCTTATGATTAGCTCTTCCTAGGTATCATTGTATGGTGTCGTCAATAAAAGATGTTCAATCAATAATATATCTTCCTAAACCCCATGTGGTTTTTGTTCTCCAATAAGTAATTAACCACACAAATATAGGTTGAGAAAGCAATTAACTCTACCGTGTGAAATATAATTGTGCACTCCATTTACAGAAGAATACCTCTGATGGTCAACTGTAACAAGTAAACAAAATTTAAAAGTTCTCTAATCTATCTATGTGCAGAATGTATTCCAATAACCAGAGGGAGATGCAAAGCCAAGTGAAGGATGCGGGTAGATACGTTGAGGCGGTGGAGATCGGACTTGAAGTGCTCCCGCTGCTCCTGCAGCGACTCAAACTCGGAAGCGCAGGTGTTGCACGTCCACCTGAACGCCGCAGCCTCCGACGGCTGCTGCTGCGAAGGCGGCGGCCGGGATGGTTCGGACGGTTCCGCTGCGGAGGGGGCCGAGGAGGGGTGCGCCCGGAGGATGGTGGACGAATCGAAGAAGTCCGAGGGGAGGTCGAAGAGCGAACGAGGAGGCCTCTTCTCCGGCGAGGCCGCCGCCATCAGGGAGGAAGGGGCCGTGGCTGCGGATCCGACGTTTCGTGCCATAGCGTGACGCTTCGTGAGTCGCGACTCGTGAGGTATGCGACCAGGCGGATCTGATTGGGCTTCACTCTTCAGCCATCCAAGGGCTCCGTTAGATCAAAAATCGATGTCAGAGAACAACGCCTGTGTGCCAGTCAGGGGTGGCCAGACAGACCGAACGGCCTGTTAAGGCCCAGGAATGCTTCGTCCCGTCAGAATTTTTTGAATTTTTATATTTATTTTTATTCAAAATTTCAAAAATAATACACCGTCTAAGAAAATTAAATAACTAGCCTCCTCCCGGCCAACCATTGGGCTAGAAATAAATTTAGCCTGTTGGTCGGGCGGTTTATTAAAACTTGCCCTCTGGTTGGACAGGTTATAAAATCAGCTCGTTGGTCGGGCGGGATTTAAATCTCGCCCAACGGTCGGGCGATTTTTGCCCCAAAAGCCCCCGCGGCAGGGTAGAGGTCGCCGGTGGTTGTGGATGCGCCGCAAGTCGCCTCGATGGCAGAAGCACCGCCGACTACCTCGGTATCGGAGAGGCGAGCACCGAGCGAGGGGATTGATGGCTGACAGCCAGCAACGATGCGAAAGAAGGACAGCCAGCAATTCCCCGCTCGGTGCTCGCATGGCTCAAGTGAAAAGCTGCTTGACCGGGCCTTCTCCTTGAGTCTAAAAACTCGAAGAGGAGATTGGAAAACGGTAGCGAAGCATTACCACCTTATCCGAGCAAGCCATACTCGGAAACGAGCTTAAACCATCAACAATACTTCAATCGAGCAAGGTATGCTCGAGAACGAGGTCAAACCATCGAGTACAAGTTGAATTCACTGGACCCGAGCAAGGCCAGGTGGACAACGCACTCTCAACGGTTATATTATCCATAACGTCTACTACAACGCCCTGCAGGAATCTCGCCACACATGTCAGCCCATGATTCACAAGCACGTCTTTTTAGGCGAAATAGTTGTAAGGAACCGGATGCCAAGAGGGGGTGAATTGGGCTTTTCAAAATTTTACTTTGTAATCAATTTTACACTTGTGTTTAAAACTTAAACAAATGCGGAAGTTAAAGACTTATTCTTTGAACATAAGTGATATGTCAATGACAGGAATCCTAGAGTGGAGTGAGCTAAACACAACTAGGTAATCAAGATATACAATTAAACGTACAAGATAAAAGCTATGAGGTCTAAATACTAGCTCAAGAATAAGGCAATGAATGTAAAAACACAAGATACAAACCACAAGTGATACCAAGATTTTTTCCCTGTGGTTCGGAGCTAAACTCCTACATCCGCGTTGAGACAAATCCTTACTCTTCACAAGGACCGGCTCCCGCTCGAGCCTACCACCTTGTCTCCACTAGTGGTTGCTATTTTCTCATCTCCAGAGGTGGCAAACACCAATGCCACGCACAAGCTTTGCCCGGGCCTTATTATAACCTCTGCTTGAGAAGATCATCGGCGTATGATGCCTCCTACGCAGTCTACGTGCACGCAAGCACCAAGAGTAACAACCCTAAACCCTTTGATCACACCGGATCAAAACTCAAAAATGATGCACCGAGACACACTTAGGCACTCACTAATGCCATAGGGATTACTCAATCTCTCCCAAGATGAGAATATCTTAATCTCCAACTCTTTAATACCCCTTTACACTTAGAAACTCATCCAAGGTCTAAAAGGCTTCAAAACTCGGCTTATAAAAAACCCTCTATTTATAGGCCCCAACCCAAGAACTAGCCGTTAGGCACGAAAACTAGCCGTTATGGGCTCATCGGACTTAGTCTAGTGTCTACAGATCACTTGAGCTCGCTCAGTCTAATGCCCACCGGACTCAGTCATCTTAGAAAACACATAAAAAATAGCTCCACCATACTCAGTCCGGTCACCACCGTACTCGGTCCGGTGGAGTACAGAGACTGTACCACCTCGCAGAAAAATGGCCATATCTCCTAGCTCGGATGTCAGAATTAGGTGATCTTGAACTCTACGGAAAGCTAAGGACGAAAGCTATCTAACTCACAAGGTCTCACCACCACACACCCAAATGATAGGTGCAGAAAACACAAGGAAATTGAACCAACCCTAAAACTCCTATTTCCAACACTACCAACGCTTCCATCTCTTACTACCACCTCTTACACTCTTGACATCTCACTAAAGCTTAACCTAGGGTTAAAAAACCTAAAATACATCACTTGAGAGCTAGAAACCAATCCGATCAAAATAATCTGGACCCCTCTTGATAGACTATCTTACCAACCTAGTCTTCTAATCAATCACCGAGACCGATAAAAGGGTAGGAAACATTCTTAGCCCTATACTAGCCATACCTTGGCCTTGAGCATTATCTTGAAGCTTGATGTTCTACATCAACGTTTTTAAGCCCACTTTAACGTTCCATGCATCACTCCACGATGTATTGTGCATAATGATTTTTATCACAGGATTGATGACGTATGGAGAAACGGAGGTATCGTCGTGTTGCTAGTGCAGGCGCAGGCGCAGGCGTAGTGGCAGAGGAAACCGTGACAAGCGTCGGTGGGCCGTATACCGTAGTACAAACAAGTGTCGTCGCTGGTCACGGTGGCTTTACACGTACAGTGTGCCTGTGTTTCGTTTAGCATGCGTGAATGCGTTGCTCATCGACTCATCATGCATTGTTGCGGTCCATCATTATCTCAGGGTAGCTCGTTCTTTTTTTTTATTGTTTTCTTTATTTATCTTCATATTTATTTATAAGTTTAACTAAGAGTTTCTCGAGATAGTTTAAAAATTCCAGTGTGCTTCGTTTAACTTATTTATAAAAACTTTAGGATGCATCTTCAAGACAAAAAGGAACGAATTGCAAAAGATAAAACGTTTGTTTTTTAATTTAAAGATAAGTAGATAAGATAAGAAAATAAGCTGAAAAGAACCACCAAGTCACTCACAAGCGACATCTTATAAGACTTATAAGCTGTTGTTTTTTCTTCAAGTCATGCTCTTTTATTTTTTGAAGCTGTTTCTTAGGGCCCCTTCTCTTCAGCTTATTTGCCTACTTATTTGGCTACTTATTTATCACTTCGAGAATTTTTCGAGATAGCCTCGAGAGCCGGTTGGCCTCCAATTTTGGGGTTTAGAGAGCTTATAGACACGCCTACGAGATAAAAAAAAACCGACTCAAAAAGTAATAAAAAAAGTGAGATAAGTCAAATAAGACACGAGATAAGTAGGATAAGAACTCTTATCCTACTTATCTCGTGTCTTATTTGACTTATCTCACTTTTTTTATTACTTTTTGAGTCGGTACGACACGAGATAAGTAGGATAAGAGTTCTTATCCTACTTATCTCGTGTCTTATTTGACTTATCTCACTTTTTTATTACTTTTGAGTCGGTTTTTTTTATCTCGTAGGCGTGTCTATAAGCTCTCTAAACCCCAAAATTGGAGGCCAACCGGCTCTCGAGGCTATCTCGAAAAATTCTCGAAGTGACGAGGTTACACGAGATAAGTAGATAAGAAAAGCTGAAAAGAACCCACCCTTAAAGGCTTAGGGCTCTTAAACTAGACATTTTAAATTATCGAAAGACATCCATGATACATTGCAGCAACTACGCCGAAGGGAGCCTACAACTAAAAAAACTACATATGAGAGGTCTTCGCAGATGCAAACCACATTTCCACAATTTCCTCTTGTAGTTTCTTTATCATTTAGAATTTTAATCACTTATTAATTACCTTTGGCCCAACATGTTTCAAACCTGAACTCTCTTGTCACGCCAACACCTGGTACAATGTCACGCCAATCTTTTTTCACACAACATCATCATTGACGTGGTAGTCATGTATGATGTACTCATTTTTGGCCACGATGGTGGTCATGATGGGTAACAATATAGCTCAAACATAGAAATAAGTTGAAGAATTAAATATTAACATTAAGAAATTTTAGGAGCAAAAATTGTTCAAGCCACTCCGACGGTCCCACCACAGGCTGCACAACACTGTATTGCCACTCATTCAGAGGCAACCACAGGGGTTGATCTTTTGTGAAGCTCAGCAGAAAATAATAACCCATGAAATGAGAAATGACTCGTGAGGAAGATACTAATCCATATTATTCTATCATGATCAAGGAAAAAAATACTTATGTCTGATGATTCATGAACTATGCAATACACTGTGGCCGTATTTGATTCAGAGCTTATAAGGATTAATTGGATTACATGTAAATACACCGTGTTGTTATCTGTTTGATTTGTTTGCTCTATAATTCAATTATCTAAACCCATGCAATCAAGTTCCATTGTGATTTAACCGTCCAAATTGGATGTACACAATGAGTTATTCAAGAAGTTTGAGTAAAAAAAATTCAAATTTAAGGCATAGCATATTTTTTCCAAAATCTTTTATCGCTAAATAAAACAGCATGCCCAAGCACGAAATAGATCATTTGTGTAACTGTGTTGCACAGCGAGTTTCTCAATATCAACAGCTCAGCCCAACATCACGTACAAACAAGTGTCCACCCCCACCGCAGAAAATCATCGCAGCTACCAAGGCAGCAACAACACTTGCCCCGACTTTAGTGCCCTGTGCGGCTGTGCCCCACACCACACACTACCCACAAACCTAACCATGGTCAAAACCCAACCTCAGCTCAACGCCACGTCTCGCCTCGCCGCACCCAAAAGCCCAAACCCCCAAAAAGCTAAAACCCTCGACGCCATCACGCCAGCCACGCGAGTCTCTCCCCCACTCCCCAACACCACCGCTGCCATGGCCGCCTCCTACCGCCTCCTCTTCCTCCTGGCCGTCTCCCTCGCCGTCGGCGCCACCGGAGCTCACAACATCACCGACATCCTCGACGGCTACCCGGAGTACTCGCTGTACAACAGCTACCTCTCCCAGACCAAGGTCTGCGACGAGATCAACAGCCGCAGCACGGTCACCTGCCTCGTGCTCACCAACGGCGCCATGTCCACCCTCGTCTCCAACCTCTCCCTCGCCGACATCAAGAACGGGCTCCGCCTTCTCACCCTGCTCGACTACTACGACCCGCAGAAGCTGCACTCCCTCCACGACGGCTCCGAGCTCACCACCACGCTCTACCAGACCACCGGCGACGCCTCCGGGGACATGGGCCACGTCAACATTACAAACCTCCGCGGTGGAAAGGTCGGCTTCGCGTCCGCCGCGCCTGGCTCCAAGTTTCAGTCCACCTACACCAAGTCCGTGAAGCAGGAGCCCTACAACCTCTCCGTTCTAGAGGTCTCCGACCCCATCACCTTCCCCGGCCTCTTCAACTCCCCGTCGGCCGCGTCCAGCAACCTCACCGCGCTTCTCGAGAAGGCGGGGTGCAAGCAGTTTGCCGGGCTCATCGTGTCGTCCGGGGTGATCAAGATGTACCAGGCGGCGATGGACAAGGGGCTGACACTGTTCGCGCCCAACGACGACGCATTCCATGCCAAGAACCTGCCGGATCTGAGCAAGCTGACGAGCGCCGACCTCGTGATGCTGCTGCAGTACCACGCCTTGCCGCAGTACGCCCCCAAGGCGTCGCTGAAGAGTATGAAGGGCAAAATCCCGACCCTGGCCTCGACCGGCCCGGGGAAATACGATCTCTCAGTCGTTGCCAGGGGCGACGATGTGTCGATGACCACCGGCGTGGACGACTCCCGCGTCGCGTCCACCGTGCTCGACGACACCCCCGTGGCCGTCCACACGGTGGACAGCGTGCTTTTACCCCCCGAGCTCTTCGGTGGCGCGCCGTCGCCTGCGCCGGCACCCGGACCGGCAGGCGAGGTACCAGCGGCGGCTCCTGCACCAGGAGCCACCGCGCCGGCGCCCTCTCCCAAGACTGGGAAGAAGAAAAAGAAAGGTAAGTCGCCGTCGCATTCCCCACCCGCGCCTCCGGCGTCCTCGCCCGACATGGCCCCCGCCGACGCGCCGGTGGGAGACGAGGTGGCGGACAAGGTCAAAGCCAAGAAGAACGGCGCCACCGCTGTGGCCATGAGCTTTGCGGCCACGGCGGCCTCCGTCGCTCTGGTCGGCGCGTCGTTCTTGTGAGCGGCAAGTGCTCGCACGCGTGATGTGATGCAATGTGGTGTTGCTTGTGAGTTCGTGGGCTCCATTGATACGCTCATCCGAAGTTGTCTTCGTCTTCCTGGTTTGCTTGTTGGTACTTGGCATGTAGGTTGGATTCGATTCTCAGGTGCGTCTTCCTGGTTGAATCTCAGGTGCGTCTTCCTGGTTTGCTTGTTGGTACTTGGCATGTAGGTAGGATTCGATTCTCAGGTGGAGACGGTGATTGTGGTGTCCATTTTGGTAGTTTCTAGAGCTCTCTGAAGTTAAGCCTTTCGAGTGATTTGTTCTTCGTGGTGGAAACTTTTTCCTTTGTGCCGTGCTCTAATGCTCATTCCAGTTGCATTTTTCTTCCTATCAAGAACTGCATTTCATAATTCACGTCTCGATGTTACCTGCAAAACCCTTGCAACGAATGCTTCGATATTATCTTACTCGTTACCTCGTTGTATGTCGCAAATGCGGCTGGAAATGGGATGTTATCAGTATAACCTACTATGCGGCCTAAAAGTTTAACTCTACAACTGTGCTGCATTCATATGTTAGAAGTACCGTAATAGAGCCCCCTTATTAAGGATGAAACGGGGCCCATGTGACTCGTGTAAATGCGACTGAGTTTTACGTTAATTGCTCCTAGGATTCTGGAGGCCCAATCGAGTTCAGAAATCGGTCGCGTTTTCATAGTTACTGCTTTTTTTTACCTTTCCACCCAGCACCCGCGTTACATATACGACGGCAGTTACTGCCCGGTTGTCATGTGAGACTGCGCCTGCGGTACACTAAGCCTGACATCGTGGGCCCATGAGCTCTGGCGAAGATTGTCAGGCCGTGGCCCCTACGAGGCTTCAATTTCCATGGTTTCAATCGTCCCCAACTTTGCCAAGCCTGCAGGCGTCGGGGATTCCGGATTCCGGCCTGCGCGGCGCATCGTTTGCAAGCTTCTTGGCTGGATTGCAATGGCCGCTTCCCGGTTTTGACAAGTTCCTGCATCCCTCCGCTTAATTCCAGGGCAAAGTGGCCGGTGGTTTCCTCGCCGTGATGGCGCGTACGTCCACCGCAAAACCGGCTCCTTCTCTTTCTCCACACCTTGGAGACTATCTCAAACCATTTTTTTCCCATTCTCTTCTCTATATTCGTTCCTTTCATTTTCCATCATCTTCAACAGTATCGAAGAAAATAATATATAAAAAGGAGAGAGAATCTCTTTTTGAAGAGAATGAAGAGAGAAATCTCTTTGCGAAGGGATTGCTGAAGGAAATCTGTTGGATTGCTGAAAAAAAGAGAATTCCTTTGCGACGAGAATTAGAGATGGAAAGAAAAAGAGTTAGAGATAGTCTGATTAGACCATCTTCAACAAATCTTGTCTCCAGTCCTGCCACGAAGAGAATATCATTCTTTTCAACATTCTAACAGATTTTTTTCACCTTTCTTTTTTAGAAAATTTTTTTATTCTTTTCAGGAAGGGATTCTCTCCTTGCTTATATCATTCTTTCAAAAGGAAGCTGTTAGAAATAATAAAAAAATAAAAGGAAAGGGAACAAAAAAATGAAATGAAGAGGAAAATGGTTGGAGAGGTTTTAGCGTTTATTGGGTGTCCGTTGTATTCTCTCGCTGAGAACAGCTGTACCCTTGCGAGCCACTCTCGCCGGGTCGGTGCTGCTCCTCTCGGCGTCACTCGCCGGCACTGACGCGGCTGGTACTTTCGTTTCGTGTTGCCAAGCATCAAACGAGAGAGTGAGGAAAGGAGCCAAAACAACGGGTCAATGAGCGAGTTGGTCTTGTTGGTCCTACACGCCTACTGGTCCTAGCTTCCTGGTTGAAGTGATTGCTGTTTGTGTCGGTGAGGCCCGTGAGGGTGGGGGGACTAGGGTTCAGCAAACCGAACCGCCAAAGATAACCGAGCATCAGGTGGTTTAAGGTGAAAAAAAACCGAGCAAATTTGAAATAAAAGAAAAGAATTTAGATGTCAAAATGCAACCCTTATTTTGATAGTTTTCGTCAGTTTTAACATCCAAGCAATTTGGATAGAAACGCCTTGCGATGAAACACGAAACACGTGTTTGATGCGCTTTCCGTACCCACTACAATTCTACATGCACTGCACGGCATGGTGCGGGCTAGGGCGTGGCTAGACACACAACAAGCAGGCAAGAGGTTGCGCCGGTGCATCCACTTTTTGGGAAAATTTCGAAAATTTCAAATTTTTTAAGAACAAAGTCACGCTAAACGTTTCAAACATGTTAGAACTTTTTACAAAATTTTCAATATACTTCATAAAATTTGAATTTGAATTGAATTTGTAAAATTGGGTTGGTTTTTTCGCTTCGTTTTGTCGAAAACCAAGAAGTTTTGGTCGTTTTTCGAACCCTGGTGTGGGCTCACTTAACACATCATTCAGCCATTCAGATTCAGGTTGCTGTATTTGTTTTTCCTTCTGGTAGTAGATGTTGAGGAGAGTGAAGTCCTGAAAACTTGGTACTAGCTGCGGAACTGAGGTTAGGGTATATTTAATGGTGATCTTATTTTGTAGTCCTATCATTGTATAAATAGATTCGTGGATAATGAAAATAGGGTTAGAAGTAAAATATAAAATAGATATGAAATAGAGGTAGAATAAGGCTAGTATTGTGTTAGGCATAAAATAGAATTAGTATAGAGCTAGCGTTATGTATGGTCTTACCTTCCGTACATACCATACAAGTAGTAAAGTTGAAACTTCCAGGTCTGGATTTGAATAGTATTGCATCTGAAGTCAATTGTTGTAGAAGTATCATGTGGAAACTGGAAAGACAAGTCACCACTACATGCATCAAACGTAACTCCCAATCTCCATTTCTTGGGTAGAAACTCCAGCTAGACGACCCAGGAGAAAGCTTCTATCCTAAAGATTGACACTTGCATAGTTGCATATGGGTTTGTTTCGATATGTCGGCTGGATTAACCTACGACTAGTGGAAAGGAAACGAGTGCTGTCGGCCATGTGGGAATGGGCTCCTGCACAGGCAATTTATAATCTGCCTCTGAAATTCTGGTACTTCAAAGTGCTTAAGAAGGCCGTCAACAAGAGCAGTAAAAAGAAAAAGAAAACCGCAAACAATACGTGATTTTTTAAAAAGGAGATATATTCCTTACCTTCGTTCCATTAAATCGGAATCAATATTTTATAAAGCTTTTGTAGGATTTGTCTAACATAGACTACCAAAGACACTTTTTACTCCTACTTGTCTCGAATATCTCTATTCTATTTTGTGGTCTCTATATCTACTTCTCTTTTTTCACTTGACGGCAAATGCTCTTGACTTGGCTTGGTTTGGCTCGTCTACCTTGTATTCATGGACGTCGTTCACCTGACTTCCATATCTTGTTGGCTTGGCTCGTCTCCTCTTTGCTCCTTGTTCATGGATGTTGTTCACTTCGCGTGCTTGCATATCCGAATTCCAGCGCTGCGCTTTAGCGCTCCGTTTCCCGTGCTTGCGTGTCGTGCTTCGTTCCCCCATTTGCGTACTGTGCTTACTTAGGGAGCCAAGTGGTCAACAACTAGTTGCAATCTGTGGAGCAGACTAGTAGTGAGCTAGATGTGAGGTTGTGGAGTTCTTGTCTCATCCTTTAATAGGTCACCAAAAATTCATTTTTGGCCTAATTGCGTTGAAATGAATTTCTAGCATCAATTCATAGCTAAACCTAGCTTTCATTAATTTTTTTTTGAAATTATTTTATTTTCTGTAATTTTCTATGCAAGTTTTAGTGTACACATTCATTTCAATTCTATCAAATTTTATTTAATCCATATGATCTCCAAATTCAGTGAATCAAAAACCAAAAATCTTACAAAAGTGAGATCTAGCTATCGGTAAAATTCACAATTACTGAGTTTGTGAAATTTTTTGATGTTTTATTAATTCATTTCACGAGCGGTAATTCTAGCGAGAACGCGGGGTGAAGTATGAATTTCATAATTTTATGATTTTAGTCATTTTGTTTTTTGATACAGAACCCAATACTAGACAACCCGATACTCGACTCGGTTCCACGACTCGATACCCCTATAATCGATGATACCCCCTACCCAACCTGATACATAACGATACCCCTGATACTCAACAATACCTTCGACTCGATACCCCCGATACTCAATGATATACCCCGACATACGACGATACCTCGATACTCGACGATATACCCCCGATACATCATGATATCCCCCGATACCCCCAACTCGATACCCCTGGTACAGTACCCTCGATAGTCAATTCAATACACGACGATACCCCTGACCCGATACCCCTCAATACTCAACTGGATATCCTCAATACTTAACGATACCCTCGATACTTAGAACGATACTCGATGATATCTAACCTCGATATTAAACGACACCCCTCGATACTCGATCCCGATACCACCGATACTCGACGATACCCTTGATACTCATATTGATACATAACGATACCCTGATACTCAACGATACTCAGACCTGTGATACCCCTCGATACTCAACTGGATATCCCCAATACTCAACGATACTCCCGATACTTAGAACGATACTCGGAGATATCTAACCCCGATATCCAACGACAACCCCTCGATACTCGACCCCGATACCATCGATACTCAACGATACCCTTGATACTAATCTTGGTATATGACGATACCCTGATACTCAACGATACTCAGACCCGATACCCCCAATACTCAACCCGGTACCCTTAATAATCGACGATACCCCATATACTCAACCGGATACACAACGATAACTCTGATACTCGACTCGATACCCCCACAATACTCAACCTGATACCCAACCCAATACTTGATGTTGCGTGATTTGATACCCCACGATACTCTATGATACACGACGATACTTATGATACTTACCCATGTTGTCTGATACTTGATGATACCTAATACTTGACGATACCTGAACCAATACTCCGTGATACCCGATACACAACGATACCCCAGTAATCGACGATACTCTTGACCCGGTACCCCCTGATACTCAACCCGATACCCCTGACTAGATACCTCTAATACTTGACAATACCCCTTGATACTCACCCCAATATATGATGATACCTCCGATATTCAACCCGATATGCCCGATTCGATATCTCCGATACTCGATGATACCCCTGATACTCAACCCGATACGACGACACCCTAATACTCGACGATACCCCCTGATACTCGACCCGATACCCCGACCTAATACTCGGTGCCACGTTGTTTGCTGCACACTGCTCGGAGGCTGCTAAGCCACGCATTGCCCGCATCGTCGCCTCGATGATACTTGACGATACCCCGATACTCAGCCCGATACCCCTATATTCGAGATACACCGATACTCAACTCGATATCCCTGATTCTCCACGATACCTCGACTCGATACCTTCTGATACTTGACGATACCCCCTGATACATAACGATACCCCTCGATACCCTCGATAAATGATGATACCTCAAAATACTCTACGATATCCCTTGATACTCAACCCGATACCCTTGACTTGATACCTCACTGATACTCGGTGATACCCCCTAATACTCAATCTGATACTTGACCTGATACCTTATGACTCGACGATATTCGCTGATCAGATACCCTCCGATACTCTACCATACCTCCGAGTTGATACCCCCTGATACTCTACAATACCCTCGATATTCATCTCAATAAACAACGATACCCTGATACTCGATGATACCCTAAACCGATACCCCCGATAGTTAATCCAATACCCTCGACTTGATACCTCCCGATACTTAACCTGATACACAATGATACCCCCCGATACTCAACTCGATACCCCCGACTCAATACCCCTGATACTTAATGATATCCTCTGTCGGCGCCCCTCCGAAATTCACATTCGGCTCAAAGAAGTCATTGTCCATTCGCTGTCCATGTGGTTGGAAAATAACATACTAGCTGTCCAAGAGCAAGCCGAGCATGTTAGCTCCCAACCCGAGCATGCAGCGGTACACACGGACGACTATCGTTGAAACGAATGTAAACAGGGTGCCCGGATATGTGCCCGGTGATGGCTCCCAAGATCAGCTACCATCACACACATATCCTCACAATGATCGATAGCACAACACATACATCTTCGGACATAATTTACATCCAACCGTGCAACATGGACTGTTGCCCGAACAATAAGTTCAACATAATCAGAGTTTGTTGCAGCGGAAAACATAAGTCTGTTCAACAAAACAGTAGCAGAAGAACATCATAAATAAACAAAAGACCAGCGTGGTATGCCCCCATTAACCCATGGGCAACCGACTGGAAGGTAAAACTCCGCATCTTGCCCGCTAGCGCCGTCATTCCCGCTTGATAGTAGTACTCAAGCGTGGAATCATCTTCATAACCTGAAATTGCAGCATCCGGGTTGAGTACAAAAGGTACTCGCACTAGGGAGGTAATATATATCCTCATTCATGAGTGGCATGTAGCAAAAGGAGGCTTAAAGGCTATTTTCAGCATAAAGAGCATTTACAGGACATAAACATAAGTAGATTGTAAATTACACTTTAATAAAATGTTGGGAAAGCAATAACTTATAGTAACCATCATAATTCCTCATCATAAATTCTATTATCATCAATCCATGGGGCTCTAACCGTCCTTGGTCTCTATCCGACCATAATCAAAACATGCTCGGGCCCTATCCGCCCTTGGTCTCTATCCGACCATACACCACGAGCAACCCTATGCTCGGAAAGACACACGGCTATCCCACCATGCCTAAAACCAATACCCAAAATTGAACCATGAGCTAACATCAGTGTCTCGCCTCACAAGTTTTCGTTCTTAACCCTGGACGCGGCTGTTCGAACAGTTTTAACACTCTGCAGAGGTGTACGACTTTACCCACATGACACAGCAAGCCATGCCGAAGCCTCTTAGATGTACATGCCAGTCCATTGGGTCACCCGGTATCTGTCACCCTACGACCCCACGTGCCGTGTTGTGGTTCGAAGGAGTTAACCGTTGCTGTGGACGTTGCCCATGGCCCTCTGTCCGGACATCCATGGACCCCCACGGAAGCAGCGCTATCTGCAACTGTCCCCCACACAAAACACCAGCAAATAAACAATAACCCCAATGGTACCCAACGGCGCGAGCATGCACAGGAAATTGTCCAAGTGTTCCCATAATACACGTGTGGTCGTACGTATAGTAACTTGAAGGGATTAGCACCATGTTCGGTCCTTAATTCACTCGAACGGGGCTACGTGTCCGGGATCCATCCTCCCATCATTCCCTATCACCCATTCAAGTCCAACTCAAAGCTCACACGTAATCCATCATCATTGTCACTAGTATCTCATAGCAAATCATTCACAATTGAAGTCGTACGACCAACGGAACAACTCCATCGATCGCTTTACCCCGTTGACTCTAAGCATTGCTAAGCCTGTGTAGACCAAACATGGATAATAGTACCCACTTAGGCAACCAAGGAAGAGGGGTGTCAAACCTATCATGGTACTAACCACTAAGTAGGAAATAATTAATTTCTACCCACCAAGTAACATATACTTTAAAGTAGCATGCAAGTAACTCATAGAACATAATTAAAATCATGCATTTGTAAATCATGGGATCAACATGATTCAAAGGAGAGTATATAGTGCCTGGTTGCTTCTCGTTGGCGGGGAGAACTTCTGGATCAAGTCCGGGCTCCTCTGGAACGTCGGCTCCTAATGTTCGGTAGCAAGAACATCAAATAAAATCCAATCAAATATCAAACAAATAAGAACATCAAATATTTTTAGAGATTCAGAAAGTTCATGAGCTAATGCAAATTTTGCAAAAAGAATCACCCAAATCCGAGTTCGGATGAGTGAGATCGAGCTATTTGAAGTTTGGGGTGCAAAACTAGCTAGAGGCTGTGAGGACTAAGCTCGGGATTCACCAAGGTAGCTCGGGATTGAGCCTCTTAGCTCGGAAAGGATGTTGTCTTGGTTAAGAATGGGTTTTCAAGGTCAGATATGGCATAGCTTGGCCAGCTAAGACATGACCAAGGTCGGGCTCAACTAGCTCTAGCTCGGGAAAGTCACTTAGCTTGTATATTTCTTCGTACGAGCCTCTTTTGGGGGTCCTAATAAGCTCGGCTAAGCTCGAGCTTAACACAAAAGTTGTAGGAAATTTCCTGGCGCATAATTTTCATGTAGAACACTTTTTCATCCAAGCTACGGTTAAGTTTATAGAATTTATTTACTAGGCTGCTGTTCAAATAAAGGCTGAAACAGGCTGTTTTCAGATCTGTGGTTCTAATGCTTCGGTTTCCACCAAACAACAACTTAGCCATGAATGCTAAATGGTGAAGAACAGAAATGAGAGAGAGTACTGGGTTCTCACCTAGTAAGGAAGACCTTGCTTAATAATAGAGAGCCCAAAGATGAGGAGATCGAAGTGGTGGACGGTAATCTGTCCAGAACTCAGTTTGGCAACTCTTCAGCTTGTTCCTTGAGGTCCCTTCAACTGCAGTAGTGTGGATCTACTCCTAGACGTTCCTTAACTCGTGCATGAACTCTTTTTGGCCATCTCTGAGCTTGCATGTGAGGAAAAATGACATGCAAGATGAGAAACTGCAAAGAACCTCACTGCTGTGCAAAACAGCGAAGTAGATGAAGAAAGACAGCAAGAACTCACCCAAATCCTTGTGAACGTGCAAGGGAGTTGGATGTACTTGAAGCCTAGAAAGTATAGATGTTACTCCTGCTCATTCCATAGCCTGGATTTGAAGAAAAAGGGCATAGATGGGCAGAAAACGAAATCAGTCTTTGTTGTTCCAAAATCGAACAGCAAAGAGAAAAGGAAGAGAAATCCATAGCAAACCTTTGTGCATGTGCTTACCATAGAGTGGAATGGATAGCCAACGATTTCAGCTTTCCGACGATATATAACACCCTATATGGATTCTTGGTGGTTTGGGTGGAGATTTAAAAATGGTGGAGGTGGAGATGAAGAACAGCTTACTGTTCTTGCTGCTGTCTAGAACTTGGACGTGGGAAGAATGAGGGTGAGGGCTGGTTGAAGAGGGTGGAGAGGGGTTTAAATAGAGGTATACTCTCCTATTGACAAGTAGGTCCAGGTCCCACCTGTAATAGAGAGGCTGCGGGCAAGATTCCGGGTAAGAAAAGATGAGGGTCTGGGCTACCTGCAGCACCGCCCAAGTCAGCCAATGGATGGAAGATTCGGCTGATACTGCCGGTGGGCAAAAAGGAATAAAGAATAGATGTGGTGGCTGGGTTGTTTGAATAGGTACGAGCTTACTCGAGCTTCTCCTTGCCCGATCAGGTCTTTTGTTGTTTGGTTCAACCGTCTATAGCTCGGGCAGCTTCCTCCGGACATCTTCTAACTCGGACAAGTGATAATCAGTTCGGATGGGTAGCAACCAAGCTCGGGTGGAGCTCGGTCAAGTCCGGCATAGTCACCACATTGGTTGATAGAGCTCGGGTGAACTCTACCTTGTTCGGGCAAGCTACATCTAGCTTGGGCATTTAAGGAATATGCCCGTTGGGCTCGGTCTCACTACTCTAGTGGCTTGGCCAAAGGGTTTAAAGTTAAAAGCCTAATATTCCCACCATAGAGCATGGTGTTTGAATGCAAAATTTTTGTAAACCAACATAAAAACGACTGAACATGCTACTGATATGTATAGCTATACGCAATTTAGCAGCTGGGCTGTTACACCCTCAACACTCATGCCGATACACGACGATATCCCGACCTGATACCCTTAATACTCGACGGTACCATTTATACTCATCCTGATACACGATGATACCCCGACACTCGATGATAGCCCCTGATACTCATCTCGATAAACGACGATACGCCGATACTCGACGATACCCTGACCTAATACCCCCGATACTCAATCCGATACCCTCGACTTGATACCTCCCGATACTTAACCCGATACACAACGATACCCTCCGATACTCAACTCGATATCCCTGATACTCAATGATACCCTCTCGACACTCATGCCGATACACGATGATACTTCGACCCGATACCCCGAATACTCAACGATACTCGTCTCAATACACGATGATACCATGACACTTGATGATAACTCCCAATACTCAACCTGATACCTTGACTTGATAAGCCCCGATACTTGACGATACCCCCAAAACTCGACCTGATGCCCCAATATACTCAACCTGATACCCGACCGATACTCAACGATACTCCATGATACCTGACCTGATAGTCGACAATACTCAACGATACCTGACTTGATACTCGATGATATGCAAACCTATATTTGATGATACTATACGATATCAGACCCGATACTCAATGATACACCATGATACACCAACCCGATACTCAACGATACCACGATACATTGACCCGATACTCTACGATACACCACGATACACTGATCCGATACTCTACGATACACAAAAATAACAAAGAATAGATCTTCATCAGCCCACCAAAATAGCAACATAGGGCAGCGGCGCTATACCGTCTAGAGAGGTGTGGACGGTATAGTGTGTGCTAGCAGCTCCCATTTCTTTTTTGTATACAGAAACCATACGTATTGTTGTGCTACTCTAACCTTGGTAGTTGGTACTGGACTACTGGTGGCATTTTATCGTGCCCTGCAACTAACTCGATGGCTTGTGATGGTTTTTTGATGCATCAACCTGCAATGATGCGGAGGTAGAAAGGGCGGGGCAAATGATGCAACAGCCACAGGACAGGGGAAAGGAAGGGCTCTGGCAGACGATTCCTTCCTTGGAGTCTCTGCTGATAAGATTCCCAGTGGCGCAGTTGCAGAGGCTGTGTGCTGGGGACTTCGTTTGGGTTTGTATACCTGCTTGGTTCAGTAACCTGTTTGGTTGAACCAAAAAAGGTAATCTGTTTGGTTTGATGCACATACGAATTGAGTGTCAAGTTAATAACGTGTTTGGTTGAATAAAAAAAGTAACCTGTTTGGTTTGATGCATATGTAAATTGAGTGTCAAATTGTAAAATTTTCCTTCATCCCATCCCTGCAGGGACGATGAAACGGATTCCAGATCGAAATCCGACTTCTGGGTCGATTTCAGTGGATCAAGTCCGCTATGATGCCATCACAGAGCGAGAGCAGTGAAAGCAAAGGTTTCAGTTTCGCACTAGAAAAAGGGGTCCACGGTAGAAAAGGGCCGAGGGATCCATGAAATAAAGACAGAGAAGGCCGAGGAAGAGTAGCCTTTTCACGTCTTGTTACGCCAGGTCGGCCCCTTAGGCCCAGTTTCGGCACCCAAACCCATCGACCGAGGCCCATCATCTTCATTACCGGGCGAGGTGCCACAGAATCAGCACAGGTCCAAAAACCAAGGAATTTTATTTTTTTATATTTATTTTTTCAGAAATAAATAAATGATATTCAATTAAAAAAAATAAATAAATAGACTCCGCCGCCAAATTCAGTTAGAAAATCGAATCGCTTTAACCGTCAGGTCGATCGGGCGAGATTTTAAAATCCGCCTCGACCGATGGGCGAGCTTCTTGCAAGGCCACCACATGGGCCAAATACCGCCTGACGGGAGGCGAGGTTTGAAGCCAAAATCCGCCCGCCTAATCCAAGAGTTTGGAGGCGAAAAAAATCCGCCGCTTGGTTGGGCGATGTTTGAATCGATGGGCTAAATTTGTGGCCTTTTAAGGCATACCACCACATGCCAAGACTGCTGGCATTTTGAAGGAGAGGAGACCGAGAGCGAGAGAGGAAGTTGGAGAGAAGAGAAGCGCGGAGCGATTTTTCGATTTCACAGGTATTTTTTTTATGTAGTATAAAATTTATTTGATAAAACTTGGTAGGATAGTCATATGAATTTAGTGTATGTTACATTATATATAGAGAGGGTAATATTTAGGATAGGGTTTAGGCTAAATATAGTCGCGTAATTTTTAGGCTAGGATTAGGGTTTAGGCTAGAAATAGCACGGTAATATTTATTCTAGGTTAGGGTTTAGGCTAAAAATAGCCGTGTAATATTTAGGTTAGGATTAGGGTATTTGTTACAAATAGCACGGTAATATTTAGAGTTTAGATTGAAATAGTATAGTCAATAAATTGTACGATTATGTGGTATGTGTCGAACATGGTAGGGTTAGGGTTTAGAAAGGAATAGAAGGGTAATATGTAGTGTTTACATTGAAAATAGTATAGTACTTTACTAATTTATTAGATGTTGAAGAGTATTTTATTTGTAGAGATAATGAACAAGATGTTGGCCGACATTTGGTCAGTAGTAATATTGTTAAAAATAGATGTAGAAAAAGGAGATTGACGATAATAATCAATGTGCGAAATTTGTTGGGCGGGGTAAATGACCGACAAGATCAATTTTCAGATCCATTATGGGAAGGAGATTGTGCAAGGTCCTTACGGATAGATTTATCAATGTTCCAATCATGTACATTAGGGATATCAAGACCCACCGAAAGGTCATTTAGGGGCTACAACATTGGTTATCACGGACGTTTCAACTCAACGAAGAAGAACATGTCATGACAGCTTCAGGCATTGGTGGCCGTCTTCTTGAAGTTTTTTGGGAGTTGATACCTATATCAAGTACTCGGAATTGGAGACGCTACGTTGAGATTGCAATCGAACGGTGCCTTCCTCTAGTTCTCTTAGTGCGGTAAGTACAAGCAACATGCGGAGGTGGAAGAGCCAAGGAGACTAGTGGTCTTTGGAGCGGAAGAGGAGGTGGAAGTTGTAGGAACACGGAGGTGACAGAGGACGTGGGAGAAGCGCATGCGAGACAGATATAGGAGAAGAAGGCAATGAAACAATTGAAGAGGCGGCGGCGGCGATGAAGGGAACGAATCGAGTCAATAGTTGCTTGAAATGGCGGAGGATGCAGAGCATGAGGAAGTTCTGATGAAGATACGTCAGACGATGAGAGAAGTTTGAGTGATCGACCGGTGCCTGTAGAGTGGAATACTTACAACTTCCAAAATTTATCTGTACATGAAGGCACGCACACACCATGGGATTACCATGAGAATGAGGTGACTCAGAGGAGCCATGTACCCGACTAAGGAAGCTGTATTGGATGCCGTGAAGTATTGGTCTTTATCTCGAGGAGGGAGTTCGGGGTAGTGAAGTCGAGTAAAAGCGTCTCTGATGTGATGTGTCTTTGTTCTGGTTGCCCGTGGCGTGTACATGCATTTAAAGGAAAGTGGGTGGATTACCGGGTGTGTTCAATTGTAAAGGAGCACGACTCGGCTAGAAAATGCACAACAAAGGCACGTAAATCGACATCAACATTTGTTGCGCTTGTAATGTACTCACAAATTGTTCGTAACATTAGATATGAGCCTCGGTCCATTATACGGGCCATTGAGGAACAATTCCAAAGACACCATAAAGTATCTCACCGCCTGGAGAGCTAAATAGAAGGCTTTGGAAATGCGGTTCGGGACATATGAAGCATCGTATGCAAATATGTCCCAACTTCTGCAGACGATTAGTAGAAGAAATCCTGGAATATACTATGACATGAAGGAGTATCCCGCTTTCGGCGTCGACACCAAGCAAGTGGGTTACTCGAACGGGTATTCTTTGCATTGGGTCCGTGCATAAGAGCCTTCACATATTGTCCACTGCGTGCTATGTGTAGATGGAACCTTTCTCCGCAAGTATAAGGGGCAAATATTGACAAAGAATTGCCGTGGATGGCAACAATCGATTTTACCGGTGGCATTCAGATTTGTGGAGGGAGAGAATACTGAGATAGCCGACATCGGTTCCTAGAACGTGTGAAACATGTTTGTTGTAACAGAAGACCAAATGTCGTGTCATTCATGATAGACATGCGCCTATTCTTTGCGTGCGATTGATGAGATTACAAATGGCTCCGACAACCGAGGGGTGCCCAAAGGAGTGATATGCAAAGCGGTGGTGCATGAGGCATTTGGGAGCAAATTTTTTAGTCACTTTAAGAATAAACACCGCATGAACCTATTCAAGAGGTTGTGCAAGCGAATTAGCAAAGAAAATTCAACAAATTATGGAAAACACTCGATGAGATGACCGCAGCGTAACTGTGAACTACAGACAAGGCAGGCGGGGCCACACGAAGCCAAATAGTGAGATGCTTCTCGATTGATTAAGGATGATCCAAAAGAGAAGTGGGCTCTCCTATATGATATTGAAGGGGCTAGATACGGAATAATGACAACAAATTTGGCGAGATGTACAATTGGGTCATGAGGGGATGAGGGCATTGCCTCTGGTTGCAATTGTGGAGGAATTCTTCACGGTACATGCAAGTACTTCATGGATCGTTATCGTGCGCGTCTCGCCGCTATGGTGACGATACTTTGATATACTCATTGCTATTACAAAGTATATGGCGAGAAGATAGGTAAGGCCGAAAGACATTGCGCGACGGCGATGGGGACAGATCATCTCGGTACCACATAATCTGCAGGATAGAGGCGTCGTGGCGTAAACGTGAGCGGGTTACACAGAGTGCATCTTTGCGTGATCATACATTCACATGCTCATGCATGGTTTAAACTTCTTCACAAGCCATGCTCTCATGTACTTGCGGCGGTTTCAATGACAATCACCCTACTTTTCCATTTGTGTCCGAATATTTCGAAGGAAACAATCCGAAATACATGGCATGCAGAGATATATGGGTATGCAATTTTCGGTACATTTATGATCCACTTATCCGAACGGTAAATCACGCACGCATCGCTAGGGAATTGCTGAAGTGTGATCTTGGTCGTCGCCGACACCGTCGATTCGAACGACATGGATCGGTCGGTCGAAGCGTTGAGAAGAGATCTGGCGAGGTGCAATGAGGACGGCCACACTTATGTGAACCGTGACAAGCCTAGTGCATTTGGGTCCCACGATTTGGATGTTTGGGCCGTCGGGTCGAGGCGGATGGACGACGAATTCGGTTGAAAATGTATCTATGAAACCTTAATCGAACTACTTGATATGTGTAATTTAGATTTGTAATATTCGCGTCAATGTAATATGCTGACTTACTGGTGGCAATGTAATATGATGACTTATTTATATTTATGTAATATGTTATGTTTGCATGATATGTAGTGTCTGTTGATGACATTATCTTTTTGTACATACGTATTTTTCTTTATGAATTAGTACTGCTTGAATCGAAATAAATAACCCATACTTGCATATCTCGCAAGGTGACGTGACGATGGCCGACGAGATGGGCCATCCGGAGCCGGTGCCACAGCCAGCCAGCGATGTGAGAGGCCTGCCGACCCTCCCTTGACCGTAGGCATCGGGCCTACCTCGGTCTGATGGAGGTAGGTCGCTAGGTGTCTTCGGACTAGGACACCGCCGAGTTGCTCACTCGACGCGCGCGTTGGGTAGACAGTACATCGTATAAGGCTTAACCTTCCTTACTTTCGTTTTTATAATTTAGCTTTACTTACGTCTCAATGCTTCATTTCGCAGACTCGCCTCTCCTCCTCCTCGCGCAGTCGGATGCTCGAGGCTACTGACCCAGCGTTCGTTGGAGACCCGCCCAGCAGATCGTCGAGGCGTTTTGGTTTTGACAGTTCCTCCTGCAGACTTGTCGATCGATGGAGGCCCGAGACACACACTTTTCACCTCCGTGCAAGGGAGATGGCGCCGTGGGGCCCGGTTCTCGGGAACCTCGGTGCACCTGTATAGCCCAGATCTTGTCTTGCTAGCACGGCACCTTTACTAAATGCTGGAATCATCACATACCTACGATAAAAAATTTTAATACAATAGAGTTCAATTATAGTATGGCTCGTTTTTACAGGCCGAAAAGGCCAAATCTATAAAACAAAAATGAACTCTTACGAGTTCGCATATAGCGGAAACAAGAGGAACAAGAGGGTCTCAAGGTCAGGCCCAACCCAATCGAGCAAGTGATGGAGTCCCACCTAACCCTCGGCCTATACGCCATTCTTCAGGCTCTTCTTCTTCTTGTCGATGTCGTCCAGGCCAGACTCCACCTCAACGCCACCTAAAAAGGTGAGTGGGTGCGAGTGTGAGCGCAATCAACCGCGCTCGCGAACTAAAATCTTGGTGGATGCAGTTGAGAGATGCAAGGCCAACTTTGGTGGGGTGATAGATATATTTTGTTTGCAGAAAATCATGCTTTAAAACTATTAGAGTTGAAAATCCTATGGTACGAGGCTTTTGTAAAAATTCAAAGACGTATTTGGTCATATATGTATACCAATGGTATTGAATACCTATAGAACGATGATATCTCCACAATCAGTAGCCTAGTTCCCATAGCTATGGTGAACTACCTCTGATGTTATGGCGAATCCGTGTTCATATTACACAGGAGCACGATTCCCATCTTCTGGCGAACCCGTGTCCATATTACACAGGAGCACGTTTCCCAGGTAAATGGCGGTAGACTCACCCTCTTCGCCAAGAGGTGTGATCCCCTTGAGCTCAACTAAGGCATGGATTCTCAGATCCAATCAATAAATTCTCGAATGAATAGCGACTTTGTTCACACTCAGGCTAAGCAAATACCTGAGTGTATGGATTATTTCTTTGGCTGGTCGAGTGCAAGGAATTCTCCGGAACGGGGCTCGTCACATTTCCATAACTATGTACTCAAGATATTCACAAAGATTAGACTGTCCAACACAAAGCCATTCAGATGCTTTAGTGTCGTAATCTTAATCCGAGGAATGTAACTCTGTCGGGGTACATGTCATACAAATGATGGGACCGTACCTTAGAGGTACCTGCTCCGCGTACGGTGTTTGTCGGAATCAATTAGTATCGTTGATAGCAGGTTATACCGTTGCACTTGCACCGTTGATAGCGGCTATACCCTTACTTAGATCGATTCGTCATCCTGAGGCCGTACCGTTGACGGCTAAGAAAGTGATCCATGGACTCTAGACTTAAGCAGGTCTAAGCCATGTTTGAAGGCTCACTAGCCATAAAATCTAGTTTTCTAAACCTTAGGTTATCAAAGGACAAGATAGGAAAAGTTAAGATAAGGGGTTATGCTAATCAGCATAACTCACAAAGTGGGATTAACTAGACTGGCTCTATTAGCATTTGGAAAATATCATAATATGTTTAGAAATCCATTTTTGGGCATGCAACTATCAGTATAAAACAACATAGTTCAAAAAGAAGAATCAGATAAATAGGAATGGTCAAGGGATTTTAGCTCGCCTGGACCGAGCGTGTCGATTGTCTTGTCGTCGATCCTCAGGCTGTCCTTCTTCTGTCTTCCGAATCTATCGTAATAAAATCAAGTAACACCGATAAACACACAGAATATGATAAATGCATGATAAATGATATGCACGAGGTCGAGGGTGATACTATTCACCGAGGCTACGGTATGATCTTCTTTTAAGTAAGTTTCTTATCGAGAAATTTCCATGAGCTATCGATAAGAAATCTTACTCATAAAGATCGCGCATAGGGGTTATACGTTATATATGAATGTATGCATATGGATTCTACCCATTTATTGTAACCCAATTTGTAGTTTATCAAATTTAGGAAAATATGTCACGTATATTGCTTATGTTAAGAAAATTATATTTATACCTTCATGTCTATTGGAGGTTCACTAGTATAGAAAACCTTTTCCTAGAATTTCTTTATAAAAGAAATAACTAGAAAAGAGTTATTAGTAATATTGTAAAGAGTAGAAATAGTGCAAAATATAAACTATTATTTTTCTTAGACTCCAAATGTCCTGTGATATTTATGTAAATATTTATAGGATTATTTGAAGTCATTTACTATTTTAAATAAACCATAAGGCTTAATTGGGTTATTTTATTTTTGAATCAAAGTTAGGAAAGGTTATTGTAATATTATTGACATAAAACAGTGAAATGTGCAAAATTATATTTTTCCTAGGTTCACATATCTATATAGTATTTTACCTAATTTGTCTAGAATTTTTGGGAGTTTCTATGTATTTTTAATGATTCATAGTCCATTTCTAGGATTTTCTAAATAGGTAAATTATCAGTTGTTTCGCTATGAACAGTAACGGGCCGGTTACTACTGTGCGGCCCACGAGGCCCGCGAGAGCACAGCTCTGCGCGAAGGCGCTTTCTCAATGCCGAAGACGTAAACAACGAAGTGCGCTTCCACTAAATCTTACAGGTGGGGCGAAGGGACCCACGCGTCGGATCGTAGGATCCCGGGATTAAGAAATTTAAATCATAGTGGGCCCCAGTCGTCAGTGACTCGAAAGCTTTTAAACTAGTTTAATTAGTTTTTCCTAATCGGACTGGGCCCACCGGTCGGTCTCTATTAGGAACAGTAATCTGTTCCATGACGTCACGTTGACGTCATGCTTCTTCTTCCTCCGGAGCGGACGTGGCCGTGGGCTTGCAATGGCGATTGCCGGCGCTACGGTCCACGGTTTCGTGCGTTCTTGGGCTCAATGGAATCGTCGTGATACCGCGCACCCATGGGTGTCATCGGCATGGTCGGAGGTGGCCAGAGTTGGCTGCTCCACGTGCAAAGGCGGCGGCGGGTTCGGGAGAGCATGGCGGCGGCGATAGAAAGGGCTTCGAGGGGGAATTTATGGTGTGTGAGCATCGGGAGGGGGAGTGGGAGCTTACCATGTGGTCGTTGTGGGTGGAGGAGCCCGGGTTTTGTCCGGCGACATGAGAGCAGAGCAGGGGAGGGCGACGGCTTCACGTCGCGGGCGTTCTCCGGTGATCGGCTCCCACGGGCAGTCCTTGTTGTAGGTTGGCGATGACCTGAATATGCTCTGGCCGCGGTGAATTGGAATATAATCCACTGTGGCGGCCGGAAGGGAAAAGGGGGTGGAAGTGGCCGACGGGGAGGAGCTTCCATCGATCTCGGTGTCCACGGCGTCTCAGGCCGATTCCTTCGGGGACTATGGAGAGGAGGTGATGAGGAAGGTGTGGCCGCAATTTCAAGCCACGAGGCTTAGCGGTGATGGCGAATTGCATCGCCGAAGCAAGGCGGCGGAAACCGAACAAGAGGATTCGGGATATTTGAGCTCGGGTTGGCCTTTTATAGGTTTGGGTCGTCGTGGATAGGCGAAGGGAAGACAGACGTGGCCATTGGGGCGGGTACGTGGCATTGTTGCATGGCTTGTGGGTGTCCTTTGTAACACCTCACGGTGGTGACTCGGGATTGGCCGGGGCGGGTCTGGCGGCGCGGCCGGAGCGCATCAAGCTCGGGCGGACGGGCTCGGTGGCGCGTCAGGCGACGCGAGCAAGGCAAGCTTCAGGCGAGGCTGGCACACGAGCCGAGCATGGCAGCGAGCTCTGCTCGGCAGAGAAGCGAGCAGCGGTGGGCGGGGTGGAAAGAAGAGGAGGAGAGAGAGAGCCAAAGGGCCATTCTGGTCGGCTTGGGCCTGGGCAGGGTGGAGGATTGAAGAAGGCCGGCCCAGCTCAGGGCAAAAAGAGAGAAAAATGAATTTGGGAAAGAGGGAGAGATTAAGCCCAAGGGCATTTTATTAATTTCATTTTATTTAAAGTTGAATTTAATTCTAAGAAAAGCTATGCACATAATTGTGTATAGTTTATTTTATATGAGAAACCTATGATTTTAGTCATAGACTTGTTTATTTGTGTGTGTGTATATATATATTTTTCACATGTAATTTATATTTATACTTGTATATTAAAGTTAAAGCTGAGCTTTTAAAAATGATTATAAGAATATATTCTTTATACGAGACTATTTATATAAAATTTCTTTAAATTATTTGAATTTTATTTTCCAAAAATATATTAACGGTAATTTATTAATATTTTATCGTAAACAAAAATGGGGTGTTACACGCCGACTCTCCAGACGCCTCGCTCATCAGGGCTTCGTCTTGCCGGCACCCGGCCGTGGCGGTGGGCGTCTCGCACTTTGGCGTGTCGACTGCTAGGGCGATTCGCCGAGTAGTCCGTGCACCAGCGTAGGAGTGTACCGCCTTTTCTCTGGCGGAGACACGTGATCCAATCAAGAGGTGGCTTGCGATTCACGGTAAGAACTAACGAGCAGACTTGTCCTTCTTAAATTACCCGCTAACATTGGTACTTGCAAACATTGACAAAGTGAGCACATCCACCCTCAGCCGATGAGGCTACTGTGTCCCGACACCTTGAGGCCTACTTGCTTTGGCTGTCCGTCTGGGTGATGTTCACCAAGACGCAGACGGCCATTGCGTCGACAAGCACCTCCTGTACGCCAGGGAGATCGCCGACTCCGCCCCCTATGAGGTCCCCCAGTACAGTTGGGCTTCACCGTCCTTGCGAGGACGTCTGAGCTTTGTGCGACACCGCCCCGAAGACGGATGCACACCGATCTCGATGGTCGCCCCTTCGCATACTGTTGTGGTCGATGAGCGGATCGCCATTGGCGCCCACTCATGGATCACGATCCGAGGCGGCGTATTACCACGACACACGGAGGATAGGCCCACCATGGACTTCCTTTGGTTTCGCGGAAGGTACGTAATGTTAAATCATGATTTATGCATTATTTACGTAACATAGGACTAACTACAGTTGTTTTCTCCTTTTGCGACCTCGTGGGCCCACGTTCAGTGCACAAGGACTACCAAGTACGTGAGATAGTTGGGCGAGTGCAGGGAGGGCGATGTCGTTTGGACACCCTACGATCGGGGCGAGTGCTTGCTCGCGCCTCACGGGTTGTCGCCGCTTATGCGGCGGGGCGAAGTTATCTTGGCTTCGACCCGCCGTTGCTCTTCGACATCTTCGTTGAGGAGTACTCACCGCAATGGTGATGCGCGCTTTAGCCTCCACCAGAGTTCCTGTACCGCTTGTCCACCCCGTCCCGCGTCAGGCTCACCAGTACGATCTTTTCCATTAAGCTGTAATTTCAATTTCGACCATCCGCCTTATAAGTGCCATACACGATGTTTGTTGCAGATCCACTAGACGTGGCCACACCGCTGGCTATCTGTGGGCTCCTGTGATGGAGCCTTAGGTAGCACAGTGGGAGGACGCTCTAGATGAGCGGGTCGAGGAGGACCGACCGTACGACGCCACGTCAGTATCTGGGTCGTCGACGATGGTATGCAGGCGTCTCTGAGGACGCCGGTGGGTCACACCCTTTCCACCGAGATCGCCCACGTCGCGCGAGCCACCGACACGCACCACGCATCGCTACAGCGAGCTACATACCAAAGATGCAGATCTTTACCCCTGTTTTTCAATTTATATTTTTATCAGCATACACCGCATGATTGCTATGGGCCTATATACAGATCGACATTCTTCGTGAGTGCAACGTCGATGCGCGCATGGTCGTCGGCGCGATGCAAAGACGACATTCAGATGACCGAAGGAGAGATACTCGCGACCTTCCAGAGGCTCTACGAGAAGACAACGCGAGCTATACGCCTCACGTGCTGCAGCCTTCCGGACGCCCTATAGCCTGCACCGAGGGGTTCGAACTTTATTGCCCTTTTCCACCCTACCTTCATTAAAATTTATAATGTGACACTACTTTAATATGTAGGATTGTACGGAGCGACGACGCAGTTTGGCGAGGCTGGCACGTCGGCCCAGGGGCCACCACTGTCCTCCTGGAGGGTACCGTCAGGAGGCCTTCGTCCGTCCTCGCAGTGGCCGCCCCAGGGAGCGTGGAGACAACAGTTCGCCGAGGCCGGGACGTCTTCCTTTGCCGCCGAGTCGTCTGTCCAAACCGCTGCGCCGTCCACACCCTACGGTGCTTCCAGGGCACCACCACCACCAGGGTCGCAGCCCACACCACAGGCACCGCGCCCTCCTGTTACAGGTGCGGCTCACTTTTGTGGTCGAGCTCTTCAATTTCATATATTTATGATTTATCGTTTAGTAATGTAGACATTGCATGGATTAGGTCCTATCTTCACAGAGTGGCACAGTCCGGTCGGTCAAGCAGTGGACGACCAGGGCTTGGACGACCTCGACGTGGAGCGATATTTCATCCGAAGACGACGAGTTGGAGGCTCCACGGTTGTCGGCGCCTCTGCACCGACCACGGCCGTCATAGGTGACTTAGCGACACTGCGCCACAGCTCGTCCTCACCGGGCGTTCACCCGCCGACCGCTACACCTTCCCTAGCACACGCCTAGGCGTGGCGCAATGCACAGCGAGGGATCGATCCGCAGGTCAAGCCCAGCGGGGGCGCCATGGTTTCGTTCTTTCCATGTTTCTTTGTACCTTCAGTTGTATACATTCAGTAGTTGCATGAACATTTTCGCCATTTATCATTTTCAGCTTTATCGCTTTTCTTATTTATGCCATCTATCGCTCGTGATTTTTTTTCGTATTTTCGCCCCGCCGAGTGCGAATGTGGCTCGAGAAGTTACGTAGTGCATCGCCTCTTCCCATCCACAACAATGTCTTTCGTGAGCTAGAAACACGTGCAGAACAGAGATAACACGGAATATAATCACGCTCCTAACCAAACTAAGCTCTTATAAAAAGAACGAATACATCATTGGACGAAGTTTTAGCATGCCAAAAAGAAAACACACCCATCATTAGTAGTGAGTGACCTTGTTATGATTTTTTCTTACAATTACCAGTTTTCATGTGTTTCATAGACTGCCATACAGCAGTTTTACTGAATCTGTTTAACATGTTATCACAGTATGGTACGCATGATGTCAACGAACTTAAGATGGTGCTCCCGAGACATTGAAATTATGGTACGCAGTATATGATAGTAATACACATAGACTTAAGATTGATGCAAAATACATGAAACAAACCCCTGTGGTAGCAGGGACGCTAGATTTAGTGCCATCCATGGAACGGTTCCACACGGGTATACACGTGGTTCATGCGAGTAACAAATGTAACTCGCTCCTTAAGCCGGGAGATTCTTGCGTGAAGATGTTCGATGTAACTAAATGCGGCCATTGGGAAGGGGTCGTCCATCCATTTGTTGAAGCCGCAGTCATCGGTCTACATTTGGAAATGAGAAAAAGGTGAGATGGAAAATGTATTAAACCCTTTGCCGTTGTCGGGCTGGTTACTCACAGCGAAGTACGCGCAGCGGTAGAAACGTCGGCCAGTCCATCCTTCGACAACCTGGTCAAAAGTTTGTACAACTGTGTCCACTCCATGCGCACGACGTGGTCATCCCCTATAGAAGTTTGAGTCTCTTATCATTGTTGGCTCTGTGTTATAGCTAGCTCTCGTCCGAATAGGCAGGTCGTCGCTTGGTAGACGGGCTTGAGATCCAGGACCATTTGACGTCCACCAGGCTTGTCGGATCCAACCGTTCGGTGTGGGTCGTGAAGTCATATGTGCAATGTGGTATGTCTATCTCTACTCGCCTCCCTCCTACGAAGCCAATCCTAGTAGGGAGTTTACACACACAGAGTCAGAGTGAGAGTGAGGGTGAGAGTGAGAGTTGTTTATTATGCTTACAGACATCGTTTACTAATTAAACACATGCTACCAGTGCTCTACATCTGGCTATATCAATTCGGCCCATTCATTTCGCCGATGCTGCGGTGCATTCATCATTAACATGCATTCGGTGATCGCTTTCCACCGCCCAGTCACATCAATAATTGCGCGGGACTGCTGTCCGACAGTACCGCATGGCCCGGTCACATCGATAATTGCGGGCCACTGCTGACGAACAGTACCCGCCTGACACCGGTCATATCAATAATTGCGAGTCACTGCTCACCAACAGTCCCGCCTGACACCGGTGACATCAATAATTGCGGAGCACTGCTGACCAACAATCCCGCCTGACACCGGTGACATAAATAATTGCGGGGCACTGCTGACAAACAGTCCCGCCTGACACCACTGACATCAATAATTGCGGGCCACTGCTGACCAACAGTCCCGCCTGACACCGTCCAGTCACATCAAATGCAGCAGCAGCACTCGGGAGGGATGCGTGTGGTTCCATGAACTCGGTCCATGCACCGAACAAACTTCGCTATATATTTCCCTCCTGCCTCCAAGTCCTCTGCGCTGCAACTTTCCTCTCAATCTGACATATTACTCCGGCCCATACACTACACAAATCTCATTGTAACGAGTAATGGCGACCTCGACTCTGAGCCCGTCCATGGCAAGTTTAACACCACCGTGCGGAAGGGGTCAATGTTCCAATGTGCCTGCGGTGACCTTTGCAAGTTTGTTCAATCGGCGAAGGTTTCTCATATACTTACGGAAGGAGGTTCTTCATGTGTGCGAACTACGAGTACGATCCACCCAAGGTTGCCTTTGGGGAGCGTCCAAAGGTACTTGCTCACCCTATCCTGCATGATTATATCTAGCTACATGGCACATGTGATCTCTACTGACTTATGTTTAACAAATAGTCTCCCCTACCTCTCTGCGATTTCTGGCAGTGGCTAGACACGGAGCAATCGGAGGAAGACAAGAAACACATCGAGCGTGAGGTCCGTTGGAAGAGACAGTGGTTCAGGCAGCGCCAGTATGAGGAGGAGCAAGAGGAGAAGAGAAAGCGTTCGCAGGAGGAGTACCGGCAGCGACAAGAGGACGCCGAACGTCAGGCTGCTGAGGCACGAGAGGCTGAAAGGGAGAGAAAGCGTGAGAGGGCACGTCGTGCAAGGGAGGCTGGACCTGATGCTATCAGTAAGGGGAAATATCTCCGTTGTACTCAGTAGGAACTTCCTTGTAATCCTGAGAATAAAAATTTTCTGAGAGCACTCTTTCTTCAACGCGGCATGTCAGGGTTTATGATTAAATCTCGCTCAACCAGACATCGGTTTATTCTTCTATCTATTTATTTAATTTTCTGAATAATTATTAATATAAAAAATTTCTGCTGAAACTTATTCATTATTTCCATATTATTATTTTTTAAAGATTACATAGACCAAATAACAGGCCATATATACTGATAATATATATACTTTTATATATATTACATATCATACATATGTTATATATTAACTATTATTATATATAACATATATAATATATTATATACATGTTATATATGGCATATATAATATATAATATATTATATATTATATAGTTATAAATGCCAGTGCCGCGCTACCAGACCGTGGCGGAGGGGTATTATTGTATTTGGGTTACAACAATGGCTATTTTTATATTTGCAAATTTTTTTTCTAGGTAAATTTTTTTTTCTGCTCGATACAGCACACCTATTATGATTTATATTTTCAAACGATGCCGGGACTCTTATTTAGTTTTATTTTTATGATACATTATTTATTTTATTCTGAAATCACATAATTTATGTTTTTTTGAAAATTAAAAAATTGCGAATCCTCGCTATTGGCAAGCGACTATAATTACCGCCAATCGAGGTGTTTTTTCCTCAGAAGAGTGTTGCACTGGTGGGAGCAAATCCTGCCCGCTTGTCGGGCGGTTTATATAGTTTGCCCTCCCGTAGGGCGATATTTGGCCCACCGCTCCCGTGGTGGCAGCAAGAAAGCCCGCCCATCCGTCTTCGGATTTTAAAATCTCGCCTGAATCGACCAGGCGGTTTAAAGCGATTCGACCTTCTCGCCTAACAGGTCAAGCGACGGAGTCTATTTATTTATTTTTTTAAAATTGAATATCATTTATTTATTTCCAAAAAAAATAAATATAAAAAAATAAAGTTCAAAAACCAAGATGGCAAAAGCTCAAGAAGGCCCGTCACCCGTGGCACATGAGACATGACTAGGGCCAGAATTTTACCTCGTGGCTCACGAGCAGCTCGGGCTTGAGCTCGGCACATTTACAAATGAGCACGAGCAGAACACATTTTTTAGCTCGTTCAAAAAACGAGCATAAGTCGAGCCAAGCTTGGCTCGCTTGTGGCTCGTTCACATATTACACAAAGAAATGAATAGCAGTATCCCGAGTCCTGACCCTAGCCCCCAAATCCCCAGTCCCCTATTCCCCTATCCCCTTGGCCCCTCACCTCACTCTCTCACGCGGCGACGGCGCGGCTCCCATGCTACGACGGTGCGGCTCCCTGGCCCCTACCTCCCTCATGCGGTGACGGCGT
This sequence comes from Olyra latifolia, assembly GCA_036346145.1. NCBI lineage: Eukaryota > Viridiplantae > Streptophyta > Magnoliopsida > Poales > Poaceae > Olyra > Olyra latifolia. Next base: position 11,469,155 of record CM070526.1, read on the forward strand.
GGCTCCTTGCCTCCCTCACGCGGCGACGGCGTGATGGCTCTCTCACGCGGCGGCAAGCAGGCAGCAGCGGCGGCTCCACACGGCGACACAACGCGGTGGTGGTGGCGGCTCCCCCATGGCGGCGTGGTAGCGGCGGCTCCTGCTCCCCATCTCTCTTTGACCGGTGCCCCCATCTTCACCTCCCACCACCCCCGATTCTCCATCTCTACCTCCGACCAACATCGCACCCTCCATCTCCACCTGTGGCCGCCACTGCCCCCTCCCTCTCCACCTCCAGCCAGCACCGCCCCCCTCCCTTCGGTCTTCCAGCCAACGAGCCATGAGCACTCACGAGCTGCTCGCAAGCTTTTCTGAGCCCAAGCCGAGCAGGTTTTCCAGCTCAGCCATCCGAGCGAGCCGAGCTAGCTCGCTCGCAAAACGAGCCCGAGCCCGAACATGCCCGGCTCGGTTCCACCTCTAGACATGACACGAAAATCAAACAGAAATCTGCATTGTTTGATCGAAGAGCATCGTGAATTTGCAGTCTCTGTACTCTGCAGTATGCAAATAGAGACAAGACAAGACAATCTTGCTTCACATGTTAAGCTACCAAAACATCAATACGCAATGGCGCCAGTGCTCTCTTGCTTAGATCATCCCAACCATTTTTCCTTTATCTGTTCTCTTCCTCGTTTTTTCTCCCTTTTCTTAATTTTACATCATCTCTAACAGCAAAAGACAGTGAAGAAAATCTGTTAAAGTCACGAAAGTGACAAGTATGAGAAAAGGGACGACATAGGTTGGAGATGATTTATCCATGGGTCTCAATCGTGTGTCGGCGCCTATGGATGAACACATCGGTACCGTTCTTTTTTGCAAACCACCGGTTTGCTACAGTAAAAAAATTTTAGATTTTTTTTGAATTATTTAAAATTTTTTCTAAAAACTTTTAAATTTGTTACAGTAAAACCGCCAATCGCCGGAAACCGCCAAAAGAAACAGACATCATGGGCCACTCGTCACCAACAGCCAAGAGGCAAAGCCTGATACTCCTCTGGTGCTGATGAAGATTCTAACATAAACCAGCCCATGGTTTACCGCCGACGAGACTCTATCCTCTACTTTGGTGAACACTGCCACCGGAGTACTACCTGACGCCGGACGACATCGTCTGGCCGCATAGATTAGCATATAGATTAATCTTCTTTACATTGGTCACCGGGCGCCAGGCTGCCTGCGTCAGGAAAGAAATGGGGCCAGCCAGACGCTGTTGTGCAGCTTGTGCTTCATGGTAACATGCGAAGAGCCAAGTATCCAACCACTCTATGTAGATTACTCCAGCAATCAACTTTGCCAAGAATCTATTGTGTGCAGTCTGTCAAACTCTTTTACAAACTCCAACGTGCACCATGCCCCGTTCCATGTGGAACCCCGGAGGCCGGAGCCAGCACTAGGATGGAGTACTCAATAAAATCTACACAAAATTTCACAAGTACATTTAATTCTGTTAAAATGTCGTGCTGTAACTCACAATTCACATGTAGGACCGCGGTCCAACGTAAGTACTAGTAGTTATCTTTTAATTCTTCTTCACACAAAGAATCAAACTTGGGGGTAAAAAATCTGTAAAAGAATGATCAATTTGGTCCTCTCCGGTGACCAAATTACATCCTTCTCCAGCTCCGGCGCTGCTCGGCCACCCGCCGCATCATGCCGTCGACTATCACGTCCACCGCGTCCTTCATGCCGCCGCCGAGCCCCTCCTTTCCTGATGCGGAGTAGACCAGCGTGGGTATCATCTCCACCACGCGCTCCCTCATCCGCTGTACCCGCGCCTCCGGGATCGCCGCCAGCACGCCGCGCACGGTTACGTTGCCGGCGCGCAGCTTGTCGCGGTTAATGAACACGGACCACTCGCCCTCGCGCCCCTCGTCCGCCGGCATGTACCACCCGTACTGCCGGTACGCGCTCCGCCGCCAGAAGAGCACTGGCACGGCGCCGGCCACCATGCAGTCGAAGAGCGACCGCCGCGTGAAGCTGTCCCCGCGCGGCTGGAGGCAGAACCGCGCGCTCATGAACAGCTGCATGACGAGCGCGTTGTTCTTGATGCACTTGCCCTCGGCGCAGTCCAGCGCGCCGCACCCGGTCCCAGCCGCCTGACACTCCTCCAGAAGCACAGCGCGGAAGTCGCCCTTGATGGCCGACCGCGGCGCGCCTGCAAAGGCGAAGAGCCTGGGGCGCGGGCGGGACGCGACGTAGCTCTGCCAAGCGCGCACGTCGTCGGCGGTGCGCGGGTGGAAGCCGGTGGGATACGGGATGCCGACGTCCATGGCGTCCCAGGGGTCGCGCTCGATGACGAGGCGAGTGACGTTGGCGACGCCGGCCATGGTGAGGAAGCTGCCGCCCCACCCGCCGTCCGGCGTGCGGCGGAAGTCCCACGTGATGCGGCCCAGCGCGATGAAGTGGTCCCAGCCGTGGGAACGCTTGTAGGACGGTTGCGCGTGGAGCCACGACAGCAGCGCGACGCAGTCCCTGTCCCGGTCGGCATCGGTGGCGTTGGCCGCCCACAGGTGGCGGCCGACAGCCAGGCCCGCGTAGAACGGCACGAAGAACGCCGCGGCGCGCCCCGGGTCGGTGGTGCGGCACCGGTGCGAGAGCAGGCGACGGTGGACGATATGCTCGAGCGCGAACTGGTCGGAAGAGTACCACGACCCAATCAGCCACGCCGGCAGGATCGCCGACAGGTTGGTTCCTTCCGCCGGGTACCCAAGCCCATCGTTGGCGAGGTAGGGGCACAACGAGTACCACGGCGCGAGCGCGTCGCACAGGGAGAGCAAATCCTGGTTGAAGACGGGCGGGAGGTCGTAGACGTACACGAGCCCTCCCTCGCAGCTGGAACCCTCGGCGTCCCGGCGCGGCAGCAGCGGCGCGGTTGCGGTTGGGGAGGACACGGAGCGGAAGGCGAGCAAGACGAGGAGCTGGAGGGCGAAGAAAGCGCCGAGGAGGACCACGACGAGGCCCGGGCGGCGGGCGGCGTGGTTCGGCGGCTCGGGGCGACACATCGCCGCCATGGCCAGGGGTGGAAGAAGAACTGCGAGCTTCGTGTGAGATCACGCGACGGAGTGGGGGTCGATTTGAGGCGAGCTGGCAGTAGTAGGACCGCGCCGCGGGGAGATCGAGAACGTGGGGGCACAGCACTGAGGGGAGGAAATGAAGGACAGGGGAGGAGATGCGGACGGCGACGGCCGGAGATCGTGGCGTGCTGTGCCGGTGAGGAGGAAGAGCAGGAATCAGGAGATGTTTCCTGATCTCGGCTGTGAAAAAGTGGAGGCTCCGTAGTGCGTGGTTGGGAGCCGGCGCTTCGGCCCTGCTGCTCTACTCTGCGATGCCATGGGAGAATGTATGCTGCTGATTCTGCGCCCACCGCAGTGCAGGAGACTTGAGTTAGACTCATCTTCTCTCCGTGACTGATAATGTGAGTGAACGTGCCTGGTTACCACTTGGGTGAGCAAGATTTTACAAGCCCTAAGATTTTACATAATGATATAACAATGCTCTCTTTCCATAAATGCTTAATGATATGACAATGTTCTCTTTCCATAAGCATTTAGATAAAGCATCTTGCATCATACATCGCTATACATCATACTTTGTTTTGTTTGTCGCGTCATTCTTCCAAAGAAAGTTAACTTTATCGCCAAAATCATAATTCATGCGCTCCCCATGAAAATCAATGCAGGCAAAATAGCCAAGTTATTCGCCTGGTTAGCCAGTTGGACTAGGAATTTTATTTTTTTTTATATTTAAAAATAATTAGAAATAAATAAATAATATTCTATTTAATAAAAATAAATAAATAGCCTCCCGTCGCCACCCCATACGGCGGGAAAGATAAATCGCCATATCAAACGGCGATTTTATAAAAATCGCCATTTGGTTGGGCGATTTATATAAATCGCCATTTGGAATGGCGATATTTGCCCCACCGACCAAGGGTGGTCGAGGTGGGTTATAATCGCCATTTGGTTTGGCGAATTTAAATCGCCTGATTGAAAGGCGATGTTTGCCTAAAATTTTGTTTTCATTATTAAATATTAAGTGTTTATCGAATAAATCATCGGAAAGAGGCGACAAGAGTGGGCCTTAACCGTCCCGACCATGTGTGGGGAGAGCGACTGTCGGCATGTAGTGGGGCGACCGCCTCGCACGAGCAATAATTCATTTGAAGTACATATGATATATATTACATATGAAAGTATATATATTATCATTTTTGTGGCCTAAACAAATGCCTCCTATCGAACGAGCTTTATTTTATATTCTCATGGCCCATGACCTAAAAGTCACGGATGAAGGCGAGGTTTGCTAAATTTTACCTTACTTGGTTGGGCGATATTTAGAATATGGTCCTCCCCATGATTCTCCATTCTTTTCTATTATTAGATTTAAAAAGAAAAATGTCCAGTATTGTCACAAAGCATTCATCGCGTGGCGGCAGATATAGCGTTGAAAGTAGAGTGCTCTTCTGAAATTTTTATTGTCGATTACAAGGAAGTTTCTCTCGAGTACAACGGGGATATTTCCTTCCGGTAGCGTCGAGTCCAGCCTCCTTTCTTGCGACGTGCCTCTCGCGCTTTCTCTCCCTGTCGACCTCTCGTGCCTCAAGCTGACGTTCGGCGTCTCTTGTTGCTTGTGGTACTCCTCTAGCTAACGCTATGCTTCTCCTCTTGCTCCTCCTCATCTTGGCCCGCTTAAACCACTCCCTCTTCCAACGGACCTCACGCCGATGTGTTTCTTGTCATCCTCCGATTGCTCGTGTCTAGCCAACGCCGTAAATCGCAGAGAGGGGAGACTAATTGTTCAACGAAGTTAGTACAGCTCACATGCGCTATGTACATATATATAATTATGCGAGTTAGGGTGAGCAAGTACCTTTGGGCGCCGCCAAAGGCAACCTTGGGTGGATCGTACTCGTAGTTCGCACACATGAAGAACCTCCTTCCGTAAGTGTATGAGAAATCTTCGTTGGATTGAACAAACTTGCACAGTCACCGCAGGCACATTGGAACATTGACCCTTCCGCACGGTGGTCTTAAACTTGTTCATGGAGGGTCTCAGAGCCGAGGTGCCATTGCTTGTTATGGGGAGATTTGTGGAGTGTATCTTGTGGGAGGAGTATGGGACTTGCAGAGGAAGTTGCGTACAGAGGACCCGAATGGAGGTGGGTATTTATAGCGAAGTTTGTTGGTGCATGGGCGGAGTTCATGGAAGCGTCACGATCCTCCCGAGTCTTCTTGATGCGATTGATGTGATTGACGCCAAAAGCGATACCGTTGGTCGCCATGCCCTTCATTATTCTTTGCCGGATGTCGATGCGATTGATGTGACCGGACGACGACAGGGGAAGCTGTTGGTCGCCAGCGCCCTTCATTATTGATCGATCTTTGTGCGATTGATGTGACCGACGCCAAAAGAGGGAGATAGAGTAGACTACTTATCGGCCTACAAGATAAAGAAGAAAAGAACATCAAGTATGAAAAACCAGAATTGTGCTCACTTATGGGTTTCCGTAGGGTCACCAGCCCACCCGATGTCTCCAAAAAATTATGGCAAAAATCAGACCGGACGTGCATAACGCCGCCTACCACATTTATGTGGACGTCCGCCCGACGGTGTATGCCCCGGTGCAAAAATCGGAAAAGCTTAACCTGTGTTAAAAAACCAGAATTGTGCTCACTTATGGGTTTCCGTAGGGTCACCAGGCCCACCCGATGTCTCCGAAAAATTATGGCAAAAATCAGGGGGGACGTACGCAACGCTGCCTACCACATTTATGTGGACGTCCGCCTCGACGGTGTATGCCCCCGCGTCGTGGAATCGGAAAAGCTTAACTTTGTGTTAAAAACCAGGAATTGTGCTCACTTATGGGTTTCCGTAGGGTCACCAGGCCCACCCGATGTCTCCGAAAAATTATGGCAAAAATCAGGGGGGACGTATGCAACGCTGCCTCTATCCATGCATATAATCTCATACCGAAGCTCGGCGGTACCCATCGGTGTAACTACGTGTCTCTGTGCCTTCGTAATCTTTTCTTCAATGTACTTTGTCATGGCGGTGCGATATAGCAATCGATGGTCCCCATTGCAATGGAGGCTACCGGTGTCGATCCATGAAGTATTTGCATGTACGGTGCGAAATTCCCTCGACAATTGCGACAAGAGGCAAAGCCCTCATCCTCGCATCACCCGCTTGTATACCTCTGCTAAATTTGTGGTCATGGTCCCATATCTAGCTCCGTCTTTATCGTATAACAGGACCACTTTTCCTTTGGATCATCCTTAATCAATCTGAGAAGCATCGATACTAGAGTTTTCTGTACTCCTTGCCTGCCGTGCGGTGGATGTTTCTGCAGTCTGCTTCATTGTTAGCTCGTCAAGGGTCTTCCATAATTTATTAAATTTTCTTTGTTGATTCTGTTTGCACACCCTTTTGAAGAGATTCATGAGGTGCTTATTCTTGAAGTGACTGAAAAAATTGGCTCCCATGTGTCTCATGCACCACCTGCTTTGTATGTCCATCCATTGTGCATTACCACGGTCGTCAGAACCATTCCTGATTTCTTCAATTACTCATGACAAACTGCATGCTGTCATGTATAACGCAAACATTTGGTCTCCCCAGCACGACTGCATGTTTCACACGCTCTAGAAACCAGTACCAGCTATCAGTGTTCTCCCCCTCCACAAATGCAAACGCTACTGGCAATATCTGGTTATTGCCATCCATGCCAATAATTTGTCAATATTTGGCCCTTGTATTTTCCGGTTAGGAATGTACCATCCACACAGAGGACAGGGGGCGATGCACGGAAGGCTCGTATGCATGGTCCCAAAGCGAAGAACGCCGCTCGAGAACCATCTTCCGGTGTCCACCCGATCGCGAAGATACTCCTTGATATCGTAGTATGTACCGGGGTTTCTTGCACCGATGGTCTGCAGATGGCCTTGAAAGGTTGGCATATGAGGCTTCGTATGTACCAAACCTCCTCTCCAAAGCCTTCCTTTGCCCTCCAAGCTGTGGCATACTTTATCTTGTCTTGAAATTGTTCTTCAATTGCCCGAATTATCGATAGTGGCTCATAACTTATGTTGTCTACTATCTGTGAATACATCACCACTCCAACAAAAGTGGAACTTAGGTTCGGTGCCCTTCTTCTTGCGTTGTTCAAACCGACAGTTGTGCTCCATCTGTCGAACACATCCAATGTCGACCCACTTTCCCTTGAATGCATGTACCCTCCAAGGACATCCGGGACGACGACCGAACATCATCTGAGACTTTTCTTGGACTTGACAACACGAATTCCTCCTAAGAGATAATGCCCAATACTTCATTTGCATCCATAACGGCCTCCTTACTAGGGTACATTGATCCTGTGTCACCGTTCGATCGTAATTCCATGAAGTCTGCTACTTTGGTTCACACATAAATCTTGGAAGTTGTACGAGTTCCACTCATTTGGGGACCGGACGATCTCCAAAACTTGCCTCATCGTCTCGAGATGTCCTCGTCGGTACTTGCTCGTGGCGCCTCATCCTCTGCCTCCATCGGTTGTACTAGCACTTCAATTTCTTCCCCTCATCTACGACACGGTCGCCTCATCTCTTCTGGGGTGCTCGGTGCCAACCTCCTCCGTCCCGTCATCTCCGCCTATATCTTCCCTCCTCCTCCGTGCTCCTGCCCTTCTTGACCAATGGTAGCGGCGTCTCTTGCACCGGTGTCTCGTTTGAGTCACCGGTTGGTTTGAACTCTGCTGAGCAAGCGAAGACTAGAGGAAAGCGCGTTCAATTCCTATCTCAACATACCGCCTCCAACTCCGTGTACACAATATCGGCATCAACTCCCAAAAGAAACCGTCCCTAGCACGGGTGACCACGGCCCTAACCTTCATCACATGTTCTTCGAGTTAAGGTGGAGCGTCCGTAACAACCAGTTTGTAAACCCCCAAACGTTCTCTCGGTGGGCCTCGATATCCCTAGTGTTACCGATTCCAAATTACTAAGATCCACCCGTTTGGACCATACATAATCTCTCCGTCCCCATAGTGAATCAAAATATAACTTCTCGACATTTGTCACGTAAATAAACCATCCAACGCAAATTATTACACGTGGGTGCGAATATTAAGTCGCCTATATTTTTCCCTCATCTAAAGCTCATGGAGGAGGATCAAACCTACGTTTGTATGACCTCAAGAATTCAGGCAAAGCTATCATTTTAACTCGAGATATTTTTGTATGTACTAATTACATCCGAAGCGTAAATCCCACCATCAATAGACCCTTATCTTAATCTATAAATACCCTACCAACCCCAAACCCATAGCCCTACAGACTAACAAATTTCATTCCTAAAATTACAGTAAACATACCGTACTCATAATCTATACATACACTCGACATATGTAAACCCTACCCCTATCGATATCAAATTCCACCCTAAAAATACCGTAAACAAACCCTAACAATACTCAGTAAATATCATACTGAAGCAAGAAACCCTAGCCCCATATATATCAAATCCTCGCTCCTAAAAAGGCCAAGAATATACCCTCCGATAATCTATACATACCCTAAAAACCCCTAAACTCTATTCCTACAAATATCCTAAATATCCCTTTTACTATCTACTTACTACTAATTTTTAACATTCATATTGCTATCCTACCATGTTTTGAATAAAACAATAATACAAGATATAGAAAATTTACACAAACGTAGATGGCGGTGATTTTCCTTCCTCTCTTCCACTTCCTCTCCTCTCTTCTTTTTTTTCTCTTCCTCACCTCTTCTTCCTTTTTTTTCTCGGCTCGCTCGGTCTCGGCAAAGCAGACCTTTGCTGCATTGGGCGCTGCCACGGATGGATATGGGCGATAGTTCGCCACCCCATTTAGCGATTTAAACCAGCGCCAAAATTTCGCCAATCAATGGCGGTTTTTAAAATATCGCCATTTGGGGTGGCGATCTATTGGCCCTAGGCCCTGTCTCGGGGTGGGCTTAATCCCGCCAAATGGGGTGGCGAAATTTCAAAATTTCGCCTTTTGATATGGCGATTTATCTTTCCCGCCGTATGGGGTGGCGACGGGAGGCTATTTATTTATTTTTATTAAATGGAATATTATTTATTTATTTCGAATTATTTTTAAATATAAAAAAAAATAAAATTCGTTGGACTAGTGCCCAATTCCGGTCCAAATACCCAATATAGTTGGGAAGGCTGGGGTTAAATGGGCCGCAGTGACTAGATAATCTAGATGTTAAGCTCGGGCTGGATCTATACATTACCACATGGATTAGGCCGGCAGATTTCAAAAGGTTAAGCCCTCCTCGGAGTTGGCGGGGGTGCGGGGCGACACATCGTCGAGCACCTCCCACTGGCTCCGAATTTTCCACCATGGCGACCTACAAATTCGTCGACTCCAAAGTTCTTGTGTTTCAGAGTTTGCAATTGATGTGTACAGTTTGAGAGCTTCTGAGTTGGCTACAGGCTGTTGAAGCTGCAGCACAAATTTTTTAAGCTCAACCAATTTGTCGATAAGGTAGTTCAGAGGCCATGATTCAAGCGCTCAAATCCATTTGGGTCTTGCTGAGGGAATTGCTCGGGAGTCTTGTGTCCCCAGTTAAAATCGGAATGTATTTGAATGTATGTTGGAATGCCATGCATGTAACTGCAAAGGCAGCTACCCAGAATGTATTCGACAAGTGCTTCAAGTCGTGTGTATTTGACAATTCAGGGAAATGCTTTGTTCCAATGACAAATCACATGCATACTGTTGCTTAATGAATTCCCAAATCTATGACACTCCAGTCCAGAAAATTTTTACAGTTGTCCATGTGCATCCAACTATATTTGAGTTGCACAGTTAGCGTCTAAATTGTCCTAGATTGAATTCCTTCTTATACCACCTTTTCCTGTCAGATTTTCTGAAGTTAACTTCAGCATGTATTTTTTGTTTTATTACAAACACATTGTATTGCCATTTGATATTGCCTTCTGTTGAGAAGCTTAGGCTTGAGGTGTATGTTTCAACCTGACACTATTCATGTGCTAAATTGTTAAAACCTGGTACTAGAAGCATGCAGTACTTTCTCAAAAAAAAAAAAAAATGCAATACTTGATATTATCTCATACTATTCGTGTCCTAGAAAATATTAAAAACTGATACTAGAAGCAATTGAAATAAAGCTGTCATCTTTCCTGCTGGTAATGGGTCCTGGAACATGTACAGTCATGGATGTATGCATGTCGCAGCAGGAAATCAGATTTCAGACCAAAAGGGAGACCTGAACCGGTGATCATAGTTTGACAAATTCCAGGTCGACACTTCGGAACTAAAGGGAAACCAGAATTAATATAAATTTATTGATCGAAATTCTGACAAAAAATTCATACATGCCACAAATAACAGAATTAAAGACTACAAATAGAAATAGTTTGCATCATATATTACAGGCTACAGCAAAACATTTAACCAGATGTTGACAAATTTGATCATTTCAGCAACTCCCCATCTCAGCTCATCTTCATTTTGCATCTCCTCCACTGCTCAGTTCAACTGATGGTTGAGGCACAAATAAAAGAAGATTACATAGGAATGGTTTACATCATATATAACAGCATATTGAACACCATGTTGACAAATTTGATTTTGCTCTTCTTGCACTATTCACTTAGGCCATACAAATGCATATCCTCAACTGTTCAGTTCAGGTGATGTTAAATAAGGGTGTGTTCGGTTGCCTGTACCAAGCTAAACATGTATGGGATGGTACATGCGGAATGGGAAGGTCCTGTATGGGATGATTCAAACAATGTGTTCGGTTAACTAGATGGGATGATACAAAATTTTGTTTGGTTTCTTATACCGAATGATGCAGGATGGTTCCAAAAGTTATTTGGTTTCATCTCCGAACAAGCTGTGCTTGCATGCGAATCCACGCGGCCACAGTGCACCTGCGCGCATTATTATACTGCACCTGAACTCAACATCAACAATTCAAAAGTAATTTTGCATACGCATGAACGAAAGGAACAGAGTCAACAAGATGGAAAAATTGATCAAATAATCAATAAATAATTCATTTTTAAAAATTAAACAACATTAAAATAAAATTAGACAAATATCATTGGCGGCCACCATGCGGCACGGCGGCAGCCTCAGCACCAGCCACGCCGCACGCCAATAGCCACCGCGCCCGCCACGCCGCACGTCGGGAGGCGCTGGAGGCTGGCACGTAGCAGCGGCAGAGGAGGGAGGAGCCCACACGTCGTTGTTAGGGCGATGCCGCCATGCCGTGCAGCGGCAGCCGTGCGGGGTGGTGGCAGCCCTTAATCGCACGATTTGGTGCTAATGTAATCATTTAAAGTGAAGTGCGCAGAATTATATATTCCGCACCGATGAAAATGGACGGACAGTGTTGCTCTAGTCATGTGGTGCAACAGCTGCACACTGAAAGTTTATTGTCGCGAACTGATTAAACGCTAAGCGACATAGTGACAAGTCATTTACTTAAGATTAGGCATAACAATAAACGACATAGTGATGTCGTTTTCAACTATATAAGGAGACAAGCACGCGAGGTGGTCCTGGCGTTCCATCCATCGCTCTCCGCAGGAATTCACTTCGTGGCTGAGAGATATGTGTAATTATGTGTTTAATTAATTAGGGGTAAATACTAATATTTAGAATACAACCTTAATTAATAAGGTGTAATTAGTCGTAAGTGCGATGCATGAGTAATTAGTTAGGGGTAATTGGTCGTTATTAGGATTGCATGATTAGTTATAAGAGGGTAATTAGTCATAATTAGAAGAAATGCTTAATTACTTGGGGTAATTAGTCGCACCGACGAGAGACGAATGAGTAATAAAACGAAGTAAATACGTACTAATTAAGTAGGGTAATCCGTACTAATTACAATGAATGAGTAAATGTTTCATTAGTTTGGGTTAATTACTCATATTTTGCATGAGTAAATAATTATTTAGTGGTTCGTATGTCACTAAAATTAGTCATAATTTCAAATTCCTAATGATTTCAGCATAAGTATTGGTTACTAACATGAATACGTATACGGGGACTCCATTCCATATCTATTATGAAGATGCCCCCGCATCCGTGCAGGGCTCTTTCGTGAGCATGCACACCTACATGCATGTGCATACCACGATTAATCTTCCAATAAATTTGGAAGAGACAACGAGGGTAGTAGCTCGAGCTCTTCAGATAAACTGGCAAGCATACAGGGTGCGTCTAGAAGGGGTTTGATCATGAGCAGTGCCAAACAGTTCCGTGTACCTCTGCAACATGTGGGAGCCACGTAGCAGAAGTGCCTGGCAGTTCTACCTACAAAGGGGGTCTACCTACAAAGGGGGGGAGACGGGGACTTCACGAGATTTGGCACAGGAGACGGCTGAATCGGAAGGAAGAAGGCGTGAGCTGCTTAGTGGGGGCAATTGAGGAACGAGAAGGCAAGCTGAGCGAGCTTGTACCACTTTGTTCAGCCAAATCGGGCGTATGGGATTATACGGAATCTCAAAGGAATATTCTGTAAACTTGGATCTCACGGTACGGGATGGTTTGATTCAATCCTTCTAACCAAACACAAGCATGAGGATATATCTGGATAAGTTCATACATATATCATCTCGTCCAGGAATCAAACACACCTAAAAAACAGATTGTTGAATCCAAAAGACGCCTGCATTTTGCCATGAATTTTTTTTGCACTGGTTAACCAATCTTTCAAAATTGGAAGCAAGTATTGTGAATGAAGTAAAAAATTATCTCACCACCATTTATTGTACGTAGTAGTCTAGTAGAAGCCTTAGGCGATGGATGGGTGGTGGTTACTCGGACTGTCGGACATAGGGGGGAGGGGTAGGGGCTACTGGCGACCGAGACGAACCGCGCGATCAGGGTGGTGGACCAACAGGCGAGGCGTGGGAATGGCAAGTGGACGACGCCGGCTGAGGGATAAGTGGTGGCATGAGGGGGAGAGATCGAGGGCAGGTAGCATACAGAGAGGGAGGATGTGAGCGATTGGGAGTGCGCTCGGGAGATTGGAAATGATGTGGCGTTGAGGAGATGGTGGTGCCAATGGGGGGTTTCGCATAATTGCAGTGGGTATGTCCAACAGGGAAGCGTATCCTTGACAGTTACAATTCTTTGCCTTTTTTGCCGTCGTTTTGATCTGTCTGTCCGTTCAACAATCCACAGCCCATGCTTGACTAACCGCCGCCACCACTCACTTGCCCCTTCGCTCGCGCGCGCACACACACACACACACTCTCTCTCTCTCTCTCTCTCAACCCAGCAACCATGTCTGTGCAGCCTCCCATCTCCCATGGGAGCCGCCACCAGGAGGACCTCGCTGTCGGGCAAGGAAGACTTTAGCTAAGGCTGCCTCGTAGAAGATGAGTTCCATCTGATCGTATGGTTACCTGTATTCTCACTCCACCGCGAATTCTCTCTTGCTCCGGCCCTACGGCAACGGTGGTGGTCTCTTCTTCTCCCACTGGCAGCGACGGCAGCCTCCTCTTCTTCCTTTAAGGAAGCGGCGGCGATCCTTACCTCCTCCTCTCCCACGAAAATGGCGGCAGCACGACGGTGGCTTCCTCCTCTCCCCACAATGGTGGTGACCTCCTCCTCCGTCCCATCCTCCATAACTCTGAGTACCTCATAAGGAGGAGCTCTAGATCGTCCTCAAGCAGCACTGTTAACCGCCAAAAACCATCAAATCTGTATCTCATGTGGCTTCGATTTGATGCTTTCTTGAATCCAACGCTGAGAAGGATGTTCACTGTCAAGGTCTTACTCTGAAAAGAGGAGAAATGCAATGTAGATGGAAGGCTTTGATTGTACGTCACTGAAGGTCATGGAGAGAGATTCAAATGAAAGAACTATCCCTCTTCTTGGAGTAACTTCGACAGCAGCATTCATGTATGACCCATCAAAGAAAAATGCAGAGCTATTGACTGAAAAAATGCAATTATATGAAAAAAAAAATAAAGTGCAAACACAAAATGTTCAGATATATTGCAAAATTAAGTTGGACAAACACATTTTTTTTTCCAGAATTATGACTTAACTGATACCTATGCACAACTATTGACTATACAGTTCACTAATTATGTATTGATTGAAATATTTTGACTTATTGACATCTATGTGAAATATTGAGGTTCACATGGCTGGAATAAGTCACCTATGTTATTGATGGCTAGATCAGCCATTCATGTCATCTTTTGGTTTACTGATTTATTAGCATCTATGTGAAATATTGATGTTCACTTGTTCAGTTTTCTAAAAAATGAAGTTCAGTAGCATGCAGTAGTAACTTTTTTGGATGTTCAATACTGTAGTGTTTTGCTTTTGAATGATTCAATGATGTATTATATTCACTGAACAAATCTGGCTAAATTTAGGAACTTTTCAATTTAGGGTGTACCCACTGTTCTTAGTTTGACACGACTGAAATGTTTCAGATATCGCTTTACTTCTATTATTGGGTTCAGAATGCAATTGTGGATGTGATAATACAGATGAGAACTCCTCGTTTGTACCAACAGATTTCGATCTATGGTAAGAATCCATTTTGACTATTTAGTTAATCCCAGGTGCATTCTCTAGCTTCAATTTGATGCTTTCTTAAATCCCTGGATGAGCAGCATGTTCCCTATCCAAGTCTTGTCCTGATGAGAGGAGGTAATGGTTGGTTTCAAGATCTGTGTCCGTTCATTACTAGATGGACAATGGAGGTTGCATAACGGTTCGCAACAACTTAAGTGAGTCTCCCTAGGACGTTCGATGCAAATTGGGTGGCCAGATTTAGGGCTATGGCGCCTCTGCCGTCACTCGGAGCTACAGCAAATGATACGTTTCCACCCAACAGCCACTCTATATTATTTTTTCAAAAAGGCAGTGACTGCCAATTTCATTCATAGAAGGAGTAAAGAGGTACCATAATACAAAAGAGGAAGACTATGTACATGCAAAAAAAAAAAAAGAAGAGACACCACCCTCCCAACAAAGGTCTCCCTGTGCGCCGAGGGAAGAGAACGCCATGACCAGGGTTTGGATGTCTTCACCACGCAATTGAAAACTTCCTGCACCGATCTATACATCCCTTCAAAAACCGACCCATTTCTCTCTTTCTATACATTCCAAAATGTTTATATAACTAGGCCGTCGGCCTCCCTTCTGAGGTCGGGCCTAAACTCCCTCCTGATCAATTGTCCCAATTCATAAATTAAGTCTTCAGTTGTAGGCGGCTGTTGTGGACAAGCAATGTTTCTTCAACTTAAAACCTTGTGCCACACCTCCTTCGCAAACAGGCAGGCCACTAGGAGGTTAATAGCTGTTTTAGCATGGCTAGCTACCACAGAGGAGGCAAACCGGCTTGTGAGGCCATCAGCATGGCAGTAGACGGATTGCGGTCAGGATCCTGCTCTAGACAGCAAGCCATGCGAAAAACCTGCACTTATCTCGGTTTTAGCCTTCCAAATGATGTTGTACTTGTAGCTTGCAACTGACCCGATGTACAGAGCCTCATAAGCAGATTTGGCTTGGTACTGAATGTTAGGAGTCCATCTCCACATTAAGGAGTCAGGTGTCTCAGGAGTAAGGTTAACATGTTGGTGCTCATTCTATAGCACAATGAACCGCCCTATTTCCCAATCCTCTGTATTATGGTCCCTTCCTATCACTATTCATCTATTTCTTAATCTTATCTTGCTCAATAGCAATCTCTGTCCCATTTTCTATATTTTTTTTTCCTAATATACCCTATATCTCCACCTATCACTATTCACCCTATATCAAAACCCAACTCAACAATCACTCTAAATCCTATTTTTTGCTACAGTAATAGGGTGGGGGAAACATAGGGCACTGTTGGACATGCCCTAAGGAGTGGATGTGGCGGATGGTTTTGTGCAAATTTGCTATCCCTAGGAGGTATCCATTGGATCTCGATCTAATGGTTGAGATTTGTTGATTGCATCACTGCACAAGGTGAGCTGATTGCAACACATTTGTTGCCATTAAACATTGCGCTAGGCTATCATGGTACACACAAATAATCTCTTCGAATAAAATATATGCCATCAGGTGGTTGAACGAGCGAAGGTGAGGCTATGTTTGGTTCGGGGCTAAGGGGTGGATTAAGGGTTTAATTCACCAAATATCCCTAGGTTAAGCGGGATTAAGTTAATCCAGTTAACGTTATTTTATCCCCCTAACCTAGCTAACAACTAAAAGAGTGGGATAACTTATTCCTCTCTACTAACCCAGCCCAACAATAAGTTAAAACAAAAACTGGATTGCCAAACACAAAATCTAGGTTAAGCAATGATAAGTTAGCATAGCCAGATTAAGATTAGCTAGTTCAGTTAATCTAACCTGAACCAAACACAACCTAAGAGTCTTTCAGGCATCACTTGCTACATATCTAGTGCTATACGTATGTCCACAAATTATGTGCTTGCCATATATTTGAGCGGATCCACAAATATGCATATACATAGACCGTGCACATATATTCTCATAATATATCTTTGCTATTAAAAATGTCTACTAGTGGTGATAGTAGGGCCAAATTTGATCTTAATCGTCTAATCCTCAACCAAACCAACCGTCCAGATCTAGCCCTTAATCCTCGGCAACATGAAAAGTAGGTTAAGGATCGTCTCCGAATTCCTATCCCGCTGCTACTGCCTCCTCCCACAGCGCATCTGACCCCCTACCTCTATTGGCGCTACGTCATCTCCCCATGCGGCTGCATCCTCCTTACCCTGTCTCCACCATCGTCGCCTCTTCCCTACCGGTGCACGACTCCTCTCCATGTGCTCTCTCGTGCCAAAAGTGCGCCTAGCATCTCTCCTCGCCAGAGGACCCCACACCGCCTTGGTCACCGCATCATCCAAGATACTCTCCTTCACCATTCGTGTCGCCCCTGCCGCAAGGAGCGGAACAACAGGAACACAACAAACACTGTTGTCACCCTCTCCCCTCTGGTGGCATGACATCCATGCCTTCTCCCACAAAGCGCACCTCCTTGATATACGACCGTACACGTGGCACCACCAAGTCCATTTCGAGTCCCCCACCGCCGGTCAGTTGAGGTTCCGGTTGTGCAATCTCATGATACGTTGATCTATGTTTTTGTAAGTGGTGGAGAAAGCAGGTCATGTGACATGACATTGGGGCAATTCTGATCAATGGTGCACATCGTGGGATTGCCAATGACCATGATTGACCACGAATGTGCATGTCAGTTTTTTTTGCGTGGGTGATTTGCTCCCAGCATTGCATCAAGTGGTTAACGAAAAAAGCATGCGAAGAGGACGACGAAGCTGCGCAGGTGATCAATTTATTCTTTGTGGCAATTTGTGGGGGAAGAGAATATCCATATGGTTTACAATATTGAATGACAATGAATCAATTATATATGATGAATGTTGACTATGCAAATGTGTGCACTAGCCTAGAGGTCCTTACTTTTCAGTTTTAGAAATTGAGGGTGGACACTGGGGAGGAGTACGCATGTCATGTCAATTTTTGTTAACTTTGATTTTCAGAATGCTAATGTATAGCAGACATCACGATATACTTGTCACACTTTGTAAGTTAGGGCACAGGCAGACACTTAGGGGGCGTTTGATTGCCTGCATCCGGCCGGGCCAGGCTTGTCTCATGCAGACACCGCTTGTTTGGTTGGTTGCGTGGAGGCTGGAGCCAGGCCAGCTCCATGCAAAAACATCTGTCTTGGCTCGGCTCCCAAGAAACTGGGGGTTGGTTGTTTTGTCTTGAGCGAAGCCCACCACCGATCCACGCCTAGCAGTCTGTCACAGTGCATTACTAGTTTCTTTCCTCCTTTGAAAAAATTTTAAAAATTCAAACGACATCCAAATTCAATGAAACAAAAAAAAATGGAACCGTAGATTCAAGTACAAGGTGAAAAAATTTCAGAATTTTTTGATTTTTGATTTTTGATTTTTGAATTTATTGATTTTCTAGTATTTGTTTTTTGAATTTTTATTTTGTATTTTTGAATTTATTTTTGTTCCAATTTTTTTAAAATTTTTTTATTTTCACTTTTGAATTTATTTTCTTTGTTTTTGATTTTCATCTTTTGAATTTATACATCCCCTCCCCTCCTAGTGCAACCAATCAAACAACATCTCTGCTCAGCCTGTTCAATCTCATACAACTAACCAAACAACATCTGTCACATCACCTCAGCCTGGCTCCCACCAGCCTGGCTGAGCTCATACGGCAACCAAACGCCCCCTTAAGGAAGTCGACCCGTGTAGCTACAGCATATGTGCTGTTCCCCGTCTTCCATGCCAATCGAAATTCCTATTTTATCATCTAGCTAGCTTCGCCGAGTTCAGAAAGAGTGGCGGTAAGAAAAGCGGTAGCGATGAAAGTGGTGCTTTTGTTGCTGCTCATTTGTCTAGAAAAAAGTATCCATCGGTTACTGAACTTTTGTTCTATCCTATTTTAGTCCCTAAACTTTAAAATCATGTTAACTCGATCCTTGAACTATTAAGGTGACTAGTTAACACGGTGGTTTTGGGTGCTTTACGCTGATGTGGCGTTCACATGGACGGTTTTAGCATACGTGGCGCCCATGTGGATAAGATAAGAAGAGAGAGGGGGGTATCGACATGTTCGTATAACGCCATGTCATCTAAACCCGTCACATGTAGCCACATCAGCGAAAACCACCATAAACTGTCATTGGTCAAGACACTAACTTAGTCCGATTTTGGTCTTTTGAGAACTAAGTTAACTCGATTTTTAAAGTTCAGAGATCAAAGCAAGAGCTGAAGCTCAGGAACCAAATTCAAATTAAGTACCTTACCTTTTCCTTTTTTTTCTAACGCGTCTCCCTGCATTGTTTGCTTCATACCTCCTCCAACGCTGCGTCGTCGAGTCGCGTTGTTGATCACATAAGACGAGATGGACGCGTGACACCAGCGTTTCGGCCAGGATCGCACGCAGAGCCCGGTGCTAAACCCGAACCACGAGCGCACGCCTGCCAGCCAATTCGGCAATGTTCGCGGTCTCGGCCTGCAGCCCTGCCCGGCATGGCGGCATTGACAGTTTGACAACCTGCAGGCCAAGGCCACCGGTTGCCATTTGGGACGTCTTGGCGTGCATACGCAGCACTTGCAACTGGAAAGTGACCATTTTTTTTGGTAGCCTTCCGCTCGATTCAGGCGACCTGGTTCTGTAGCGGTGTTTCCGGCTGCATGGACTTGCGTTAGCATTATAGCGCTCCCAATTCCCACGTCGATGTCGCGGATTTTGAATTTGTTTCTCCTGGACAACAAGTGGTAGCTCACTAGCTGCTGGCTCCTGTGTTTTAGAATTCAGAGTTTCATTCAGTATTGACGACAAGCTGCATCTACATCGGCACAAAATTTCTGCAGGAAGAGGCTAGCGGGCGTGCATCAGATTCAGAACTCATATATTACTAGCTGGAGTAAAAAAGAACAAATTAAGACATGCCAACAACGACATTTCTGTCTTCAGTGCAATAACTTTTTCGATCTGTAGGGTCAAATTTCAGACGTTGCAACCAAAACTCGAAACATAACGATACTACTACATATGACACTCCCACAAGTCCTTTTTTCTTTCAAGAAAGGTACGAAATATATAATATTTATGCGTCTTGCCGGCTTGCTCATTTAGGCCCTGTTCTTTTGGGCTTATCTAATCTGACTTATCTATCTTATCTCTAACTTCGAGAATTTTCCGAGGTGGCCTCGAGAGTCGGATGGCCTTGAAATTTAGGATTTAGGGAGATTTTAGACTCGCCTACGGGATAAAAATAAAACGGATTCAAAAAGTAATAAAAAAAATCAGATGAGTCAATATTAGTAAGATAAGTCACGAACATTTTGTGACTTATCTGACTCATCTGACTTTTTTTATTACTTTTTGAATCTGTTTTATTTTTATCTTGTAGGCGAGTCTAAAGCTCTATAAATCCTAAATTTCATGGCCATCCGACTCTCGAGGCCACCTCGGAAAATTCTCGAAGTTGGAGATAAGACAGATAAATCGAAAATTCATGTTTAAGCCCAAAAGAACACCCCTTAGTACAGCTAGCACTAGCATTTTGCATCGATTTTCTCCATCAGCATCTGCAATACCTGATCAGATCCATTTCTTCGGATCCACTACTCTTTACGAAAACAAATGCACGTAGCAGCTCAGTAGCTCGCACTGCCTCCACGTGCCAACCCTACTATTTTTCTACGTCGTCGTCAAAAAAGAAGCGATACCCAGCGAGTCTCCTAAACGAAGTCCAATTCTAGCACCACTGCCACTTCACACTTCTTTGAGAAGGTCTCAATGCCGGAGTCACCAACATCACCGGCCAAGCACTCCTCCCCGCCAGGATCGCCGCTCAATGCCGCCGCGCCGTCCCCGGTGTCGGCATTGCTGCGAGCCGCCGTGCTGTTCCTCGCCTTCCTAGCTCTCCAGGCCGTGCTCTTCAAGTCCCTCCTCAGATTCCCCAGCTCCCGCATCCTCCCGGCGCCTCGCCGACGCAACAGCACGTGGGCCAACGGTGTGGTCGACGCCGGCGCGTGCAGCGCCGGGCTCATCTACGTCTACGACCTCCCGCCGGAGTTCAACCACGATCTCATCGCCCACTGCGAGCGACTTTGGCCATGGTACTCTTTCTGCCCGTACCTATCCACCGGCGGCTTCGGCCGGCCGGCCGCCACAATACCCGTCCTTTCCGCCGTCATTCCGAACGAGTCTCTGTCGAACTGGCACAACACCGACCAGTTCTCTCTTGAGGTCATTATCCACCGCCGCCTGCTCTCCCTCCGGTGCCGCACCACCGACCCTTCGCTTGCCACCGCGTTCTACGTGCCCTTCTACGCTGGCCTCGACGTCGGCAGCCACCTGTGGGGGCCCAACTCCACCGTCGCTGACCGGGACCGCGGCAGCGTACGGCTCCTCCAGTGGCTCAAGAACCAGACTTCCTTCCAGAAATCCGGCGGGTGGGATCACTTCATCTCGCTGGGGCGCATCACGTGGGACTTCCGCCGGTACAGCGACGACGGGTGGGGCACAAACTTTGTGTTCATGCCGGGGATGGCCAACGTCACCCGCCTCGTCATCGAGGGCGACCGGCTTGACCCCATGGACGTCGACGTCCCGTACCCGACCGGCTTCCACCCCCGCGCGGCCGCCGACGTGAGAGCGTGGCAGCAGTACGTGCTCTCCCGCGCGCGCACCAAGCTCTTCGGGTTCGCCGGCGCGCCGCGCTCCGGGTTCAGGGACGACTTCAGGGAGGTGCTGCTGGAGGAGTGCGAGGACGCCGGGGGCGCGTACTGCCGCGCCGTGGACTGCCGCGGCACGAGGTGCAACGACAACGGCGCGGCCGTGACGGAGCTGTTCCTGGACTCCAGCTTCTGCCTGCAGCCCCGCGGGGACAGCTTCACGCGGCGGTCACTGTTCGACTGCATCGTGGCCGGGGCCGTGCCGGTGCTGTTTTGGCGGCGGACCGCGTACGACCAGTACCGGTGGTTCCTGCCGGCGGGGCCGCGCGTCGCCGGCCAGGAGTGGTCGGTGTTCCTCGACCGGCAGGCGCTGCGCGTCGGCAACGTGAGCGTGAAGGAGGCTCTGCAAGGGTTCAGCAGGCGGCGCGTGCGGCGGATGCGGGAGCGCGTGGTGGAGATGATACCGAGGCTGGTGTACGGGTCGTCGTCCGACGGGCTCGGCGACGGCATGGCGGACGCGCTGGACGTGGCGCTCGGGGGCGTGCTGAAACGGTTCCGCCGGCGTCGGTGGAGCATTGCGCGCGAAGGTGCCACGGTTCTCTGCGCCTTCTCTGTTCTTTTCTTCGATTTCTCTCATTTCGTGAGCCATTTGTGACTTCGTTTGAACGTTTTGATCGTTTACGAATCATCGACGTCGCTGACCTTTACGTTTCGCGACCTTCCAACAGGGCGCCCACCTGGCCCTTCCGTCCACGGCCGCGGCGCCACCTCCCTCTGACAGCGAAAATGGACCGGCGATCAGTCGGCGGCGCGCCTCACCGCACAAAACGACGGCACTGCCTTCATCGCACATAAAAACCGTCGTTTCCGAAGCGGCGATATCGGGACGCCCAAGTTTGCAGACAACTTGACTACAAGTAATAAAGAAGCGTTACCGCGTTACGGAATTTTGGCTAGATCTTGCATCCTGGAGCAAGCAAGGGGTGATCCAGGGAGGTGAACCGGAGCCTGCTGACAATGGGTAGTATGGGATAGTACAGCTAGTTGTGCAGAGTTTACACGTTGTTTATTGCCACGGTTCCAGGGCTAATGCAATCGATGTTTATTGGGGTTGACCAAAAGATGGATCTGTTGCAGGCTCTAGAAGGCCGGCCATGGACTGACTGACGGTGGTGTGATTGTTTATTTGGCACACATTTTGAGGAAAATTATATTGGTACTATCTGCAACAGTCGACTATACAAGGTTTTTTTTTTTTTAAGATCATACAAGCTTTCTGGAATAGAATGTGCCGTTTCCCAGTGTTTTCCCTTACATGACTAGATTGACTTTAGAGCTAAGTTTAAAAGATCCCCAAAAATTCGAGCCTAGAGATTCCTCACAACCCAAGAGCTTAAAGGAGATCCCTATTTAAATTTTGTTCGAATAGTAATCCTAAATGCATCCCCTAAAATTTTATTCACTAAATAGAGAGTAAGCCCATCTAGAGGTGAGGAAAATAATTTAGAGGATGCCCAAGCTTCTCTTAATGAGGGACCAAAACCTCTCCCCTCTTGGACTTGCTCTTATGGAAGAGATGTTATCTTATCTAGTTCTATATGTGTATGCGGTTCCATGCACCTCCAATTCAAATGTGAGAAAGATGGATCTCAGAACATTTAGGATAGAGTGCATCATGTATGAAACGGCATATACATGTGGTTTTGATTTTTTTTTTTATACATGTAGTACTTTTAAATATTGAAATAAAACTCTGGCCTCTACATCATGAGAAGTACAAAACCAAATTCATACACACTTATCCAAAATGACTTAAAGCCAATTACAATGTTTTAGCTTAAGGCCGACGAAATAAAGGATTTCCATTAATTAGAACAAAGTCTATAATTACTTCTCTAGCCATACTTATTAAAGAACTTCATGACCACCTCTTCCAGAGATTAACATGCTTCAATAAATAAATTCTGGTCATCCTGCTTTTGTAGTAACACTCAATGTCGCATCCAGTAGGTTCATCTGAAAATGCCTCGTAAGAAAGAGGTATGTTTGCATTTGTCAAAAACCACACCATTTCGAAAAAACCAAATAGACCAGAATATAGATGCAATGCCAATTAAAACTTGAAATTCCTTTGATATTTTTGAACCATCAAGCCAAGTCTCTCTTAAGGAGATTTTCAAATATCATGCTAAGAATAGGTAGAATTTCCACAAGAAGATATCATTCGTTTGATGAGAAATCAAAAGGAATATCGAGAATTCACGTGGCTAAAGCTAAAGTAGCTACTTTCGAAGTAACATAAAGAAAAGCAACGACTAGAATAGGGGAGTCAGAGTTGAAAAGCGGATTCCTTGCTTCTTTCTCTCATGCAAAACTGTGCATGAGACTTTCATCTCGCATAGCTTCTAACTGATAAAAGAAAGAAGAACTCGTCTTCTTTCTTTTTTTATTACATTGAGATAAACTCGTAGGTAATTGTCAACTTAAAGGTAAGTGAACAACCCGCCACATATATCTAGCACATTTAACAATCGAAGAATAAATGTTGAATAGATTCTATTTTATTAAAAAAACAACATTGCAAATTGCCATGACAATCTCTCTTTGAAAGATTATCCTTCGTAAGAATGATTTCTCGTTGTAAGTACCAATTTTTAAAAAAAATTTTAAAGGAATTCTTAATATCCAAATATAATTATTAGAAGAATTTCTATCACTATTGATCATTTTTTGATACATAGATTTTACCGAAAACTAACCACTTTTATGTTCTTTCTTATAGAAATAATCTTGTTTTGAATCTAATTGAATACCAGATAATCTTGTCCTTAAGACACGCCAATCATCTAAATTTTGGCCTACAAGAGCTCTCCGAAAAGCAATATTAAGAGGGGTCGAGCTAAATACCTGTAGTACTAGATTTCAAATCGTGAATGGGCAGCTAGCTACTCTGCTGCTATTACTTTTCGAGGCAACAAACGCGTCGAATAGATGCTGATTTTTTTTATTGTGATGAGATGCACCAAAACCTTTTAATTTGCTCTTTTAATTTGTTTATTTAATATAATAATATCTTGATTTTCATAAGGAAGAAGCCTACTAGACCCCTTAAAGTATTGAGCCGGGCATACATAACCGCCTGATCTCAAAAACCAGATATTGTGCCCCGAAAGATTCAAACCGGTGCAAATAACCTCCATGGGCTGTTTTGCCACTTTAGCCGTCCACATGGCTGGTTTTGCCACGCAAACGGCACATGTGGCATTTCATTTTTTTAATCTATTTTCAACGCGAGATGGTATGTCGGCCCTCCTTCCTCACTCTGCCTCGTCTCTCTCCTCACTCCTAGGCAAGGCCGTACCCACACCGGCGCTGCCATGAGGTGGATCTGGGTCGGATAACCGGAGCGTTGGAGACCACGACACGAGAGATGGGACACCGACAGTTGATGGTGTGGAACTGGGCATAGGGTCGCTGGGGCTGCATTGGCCATCTCGGAACGGGGTACAGCGGTGCAATGCAAGGGAGTCGGATAGCATGGGCTTGGGGACATCAGGCTCTAGGCGGTGTGGTGGGGAAGCATACGTCGGAGCAGGTGGCTGCACGGACGCCAATGAGGTGGATGCTGGGAGGACCTCCGCCGCCATGGATTTGGGGTGCAGGTAGGGCGGCACGGGGCGATGAATACCGGGGCAGTAGCAGATGAGGGGGTCGTCGTTGCCAGGAAGATAGCAGAGGAGGTCCACCACGAGGCCGCCTCCTCCCTCCCCCAAGGTCATATCGTCGCCTTCGTCCTATGGCAAGCCACCTCCTCCCTCCTCCATAGCGCTGACTCCTCTTTGCGCTAGGCGATAGAGGGCGCTGCTGGCCTTGACGGCGGTGGAGAGTGCCTCTTGTGGGGCGACACGAGAGGCCGGGTCGACATGGTGCACTAGCTTCAGAAGGGAAGCCAGAAGGGCCGTGCAATGGGAGGCTCGCCGAAGAGGTGGGTGCCGAGGGAGCAGTGACGCCACTGTCGCGTTGCCAAGGAGGGAACGGGGTCGCTAGGGGTAGGAGAGGGAGCGGGTCGACGTGGAGGGGTATCCAAATCTAGGGTGGGGTGGGTAGGGAGGAAAGGAAAAGGGCTGATGTGTGGGCCCTTCGACTAAAAAATTAATGAAAAAAAAGAGAGAAAGCCATGTGTGCATCCTATGCGGTATAATCACCTAGGTGGACGGCTAAAGTGGCAAAACTGACCGCGGGGGGTTATTTACACCGGTTTGAATCTTTCGGGGGGGAACAATACCTGGTTTTCGAAGTTGGAGGATTATGTGCATTAGACTCAATACTTTAGGGATCAACTAGATTTTTTTCTTTTTTATAAAGAATATATTTGGACCATACACGTGCGGAGTAATCTCTTACTGGGGACGTTGGTAAGACAACATCAGCTTATAACGTGCACGTAAGATCAAGCCAATGTTGTTTGTTCACGCTGGGTTACTATGGATTGGATCAGGACATATTTCAGAGGGCCATCGGTCAGATGCTAGGTTAGCCTAAACGACTCGTCAAAATCCATTCTTTAATTCGGAAACAGCTACCGGGAGAGATGCAAATTTTCATTTTTAGGGTCAAACAAGTTACTGAGTCGGAATATATGTGCATGCTTTTTGAGTGAGCAGGTAGGATTGGACGATTACGTGGTGCCATTTGTTTATAGGATTTTTTTTGTGCTACTGTAGAGCCTAATAATCTTTTCCGTGCAATCACTGTCTCTCTAACTTAGGCTCTGTTTTTTTCGGCGGTTTCTGGCGGTTGACGGTTTTACTGTAGCAAAACTAATAAGTCTTTGAAAAAAAAATGTAATGAGCCTAAAAAAATAATTAAAATTTTTTAAATTTACTGTAGCAAAACGCCGACCGCCGGCCGCCGCCAAAAGAAACGGTGCCCTAATGAGCATCATGTTGGCAGCTTTTTACTTTGTATGTCGCTGTTGACGGGTCAAACTACAACAGAGCTAAAAAGACGAATATGCCCCTACATTTTTTAATAGATAGAAAATAGAATAAATTCCTAAAAAATCATAGAAATTATGTAAAATTATCGGTTTAGAAAAATTATGTATACTAAAGTGTGCAAGTAAAAAGTGATTTTTTTGGATTTGAAAATTTTACTTTAATACTAATGGTAGTATGGTACAACGTCTCACGAAAACGAGAGCACAAGAACACCAGAAAATATAGATTAAATATAAAAATCATAAATGATTAGGAGCAAGTAAAAGATGGTTCACACAGTTTTATAAATCTGAATAACTCGATTTGGAATTAAAATACAAGATATCGATTTTTCAAAGTTTTAAATTTGAAAATTATGAAGGGGATATTTTGGGCATTAAGGCGAGGTTTCTGACGGTGGAACCTAACAGAGCTAATGTTGATGTGATGGCACATAAGGTTAGAGTGACAAAAATAATAACACGGGACAGGAGGGATTAGGAGGATATGAAGTGGCATACACAAATTTCCCCTCTTTCTACCTCCGACCGCCTATGCCGATCAACGCTCTCCACTCTCTAGAGAGGAGAAAATTGACATTATGCCACTCTTGAGAATGGGATTCATCAGTTTGTCACTCTCAAGATGACAAACTTTCAAAAGCCACAACCAACTTTGTCACTTTGTTTATTTGCCATTTCAACCTTTTGCCCCTTATTTAAGCATGCGAAATGATCTTTCCCCTTCTTCTTTCTCGGTTTCCTCATCTTTCCTTCTTCCTCCTCGCCAGTGACCTCCTTGGCCACAGCCACCGACGAAATCCCCTGCTACAGCCACCGATGAGCTCCTCGAGCCCGCTGGAGCTCGCGACCATGGCCACCGACAAGCTCATCTAGCCCTTCAACCTCGAGGCCATGCCACTTGAGACGGTCGTCGCAGAGGTGTGACGGCGATGGCGGCTGCGGGCACAACGATGACCAGGGTGGTGGCTGACACATCGGGGTTGCTTTTAGCACGGGCCCACTGCCGCTTCGAGCGTAGAACGACAACGGCCATGAACACGATGGTGGGTGGAGCGATGATGGCGGCCAGCCGGTGGCGGCTAGCTCGCTGTGGGCGTTGCTTGCAGCCGGTGCATGGCCATGCTAGAGAGAGAGTGAGGAAGGAAGATGGAGATAGGGCAACAATGCATTTTCGCATGCTAGGTAAAATTACCCTAAAATATTTTTTATAAAGGCTTAAATGGGAAATAAACGAACTGGCAAGGTTAGCTGTGGCTTTAAAGTTTGTCATCTCGAGAATGAATCCCACACTCTTAAGAGTGATATAATGTCAATTTTCTTCTCTTGAGAGAGTAGACAGAGTACTGAAGTATATAATATGTACAATCGTTATTCCGTTAAACTTTACGTTATTAATCATATAAGCGACAATGTGGCATCTTCAGATCACACAATTCAATCTAATTCTAGTGACTTCTAGTACCAAACACGCTAGAGCTCAGAGAGCGGGCAACCGTTGCAACACACGAACATGGAGCGGTCCGTCCATTTTGAGCGTGAGCATGGGCCGGTAGCCCACCGTGGAGTTGCCATCCCACGTCTCGAACCTGAAGAAGTAGAGGAGGACGGCGGCAAATATCTTCATCTGCCTGTACGCGAACTCCTTCCCCAAGCAGATGCGAGGCCCCGCCTGTTGAACAAGAGGAGCAAGTCACATGCAGGCTAGCTGCACATGTCAAGGAGCACGGAAACTGCAAATTACTAGTAGACTGGCAGTGTTCTTTTCAGCGTTTACGTTTATTTATAAGCTAAAAATTTGTTATTTTCGTACAAGTCAAACGCTTTGACGTTTAGTAGCCAATTTTTGTAGACCTTACTATTTCTTCTTAAAGCTCTTAAAACCATTTTTCCTACAATTTTTTGATCCATCAAATATCCTTATCGAGAAGTTACAAATTTCTAACTTATAAGCAAACGCAAACGCTTAAAATAACACTGCCCTAGCTGACTAGCTGTACTGATCAAGACGAAGTCACCTGGAAAGCTGTGAACTTGAAGGGGCTCTCGGGGACGAACGCTCCGTCGTCGTCGAGCCACCGCTCCGGCCTGAACTCGGCGGCGTCGTCCCCCCACAGGAACTTCATCCTGCCCATGGGGTACGGCTGGTAGTTCACCATGTCCCCTTTCCTGATGGCGTGCCCGTCCGGCAGCGTGTCGTCCGAGAAGCAGTACTTGACATCCTACAACGAGACGCCGGCAAAGAAACACGGTGGCAATCACCAACCGAAGCACGACGGCAACGCAACGCAACGTCCAAGGATATACGCCATTGTTTTGGGGTCAAGTGTCAACTCACGATGGGCACTGCCGGGTACAGGCGGAGGGTCTCCGTCAGCGCTGCGTGCAGGTACTGCATCTTGCTGATGGCGTCTTCGGTTAGGCGTGATGTGAAGTCTTGGATGCCGACGTCCTCGTCGCCGGTGGCGGCGGTGGCCTCGCGCACTTCCCTGGCGATCTTGTCCTGGACGCGCTGGTTCTTGCAGAGCGCGCAAAGGAACCATGACATGGTCCCCGCCGTCGTGTCGCGGCCGGCGATCACGAAGTTCAGGATGATGTCCCTCAGGTACTTGTTGTCGAAGCAGCCTGGATCCTTCTCCCTCTCCAGCAGGAACCTCGAGAGGATGTCCTCCTTCTTGGCCTGCCAAAGAAATGTCAGAACTCAGAAGCGTAGGACATGGCGCCGCCGCCGTGCTGGTGCCCAGGATGCGAGGAAAGCTTACGAATTCCTCCTGCTCTCTGCCCATCTGCTCGATTTTCCTGTCGATGACGCCGTACACGAAGTCGTTGATGGTACGGACCGACCGCTTCATGGCCGCCTCGGAGGAGATGTTGAGGAGCCTCTTGGCCTTCCAGAGCAAGTCGAAGAACCTGTACAGCACCTGCTCGCTGGCGTCGTCGAACGCCCTGGCGAACGCCGCCCCCTCCTCGCTGGCGCCGGACAGCGAGCCCAGGTTGGACCCGAACCCGACCTTGAAGATCGAGTCCAGCGTCGACCGCATCAGCAGGTCCTGCATGTCCACCGGCTTCTCCCCGGAGGCAGCGCCGGCGGCCACCACGCCGGCGAGCTCCGCGGCCGTGTCGCGGAACACGGCGCTGCTGTAGTCGCGGAGGACCCGGGTGGAGAACTCGAAGCTTGCGACCTTCCGCTGGTGCCGCCACTTGTCGCCGTCAACATTGAAGATGCCGTCGCCAAGGAGGTCCTCCATCACGCCGTGGGTCATCCTCCCCTTGCCGTAGTTGGCGAAGTTGGTCCTGAGGATGTACTCGATGTTGGCGGGATCGACGGTGTAGACGTAGTTGCACGTCGGGGTGAGCATGCGGAAGGTGCGGTGCCGGCGGGAGAGCTCGGTCTGGTACTCCGCCAGGCGGCCGAAGTTGAGCAGCTGGTGGAGGACGGTGCCGGCCACAGGCGGGTAGTTCCGCTTCTTGCCGAGCAGCGCGCGGCTCGCGAGGTAGAGCGCTAGGAGGAGCAGCGGCAGCGCGGCCAGCGCGGGGGAGCTCACCGGCGAGTCCATGGCCGTGAACAGCTCTGGCGTCACGGGTCGAGGTCGAGGGATAGACGGATAGTGGACAGCAACGCACAGACGTCAGTGGATTCTTCTCTTTTTTTGTATTCGTATAGGTGAGACGCCTCCCTGCCTCAGGCGTCTATGAATTTTCTTCGATCACCAGCTCATCATGTGCGATGGAATTTGGAGATGGGGAAAGGGTTTGCCAACTGACGTTCTCTTTCTGGGGAGTGACTGATTGGTAGCACTCCAGTAAATAGTGTAGCAGCAGTTAGCGGATCTCCTCATCATCAGCAAACAGTATTGACCACTTTATTCTTGTTTGTTTTCTCCCGTTTGAAAATCAGGATCGGGGGTTTTTTATTGCAACCATTGATTCAATTAAGAAGCGCGGTTAATAAATTGCTGTGACAACCCCGCTACTTATTTCGGTTAATCTTGCATATCATTCTCTTTTGGTCATAGTCATTTATTGGTTTTCTTTAAAAAAAATTTGTATCATGAAACATTTTAAACTTAAGTTGAGAACATAAATCTCTAATACAAATTATTTAGACGAGCAAGGTGTACTTACAACGCGCAAGACGATGCTCAGATCAGCTTGGGCAAGCAAGCCGTAGCTCGGACAAGCAATGCATTGCTCGGACGACTAAGGTCATGACCAGAGCTAACAAATGTCCTTCTCTGAAAATGATAACCTATTTTAGCCGTACACATTCCTTTCATACTCACAATCAATAACAAGTGTCTCTTCTCTTATTGGCTATGGTGGGTGGTGCAGCAGGCTGCTGCAATCTCCTACCTTTTTCTTACTGATTCTGCCACCCATCACCTCTCTATGACCCGTGGGACCAGGCCCCACTTGTAAGGGAGGATGAATAACTATACAAGTCACCTCTCCACCCCTCCAAGCCTCCCTTCTCTTTCATTTTCTCCTGCCTCCCACGAGTTAAAAGGAGAGCTGTAGCAAGAACAGCCTCTGCCGTTCATCTTTCTCCCCCATCTTTTCAAATCTACCACCAAAATACCCATATTCACCTAGAGGATTATCAGCTATCCATCCATCACCATGGTAAGAACATACACAAAGGTTTGTTATGGTCCTTGGCCTCTTTTCTCTCTGCTATTCGGTTCCTAGACAGCAAGGTGTTGATTTCGTTTTGCTCTTCTTTGTGCCACTTCGACGCATATCTAGGTCCTTGGCCTCTGCCGTTCATCTTTCTCCTCCATCTTGTCAAATCTACCACCAAAATACCCATATTCACCTAGAGGGTTATGTACCATTGGAAAGCTTAGATTATCAGCTATCCACCCATCGCCATGGTAAGAACATACACAAAGCTTTGTTATGGTCCTTGGCCTCTTTTCTCTGTGCTGCTCAGTTCCTAGATAGCAAGGTGTTGATTTCGTTTTGCTCTTCTTTGTGCCACTTTGACCCATATCTAGGTCTGGAGATGAGCAAGATTAGTTTTCCCACTCCCTAAGCTTCAGATTCATCCAAGCCATTCGTGCATGCATAAGTTTTTGAGTGAGTTCTTGATGCTTTTCCCTTCCTTACTTCACTATTCTCAATAGCAGTGAGATGATGTCTTTGTCTCTCACTTGTGTTCTCTTGGCTCAACATACAAGCTTAGAGATGACAAAAGGAGTTCATACACGAGCTAAAGAAGGAGTGGGAGCAGATCCACAGCTTTGGAAGTGAAGGAACCATGAGGAACAAGCTCAGGAGCAGTCAAGACTATCTATTCGACAGGTCGACTTCTTCCTATTTGACCTATTCATCCATTCGGAGTCAACCTCTAAGCAAGGTTCTCCTTGCTTGGTAAGGACCTTACTATGCCTATCCTAATGTCTCACATCAGGTAGAACTCATAGCTAGGTCATGTCCTTGCTAAAACTAAAGAACTTTAGTGGTAGAGCCCCAAACGTTTGTTTTTAGCACTTTCCTAGAACAGCAGTGCACAAAACAAATTTTATAAAATCATCTGTTACTCGGATGAAATTTGCACAACACGAAAAAGATGCGCCTCAAAATTATCTACAACTTCTTTTTTTTTTTGTAGAATATGAGTTCAACCGAGCTTGGTAGGACCACCTAAAGTCCCTCCCAATCATCTTGATGCCATGTCCAACCATGGAAAGTCATCCTCCAACCATAAGGAGCTATTTCTAATCAAGATTATCATATTCCCGACCAAGACAACTATTCGACTATTCCCAACCATGAATGGCTATTCCCGACAAAAAAAAAAAGTTATTCCTAACCAAAGAGGGAATTATTCTCGACCAAGATGAAGTATGCTCGAGCATGTATTGCTATGCCCGAGCATGAATAGCTATTCCCGACCATGAATGGTTATGCTCGACCAAGATCTAGCTATTTTCGACTAAAAACAACATTCATACTTTAAATGGCCATATCTTTCTCATCTAAACTCGGAATTAATTTTTTTCGCTAAATTTGCATTAGCTCATGAACTTTCTGGATCTATACAAATATTTGTTATTTCTGGTTGTTGATTATTTATTTTGGATTTTATTTGATATTCTTGTTATCGAACGATAGGCTCTGACGTTCCAGAGGAGCCTGAGCTCGACCAAGAAGCTCCTCACTACTACCAGGAACAACAAACACTATATACTCTCTCTCCTTTGAATCATATTGATCCTATGATTTACAAATGCATGATTTAAATTATGTTCCACAAGTTGCTTAGATGCTACTTTGAAATATATGCTAAATTGGTGGGTAGAACATAGTTACCTCCTATTTAGTGGTCAGTACCTTGATAGTCTTGATACCCATACTCACTTGCTGCCTAAGTGGGTAATACTAAGCTACCTTCCATTGTTTACATGCCATCCATGACTGAGGATATATATTACCTCATAGTGCGAGTACCTTTTGTACTAAACCTGGGTGCTGCAAATTTCAGGTGAAGACAATCCCACGCTTGTGTACTACTATCAAGCGGGATTTGATGGTGCTAGCGTGCATGATGCGACGTTCTAACTCCTAGTAGGTTCCTGTTGGGTTATGAGACATACCTTATTGGTCTTTTGCTTTATTTACGATGAACTTCCACTGGTATGTTGTTGAACAACTTTTGTTTTCGCTGCCACTATACTCTGATGGTGTTAAACTTGTTGTATGGATAACAGTTCATACTATGTGGTTGTATGTAAATTGCGTCCAACGTTGTATGTGTTGTGCTATCGATCATTGTAAGGATACATGTGTGATGATCGCTGATCTTGGGAGCTATCACAGATCATATATCCGGGCACCCGAGCTTACATTCGTTTCAATTGAGGATGCTCGCAGCTACTCTTGCTCGGGTTGAGGATTAATACGCTTGGCTTGCTTTTGGGCAAGCGTCTATGTTATTTTTAACTAGAGGGCAGCAAGTGAGTAATCTTTCCATTGAGCTGAATGTGAACTCAGGAGGGTCGGTGAAAATTGCCGACCACTCCACACATTATAGACATTGTACAAATTAATATGAGGGCAAATCCAACTAACACCACCTACAAATGAACCAAAAGAAGCATCGAAAAATAGGGGTAAATGGAAACCTTCGAAGCCACCTTTGAATGCATTGTCACCCGCTCACGAGGAGAAGACACCTAGAGAAAACTGCCGGCATCAGCCTAGCCAAGACGGAGGCGCACACATGTTTATATGCATATATGTTGGTGTAAGTTGGGTGCGGTGGGTTGTGTGTTTACTTTAAAAACATTATTTTTATTTAAAAAAACAGAGAAAGTGACAAAATAAGAAAGAAAAAAATACTGCTTTGGTCCTTGAACTATGAACGTCAACCCATTTTGTCTTCTGAACTCCAAAACTGGGTTATCCCGTCCTCAAAATATAAAAATCGGGCACAAACGGTCCCTTGAAGAGACTAAATCCAAACTATATTTTTTATTTGAATTCTTAAATATTTTACAAGTTCATTAAAAATTTTCTCACATTTTACCAGTTGTATCCATTTTTAAAATTTTCTAGTAGTCTTAAAAAAAGAAAAAAACTAAATAATCGTGTAAAGTTTTAAAAATTATTTGAAAATTTTCTATGAGATTAGATAAACATAAGAAACTAAAATATATAGTTTAATCTATATTTCGTAATATATTTTTAGGTAAAAATACATATAACACTTTGATCAAACCACCTTTGGCCAATCAAAACACTGTTGACTCGGTCCAGGAACTATTTATGTATGGTTTTGATAATTTAAAGACCGAGTTAACCAGGTTTAGAGTTTAGAGACTAAAATAAGTTGAGCGTCATAGTCGAAGGATCAAAATAGTTTTCTGGAAAGAAATGGCAGAATCCACGTACGTTTGTTTGTGTAACCCATGGGCCTTGGACCCAGCATTGCTAAAGAACTCTTAACTCGGCTGGAACAGTCCATTGTAAGTCCATGGCCTGGATACCGATCCTGTAGTTGTGCTTTTGAGGCCGCAACGGACAGACTATTCGCAGGCCGCCCTACAGATGGATCAGAAAGGCAGTCGGTCGATGTCTACCACGGGCACATCGCAGTGGGCTTTACTTGTGCTCCCAGTGGCCCGGCCCGCCCGTCGTTTTCGTGCACAGCGTGCCGCCGCCGTGCCGCTTGCGTGCTGCACTGTGCACCGTCATCGATCGGTGGGCGATGGGTTAAGCGACCCGGGCGCATTGAAGTGTGTCCGGCCGGTGGCTGGCTCCTCCCGTCCCAAACATGTGTTGTCTTGGTGAATCCAGGATTGGAACACCAGGGGCGCAAGCGGAGGAGGTGGCGACGGTAAGGGCCCATGCATGTCAGCCTCCCATTCCCACACCGAAGCAGGCAAGGGACGAAGCGATGTGCTGCCCGCCATTCTTGCGATGCTGTGCTGCTTATGGAGTTATGGGTGCCTGTAATTTAGAGTCTACTGATAGTTATTTGGGTTGCAAACAGATGGAAATAGTTTAGAGTCTACTGATAGTTATTTGGGTTGCAAACAGATGGAAATAGTACGACTCAAGACGAGACGAGCTCACGAGCACAATATAACTATATAAGTAAGTGTAACGGGGGTGCATCGAGTGAAGTGTAGTTTATGTCTGGTTTTGATAAGTTGTAAGTTCTATATATATTTGTTGCTGTAGATCTAAAGGCGATGAATGACATAGAAAAAAAAAAGTCTATTTTACACATGAACCATCATGCTTCGTCTACATAACCCTTTCGCGTGAACTATAAAACCAGAGATTCTGTTCTTAGAAACTTCAAAACCAACGCACTTAACATCCTCAGTGGTTTTGCTCGTGTGCAGAGTGATGTGCCATCCATCTCAGCAATTTACACACATAGACTGCGACGCCCTTGGGCCTCAAGCCTAGGCCCGACCCACTCCACCCACGTATAGGGGAGAGGTCAGAGGAGGGACTCCGGGATAGGCCGCCGCCCCTTTCCCAAGCCGCCACCTGCTCGCCATGCTCGCGCCGCCGCCGCCGCCGCCGCCGCTGTCGCCTACGTCAAGGCACCGCCATCTCACCATCCTCCTCATCCTCATCTGTTGGTGAACGGTGGAGAAGAGGCAAGGAGAAGGAGGAAAGTAAGAAGGGAAGATAAAGAGGACGAAAGGAGGACTCACAAGGGTTCTTCGTCGATCGCTTGAGGGTGTTGGATCGGGATCAATGTCGACTACACATAATTGCTTGAGGGTGTTGGATCGTTGATGGCAACATGCATGGGATGGTTATAGCATCCCTATTGGCACAAGAGCACATAATTTATCATATCATAGTTAGATTCATTTAATTAAGATACATTTGAAGCTTAGGATAATTCGGGACTAATCTAGAATAAGAGTCTATGTTGAGATTTGTGTTTAAGATACATTTGAAGCTTAGGATAATTGGTGAGTTGGATGCCACATCACTCGTCACGTGGACAAAGCCACCTCCTACATCATTGGGGGTGTTAAATGTACCGGTTCGAAGGTTCGGGGACAAAATATCTAGTTTCATAACCCACAAGTTGTGTAGACGATAGTTAAGGATGCAAAATAGACTTTTTCTGATATCATATATGGTTTAACTTATCAAATATAATCAGTGGATTATCAGCATGACACAACAGTGATGTAGGAGGTGGCTTATCATATATCGATCGATTTATGGTTTTCAAAAACCGAGCCAAATTCAAAATTGTGAAAAAAAAAAATCAAAAATGCATTTTCAGTCGATTCAAAATCACAAAAAATAAAATTAAGGATGAAACCCATCGGTATCAGCAAACCGACAAGTTTCGGCCTCAAATTCAGAATTATAAAATATAAAATTTGATCGATTTTTATCAGATTAACTAGCGGTGGTTTTTAAAAATTAATATGTTAAAGGAGGTCGCCCACCTCTTGCTGGCTTCCAGGAAGGCGTCAACCACTCGCACTTGCAAAGAGGAGCAGCGTGGCCATCTCCAATGTTGTCCTATTTCTAGATCCTATTTTACTATTCATCTTTTGTCCCTATTTTTTTTGGCTCTTTTTCTAATTCCTATATTTCTCTCTTTTATAATTTACTTTTAACCATATTTTTACTTTTACAACCCTATTTCTATATTAATAGGATCAGTCACAGTAAAGATATAAAATCAGCATTAAAGATAATAAGCAAGCCAGGATACGGCACTCCTGTCAACCGTATATGGTCGTATGGCCTAACGGTCACTGGCACTCCGGTGTACTCTCACCTTGGCTTCAGCTCCTGCCTAGCCTGGCTTGATCATTCCCATTCCCAGAGGATGACAAGACGCGAGCGCATCCAAAGCTCTGAACACATACCGGCCACTGGGCACGGCCTCCCGTTGATTGCGATATCTTTTCGGTGCCCATACGTCCCCCTCGGCCCCCTGCAGCTCTCTCCCGAGCTAGCTAGCATTCATCTTCCGCGCTCGTGCTACGGTGGCACTGGAAAACTGGGACGCGCTCAGCGGCGCACTGGCGCAGGACACCATCACGCGCCTGATTGCAACGGTAGGTACGTGCCCCTCTCCGCCTCTCGTCTCTCCCCCGGCGTTCTTCTTCTTGGGATGCTTTTCGTCTTCTTGTCCGGTGGCTGTGCCCTGCGGCCGCGGGTGGCTTGGTGACGCGCGGCCGGGGTGCGATGCGCTGCCGCGCCCGTGATTCGCTCGTGTCCTGACGGGGCGGATAAGGATAGAAACAAGAGGCGGGATCGGCCGTGCGCAGCATTTGTTGTTTCGATGGTGTCGCCGTCGTGCCATGTGATACTGCTGGTCTGCTGCTGCATGTGAGCCTGCGGTGCTGGTGTGAACGTGCTGCTTGATGTGCGTTTTTACACTTTAGATCGATATGATCTTGGTACGTGCATCGAGCCGTTGACATCATGCTCCAAATTTAGTAGCCGTTGACATCATGCTTCAAGTTTAGTAGCCCAGTAGTTCTGGTGTCTCGTGGGAAATATCTGCAGTAGAGCGGCTGGGATCTGTCGGCCTGGCACGAACATGAGCAGTGTGCAAAGGTATACCGTATACGCCTTCATGGTCCATCTTAATTAGGACGCAATCACCCATCAGCGATTGCTTTCAGGTATAGGATTCCGCAATTTGCAAAAAGGATCGACGGTTCTTGCTGCGGCTCCAATCTCGACCCCTGTATCAAACCATGGAGATGGATGGAGCTAGGGACCATCGATCGGCATGGAGGTGGTCGATGAGGGGCGTGGTTAAAGACGAGTGTGTGACGTCGCCCTGCCCGGCCATGCCACAGCCCACAGGGACAAGAACGAACACGCCCAACATGGCGCCACAGGGAATTAACTCCTTGTTGCGATCTAACAATCAATCGCAGGCACGCTCGTCGTGTTATGTCGCTCTGCTCATGTGAGTGACACCTCAAGAGCTCGTCTTTCAATAGCCGTTTCATCCGTACGGTCCAATCAAGGGTAACGGGTTCATCCGACGAAGTATTTCTCACATGCAGCTTAATCAGATGGGGCGAGCCGGTGAGGCCATGAGCCATGGCCTCTCATCTTGAGAGCTCCTCAGAGCATCCAGACAGAAGCTCTATATCTATTTTCTTTCTTTCTACTCTATTTTTTCTCTTTATTACTCTAAAATTTCTTCACACTTTACACTAAACTCTAAAAATTCATTTTCTTCACCAGAAACTCTATCTCTAAAACCCTATTTCTATACTATTATAGGATTTCTACTACGGATACTATTAAGAAAGACTTTTTTCTGCGAGCCGTGGCACCTTTTCACCCGTCTCATATCGCCGTAATCCTGGTACGAATGTACGACCCATTTACGCTTCCCTCAAAAGCGTACGTGCTGCCTCCGGCACGTTTCCTTGTAGTAAAATAGGTGATGCCACTGTCGCCTGCAACTTTTCTTCCAGTACATAGTAGAGCGGTAGTGCGATAGTGTCACTGCCATTAACAGTGCTGCAATAAAGATCTAGCACATGAATTGCTCCCACGAACCCGAGCAACCGTCTACAGAGACGAATCAATGCGTTTAACCCCGTCAAGCGCCCTAGGTGGCTGGTATTGGTAGGGAGTTGGATGGATCCATGGCTTTTAATGGTTTCTCTCTCAAGGATATCTACCTTGCAGAAGAGGTAGCACGCTACTAGAAACTGGAAACACAAGGGTCAAGGGCATGTGTCTCAGTTGGGGCCCCCTCCCGATGAAATGAAATACTGTATCTCCGAGAGATGGGGGAATGTGACAAGCAAACCTAATGTTCAGATCTCTCGAGTCTCGACGCGAACCCACCGCGCAGCCAAATGAATTCACTTCAATGCGCGCAGTAGCAACCACCCCGTTTTATTACTCTCCCTTCCTTCCACTCCACAGAGGAGACGCTACCCAGTTCACAGCTCACTGCTCACAGCTCAGTGAGACATGTAAGCTGGAGAGTGGAGTGAGTATACATAGGCAGCAGGAGCTTCTCCATCCTCAATCTTCTCAAATCCAGCCTTGCTCGCCAAAAATTTTCTTGGCATCTTCTCCATGGATTTGGGCGACGCGAGATGGAAGGCTCCATCGCTGTGCCTGATGCTTGTGCTTCTTCAAGCAAGCCTCTCTTCCTGCGTGCCGGCTCCCAAAACTTACATAGTTCAGATGGCCGCGTCTGAGATGCCAAGCTCGTTCGACCATCGCCATGAATGGTACGCTTCCACGGTGAAGTCCGTGAGCTCTGCCCAGGTAGAAGCTGAGGACGACGACGCTTACGAGAGGATCATCTACAACTACGAGACGGCCTTCCATGGCTTCGCTGCTCGGCTCGACGAGGACGAAGCCGAGCGGATGGCCGAGGCGTCCGGCGTGCTGACCGTGCTCGCGGAGACGGTCTTGCAGCTGCACACCACCAGGAGCCCGGACTTCCTGGGCATTAGCCCGGAGATCAGCAACAGCATATGGGCCGCCGGCCTCGCCGACCACGATGTCGTCGTCGGCGTGCTCGACACCGGCATATGGCCGGAGAGCCCCAGCTTCAGCGACAAGGGGCTCGGCCCCGTGCCGGCGAAGTGGAAAGGCCTGTGCCAGACGGGCCGCGGCTTCACCACGGATAACTGCAACCGCAAGATCATCGGCGCGCGCATCTTCTACAACGGCTACGAGGCCTCGTCGGGGCCCATCAACGAGACGAGCGAGCTCAAGTCCCCGCGCGACCAGGACGGGCACGGCACGCACACCGCTGCCACCGCCGCGGGCGCGCCCGTGCAGGACGCCAACCTGTTCGGCTACGCCGGCGGCGTCGCCCGCGGCATGGCGCCCCGCGCCCGTGTCGCGGCCTACAAGGTGTGCTGGGCCGGCGGCTGCTTCAGCTCCGACATCCTGGCGGCCGTCGATCGCGCCGTGTCGGACGGCGTCGACGTGCTCTCCATCTCCCTCGGGGGCGGCGCCTCCCCCTACTTCCGCGACAGCTTGTCCATCGCGTCGTTCGGGGCCATGCAGATGGGCGTGTTCATCGCCTGCTCGGCCGGCAACGCCGGGCCAGACCCGATAAGCCTCACCAACCTATCGCCGTGGATTACCACGGTGGGCGCGAGTACCATGGACCGTGACTTCCCAGCCACGGTGACGCTCGGCAACGGCGCGAACATCACCGGCGTTTCCCTTTACAAAGGCCGGCGAAATCTCTCCCCTCAGGAGCAGTATACGGTGGTCTACATGGGCGGCAACTCCAGCATCCCGGACCCCAGGTCTCTGTGCCTCGAGGGGACACTGGAGCCCCGCGACGTCGCTGGAAAGATAGTGATATGTGACCGCGGCATCAGTCCTCGGGTGCAGAAGGGTCAGGTTGTCAGGGACGCCGGCGGCATCGGCATGATACTAGCCAACACTCCGGCAAACGGCGAGGAGCTTGTCGCCGACAGCCACCTCCTGCCGGCCGTGGCTGTGGGGCAGTCTGAAGGCATTGCGGCCAAGATGTACAGCAAGACCGCCCCGAAACCCACCGCGACGCTCAGCTTCGCAGGAACCAAGCTCGGGATCCGGCCGTCGCCGGTCGTCGCCGCGTTCTCGTCCCGAGGACCAAACTTCCTGACACTGGAGATCCTCAAGCCGGACATCATCGCGCCTGGCGTGAACATCTTGGCCGCATGGAGCGGCGACGCCAGCCCGTCGAGCTTGACCAGCGACCGCCGCCGCGTCGGGTTCAACATCCTGTCGGGGACGTCCATGTCGTGCCCGCACGTCGCCGGCGTGGCCGCGTTGATCAAGGCCAGCCACCCAGACTGGAGCCCCGCACAGGTGAAGTCGGCGCTGATGACCACCGCGTACGTCCACGACAACACGTACCGGTCGCTCAAGGACGCAGCGACCAGCAAGGCGTCGACGCCATTCGAGCACGGAGCTGGCCACATACACCCACTGAGAGCTCTGAACCCAGGGCTGGTCTACGACATTGGCGAGGACGACTACCTGGAGTTCCTCTGCACGCAGAACCTGACGCCGATGCAGCTCAGGGCCTTCACCAAGAACTCCAACATGACATGCAAGCACAGCTTCAGCTCACCGGGAGACCTCAATTATCCGGCCATCTCCGCCGTCTTCTCCGATCAGCCGTCCGCAGCGCTGACGGTGCGCCGCACTGTGACGAACGTTGGCCCTCCATCTTCGACATACCATGTCAAGGTCACACAGTTCAAAGGCGCGGACGTCGTCGTCGAACCCAGCACCCTGCACTTCACAAGCTCAAACCAGAAGCTTGCCTACAAGGTTACACTGAAAACGAAGGCCGCCCAGAAGACACCCGAGTTCGGAGCTTTGTCATGGAGCGACGGCGTCCACATTGTCAGGAGTCCCGTTGTCCTCACATGGCTGCCACCAATGTGAGGTTTCCATCTTTTCTTTGTTGCATCAGTCAAATCTCGGAGCAGAATCATGAAACATTTGCGTCCTAAACCCTGGTTAGCCGGCCTGATATATGAGTTGCGTAGCAGTAGCAGCAGAGCACAGGAGTTCTACTTGCGAGGAAAAGATGTTGTCGAGCTCCACATCAAAACAAGCTTCATTCCTGGAATGTATTCATGCTTATTCCAAACGTTCAGCAGCTATTTGATTGTTTCTGCATTACTTCGTGTACATGTTAAGAGTACAACAGTACTATCCAAAATTCGGCTGTGACAGATTTAGGCCCTGTTCTATTGAAATTTCATGAAATTGTGACTTATCGATTTATCTCGAGCTTGAGAATTTTCGAGTGGCGCCGAGTCGGATGGCGCAAAATTTAGGATTTAGAGAACTTTTAGACTCGCCTCTGATTCAAAAGTAAAAAAAAGTCATGATCAATATTAATAGTCACGAAAAAGTTCATGACTTATCCGACTAATATCGACTCATCTAAATTTTTTATTATTTTTAATCCGCTTTATTTTTATCTCAGAGGCGCAGTCTAAAACTCCCTAAATCCTAAATTTCATGGCCATCCGACTCTCGAATGCCACCTCAAAAAATTCTCAAGTCAAATAAGACAGATAAGTCAGATTAGATAGTTCTCAAAAACAGGCCTTAGTTTTGACTCCCAAATGGTGACACCGTCACAGGTGCAGAGCTTCTTGTAGTTCTCCCCAACCCCGGCACTTCTTGCAATCACGGCTGCTGCAATCCCAGAATCCGATCTATCCTCAGTTGCGTACAGAGCAATAGAGCGGCCAATCAAGTCAACAACTCTCAATTTCTCTTTGGATCCTGAAAAGTGGGCGTCTCCGTTCTCTCCAGCTTCTAGTGTTCCCATGTCACCCAGGGGCTGTTTCAGGAATGCATACATATCAGAGGCTCCAAATTAATTTTGTACGATTAGAGGCTACTGCATAACCAAATACATAACTTGCTGTTAATAAAGTGCCATAACTTAAAACAGCATTATTCTTGGATATCATATTGATATGGAGGTTAAAAATGTTGTGCTTTCCTCAGCGACAGTATGTTCTTTTGATCACCATTTTATGTTATTTCTCAAAACCATTTTAAAGGATCGAACACTCAAGCAAATACATCATGATTTCTTGACGGTTAATCTTGCTACCACTACTCATAACACTCCACTCAAAGGCCAACTAAGAACGAATTCTGAGCTTCAGCTAGCAGTCAATCGTCATCTTACACGATGATGTCTGCAGTGTTAAATCATGCAGCACAGATCTACTGAAATTAATGCAACAGTAAAAAGAGGCACACCAACCAGGTCCACCAGTGAGGTGAACTACAGATCAATTCCAATCTGCTATGTTCTGACAACACACGTGTCGTAGCTTATGCCGAATAATAACGACGACGGAAGGCAAGTGCGTTACTGATATTTACAGGACCCAGTTAGTTTGGTGAATTAGGTCACTGTATTTAAGACAAAATGAATGCTTCGTAGCATAGATCACCGGGGAAGGAAGCATAAATAATTTTTAAAAATCTACTTTTACATGCTTCGACAATAGGAACTGAGCGGGATACGAGAAGTGCGAACGGGCATGTAAGAGCATCTTCCAACGGGGACATCTCAGCTGACTATAAAAAATTAATCTCAGCTTTTTACTTATGTGGAGGAGAGAAGGAGATGAGAGAGAGAGGCTGCCTTTTAGCTAAGAGACAGACTATAACGGATTACAAGGTGGATGCACACTATTACACGTGGGTCCAAATTAATGTTAGAGACCATTATAGCTAGCACCATTGGAGAGGTTGGCTATTTGCTATCTAGTAGATGACATGGCACTTTCTTATAGCCAACACAATTGAAAATGGTCTGATATGGATGCAAAAAGCCTCCACAGAGAGTATACATGCAAGGAACCTATTCAATCTGGTGGATTTGGCGGTTGTATTTATGAGACGCAATGAATGTTTTCACAGTAGATCAGCAGGGACTGAAAACAGAACAGAAACAGATGTAGG
Source organism: Olyra latifolia (assembly GCA_036346145.1). Lineage (NCBI taxonomy): Eukaryota > Viridiplantae > Streptophyta > Magnoliopsida > Poales > Poaceae > Olyra > Olyra latifolia. The sequence continues at coordinate 11,512,389 of CM070526.1, forward strand.
CATCTAGCAGTAGGTTATATAACATATGTAGGCATCTAACATACAAACTGTGACCAAATATGACTGCATGGGATACAACATCTGCACAAGAGTATCGAGCGGGAAGCGGTTCCAGTGCAGTTGGCAGTGTAACACAACTTTTAGCATACGTGGATGCAAAATATTCTGGACACTACCTGCTTGGAAAACACATGCCTTCCTGGTTGTAGTATTTTATACTACCGTTCCCATTCAAAAAATAAAATAACTATCATAACCGTGATAATCTGAGGGGCGAGGGCTAGTGATGACAATCCCCCGTTATAATGTATACGTCATTTATTAGCCTCACCAATGATTCCAAGTGTAGGAATATTACCTTATCAGTTATATAATCAGGTGGATTATATACTTTGCCAGTACTTTCTGCACCGCTTGTTAAATCTCCATACTCATTTATTGACCATCCATGTATACCAGGTGACAGACCACCAAAAGTGGCTTCAACTCTAGCCAATTCCATGTTAACTTGGGCCAGACGAACAACACCAAATATATCTGGCCCTTTGAACTCAGCCACAGCAGCAGAAAGTAAAAAATCTGCAAATGATAGGGCACATAAGTAAAAAATCTGCAAATGATAGGGCACATAAGTAAAAACTCTGCAAATGATAGGGCACATAATTATAATTATTTCTGATAATAGAAGAGATGTGCACCACATAAACGAAATAAAACATGCAAGCAATCAGAATATTGTCTTACATAGTAGTATTTTTCAATACTGCTTTGTAACAGCTATAGGTGCAGTAGGATCTGGTGAAGCTTAAACACATTTTGAGGACGTATAGTCAGAATTTAGATTTGGATAAGTCTTTCAATCATCAAAGAAAGGGCACATATGCAAGAGCAAGTTAAGGCCAAAAGCTACAAATGTCTACACATGTCATAGGAGTAGAAGCCAGTATAACAATTAACACCCTATTGACCAATATTTCCCATGATGAAGCATTAAATCCAGTTATCATATAATAAAAGAACAACAATGCCAGCAGATACTTAGGCTGATTAGAAAGCTTTTAGAGAGAAACATGCTAAAAATATAGAAAGTCCACAAACCATTTGGGTTCCCTTGCCCAATTAGACGTGCATCTCGGCCCGTTTGATGCAGACCATCTAACATTGCCTTCACTGGAAGAGACCCAAGAACTCTAACAACCTGGTTATTCAAGTCAACTTCGATGTTTTTTATTCCTGAAGCAAGAGACAGTCTTTGTAAACCAACAAGAAATGGTTGAAAGATAAAAAATAAACAACATTTTATTGAAGGGAGCATTAAAATAATATGGCCATACCTTCAAGACTTTGAAGCTTGTTTTTCACTGCTGTCACACAGCCCTCACATTTCATGTCCACCATGAATTCAGTCTTCAGACCATGAAAGCAACTAGATTATTAAATGATTCTTTACATGGGGAAATCAAACAAAATCTAAAAAAGACACAACATTTTTCTTTCGAGATAATAGAAAAGGAAACAGAAAAACAGGCCAAAATAGTGTATTGTGTCATAAAGACTACAGAGTACCTATTTTATAGAACTGGAAAAAGCAAAACCATTCATTACAGCTCTATCTTTCTAGAGATAATTTGAGGTTAATTCTATAGTGCACAAGAGCTTGAAAATATCGATGGCAAGTGTCACAATTCATCTTAGAATGGCTGGCTCGTGGAACATATGATTCATTGTTCAATGAAACAACCACTCAATGTGGTAGGTCTTCGATCTGCAAACCTTAGTATCTGAGTTACCATATCTAAATCTATGACCAGAATTCCCACTTACAGGTTCAAGCTTAGCTTGTGAGGAAGAAATTACAATATTTTGTGGAGTCATATGTGCTGAAGATATTGATCTTTATGAATATGACATAGTTGCCTTAGCTCAACAATTTTAGAATTGGCTCCTTGGGCTTCTGAACTGTTTACACATCCAGTTTGAGAATCACATCAGCATTTGGATGGTTGGATCAAACTTTCTTCTGTCCCTTCTCTACAAGGTGTGCAAAATTATGAAAATAGGAAGGTAAATTGATAACCGGTACTCGACAGGCCACCCATGTAGTAGTGATCACACAGCATAACAACCAGCCCAATCATATAGCATAGCTGGCACCCGGAAATTACACAATAACACGCTAACAGGTAGGGACACCCTTTAACTTGTATACACTTAGTATATAGCCTAGTAGACACGTTTTTAGAACACTGGAACTCATCTACCAACATGCTCATTGCTAAGTAAGATTGCTTGCCATAAAAAAAAGATTGCTTCATAGTGGTAGCTCTATTTCCCACTAAAGCAACGGTTTAAGAGAGCTGGGAGACGCAAAATATGCACAAACCTCACCTCAATAAACAGCCTAATCTGCCAATAATGCTACCTACAACAACCAGCTAATCAACTGTATCAGTATGCTAAGTGATCAACAAGCTAATCAAATGTATGATATACCAAGTGATCACTAAGCTCCTAGTCTAAACCTAGGGTGAGATTCTTCTAACGCAACTACACAATTCAACCAGGTATCTAAACCCTCAAAAACCAATAAGGCTCCCTCCATCATGTTCCTACTCTACGAAACAAAACGCTCTCTTGGAGTTGAGTTTGGGCCGCTTACCGTGAGCTCCGGAAGCGCAGTATCCTGCAACGGAACAAAAGACCAGGCATGAGACCAGAAACACAACACCCTAGACGCGGCGAGCGCACATGGACAGCAACCCAAGGACGCGGCCGAACCTTATCGGGGGCAGAGAGATCGGCTCCTGCTGCGGCGGCGGCGGCCATCGGAGGGACGGCGTTCGGCGCGCGCCCGGAGGAAGAGGAGGCGGCGAACGCGGAGGGGAGGGAGGTGGGCAGGGGGAAGTGGAGCCTGGAGGAGGAGGAGGAGGAGGAGGAAGAGGAGGTGGAGGAGAGGGCGACGGCCGCGACTGCTGCCGCGGGCACAGCGGAGGCGGCGGCGAAGGCCCGGAGGAAGCCGACCATTTGTGCCCCCCTCGCTTTTGTAGCCTCTTCTGCTTCCTGCGGGCTGCGGCGATGGGTTGGTGGTGGTATCCTGGAACTGCCACTTGCAGATTGAGAAGTTGTGTTCCAATTTTCGTTTGTTCATGTTTGTTCAGTACTACTCAGTCGTTCTTCTCTCGAAACATCGGGGGCGAAGGCTGAAATCCAGCAAACGGCCGGCCCTCATCATTTGCACCGACGTTGTCGGCCTTCGGGTTAAAGCCCAGTGGGCCGTGGCCATGATTCGAGAGGGAAAGGTAGCATGCTGGTCCTGGATGTCTGTTGGGAGGCCTAGGCCTGGAAATCAACCAAGGCTGGACGAGTGGATGACATGTAGTAGGGCTATTTTGGGAAAAAAAAAATTTATATTTTTTAATTCAAAATTTTTTAAATACCTGCCCGGCGCGTAAATTTTCATTTTTACGCCCGTCGCCAGGTGGGCGACGCGCCTACCACGGGCGACGGCAGGCACAAGCGCCTGGCGTTAGGCTAGCAGATTCTTACCGATTCTTGCATTCTTGGCCGTTATCACGATCATTGGTCTTCGCCGCCTCTATGGCGATCGCCCACCATCAAGCGGCAGGCGGCCATTTACTTGTTACAATATGTTTCTCATGGTCAAGCGCTTATAAGAAGAAGAAGGAAGAAGAGAAGAGAGAGAAGAGAAGAGAGAGAAGAGAAAAGAAAGAAAAGAAGAGAAAAAGGGAAAAAAAAGAAGAGAAAAAATTGGATCACGCTGTATCGACATTTGGTAAGTTAATTTCTTAAGTAATTTAGTAGTGTAATTATGTAATTTAAATTTATGATTAAAAACATGGTAGGATAGTCACATATTAAATAAATATAATGTTATTATTGATACCGATAGTTGATATAAATACGTATAATTAAAATTTATTATTGATTTAGATAGTTGATATTATGATTAAAAATTTATTATTGATTTAGATAGTGGATATAAATACGTATAATTAAAATTTTTATTGAAAACATGGTAGGATAGTCACACGTTAAATATACGTAAATAATTTTGTTATTTATGCGCATAGCTGATATAAATACGTGTAATTTTAAAATTTTAATTGAAGACACGTTAGGATGGTCACACATTAAATAGTTATATATTTTTGTTATTTACGCGCATAGTTGACATAAATACGTGTAATTTAATTTGATGATTGGAAAAATGGTAGAATAGTGACACATGAAATATGTAGATAATTTTGTTATTCATGGATGTAGTTACCGTTAAAATTTTTAGTAGACTATAGAAAAATAGAAAATCGTGACAATAGAGTTATTTAAAACAATGGAGTTAAGTTAAACATAAATAGATGTAATTTATATATTAATTGAAGACATGTTAGGACAGGCACATGATGTATAATATAAATTTGATGTTATAGATGTAATTTATATATTAAATAGATAATTTTGCTTATACTTGTTGTTATGGTAAATATTACATAATATTATTTTTTGATAATTAAATATACACTAACTAATAGTACGGTTCATCATATGTTATAGGCAAAATGTCAGAAAAATTATATTTCCAAATATTTTACGGAGATGGAGAGATAGCGGAAGGGCCAAATGGAGTGGATCTATCGGCATTTCCCTCTGTCATGCGTGGTATATCTAGGCCGAGCGAGAGGACATACCGGTGGATAATAGAATGGTTGTTTCGGTTGTTCGGCCTGGATGCACATACGTGTCGGCTGCGTGTCAGAGCCGTGGTGAGTCATGCCCATGAAGGTTTTTTTTTAGAGTTGTTTCCTATAAAAGAAACACACAATTGGAGAAGGTACGTAGAAAATGCACTGCAGCGTGGTTGCCCCCCTTATGCTACTGGTTCAATGCTACCAGATAGTAAACCCAGCTGTGCCCGAACTGCAAGATGAGGAGGTGGACACAATGGAGGGACATGGCACAAGCATGGGAGATTGTAGTGGAGAGGGTGGCGATGACCATGTTGGCGATGCGGATGAGGCGCAGGAGGAACTACCAGACGAGGCGCAGGAGGAGGGGGGTGCAGGCGTAGAGGCGAGGGGGGTGGCAGACGAAGGTGAAGAGGTGGAGATCATAGTGAATATGATGGAGGCGGAGGACCGAGAGGATGAAGAGTTGCTAGATGATGACCAGTCCGACGAGGAGGTTAATGTCCCTGATGTCCCTACCCCGAGCACATGGAGCAGTTACAACTTCGAGCAGTTAACAGTGAATGAAGGGAGCCATGGTGCATGGGAGTACCATGCGAACGAGGTTACGTAGGGAGCCATATACAAGGATAAGGAATCCTTGCTGAATGCAGTGAAGTACTAGGCAATGTCTATACGCCGTCAGTTCAAGGTGGTGAAGTCCAGCAAGAAAGAGTACGACGTGAAATGCGTAAATGACAACTGCCCCTGGTGGGTGCATGCGTACAGAGGGAAGTGGAAGGACTACTGGGAGTGCTTCATAGTGGTGCAACACGAGTGTATACTGTAGGAAGCTGAGCAAGTGCATCGCTTACTGCTTCATAGTTCATGGCGAGTTGGGGAGCCTCTTCACGGCCATATGTGCCTGATGCATGGTGGGAGTCTTTTGGGCCTGGAGAGCATGCTCGTCCTCCTTCGGACGATATGCAAGTCATACAATATGGAGACTGGAGAGATGGCCCTCCTTTGCTACGAGATCGTCACTTTCCGTCAATTTTCGACTGGCCGACATGCGAATGTGGGAACCCCGCCGTTGTGCAGTGGTTTGACCACGTGCACGAGGGGTTCACTGGTCGCAGGTTCTACCTGATAGTGCATCTAGGCCCCTTTGTTGATTTTGGCGATTAATGACAAACAATTTATGGACTAATGAGTTTTATTGAGAATATGGACAGGTACAAACTTCTAGTTGATCTTTGGATGAAAATGCACATTGTCCATGAAAGTTTTTGGTGAGAAAGTTGTTTCAAGCTTAGTCCTTAGAACTGAGTGCTAATTGTTTTAATTTTGAATCTAAGGACAAGCCGTACTATTAAGGGGGATGCGGTGAAAAATAGATTTTTAGATGATTTGTGTGCTTATTGGAAGAATCTTGCACTTAGTTTTCATCCCAAGCATTTTCCAGGTCATTTGGGCACTTTTCACATCGGAGTATCCGATGTCACTCCGATGTGTATCCGATATGACCCCCTCTGTCTCTATTTCTTTTTTAACATCGGAGTATCCGATGTGGTTCCAATGTCACTCCGATGTTATCCCCTCTGTCTGAAATCTTCTTAAACATCGGACTATCCGATATGGTTCCGATGTGTATCCGATGTTGACCCCTCTGTCTAGAACTCAAGAAAACATCGGAGTATCCGATGTGACTCCAATGTATGCTCCGATGTGACCCGCTCTGTCTTTTGACATCGGAGTATCCGATGTGACATCGGATACTCTGATATCTTCCAGTCACAACGGCTCTGTGAGGGGTGGTATTTAACCCCTCCTCTCCTAGCTCAGCATACAACGGTTCATTCCTACTCTCCCATGAGCATCTTGAGTTCTTGAGCTTCCAAAAACTCCTCTCTCCCACTCCATTGAGATCTAATCCATCCCATCATTTAGTGAGTTGGAGAGATTGAATCTTGTTGCAAGATCTGAAGAACTTCATCTTCCTCAAGCACTCTTCTCATCTTCAAGTCGTTTTTCACCAAATTTGTTACCCTTGGAGATTGGGGGCTCCTAGACGGCTAGGAGTCCTCGAGCCACCAAAGCTTCGTGTGGTTGGCCGAGGAAAGTTTGTGCAGGTTGGATTCCGCCTCCGCAAGGGAAGGAATCAAGGAGTAAGCCCGAGAGTGCATCGTGCAACTCGGTGAGGAGAGGGTCAAGAGTGACCCGGGCTAAAGTGTGACCTAGCCTTCCTCAACGGAGTGTAGGATCCCCTCAAGGATCCGAACTTCGGGAAAAATATCCTTGTGTTCTTGTGTTCATTGTTCTACTTGCTCCTGTTTAGTTTTTCTCAGATTTACTTTTGCCCTAATTTCATATCGGAGTGTCCGATATTGATATCAGATAGTCCGATATCTAATATCTACATCGGACAGTCTGATATTGTTTTTCCGCTGTGCTATCTTATAATTTGAGTTAAAATTTAAAATCGCCTATTCAACCCCTCCTTCTATGCGACATCTTGATCTTTCACTACCGTTACCCAGATTACAACGTAAGTTCCCTCCTTTTTACGCTATGCTACCGCAAATACAAGTTACTTATCAGTTCTCTTATTTCCAGTTACCAGACATCACGTGCGGTTGGACTCGCTGGATGGATGAGCCATACCCGACAGCAGCGTACACCTATATAACATACATGCACGCAAGAATCGATCGCTTGCAGGCTATAGTGGATGCTAGAGGAGGGCTGGCGTAGTCAGAAGGCCGGCGGAGGTCCGCGCGGCCTTCCCGGCCTCCTAGGCAATCCATGCCGGCACGTCAATCGCACAACCAGGTAGTGCTGGACCAATACTATCAGCCGAATCGATTATATCAGGACCATGCATGTCTATGCGGATGCCACTACCCCGGCACACCCAACGCTGAAGTCATACGTCGAAGAGCCATTATGCAAGAGACCTACCCGATGTACTACGACACGGAATGGAAAGCGACTGCTCGGTGTGCGGCCACTTGGTGTTCATGCCAATGCCACAACCCTTTCACCGGTCCATGGTGACCACCCATGCATATCAGATGAAGGTGGCCGACCTGATGCTATCAGCAAGGGGAAATATCCCTGTTGTACTCAGTAGGAACTTCCGTGTAATGCTAATGTTGACAATAAAAATTTCCTGAGAGTACTCTATTTTAAACGCTATAACTGCTGGCATGCGAGGAATGCTTTGAGACAAGAGGAACATTTATTCTTTATAAATCTAATAATACAAAAGATGAAAATTAAAACTGTCGGCCCTTTTCATAGAAAATAATAAAATTTTCTCCCTTCCTAAACCCTAATTTCAGACCACGCAGATTCGGTAGACCCCATATATAATATATATTATACATATGTTCTATATGTACATAATTATTGTATATAACATATTATATATAATATATATTTAATGATAATATATATAACATATTATATTATAATATAATATATATAACATATATAATGATAACATATATAATTAAATATATATTTATAACATATATATACTTTTACATATATATAACATATTTATAAAATATATATAACATATATATAAAATATATATATATAACATATTTATTATATATATATATAACATATATATATATTGCAGATTTGCTTGGCTTGCCGCCAGTGGCAAGGGCGATCGCCCATGGGTCAGCGCTGAGCTCAAAAGCACCGCCAGATTGGATCTTGCCGCCGTCAAGACTGTCTGACACAGTGGCGACGGCCACCAACCAATCGCCTACCCAGATGACGGGCGCCAAAAATGAAAATTTACTAGTCAAGGTATTTAAAAAATTTTGAATTAAAACAAATATAAAAAAATTCCTATTTTGGTTGATGCCCAGCTTGCAAAGATTTGTCATAACTAGCTTACTAAATGTGCTAAAGTTAGTTCACCAATTTGCATCCATATTTGACAAAAAGAATAGAATCTTGTCACACTTTTTTAAACCATTAACATGTGGGACCCACTTAGTTGCAAAGGAATCTTACTATACTTGTGGCTAGGAACTAAACGGCTGGTCAAATTTGTCTAATTTTAGTTGTGACAATTTATGGCAAGCTTAGGTATCAACCAAACAGACCATACGGGTGTTAATGGAATGCTCCGAACAAACAATTTCAAGGACACCCCCTCTCAACTCTGCACGCTTATCAAGGCAACACATAGATCTTCTGAAGGGATAACTTCAAGTGGGAACTCTACACTTTGCCTTAGGAGGCCCGAAAACTTTGGGAGTATATTGTTTTTTTTCTTAGGAGGTCTTAAACCCCTTACATGTTGTAGGGACCCATCAAACGGAGTCGAATCACTGCTGTGTTTTTACCTGTACTAGTCTCTGGATCAAGTAGCTAGTACGCACAGTAATACAGTTTGGATCACAACCATCAACGCATAAATAAACCACATCAGAGTACGGCCAACACGGCCAAATTATTACAATAGTTTGGCACCACGGCCTTCAAGCAAAGAATGAAATTAAGAACATTGTTCAACTTAAGTCAAAAACTCCAACAAATAAACTCCAACTCCACACGATGAATCAAGAAGCACGCCCTAGGTTTCGGGTAGTCTTCATCCCGGATCCTTCGCCAAGTCCTCGTCTTGATATAGCTCCTCATCGGGTAGGGACAATCTTGATCTGGACCTCGCCGTTGGAATGAGCAACCCAAGATAAAATTCGAGGGTGAGTATACAAAATACTCAACAAGCAAGGTCGACTAATATGCAACTAAGGTTACAAAGGAAGGGTAAGGTTCTTTTTGCATAAAGCCGCTTTTGAAGGTTTTTCCTAAATTTTGTAAAAGGTTTGAAAGGAGTTAAGAGAAATCAAATATTTAATTCATTTCTTTTGAAACTCCGACCTAAACCGGTTTTGCCTGACACTGCTACTCACGGCACCCACCGTGCGACAACCCTCATCGCCACAAAGACTCTCTCGTGAGGAGAGAAAACAAAACGCACGACACCAATCCTGATTTTCCTTTAAAACACCTTTTGAAAACAAAAAGGTAAGAAGTACCATGAGGCAGCTCCCGTCGTCTGGCCCTGACCGCGGACACGGCTATCATGATAGTTGTACACTCGCAGAGGTTGCACGCTTTACCCATGCGAGGTGGTTCTTCCTGGTGCCCCCAAAGAAAAATGGTCACCACAAGGCTTTTCTCCAACCTTCCCTAGCTAGGACATTCCCGCGAGGTTTCCACTGCAATGCCCCTCTTGCGCCTGCAGGACAACACCGATTGCCTACTCCACCGACTGGAATGCCCTAACTAGAAGTCCGAAGGATACTAGACCAGGGCCCGCCCATACAGGCACACATGGTCGCACTGTTAAACTTAGCTCGTCTACCTCAAGGAATCGGTTCTTAGGGACCGAGGTGGTTCCCGCACTGGACCCAAGTCTCGTGCTTTCTGCACCAACCTTGCAACCAGCCACCCCGATCAGGTTTTATAAAACATTTTACCCGATAGCACCCACTATCAACTACACCCATTTGCAAACACGACAGCGCCCTGTCTTTTAAAATCATTGATGAAATAAGCATTGAGATTATCATGTCCAAGTTCCATGTGATTGCAACTAAGCATAACTAACATGATTAAAACCTAGTTCAAGGGGTGAAGGCAATATTAAACAATATAATATTAACCTAGGGTGGCATAGAAGGTGTTTATACTGATATTGTTAGTTGGGGTGTTTAGCTAGCATCTAACCAATTAGCAGTTTTAATTTTTAACATAGCATGCAGTTTTAAATATCTAATAAAACCATTTAAAAACATAGGACCAAGATTCAGCACTTGCCTTGATCAGCACTTCCCTGAAGCTCTTCTGGACAGGGGTTCGCAAAGCTATCGTTACTAGTTCCTAAAACAGAAATTAAACCAAAATAAACCTAATGCTCCAAATAAATCATGCTTGATATGCATGCTCATGATATGCACAAATATTACCAAACATGTTCAGTTAAATCTCTGGTTCCACTAATACCAATTTTTAAATTTTCTTATTAACCTAAATCATCTATTAAGCAATTTAAAGGCATTAAGCAATCTTAACAATTAAACAGTAGTTAAATTATCCTAAAGTTCTATGAAAGTTTACAGAACAGTAATACACATTTTTATAGACATTTTAAAATTTATTTGGCAATTTTTAGACAAGTGAATCACCCTAAACAATTTAAACAAGGTTTCTTAGCATTTAAATATTCCTAGTTAATTTGAACAGTGACAGTGACAAAAATTGACATATTTAAATAGGTTGCAATTTTGTGAGTCTAACAAAATTTGTTTGGTAATTTTTGAATTTTTCTACTAATAGATATAGATTTTACAAGTTAGAGAATTTTCTGAAAAAAGGGAAAAGGGGGAGGGCGGCTCGGCTTGAGCCAGAGAGAGGGGAGCCATTGGGAGCGGCTCAAGGCGGGGCCATGGTCAGCGAGGAGAGCAGGGAGGCGGCGGGGCACGGCTTGGGGCGGCGGCGCCCGGCATGGCAGGCGGCCCATGGTGAAAGGAAGAGGGCCTCGTGGGCGCGGCGGCAAGGGTCGCCGGGGAGCGGGTCGGCAAGCCAAGCACACAAGCGGAGAGAGCGGCGGCGGCACGGCAGCGGCGGCGAGGCCAGCCACAGCCAGAGGCGGCGGGAGGGGCCGAGCTTCACTGGCGGAGAAGCTCACGGCTGGCCAGGCCGTGGTGGCCAGCCGGCGACCAGGCCGAGGGGAAGGAGAAGGCGGCACAGGCAGGCAGCAGCCAGCGGGGGCAGCGAGGTCTAGGAGGATCGAGGAAGCACGGGAACCCGTGGGGTGGTCTCACCGGGCGCGAGAGGAGCAACATGGTGGCGACGAGGCCGGGCCACATGAGGAGAGGCTCACGCCGGCGACGAGCTACGGCCGTCCTAGGGCTAAATTGGCCAAGGGGAAGGTTTCGCCTAGGCCTAGGGAAGCTCTAGGGGAGGTAAGGGGGAGGGCTTACCGAGCAAAGGCGACGAATTCGGGTGCACGAAGAACTTCTGGCGAACTCGGGCTCCTCCTTCGGTGTCCAAATCCGGCGAACCTAGACCACGAAACAAGGAAAGATGAACATGAAAGTTGTTCGCAGAGTCAAGACGAACAAGGTCCTCGGAGGAATCGACGAACGGAGCTCACCTCGGCGAGAAATCGCAGAACGAAGGAAAGGAACCGAGGTGGCTTTGGGGGCGGTTTTTAAAGAGATTAGGGAGGTGAAAGGGGACGGATTAGTGGTGATTAACACTACTAATCGCGAAACGGCCGCCATTAGGGAGGACTAATGGCAATTCAAGCTAGTGGGGGAGATGAAGGTGGGAGGTGAGGGTGTTCATGCGTGAACAGGGGGGAGGAAGGGAGAGAAAGGAGAGAGAAGAAGAAAGAAGAAGGAAGAAAGGGAGAATGGCGAGTGGGCCTGGGGAAAAATTTTATAAAAACAATATTTCTGGTTTATTAATCCTTTAAACTTCCAAAATACAATATATTTTTATAGATTAAAAACTATTTGCACAAATACATTTTAGTTTGCAAAGTTATTAATTTAACAGGTAACATTCTCATTTTATTAGTTTTATTTTTAATTTGTTTTTAAATGCAATGCAATGCATATGAGATGCTAAATGCCATGTTATGCAATGGTTTTTTTTTTAATTTCTGAAAATGAGGATGTTACACATGTACATATGCCTCTCTATTTAGAAATAATTTAGAATTTGCCACTGCAAAGATGTGCATTCTAGGATTCGCCACTCATTATGTGAGTAACATGTGGGCCCAGGGTTCACGTGTCAGTGACATATGAATAGCAAATCCCGGATTACACATGTTTGGGAGTGGCAAATGAAGGAATCTCTCCTCTATTTAATATCTATAGGGGAAATCTTTATACACAAGGGACCGGAATGCCCATTCAAATCCACAAAAGCAGGGTTACTTTGGTCCTTCATGTTAAATGACTTAGCCGCCCTCATCGAACAGCTAAAGTAGGGACATACACGTCCTTTGATTCCCATCCTAGAGTCCTTTGGACTAAAATGCCCTCCCATCATCACGCTAAAGTAAGGGCATTGAGGGGAATTCCACCTCCCAGGCGATTATGGCTTGTCTCCTCTTAGAAGGATCCAATAATACTTATCTTGGCATGACCATGGGCCTCTCTGTACTATTTGTGGTTACCTTGGCCGCTAAGTTGGTCCTGTCCTCACGAGGACATTCCCGACGATGGTTCAACGGAGCTCACCCTCTGCTTTGCCTCGATGATTGGTCTAGGGCCTCCTTACTTTCCTTTGGTAACCTCAGGTGAGCGGACGGGAGGCACCCGCGAGACTCACGCTCCGCTTTGCCTCAATGATTCGTTTAGGACTTCTTATTTTCCTTCGGCAACCTCAGCGGAGCAATTGCGAGGGTCCTCACGCTTCGCTTCAATTTTGACGTTCGGTCATGGACCTATTCGCCTCCCCTTGGTCCTTCAAGTCGTAGGGGATGAATGTATTGTCCGTAAAACAAGAGGCCACACTTTTTTTTTTGAAGACTTCTATTTGTGCCACAATAAAAAAAACACATGTTAGCCATACTTTCGTATAGGAATTAGGACATATAAAAAAGAGATAGGGATTAGGATGGTTAATCATTGAACTAGATATGGTAATTCATCGGATATATTGCTATTAAAAAGTCTCTTGTGGTGAGTGATATCACACTTCGCTAAATTAACTATCATATGTCATGACATAAAACCCCCCTCCAACGTTGCAAAATTACCCGCCATATGTCATCCCCACATAGACATTGTTTTAATTATGTTCCGTCCACCAAGTTTTTTGAATTCACATATAAACCCTTGATCCTTTTCATCCTTGAGTTTCCCGAGTATCCTGATTTCACGAAGAAGCCTGTTTTTTTCTTCCTTGTCGCAAAGCACGAGCAAACTAGTTTGGTGTGATATGTGAATCCCCCATCACTTTGGTCTCTGTCCTGTTACTCTTAAGGAAGACGTTGAGATACTAGTAGATTTGATTGGAAGACATTGAGAAACTAGTAGATTTGATTGAGGTGGATGGTACTATAAGGTCATATGTTTGGTTCATGGTTAATATTATCAAAACTAGGTGTTCTCTAATGTTGAAATTATCTTATTTACTGAAATTGAACTTTGACCGTTTTGAGTAGTGGCTTCGAAAAACCAAAATTGATAATCAAAGCCAAACTTGAAAATATTCCACTTATGACTTTAAGGTTTACGAGGAACGGTGTCAAAATGTTAGAGTTAAAAAAGATAAGCAAATGATCCAACAAGGTAAGAACAAAATAGTGAGCATAAATTTGGTAAAGTTGGGCAAGAAATTAACTATATGACGTGTGACTCATAGAGTAAAAAATTGTGGTAAGCCATACTTATGGCGTGGCACGTCCAAATTTTTGTGTAGTGAAATACCGAGTTAGGTCGCTAGGAGAGGGTTGGATAGACGCCAAAAGGATCTTGACGTTTTCTTCAACAATGCGGTCCAATATCTAAACCAAATGATGAACCTTGTCTCAAATAGTTATATAAGCTATAAAAAACTAAGGCTAATCAAGAAATGCGGCGGAAGATAAATTCTGACATCAGAAAAGAGACTCGATAAAACGGTTATAACTCCAAAACTGTAGCTCATATGTTCATGAGATTTTTTTTATCAGAGCTAGATATAGAAGTTAGAAAACTAGAAAAAAAGAATCACCTTCATAGTATTACCGAGCAAAGAGATACAAAAATCACAAGGTTTGTTGCTCAAAGATTTCGAACTGCACAATTGAGACTCAACATAATCTTCACAGATCTTAAATCGTGATTCTAGACCCTATAAAATTTTACTAAAAGAAGATCTGGAAGTCACAGAGCTAACTCAATAAAAAATCAACATCTGAGCAAAATGAAACGAAAATAACAAGCACTGGTGCACAAAAATAATGAACCGACAAACTTGAGTAAGAAAAAGAAAAAACTTGATCTCAGTGTTCTTGATGGGTTGCAAGATGATTTGAGCGTTATTAGCACTCTCTAGACTTTCTAGATCAACAAGAAATCAGTATGTAGAAGAAGGGGAGGTGAAGAAACTAGTTGCAAAAGAAATAAAAAAAAACAAGATCGAACAAATATAACAAGGCAAGAACTCTTTGTGAAATTGATCTTTCTATTACTTGGTTGGTTTCATATAGCCACACTCAAGTGGGCAAAGCTCCTAAAGAGCATATAATTCTGAAAGAAAACCCTAACTAATAATTGAGTGGAGGCATCTTTTCACCTTTCTTATATAGGCCTTTTGAGTGTATCTCCACTCTTTAAGGATTGCTTAGTTTCTAAGCTAACCTATTAAGGGTTAGGATTCACTCACTCCACTACAACAACCAGCCATACACATGAAATTTACACGGACCACACAAGGCATACATAGACTTTACACAAAGCCCAAACACCAGATGCAACGAGCCTTCGTTTCTTGACTTGACCGCTCATTTTCCACGCCTTCAACCCGAACTAGAAACTTTGAGCCACCTCAAGTCCATCTTCATGACGTCCACGTGAGCCTAGTTTGAATCCAATTTTCTCGTTAGCATCTTTGACTATTTTGGGCCTCAGTTCTCCCAACTTAGTTTCGATACTCGCTGACGATCACAGCTGCCTCTAAACCTACACTCAATTGGACCAACACAATCTCCAAAATATATCACTTACCTTCCTATAAATTAGCACATTATCATCCATAATCATGCAATGACCCTAATTGATCGTAAATTAACGGTAATCACAAGTCAAAACTGCACCTCAAGTGTATAGCAACTTACGAAAATTATATCGATTAATCCGGGCATCAAATGACTTTCCGTTCAAAACAAAAATCCTTCGTCTTGAAATTCTCTACAAGAGTTATGAAGACCAAAAAATTATTCGGACAAAGGAGCACCATGAAGCGGTCTAAACTATGAAATTGTGCATGTAGAAACATAAATCCACCCGACTTTAAATAAATCTCAAACACAAACTCCTAAACCAAATCAAATCATATATATTCATCACCACATGAAGACATCCATATGGTTTCACATGTAGTGATCCACATGGTTTCACATGTAGTGATGTTTAGCATGGAAATAAACAGTCCTGCTGATGGTTAAAGGGAGCTCCCAGTCGGGAGAAAAAGAACACTTCATGTCCCTTTTATTCTGTGAACAAGCTGCACCAATCTGTTTTTTAACATTCAGGACGTGTTTGGTTGCCTCACTCCGCGTGGCCTGGCTCGCGTGGGTCATGGAAACGGCTGTTTGGTTGTCTCACTCACGCGCGGAGCCTGCACGTGCAGATGCAAAAGGTCGGCTCAGCCTCGGCTCATGAAAATGGCCGCCATGGCCGCTCATGAGCCAGCCCAAAGCACGCAACTAGCAGCGGCTAGCAAGGTAAGTTAGTTTCTAACGTGAACTTTTCATTCTTTCAAAAATTTTTAAAATTCAAACGATATCCAAATTTAATGAAGCAAAAAAATAGGAACCGTAGGTTCAAGTACAAGGTACAAAAAAAAAATTTCAGATTTTTAATTTTTTTTCGAATTTATTGATTTTCTAGTTTTTTTTTGAATTTTTATTTTTTGTTTCAGTATTTTTTAAATTTTTTAATTTTCACTTTTGAATTTATTTTCTTTGTTTTTATTTTCCTCTTTTGAATTTGTCCAACCCACTCCCCTCCTAGTGCAGCCAACCAAACAATATCTCTACGCAGCCTGTTCAATCTCATACAACCAACCAAACAACATCCTCAGATCACCTCACTGGCTCTAACCAAATGGTGAGCTCATCTTACTGACTGAGCTGATACGGCAACCAAACACACCCTCAGTGTATCGCTTTCTTCCGTAACTCCGACTCCGAACGTTGCTTCTAGACTTCTAGTCAGCTTCCAGACTAATTAGCTTAAAACTGTTTGGAAACAGTTCTAATTTCAAGGAGACGACTCATGGTAAATACTCGTTTACCTAACCAGCACATCAAATTTACCAGCAAAGATACCAACGGCTGATGCCCTTGTTCATTCATGCACAGAACTCTTTTTACAAAGCAGCAGTGAACAAAAAAGGATTCAGACACTCATCAAACCGCAAAGAAAGGTGCACAAAGCAGCCGATTACCTTTTGCTGCACGAACGCAAGTAAATCGAGTACCACAAGCAATCCGATCAGATTACGGACATCAAAGATGAAAGATCCCTGGATCACAATTCAACATATGCATGCACAAATGCCACTCTAAGCAGTGTAGCTGAAAGCCTGAAACTGTAAACAGCTATCCTTGCAAGTTGCAACCTTGAACCATATGTAAGCTGGGTCTAGTTACAGGGCAACTCTCCTTTGGCAGAGGGCTGAATAGAAGAGCTGCAAGAAATTCAAGAATTCACATGCTCCCTGCCAAGAAAGAGAAGCCCTGAAACTGCACCGCTTAGATACTCCTTCCGCTCAAGACCGTTCGAACAACCACCGCTTTCTTCCTCCTTATCCTGATCGTGTTGCACTCTCCTCTCTGCCGCATCGCAGGATTTATAGGGACACAAAGGCAGAAGAAGGCATATGCTCGCTAGACTTTCTAAGGGTTTTAAACCATGGATATCCTCTTGGCATCCAACATCTCCCTTTCCCTTTTTTTCCTCCATGGTTATGTCCCTCTAAGCTCACACCCCACTACATTATTCTCTTTCCTATTCGAGACCCTTCTTTGGCGGTTGGCAGTTGGCACATTGGGCAGCCTCTTAAGCGCAGCCCCTTAAGTGGTGGTTATTTTTCTTTAATCTGCGGAGGTTGTCAGGTAGAAACGTAGTATACTCTTTTGTAACACCCATTCTTAATACATATTGCCAATTTATCTGGAGTTCCACTAACTCTTAACTTCTGACATCCTAACACATCCTAAGACATAGCACTTCTAAATTAACCTTTTTGTCAAAGCGAGGCCGAATTGAAGCCAAAGAGATGTGCAATGTACGTGTGGGCCGTCCCTAAGGTGGAATGACTTTAAGCAGATTTTGGGTTAGAGTGTTACTTATTGAGTGAGCTTAAATTGAAGGTTTCAAAAAATGTTTATATATAAGATTTTTCATTGAGTAAACTTAAATACAAATTTCGTTTGGTTTGACTATATATTTCTCATTTTGATAGATCATAAGAAAATAACACAGGCTTCCAAGTTCCAATAACGATATGTGAAGCTTATCCCATAAAGATTATAATCCATGACTAGTATCAAGCTGCGAAAGTGCGAAGTTTGATCAGCGAATAACAGTTATCTTCTTCCCGATCCTTTAGCGCCCAATCTCTCATTTTGGATTTTGACTCCCATATACCTGTCAAGTTACAGACATAATCATTCGTTTTGATTTTAAAGAGATCGATACGATTCGACCAAAAATGCAACCAATTAGACAGAATAAGTACCACTAGGCCCTGGCTTAAGAAGTGCTAAACAAATGTGCTGTTCAACTAAATATGATAGATAATTAGAGATGCCAAAGAAGCAAACAAGATGAGGAGTTACCTGCCGAGCATCATGACGGTGGCCTGCGGGTTGGTTCCCGGCGAGGCATTGAACGTAGAGCCGTCAATGATGCGCAGCGCGTCGACGCCAAGCACCCGGTACTCGCCGTCGATGACCCTGCCGACCTGGCAGCCGCCGTGGTAGTGCCAGATGGTCATGACGGTGTCCCTGCAGAACTGCTCCAATACCCAGGAATCGTTGTCGTGCCGGGGGAGCAGGTTGACGGGGAACCCGCCGTGCGCCGTCATGTTGAGCAGCTCCTCGACGGAGAAGTAGGGGTACGTGAAGTTCTCGAAGGCCCTGGACTGGATGACGCGCTCGATGACCGACACGCCGGCCACGCAGCGGCGGAGGTCCTCGGGGTCGGAGAAGTAGTTGAACGTCACCGACGGGTTGTCGTCCGGGTCGCGGCTGCGCAGCTCGAGGTGGCCCGTGGACAGCGGGCCCATGATCTTCTCCAGGATGAAGCCGCCGCGGAACAGCGAGTCGTCGAGCTGGCTCATCGCCTCCGCCGCGCGCGCGATGGCCTCCGGCGTGCGCTGCTTCGGGGGCACCGTGCTCAGCTGCCCCGTCTGCAACAACAGCAGTACCCATCACACTCACTTGCATTGCATCAACGTGGCATGCATCATGCATGCACGTACTGTACCTGTGGAGAGAACATGCCGAAGTTGCGGGGCCGGTGGTCGCCGCTGGAGCCGGCCGGGCGCGGGACGGCCCAGTTGGCGACACTGGCGCCCTCGATGTAGCTCCCGGACTCGGTAATGCCGACCACCTGGATGAGCGAAACCTCGACGGGTGAAGGCGACGGCACGTAGATGGCGTTCATGGGGTTGTCGGCCATGCCCTGCCCGACCGCGGGCTGGTCAAGGACGAGGGTGATGCCGAACGAGCGGAGGTGGTCGGCGGGGCCGACGCCGCTGAGCATCAGCAGCTGCGGGCTGCCCATGGCGCCCGCCGCGAGGATGATCTCGTTGCCGCGGCCCTTGTTGAGGTACGCCTTGTGCATCCGCCCCTCGGAGTCGTGGAACACAACCCCGTGCGCCACTGGCCGCCTCCCTGGGGCGAAAAGAGTTAAAATTTACTCGCGAAACACAAATTAATTAGGCACCAGGAGCTAGCTCTCGCTCTCACCTCTGACGTCGAACAGTATCTTGGCCACTCTGGCCCGGAGCAGCAAGTCGAGCCCGTCGGCGCGCGCGTACCGTAGCAGGTCGGCGGCCGTGTGGCGGCGCCCCTCCGCGTCGAATATCGAGCCGCCGACCTTGGTCCCCTGGAGGTGGTCGAACGTGAAGCCGTTGTCCGGCGTGATCCCGGCCTCCAGCAAACCCCTCTGCAGCGCGGACTGCCACGGGCCCAGCTCTGGCTTGAACGCCACCACGTTCTCCACCCACCGGTACGCCGCCGTGGTCGCCCCGAGGTCCCACCCGGCGCCCCGCACGTAGTCGTCGCTCGCCCGCGTGAAGAACCCGGCGTTGATGCAGCTCCCGCCGCCCAGCACCCGCGGCCGCGAGTTGATCACGCCGTCCTCGGACACGAACCGCTGCGAGGGGGACCCCGGGGACGTGTCGGACAGCGTGTCCGCGAAGCGCCTCATATCCCCGATGCGCTCGTCGTCGTACGGCGAGCCGCCACGCTCCAGGAGGAGCACGCGGAAGCGCTCCGACAACGTCGCGGCCAGCGGGCACCCGGCCGTGCCGCCGCCCACGATGATGTAGTCGTAGTACGACACCGGCGGCGCCCCCGCCGCATCCTTCATAAACGTGTAGTTCATGCCTCGTGCTGTTTTACACGTGCGTGCGTGCGTGCATTCGTCCACAGAACAAACGAACATCATCAACAACACGTCATGGAGGAGAGGCCGATGAGCGCAAGAGAATGATCAATTCATCACCTCGTGGCGAGCAACACAGGAGCGCGAAGAAGCTTGCGGCGACAACGGCGACATGTGTTCGCGCGAATGGCTGGTTCGAAGCCATTGGTGGCGTACGTCAAGATGGCAAGTAATGGAGTTCGGTTTCAGTGTGACTTGAGAGTGTAGGGACGTAAGCGACTGGCTTTTATATAGTGAGCACAGCGCGCACAGAGTGAATGGTTGTTGCATGGATTGGTTGATTTGGTTCTGCGTCTGCCTGATGCAGCTATTCACGTGGATAGATCGCGGCGAACTCCAGGCAGAAAAGTGCGGCCATCACGCCGGTGGACATGCACTGATGCACCCCTACGGCACCACTATTTCCCCTTCAATTTTGACAACGCAGAAAGCTTCAGCACAGAAGTCGTGCTCTAGTAATTCGCCTCGCGACCAGGCAGGCACACTTGTGGGCTGTGGCTTGCTGTACCGTACACGCATGAATGGCCACAGTCACGGTACGTACACCACAGGACAGGCCAGAGTGGCAGTGGCATGTGATCATGCCATGAGCGTGGGTAAAGAAATGGTAGGAAGGACCCATCCACCGGAGCTCACTCCCGTCCGGGCCGGAGCGATCGCGTCAAAACATGGTGTTTTTCCTGCGAATCGAGCGACATTTGCCGGTTTCATCGTGACCTACTTCCGGTGCGAGACAGCAGGCGCCGATTTAAACGGCCCATCTAAACGCTTAATGGATGCAGATCTTGCGTTCTCGAAACGGTTCGGTTCGGTAAAGCCTATTTAACGCGCTCATGCCCACTGCACTTCGCACTTTGGAAAGCTGTGGCATAGTAATGAACTAATGATTAATGAATCGCCTCGCCACCAGGAACCGTTGGGAGCAGGTATGCAGTTAGTGCTTCAGGAATCAGGATTGCATACTGTACGCCGTTTAGTACTGGATTGCCCAGTTCGCGAGGACATGGCTTATTGACAACAAAACTAGAGGACAACCCAGTAGAGAAGCTAATTTCTAGTAAGGATTTTTCATATAAAAATTCATTTTAGAATTAGAACCTCACATTCACACCATGACTTTTTTTTTAATAACAAAATCGACTGAAATTTATTGAAGTTAATTCAACGTATAGAGAAGCTACATTTTGGCAAACCTACGTGCATAGTTGGGCAATTGGGCCTCACGGTTATGTAGAATAAGCAGGGCGTAATGTGTATTTCCATGGCAAGATTTATATCAAAATTCAAAAGATTTTTTGCATATATAAAGATTTGTAGTCATATTGATCATAATAAGCTCTAATATTTTATATTAACTGTCTTGCCTTGCTGGCGTGAGGGCCACGCTCGATCATGGTTCGATGCTTTGTGATTATATATAATCACCAAGTAACCCCAAGCGGTGTGCCGTGGACGGTATGGACTATGAAGTAGTACAAATGCCATAGTGTCGTGATGTTTTTAATCTACATCATTAGCCCGTTGGTGTCCCTCGTCCTTGGCACCACTACGGTCACTGTCTACATACTCATGTTCAAGTTTGCTAGTCCCGCCCACCGCTCATCGACATCTCTGCCTATAGCCACACTGACAACAGCGCCGCCAACCTAAGAAAGTTCTTATATTGATCTATTAAGTCTTAGGGACAAGGTTCTTTATATAGAGCTAATCGGGTAGAGACTAGAGTCCAATTTGGATATATAAATTCTAATGGCCGGGGTTCTTTATATAGAGTTGATGGGGTGGAGAGATAAAGTCCGATTTAGATACATATTCGTGTTGTGTTAGCCTAGTCAGCACTAATATAATCCATCTTCAATCTAGTTAAATCTACATCGTTATAACTTGGCTCCGTATAATCGATGGCATATATTTTTTCTTCTTTTCTCTGATTAAAGTGAGAATTTTATGTATTTTAGAGCAAATGTGGCTCCATTGGCTCCTGTCTTAATAATATAATAAATTCCAAATGACACCAAACGTAATAGTTGGATTTGGAATTATCTTAACTCAAATTCAAATCCAACTAAAATAGGATTTGTATGAATGAATTAAACTCAATTCTAGACAGCCAAACATGCTGATTCTAGACAGCCAAACATGCTGATAGGTTTTCCTCATGATTTATTAATTGGTTATTAGACAAAATTGGCATACCTACCTTTTGTCAATGGACTTTAGAAATCATCTTCATCTTGTATTTCCAGCACAATGTTGTTCATAGTGCATTTGAATTTACAACTTTGGGAATGCAAATCTATAAATAAAATACATCCGTTTAATGCATAATAACATACATTGATGTACATCGTTTTATTTAAGATGATATATGACAAATGCTATTACTTCAAGTACAACATAAATACATAACCCAATGTGGATAGGAACCATTTCAACCGGTTGTACAATGTATAGAGAGGGATTGCCTCCTCAGTAGAGAGTGTTGTATGTGCAGAATGTTGCAGTGATGGAGACCATGCAAATCACAAGAGGTGGTAGTAGGGTGATGTTGAGGAGGAGGTCGGGGCCTAGATAACCCGCTGCAGTAATCGTTGCATCTGCAACTACACGGGCCAACGTCCCGGCCTCTGTCGAGAGGAGGCCACCATTGTAGGTTCCTCGTGCAAGCCTTGACGACATTACTCGTGAGAGCAAGGATAGGTTCACTCCTGCATCAAAAGTGGGACGATGGTTATGTCAAAGCATGTATATGATTATTTATGAAGTAACCTGTGCCATATTCACGTGGTTGTGTTGAATGCTTCTAGGATGGTTAAATGTTGATACCTTCGAGCACCTCAGCGAATACAAATGTGATGAGAGCCGAAGTGATGTACTGTGGAGCAGAATAGTGAAGTGTAAAACGGAAGCTCATAGTTATGCCAATCAGAACCATGATTTCAGATGCCAATAAAATTTGCCTGCAAAAGCAACATGTCTTAGTAGCCGTGCATCATGCTTTTTTTCATGAAAATCTTCACAATGGGCCTAATTAGGTTCTTAACATCTAGTAATTTGAGATAAAATTGCAATTATGATTTCGTGCACAGCATGTCTTATTGAAGGCAAGAAAAACAATGTGGCATTGATAATACTTGTACAGAGAAGAAATCTTATATTCTAGTACCATGAGAATATACTTTACCTGTCCTCAAACATATTTGTAATGTAGCTTCCAACAATGGCATTGACCGGAAGAACAATCAACCCAAGAGTCGCTAAAAATATGGCCACAATACTTGTACTCCAGTTAAAATAGTATGTGGTGACAACGCTTGATTCAGAGAGTAAAATTTCCATTGCATACTTAAGCATAAAGTATATCAATAGCTGGACCTGAGAAATGAACTCTCATGTAAAGTAATGAGAGAAGAAAATATAGAAGATAATAGTTTAGACAAATAAAAGAAAACTAGACATCAGCAGTGGCTTAAATAAGAGAGAGAGAGAGAGAGAGAGAGAGACCTCCCGACTATTCCTCTTAGCTTGCCTGGTTCATTTGGCATGGTGCGTAAGACCGTGAGTGCGGTGTTTGTTTACTTATTTATCAATGCGCATATGTACCTTTAGCAATTGGAATTAGGGTCGGTTCAAATGTACTTATCGTTTTAGATCACTGGATTATCGAATCAAGAAAAATTGAATGTCCCACAATAGTTTAGGTGCGTCTTAAAACATCCATTTTTATTAGCACTAACATATCATATTTATATGTTATCTAGTTTATGTACCTTACTTAAAAAATAGATTTTGCATTTCCTTTTTGAGTATGTCTGAGTTCAGAGCAAGACAGAAGAGAAGTTGATGGACAAAAAATAGGATACCTTCACAGATGGTGTTAGCAATTTGTATGCTGAAGCAAGTGATGTTGCTGGTTCATGAGAGTTTTCAGAGTCTTCATTATCATTGTTATCATCCACATTCTCGTCTCGCCTCTCATCTGCACCTAGAAGCAAAGGTTGTGCTAGACCTTCCTCTAAAATAGTACTTCCTTGATGGCCTATTTTCACATAGAAACTAACTTTAAATTAGAAAAAGATAATGCTAAGAATAATGTCAATGTAGAGTATACACCCTTATCGTACAAAATAGATAAATTCTAGTGCAGTTTATTTTCAAACGGAACACTCGCCTCTAACAAACTATAATGGAATGAGAGGCTGAGAGCTCACCAGATTCAGAAGGTCGTGTAATGCCTGCATTCTTAGCAAAGTGCTCAGGCTCTTTGAATGAAAGCCACAACCACAACAAGTAAACAAGCCAAGAAATGGCCATGACCCATCCAGGCAAAGTGCTCTGATTAAAAGTGATTGAGTATATCTTAAAATTTGTTTGGAGCAAACCAGCAAAAGCAGGGCCACATGCCATACCAAGAGCACTAGCACTGACAAATCCAGCAGAGGCTTGTAACCTGATTCTGAGGGGCACACAGTCGCCGATATATCGACGGTTCACAGCTCTCGCGGAACCTAACCTGCATATTTTGTGTTGCTAGTTTGATCAAAGGATAACCTTAAGAAAAATAATTCTAAAAGGACGGCAACAAATGATATTATAAAGTAATGTTGATGGTAACTAGTTAACCAATTAAGTTCCCCAAAGATGCAGAGTGAAGATTTCTTTTGCTTCTCTTGAACTGTAGAACATTTGGTCATCAGGTGAGCTATATCCTAACATGAAGTCTAAATATCCGACAACAATTCAATAAAACAAAATAGACAAACTATTGGTACTTCTTTTAAGCCATAGTCAAGAAGAAGCAAGCAAGATGTATCAAGTTAATAAACTAAACAACCAATCCATAAGCAATTTTTTCACTAAATTCCATCTGGCATCTATTAACATAGCTAAAGTTTACTAGCTTCTTAAAAAAAATGTTCTATCTGCTCGTGATATTCAATAATTTCATTTATGCATAGTAGCATGAGCATGCTTATTACATGATAGGCCCTTAGCATACTAAGCCTATAACAATATATATCATGCTAGCTAGTATGTACCACCCATCACCAAAATCAAACCATAACTTTCGTTACAGATAACAAAGCCAAAACAAATATGAAGTGATACATGAGGAAATAAAAAAGAAAATTGCATACCCGCATAGTAGCCTACCAGTCAGAAGAACTGGTAATGAATTAAGGTCATATGCCAATGCATATAGCAGGTTCCCTGAGAATAGCATAATGCTACTAAATATGAGTGGTCTAAAGTATGACCTATTTGACCATGCACTAAAGTAGACTGAAGAGAACACTTGAGCGATTGCCATTGATCCAATAATAATACCACAAACAGTCGCAGCAGCTCCAAGGCTTACTGAATAGTCATCTGCAGTCGGCACAATGATATATGTATTCACCATGTAAAGAAAAGTGTTCACTAGATTGAGTAATAGAGACATAAAATGGTAGCCTTGATCATCGACAACATCCTCCGACCCACTTTGCACATCATATTGAATGATAAGGGCATGTTGTGCTAAGAATTGCATGAAATTTGTCGCATGTGTGAGCTTCTGTACCGCTTGATTTACTTGGTCTATGATAGGGTCCTAAATATGTATATAAAAAAATCACATCACACTCTTAAACCATACAACGAATACACAATCCAATTAGGAGGACAAAAAAAATGTTGAACAGAAAGAGAATGGATAGTGGAGATATATTACCTTCAATGTAGCAGATGGGCGATCATAGATGGATAAAACGCTTCCCTGATGATCTTGTAGATATGCAAGGTTGCGTGATAAAGCACCTACTACAGCTATAATTCCCTGTACGTATTTGTAGAAGTGCATGATAAGTGCTAGAAAAGTAGAAATGCTTACTAGGCTACTGGCTGCGTGTAATAACAATTGTTTACGTATAATGACAAAAAAATTACCACTTGCTTAAAGATTTGCTGAAGCTGTGAATAAGGATGGTTTGCCCGAGTGGTGACATAATAATCTGTAAACTTATAGCCAAAGCGTTTATCGAATTTCTTCAGTATCTTCCTAATACCGGTAGCGTTCATGTCAACCAAATGGAGAAGCTTTATGAGATCATGCCCAACTTCTCTATAAGCCTCATGTAGATGAAGAGCTTGTGATATATCATGTTGTTCAAGAAGAGCAGCCCGTTGTTCTCCCAATTCCTCAATCCTGCTAGCAAGGTGGCCTTGTTGTTGTAGCAGAAAAAGCACAATCCTTTCAATCTAAAATGAAGCAACACACATGAATTTTAGCTATCGAAAGCAATCTACACTATATCAAGATGCTTCAAATCGTGTTGCAGTAGACTTTCATAGACAAAATGAAAAAATCACCTCCAAAAGACCTGTCTATATTCATTTCAAGGGAAAGTGTTCTTTGTGTACCTGGTCATCAAGAATTCTTGAGAACTCTTTAAGAACTTGTTCACAATCTTTGCCACCAAGTTGGGTTTGCCGAACATATTGTTTTAACATTTTCTTCATCAATTTGTAATTAATATAGTATCTAGAAATAGCAAGACAAAAGAACTTATAAGATTTATACATGAAATTTGTTAACATTATGAAGAACATTGTAATACACAGAGCACTAGCCCGTGAAATGGCGTACCGAGGCATCATTGAGAAGCCTAATAGTTCGATCGATACTCGATTGTTTTCTTCATTTATAGGATTGAAGCAAGTGATATAGGAGGGACAGAATGGATATGTTCTATAATTAAATCAATTCGATTTGGACAAAAAAAAAATTTCCCTAAAAAGATAAATTTTACGACACCCTAAAACAAATATGACTCGTCCATTCCTCTTAGTCTAAACAACTTATATTGATATCGATTTTTCAAACTACTAAAGTATTATTTGTACTACAAGAATAGTTTGATTTTGTGAGGCATACCCTCTAAATGAGCACTTCGAGATCTAAAATATACTACTATCATATCATGCCGTCGATATGTACCGTAAAAAAAAAAGCTCAAATAAGAACAGTCTAAGAGCACTAAAAAAAACCATACCCTTTCCATTCTTCTATTTGATCTGCCATCAACTTCTTTCCGAAATTAACCATCTTGTTGTCTCAATATCTGAAATCTAAAGATGAAGATAAATGATTAGATAGCACGCTACAAACTACAAATAAAAAAATGCAGTGTGATTTAGACTACAATGTAATTTAATTTTGTTGTATTTTTTATCTGGAAAATTAACCTATTTGCTTCCACCAAATGAATCATTGGTTACCGTCTATTATAAGGATTGATAACGATGTAAGACTAAGGTTTAGCCGATCATTCCACATGTGTTCATACGATTCGGCATTTGTAGTCAGACGCATATATATACTGATTAATATTTTACTAAGTACACCGCTGAGATCGAAATGGTCCAGTCAGTCACTAGAGGGGTTTTAATATGCATGGTTAGGCTGCGGTAATATTAATTAGTTAAAGAAGATCTGAGAAGTGCTAAATATCTGTCTTATTACTTACCCCAGTACGTTCAAATAGCTAGCGATATAAATTTATTACCTTATACAAAAGACAGTTGCATAAAAAGCTGTGGTCCGAAGTAGGGTAGGGACAGAATACATACATATCAATCAGAGATAATATCAATATTTTGGCAATAGATAAAAAATTGCAGATGGCTCAACATCTGTAACAATTGATTGCTCATCAGATGTGAAAAATAAGCTCTAAGTTTTTTTTTAGAGCAGCTCCAAGTTGATAAGCCAGGTAGCAACGTGATACATAGAACTAGCATGGGACACGTGGCAACAAAATAGTGGCCTACTTAGCCAGAGAGGAGCTCGTTGATTAGGACACGGAATCAATGATTTGGCTATAGAGCTGTAGCTAGATGAAAACGAGACGGAAATATCTGTCCAATGCAATGCCGTATCCGAAAATAAAATCCGGTTTTGTAGTGCTGGTTTGTATTCGGTGTTATCCATATTTATATAAGAAAAATGTCTAAAAACATGGGTTAGGATGTGAGAAAGCAATATCCGATCCGTATCCGTATTTTAATGATATTTGGAAAAATACCATATAAATCAACAAAATATATATCCAATAACTATCCGATCAACATATATATTCTTTATGGCTTTGTAGATAGTGACTAATATGTAATATGAAATAACATTTGATTATGTATATGTTTTTAAATATGATAAATATTCTTTAATAGGTACTATAATATAACACCTGTGGATAATCATATATACTTTCTTTGATTGTGTACTATCCGCTATTATTCGTAACAGATTCAAGCTCGATCCTCATCCGTCCTATATTCATATCCTGAATAATCTATATTCGTATCTACATCCGTATCCGTATCCGAATTCAGATCTGAGAAAAAAAAAATGGGCTAGGACACGGGACAAGCAATATCCGTCCATGTCCGACCCATTTTCACCCCTAGCTATAACTTCTTTCCTGCATCTCCTCCCCCCACCTCCCTGCTCGCCAGAGTTACCACGCGTGCCGCCTCCTGCTCGTTGATGGCTCCTCCAACCATAGCTTAGCTCCTCCCTACCACTCTTCCTCTGCTCCTCCTCCCTTTGTTTGACGCCTCTACTTGCCAACGGTGCCTCCTCCTACAGCTCGCCCCTCC
This sequence comes from Olyra latifolia, assembly GCA_036346145.1. NCBI lineage: Eukaryota > Viridiplantae > Streptophyta > Magnoliopsida > Poales > Poaceae > Olyra > Olyra latifolia. Next base: position 11,541,148 of record CM070526.1, read on the forward strand.
CGCCTCCCTGCTTGCTGGAGCGCGCTGCCTCCCTATATGCCAGAGTTGCCTCGATGCGCTTCCTCATCGGTCGTCGCCCGTGCAGTGCTCGCTCGCCACCAAATCTTGCCTGTGCATCAAGGATTTTTTTGTCCAAGCAGGTTAGTTTGTTGGGCAAAGCAAGTTTTTTAGCACCTAACCTTACCCAACAAGGTGAGGCAAGGGTTGGTGAGAGTACCAAACAGACCCATAAAAAATGTTCGATTGAGCAAAAATTCCTTCTTATGCTACGATCGCACAAGCTTGCTGGTGCAAGAAACGTCCACCATCAAGGTAATTCTGACGTTATGTGTCGACTACCAGGTAAGCAGCGTGCACCTAAGCAGCAGCTAGACATGCATGTGCATGCACCTAGACATTAATTGGTTTCATTTGGCATTGCTCTGTAGATTAGAGATTTTCCTCACCCTCACAACTCACATGCATATAGATGACGGCTGGAGAGCGCTGGGCCTAGCGCTGCATGCAGGATGAAAGGTGAGGAGCGACATGGAGCAGCAGAAACACGAAACAGCTAGATACTGCCCCAACGAAAGCTAAAGATCTTAGTATGCAAATTTAAAAATTCGCTAAACATGCATGGCAATCTGTCGCAAAAGTTGCGGTTTAAGATCTTTAGACTTACACAGGCAAAATTAGATAAGGAACTCTTCGGCCCAAAGCGATTCGAAGCTCGACGATTCTGAATACTTCCGGGTCGATTAGATGAACATCAGCAAACAGACTCCAGCACGAGTGGAAGCACCAAAACTGCAAGAGAGCAGTTTCTGCGGCACCTCAGAATCACGCACTGGTCAAGATCAGGAAAGAGGTTAATTACACAAGAAGACAATTAAACCAAGAAACCCGGAAAGGAAGCAAGAAAGAAGCTCACACACCCATGCATGTAATTAACCATGTGCAGGGGTGGCGGTACAGAGATGGATCACCCACACAATCTTGCAAGTTAACGACGCGATGATACGGAGGTAGGTGTACGAGCGCAGTGGCCGGCGTGCGTGCTGGCGAAGGAGGAGAGAGAGAGACAGAGGGGGAGACGGTATTTATAGCGCGCGGCGTGGGGAGGGGGGGAGGAAGAAGACAGGTGGGCAGGGAAGGAGGCGGGAGCGCGAGGGGTCCCGTACTTGTGGCGGGCGGAGAGCCGGAGATGCATGGAACTCTGAGATCTCGGCTCTGGCTGCGGAGGTAGGCGCTCGCGTGTTGCGGACGCGGCCGCGGTGGAGACCGCGTGATTTCGCGACCATACGTTTCCCCGGCTTCGCCATCGCCATCGCCATCGCCATCGCCTACTCCATCGATCTCTGTATGCTATTGATTCTTGCTCTTTATACCGTGGAATGATGAAAGGGAAAACATACTGACGCTTGAGACTTACAGTGATCTGGACTCTGGAGCACTATGCAGCAGGAGCAGCTAGAACGATTAATCTTTTAACCTGGTGAATTTTCGGTTTGTCATCCTACTGTATTTTAATACAGACTTCGATGAACTTGCGGGTCAGGAATTTCGGTGGAATAATCAATAAAAGGAGCCAGTTTCGTGCGGGAACGAACAGGAGAATGTTCAAAACACATGCGTACGTTAATTTCGGCATTCTTAGCGGCGAACAAGGTTACCAATTAGGTTTTTGCAAGCGAGCAAGGGGTTTATTTTCATTTGTTAAATGCTCTCGTAGCTAGTGAACTCTCGAGCCTTTTTTTTTTTTGTGTGTTAGCTTAATTAGTCCTTCCTCAAATTTTATTACGCGTCCGCCGGTGACGAGTAACAGCTTACATATATTGGAGAATAATCTTTATACGCCATTGCAAGTCCAATTCGTGTCATCGCTTACCAACCACTCTCTTTTTTGCCATCATAATTGCTTAATTATTGTCCTATGTGTTATTGATAAAGACTTATCTTTTTTATCTTTCGATGGACCGTAAAATCGCCCATAAACATAAAAAATTCTAAAAAATACAATATTATTAAATATGCAATACCTTCAACCTATTTTTTAGCATTTTAGAAAGTTTTTACATTCAATTTACACTTAAAAATATTTTTAACATAAAAGCCTTATCTTAAAATAAAAAGGACATTCAAACTATTACATACTTGATAACTCTATGCTTTTTTGAAATGTTTCTATAACTTAAAAAAAAAGTTTTCGCCAATACCAGACATCACAATAATCAAACAATTACGATATAATGAAAGGACTTAAGTAATGACACGGATAGAATTAGTCTCAAATGTAATAACACACAGTTTTATCTCCTATGTTTTTTCTGCACTCGTTAATATCGATGATCCGCGTCCGTGGTCGGTTGGTAGCATGAGTACGTACTATTGTCCCACACCACTGCACAGTGCACACTTTGCAGGCAGTAGGCAGCTGTATCGATTTATCGTCCAGGATGACATGCATTATCGATGCATGCGTTTGCGACAGCTAGTAACATTTATGCTGCTGCTTGAGCCTTCTTAACCATGCAAATTGGGAAGGGGTGTTTGATATATGGTTCAAATTCTAAGTAAGATCAAGTTCGTTAGTGAATGAGACCTTTAATTTAGTGCCTTGCTGTAAGACTGTAACGCGGGGCGAGGGGAGGGAGGCCTCGGAGCAGAGACACTGGCCTATGGGCCACCTCGCCAGGACGTCTAGGATTGGCAGAGGAGGTATGATTGGCTTGACTAGTCTAGTCATAGCAGGTCATTTTAATATATGACCTAAATTCTAAACAAAGCCAAAGTATGTTAGAGCATAGGGAGGGGGCCTTGAAGCGAAGACAGACTCACCTGAGCTGCCTCCCGTGTTGAGTGGATTTGTTTCTGTGTTGGACTTTAAGTCGTCCTCATATATAAAGTCCTTTGTAAGACATATGGAAATATCACTGTATTTTGTAACTCCTGATACAATAAAGATTTTGTTGGTCGGTGTCCGTGATTTTTTCTATAAAGATTTTCCACGTAAAATCGGTGTCTTGTATTCTTTTATCTAGTTCTATTTTGGCTATCGTTTTTGCTAACACGTAAATCTGGTACAGACCGGCGTGTCTACGTGAGAACGGATACCAGCATGGCAGTATACCACGTACTCTTCGGTTCATGAACTTCAGATTCATGCGGTTAAGTGACTTAAGTTAATTTATAGGACAATCATGGGGGTGGGCGTACGCGCCCTGACTTTGGCAGTGATCCGGCTAGATCCAACTAACAAGCGATCGATCGATCGTCATGGAAAGGAAGAAATTTTTTTGCCATTGTCCCTGGTCAGCTAGGCCTAGATTCCATCACGCTATACTGATCGCTCTTTGCTGTTGTTGCACATGTGGTGCTTCTCAGTTGTGCTCAACTGCTCATTGATACCCGGTAATTGTGTCCAGGTACAAGATATTACCCGTTCATATCCGTACCTGGTATTCAGTTTGCCTAAAACGATAGCTATATTTTTATACCCGTCGAATACGGATACAGATATAGAAACTATCCGTTTTTCTTCCTCCGGATACAGGTAGAATACAGGAGAGCTACTACCCGCCGAATTCGGGTCGAACACGGGTACCCGGTTTACAAATAAAAACGGGTACCCGTTTTCAATAGAGGGCAGCCACCAGCCCAAGAGGCCAGCCCATGAAACAGCCCAAACAGCCTGGGCCCAATGACGCAGAGGCGGCGCCCTGGGCCCCAACGGCCTGGAAGATTCCAGTGGCTCTATGCCCACGTGGATTTCTATTTTTTCGGGGGAATGTTAGAACGCGTATCAAACTTATATCAATACAATAGCTATGGAACATTGGTCATAAGAGCTTTTTCATCACCATCAGGCAAAGTAGGGCACATCAGTTACCAGAATAACAATATAACATCGTTAGTTTAATTTGATTATTTTCTATCATGTGCCTTATAATGTAATTCACGTACTATCCAACTAAATAGCCATTATTCATATTCTACCCGTTCGTAAATACCCAGCATCCGTTTTCTGCCAATTCGTAAATATCCGTATTCGTATTCATATCCTACCCGATTTTCGCACTATCCATACCCGTACCCGTACTCGCATCCGAGAAAAAAAATTATGGTAGGTACAAAATGACCTACTATCCGACTGTATCCAACCTAGTTTCACCCCTGCCTGGCAGTGATGTTTTTGCATGAATGTAGCACCAACAAAATCTCTAAAAATCAGTTGTCTACACTTCTTCTCTAAATCACTATTTGTGCATATATTTCTATCATCTCCAGCGGCATCTCTATCCACATAAATATATAGAGTGGGGAAAGATAATATGTAGATATAGGGATTAGGAGAGAAAATCTCTAAATTAGAGAAGATGATTCTTTTGAGATAAAAAGTTGCTTTGGACTATAATCTAAAAGGTTGGGCCTTTGATAAGAAGTTTCTGTTGGGCTTTTGCCTTGCGTAACTACCACTGGGCCTTAGGGCCACGCAGCCCCAAATTGGCTAGATAAAGCGACCACGCCGCAACTGCTGATCGAGCGTGAGCGGCTGGCTATTGTCGAGCTCGTGCGTGCGTGAGCTAGCAGCGGCGGCGGCGGGTGACTCGGGCGGCGCGTGATGCGCGTACTGCGCGTGGCCGTTGCAGATGGCGGCCGAGCCTCCCCTTATCTAGTTCCCTTCCTCTCCCTTTTTCTATCTCACTCTTTTGTGCATCCATTGGCTTCTCTTCGTGAAGCAAACCCTAGTTTCAATCTTCCACGATTGAGTGATTTTGAGTTGGTTTTTCCCTTTGATTCTTAGCCTCTGAGCTCGGGAGAGCTCTCCTTGAGGGCGGCTGGGTTGATTTGGGAGAGGAGACCGATTTGAGACTGGATTGGTGGCTGTCTGGGTGATTTGGCTTCACATCGGCTTGGTCCCTTTGGCCGAGGATTGGATACCGTGATCTTGTGCTGTGCTCGCTGCTCCTCGGGGTCTCGGTATGGTGATTTTTGATTGCAACACTGAGATCGACGGCATTGTATCTCCGGATTGATTTGTCGTTACTAGTCCACTAGTGGCGGCAATATTGATTTCTAGGACAGCGTCTTATAGACATGCCTTGCCCTTCCTACACACTGGTTTGAATCCAGTGCTGAGTAAGTTTACCAAATTCCCTACATTTGTACTGTGCACAGGGCTAATTGAGATAATTTGGGGACCTAACATTGTGTTAAGGGGCTGATTATCTCAGTTTTGGGACTGTGCACTAGTCTATGTGTGTGGCGTCGAGTTTATGCTCGATGATGAGATTGATATATTAAGATTTGGCTATGATAATTCTTTGATTATATGCTTGCTACATTGCTGTCTCAGTTACTGTTTAGTTAAGAGATTAATTACTGTTGTTGAATATATGTTCATATATCCTGTTGGTCACTGTTGTTTATCTGTTTAGCATCCATTTTTGGCTATAACTTGAGAATCTGCCATATCTTGAGAATCTGGACAGTAGGTTTGCTTACTGTTAGTGCCATATAATCTGATTCGTGTTACATATTTATGACTGTTGCTGAAATCTGAGATAAACCTGTGATTCCAGAATTAATTCTCTGAGAAACTGAACTGTTAATAGCTATTGGGGTAATGTTTTAGTCATTGATATTGTCATAGCCATATCTGTGATATATACATGTGAATGTGTTGTTGGACGGCTATTTCTAGCAACCCAACACATTAAAACTGAGAGCAATTCATTACATATCAAACTGAGCTATGTTGCTGTTCACATGTTATGAATTTCTGCTTATTATCATGTTAATTTCACTGCTATATATGAATTGCCTTACTGCTATCCTAGCACTTGTAGAATTCATATTTGCAGATTTATTTCATGATAATATTAAATTCCTGCTATTATTTAAATCTGGAATTATTTTGATATTAGTATATATCATATTGCTTATACCGTACTATTTGCAACAGTTTCGAGGTGTCAAAAAAATTCTAAAAAATTAACTATTAGAGTTTTGAGAAGAAACACTAATAAGGGGAATTTTGCACGATGACACTTTAAACTTCAAGGGTGTTCTCTTCAGCTTATCTTCTTATGTTATTTAGTTATCTTCGAATCGAAAAGTCAAATATTTTGACTTTTGAAGTCCGTTCTTTTTTTTCTATCTTAAAGGTGTGTCCCAAAGATTTCACAAACAAGTCAAACGAAAGCAAACCGGACTTTCAAAACTATCTCGAAAAGCTCTCAAAGTTTAGCTTGTAAGCAAATAAGAAGATAAATAAATAAGATAAGCTGAAGAGAACAACACGAAGTCATTTGCTGGTAGACACCGATGAGTCACTTGATACACTCAGTGTCCTACAACAATTGATGAAATTTGGAGTGTCACATAGCTAATTTTACCAAATAATAAATATCCACTTAAAATTATAATATGATTTTAAACTGAAAAGAACAGTTTTCCTAGCTGGACGGTCGTGCCTAGACCTGGTAATGTACATGTGGGTATTTATGATGGTCGTATGCTACACCGTACCGTTGCCCCAGACAATAACAAAACTTAGCTTTCCAAGGACTTGGGGTCTCAATTAGTTTTCTCTCGAGGTCCATTGTTATGTCGACCAAGTTAAATGGAATCTAATGTTTCATGGTCCCTTCTGATTGAAATGGACTTGAGATCACTGTATTTGAAAGCAAGCAACTTTTGGGCGGATGTTCTAGCTGGCTAGAGGAAGAGGGGTCCGGCTTCTAGATATACATGTGCGAATATGTAATCGATGCAAGAGCTTATAAACATTTTCACACTGAAGCAAGTCAGCGCACCGCGCACATACTCCATATGATATACCGAACGATACAGTAGTGATTCTACGAACAATGCCAAACTTAGGCTCTCGATCGCTCTAGTTAATTTCAAGCCAGGCTAAAAGAGCAACATTATTGGGCATATTTCTGATTCCAACTAATCCGCAGAGAACGGCAGGGTACAAGTGAACAATTAAGAATGACTTTCATCGAGTTTTTTCTTCTTCTTCGGTTAAGCTGCCCACATCTACCTTCTCATTTCAATCCCCACTACAGCTATGCTACAGGAGAGAAGTGTCTTCTTGTCTGCTAATTATAACGACCTCGTGATTAATCATGTGGTGTGGGAGCACGGAGCTTTGTCTGATCAAGGCTCACGACAGAATATCTGGATCGATCGCCCGTCTCCATTCAGGTGCGCGCCTACCTTCCATCCGGTACCTTTTTTTTTTTTTTGAGAGAAGGCAGGAGAACTGCCGTCTATTAATTATTAAGGACGAAAAAGTTGGTGGGCGAGATAAGTCCTGCTAGGTTACAAGATAGTAAGGTACTAGTTAATTACAAAACGGGCCTCTGCAGCCACCCATAGGCGCAGGTTGTCCAACAGCAAGTTTAAGAAAACTGACAAGGGCCTCTCGCAAGAGCGGAAAACGCGGTTGTTACGCTCTAGCCAGATGTGCTAGAGAGTTTCTAGGATGACAAAGTTGGTCCCAGGAGCCACACTTAAGCTTGATCTCGACGCATCATGAATCCACCAGTCGTGAATGGAGTTATGGTGAGTCCAGCTGGCTAGGTTTAGGTTACGGAAGCCGAGCAGAGAAGCGAGACGCGTCTACACTTGCGCACTATACCTGCACTCGAGAAACAGATGTTGGGGTGTTTCCAGGTGGCAGCAACAAAGGACACAGGAGTAATTGTTCGGAAGCCCTCGACGGAGCAGAGCGTCGGCTGTCATGATGCGGCCGTGCAAGAACAGCCAAGCAAAGAACTTGCATTTAGAGGGTGCCCACTGGCGCCAAATGCGGGAACTAACTGGCGAAAGGGTTCTGCCGGCAAACTGCAGTTTGTAAGCGGACCTGACTGAGAAAAGACCATCTTGGAAGAAGCGCCAAGTTATCTGATCATCGTTTAGGACTAGAGTGACCTGAGAGAGGAGCTAGCAGATCTAGACCAGCTCAGGGACCAAGGCTGGGGCGAAGCGGTTACGAAGGTTAGGGGTGAAAACGGGTCGTATACGGTCAGATAGTAGGTGATCCCGTATCCTACCCTAATTATTTTTACTCGAATACGGATCGGATACGGATAGTTAAAAATTAGGTACGGATACGGATACGGGTAACAGGTATCTATAAACGGTAGAAAACGGATACCGGATAGTATACGAGCGGGCATAATACGGATATCAGGTACTTAGTCGGATACCACTTGCCAGGTCAAGCAGAAAATGTATGCTGACGTGATTCACACGGGTGCAAATTTTACACTCCAACAGTGTAATGAGCTTTGCAAATTTACAGGAACATGTTCTTACCGGTGGACATGGGCTTATGGTGCACGGCTATGATCCTGTTATCAAAGCTCTCGCTCAAGATCTTGATATCCACCTGAACCACAGGTATGCATCAACAATACCCGCATGGTTGATTAATTCACATGAATTCACTGATTAGCCACTCCTGATGTATAAGCCCGAATAGCTAGTTATTGTCTCTTCGTTTTTTGATGATCAGGGTGACCAAAATCATCCAGTGGTATAATAAAGTTATTGTATGTGTGGAAGACAGGACAAGCTTTCTTGCAGATGCTGCAATAATAACTGTCCCACTTGGTGTACTTAAGGCAAATATCATCAAGTTTGAACCTGAGCTCCCAGAATGGAAACTTTCAGCAATCTCTGATCTTGGTGTCGGCATTGAGAACAAGATAGCCCTCCGGTTCAACACTGTGTTTTGGCCCAATGTAGAAGTACTAGGCCGGTTAGGGTTGAGGGTTTTTTTTTTCCCTCCAATGGGCCAGCCTGTAAGCCTGTTGGGCTTGGCCGTTTGGGCCTTAGGCCATAATTTCGAACCGGGTACCCGATTTTTAAAATTATCTGGTACCCGATTCGACCGAATATCCGGTATTTACCGGCATCTGTTGTCCTCAGATGTCGACCGTATCCGAAACAAAAGTATCCGGGTAATTACACGTATCCGACCCAACAAAAAAAATACCCGTATCCGTATCCGAATTTTCAGGTAAAATTTTCACCGGATCCGGATACGGGTCGGGTACCCGACCCATTTTCACCCCTAACGAAGGTCAGAAATCCAGCAGTTTTCGTGGAGTGCTTCAGCGATCGAACGATTCTTTCTGTTGGAAACGGCGAAGAGCTGTGGTGCGGCGTCTTTTAGCAGGCAATCCCCCAGCCAGCGATCCTCCCAGAAGGATATGTTGTGCCCATTGCCAACCTTAAGCACGGTGGCGGCTTGGAAGAGTTGAACGTCTGTAGGGTCAGATATGACCCGGTGAAGAGAAGACAGACGCATGGGTGCGTTCTTGCTAAGCCAAAGCCATCGAACTCTCAAGGCACGGGCAAACTTGGCGAGGTTGAGGACACCAAGTCCGCCATTATTTGCGGGGGAGCACACAAGATCCCAGTTGACCCTGCATTGCCCGGAGGCCGCCTCTGCAGGACCTTTCCAAAGCCAAGCGCGACGAATCTTATCAATGCGTTTGAGCACAGAGGGCGGCAACTTGACAACAGAGAGGGTGTAAGTGGGAAGCGCCGAGAGGACAGCTTTGAGGAGGACGAGGCGACCTCCTTTAGACATGAGAGGGCCCTTCCAACCCGCGAGTCGACAAGAGATCTTATCGATTAGCGGTTGGAAGTGGACATGACGCAATTTCTTGATGGAGAGAGGTAGCCCAAGGTACTTTAGTGGGAAGGAAACTCGATGCACGGGCAGGCCGGTGAGGATGTCGTCAAGGTCAAGACCTTCGCATCTGATAGGAACCACCTGGCTCTTGGAAGGATTGGTGCGAAGGCCGGAGATCTCACCAAAGAGCTGGAGGATGCGAGCAAGAGCGGAGATATCTTCCTTAACCGGCGCAACAAAGATGGTAGCATCGTCCACGTACAAGGAAGTGCGAAGGTTGGATTGAACCCCCCGGAGGGGGGAGAGAATGCCTGCGTTGGCAGCAAGCTCTAGGAGTTTATGGATAGGCTCAATGGCGAGGTTGAACAGGAATGGGGAGAGTGAGTCTCCCTGGCGGAGCCCTCTGCGGTGCTGGACAGGCTCACCTAAGACGCCATTGAGGAGGACCCTTGAGGAGGTGGATGCAAGGGACATTGCAATCCAATCACGCCAACGTTCCCCAAAGCCTCTGGCACGAAGGTTATCAAGCAAGTAGGGCCAAAGGACCGAGTCGAAGGCTTTCTAGCTAGCTCAATTATATGACGCACTAGCTAGCTCACTGTCACTGGCATATATAGTGTATGCTCTCAATTATATTATATACTTGGTCTGCCTGATGGCGTTCCTTGCAAAAGTTAGATATTGCATGAAGTTTTTTTTTCAAACGCAAAGGGCGAAGTTCTGCCATTCCATTCAAAGAGAGATTAGTACAAAATACATATAGAGAGAGTGGAGCACAAAGAGAAAGAGGAGAGATCGAACATGGCCCGACCAAATGGTAGATCTCAACAGGGCATTACCAGGCAGCCCCCGACCAATCGAAGGACATAGTTTTAGTTACATCATTTACATCCCACAGTTTTGCTCAAAGAGATGGACCAAGATCGCAATTGCATTAGTGGTGCATTTCGCTCGCTTAATTTGGACGCATAGCGTCTTTTGGAGCAAAATGTTCAGATATGGATGCCCTAATTACAACATTTCTATAATTCATATCTTCGGCTTAGTGCACCCCTGATTTTTTAACTCGACAAAAGCTTGTGCTTTGCTACAGGTAATATCATTCTAATTTCACTACGCCATATTCGACATATCCTTATCTCTGCTTTCATTCTCGACTCTGTCATGCTTCCGCACTAAATTTTGTCTTGCTTTCACACACTCGGCTCCGCACCACAACTTATTTGTCCTTCCATACCCTCCAATTTGGTATATCTTGAATCGAATAAAAGCTTCACCAAATACATCACACTAAAATAGGAAAGCTAGATGATAAATTGATTTGGTATATCTTGAGCAGATCACAAACTTCCTAAAATACAATACACTAAAATAAAAAAAACAAAGAAAAAAAAGAAGGGTGTGGGGAACCGTTTCATGACATAAAATGTCAGGGTTCCAATCACTGCACAACTATTCCAGATTCAACTATGCACAGATACAATATTGTCCTACAATGTTAATTTGCATAACAAAAATATAATTATAGTGAAAGTAAGGCCCATGGTGGTCAAATTTTATAGACTGTCTTACAGACATTTTATTTACTTATATTACAAACAAAAGTTCTGCCCACTACCACAGACAGCCTGAGTGTAGGGATGACCTAGGCGTCACATCCTCCTTCCATATGATTCCTCTTTACAATCATCATCCACAAGATCATTTTTGCGAGATCCTAATCTAGGACTGCCTGTTGGAATGGCCAGGCCGCATGAAAGGCGGGTGAGCACGCAAATAATCGCAAGCCTTATGTAGGAAATGCTATTAACCGACATGAACGTTAAACTATTAAGGAGTGGGACTAGGTTTCACTCTAACTCCTACTGCCTACTTTATGTCAAGTATTGTGAGGATCATGTCTTAAGTTTTAAAATCATTCCACCTATTTCTTTTTCTTCTAGAAGTCTATTTAAATTAAGGTTGGTTTAATTATCTAATTAGTCACTAAATTATTACCCTTATGCTCATAACTTATGTCTAATCAGGCGTACCCTTAACCCAATAGTAGCAGGAAATGTAAATCACAACAAAAAAGTAACGCTATGTATCAGATTTAGGAAAAATGATCTGGAAAAGAAAAATAGAAAGCCTTTTTCTTGCTTCACGCGACATGAATGTAAATAACTGTGGTAAGAAGGAAATCTACTTAAGCCCCAATATTTAGGATCACCCATTAACACAACTTTGTATCCTAGAAGCATGATTTGTCTGTTTTAGTTCTGTAGAATCTGTCCAGCTTTACCCAGACGATGCCATGACTTAGCTATGGTCAAAACACCAGGGACATGACATTGCTCCATCACACTTAGTTTCCGCCCGGTAGATGCGAGATCCCTTCATCACTACGAAGCTTGCTCATTCGACCAAGCCACTACAGTAATCCGACCTATAAACATCGGCCAAATATATTTACGTCGGCTTAAAAAATACTGACGTAAACCCGGCGTTATTTACGTCGGCAATGTCAAACCGACGTAAAAATCTGTATTTACATCGGCCAAGCCGACGAAAACAGCGGTTTATCCCAACCCACAAAATTAAAAAACAGACAGGCCCATTTATGTCAGCCAGGCTGATGTAAATATGCCACGTGTCCTATTTACGTCGGCCAGGCCAACGTAAATAAAGGCTTCACGCACCCAGGAAATTAAAAAATAGGGGAGGCTTATTTACGTCGGCCGGGCTGACGTAAATACACCACGTGGCGGCATATTAACGTCGGCCTGGCTGACGTAAATAAAGGCTATCACGCGCCTACCAAATTCAAAATCGAGAAGACCTATTTACGTTGGCTATTTACGTCGCTCAGTTTACATCGGCCTATTTACGTCAGTTTTTGCCTTATTTACGTTGGCTTCTGGCTGACGTAAATAAGTCGGATTCCTGTAGTAAGCATACTGGCCATAGTGCCCTAAAGGGAATCCACTATTTGTTCCAACTAACGATAGCCTAGCAGGGGCTGTTCAACTACTGCACTCCACCACTCCTACGGAAACCTTGTAATAACGGTACAGGGCACATCCAAGTCCGATTTCTCGGTCGTATGGATAGGCTCAATTGTGTTACATTACTTTGGCAAAAGAGTAGTATCCTTACACGCATCGGACAGGAACATCACAACAAAAGCCCCATCTCACAATATCATTCCTCACATGGAAACTCATAATAGCTAGTCACATTCTAGAACCTTCTTCCTCCTCTGCCCTTAATAAGAGATAACACTTCATAACCCAGTCACATGCCAGTTATAACCACCATCCACAATCGATCATTAATAACATGCATGAATAACGTGATCGGGAATCCCCTACCAGCCTTTTATTAATTACTTTTATCATTCGTTATTATTTCATATGCAATTATCAATTTAACTCTTCTAAACATTCTTTCCTAACTCAGTGGTTTTAAATGATATGATAATATAGTTTATGTGCTTGTCAAGATGAATATGGCCTACAAGTAAATTAATAAAGCATTCTACCTTCCTAGATAGGGTATTACCATTGCCAATCAATTTTTATTAGGGTTGTTAATTCGGATAATTCATATACAAAATAAATATAGAATGCACCCAATGCATACTTAATAATAGACATGGTTCCCCTAGGTGGCGCTTAGGTGCTAGGTGGTAGCCTCCCGTCCTGCTTAGGGCTTAGGCGGTGACCTAGGCGGCCAGCTCGCCTAGGTGGTCCTAGATAGCGACTAGGTGGTTCAAGGCGACCCTAGGGGGCGTCTATATGATGATTAGGCGGTTTTAAATGGCGATTAATGACTGTGACATGATTATGTAGATGATTTTTCTTTGAAAAAATATAATTTAATCTCTGTTAATCTTAAATATGGCATATAGATGAATTTCTATATTATAAAATATCAATACATATATTCGAATAGTCACAATTATTATCTAAACCACTGTAAGCCTACAAATCAGTTTGGCCACCTAGGCAGCGCCTACTGCCCTGCCTAGGTCGCCTATGAGCTAGGCAGCCCCCCTCCGCCCGCCTAGCGTCTAGTGTCTTGGATCTCCTTGATAATAGATGGGATTGATCTATATGACCAAAGAGCACAAGACTTGCCTTTCGATTAGGATTTTTCAAATGTTCTCATGGCGTTGATCCTTTCTTGGTCATCCCGCCTTCTTAATTCTCGGGATGATTTGTCCAACTCCTTCTTCTATCCCGCTTGCTTTCCTCGACGATCCTTCTTTCTTGACTTCTATTTCAAATTATGCAAAAACTCAAATATAAATCAATATGTTCTTTTTATGCAATAAGAATATTAACCGTTATATATATTCATCCCTTTTTATTTGATAAAAATATAATTTTTATAAACAATTAGCAACTTTTGTACTTTAGGAAAATACCAAGTTATGCACATATATTCTATTAATTTCTATACATCAAATTTTATTGAAAAAGGTGAAATATTAATGTGCTGATATATTTAAATAAAACATATAAATCTTAGGTAAAATATATGGTTTTCTAGACTTTGGATATTTCATTTAATTAATTTCTTTTATCATAAGTTTTATATCAAAAAATATTCAATGTATCTACATGCTTAATTTGAATATAGTTTATAAATAGATATACACCTATGATTTTTAGTGACTTGGTAATGCATTGTATAAATTTTATATGCTTCTAGAAATATCCTATAATTTATTCCTGAGATTTTATATCTCAAATACTTCATTTTCAATTAATCCTTTATTTGTTTTTAAATGTCCTAGTTGGTTTAATTCTTAGTTTGCACAATTTGTTGTTGTTTCATGCAACTAAAATTCACAGTTAAGTGTATTTTATCATTGTAAACATTTTTCAATTTAGGTACTGTTCATAAAACGGGAGAAAAAAATAGCTGAACCAGCCTTAAATAGTAAAAACGGGGAAAATCGGCGCCTGGTTCACTGCTCTTCTTCCTCTTCCTTCGTTCTCCTTCTCTAGCGAACTTTTGGCAATGGATAGCGGCCACTGTGGTGCTCCACTAGGGTTGTTCGTGGGCTCTACTAGTTTTTGGGAGCAAAAAGCAGGACGTGTCTCTCTTATCTATGATTGAAGGCCTATGGTTTGGCCGGCAGCAAGTTCGAAGCGGAGCTAGGAGGTGGTGCAACCTGGATCCGGCGATGCTTGGTTGGTCTCGGCTAAGGGAAGACATTTCAGTGGTCTCAGGATTGTGAGGAACCTATCAGTGGACATGTCATGGCTCGGTTTGGACGGTGGCGTTAGCAATTACTCGTTAGAGCTATAGGGCAGCAGAAAAGAGGGTCTCATGCTCCGGTGAGTTTGAGGCCTAATTGACGGGTCACCGAGCATCTAGGGACATGAGGAGCATGTTGGTGCCACTGGTTTGGCAAGGGCGTGCTTGTAGCGAGCTATACATGCGGCCAAGGACTGGCGGAGCTTCGATGGTCTAGGGCATGGACGCGTGGGTGCACAAGCATCTTGGGTGCATTAGAAAGCTACTAGTGACGTTGATTTTGGTTAGAACGGTCTATGGTGTGCTGGCGATGTGAGCTATGGAGCTCTAGGCAGCAGCTTTAATGGCAGCGGTGGCCTGAGATGAAATTGGCCGGCACATCGCTTGGAGAACATGCACGGAGGCTCTAGGAAACTTGTGGGTGTATGCACTTAGATCAATTCGGGACACACGCGCACAATTACAAAGATTGGCGTGGTAGCAAAAATTGGGAAAAATAGGAATTAGGGCTCACCTCTGGCCACGGCGACGGCTCGGTGTGGATCCCTAGACGCAGGCGATGCTCTAGGCAGGGAGAGATTGAGGGAGAGATGAAGGAAATTGGTTGTGTGGGTTTCACCGTGGAAGGCGTCGCTATGGGTTGAATTGGGAGCGGTGGCAACGGCGGCTGGACGTGTACGGCTGTGGGGTCAACTCGGGATAGAGCCGAGGCCACGCAGTAGCTTCACGCGGGGATGCGTGGCGCACGAGCGCGAGAGCTGGAGCGAGCTAGGCTCAGTCCACGTCGACGTCGAAGGCGTATTCCAAAAAGAGCAAGCGTACTTTGCAATTTAGGAAATATTGCCAAAATGGGGAGATTCTAAAACGGGTAATTCCAAAATTAAAAGAGAAGTCTAATTTTCCTATTGATTAGAAAATAGAATTAATGGCTAGCAAATAATTCGTAGCTCTAACAAATAAAATAAAAATATCCCTACGTTCATAAAATTATAAGGATCTCCAATATATAATTTTTTTGGAATTTTATAAATATTTATTTTATGTAATTTTTAAATCATGTCTTTAATTCTTTTATTAGTTATAAATAATCTAATTTTCAGAAAATAAAATATACTTGAGTTCAGAAAAATATTAATATTCCATTTATGTTATTTGTTTTATGTTTGAAAAATATTTATTTTATACATTTTAATATCCTTTAATGCCCTTTATTGATTATAAATTCTAAACTTACCAAAAAATATAATAAAAATAAATTTGGGTTCACAAAATTATAGGTATTCCATTTATGTAACTTAATTAATATTTTGACAATATTTCATTTTCTATGAATTATCAATTATCCTTAATTGTCCTAAATCTTGATGTATTAATTTGTTAAGGCTTTAGAAAAAATATGGGAAAAATCTCTGCGGACATAAAACATGCATAGGTTTTGTTTATATGGCTTAATTTTGTTTTTACCCTATATTTATAGTGCTCCTTTTTTAGTCCTTTTTAAATATAATTTGCATATAACTTCTAGGTATGTTTCTAAGGGATTTAAAAATAGAGGAAGGTTATTTTTCCTAATTCTAATTTTATTTTCCTTTGACTAAATGATATAGGCATGAGGTTTACTGCCATATGCTTTTATGGTGTCTAACAGCCTAAAAGCTTAGGGGTGTATATTATTGTCATTATTACCTAAAAATTAAAGGACAATATGAAATTTACATTTTGCAAGCAGTGAAATATTATTAGGGTGCAATGTTGCCCATAAGATTAATAATTAACCTAGCAATTAACCAAAAAAATGTATACCAGAATAGTGTGCACTCATAACTAATGTCAGTGAGCAAGGGTCCAATCTATAATGGATCTATAATGCTAGATCCACAATGGTTTGCATATATTAAGTAGTTCAAGCCTCGATGGAAGAAAGCACATATCCTTCCATCCTACATGAGATAAGGCACAGAGTAAATTTTGGGCAAGCAACACATTTCATCTGATGTTTTTCTACTCAGAAATTTGATCTGGTCTTCACTGGATGAAAACAAATGGAAAATTTCAAGAGTCAACAAAAAGAAAACATAAGGAGCGCATTGAGGATGACAAAAACCTATGTTGGCCTACAACTACATGATCAGTAACAGCTAACAGCTACGACGCAGACATCAGTGGCTAAAAATATCCGATATACGAACACAGTAAATTTGACACTCTCATGTGGCAGGAGGCGGCGCCGATTGGCGGCAGCATCGCTGGACTAGAGATAGAGGGGTGCAGAGGTGGCTGACAGCGTCATCGTTTGGCCGAGGTGTGTGGGAGGCAAGAGCAACTGGCGGTGCCATTGTGGGTTAGAGAGGCCGGGAGGCCAGTTGGGGGCATCGTAGCGCTAGGGAGGCCATGGTAGTTTCCAATATTTTGAGGGCCCATGGTTAGGAGGCTGGTCGGCGCCTGGGAGGCGACTGTAGGCTAGGCTGAAGAGGCAGTAGAGAAACAGGTCTGGGACTCTGGGTGGGGCAGGGAGGGGAAGGGATAGCCTAGGGCAGCGGCATGGAGAAGTAGGAAATGCCTAAATGAATGACGAGCAGCAGGGGATGAGGGGAAGTGGGGCGTCCGAGTTCCACCATGAACTGTGGGTGGGCAGCTGGTACCACCTGTTTGTAGTAACACAATAAGAAACATGTTACAAGTTTGTATTACAAAATATCTGATTTGTAGAAGTGATCAGCTGGGTGCAAAGGAAAAAGGATCAACTGCAGCAAATGGCTTAGCAATGGAGAAAAGTGAGATCCTGAGCAATAGGATAACATTAAAGAAGAATCTACACAGTAAGCCTTATGTCTTTCTAACTATGCTTCTAATCCATATTAATCTGGCAAATAATTCATACAGCTTCTTGGAAAATATGTCTTTTTAATTTATAGAGATCAACTTTAGTACTTAAGGATTGGATTCATGGGAACACTAAAAAACACGGTCGTTACCTTAATAGGCTTTTAAAGAGTTTCTAATATTTTGGGCGTGCAATTTGTTTTTTTGTTCGCAAAAAATTTTTATGCTTAAAATTTAGGGATGTTATGGATCTACACCCTTAAATAGAATCTCGACCCATGATTCACCCAAATTCTAAAATAATGAATGCAAATTAATCACACTACAAATTTAGTTTTGTTACCGAGTTGCCTAATCCGATGTTATGCTTTCCTTTCATTCCCGTAAAACCTATTATTTTGGCTTTAAACTACATATTGATTCAAGTTCTGGGTTTATCTCTATCAGCGTCTGCATTGATCCCTATGTCTTGGTCGTCAACACGATCACTTCTACCTTTAGCAACATACTGATTAGGACTATCTTCTGATCCAATCGGTTCTTTTTCGGCATTGGGTTTCTGCTCCTGTTAATAAGATCTTGGCTCGGATGATTCTGCTAGCACTTCTAATGTTTGACCTGATTATTGACGGTTAGCTTGAGCCTTAGCTTCCTCTGCTGAAAGATTCTCTAAGGACAACCATAACGGACTAGTAATGGTTCCCATTATAGATATAGCACATAACTCTAAGGGCTTGCACATCAAGAATCTTCTCAAACAGTTCCACTAGCTTCTTAGTCCTCGTGGACTTTGACCTTGGAGGCTGTGTCGATGTTGTCGGCTTTGTCCTCGGGACATGTGACCTTGAGCTTTCTGGGAACTCTTTTTCCTTTTATTTCACTTTTTCTTTGCCTCTTTCGATGCATTCATTCTTTCTTCCACGAGCAAGACTTTATTAATTAGGGTCCTCATGTCTAGAAAATCAAATCATACCAACTTCAACTGTAGGGCCTCATGTAACCCTTCAAGAAATTTCTCTATCTTCTTAGCCTAAGTGTTTATGTCCTCTAGAGCATACCGAGATAGGCAATTAAGGGCCTGTTTGGCAATGTAGTATTTTCATAGTTTCGAGGTAAAACCATGGTTTTTAAAAATACCATGGTTTAGAAAACTTTAGGGTGTTTCGATACAAAACTTAAGTTCAGTTTCATAACTCTGTTTTGATTAAAACCATGGTATTTTTGGAGTTTTTGAAACTCCACTCCATTCCACAATTTTGCTGGCTGGCTTTGACTGTTGCGGCCGCTCCACTACCCTTTTTCCCGTGACATTTTTCCCGTGCGCTCATTTCCTCTGGTGCTCCACACCTCCACCCCTGTTCTCTTGTCTTCCCCGCCTCACCAGAGACGCCGCCACCAAATCTTCCCCGCCGATGGCCTCGACGGAGAAAACTTCCGAGCACAACAAAGGTGTGTGAAAAAGTCTCTCCCTCACCGTCCTCCTCAGTGTTGTGAGTGCCATGGCCAAATCCACCTTATCCTCTCCTGCTTGGTCTTCGTTCTTCACATGCAAGATCTCGGCAGCTGACGCGCATGCTGCTCCCAAATTCTCTGCTTGGTCTTCGATATTCGGCGCTGTTCTTCTCGGCAGCAACGCGGCCGCGCAGCTCCTAGCCCAAGGTACTCACCCTCAAACGGGGTGCTAGCTGTGGGCTCCTTGATGCTGCCACGGCCGCCGCCACGGTTCTGGTTTCGCACGCAAAGATAGGCCAAGATGCCAGATGAATATCCTAGCCGCTGTCCCTAATCGAAATATCCCAGCCGCTATCCCTAATCCAACCCTAATCAATTCACTCCAAGGTCCTTGTTTCTGACCCTAGGATTTCTTGTTGGTACTCTCAAATTAGTGCTTGTCTTGGTACTTGATTCCAGCAGGAACAACACTTGCTGCTAGTGCTAGTGCTAGTGCTCTGCTTGGTGCTTGATTCCAGCAAGAATAGCTCGGCTTGGTGCTTGATTCTAGCAGGAATAGCTCGGTTTGGTGCTTAGTTCTAGCCATGGCTTGGTGCTTGATTCCAGCAGGCATAGCTCGGTTTGGTGCTTAGTTCTAGCCATGGCTTCTTGTTGAATGTTGTCACATTTTGTATATGTTGTTGATTTATAGGAAAAAGGGATAGAGCAACATGGAATGAGGCACAAACTGGGTTTTTTTGTGGCTATGATGAAAGAGTACAACTCATCAAGATACCGTGCCCAAAACGGTTGGACCAAAGAAGCATGGAATAGCATGACAAAGCGATTCAATGATAAATTTCCATCATTGAATTTTATGGTCTCACAACTGAAGGACAGAGAACAAAGGTTGAAAAAGGATCACAATGCATGATCGTAGTATTTTGGATGGCTCTATGATACTTGAATTAGTAGGATGTTGCTGGTTTATTTTTAGTTGTTGCAGAACTTTGTGCTTCCATTGTCAATTCGCTCTCACGTAGTTGTCTATCTTGTTGTTGTTCTTATCCTGTTTTGTGTGCAACGACTGCCTTTGGTGCGGATCTGAGAATTCCAAAACTCTTTCTGCCTTTCATGGGAACTGACAGTATTTAGTACTAATATTGCGTTTTGGGTGGGTTAGTTAATGAATTAGGTGAACCAGTTGATAAACTCAATTGAATATTCAGTTTTGAAGCACTAGCAGATTGCACATGATACTTGAATTAGGGACTAATCTGGCACCCTCTTTATTTATAATTGCACCCTCTATACATATATGAGTCATTCTACATTTCCTCTCCTTTGTGCACGAGCAACATAATCAGCCCACATAGCCTCTGCTATTTGGTTCCTTCTCATATTTCCTGCACGCCGCCGATCATTCATTGACAAAACATCATTACTGTAGTTCATATCTCCGTCTGGAACATCTACTATATCTGATGGATTGATGTCCATAGAATTATTATCAACCCAATGCTCAGATCCATTGTTACGACGGATGAAATTGTGCAGAACACAACAAGCAAGCACAATATCTCTCTGCGCGTCAATGGGGTGGTAAGGTGCACATTTAAGAATAGGAAAGCGCATTTTCAGAACACCGATAATGCGTTCAATATGGTTGCGGAGTTGTGCATGCCTTAGGTTGAATAATTCTTTAGCATCTCTTGGTCTTTGATTAGACCTACCTTGCTCTTGCAAATGGTAGCGAACATTGCGATAGGGAGCAATGAAGTTTGGAGTGTTTGCGTACCCAGCATCTACTAGGTAAAATTTTCCTTCAGGAACATAAAAAACATGCGCAATGGCATCCTGTAAAACTCTAGCATCTGAGGCCGAGCCTTCCCATCCTACACTTGCATGCACAAATTGACAGTTAAAATCGTAGGCAACCATCACATTTTGTGATATTGTGCCTTTTCTGTTGCGATATGGATCTTGCAAACTAGGCGAAATAGTCATAGGTACATGAGTTCCGTCAATTGCCCCGATACAATCCTACAACACAAATATTGCTTTCATATTATTAACACCAATTTCAATTTTGCAAGTCAAAATAATAATTCAAACTGATAATGAAACAAGAGCAATTACCTTGAAGTATGGCATAAACTTGGTGTTGGTAGATATCTTCAAAGGAATGTTAATTGAAGGTAGTTGTATCATGCTTGTTGATAATGAAACAATAGCTTGTAGAACAATATTGAAATGTCGACTTATTGTCTCTCCACTATGTTGAAATACTTCTTGCAGTGTACGATTACTTGCATTTTTTTAAATGCAATAAAGAAATATAGCCACTTGTTCTTCCACTAAAACATCTCTACTATTTGTAAGAAGATTGTTTTCACGCAGCATATCTACAAGCTTGCAAAATATTTCCTTCTCCATACGAAAATCACGTCTACATCGTACCTCATGGCCTTGGAGAACTTCCTTCACGTACATCTCTCCGGTACGAATCGAAGTATGCACGAGTGTGCGCTCATGAGGAGTTCTTGTACTCAAATATTGCCTGACTATTTCTAATTCTTCATCATCCCTTCGCTTTCGCATGAAAAAATTTCTCCACATCTTGCTATGAGATAGTTTACTATGAGCAGCACGGGTGCTTGAAAAGGATTGCAAGGATGGCTTACTTATAGCCTGAGAAATTTTTGCATTAAAGGATTGCACGGATGGCTTTGTAGCCTGAAATTTTTGCATTAAAACAGTAACGCATGAAAACCATGCAAGTCGTGTACTACGATCATGCTGCCAAAGGCTCCAATTCCCTGTTTTTAGTCAAAGTCTAGCTTGCACAAAACCATGCTTCCAAACAGGTTATAGTTCCAAGACAAACTGAGTTTTAGGTGGAGTTATTGAAACCATGGTTTTTTATGCACCCATTTGTAAAACCATGGTATTATAAAACCATGGTTTTTGAAAACCATGCTGCCAAACAGGGCCTAAACCTATTCAGATACTCCAGTATAGTTCCTTATCCCTATCCGAGGCTTCCAAACTCTCTTCTCTTTCGACTTTTAATTGCATCTAGGATATGATTAGCCCTAAATTCTATTTTGAATTCCCCCACATAATATTTTCTCTGTCGGGCCTCATATTCTCATAGGAACACCACCAAGCAGTAGTCGGTCTTGCCAACTGATGTGAAGCATAGAGCACTTTCCCTCGATCACTGCATTGAATTGTGATAAATTTCCTCTCAATATCACAAATCCAATCATCTGCCTCGAGGGGATCTT
Organism: Olyra latifolia; assembly: GCA_036346145.1. Classification (NCBI taxonomy): domain Eukaryota; kingdom Viridiplantae; phylum Streptophyta; class Magnoliopsida; order Poales; family Poaceae; genus Olyra; species Olyra latifolia. The sequence continues at coordinate 11,563,582 of CM070526.1, forward strand.
CAGCACTTGAAAATGTTCGTGGTTGGGTCTTGTAGAAGTTTGACCATTTACTCCCTATTCCAGTCGCACTATCATCCCCTCTACGTGTAGATGGCAATTTGGCTACAATCTCTGCCAGCAAGGAAATAGGACAAAGGAGAGAGGAGGAAGAAGACATAAGTGTAGAATGGTGCCAATTTTATTGTAGAGACATATAGCTAACTTTTGCAAATTGTAGTGCCATCCCTATAATATTGCATTTTGTAATGGCAAATACATGAATATGTAAATTTGTAGCAGCATCTATCTAATTAATTTAAAATAGAAAGTACCATTTATGATGTTTAGACCGTTGGATTGACGGATTGATGTTCAAGATGAATTACGTACCATCAATCGACCACCACTCACTGCTACATTTTTTTAAAATAGTAGAAGTTAAGCAATAATAAACACATTGAGGTTACCAACTCGTCACACATGGCTCCACCACTGAGCATAATGCACACGGATTCATCAAAGTTTGGCCTTGGTTGTTTTCTTTTATTTTAAGAAGACCTTGTGCCAATTTTTTCTGTAGGACTTGTAGTCCATATAAGATCATAAACATAGGAAAAATAAAAAGAAATAAAATTTGGAATAAAAAAGTAGAAAAAGAGTCCATATGGACCATATTAATTACTACAAGAATAGAAAAGAGTTCACGTCAATTATATATAAAAAATAATATTCAGAAAAATAATAAAGAGTCCAATCACCATCGTCCACGTGCCTAAACTGAGCCCGACCAACTCACATGAACTCTTGATCAATTGGACCATGGATCATCCATCCACGTCCTCAATCTCCTTCGTCGACATCGATCTACTTCGTTCACTTGCGCACATGAGACAGCCAAACCATTTTTTGGAAACAAGTATATCTCTACATGATCCACATTACTCCATAAACATCTAAACTACCTCAAGACAACATGAAATCAAACATTTTCTCAAAGTAATTCAAAGCGATTAAGCATCTCTTCGCAATTAAGCATTTGCATTAGCATATTCAAGACAAAAGAGCATAAAATATTTTTAATAAATTCATATGTTGTCCAAATGGAAAACTTCTCGAAAAAAATGTGTCTTAAAATCTCTACAACTTTTATGTAGAATACTTTTTTCATTCAAGCCCGAAAAGATTCTCAAAAGTACATAATCCAATGTACTTGTCCCAATACAATGGGACGACAGATAATCTACCTCAACCCGGATGATCCGATTCACCAAAACAGTTCCCTAGAATGTTTATGTAAATATTAGGACAACACGTTGGACAATGAGCCGTACAATCGTGCCACCGGACAAGGCGGCTCAACTCGGATGGTCCGATTCGCTGAGACAAGTTACAGTCTAGGACGTTTCTGTAAAAATTAGGACAACGTGACAGATAGTGAGCCGGACTGTCCGGCTGATTGTATGGTTTTTAAGACTCTTTTTGACCATTTGTTAGTAACAAACTTAACCACAAACTCAAAAACTAAGGCCAATGTCGACAAATACTCATTACATGGTCTCAGGTAGATGGAGAGAAATAGGGCATCTCTTTCTTTATTGTGTAAAAGCCAAAAAGGCTAAAATTAGACCCTTCTAAACAGAACCGAGTTCCTTCTCTGCTTCATGTTGTGCGCTATCCTAGAGCAAGCATCTGGGGTACTTCCGTACTTTTTTTAAAGGTAACATACCAGTTTCATTAAGTAGATAGACCAATAAAATTGTTGTCCACCAATTCTAATACATCATTTGGAAAGCCCTCAAACCAGACAAGACGGTTAGCGCCATGCCGCCATGAATACTAAACACTAGGGATGAAACGGATCCGATACGGATCCGAAATCACTCATGTTGTATTTATATTGTATTTGTATCTATATTGTTTTTCGGATACGGATTCGGACACGGATAATACTGGATCCAAATACGGATACGAAAAATATCGGTTACGAATATGAATCGAATATGGATACTCCCTTCTCGGATAATACATGATAACACATGGTAGAGAAATAAGCATAAAAAATACATATGGTTGTCACTTTTTATGCGTTAACTTTGTGGGCTCATAGTCATGGTGATATATGAGTATTTGAGTATAACTGCCTTACTAAGAAAAAGATACTGACAGGTGGAGAAGTATAATGGAGATGATTTATAGATAGATATTCACTATACGGATAATATCCATCAGATATTATCCAAAAAAGCTCGGATATTATTCATCGGATATTATTTGTATCCGTACTATATTCGCCTAAAAACATTCGGATATCCACAACATTATCCAAATCATTATCTGGGTTGGTTCGGACGGTCGGACGGTCGGAAATTATCCATACCATTTTCATCGCTGCTAAACACAGCACTACTATGAGCTGATTGCATCCCATGTCCCGAGCAATTTCAAAGCTTGCATACAAGCATATATAGGAATACGCTTGGAGAGCAGCGTGTGTACATACAACAGTCTTCCGGCGGCCATCATCTTCACCCGACCATTTTTGTCCCTTGCAACAGCGCCCCATCCTCATGTTTGGCAAGTTTACTGAAGAAAAAACAATCAGCGTTAAATTTCAAGGTTTCACGAACAGGTGGGGACCAAGTACTAATCATATTTGGGTCGTTTTTGGTTTTGTTCTTAATCCTAGTGGCCTCATATTCATTGACCAAATAATCTATCCTGAAAAGTAAATCTGCAAGAGAAATAGTTCCTTCTTTTATATTCGCCTTGTTTCTAGCATACCACCAAAGCCATAATCCATAAATAGATCGAGAATTCATAATAGCAAATTCCCTCAGCCACAGCCGGCCTGTGCTGATCACACAACGGGAGCGTGGGCCGCACCGGGCTCCAACTGTGCCAAGCCATTCCCAATTTTTTTTTTTTTTGAGAACTTGAACGGGCTGTCCGCCTCTCTTCCCACCCCGTAAGAATACTAGTCCAGCCTGCCTCCCTAATGGGCCACATCACTCCGTACCATGCCCTTGATGGCCCAGTTGGGCCGTCGCGCCGGCCCGCTCTATATATATTTACTGGTATGGTCGATGTCTGGTGGACTGGTGGATGATGATCCAAATTAACGGCCACTCAACTACGCTTCTCGTTAGTCATCCCTAATAAACACCGGTAGTTGGTACAAACGCTACACTCGCAGCGTCTCTTGCTTCCGGCTTTGGCTTTCTTGCCGTGAGTTAGTAACCTAACAATAGATTTTTGGTCATGCGAAAAGCACTTGTACCCTAAGCTAGCCAGAATTGGAGGGCTCGGTGTACGGAACCTGTATGGCTACTTACTTGTCCTTCTTCTTGATGACTACGGTGTAAACTATTTTCCAATCATTTAAAACGCTAGCTAGGTCTCTTCTTGACCCTGTATTCCTAAAAAAAAACATATGCGCGAAAGATATGGTGGAAAACGAAGAGCGCTACAAAAATAAGTCAGATTAGGGATTTAAATTTCGACGAAATCACGAATTTCGCCTATTTTGGCCTAGGACGAAAAAACCTATTTCGGTCAAATATTTTCGGCTTTGATGTTTTTTGATCAAATATTCAAAATTTATTCAAATTCGACCCTTTTTGCCCCGCGCGCTTGATGTTTTCATCCGAAATTTTATTCAAAATTTCTGAATTTCGTAGAATCAGAATTTTTCGTCAGGGGATGAATTTTTTGCTCCACCGAAAGATTAATCCTTAATAGAATACAAAAGGAAAGAGAAAGAAAATTAAACAATATGCACTCGCGAGCAAAGTACTACGCAACCAGCAAGAGCCGATCCATCTATACTGCTTTACGTTCTTCTACTATATACAACTTACACCTATGCTCTCATAAAAAAGAGGAAGACGAGCAGCAAACTGAATAAAAGGAGAAGCGTGCACACAGAACTCTTCGAGTTCTTGCTCTCCCCGGTGTGCATGGCGGTCAGAAGCTAGATGTTCTTCGTAGGCCTGAGCGCGATGACGAGCCCCGGGAAGACGTCGTCGGGGTCGTGTATGTGCGGGTTCCTCTCCACGATGAACGGGTCCCCGCACTTGTCGCTGATCGTGTGCAGCGTCTCGCCTTCCCCGACCACGTATACCTCCTCGCACGGCCGCGCCGCCGCGCCGCCAAGCCGGGGGCCCCTGAACTCCGCGGCGCCCTCGTCGCCCACGGTCTCCGCGCGGAGCGCGCCCAGCAGCACGAGCGCGACGAGCGCCACCGCGCACCACCACGACGCCGCGTCCGCGGCAGACACGGCCGCCGCGCACAGCTCCGCGCGCCTGAGGCTCGCCGCGGGCGCGGCCATGCGGGCGCGCACCACGGGCTCCGAGTATGTGTCCGGCCGTTTGGCCGATTTTTTTTTTTTTTGGCGTTCTCAGCGGGAGTTGCGTCTTGCGTGGTTTGTATGGAGTTTATATAAGTGGAGTGGCACGGACGCGCTGGTTTGGCTCCGCGGACTTCTGTGACGGTTTGTTGAACGAGCGAGCGGACGTGAGTGTTTACCAGTGGCAGTATGGTGCTAAATATTAACAGAATTGCTAATTCTCATGCGACTGAAATTTTCTTAACTATCAGTCAATATAAAATTACACTCTAGTAAGACTAAAATTGCACAACTTACAAAAGTGCAATTTTAGTATCAAAATTGCTACTTATCAATCATCAGTTTTATTCGTTGATTTACGCTTTGTTGATGTATAAATCATTTAATACACGCGCTTACATGCTTTTATTTTCCTATGTTTCAAACCATCATGTTTGTTTCAGTCAATCTAAAATTGTACATTAGTAAAACTAAATTTACACTTATTTAAAATGTGCAATTTTAGTATAATTATAGTGCAATTTTATTAATAATCGACTGATACTTATTTTATTATCAGGCAACTTGCTCTTAATCACTCCCAAATATTAAGTGACCAGTGTTATCCGGCATAGGTCGAAAGTTCTTTAAAAGCATCTCTAACAATGAGCTATAAAACTTAAACTCTATACTTAAATATAGAGACTCTCTAAAACTTTTTTGATCTACAAATATATAATGACTCTAACAATAAGCCCTAGACACCGCCTAATTAACCTACCTATGTTGTTCATTGGCTCCATATGAGCACATCATAGGAAAATTGCTTCGTGCGGACTCGTGAATCCATGACAGACTCGTACGTGCAAAGCCGGTGGCTGCGTTTCTTGCCGCGTATACACGACAGCGGCGTTGCATGCATTTTATAGCACCATTGCTTGGCTTGGTACGTGCGTGTGTTTGGGTTTTTACGCGTGGTGGCTAGCAGATGAGGCGAGTGGTGAGCGTCGAGCAGGGCGCAATAGGACGTTGGCATCTTGCGGCGAGTACTAGAGGGGGAGGGTTAAAAAAACGAGGGTTTCCTTGATTTGCTTGCTACGCGTTGAGGGTGCCAAGAAAAGTTACGAGAAGAGCATGAAGAGTATTTAGGGCCGGAGACGGCGTACTCAAATATAGGTACTTTACCCAAGGGTCTAACCTATTTTAAATTTTTTTAAAAAATAGGAACTTTTGTTGGAGTTGGTTTTTTATGAAAATCCCTATAATTAAAAATAGGTATCCATATGGGACCTCTTGTTGAAGACGCTCTAGTAGATCAAAAGGAACAGTTACAGAGAGGCTCAGAGAGTTGGAGTAAGGTATCATACTATTTTGTCAGTTTCTTGTACACATAACTAAGGGTCCTCCTTCTTATATAGCCTAGTCTAGAGTTTTGGCAAATGGTCCACATGAGCCTTTCTCGTCGCAACCTCGTTTCTTAACACTCCTCTTAGGCCTTTGCCGCAAGATGCATATGTCTCAAAAATTCTATGAAAACCTAGTAGAAAAATATATTTAGAGAAAGAGCGCATAGCATATGCTTGCTGTGTTACACGAATTGCCTCATTAAAAAATCTTATGTGAGAAACTTCTATGAAAACTCACCAAGAAAAAAGAGTACACTTTATCCAAATTTCAAAACTAGTCTTCAAGATTAACATTGGGTACTCGAACTTCATGTTCAAAACTTATTTAGGAGTATGTGAAGATTCTCCTCCTGAAATCTACACTTCTCTAAGTCTTATCATCCCGATTCATTTAATGCACCTTTCAAAAGTAGATGCTGGGAGTGACCTAATAAATAAATCTGCAAAGTTCTCACATGACTTAGTGTGTAAGATCTTCATTTCATTTAATTTTGTTCATATTATGCATTTCATGAACATAGAAGAACCTAGGGTTAATGTGCTTAGTAAGATTGCTTTCCACATAGCCTATTTGAACTTGTACAACACAAGCTGTATTATCTTATAAATAATAGTGAGGGTTTGCTCAATGTTCAAGCCATATGACTTTTACATATGATGAACCATTCTTCGAAGCCATGCACATTCACGGGAGGCTTCAGACAATGCAATAATTTTCAAGTGGTTTGTTCATGTTGAGACAAGAGTCTGCTTAAACGACTTCGAAGAAATTGTTGTTCCACCACAAAGAAAATATACCCAGTTTGAGACTTGCCAATATGCGAGTTAGGCAAGTACCCTGTATCAGCATAGTTAACAAAATTCAAATCCTGATTTCTTTCTGAAACAAACTCAAATATTTTCTTCTTTGGAGGTAACGAAAGATGTCCTTGATCCCTTTCCAATGCGTCTTGGTGGGTTCGGCACTGTACCCCAGTACCTGGTTAGCAAGTTCATGGCGAACGCAATGTTCGGCCTGATGCTATTTGTGAGATACATGAGCACTCCAATTGCATTCAGATATAGAAATTCTAGTCACAAGACTTCCTTCCCCTCTTCTCTAGGCCTGTTTACTTACAATGACCTTTCGACCACGAGGGTTTCCTGCCCGTCGGTTCAAATGTGTCCCCGTTCTTTCTAAAAAATTGCCTCAGTTGGTTTTGTTTGGTTCAAATTAATTGTTCCTTTCGGACCCTAAATTGGTATCCACATTTATTCTCATTTCGCTGCTCTTCTTTAGTAAAAGCACGCCTCAATTCTTTCCTAAAAACAGGGCCTTATTTGGTCATGTTTAATTAAGATGAATTGTTGCTTGCATATGTACTTTCAGATTTAGCTAAACTCGGCCCATAGCCTCATGCAGACTAGTTTTAGATTTGTGAAAGCTAGACAAGGTAACTTGCCCATTTAAATTTACTGGAGTTGTTGAGATAGGTTTTCATCGTGGCATTGTCATAGTGATGATACCGTGGCAAGGATGGGTATGAAGGTGCAACTTGGAGCTTATTACTTTACTTCGCTACTCGCTAGTAATGAGGAGGATCGAGGGCACTAGATCTAGCGATGATTGAGTTGTATGGGTCAGTAATACTAATATATGAGGTTAACTTTTTAAAACTATGTCTTGGTAACGACTTATTATCTCTATTAATTTTATGATAGAAGAATATATTCATTTTTATCTGTAGTAACTATGCTAGTCAATAAAAGAGCCTCATGCTTTTGCTCGCCCCGGGTCCCTGAAAACTTTGGACCGGTCCTGATTTTCATATAGATGTCCAAATCCAGGTTTTCATAAAGATATGCTATCATAACATCCATTAGTTTCATTTAAAACTTCAAGTTGACTGCCATGAAGATCAAATGCCTAAAGGTAATTCCTCCCATTATCAGGGACCAGGTTTCCTCATAATCAACTCCTGGATGTTGAGTAAAACCGCATGCAAGCAGCTTTGCTTTGTACCTTACAATTTCATTGTTCTCATTTCTCTTTCAAGCAAAGACCCATCTGTGACCTACGAGGTGTATATGGGAAGGCGTGCGACATAGAGGACCAAACAATTCTCTTTTGTTCAAAGAGATTAATTATGTGAAAATTGCCTTCTTTCAATCTTCTCAATCTACCCCTTTCTTGCACTCTGTTAGAGATGTAGACTCGGGATGATGATCAATGATTAGAGAAATTTTCTTTGCAAAATAAATATCGATATTGGTTGTCGTTCTATTCATACATTCACCCGTTAATACAAAATTTATGATCATTTCATCATGGGATGCTTCATACATTTTTACTTGCTCTTTGTTGTTATTTTCCATCGCGAGAGTAAGTTCCTTTAGTTTTTCATCACCTATGTGTATGCATACATTTTCGCCAGCGGTTTCCTTTGATGAAAGGTTTAGACCTGGAATGACTTTCCTTTTCGGTTCCTTTCCGGTACCAGGTCTCGACAGACTCCACTTCTTATTTTGGGCCATTTTCATGATTGGCCGCGGTAAATCCTCTTGCACTCTTTTCCCCAAACGTCTCCGAGTACTTTGGGTTTAAGAAGCCAGAGTCCACACTCCATTAATCTGAGGCCTCTGAACGGGATTGGGTATACCTTCTAATTTTTTCGTTATTTCAACCCCATCTAGTGCTTTTCGAGTAGGTATATGTGACTTAACCACGCTCTTCAGAATACAAAAATGATTAGATTATTCATTTGCTAGATTATGAAAATCAATTATCTTCATGTCTTCTAGATTTGGTTCATTAGTGCGAGGGTCATGAGTATGGGTACCAGTGGAATGCCATATAATTTTCCAGCATCTCATTCAAAGGTTGATTTCCTCCCACTAATGACAGGAAATGTTCTTCGTGAAAAATGCAATCAGCGAATCGGGCTGTATGCAAGTCTCCAGTCATTGGTTTTAAATACCTGATTATGGATGCACTCTCATAATTGATGTATATTCCTAATTTTCGGAGAGGACCCATTGCAGTCCGCTGTGGAGGTGGTCTAGGTACATATACCATACATCTAAATTTTCTAAGGTGGGAATTTTTAGGATGACCCCTGCACTAGTTACATAGGTGAGTGGATGTTGTAGGTTGACGGTCGAAAATTGATGAGTGTTGCTGCGTGTAAGATTGCATGTCCTCAACATGTGTTAGGTAAGTTATAACTATGCAAAAGCGGCCGGATAATGTATCTAATTCTTTTAATCGATGCCTTTACTAATCCATTTTGTGTATGGACGTGTGGTACTGAGTGCTCAACTACAATACTCATTGCTGTACAATAATCATCAAATGTTTTAGAAGTAAATTCATAGGCATTGTCCATTCGGATAGATTTAACGCGATGATCAGGGAAAATATTATTAGTTCTAATGATTTGCGAGATCAACTTTGCAAAAGCATGGTTCCATGTAGACAGCAAGCATACATACGACCATTTCGAGGAAGCATCAATCAGTACCATAAAATACTAAAATGGCCTTGACAAGGGCTGAATTAGACCGCAAATGTCTCTCTGGATGCGTTTCAGGAATACCGGGATTTCATCCTTTACTTTTATAATAGATAGTCTAGTTATCAATTTCCCGGTGTCACATGCGGGGAACACAAAATCTTCATGATTTAGAAAATTTTTAAAATTAATGCCATGACCCTGCGATTTGTTCACTATATTTTTCGTCATTCTAAGATCAGGATGGCCTAATCTACATTGCCATAGGGAAAATAATTCAGAGTTTATAAAAACAGTCTTTATAGAAGTATACACTATAGGTGCATTAATTATTGTGTAGTAAAACTCAGTTTCAAATAAGGGGAATTTCTCTAATACCATTTTCTCACATTCGACGTATTTCACAATGCATAGTTATTGTTTACCGTTTTCTTTATTGGTTTCTACGTGAAAATCATTCGCGCAAATGTCTTTAAAACTTAGAAGAGTTCTAGAGGATTCTGGGTATAACAATGCTTCTTTAATTTCTAAAGTAGTATCCAATGGTAGTATAATTACAGCTCTTCCTAAGCCTATTATACACGAATCGCTGTCTGCAATCATAGTAATACTGCCAGTGTTCTTCGTGAACGACTGGAAATATTTTGTCTCTCAAAATGGTATTTACTGTGCCACTATCAACAATACATACATTCTCCATAAAGCGCTACACAATTTCTAGAAAGTACAATACAATTGCAATTAGAAAGTGGCAAATAATTCAAACATTTCTTAAAGTGCATAATAAATTATGAGAATTTAAAGTACTGCTCTTCTAGATCTTATAGATCATTATTTAATGTTTACGAAAAACACAATCCAAAGAAAATACAAAGAGTGCATTCGTGCACTCAAATGAAATCAGCAAATAAGATGTTGGTCTCTGCCTCTATGTCAAACATAGAGGTTTTCTTTTCTTTAGCTAGGATCTTCGTAGCCCCCGCAAGACCAAGGGGAGGGGAGGACGTTGCTGCTAGGATGTTCTCGTCCATGGCGTCTGCATTGTGATCATAGTAATACTACTAGTGTTCTTCGTGAACGACTGGAAATATTTTCTCTCTCAAAATGGTATTCGTTGTGCCACTATCAACAATACATACATCCTCCATAGAGTGCTACACAATTTCTAGAAAGTACAATACAATTGCAATTAGAAAGTGTCAAATAATTCAAACATTGCTTAAAGTGCATAATAAATTATGAGAATTTAAAGTACTGCTCTTCTAGATCTTACAGACCATTATTTAATGTTTACGAAAAATACAATCCAAAGAAAATACAAAGAGTGCATTCGTGCACTCAAACGAAATCAGCAAATAAGATGTTGGTCTCTGCCTCTATGTCAAACATAGAGGTTTTCTTTTCTTTTGCCAGGATCTTCGTAGCCCCCGCAAGACCAAGGGGAGGGGAGGACATTGCTGCTGGGATGTTCTCATCCGTGGCGAAGTGCGCTTCTGCTTGCGCCTTGCCCTTTCCTTTTTTCTTTGCCTAGTAGGCGTTGACGACGTGTTTGGGTTCACAGGAAATCTTTGACTAGTGTCCCCAAATGCCATACTTGTAGCACATCTGGCTTAATCGGTGGCTTTTCCTTGTCGATCTTTTCAACCTAAGCAATGGACCGGCCAGCTTTTTCTCCTCTCCACCATCCTTGCTCCTCTTCCTCTGAGTGGGCTTCCTTATCTTCTAGCTATTGGTATTGACTTCAGTGCCAACGTCTTTGCCACTCGGGCGAGAGAAAGTTATTGCGTTGAACCTCGTCTTGTCACTTCACAACTTGCATGATATCTATCTATTCGCTATACTCCTTGTATGCTTCCTGACGACAGTTGCGGGCACTCTGAATGGCATTTAGGTGAAAGGTAGAAATAGTCTTCTCAATCTTTTCATCTTTTGTGATCTTCTTGTCACAGAGAGATTGGTACAAATTCTGTTCAAGGCAGAATTGTAATTGGCCATAGATTTGTAGTCCACAAACCTCATACTTGCCCAATCTTGCTGTGCTTGAGCAAAATGGTGTACTTTAGCTTCTCAAATCACTTCTTAAGCGTAGTCCAAAGAGCCGTTGCACATTTCTCCCGAGTACGATCTGGACATCAGATGTCCAAGTGAGATAATTCTGGCCATGCGGGGCCAACTCCTCGAACTCGCGGCCAATGATACATGTCATTTGCATATTTACAAGATTTCTTCATTAGATTACTGCCTGAAATCCTTTAGAGAGTGGCTTCAATTTGCATAAAATTTATCGTGATTTCCAGTACACTAAATATAGTAATGAATATATATATGAAAGATTGCACAAATTCATAAATCATGCAAGTGAACATAAATAGCATTAAAAGCAAGCTTAAAATGCAAAAACTAGATCAAAATTGGGAATCCTGAGACCCTCTTGCACTAGATTATGTATTTTCAATGAATTCAACACTTTCAAGGGGCTTTTCTATAATTTTCAATGTTATGGAAAAAATATTTCATGGAATTCCAATTTTCCTAAGGGCTTTTCTACAAAATTTTTGGCGTCTAGCCCAATTTCTTCCTTTCGCGCACTAATGGGCCAAGGGGCCCAACTCAGGCGGCCCAATGTGCCCTGCTGCATTTTTTTTGTTTTTCTTTACATCCCACTGGCCCAACGACCTGGCTTGCATGGTCAGTCCCGACCCGGCCCATCCACACCATCTAAGGTTACGGAACGCCTATGGTTCCCCCTAGGGTGCTGACGCTAGCGGTTGCGTAGAGCACAGGCGGGTACGCGCGACACGACAGCCGTTGCAAGGGCGTCCACACAGGGCGAAGGCCGCTTTGGGAGGGCGCTCACGGTGTCGAGGCCGCTTCAGGTGGCGGCGCACACAGTGCGAGGTCGGCGGGCGCACGCGAGCGTGAGCCACCACTTTGGGCAGCAACGCGCACGGCGTGGCAACCGTTAACGGCACACGACGGCGGCAGGTGCGTGCAGCGGCGCAGGCCAGGGGGCGGTGTAGCAATGTGGGCTAGCCCACGGGTGCATGGCGTGACGGTGGTTCAGACCGTGACGACGATGAGCGCGCGCCATCTTCTAGCTGAGGACGCAGCGATCGGCGCCAACACGCAATCCAGTGAGCAACGTGGCTTCGTGCCAGCGGTCGGAGAGGACCAATGAGTGGCACGACTTCGTGCGTGCATGATGCGCGTGTGGATTATGATGGCTTCATGCCATTGAGGATTTTGAGATTGAAAAATTAACAAAATTACAACACATAGATTCTATATGAGAAGGTTGACATTTGACTTATCAGTACAACTTCGACTTATCAGTACAACTTCGAATCAGCAACAATCAGTGCATTACACCCCGATCGACTTCGTGCCGATGACTTCCAATCGGCGACGGTGGTGTATCTCATGATACCAAGATGCAAATAATACACAAAGGAAAGGGGGAATTCAGATTCAATTCCTTTTTACCTTCGATCGATCTCCTATAAGGAAGAGCTTCGTATTGATAATATATTAAGGGACCAATGCTACGGGTGTAGGCCAAAGGTCCCTTAATAGATCCAAAAGGAACAACCAGAGAGAGACACAGAGAGCTGGAGGAAGGTATAGATACTTTCTTTCTCAGTTTTTCGTACATACAACTGAGGGACCTCTTCCTTATATAGCTTGGTCTAGGTTTCGGCAAATAGGCCTCATGGGCCTTTCTCGACCCTACTTTGTTTCTCAGCACTAAGTACAACATGCCAATTGTGACAGGGATAAATTGGCCTTGTGGGTATGTTTGGCTACAAAAGATATAAAAATCAAGGATAAAAACCTAGAGGGGATTTTTATTGGCAATTTCTAACCCAACAAAACCAATCCTACCCCCACCCCTTATGGGAAATAATCCCCTAGAACAATTCCAAAAGGACTTCTCATTGTTCCTTGCACTGCACTTCTAGGAACTCATCAGCAGTGGCTACATGGTGCTCACATTCCTATGTTAGAAGAGCACGGAGATGCTCAAGCACGGCGAGGTGGGCATCATGAGGGAATTTCTTGCCCAAGCTCTAGGAGCGTTGTGTTGCAACAAAAGGAGGAGGCAAGGGACAATGGCCGGAGCCACACCTAGGAGGCGGGGAGGCCGCTGCAATCCAGCCATACTTGGTAGATAGGGAAGCCGCTACAAGTTTGAGGTGACCAGATCTAGGTCTTGTGGGAGGTGGCGCTAGTGACTCGAGGGTGGCATCGGACCGGAGGTTGTCCAAGTGGTGAGAACCAAAGGCAGTAGTGGCGGTGGGGACCTATCTCACGTGTAGCGGCAGTGTGGATTGATCATGTGTGTGGCATCGATAAATGGAAGGCTTTCTAGGCGACGGGGACCTTTCTTGCGCGTGGCGGCGGTGGGGACCTGTCTCGCACGCGGCATGGATGATGCGGTGGGGATTAGGATTAGGGGAAAAGGTTTATATAAGAAAAGGTGGGACTATATTTGGACTACTTTTATCATCAATGGATTTGGAATGTTGGGTCGTGATCTAATTTTCAGCTGACTATGCAATAGACAGTCCAAATTCCTAATAATTTAATCATTCTGATTCATAAGCTACCGTTAAGGTTTGAGTCAGGCAAATGAAAGAAGTATACAAGAGGGGATCAAATCCTAAGAAATTAGGATGGTCCCAATGCCACTCATAGGAAAAAAAAAGGTCAGATTTGAGAGTTTATAGGCACGATGCAGTCGAGCATAGAAGCATAGCTGAATTTTTGAGCAATAAAAAAGTTGAACCTGAGGATATGTTGACGCAACATAATCGAATGTATAAGCGTAACTGAATGTATAAGTTAAACATATTGATCGTAATATGGTAATATATCATTTGATATCTTTTTAATTCGTGGCAAAACCTGGGCACTCGGCTAGTCCTCGAAAAATTAGCATGCGTGGATCAATGTGCACTGGCACAGGATTTGTAGGCCGTTCCACTCGGATTTGGGAGCGGGGGACCAAGCAACCCAACCGCCGTACCGTTTGGTAGGTTCTTAAAACATACGCGACGCTGGTGTGAGAAAGAAACTTTAACCATCTAAATTAAAGGCGTGAGGATATAAATCCCGAGGTACTAGGTTTGGAGGGTTCATCTGCTCTGAAGTACAAGAATCAACTCAGTGGCTTTGTTTTGCCTGCCACCGTGAGATGTCTCATTTGGCCGGTCGGATGCTGGAGATTTGGGTAGTTGGCACGGCCCCAACAATGGGGCAGTGGGGTGCTCTTGCGGCTGAAATTCTGAAAACGTCATCGAACAAAGCTTCTGAATTCTGATGCGTCACGCCCTCACCACCACAGCAACTGTTCACCTAGATGACGCTGCCCCGTTTTGGCGCTCATTCGTGTTAGTTTTCAGTTGTTTTCAACCAAGCATCGGCAGTGCCCGGTCTATGCGTCAATTCAGCGGTGGAGGACAAGCCTATACTGGCGCCAAGCTTGCCAAGACGAAGATGGTATGGCAGAATGTGTGATGTGCATGACAGGGACTTGGTTGGAGACGGCCGTGTCTGCTGCTCTCGAGTCGGAGTGGTCAGTTCGTGAGCACCGCAGCCGAGGGTTTCTTGAGAGTGATGTGCGAGGTGAAGTGATGCCTTGGGCCAGCCAAATGGATGAGCTCATGAGCAGGTTCGAATTAATCTTGCAGCTTACATTACACGTTCCGGCCGATAGACGCATGCACCAAGCTATCGACAACAAGATATCCTTGTTCATCTCTACCCCATTAATTCCAGACCAAAATCTGGACAGAACATAGTACATTGTTTAACAGGTTCAGATAGGCAGCATTAAGCCTGTTTCCGACCTAATTCTTAACAAGAAAAGCCTTATTCATACTGATTACGCTTAAATACCTCGAGACGACACTTCATTATTGCTCATAAAATGGGCCGATCGAAAGGACTCCCACAACAAAAAGAAAGATCGGTTGCAACAGATCTTGAATTGGCCGCAAGGTCAGGATTTCTTGATTATTGTCTACTAGTATTATTCGTTCAACAATCAACAGCTTGTTTTCCCTGGACCGAGCGTACATTGTCACCGAACAAAGCGTTCCTAACTAGGAGTCCCCAAGAATTTTAACACGGAAGAAAAAGTCAGAAAAGATCGGTTTACTGAACTCTTGTTCATGTTTTGTGCTGAAAATTTCCAATCCACAAGATAACGACGCGTCACCAACTTGACTCAGCTCAAGAGAAAACAACCGTGATTTTGTTCTCTTGCTTGGAGTGGCGACGAGCTATACAAAACTGTCGTGGAAATCTAAGCGCTGGAAGAAATATTCTGCAGGCTCAGGAAAGAGAACCACGCGCTCCAAACCTACACTGCGTGTGCTTACAACCAACAAAAAAATACTAAGCTCTCCGGACACAGATAATTGTCTCAAGAATGTAACTTTGACCACTAATTACTATTGAAATTCATTTATAAAACTCACTTAATTATAATGCTATGGAAGCAATTTTTGAGATTAATCTATACATATGATTTTCATGAATCAAATATAAATGGTCTTTTTAAAAAAATTCATAGCTAACGTTTTTTATTTGTGACCGGGTAAGTACCACGCTAACACTTCTAAACTTGATGTCGGTGCAGTACAGTTACAGTGTTACACCATGATGGAAGCAGGAATGTAATGAAAACCGTCTCGGGAGAGTAATCAGCAACAGAGCTCTCGCGGTACTGCTGCCCGGGAGTAATGCAGAATAACGTCATCCGCACATCCGCGATAGAGAGAGTGCGAGATAACAACACTAATCTTGGGCCGGCCGGAAAAGCAATTCATTCCGTATACCTTCCGATTTCTGAAAATTGCATGTATGTCTGAAATTCTCTACGTTCAAAATATGAATCCGTCAAACTTTTAGATAAACCTTTGTCATAATCTCCTACCACAAGATCTGTATCTGACGTTGTTTTCTAAACGGGCCAATTTAATGTACATACACTTCCACCTCCGCGCCACGAGTACTACTGTACATTGCACCAGTGCCAATCGGCCCAGTATGCAGTGAGATTTTCTGGCAACTCTAAGATGGGCTATGGGCTATGAGCTTGACATCCAGCGACACAAGGTACGGGCAATAGCAAAGTTGCAGAGCGAAGATTTTCAGCCCAATTACTCCCCTGTTTCAGCCTGTTCCGAGAAGTCGTTTTGCCAATTGTCAGCGCTCAACGCAGCTCGCCGACGAATTCTCCAACCAAAGACCACAAGATATCGCCCTCCAAATCAACGGCCAGAAGCTCCTGTTCATCATCTCTGAAGCATCTCCACCGTCCCACCCGCTCGATCTCCTCCGACAGCTCAGCCTTGCCCTCCGATCTTAAAGAGCAACCCTGTCCGTCCAACCAAGCCTTGGCGGTCTTCATCAACACCGTGGCTCGATCCAGACCATCAAATCTATCCCCGTGGCACGACGACCCACCATCGCCAAAGAAATCCAATAGAAGCTTCTGGAAGCAGCAGGTGGGCCCCACCGTGCTCGCTTCAAGCAGGTCCAGTAGCCCCTGCTCGGGCGCACCTTCATCGCCTTCTTCCCCCGCAGAGTGTGATTCCGCCACGTGGCAGTTGACGTCCTCAGTGGCCGTGGTGGCATCGTCCACCTCGGATGCGTCCAGCTCGGCCAGCTGCTCGAAACGGCGGATCTTTTGTAGCAGCTGCTGGCTTGCCCCTGTGTAGCAGAAGTTTTAACCATCAGGTCACGGACTCGATCACGGTGATCGATGAAATCAAATGAAACCGTGAATCAATCGTATTAGCTGCCAAAACAGCTTGATTAAAATAAAGGGGGGGCGTTATGAATTATATGTTCCTGCATGATGAACGATCCGGCGAAATAATTAGCTCCGGCTTCGCTGATTGGTACGGCCGACAATAGGTAAATGGTCCATCGTCGGACAACAAAGCTTGGTGAACAGTGGCACCAGCGAAAGCTGAAACGGGCCCTAACATGTCATCATTGGCATCGCAAGTCACAACACAACACAATACGAGATATCGGGTGTGGCCCGTCGCTTCTTGGCCGTGTAGGTAGCTTAATTTGTCGCGTTCGGCTGTCCATGGATAGAATCCAAGTCTACAGCCCCAAACAATCTACGATCAGGAACTACCCGCATTACGATGAACAGGGGAAAAAAGTTACTCCTAATGGAAACTCAACCTAATTTCATTATGCACACACCATGCAATTATTATGTATGTTCGGAGTGAATTAGTTTAGATTTAAAATTTAAGCCTAAATGAATTAGTTAAAAACCGAAAGTTTCGGCATTTTGAGTTCACCATTTTTTGTATGAAGTTATCTCTAAAAACTCTTAAAAATAACATAAATAAAGCGGATCAACTTCGAAAATCAAATTTAAGAACCATTCGAAATCTAGCTTAACATTTACCTCAACCAGCTTATTTATTCAGTCCAGCCACTCTGAACATGCTCTAAAAACAGAGGGTACATGTATCTATGCTAGTATTCAGACTACAACACATGCGTTTTCAAAAAGACTACAACACATAACTAGCTAGCTAATGTATACATTCCATAACTAGCTATCTATGACACGTAGGGTTGCGTACTAAGCTGCATACTGATCTAGATTATTCTATTTCTTTTAGATATGCCAATCAATCTCTCTTTGTATTAGGAAATGATGTGTATCAGTGTATGCAAAGCTAAAGTAGAATGGGCACCAGATGGATGGTGTAACTAGCCACAAGGCGCTATTCAATTGCTGACGCGATTATTCTGTGCTATCCTTTTCCCTTTTGCGCCCTGCAAATTGCACTAGAATACGCCGTGCTTTTGTATTTTCTGGTGATATAGCTCCGGAGAATATTTATCAGTTTTCCCTAGCTATTACTTGTTTGATGTGCAAAGTGTATAATACAGTCTTGCACGCAACCATTTCTCCTTGACCTTGAGCATATCATACTTGCCGCCTTTCTATCAGCGTCGCCATTTTTCATGGTTCCTTTCGTACGCTCCTCACTCGCACTAGTATCCAAAGTTTTGCACATGCGCAGATAAGATGGGGGAGATAGTAATGGGCCACCAGCAATATAATTCCTAGTGGCTGGTAGTCCCCAGTAAATCGTGTGCACAGTGCACGCACTCATCGGGCGCATCAAACTAGCTATACGTGCTATGATTAGTACTAGTACGTACGAAACTACGAATCAGCAAAAGCAATATATATACCGCGATAGACCATATACGGGAGATGAGTAGACGACTATCACAATACAATTAGGAAGGAGAAGGACGCACCGTGTGGTAAAAAAAAAGATTTTGTAACTTATGTTACCAGCATGAGCGAGCGGGCCTGCTGTAAAAATATTCTTTTTACCAGTTGTCGCATACGTGATCGAGTCATCGAATTGATCATCTAATTCTAAACCTACCTTGTGGACACGTTAATGAAGATGGAAATGAGGAAATGAGGGCGCTCTGCGAATCGCAATTTGCATGGCGTCAACGGAGTAGCTGGTCAAAGAATTCGATTCGGAGTGAGGGCAGATGAAATGCACAAGGCTTACTTCGCATGTTGGCTAGGCTCTGCTGAAACGTTGGCGACGAAACCTCGTCGTCCTCGCTGCCACCGTTGCCGTCTGCATCCTCGCCGTCGTCTTCGTCCTGGCTGAGGAAATCCATCACGGAAACTGGGCTCAGCCGCTGTTCCTGTTCCCGCTCCTCGTTTAAGGGGCACGCCAAGACCTATTGTTGTTTTACCAGTCACAAAATTGGAAATTTCGCGATCACTTACAAAGCGCGAACGAGCAAAGATCAAACATATGCAGGAAAGCAATAGTTCCGAGGAAGCAGCCAAGACGTCAGTCAGATTACTTTCAAGGAAAGAGTGAGCTCCAGTCGTACGGTCCTACCTCTGTTTCATGTCGCTGACGGCCGCCGACGCCGCCCGCCTGACCACCCTCCTCCCAGCTTCTCCGACGTGGAGACATTGCCAGTGACGAACCATCCCTCCTTCCACTCGAGGTAGCAGCAGAGCAGCTGGCCACCCGCCTATCCACCTCCTCCCGCTCCCCTCTGCGCCTCTTCCAGAACCCCACCCGCAGCCTCCTCGAGAAGCTCCTGAAGAGCGCGGCCTCTCCCTCCCGTCCCATCGGCCGGAACAACGCGGCCCTCACCGCGGCAGACACCTTCGCGACGACGTCGCCGTTCCTCCGCCTGCCGCTCCCGCTCCGGAGCTCGGCGAGTAGGTGCCGCGGGTAGCACACGAAGCCGTGGCGGGAGAGCTCCGCGTTGGACTCCAGCTCCAGCCACTCCTTCAGCATCAGTGGCCTCCCCTCCAACTCCATGGAGCCGCGCTCTCCTGCACGGCCGCCCAACTGAACTGCACCCGCGATTGTTCCAGAGGAATATTTCTCCTGTGCACCGGAGGAAGACGAAGAGATGCTGAGAATTTGAGATGGCGACCTGTGACCTTGCGAGGGTGGCGAGCACAGCTGCGGAAGAAGACACCACTAGTATACTTTACTAATGTATGAGATTATAGGACACGAGGTGGCCAGAAGATTGGGGTTCTTTGGGTGGTAGATTTTGGTTTGGAAGCTGGGGACTGAGCCGCGTCAGAGGGGCGCGTAGAGGATGTCTGCACTTTGCAGGCCGTTGTTAAGAGCCGCATGCATGTTTAATGTTTGGGGTTTCCGGCTAAACAGTGTCTGCATCGGATGCTTTTATATCGCTTTCGCGCCCTATTTGGCTTGTTTGACTGGGTTAATTAGGATATATAGTTTGTAAGCAATGGATTGGAATGACCGTCCAAGGAAAAAATGTATGTCCGCCGACTGTCGGTCACTCTGCCTGTCTGCTATCGATAGTAGTGTGTTAGCCTTTTATGTGGGTGGCTAGTATTGTTTGTTTTAAAATAATCAAGGGCTTAATTCAGAAATATAGTAATATGGGTATACCGTATACACTAGTGCAGATCTAGATATAGCAGTAGTGCAGTACGTATTACTCCTAGTTTGGTGTAATTCAATTTGAAAAACGAACTATCGAGCTTGCACTTGTCCAGACATCATCTGTTATATTATAAAAACATGGTTGAAATTAGTCGACACGTTAGCTTTATAATATTAGAAATGAACAAAGTGTTCCATGCATTTGCGGAATTAGATTTGTATCAAAATTTAAGAGACCGTTGCATATATAACAATCCGTAGTCGTATTGGCTATGCTAAACTCTAATATAGTCTATGTTTCAAATAGATCAATATTGTTAAATTTTCTTTAGATATAGTCATATTGATCATGATAAGCTTTGATATAATCAAAAACAGGTCAATGTGTGGCTGATTCTCATATACATACATTGATTAGGTGTTTGTGCATATCTTCTTATATATGGACTTCCAGTTGCATCAGTATGTATTGATGTTTTGACCGAGTGCTCATCGTTCTTGGTTGTTGCTCATCAAAACGAAGTTAGAGGAGATCATTGAAGCATTTTTGGATATCAATGGTCTCCCATGTCTCCATGGAATGCAATTTGACAAAATCCTGCATGTAAGACAAGTTCCAGAATAAATCTCTTTCCATGCTAAACTAACATAGAGATAGAGATAGAATCTAATTCAATAGGAGGCGTAGAGATAAAATTCAATCCGATGAAATTAAGTTTCTAAAGCAAATAGGTCTATTTTCATGCTAACTAACTTTACTTTTTTTCATCATCCAACAGAAACATTACTGTAATTCAGCCCCACTGTAATTGACGGTGAAACTATGTTGATCTTATTTATTTTCTCCGATTAATATCAGAATTTCTAGTATTTTAGATTGAGTGTGGTAACTTCATTGGACTCTGCTTTAATAACATAATAGATTACCATATTAATCGTAGAAAATAATAAAAGATCTGGCCATACATCTATTTATACCAAAGTTATAATGTCTTAGGGGAAAAGAAAGAGCCATTCTTAGATTAAAAGAAAGCGCCCATATCAAATACAATGAAGGCTACTAAGTTGTAATTGATTAGCTTAAAAGGAGTCCATATCAAATATAATGTGGATAAATCTAACTATCAGAATTGTAATTGTTTATATCAAAACAAAGAGTCCCTATCAATTATAATTAAAAATAGGAGAAATTTGAAATTTAACGATATTAAATTTACAAATTGATTTTTCATACGAACTTAAATGTAAAGCAAAATTTTTGATGTTGTTTATTCATACCCACCTAAGTTCGATCTCTAGGATCAACAAGATGTGCTACATATTTATTGTTGTGTATGTCTCATAACGTAGATATCTGAACTTTGTTCCATTTCTAAAAAAAATTCTGAATAAAGTTTCAGTAATATTAGTAGTTGCATATGTACATAAATTAATCTCAATCCAAAATTGGAATTTGGAAAATAAATAAAATAAGTAATTTATATTAGAGCGTACCATGCCAATACTACTACAAATCCTCATTTTTTAAAACTTTGACACAAATCTAGCTACGCAGAAATGTGAAACACCTTGTGGCTAATTAATATTTTTGAGATATGAATTGTGCCAGACTGCGGTACGCCTCAGATTCCTACCAGGTTAATTACAACAATATTTAAGCCAATGAATTGCATCGTCTTACGTTCATTTTTGTTTTTCAGTAATTTCACATCGTACAAATTTTAGAAAAATCCATGCCTTTCAAACGGGCCTGAAATTTAGATAGCCATTTTTATCCTCGAAGGTTGGACGTACCTCGCGAGAAGAGGCTTTTGTTTGGCATCAAAGTTTAGAGAAAACCCTAATTTCATATACACATACAAAACCATGGTTTCAACTGACATCGTCTTGATCTTAGATTTTCTATTTGTTTGCATGGTTTGTGGAAGCAAAACTTTAACCAAATACAATGGAGAAGTAAAACAACAATACTACCCAATGGTCAAAGTTAGAAAAAAAATTAGTTATAGAGTATTGTTACGATAACTCCAAAAAAACTATGGATTCAACCAAAAACAGTGCCAAAGTTTTGCATCCAAACATCCCTATAAGTTTTTGTCAATAATTGGAAATCGATTCCACGCCGAGCTTACTTGTTGATTGAGGGATCAAACAGCTTTTTCTTGCCAAAGGATTTTCGTCGTAGATGCATGGATTCGCCAAGATGAAAGGTAGAGTAGACATAAAGATTTATCCTGGTTTGGACCTCTCGAAAAAAGATAATAACCCTACTCCAATCGTACGTGCGCGTTTGCATTATTGCGATGAGATTGTCTCTCCCCCTTCCATGGAAAGTGGTATTTATAGTACAAGGTATACGCAGTCCAGGTCCTATACGACATGAGGAACCATGTAGATAACTCAAAGTCCTGTCAAATCTACAAATATATCCTCAAAATATGCTAACTTGCACCCAAAGGAACTTCCATATTCAAAAGGCTTCGCACTCTGGATATAGAAGGATTCCGAAGATGGTTAAGGGCGTTGGGCTGATCGTCTTAGGGTACCCTTTAAGGCCCAAGATGACCCGCACAATGCCTCATGAGCAAAAAGGTCTACTCCAAGCATCAATCATCGGGGTATCATCCTAGGTTTGCCATTCTCACTTTATCCTTCCCGGGTACGCACCCCAGGGATAAATCATGTATAGGGCCCAACTGTCAGGGTATTTTATCCAATCCTCGACAACTAGTCCCCGAGGCTTAAGTGAAAAGCTACTTGGTCGGGCCTTCTCCTTGAGCCTAAAAACTCAAAGGAGTGATTGGAAAATGGTAGCGAAGCACTGCTACCTCATCCGAGCAACAACGAGCACGAGCTGAACTAACTCGACCCGAGCAAGGACCAGCGGATAAAGCTCTCTCTATTAGTTATATTGTGTACAACACCTATGATAATGCCCTACGGGAATCTTACCACACATGTTGGCCCACGATTTGCGAGCGCGTCTTTTTAGATGAAATAGTTGCATCCTTTCTGACGGGGTTCGGAGGGATATCCGGGATGGCGCAGTATCTTCACAGCGCACACGGTACCAGCCCCCTCCGAGCAAGCCATCCTTGCTCAGACCCAGGCATGATCCTATCTCGCCCGGGTCGGAGCTCGGGTCATTCCTTCCCCGACAGCGATTACATACCTTTCCACCCACTATAATAAATGCTCTGACACCGTCACGACCGCAACGTCCGGTCAAGACATCGGAGACCACGGCTACCTGCCCGGGTCTTGTTGCACTGTCCCCATACCGTCCTCCCGTAATCACGAATGATGACGACGACTGTTCCAGCACGGCGCGCCCAAGGACGGCCTTCGGACCGTTGGATACTGGACTCCATGCTCATTAGTATATTGTTTACGCTCATATATAAATAGGCCACACTGCTGTGCATATAGGGGTTGGCTGCTAGACATTGCACACATACGAGGGCTCCGACAGAGACAAGAACAAGTCGAAGCTCCTCCCTCCTGAGAAGTCCGAGTCCCCCTTTGCTAGCTAGGCCCGGGACTCTTTGTAATCTTTCCCTGTGTTCTCCTAAATACAGATCACTGGACGTAGGGCTGTTATCTCTCCCTGAGGGGCTCGAACCAATCTAAACTCCTTTGGTCCCCCGTTTTCGGTTGCTTGATCGAGGTCGCTTTCCCAAAAGTCCCCGAGGCTGTGGAGAAGAGGTCGGTTGATCCTTACACTCAACAAGTAAGCTCGGCACTCAGGAGCCCCATACTCCCAACCGCCGACACTTTCAGTTTTCCATTTATACTATAATCATGCACAATGAGAACACTCTTTACTTGCTCTCATTCCCCCGCACTAGGAATGCGAGGTGAGGAAAGAATCATCTCGATCTTCCTCTGCTTCCTCTTTCTTCCAAAATCACTTCCATGGCTATATTCGGACCAAGCTCCATCACCACCGACCATTTGGCTAAGCTCGAAGAATTATGCCACCTGGACACACTCATAGAAAGCGCCCGGAATAGAGGAATACCCGGTGCCAACAGAGGATGAGGTCATCTCTACTGAGATCTACGTCGTGCACGGTCTCTGCACGCCGAAGAGCAACTTCATCACTAGCGTGCTCTCGTACTGTGAGTGTGGGATCCTTAATCTTAACCCCAATTCCATCCTTATCCTTGTCATCCTCACACATCTCTGTGAAGATTTTCTAGGTATCATGCCCACCATGAATTTGTTTCTTCATCTCTACTCTCTTTTTCACACTGGGAATATCTCTGCAATCACTTGCGTTTATTTTCGGCTTCGCTTTGAAGAGGAACGGGTAGGCTACGCTAGCGCAATTTCAAAATTTTCTACTGCGAGCATCTAGGACATTATGCAAGTAGAGAATCACATATCGTTACACTTAACGCGCAGTCGCAGCGCAAGGAGAGTCAGAGTAGCTGAGTCCGACATCGCACGCATCGAGGTACAAGAAGTAGTTGTTCACGTTGAGCCGAACGTCCCCTCCTCACCGATCACCACCGCAGCAACATTGTACGTACTGCCGTAGAGGAAGTAGTCGATCTTGCCGACCTTCTCCTTGTCACCGATTAGTGCCACAACAACCGTAGCAGTGCCTCTACGGTATCCACACGTTTAAGGGCAGAACGCCGTGCGCCGGTGTGCTAGCACCGGGCGCTCACGGCTAGAATTTCTAAGAGTCGGTATGGGGAGTGACGGCTAGTGTTACGTGGTGGCAAACTCGTCTATCTGCATCGCCCCACCGCCTCCCCTTATATAGAGCGCGCTAATGGGTTTCTATGCTAGAGACCTATTAGGACTCTAATCCTACACGGATTAGTATCTGCAAAACTAATCCTACACGGATTAATCCTGTTATTAAGGAGGGGAATTCCATCTTAATCACTCACACCCCACGATATGTTTCATAGCATATCCGAAAGGTATCTTTATAATTACCCAATTACGGTGTAGTGGTTGATAACCCCAAAGTATGCAACTACGCATGCTGGGATCCAATGATAATTTTAAATCTAAGGATCATATAGGTATATCACTCAAAATTACAGGCCGATGGCATATGTAAGATAACAATATCTGCTTTTGTAGAGTAGATCTATCCAACACTATGTTCTCTAACATATGTTCACATTATTGATTTGATATATCTATATCTATAATATGTGAAACATTACTATCAATCAATACATGCACTGATTAAATCATTACTATCCCACAGATACACACCACATAGGTAAATTATGTATGAATCTCAGCCGTCGGTGTATTTTATCCGATCCTTGACAGTTTTCTATACTATAGCATATTTATAAACCGAGCTTTATCTTTGAACTATGGAAAAACCATAATACCAAGCAGGCCCTGATTTTGAACCAGCGGGGCAAGCTCTCACATCCCCGTTCCGGACGCAAAACGCAGGGACGCGTGACGGCGTGAGTGGAGAGCCCTGGAGCTGCGTGCCGCGCAGAGCTGGTTCATGTGACGGGCTGACGGCCCAAGAGTTTTAGCGCTCGTCGTCGTGGCGTCCATGGGGAGGAGCGCCCCGGTTCAAAAGATCGTGGACGCGCCCGCCCGCTCCCCCTACGTGGCCGGCCGCGCTTGGGCGCACCGCGCGCGCGAGCCGTTCGCGTAATCGCGTGTGAGTGAAGCCTCGCGCGGACATGGAGATCCGCGAACTCGCGAATTGAGAGGCGTGGGGGCGAAATGAAACGTACGAAGCCGACTGTACGTGCGTGCGTCAGTGCGTGCGCGGCTGGGGTGGGTGGGCGCGCGCATCCGACGACCTTACCCGCCCGTGTTTCACGCCCTTTGGCTCGGTTTGGCATGCCACTAAATTACTGTGTACAGTGTACATGTATCGGTAAGAACTTTATAAATTGGGCACGAAACCGTGGTGGTGCGCTGTTCGGTATGCCACTGACTTACTGTGTACAGTGTACATGTATCGGTAAGAACTTTATAAATTAGGCACGAAACCGTGGTGGTGCCCCATCATTACTCACCGTGGTTAGTGTGCTTGGCTTTTGTAAAGCCTGAGCTGTTCTACGTACCGAATGCGGGATGGCGACAAGGCTCGTCGTTAAGATTTAGAAGCAGGTGTTGCATTTTGTTGCATTATCCTCCCATCGACCGGTTGGGTGGCCGGCCTCTGGGTTCTTCGTTCATGTCAGAAGACAAAAAGTAGAGCTTGATTACACCAGCGGTTGCATGCAGGAGTGTCATGTATTCGTATCAGGCAACCATGCCATGTCTGATAGAGTGGATTATTAACAAAAGAGAACCGTGGGACCCGCCACTGGCAAGGTACTATGCCTTAATTGGCCGACGAGGGCGGAAAGAACAAATTTTTAATCAGGTCGGATTGACCACCATATGCTCTAATAGACCACGGTATGCTCTAATATGCTATATATCCAATTTTATTATATCTGAGTATATGAGTATATGTCTCGTTAAATATATATGTACCCGGTTAGAATCCTGCACATAAGGTTAGTATTGAAAAACCTTTAATCTTATAAAATTCCAACTCGTTCAACTAGCTAATTAATTTAGTTTAATTAAGGATAATTTTATAACACTCCATCTGACCCCTTAGGGGCTTAGACGGTTAGATCTCGAGGTAAAGTACCTTATCTGGGCCAAGGTTTCATTCATGGCCTCATCTAGGCAACGCCGGGAATCGTTTTCCCGGTGCCTATGGTCCTCACCCGAGTCCCGTCCTTCCTCGTGCCTATCCTCGATTTCCGTGTTTGCCATGTTGACGTCGTGGATATCGATAGGGCTTAAGGGTGTCATCACGGTATCTCCACATGACACGGTTTCTCCAACGGATGTTGCATCCTACTCCGGGATATCGAGCTCGTCGTTATCTACCCCATCCCTTGTGGGGGGTATCTCCTCTCGGAGTTCCTTAGTACGGCTCGAGGATCGGCTCGGGAACGTACTCCGAGTCGAGTTCTTCGTGGCTACCAACTTTGTCGAAGTCGCAAAGGCTACGGGTGTCATCGGAGTTCGACATCTCATAGGATTTCTGCAGCAAAAGAACTTACAATCCCCACGAACGGCGCCAGCTGTCGGCGATTGGGAACAAGGCTCCCTACCTAGTTTATTTCTTGGATGAGGGACGAGAAAGCCCCCTTTCTGCCATGGTGGGACTTCTGAGACGTCGAAAAGATCTTGACGTGAAGAATTACGAAAAAGAGACACGGAATTTTTTTATCCTGGTTCAGCCCTCCTGGGATCAGAGATAATAGCCCAACATCCAGTGCTTAGATTAGGGTTTGAAGGATGAACAGATTACAATGCTCGAGTTGCGATCCGCCAGATCATGTCTCCCTATGGCGATTACAGGGGTATTTATATTATGCTTAAGGCGCTAACAATGGAAAGATGGATATTACTATAGATAAACACCTTGAATTTCAACAAGTCGGTTAGCTCCCGCAATCTTAGAAACTTCCTGCGTTACCGGATCAGGCCTGCGCACTCTCTAATGTATCGCCTAAGCAATCCCTCCGGGCAACACCTTTGTTCGGTGCGTTGGTGTCCGGTGTGAGCCTAGCTGTCCAGGGTATCCGGGCAAACAAGGCTCCTAAAGCGATCTTCATTGCTCGGGCAAGTTACCGGAGGCGACGAACAACATCTACCCTCATGGGCACCTGCATACATATATGAATTCGAATACGAAGCTGCTCGGGAAAGGCATGAGTCAATCCCCGACAATATGTGTACAAACTCAACTAGTAATTTCAATTAGATTTTATTCCAACATTAGTATTACTATTAAGTTTGTATGATAACCAAATTGTTAATTTTAATTTCAGTTTTTTGCTAGGATTTGTGTACAAATCCATCTAATATTTATATTAAATTTTATTTAATTTTAAGTTCATATGAAATTTACATTGTTACCTTTTCTATCTCTTTTTTTAATATAAACATGAACTATTTCTTTTTATCTATGTCGTTATAACTTAGGTCCATACAGATGTGTATAGTTAGATCTTTTTTCTTTTTCTCTGGCTAAACATGGAATTTCAATTATTTTAGAGCAAATATGGTGGCTTCTTTAATACATATATTTAATGTAAACTATTACAACTTGGGTACGCCACTTATTATAGTTGACCTTGTATCTTTATGTTAATCTAAACAATTAAATAAACTCTTTATTTTAATCTACGCATGCAATATTTATTTTAATCTAAGTTGTTATAACTTGGGTTCACAAAGATACCTCCGATTAACGTGAGAATTTCTAGCTTTTTAGAGTAAACTTGATGATTTCTTTTGCCTCTGTTTTAATAATATAATAAACAAGGTATCCTGCTCATTCACGCTCCTAGATTTTTATCCAATTTGAACCTTCTGTACATATAATGATTCATAGTCGCATTGCCTATGGTAATTAAACTCTAATATAGTCCAGACTACAAATCTAGTATAATTGGATTTGCTTTGTATACTTAGTTATATTGGTCATGGTAAGTTCTATTATAGTTCATATGAAATTCAAAGGATGCAATAATAAATCTAATATCATTAGATCTACACCCATTATAATATGGATCCACTATAATTCATGGTGTAGATTTTTATTTTTTTTCTCTGATTGGTAGGGAATTTCTAGTCTCTTAGATCAAGAGTGGTGGCTCCTTTTTGCCCTACTTTGATTTGTGTCAACATCTAAGAAACATTTTACAAATAATGGATGCATAGTCGTATTGGTCATAGTATGCTCTAATATAATTTGTTTGTCTTTTTAATTTTTTATTCAGAATTTCATTTTAGGCTAATATT
This sequence comes from Olyra latifolia, assembly GCA_036346145.1. Classification (NCBI taxonomy): domain Eukaryota; kingdom Viridiplantae; phylum Streptophyta; class Magnoliopsida; order Poales; family Poaceae; genus Olyra; species Olyra latifolia. The sequence continues at coordinate 11,592,566 of CM070526.1, forward strand.
TGTATACAAATCCAACTAGCGATTCTATTTACATTTTACTTTACAAATTTTGGAACGCTTTTATCCAAACAACCCACGTTGTATTGAAAACCAAAGTAATAACATAAATCTTAGTATTGTTTTGATAGCATGAAAATATTGTGTTGCCAAGCAGACCTAGATGAAGGCCATAAACTGAAATTCCTAGAACTGAAGCTTCTGCAACTGTAAATTTAGCTTTCAAGGTACTCTAAAAGGTAAAACGACATCCCCATTGTTCATTGATAATGTTCAGAGTGGCTGAGATGAATGAATAAGCTGACTAGACTATAAATGTGTGACACCCAAGTGAATAAGCAAATAAAATAATGTTTTGCTAATATTTTTCAACTAAACAACTTTAATCTTGCAGTCATACTATAAAAATAATAATAATAACTAAATAAACGCTTTAATTTAAAATCATAACTGCTCACAATTCCCATCCATTTCGCATATTAAAAAGAAACAACTTAATTCCAAATTATAAATATTTACATTTTCACCTTCTCCTAAATTAATAATACAAGAAAAATTCCATCTTTCTTCCTTTCCTTCCGATCTCATCTTATTCATGATTCTTCATGATTTCCTTTCGTTCTCATCCTCTTCATGATTCTTCATGATTGCGCTCACCGACGTGGCTTGCATGCATGCAGTGGTGTAGCCTCGCAGCCACGTACACTTACGGGTGTACACCTACAAAATCCTGCAGCCGAAACACCTAAGCCCAAAACCCCAATTCCCCAACTGCCATAGCCAACCAATAAACAACAAAACATCACACACAAATCTCCTTCGTTGGGAATTCGCCGGAGCCAGCTACGACCCAAGGTAGCCGTCGCCGTCCTCTACCCGGCTGTCGATGCTGCCGTGTCGCCTTCGCCGGAGCTGGCCGCCGTGCCATCCCGCTGTCTTGCTCCTCCTCTGCTTCGCCTTCCCACAGCCGGAGTCATAGGTGCCGCCCTATCGGAGCTGCCGCCGTGCTGTGCCCCAGGCCAGCCCGCCTGCACCACGCCGCCTCCTCCTCACCTCGCCGGGCGAAGCCTAAGCGCAGCATGGCCGCCATTGCCACCCCTTCCGCCTCCGCCGCCGATCTTCTCGCCGAGTTCCCCTCTGTCTGCCGGCCAAACCGCTTTCACGCACACCGCCACCGCCAGAGCTCATGACCACGACCTTGCGCCACCCGCCGCCCAGCCTCTGCTCGCCTCACCGCCCACCACTGCTGCCTCCCAGCGCCGCCGCCGCCCAGCCGCCGACCTGGCCACGGCCGAGCCTCACCCATGCCACCGCCAATCCCTTCTTCCTCCTCCCTCTTCCCCCTTTTCCTCTCTTTTCCTCTCTCCCCTTCTCTCTTCCTTTCACTTTCTCTCTCTAAACCCCTCACCCATCCTGCTCTTATCTGGTGGAGGACCTAGATGGGTCACCTGCGCAGTGGCCCTGTGAGCTACAGTGTTTTTCCCATTTTCTAGAATTTCAATTAGATTCAAACTTCAATTGTTTGCACCGGATTCATCCGACCTCCGATTTCGGCGATTCAAATTTCTAAAAATTCATAAAAATCATATCTACCTACTGTAGTTTTTGTATAATTTTTAAAATTATATTGCTATATATGTTATTTATTGGTTGTTTTTCCTCGTTTTGCGTGCGATAGATCGTTCGGACGCCGAAGGAGAATTTCTTGACACCGCCGACGCACCGCCGGAGTCCGACTACTCCGAAGACAAGCCTTTCCGTAGAATCCTAATTTTATAGCCTTGCTAAAATTGCTATGTGGATGAAAATACCATATGGTTATATAGTGCTGCCTAATGCATAGATTCGTCCGATATATGCATATACTGATAAACCCTCAACCCTAGTATAACTTATGTTAATATCACCCACTGTTTTAAAATAATAGATGCTTAATATTGCTCAGTTAGATATTTGGGGGATCCAATCCCAAATATTGGACTTAGTTAAAAATAAAATCAAGAGATTTGATTAACCGCTTGTGTTGGGATTGGGAATTCGATTCATTCATTTTAATTAAAATTTAACCAACTACTAAATGGGATCGGGAGCGGATGGATTGTAAGGTGGGTGCATTTGAGCACGAGAGTTGGGTTTGTGTGGGTTGCCACTCTGAGAATAAGGACCGAGCCATGTGATTACTTTACTGAGTATTTACCCGTGCGACCGCAAGGCCGGTATGGGACGGGCCTAATCTAAAGAAAAAGAAATGTCGGGATTACTCACTGTCCTTGCACGGTGGATGAGTATAGAGAGAAAGTTGAGAAACATCACCGGGGTATTGCCAGAGACTTGTGCGGAAGTATTTCTCTAGGTACCTGTGAGTATCAGGTACGACCGTGTTAAGCTCAAGATTAATTTTCTGAAGGATTTTATTATGATATCCTTCGACGGGAGGATATCGTATCTTGTGGGTAAAGCGTACAACCTCTACAGAGTAAAACCATTTGAATGGCCGTGCTCACGGTTAAGGGCAGACAAGGTGGATTTCACATTGTAGCATCACCGTTCTTAATATGACATAGGTAAGGTTATTCCGGCATGTATGTGTCGTTGCTAGATGAGAATTATGATTTTGCTATATGAGAATTGAGATTTGAGTATTGAGAAATGAGAATTGAGGAATGAGATTATGAGCTGAGAATCATGAGATTGAGAACTTGAGATCTGAGAATAGAAATTTTATAATATTACTGTGATCATGAGAATTTATACTTATTTATGTATTTTTCTTAAATGCTTTTATAATTCTAGGTAAAGTGCTTTTATTCAAATTAACCATCAGCTTTCTAGTATGAACTGTAAACTGGCCCTTCCTAGGAAGGACTTGCTAGCAGTCATCTAACCCTACTTGTTATACGGGGCTGTTCATTCCTTGAGCAGGTCAAGAATATGAGGACATGCAGGATAACGTTGAGATCTTCCCGAATGATGCTCCGGACTACTAGCCGTTTCCCACTCAGCGTTTGCCTGTGGCCGTGATGGGACACTACTTTTGGTTATAAGCTTTTGCTTGGTTTTAGCAATATTTTGTATTTTCCGAACTCATGTAATATATTGTTTCGCCGCACTCTGAACTATTTTATTAGCTAATACAGCTGTGTTTTGGTATCATGATTCTGTTTCACTATGGGTATGAGCACTGATCCTTGGGACTCATACCGGTAACACAGAGGGGTCCGGTTTGGAAAAAAAAAAACCGGGGTCCGACAAAATGTTAAGATAGACTTCAAAAAGTTTTTGAATCTATTTGTCAAAACTAGTCCACTTTGTTTATATTATTTTGAAGAGCTTTTAGAGGTGGGTTCGTGGAAAAAAAACTGGACCGAAAAAGTAAAAGTGTTTAGCTTTTCAATTTAAATAGGCTTAAATTTTAAGTCCAAGCCAAGACACTCCGAAGATGCCCGATTGCACGGAGCAGGTGAAGGGAAAGGAAAGATCACGAATGGGCAAAGCTACTCATCCATCCACTATTGCTTCGAAAGTGTCTTTCTCAAGTTACAAGTGATGTGCATAGTGGAATTTTTTTTCTGCCGGTTGCTCTGCATCTGAGATTGAGACCTGAACTTCTGAAAAGCTCTCGAGAAACTTCGTCGACAGTGCAAGGACCGCTTTATTCTGAGTCCCTGACCAACTCGGCTCAAATCAGGAAGTTTTTAGCTCCGTGGAGTAAAACATAGGGATACTAGTACATGAGAATTACGAAAGTGGCCTGCAAAGATGCCCTACTACGGGTTATCACTCATCAAGGGTACCCAACATTCCGTGTAAACAGAATGAAATCTGGATCCAACCTAGCACATTTTCTTGCAATTTCAACCATTTGCTGCCATCAGACTCGAGAATCATTGCCCAAACGGGCAATCCCGCTGCCAGGGTTAGTTGCAGTCAAGATCCTCCGCAATAAAGTGACTTCCTGTTGTACACGGATGATCCCAGCCAGAATCCGTCGATGAACCATACAGCAACTTCATTAACTCCCCTGATGAGGGGCATACCCGCGGGATTAAACATGCAGATGCAGCAGACTCAGCTGCTTATTATACAAGGCCTTGCAGTTATAGGCTTGTACGGAGCCTGTAGCAAAATGCTATCTCTGGCGCCAAACGTTTCTTGGCCCACTTTGCCAGGGCTACATGCACTGAGAAACCTAAATCACACTCCTCTGCTCCTTCTGATCGCATTCCATTTTCGTCAGAATAGCAGGGAAAGAGTACGCACTAGCACACCACAAGTACGGGCGGTACTAGACTACCATGCATGATACCGGTAGTAAGCTGTACATTGATTCCTTCGCGCCAGAGCCAGGCCGGTTCAGATACGCGGGCGATCATCAGTAGCTCCACAGATTGACCTCGCAGTCGTAGTCCTCCTCGATCCACGCAGACGGCCCTGCCATTGGCGGCGGCTCAATGAGCATCCCCTGCGCCATGTCGAGGTACCCCTGCATTTCGAATTCCGGTCCATCCATCGGGTAGCAAGGGAAGTTGGCGGCGAGCTCCGCGCTCCCCGCGGCTCCCGGTGCTGCAGCCGCCGCCGCCGCCTCCGTAGCTGCATTGCGCTGCCCGGGCTCCAGGCGGAACAGCTCGGCCGCCTCCACCGCGGCGCGGCGTATCTCGTCGTGCCCTGCCCCCAGCGGCGGCACGCGCAGCCTGCGCGGCGAGTCGGCGAAGTTGAGGCAGGCGGCGCGGCCGCGCAGCGCCAGCGCCGCGACGTCGTGCGCGCGCGCCGCCATCTCGGCGGTCTCGAAGGTGCCGAGCCAGATCCTCTGCTTGCCGTGCGGCTCCCGCACCTCGCAGACCCACCTCCCGGGGTTCCTGCTGCGCACCCCCTTGTACACCGGGTGCCTCGTCTCCTTGAACTTGGTCCTCCCCGCCCGCCGCTTGGGCGGCGCCGAGGACACCGTCATGTAAGCCTCTTCGTCCCCGTCCCCGCCCACCGGCGACGTCTTGCCCGACGAGGAATAGCCACCACCGTAGTACACCCACTCCATCAGCCTCGCCAGTCGCCACTCGAGAAGTGTTTGAATCGTCTGACTTGGTCTGGGTTTGGGAGGGAAAGAGGCGGCGGCTTTATATAGTTACCCACTTGATGGGGACGAACGCGTGCGTGCGCGCACCGCACTGCTGCGACGCGGGGTGCCACGAGGCGCCAGCCAGGTGAAGGGCGATGGGCGCGGACGGGGAGGGGGCTCTCGGCTCGCTCGGCGGTTGGCTCGGTGGGGGGCTCGGCTGGCTGTCGCACCAGCTGGAGGCCGCACGGAAGCGATGGGGACACGCGCGACGCGCAGGGCATGGGGCTACCGCCTACATGGGGATTGGGGAGGGGTGCGGGCTCGGCACGGTGCTGTGGTGGGCTGGGCTTCGTTGCTGCTGCTGAGTTCTGACGCGGACGTGTGTTGAACCAAGCCTCATGGGAGGGATCGCGATTCATTGCTCATCCGTTGGGCTTCAAAAGTGGGCGGTTTGACGTGGACTCGTGTGAGACTGTGTGAGTTGGAGAGCGCGTGATCGTTTGTCGGAGCCGTGGTAATGAGCGGAGGACGACGGGTGGATTGATGCTCTGTGGGTCTGCAGTTTTCAGTTCACGACGATACCTACGGCTACGCTTTTTCAGCAGTTCTATACTGTATGGTGTAACTGCGTATGGCTTTATTTGACGCAAAACCTTCCTCTTGAGGACAAACTAGATTTAATTTGTTGCTTTGTAATGTCACTTTTTTTCTTTTTTAAAAAGGGAGCGGCTGCAGCGCAGATGCCTAGCTTCCCGCACGTGTCACCCAGGGTCCACCCGTTGGCGACTGCATAGCTGAGCATAGTCGTCTGAAGTGGAACCAAACCGTTAAGAAAATATGACATGCCACGTTTCATGTGGCCAACAAAGCATTTATGAAACTTGCATGTATGATGAAATATTAGGACTACATATGGCAATCTGAATATTATTACAATTCTTTTCTAGAGCATGCTGGCGCAGAATGGATAGTAGAGTGCAATATGAAGAGTCTGCATCGTTGTCACCATGGATCCCACTTTATTATTATCGTTACAAGGCAGTTATCGTGGACTCGGTCTTATTATGCTCTTCCCCATCTGCCAATCGAATGAATCGATACGGATGCGAGATGCTGACAGATACGGCTGGTGCTGCGCCTGCCTAGCTCGGTGACCTGGCGTCCTTCTGCTGCTTGGGGAAACTGACCCGTTTGGCACTTGTGTCACATACTCGCAAGCTGGTTGCTCGCAGTATTGGGGATGCATGGGCCACCAGTGGGGCCCGCGCGTATCGAGCGTTATGGCAGCATTATCCTTGGTTTTAATTGTCAGCGATTTTGCTCGACATGGACAGCTCTGAATTCTGCTGTCCGCGGTTTAGAGGATTTTGTCCACGGAATTTGAAGGCTTGCCAGCGTGGAGATCTCTTTAAGGATGTTCTGGGCTGCTTAGTTTCTGGTAGAGAACTGCAGATCTGGACAAAAATATTTACTTGAAGTCTTTTGCGGGCTTTGTGGAATTCCAAGCTTCTGACTTCTAGAGGGTTTACATTGGAATAAAGAACCGGGCGTCAAATTCTCGCTCTGACTGTAGTCCTTAGCTACAGTAGCACTTTGACTGTTGGTGGGTATACGCTTTTCTGTTAAAGAATTTCCATAATGGCTTTATTAACGTCAGTGTGGCAATTTTAGGTACCACAATTACGTCGCCTATTTGGTTTGCATGATTAGCTTTGTCTACGTCACAAGATAGACAAACACAACACACACCCAGTGCTCCCTAGCCTTTTAGATAATGGACGACATCTATATCAACCAGGGATGCACACACATTACACGACCACAAGTTCAAACACTTAGTACAATCCAAAATTCAAGAACCAAAAGCCATACGATAAACAAATTATCACATTAAGGCTAGGCCAAGAAAAAAATAAAAATTATTTGTTTCTTGGTTTTGAACAAATCAAAACACGCCTAGCATCACGATGGTTGTAGCTTCGTTATGGCCATTAACCTTTATGACATTCATCTATGGTTTCATAAAAACACTTCAAAGCCCATAATATGAAAGGCCTCCTACGCCACCCAGATGGAGAGTGTGAGAGAAGAGGCAAACAGTCAAACCGACCGGTCTGCAGGAGAGAGCCCATCGCTGACCAGTCAACACCAAGTGTAATATACTAGTCCACTACTAAGTCGCCTATCAAATCAATGAATGGATAAATAATACCATGTGTGGGAAGACCAATGCTCTTAAACGGTGCCGATAACAAGGTAGCGACACCTTGGATGTCATCATCGTTGGATCTGACTAAAATCCAGAAAACAAGATTTCTCCTAGGATTGGCACTTCAACACTCATATAAACTCCTGATGCTGCTGCAGTGCATGGTAAAGTCCGGCCATCCTCACCCTCCTGGTCAGCTTTGGACCGCTCCACGGTGAGACGACCAGATGTGGTTCCAAGCAACAACACACAAGGACTCCATATCCACGGCTCAGACGTGATCAAAGACATGATCTAGCTCAATGGTCGATACCCTAGGCCACCCTTACTCAAAAACGGGATTGACCATGGGTGAGAACATGATTAATATGCCGAGTGTCCCATTCGGAAGCTAGTGCTATGCACGCCAAGGGACAGAAGGACACGCAGTTGACAAGCAGTCATCGTTGCCGCAGGAAAACATTTAGAGAGTAAATTTTGTGTTAGTGATATGCCTTAGGGACGATCATGTAAGATGATTGCCTCACGTCTATATTTATGTACTCTTGGATAATATGTTATTAGTTCCATGAATAAATGTCATTCACACTGTTCATCAAGTACGACTTGGTTGTGAGACACATTATTTATATGATCTTATTCTAAATGATGGCTGGTCTCATATCATTATGTGGGGACCTACTTCGAGACACTGCTGAGATTATTATCTTACATGTGCCATTAGACTGTAGTTTCGATTGGTATACCTATATGATCCTTAGATCTAAGATCGTCATTGAATCCCAGCAAGCGTAGTTGTATACTTTGATGTTATCAACTGCTACACCATAACTAGGTAGTTATAAATATAGCTTTTCGATATGCTGTGAAACATAACGTGGGGTGTAAGTGATTAAGATAAAATTTGTCCCTCCTTGATAACAGGACAAATATCTCTAGGCCCCTCGATGTGATTGGATTAGAAAGTGCGTGGCCATGTCAATGTGATTAAAGAGTTAATCACGGTTTACAATCCATCACAAGATCGAGTGAATGGTTGAGCTATTACAAGGGTGGCACGCATCGCGCCTTGAGCTTGACTGGTATCGTGTGGCAAAGGGGTCGGTATGTGATTATATATATCAAGTTTCAGCTGATATGATCATTCTGTGCATTCGAGGGTCAATATGTCTTGCTAGAAACCACTATTGACTTATGGTTCTGAAAAGAGTTTCTAGGGCCACGACCACTTGTGCATGAACCTAACGGATCACACACTTAACGGGTTGAAACTTGTCTAATGAATTGGATTCATTAGTGGGTTTCGCGGATACTGATCCACGTAGAATTAGAGTCCTAAGAGCATCCGTAGCGGGCACTGTAAAACACCGTTCATCTGGATAGAGTAGTTGCTGGAGGGAAGGAATTTTTTAGAGTGTAGTGTAAAGTATGAAGAAATTTTAGAGGGATGGATAGAGTGTGGAGTGAATAGTATTATAGAGTGGAAGGATAGAGGGCCACTTAGAGATGCTCTAATGGGCCTCTACCATAAAAGCCCATTAGTGTGTTCCATATAAGGGGAGGTGGTGGGGCCGTACATATATATAAGTTCACCACCACGTAACCCTAGCCGTCGTGCCTCCTTTCGACTCCTATAGACCCTTATCACGCACATGCGGTGCTAGCACACCGGCGCACGGCGTTCCACCTTTAGACGTGTAGATACCATAGAGACGCTGCTGCGATTGTTGCGGCGCTGATCAGCGACAAGGAGGAGAAGGTCGGCGAGATCGACTACTTCCTCTATAGCAGTACGTACGACGTTGCTGGGGTGGTGATCGGCGAGGAGGGGACATTCGGCTCGACGTGAACAAATACTTACTATAACTCGATGTGCATGACGTCGAACTTAGCTACTCCGACTCTCCTTCCGTTGTGACTGCGCGTCAAGAGTAATGATCTGTAATCCTCTACTTGTATGATGTCCTGGGTGTTTGTGATAGAAATTTTTGAAATTGTGCTAGCGTAGCCTACCCGTCCCCCTTCAATTTGTGGGGATTTAGAGCCTCTCCTCTCTTATTAGCTCCCACCTCTTGTAGTTGCTTTCATCTTCATGGTAGATTGCTAGTCTCGCTGCCACTCACAGTTTTTCCTGCAAGGGGATTTCCACGTAAATCTAGATGTCTATTCTTGATTCAGTTCTCTTTATCATATGTGTTCATTTGGTTATTATGTTGCTTGCTATTGATTCATACATAAAGTTCATGTTGTATGCATACAAGACATAAAAGGGTTCTTTGGTATGTGTATGTTGATATTAGAGTGTTGATGAGCTAGTCAGTTAATTCTTGTAAGTACTTGTTGTTGTGAAGTTTAGACAAATTACTGTGTGTAGGTTTGAAGCAAAGGTTGCTCTTTTCTTATACACAAAAAGGTGGTGGTGAAATGCTTATGAGTAATTAGCTTGCTTTTTGTAACATGTTTCGGCTGCCCCTTGGTGCCTACAGATAATTAGTGGTACTCCAATATTTTTTTTATATCAAACTTGCATTGCTTAAGGGAAGACGGACCCTTTACACACAAAATTACTTCAATTTCCTAATTAAAGTTTGAAATTTGTTTTTAAGGTCATGCTCAAAGAAGCAGCTCATCAACGATCATAAGATTTTATAAAAGAAAACTACTGTTTAGTATATAGATTATAATTATACAAAATATGTTGTCTACGTGTTGATTATCAGTCTTTCTCAATTTTCACCTTAGTTTAGCTAACCACCCTTTTGTTTGTCTTAAAATGAGAACCGCGTCTACGCATCTATGTGTTCAAAGAACACATGAACAAAGCTTATTACGCCTTCAAAGAAATAAGGGAAATCAACTCCACTTGTACATAGGGTTATATGCACATGTGAGAGCCGTTGGATCTACTTTGAGATCCGTGCAACATGAATCCCAAAGTGGATCCAACGACTCTCCACACGTGCATGTAACTCTATATACATGTGAAAAATCAATCCTCAAAGAAAAAATGCAAAGAAGATAGCATGTAGCGCAATTGGTCAGGGTGTAGTCATACGCCCATGTCACCCTACGTTCGAGTACTTTCGATGTTGGGTTCTCTTGTTTCAGTTGTGATTTATTCCAAAGTATTTTAGGTGGATATATACATGCGTGAACGAGTAGTCCAGAGCTTGGGACACACATGTGTGTGCATGTAATGTTAGTGAGTTTGAGGTGCGCGCGTGTTTACTTTCTATCCTCTCAGAAAAAAGACTAACACGAACAAGGTCATTCACCTCTTGAAATTGAGCATGGTACCAGAAATTAAGAAATCTACAAGGCTAGAATGATGTTTGAGGGCAACCACAGTGTTGATCTGTTGTGAATTGTGATAAGTCGATGATTGGTCATCAACGTGTAGTGTTGAGCTCAATAACAAACATCATTCTTATGGCATATGCCTTTTTTTTTCCTTCTTTCCTTTTTCCCGAACCCTCCCTCAAATCAAAACCAAGGATGGTATCACTTTGCTCTAAAAAAATCATCCTCAAAGAGTTGGCAAGGCGTTAATATTACCTTTCCGCTCTGCGGCATTGACGAAGCACAGACTCTTTCGTCAGCCTTAGTGGTTCGGCCTCGATAGGGTCGCACACCTTTGTGAGTGCTGGTAATAGCCCAGATACATATATGCTGACAAGTGGGTGGAGGTAGAGCGATGGGTGCAGTGTTGGCAATACTAATGGCCTGTTTGGTTTCCTTGTCGCTTGAGCCTAGCTCGTACGAGTCAGCCATGTTGAGTACATGTAGGAGTCACATGTTTGGTTGTCTGCATTGCCTCAGCCAGAGTCATGACAACTAGTGTTTGGTTGCATGTATTTGAGATTGCATAGAAGCATGGGCATTTCATCTAACGTCTTATGGGCACATCCTCCCTAAGCACTTGTCACGCTCTCCCAGTGCACGCTGCACCAATGCGCCATGGCCAGGTCCTTCACTGTGCCTGCACACTGCACCATGGCTACGCCCTCCATCGTGCAATCGCAGTGAGGGAGTCCTGGCCAACCGGAGCACTAACCCTCGAGCACGAAGAAGCTCACGCCGATGTCGGGCTGCACGTTAGTGAGTCACCCTGTCGGAGACCTCTCCTGGATCTGGAGCCGTCGAAGTCTCCGCCTGAATCTGCTGCTATCGTTGCCACCGCCATCACCGTCGATCTTCTTCTCCGTGCATTGGCGGTAGCCTCCTGCAAATCTTGTCTAGCACGACGACGACCTCTTCGAGCTCATCCAGCATGTTGATGACCTCGTCCAACGCCTCCTTACCACGTAATTGGCCTTGCTCAAGCCACAGTGCGATTCATGCACTGCCATCGAGCCCCTCCCACAAGTTGTCGTCGAGCTCTGTGCATCACCGGCCACCGCTCTCCCATTTTTCCTATCACCGACGACTACCAGTATGATCTAGAGGGTGTTGGCACCAAGGCTGCCATGCTCCGCCAAGCCATCCCTGTCGCCATCCAGCTCAACTATGGCTTCCCTGTCGATGGCCTTGGACTTGCTCACTTGCGCTCGCCAAGGCATGGCCTGTGGAAAACGGCAGATCTTGGCGTTTTCCGGAAGCCAGACCGGCACAACGCTTTTACACGGCCGGAACCTTGGCTTCATTTCTAGCTTCACCGATCCCACCGCCTCGTTGTCCTCTCAACCTCATGCTCTCCTGCACAATTTTTTCACTGAATTTAAACAGAGTCAAGTTTTTGTTTTTTTTTTTTCCCCCCTTGGGTCGCCCTCTCCGGTGTATGAGTTGACGCAAAGGCACTGTTTGAGTTGGTGTTTTTATCACATCGGGCATTCTCTGAGAAGGGCAGGAGGCTCCTCCGTGCATGCTAGCTGCTGGTAAGCAAAGCACGTGCTGGTGTGCTGTGCCCGTACACATTTCCAAATAATTTTTTTTCTTAGGTACTTTGCTTAATTAGTTGCCACAAGAGAAAATAATGAATTGAGCCAACTTAGAGATCTTAAACGAATACCGTTTTGCATAGTTTTTTTTCCCGTAGATGAACAAAATGATGGCCGATTGCATGATCACACGCCACCAGCCTCCTTGTCCTAGCTGCCATTAGAGTGATTGCCCCGTTGGTCTTGTCAGAAACGGCACTAATCTTAAGCCAGGCACGCATCGAGATCCCAGATTCGCAGGGACAAACGCACGGCGGGGCACGAACCGTACGGCGGCCCATACATCCGTGGCGCCATGATTCCAGCGCCTTGCCCACCCACGCGGCTGTGCCGCGGCCGTCGCGTTGCGGCCGCACAGGGCGAGCCAGGCGCTCCCTCCGTACGGGGCCGGTCGCCTGGGGCCTGTCTGAGCCGACCGTGGGCCCGGCCCCTCGCCAATCGATCGCCGCGCTGCTTGTTCCGCAGCGCGCGCTCGGGCAGGCTCAGGCTGGTCGATCAGGGCGAGGACCACCGTCCAGCGGCTGTACCCGTCGAACTCAAGCAGCCCCCGGGCAGCATGAGGGGGGCGTGCTCTGTCGTCTCGTCAGAGCATTGCACTACGGCCTGGCGCCGGCACGTGTCGACCTGGAAGAGCCAATCATGCGGTGCGATGCAATGAAGCTCTAGCACTGTCTGCAACTCATTCTCTTGTTTTCTTTATAAAGAGAATCTGGTTTTCTTTAATGTTTTAATAGATTTTTCACCAATTTTGGAAGGAATTCTTTTTCCATTTCTTTTAGGAAGAGATTATATCTCCTTCTCTATATCATTTTCTTGTAATTGAAGCTATTGAAGATGCTAGAAAATAAAATAAAAGAATATGGTGTAGAGAATGAGGGAAGAGAACCAAATGAAGGGAATATGGTTGGAGAGTCTATCTCTAGCAATATGCCCTGTTATCTTGGCCCCATCACTATTCATCAACGATTTTAGAATACAATCCATCACTATTCACCTCCCAACAATAACTCTATCACTATATTCACTATTTTCTGCCCATTACTATTTACCTCTCCAACCGTGTATCCCAAATTCACGTTTAACAGTGTTGGACACCCAAAATAGGACGCACCACTAGAGATGCCCTTATACGGAAGTGCTTTGCAATAATTGTGTTGTATTGTACTACAAGACGAATCATCGAGTACTTTCCAAACGAATCTACTCACGTGTTTTTTTTAATATTCAATCTACCTATATAAAAAGATAACAATAACTAAAGTTTCAAATGTTGGCCTACACAGGTCTCAAAGTGACAAGTGTTAATTTTTTACTAGACAGAGTACGTGTTGTTGCTTATAATTTTTATCACTTTCTTTCGAAGGGCCGGACTTTAATTAATAGATCTATGTTTTTTAGTGTAAATACCTAAGTGGTTTTAATTTTATTATTAGGGGGCAGTACTGAAGATTAATACTGTGATGTACTACGGAAACATGAAATGTTATCACCTGAAACAAAGTTTGTAGACAAGTTACTTAACATGCTAGTACTAGTACTAGTACGTATGTATATATTTCTTAAGTCTACATTAGTCTAAGAAAAGAGAGAAATAAGTCTATATTTCAACTAGGACACATGTACTCTATTTGCAATATTAGAGGGCATACACTATTTTGATCAATATCTATTTACTCTAACCAAATTGAGAAGATATTTTATACAATATATGAACTTAACTCATCTTTTTCTTGTTGGAACAAATGCGTTTTTAGCAAGACTATTAAATTAATTCCAGCAATAATGAAAGAGAAAAAAATAACATGATGCCAGCAAGCGATCTTCTAGTTGTACACTCCATTTGTTTATAATCTAGTTACGACAAAAAGAAAAAAAACCGCGGCACACGGTCAAATCTTAGTTCAAGTATAGTTGTAATTATTGGAATATACGGGCTTAACCCATTTATTTATGAATAATTCCTAAAAAAAAGCAAACGTCCACATATGGAAGAGGGTGTAGAAACTCTTTAGTATCATATTGGTAGTTGAGGTGGACAGACACTAACTTAAATAGTGGATTGTGGTCCACCCCACTAACTCATGTGGGAGAGAGAAAGATCACTTGCGTGAATGGTTCGCTGAAATCGTTCGACCGTCAAGAACTGTACCGCTCATCAGGAATCTTGTCGCCCTTAAGATCCTTCACCCTAGAGAGGGCAAATAAAGGCTTCATCTCTTTCCCGGGTTCACTTTCGTGCTATATGCGAATTGTATAGGACCATTCACTGGGATAGGATAAGTTATGGATTCCCCTGCGATCTTAGAATCCACTAAGGATGCAATGGGGCATCACTAAGGATGCAATGGGTTTTCCGGTTTCACTTTTGTGCTATATGCGAATTGTATAGGACCATTTGCTGGGATAGGATAAGTTATGGATTCCCCTGGGATCTTAGAATCCACTAAGGATGCAATGGGTATCCACGGTTGAAAAGATTCCGGCATGACCGAAGACTTTCTATCCGCATTCAGAGTAACCACACAATCTGGTTGTTGGTTCCACCCAAAACCACAATGAAACTTATTCTTTCTTGAATGGGATTTTCTTTTTTTTTTCCCAAAGAATTGGTAAAAAGCCCTGATCTTCCTGAGAATCATCGATACTGCTCACCATTTCATACATGATCTCATACATAAATATTTGATTGGTCTTTAAAAAGAGGGAACAACCTTTTTTATGAATGGGATCATCTATAAAATGAAGAGCAGAGCCTTCATCTCTTCCACTTTCGTGCTATATGCGAATTGTATAGGACCATTCGCAGGGATAGGATAAGTTATGGATTCCCCTGGGATCATAGAATCCACTAAGGATGCAATGGGTATCCCCGGTCGAAAAGCTTCCGGTATGACCGAAGACTTTCTATCCACATTCAGAATAACCACACAATCTGGTTGTTGGTTCCATCCAAAACCAAAATGAAACTTATTCTTTCTTGAATGGGATTTTCTTTTTGCCAAAGAATTGGTAAAAAAGCCCCCATCTTCCATTGAGAATCATGATACGGCTCGCCATTTTCATACATGATCTCATATATAAATATTTGATTGGTCTTTAAAAAGAGGGAACGGCCTTTTTTACGAATGGGATCACCTAGAAAATGAAGAGCGGAGCCTTCATCTCTTCCCGGTTTCACTTTCGTGTCGCATATTGCTAGTTAATCAGTTTTGTTCATGATTTATTTGATTAAATTAAACCTAAAAGTTCATCAGGAGCCTTGTCGCCCTTGAGATCCTGCACATGGGAGAGGGCGAATAAAGGCTTCATCTCTTCTCAGTTTCACTTTCGTGCCGCATGATGTTGCTAGTTAATCAGTTTATGTTCATGATTTATTTGATTAAATTAAACTTAAAAGTATTGATTTCTCCAACAGTAATATGTATACAGTTTTCTAACAATATATTCTAAACTATCAAAGATCTTGAAACAACTTCTCAAGCTCTTAAAATCAAGTTGAACCAAGTGAAACAACTTTTCAAAATTAGTTTTAAAAGCACTTGAAGTTTAGCTTCTAGCGATTCAATAATTCAAGTCAACTTTTTAGAACATGCTATAAAAAGAGTAATTCTCCGCCCTATTTATCAACCCAAGTTGTTGCTCTTTCCAATTTTCTCAACGGCCAATTAACTTCCCGAAGGCCAAAATAAGCTCACACATCACACACCATCGATCATCCATACATCTCATTGCACTAGAAAGTATAATCAACTACTCTCTCCGGTCACAAATAATTGACGTTTGAGATACGTGCCAGTCAAAATTTTAAAACTTGAGTCACGAATATCCTTTTAAATAATTATATTATTCACATAAAAATTATATATGTAGATTCGTCTCAAAAAGTACTTCAATAATATTACAATTTTAGTGGATTTTAAAAATAAATTACAATAGTAATTAGTGGTCAAAGTTGCACCTTGGAGACTGTGCAAAATCAAAAACGTTAAATATTTGTGACCGGAGGGAGTAGTGTTTAAGAAAGGGTGAGGTGGAGCGATGCGCTGCGTACGTGCTTATCTACGTACTCACAAAATACTATTGTCACAGTACAAACTCACACAGCTCGATCCATCCGCATATACAGTGGCACACAGGCTGACAGGCCTCCTCATAACACATGACGAGCAGTTTTATATACTGCAATGATCGAATACGTTGAGCTAGCTAGCCAAGTGAAACGGGAGACCTTCCCTTCAAGCTTCATCACACTAAGCCAAACACTTCAATTAGAGAGAGAGAGAGAGATTAGCGGCAGATCAGACTGAAGCTAAACACCGCATATCGGCATATATATGGCATGCATGATGCATTACCGGAGAGAAAAAACGGGTGTCCACACCAGTATGTACCTCCTTTATCTCTCCATGTTATTCCAGCTTCCATGTTCAGTAGCAATACTGTAGGTGTAGCAGTAATGGTGGTATATAGCAAGCAGGTACTTGATGATCACTTGGTTTCACCATTAATCACCGTAATCATGGAGCGATCAATGATCGATCTATGGGTCACGGTAGCTCCAGAGGCTCTCCCCGGCGTCCGAAGGGTCCGGCGAGTCGTCGGACGAGTTGGGGCTGAGCCTTGGCGGGCTCATCATCATCCCGGCGGCCATGTTCCGGAGGAACTGTGGCGTCTCGAAGAGCGCCTCCTCGTCCAGGAAGTACTGATTCCCCCCACTGCCGCCTTCCTGCGGCGCCGCGCTGCCTGCCGTGGCAGCCGCACTGCTCCCACCGCGCTGCTGCTGGAATGCCCCAGCGGCCGCAGGAGCAATGCCGCCGCCGGCGCCATTGGGCAGCCGGTCGACCGGCAGCGAGGCGGCCGCGGCGGCAGCGGCCGCGCGGATGTCGTCGGCGGAGGTAGACGCGGGCGCGGGGCGCGAGGAGGCCAGGTCGGGGAAGTTGAGCGCGGCGTCGGGCCCGCGCAGCGCGCGGGCGGCCACGTCGTACGCGACGGCGGCCATCTCGGCCGTCGGGAACGTGCCGAGCCAGATGCGGCGCGCCTTCCGCGGCTCCCGGATCTCGGACACCCACTTGCCGCTCCGGCTCCGGATGCCGCGGTAGAAGGGGTGCTTCGCCGAGGACCGCGGCGAGGGCGGCCCGTGCTCCGACATTCGGCTAGCGTTAGGGCAGCACCAGCACCACAGCTATATACTGAACGACAATGGACATAGCTATCGATCGCGCGCGTGTGCTAGTGGGGTGAACTGGTGGTGGCATGATCCGAATCGAGGAGCGCGCCGCACGAGGCGCGGCGCGGCTTTATAAGGGGCGGGCGGGGAGGCGAGAGGATGCGGGCGGGAAGCGTGAAGGACGCCATGGCGCTCGCTTTCGATGAGCTGGTGCCCCGGAAACTAACAACGCAGCCACAGCCCCCGCCCGCGCGGCGCCGTGTTACTTTCGCGGGCGTGTGGGGGAGAATCGCGAGTCCCTCTCGGGCTTTCTAATCACGGAAGCTCTAGCCTGTAGGATACAGCCTCTGCACGGTTTCCTCTTCTACATGCTTAGGTAGTGTTTTTTTAGACGGTTGCGTTTGCGTTTATTTAAAAGCTAAAAATTTGTTATTTTTGTACAAGCTAAACACTTTGATGTTTGGTAGCTAATTTTTGTAGGTCTTACTATTTTTTTCTTAAAGCTCTCAAAACCATTTTTTCTATAATTTTTTGATCCCTTGGATGTTCTTATCGAGGAGGTACAAAACTTCAGCTTATAAGCAAACACAAACGCAACCGCCCAAAGAAACACGCCCTAGTGAAACTGTTTTCATCTTCAAATTATTTCTTCTCTTCTGTTTTTATTCTGGGCCCAGTGGATACGTGTCAGGATTTCATCTCCTTCCCTATTTTTCTTTTTTTGAAAAAAAAGAAAACGGACACACAAACGTTTATGCTGTTAAAAAGTTGGGCAAATATACTCGAACGTTTACCATCTTGCCTTTTTTTTTTTTCCTCTTTCGCTAGTTTTGGCTGTTCGAACGTTTCAACTTTCTTCCACTGCTGTGCGATTCGAATGTATGCCGCTGTCAGCCTGTCACACACACGCCAAAGTGGTCAAACTTTATACATTTCGGAATCTTCACCACGTCTAGCTAGCCTGGACAACCTGTACTTAATTTGCAGGTCAAACATCACATGAAAAACAGAGAACAAGTTAAAAAAAGAGATTGTCGTGATAATATACTTTGACGGTAGTATATATTTTAATCTAATCCTTCAATTAGAAGGCATCCTACTTAGATAGTATATAAAAAGCAAAATGAGACCAATATATGCTATATACCATAAAATTTAGATAAGAGGAGCGGACGACTCGTGTTCTTATTATGTACATAAAATTTATTTAAAAAATCACATGTAACATAAGTAAGAAAAGCATGCCTATGTTTTCACACTTTCAGGTTTCTGTTGATCTTTTTTTTAGAGCGGTTTCTGTTGATCTATACCCTACGAAAACAGTGGGTCAGCATGAGTTGACATTTTGACAAGGTGTAGCCCCACGGCCCAGTCCCCATCTGGTCGCCCAAAATTACCAAAATTAATCTCATTGGCTGAAATTACTTGCTAATTTTTTTAAAACTAAATTCCCAAAGCTTTGACATACTGGCCCATAAGGCTTGACTTTTTTTTAGAGCTTTTATTTACAGCTTCAAGATTTTTTAGAAATTTGTTCAAGAAACCTAAACGTTTGGCATTTTAAAAAGGCTCCACTTATAATCCCAAGATAATTATAAGCCAAAAGGAACATAAACGCTATATGCCTATTTGATTCAAAGAAATTTCAAAGAACACTGAAAAAAGCAATCAAGGAAAAATCATATTGGGAGTGTTTGATTTGTAGGATTGCTTCGTAGGATTTTCCTTGAACCATAATTTTTTTCCATTAAATTTTAGTGGATTTCTCGCCTGAGCCCTAACCTCATGTCTACACTCCTTTAGAATTCCAATGTAACTTCTCTCTTATCTATCTAATCAATTAACATTCAATCTTGTAAAATTCCTACGTTTTTCCCATTTCCTATGAAGCAATCAAGGACAATTTTTTTGAACATTCCTTTTGGTTTTGTTTTATGCTTCAACATACTCCCTCCGTTGCGATTTATAGGGCGTATTAGAGATGGGCTCCAAGACCAAGGGCAATGGTCAAGTTACAAATTTACCCTTGAACTTAATTGGTGGAGGATGTAATTAATGCTTCAAATGAACTTAATCACACGCATGCATGCATGCTTTAAATAAGGGTACTATAGAAAAGATTTCACTAAAATAACATTGGAAATTGTGTGCGCCATATATTAAACAACAAATCCAAATCTCTAATACGCCTTATAAATCCCAACGGAGGGAGTATCATGACATTTCAATTCCGTGATTTTTCTATATATTCTGTGTTTTTTGAATCGTAGGAACCAAAAGGCTCTATACCTACCACCAATTAATGACTTTGTTAAGATAATGACCAATTAATAACTTTTTAGGCAACTATTATGAAAATAATCATGTATAAATAGGCGTGCAATATAATTTGAATTCTACGTATTTGGCCATTAAAACCTAGTGGTTTTCATTAAGAAGACAGCATGGATATACACACAATTATAGCTAGCTAGGCTTCATTCTAATTCCAATTCCGTGTTTTTCTATTCTGTGTTTTTGGAATCATAGGAATCAAAAGGCCCTATACTTACCACCAATTAATGACTTTTTAAGATAATGACCAATTAATAATTTCTAAGAAACTATCTATCACATAACTAAAACAGGAGCCAACGGAGCCACCACGTTAATCGGAGAAATTCTCACATAAATCAAGAAAAAGAATATCTACACCGTCGATTACAGCGGGGCGAAATTATAACGGGTTATATTAAAAGAAAAAATTCATATCAACTACATAAAAAATAAAAAATAGAAATTCAGAATAAAAAATACAAATTAGAGTCCATGCTAGGTTAAAAGAAAAAGTTCATATCAGCTACAATAAAAAAAAATTATATAATTTCAGAATAAAAATAATAGAAATAAGAGCTATGTCAGACTAAATGAAAGACTTAATATCAACTACAATAAAAATAAAAATACATAAATTCAGAATAAAAAAATAGATATAAGAGTCCATGTGGGATTAAAAGAAAAAGTACATATCAACTACAATAAAAAAAATAAAATAACATAAATTTGAAATAATAAATAGAAAAACAAATTAGTGTCAACTACAAAACTAGAAAAAGAATCCGTATAAACTACAAGAAAAATAGAAATTTGAAATAAAAATAATAGAAAAAGGAGTTCATATTAACTACCCAAAACTAGAAAAAGAGTCCAACAACAATAAAAAAAATAGCTAAATTTTGTAATAGAAAATAACAACGATGAGTCGATATCAACTATAAGATACGAAAAGAGTTTATATCAATATCAACTACAACACTAGAAAAAGAGTCCATATCAACTAAAATAAAATATAAAATATATGAAATTAAAATAAAAAAAGTAAAAAGGAGTTCATATCTATCTGTATCTATCATATAATTAAAACATGAATCAACGATGCCACCACATTTGCGAATTTAAGGAGAAGAACCAAACGCTAGAGTTATAAGTGGCACAATGAGTTGGCGCCATCACTAATAAAGATGATATGGAAACCAACAAGAAGGTAGACATCGAGATAAATACAGTGGTAGTATCGGATAGAAGGTAGATAACTAGATTAGATTTAGATTATATTAGAGCCGACCATGATCTATATAGCTACACATCACAAAAATTATCCTTCTCATTGAATATATATGAACTATATTAGAGCTCACGTCTACAAAACATCTTTCAGGTTTTGACATAAATCTAGCCACGCAAATGCATGCGATACGCTGCTCGTTATGAACATAATCATGTATAAATAGGCGTTCAATATGATTTAAATTCCACGTATTTGGCACGAAAATCTAGTAGTTTCTACTATTAAGAAGACAGCATGGATATACGCACAACTATAGCTAGCTAGGCTTCATTCTAAACTAGACCAAATCGGGCTGCAAGTAGAATCTTCAAGTTGAAAGTTCGAATTTTCAAGTTGAGCGCTTAAATGTTTTTGACCTGAAAGTTTTGCTAATTAGGAGAGGCGTGAATGCTTTCGATAAAATTTGATTTTACAAATTAAAAGTTTTAGGCCTAGTTTGACCTCAAAGTTTAGAGAAAACTCTGTTTTAATGTTCATAGAGTTTTACAATGTGTGCATATAAAACCATGGTTTCAGCTAACACCATCTTAACCTTATTTTTCTTAAAACTATAAGCTATTTATTTGCATGTTTCGTGGATACAAAACTTTGACTAAATACAATAGAGAAGTATAGCCACAACTCTAGCCAACGATCAAAGTTAGAAAAAAAAAGATGTGTAAAATAGAGTTATAAAAACTCAAAAAAAGCATGGTTTCACTAGTACAGAATGCCTCTTTACAGGTGGCTTGAAACGCTCATCACAGACAATTTCTAAACCAACTGTGATTAAATGACAGTGATAAATCTCGCTTATCATCGACGGCTCAAAAAACTGACTGTGATAATAATTATCACAAATGGCTAACACATGAGTCGCCTACGATAAACCACTTATCAGAGGCGGTTCGTCAACAGAGCCGACTGTGGTATTTGGCACATCACTGATGACTCAGGTGTGAGCCACTTGTGATATTTCAGCCATTAGAGGCAGTTTGTCAACTGAGCCGACTGTGTTGTTTGTCACATCACCAGCGACTCAGGTGTTAGCCGACTAGGGTATTAGGCACATCACAGTCGGCTTCATTTTATAGCCGATAGTGAAAGAGCTAACACAGGCGGCTCTATATGCAAAGCCGCCTATGATGAGTCTGCAGCCAAACAATTTTTCTATTTTTGGGCTAGCCTCAAGTTTTGCTAGCTATGTCCTCTGAAAAACAAGCAAAATCCATCTAGAATCATACATACACATCCAGATTTGGATAAACAGAAATTCACATCCAGAATTCATATATATACATCTTGAGTTCAAACACAGAATTCATACATACACATCCAGATTTCATTGACATACGGAAAACAGTGGCAAAAACGACGTGGTGATCCTTAGGTTTTGCTAGCCATGCCCTCTGAGAACAAGCTAAAATGCACATCCAGAACATACACATACATAATTCATACATGAACAGATACATAAACATCCAGAATTCATACATGAACATTTATATAAATAGAAAACATACATTGCATCAAAGTTCACATGCATGGTCCATCATACAAATATCTACAACCAAGTTTTACTTATGTGACAAGAATATTCTGAGAGGAAATAACTAAATTATACTTACACATGCTAAACTAACTTGAGGGGTTTCGACGACCATGTGGGTCGAGAATCTGCGTCATCACGAAGTTAGCTAGCATTTCTCTAATGTCAGAAAGAACAAGTCTTTTCAAGGAAATAGCTAGCATGAACAAATCCTAGTTAATCAAGATCTAGTGTTTCACTTTTCATTCCAAATCAAACTACTTCTCTAACAAGCATAAACAAAAGCAAATGTACAAAAGGGAGATTCACCTCTCTAGATCGAGATCTCATTTATTCCCCATCCTCCAACCACTTCAAATTAGCAATCATGAATCATTGGAGAGAGTAATTAACAAAAGGAAGCTAGTACTAACCTTTAAACAACAAAAAAACATGGGATCTTCAACAAAGATGGCAAAATATTACTCCATAAGTGAAACTTGCTCTCATGGCCACTGCCGCTGCTATAGTGCGCTACAGTTTGAGCTGGGAGAAAGCGAGCAGTAATAATGCACCCTCGAGGACGAAGGGGGTAGGTATGGGAATATCATAGTTTGTCATTAGAGCCGCCACTGATAATGCGATTTCATATGCTGTTCGTATGCAGAGCCGCCAGTGATAGTTTCACCAGCTATCCCTGTGGTAGCCGTCAGTGATACTACTGATGGCTATCACAGGGTCCGCCAGTTAAAGTATGGCTGGTGAACCGTTAGTAGTATCACAAATGGACCATATAGGGTCCGTCGATGATAATTTCACTATCGGTTAGCGTCTAGAACCACCTTAGATAACCAACTATCACAAACGGTTCTTGAACTCGTACCATCATAGTGGGTTTTATCGTGATTCTGGGCACGGTGGGTCAGATTAGTAGCGGTTCTAGACATAGCCGCTAGAGGTGAAGGGTCGTGGATGACCATTTCTGTAGTAGTGTTCCAACCAAAATAGAGTTATGAAACTGTGCCAAAGCTTTGTATCCAAATACTTATAAGCTTTCTAAACCATGGTATTTTTACAAACCAGAGTTTTTGTTTTGGAACTATGAAAAAAACTATGTTGCCAAACAGGCTCTTAGTTTACTAGTAATTCTGTAACAAAAGTGTTCAAAGTTTACCTAAAAGGGTTAATTAGATACATGCCACTGCAAAGTGACCATTTTCGAGACATGCCATTATAAAACGTGAAGTTGCCCCTATGCCACTCTAAAGTTGCACAGATCCCAAATATGCCATTACACAAAATTTTAGAGCAAAGTGTCCCTACCCCTTCTTCTTCCTCCCTTCTCCTCCCTTTCTTCCTTTCTTCCCTACTGGTGACCTCCCAAGCTCTCTCTTCCCATTAGCGTCACCTTGTCCATTAGCGCCGCTTTGCCCAAGCTCTGCTCTTCCTCCACTCCCTCCCCCGAGCTCTCTCCTCCATCCCTAAGCTCTCTCTCTCCCTTTCCTCTCTCTCTCTCTCCCCCCAAGCTTTCTCTTTGCCCATCAAGCTCCCTCTCTCCCTCCCTAGTGAGCTTGCACTAGATCTAGCAGCATGATGGGAGCTCAGGCCAAATCCGGCAGCTGGAGCTCGTGCGACTAGCCACCAAATCGGGAAGTCGCGGAGCAAGCTCGACGCTGGCCTGGACTTGCTCAACAACAGTTTTGAGCTCAACACGGTGGCCTAGGGCGCGCTCGCCAGCGGTGGCCTAGGGCTCGACGAGCTCAACAACGATGGACTAGGACGCGGTGCAGAGGCCTGGCTGCAGTGGCGGGAGATGGCATCATGATTCACGACGCTCTTATGGCTAGATCTCGCTGGTCCGAATTGGTCGTCAGCCACATCAAGCTAGAGCCCATCCAATTTGCTCGCCGGAGAAGAAGGGAAGAAGAAGGAAAGGAAGGAGAAGGGAGGAAGAAGAAGGGGTAGGGGCACTTTGGTCTGAAATTTTATGTAATGGCATATTTGGGACTTTTGCAACTTTAGAGTGACATGAGGGTGACTTCACGTTTTATAATGCTATATCTCTAAAACGGCCATTTTGCAGTGGCATGTATCTAATTAACCCTATCTAGAAAGCTAAAAGCTGGAGAATGAAACTGGTATGCGAGAATTGCTCCTGCATGCCGCGGACCAGCCCGAGCTACAAGTGGGTCAGGATATTATCTCGTCAGTGGTCCTTCGTCATGTCGCTGCCTCTACCTGACAACGTGGGGAGGCGTCGCATAGTCGCACTCACTTGATATATGGCCGGCATGCTCATGATGTGCTTCCCAATTTCCACTTGCTTTACAGGCTCCACTTGGCACTTGGTGTAACATTAAAGGCTTTGTCCATAGCGCAGCACACTTGCAAACAAGCATTGCTTACTACTCTCAACACTCAAGATCGCTTTCCTAATCTTAAAGATGTTCATTGGTGCCCTCTTCTCTCTCTGCCGGAGCCGCCGACCATACCAGGCTACGCGCGCCACGTGCCATCCACTGCTTCCGCGCTCAGCATTGCTGGCCACGCCGCGTCGGGCCGCCGGACCGGTCCCGTTCGGACAAAGCGATGTCCCTCCATCTCTACGCCTCTCTCTCTTTCTCTGCCTCTCACGTATACCACCCCGCCACGTGGCGACCCTGCTCTATTTCGCCGTCACCGCTGCCATCGCCGCCCTCGCGTCTCGCGCTTTGGCCGCTTGTGCTTGGGTCAGCCGAGTCTCATATCTTTTCTCCCTGCTCACCCTCTGAGTGGTGGACCGAGCCGACTCTTTGTCGCCAGCCTTAAAACCCCTTGTCACCCCTTCTCTGTTTTCCTCGCATCCACTTCCTCGCTGCCAGGTCGTCCCGGTAAGCAATCAGCCTTGCCGCCTCCTTCCCTTGCTTTCTCATCCCCTTGACCATCTCTGGCCGTGCGCAATTGATCCCTAACCATTCCTAGATCGTAGGAACTCTATTTTCCTCGCCGCTGGCCGTCACCATGCCCTTTTCGATTTCTCCCTCTCTGGTGAGTGCATGCTCAATCCCACGTGCCTCGAGCATGTTTAGGTAGTCTTCAACCTGCCCGTACTCTTGATTTTGCAAGCCCCGTGCCAGAGCTCCCCTGCGACGACACCCCTGTTTCAGTCACCGCCGACCTCCACGGTGCTAGCTCATTCTCGTGCCTCCTCGATCGCACCGTCACCTCAGATAGTTCCCTGGTAGTCCCTAGTTGCTCTCCGTGCCGGTGAACTGGCCACTGACCCTTTTCCTCGCCAGAGAAGCATGCTCCCGAAGCATTCCTCCACGTGCACCCATGACGCCGCTGGTCTGGCTCGCTACTGGCGAAGTCCGGTCAGGATATCTTAGGTTTCTCGGAGACGAACCTATCCTGATCAGGAATCACTAGGATAGTGAACCATAGCGCCGCCGATCGACTGCCGAAGTTTCACCGGAGATCAGCTAAGAAACCTCGTAGCTCGCCACCCTACTGACATCACCCCCAATGTCGACCGCATGATGTGTCACTGACAAGCAGGACCCACGCTAACGGTGATTAACATTAAATCTTGCGTGCTTAAGCGCTCTCTGTCGCTGACATGTGGGGCCGCGACCCCACTAGTCAGTATTAGTGGAAGCGCATTTCGGGAAAATACGTTTTCCCTGTAGTCTTGCGTCTTTCTGAAAGCGCCTTGGCCCCAAGGCTTGGTGGGCCATCGTGGGCCACTCCGCACGGTTTCAGACCGCACAGCAGTGGGCTCGGCCCATTACTGTTTTCCAGATTTTCAAATCTTTATCTATTTAATCAATTCCAGTATATGTAAATGATTTTTCTAAAATATTTAAACAACTCCAAAAATTCTAGACAATTATGGTAAATACTAGAAAGCAGGATAGATTTAATAAAATAATAACCTTGAACAGTAACCCATCTAAGCCCTCTATATTAATCCAAAAGCTTTAATTCACCCATTTTTAATAATATGGTAATTAGTCTTTCTATTTAAATAAATTAGTTAATGAATTTCTTAAATCATGATAAAATTCCAGAAAAGCTTAGACGGTCATGGCCGGGCAATGCACTTCGCTGCGTACTATCGGCGGGAGGTAATAGGGCCTCGAGCCCCGAAGCCCTCCGCGTTTCGGGAGGAACTCGCTCTCTCGAGCCACTTCCTCCGGTAGCACCGGGATGACTTCCCCGGCCTTGGTGGACATGGCAACTGAAAATAAGAGGCAAATCAAGCATGCCTGATCAAACCAAAGAGTCGTGATGAGTGGGGAAAGGAAAGCCGAGAAGCACGGTGACCTACCGGCGAGCTCAAGGTCTGTCCTCACCAACCGGCGTCCGAGTCATCATCATCATCATCTAACACCAACCGACGCCTTTTCAGCACCGGCTGGGTATCCTCATGCCGCAGAGTCCGGTCCGGAACCTCTAGCCCGGTGGGTTGGGAACGGAGGCGAGAGCTCGGGCGCCGATCGCCTCATGGCCGACGACTCTGTCGGCGGAGAGCCGGTCCCCTTTTTTAGGGCGGCCGCGTGCTCACAACCCACTCTTGCCGCGCCGGGACCAGGCCCGCGCTACCGCCGACCGCCGAACTCACAGCCTCCGGGGCTGCCACCAGTGCGAGGACGGCGGGCCCGGCCTCCTCACCCGCTTCCCCCTGCAAACAAGCCAGGGAGTATCAGCCTGCGCCCGTAGAAGAACGCCCGCAGAGGCGCTTGGCTCGCGAGAACGCATACCTCGTCGAGAACGTTACGGATGCCCGAGCCCGATGGCTCATTATGGTTTGCGGGCAGCAAGAGCCTCACAGCCCGAACCACGTCCTCCTGGGGCAAAGCTGCGAAAAAAAAGAGCGGGAACGTCAAAAACACACCCAAAGGAAGCTCGGGCAAAGGGCCGTAAGGTCAAAGAAAGGAACTTACGGGAGGTGCTTTCGCGGGTGAGATCGTCCCACCTGTGGATTTTGAAGAAAGGATGAACCCGCTTCCGTAGCGGGCTTACCCGGTGCCTGATGGTGTCGGCTACGATGTTGTAGCCGTTTAGCCCTCGGCCGGCCAAATCCCGGATCTTGGCCGTTGAGGCTGCCTCCACGGGCTCCAGTGAAAGGCGGGACAGCGTCAGCTTCCCGAGGTTCGCGTTCGTGAACCATAGCCCGCAGTCGCTAAGCACCTTGGCGTAGTACCATCGCGACGCCCACCCCCCGACGTTCTCCTTAGCCTTGAACGCCGGGTACGCGGGCTTCATGTCGCGGCGCAGCTTGAAGTAGGCACACCCCACCGCGTCGTTCCCATCGGTCGTAGTCAGTTCGTAGAAGTTGAGAAAGAGGCTGACCGTCGGCTCCACCCCGACGAATGCCTCGCAAAGATGCGCGAAGATCGTCAGGAACAGGTCGAGTTGGGATTGAGATTCACCAACTCGATCCTGCATTAGGCCAGGATGGCGGCAAGGAAGTCGGACTCCGGAACTCGGAGCCTGTGGATGGCGAAAAGCTCGAAGCAGACAAACTCCTTGCTCTCGGGCGCAGGAATTGTCTCCCTGCCGGCCGCCCTCCAGCCACCGACCTCAATGAAACCAGTGGCGGCCAACTCTTTCAGGGCGTCCTCGGAAAGGAGACTCCACGTGAAGGGCGCCATCGGAAGGAAAAGGTCGGGAGGCAAAGACGGCAGAAGAGCGAAAGAATGAGAAAGGTAAGAAGGCAATAGTACAAGAAAGCGTGAAGAAAGCAATGCGAGGATCGGGCAAACCGCCTCTTATGAACCGGCGCAGGGAGTCGCCTGTCCGCCGGAGGGCACGAAAACCAAGGGGAAAACAGCGGCACGCATAACTGCGTTTCGGTTGGGATTCTCGCCAAAGCCAGAAATTCGCGTGCACCCCAATCATTTCGCCCGAAGGCAGTTACCAAATAAACCTCCGAGCGGCACGTCTTCGTCCCGCACGAGGCTCGGGGACTAGCTGTTGGGAAAAATACGTGGCCCATGGAGATATGGCCCACTAACTCACCTCCAGCCCCACGGGAATAATGCGCCGAAGCTTGGCAAGCTCGCGCCGAAGCAACAAGCTCGCGCCCGAAGCTTCCCGCCTCAGCTCGAGGCCACTCGCCCTCCCGGCTTCAAAGCCAGGCTCGGGACCTAAGGCGGTGTGCGCGCGCTCTGAGATCTGCCTGGGTCCCGAAGGTCACTGAGAGTTAAATGCGACCACAGTACCGAGGAAGCGCCTGACAAAGGCCACTGACTAGTTGGCGGCAGGTCTCGTCAAACCGTCCGTATGGAGAAAGACACGTGTTGCCGGGTAGCAGTCCGGCACGGCAATTTGGACGGGATAAAGAGATACGCTCGATTACCCGATGGATCTTACGTGTCCGCTACACGGCAAGGCAGAAGGAGCTGACTATTCAACAGACCAAGAGCAGGTTACGGAAACCGGGCGCCGCCTATAAAAGGGGGTGCACAGGACAATGGGAGGACCATGCATCAGGAGAGGAACAACAGGGGATAGACTCAGACAGAAGCATTCAACCACCATAGAACAGGAGCACTTGCACTCACGTAGGAGCTCTAGTTCCAGACGGTAGTTCTTCACCTCCAGGTATGGTAGGAACACACACATAGTGCCTTGAGCACTTATTATACTCAAGCCTGGGCTTTCCGAAGCCCGGCCTCACCCCCTTGTACTCGTTTAAGCTTGGCATTAAACGAAGACTGGACGTAGGGCTGTTATCCGACAGTGGAGGCCTAAACCAGGATAAAAATCCCGTGTCACACCAGGGCCTGGCGCGTCTAACCGCGTCGGACCTTTTCTTCCTTTCCCTCGGCGGCATCCGGCGGCGGCCGGCCTCGATCGAGGGCAGGGGCGTAGCCAGACCTCGCACCCCTTCTTGCTCATCGGCCTCCGAGGCTCACCTCCCAGTCACCGACATAATTTGATATTTAGAAAAATTAATTATACAATTTTAACACCATTCCTGTTCTCTGGATAGTTTGTAAAAGCAATTAAACCATTTTCCTTAAGATTAATATTACTATTAGTCAAATAGGTTTATTTTATATACAGTTTGATCTCAATAAATTCCTAATTTTTTTACAGAAACCTTTCTAACTCAAAAGTAAATTATTAAAAATAAATTAAGCTTATCTTAACACTAGGGAAAAGAATTAAAGAAATCTAAGAATTGATCCTTGATAAATCACCTGTTCGGATGTGTTAACTACTCTGTAATATTTCTAGGAAATAATTCAAACAAAAGTATTTTTCTGATTTAAACCTACATTCTAAATTATGGGTATCCTAATCTGGGTTTTATTAGCACATCATCATTGTTCCCCTATATCACTTTGCTATCGCTCACACCACTCGATAATCACCAGTAGCAATATGATCATTAGAAGGTTCAGGGAACTTCCTTGATATGAAGGGAAGATATAGATGAAGGAAATCTATCGCGATTCGTCGATCGCTAGACTAAGTATGTTGCATCTCATGTATCATTCCTTCCTGCTGCATTTGGTTATTTATTATCAATTATTCTGTCATTAGACGCCGAGGATCCGGAAGGACACTTTGAGGAGCCCTAAGAGGACCACTGCCCACCAGAGCAAGGCAAGTTAACATCCTAGAGCATATCTCAACCCAAATTATGAAATTTCCTTTGTTTTAGTAACAAAATTGCATGCTATTAAATTATGCTATACCTACTTGTTAATCATGATGATATCACGCCACTACTTGATGTTCTTGTTACCCTAAACCGATTGCCTTGATGATCACATCCTTGATTCAACCTAGACTAGTCAAGTAACATGAATTTAGACTCCTAAGTCTGGGATAAAACTTGCTTAGACATGCTCAGGTCTATCAATAATAATTTTAGATTTAGAATGCCTCAGAACGGTGAACCGATATTCACCGGACATACTATCAATTGAACCTAGAAACATTGGAACATTGGGCCTGGCATAGCGGTTATCTTGTCATGGATGTATTGCCTTCTGGTTTGGATGGAATGGTGGTATGGGTCCACGAAGGACCAAGTGAGATTGTTTCATGTCTAGAGTGGTGGGTGGAGGCCCAGAATGAGGTATGAATTTGGTATAGGAGTGTGAGCACTCCAGATTGAGGCGTGGAGACTCTGAAGCTGGACCAATAAGAGGTTCTTGATATTTGTGAATGGTGCTGGGAAGTCTGAAAAGGCTATCTCAAGCGGAGCGTGGAGTGTCCCGCGTAGCGGAAGGACGCTGCCATAAGGACGCTGCCATCCGGAGGAGATGGTTCCTACACAACGCGTGGCCACCGTGCGGTAGTGCGAACGTGGGGCCTACCAACTTGCTGAAGAGCGTCATGGCAAACCCTAGTTCGAGGCGAAGATAAGATCATGTCGTCACCGAGGGTGATCTAGGCCACTTACCACTGGGAGCCAAGAACCTAGTGTGGGCCCGCAACCCAGCTAGACCGACTGGGCACTTCATGGAGTGGTGGCCCACAACAGGAAGGCCAAATGTCGGAACCGATGGTGGGAGTTTGGAGGAATTGGAACTTGACCTTGAGTAGAAATGATCAGTCGGAGGACTGTCGGTTTGGTTTTGGGAAGGATAGAGTTGGTATGGTTGATTTTCGGGTAGTCATGGTTGACTTAGAAATGAGTTGGTTAAATTGGAAATATTTGGAACTTTCACTTAGATTTCCAACTCGAAAATTTGTGCTAGAGTTCAGGCTGATTTAGAAAACATTTAATACTTAGCTTTGGTGCAAACAAAATAACCTCTAAGCCTTTCCTTGGAGCCTCTAGCATTAAGTATGCACTAGGTGGGTGTTAACTCACAAGTGTGGTTTGATTGCGCACTTATCCTCGCACACACTCACTTTTTTAGATGATGGAGAAGAGCAAGACCCCTACGAGTGCCATGAAGATGGTGACCTTGAGTAAGCGAACTCGGATGAGGTTTAGAGTGTCGCTCTAGTTGCTTGCGTGGATGCATAGTCGTTGGAGTTCTCTTTTGGTTCTTATCACTATTGTGACCCTACTAGCACTCTGAATTTATGTGAAGGACCTTGAGACTATTTGGCCAGTCAGCTTGTTTGTAAACTTATTAGCCTTTGGGTTTGCTACCGCTTGTATTTAAATTAAAGACGAAATGATCCTGCTATGTATTGGTATGTACTAGTGTACCAATCCAGAGACTAATGTGAATCAAGAGATTCTTAAAGACTCAAAATTTGAGGGCTAACACGCGGCCTAGAGTTTTAGAAATCGAACACTAATTGATTTTGAATTTAAAACCTTAGTGGTGAATTTTTAGGATGTCACAGATAGTTTGGATGCGTTTTTTTTAAAAAAATCCATCTATTTTACCCTCCCAAAGTATCTCAGACATGCGCAAGTCTATATGAAACTATCATGGTAGTATGATACTATTTTGGGCTGAGTATTTATATTTCGTTGTATATTTGTACTCACCTAAAGCACCTTTTTTGAGGGAGAAAAAAGGGCGGCGACAGGGAGGGGACCGCGTCCGAAGATGACAAAGGGAAATCTTTGTTCTATTGCTGTGACCACACAGACATAGAAACATAGAAGATGCTGGTCTCCTATTAATGTTCAAAAGCATAGTTGTCGGTGTTGAGGAATTGGTAGCAATAAAGTTTTCAGTAGCTATCACACGAGGCTTTAAGACCATCTTCAACTGCATTTCTTAAATATGGATCCCTATATTTCTATATATATAATACCCTAAAATGATTCATTCTCTATATATCTTCCCTCTCTAGCAGTATCCCCTAAATCTCACTCTCTATTTTCTCCCTCTTATATTATAACTATAGCTCTTCTAGCCCTCTCCAACATCAGTACTCCCAAACAAAGCTGGCAGGCAAATCCGGTGTGAGGGAAGCCGCTTGGGCCTCTTCATGTGCGTGACGACATGATGGAGCTCCACCTCCCCTACTGGACGGTGCGGGACATAGCGGCCAAGTCGCACCTCGATGGTGCTGGACTGAACAGCACCTCGCCTTCTCGATGACGCAGGACAGAACAGCTAGGGCGACGGGGCTCGCC
The DNA here is from genome assembly GCA_036346145.1 of Olyra latifolia. Lineage (NCBI taxonomy): Eukaryota > Viridiplantae > Streptophyta > Magnoliopsida > Poales > Poaceae > Olyra > Olyra latifolia. The sequence goes on from CM070526.1 coordinate 11,625,094, forward strand.
TCCTTGGGTGTCCTTGTAGGCACAGAAGGGAGCAACCATTGTCTTCTATCCGGATGGAGAAGGGGATGGGAAAGGAAGAGAGAATTTATGAGATTTTGGGATTCTCTCTCCTATCATTATGATTGGGAGACGAGACGAGGAGTCGTTTAGAGTGACAATTTCCCGAGCGCAACATACGTCTTCCTCAAATTTTGCAGTAGGGAACATGTTAGGAGGCTCTTGGAGATAAGGAATCACACTCATGAAGAAACCCTATATTGGTATATAAATAGAGTTTTAGAGATAGAGTTTCTGGTGGAGAAAAAGAATCTTTAAGGTGTAGTGTAAAGTGTAAATAAATTTTAGAGTAATGGAGAGAGAAAATAGAGTAGAAGAGAGAGAAAATAAGGATAGAGTTTCTGGTGTGGATGCTCAAGCTTAGAGGCAACCTCTAAGTGTTTCATCCTTGCGTGGCCCCACTCATAAGTTAAACTAAGTGATAAATTTTAGTTGTGAGGTCTCATCTTAGAGGCTGTACTAGCCTCTCTAAGCACTGCCAGAAATACTTTTAAACCCTAGAGAGCAGCTGTGGACCACGATTTAGAGCAATATTGCATATAAGCACCGTGGATGCTCGTCTGGAAAGACAAGCATATAGTATATTACACACGATTTGATTGTGTTAATCTATATTGATGTGTAGTATAGCCGCTGTATACACATAATACATGAGTTTTGTTACTAAGAAAAAATTATACCGCCTCCTACCTCATGGTGATCGAGGTGCATGACTTCGTTTTTGCACTTAATTGCGCTGCGTTGCATTGCACCTCCTTATGCTCAGCGCCTCAGCTACATTGTGTACCTATTATTGTGAGAGAAAAAAATTAGGGATGGGGAACTTTTAATTTATTTATTGTCGTGTCCTAGAAAGTTATTTTGGAAGGAAAAGAGAAAACTAGGAACGAGAATGTGCCTGTATAAGTGTCTCTAGATTCTTTTTTAGCAGGAAAAGGAAAAACCACAGCCAGAACAGCAGACGCATGTCTAACGGCGCAATGCGTGTACTAGGTAAGTACGTACTCCTAGTAATTCTTTTTGGTTTAAATTAAAATTAAAAACTATAGCTAGAAATTTATTATTTTTTAATGTTAAATGTTGTATCACTTTATAGCCATTTTTATGAGGCCCTTAGTGATTTTTTTAACTTTAAAAATAATTTTTTTATATTTTTTGGGCTCTCCAAATCCTCTGTCCAAGCATCTTTAGTTTTTTTATTATAATCTATCGCTGATTTAAGTTAAAAAGAACACATCCATAGACCCACTGCCGCTAGTTCTCTTCCTGCTCCGGCTCCCATGAAGCAGCCGTGTGGCGCGCCGGCGGCAGCAACAAGCGCCAAGCAGGCCGGCTTATCACAATCACAAAGCGCGCCGCCTTTCCCGCACGTCAAATCCCCGACGAGTACGCGCGGATGGAGCGCGACGGCCGCGTGGAGGTCAGGTGGCCTACGGAATCTGCCATGTGAAGCCCACCGCGCGCAGACGCTGCTGTGCTACGCTGCGCGGCGATGGAAAGCGGCGAAAGCGACGGGGGATCTGGCCGCGTTCTTTCCTCATCTCGCTAGGGGATAGGGGGGGATAGGATATCGAGGTCGTCGTCCCGGCGATCCTGTCCCCGCCTTCACAGTGATTCGTACTGCCGCGAGCTTTGCGGTGGCTCCGCGCGCGGCTAACACGGTTACACCTGGCTGTGAACCGTCGCCAAGCGTGAGCTGAGCTGCGGCCGCAGACGCTGTGAGAGATGGAACACTGCAGGCACCGTGGTTTGTTGCGAGCTGTGACAGATGCTTATGCTCCGTCGTCCGTGTGATCGCACAGTGCGAAGGAAAAAAAAAAAGTAAAAGCCGAGGAGGGCGACTGATCGTTGATGGCATATCCTGGCAAGTTAAGACAAACAGTCTACTTGCACCTTCCTAGAATAGTTAATCTAACATCTCTTCCTTTCTCTCTTTTTTAAATAAAACTTTGTTTCGACCTTTACGTCATACCACGTACACAGTCTTAATATGCAGCACCACACTAAACCTAGAGATCAAACCTAAGTGATAAGAATGAACAATCTCACTTGCACCACTAATCGACAAGCTCATCTGCACCTCTCTTCTTTTCTTTTCTCTTCCTTTCTCATGGACTAAAATTCAATACAAAAATAGATTCCCACCATCCCATTGCCTATTTTTATTTTTTAACCGAAGATTCCTCCATTTTCTACTGTCAAAAATGTGTAATTCCTATTTTACCAGTCATTTGTCATTAACATGTATGTTTAAGATCCACACGTCAGTTGCACTGCAAGTAACAAGCACAAATGAGGATTGCACAAAATGAGTATTATGCCTTTTTACTTAACGTTGGGATGGTGCTGAGCGGAGCATTGGCTAATACAGGGGCAGGACTGATCAAAGCCTAACTTGCCCCATTCGTCCCCAAAAAATTGGATGACATTTGTATCTGTTTTGCATTTGAATACGGAAAATGCTAATCATCCTAGTGTTTTCTTGAATATAAATACCGGATAGATTGGGTTATCTCTTACCATTTCCCACCCCTATCTGGAATACAAGTAGCTGTCTCAGGCCGTTGTACGTCAAACGGGATGGCTTCATGTCACGAATAAAACAAGATGAGTGCAATGACGAAAAGAAAAGAGCAGCGCATGTGCAGGTCGACCCAGCAATATACCCTTCCCTGCAACCTTCAAACACAAGCAACGATTGCCCAACCCTCACCTAAGTCCTGATTTTACAGGATGCAAACGGTTGGCACGTGTGGGGCGGGCACCCGGCATGCAGTTCACAGGCAGCATCCCGAGCTGGACGCGAGTTGGGCCCGCGGTATCTCGTCTCGTGTCGCCATCGCGTCCCGACGACACACGTCGGGGCAGATCAAAAAAATTGATCGTTGGTGTCTGTTGGAATCACCATGCTAGATTATACTAGTATGTAACAAACAGTTTATATATTAATACATCAAGAGAATACACTAACTTTATATAAGATATTCTCAAAGTTATAGGAGTCGTTTAACACCACTTGTACGCTCGATGCGTCCGGACGCAGGTCGCAGGGACAGGGCCATCGCACTCACCACTCACTAGTCACCATTCCACTTTGCGTAGTCTACTCGTTGTACGGACAAACATTTCGATGTCAAGAGCGTCCGTTACTAAGTGGTATTGATCAGTGTTGCAAAGTACAACTAATTATGTAAAATGAGACCTGATGGCCTCGTAGCTAAACGGCACTAGCTAACTCAACAAGATCGGTCTGCAAACTGTTGTTAAGAAGCCACTTCATGTTTTACTAATTTAGAATGACTACAGTTTAGACATATATATGATGTCGGCGCTGCAACATTTCAACAATAGTTTAATATGTAGCATCTCATAATATCTATACTAACACCAAAGCTCACAATTAATAAATATTGCAAACATTTTATAGTGTTGTACAAAATGGCTCAACGGTGTTGCATCTCATACGAATAACGTCCGCACCGACAACAAACCTCACAAAATATTACGGCTTAATGTTGTAGACATATAATATTGTAGAAATGACTCAGTGATGTTGCATCTTTTTCTCCGGCTCTACCGCCACCAGCTTGACCTCGTCATCACCTCCTACTAGAGCCCTTCTCTGACACGAATGAGTGACGAGCCACGTACAAGCGAGCGATGGGCTGATCGAGAAGACGAGCAAGCGTCCGGCCATGTATGAGTGAGTAAAGAACTAAAGAGATGAGTGAAGCGTACGAGCGAGAGACGAGCTCGCTGCATACGAGTAACGAGCGAGCGACAAGTTGAGGAGACGAGCGAGCAAGCAGCGTACGAGTTGAGCGACAAAGTGAACCCTTAAGAATGCCTTTCAAGGGATGAAACTATTGCTAAAGCGAGAAAGAGCGATTGAACAAGTATGAATAGGGGGCACTGTATGGGGGCTAGCGCTCCGACCGGAGCGCTATCCCTCCTTACTAATTTGGACCAATTTATATGCAACTTTGGTTTCACCATCTAATGGATTATGGGTGTAGTCGCAAGAAGGGGATCCTACTTAAGTTGTTTGATGGTAAAAACCTAGGACTCATTTGAAATGTATGATTTTTTTTTTTGAATTCCTGTGGAAATGCAACTGTTTCAGTACAATTCCTATGCTTTCAAACAGGTATAACTTTTGTTCGGACGTCTGGTCATATCGGACGCTCAAAAAAAATATTTCAACGACGGTTTAAAGACGTTGATAGCATTTTCATGTTTCAATCTTGTAACATCCCTAAATTTTGAGTATAAATTTTTTTTCGCGAAAACAAAATGCAAAGTGCATTCATGAGATCACCAAAAACCTAAGGGAAGCCCTATAGAATAACAACTGTATTTGCTAGTATGTCCCCGGGATTCCCAAGCACAAAGGTGATTCATTCACCCAAATGTTATGTATCCTTCCCATTGTTAAGTAACCAAATCATATAACATAGATATAACTAATAGATCCCAATCCTCCCTATCTTCTTAAAACCAGTCTAGAAAATCTGGACCTAAATATTGTCTTAAGAACTAGAGCTAGGAAGAATAGTTTAACAATACCTTGACCCCTTTAGAGGTACCTAGAGGTAGTATCCAACCAAACCCTAGAGAGAGAATTGGAGAGAGCATCCTAAGGTAAAAGATAAAACCAAACTGAACGGAATAAGCATGCATCACATTTATTCCCTTGCATAAAGGTTTTACCATATATTTTTACCAAGGTATTTAAAGATTAAATACCAAGATAAAAAGCATTTAGAAGCTAAATGACAAAACCCATAAAAATCTAATTTTATCAAAATATTGAATAAATTATAAGAATGTTATTCCTATAGTTTTGTTGACCTAAATATATTTTTTCATATTTTACGATAATGTCAAGTTTTTAAACAATAAAAAGAAGCATTAAAGAATATTTAAAATACCATAAAATAAAAATATTTAAAATACTAAAATAAATTGAAGAAATGAGATATTCATATTTTTATGAACCCAAGAATATTTTTGTTACATGTTTACGTAACAAAACCATTTATCACTAATAAGAGCATCAAAGAAGTGATTTAGAAATTCAATAAAATAAATATTATTAAATACCAAAACAAAGTGCATATTTAGAATCCTTATAATCTTTTGGACCCAAAAGTATTTTTATTTTATTTTTCTGAACCACCTATATTTTTTTAACACTTAACTGTATTTTCAGTCAATAGAAAAACTAGGTATTCTATTTAACGCGAAAAATGCCCATTTTAGAAACTTCCTGATTCAGCAGTATTTCTAGAAATGAAAAGTATGCCTTCCCCTTTTCGGTTTCCCGTCTTCGACGTCACCCAGCCCAAGCCGAGCTAGCTTGCCTCTACTGCCTCCCGTGCGCTGTGCGCCACGTGTCCTTGCACCGAGCACCTGCGTGGCTCCCACAACCCCATCCGCACCGCTCCTGGCCAAACACCACCACCGTTGCCTCTCAGTCCAAGCCGCAGCACTGCCCGTGCACGGTGAAGCCAAGCTGTAAAATTTCTGCACCTCGGCCTTGAGAAATCATCACCGACACCATCCCCCGCGACCCGCGAAGCCCGCCGAGCAGCCCGAGTCGCCAGAGCGCCACCGGTAAGCCCTAATTTCTTGTTTTCCCCAATTTCGGCCACCAAGGCCAATTTTGAAAATTTCACTCGTATGATCCAAATCGATGCAAGTGTATACATCCATAAGCTCCCTAGAGCTTTCCTACACCTTTCCCGAGCACCGCGCCGGACAATTTTGGTCCAAGCCATCGCCGCCATTAGAGCCACCGGCCCGAGCTCTCGAGCTCACGTGGCTAGCATGCTACGGCCCTTTCCTGCCAAAATCCTTGCTACCAACGGCTTGCCCATACTCCTAGGATGCTTCCACGCCCATGCGCCCCTGCCCTAAGCCGCCGAATCGCCGCTACGCCATGGCCGAGCTCCGCCCGAGCCCTCGCCATGTGGCTAGCCCGCTACGAGCTTGCCCTTGCCAAACTGGTAGCACCAATGTGCTCCTCATATTCCTTAGATGCTCCTTGTCATGCCAATTTGGCCACAAAATTGCTGGAACACGCCGCCCCCTTTTGCCCCGACTTTTAACTTCGGCGAGCAATCGCCGATGTTATAGTCTACCTTGAGCTGGAACATGTCTACCACTAGATTCCTAGGAACCTTGTGACCACCGCCATGACCTCCCTTGATCAAGACCGACCCCACAACTCTGTTTCGCCATTACCGCCGCCTCGGAGCTTTCAAACTCGCCATCGGCCCCGTCAACCCTTCCCGACCATGCAAGGGAAAACGACGTCGTATGTCTTGGTCCCTTGAATCCGCGGAGCCCAAGAACAGCGCCCGAGATGGACCGAAGCTGCCGCAAACCGACGTCAAAGCCTCGCCGGAGAAAAGAATCGAAGGAGGAAGAAGAAGGCCAATGAACTGTTCGGTTTTCTTTAATTTTTCCGGTTTTTATTGTCTCAGGCCGGTTCAGTCCTTTCTAGACCAGTTATATGAACAGTACCAAAATCAAAAATGTTCAAAATAATAAATTATACCCAAACATGAATTTTAAACCTATATACATTACTAATAATATTTGAAAGCTATAGTTTAAATTAAAAAGGACTTTTAATTAAATAAAAGAGTGATGTAAAAATAAGATTTTGGCAATATAAAGGCTAAATAAAAAGTTATTTAATGCATATCAAAATATTTAAAAGTGCATATAAAATTCATGCGATACATAGTCATGTCCTTAAAACCATATATCTTATTTGTTTATAAATTACATTTAACTAGATAAATAAATGCATTAAATATTTAACCCTTTCTATCATAAAACTTTCTATCAATAAAGTTAAATAAATAAAATATTTAAGTTTATAAAAACCACATGTTGCTTTCAAATGCATTAACATTACCACCTTTTATATTTAAAATCAGTAACACACATTAATATTTTTGAAGTACCTTTTTCAACAGAATACCTAGACATATGTACATTTTTATATTTTCTAAAATTCAAATCCTCTAACTATTTACAAAATCATATCTTACAAAGTAAAAGGGGATGTGTGTGTGTGTGTGAAGGGCTAACACTTTCATTGCATAAAAGAAATCATGTTGGTGTTGAATTGGTACTTATACATGCATATGGTAGGACATATAAAATAGTCGAACCCTTCGAGGAAAGAGTCCAAGAAGTTCAAGCTGGGAAAGGAAGAGTCAAAAAGACCACCCGAAGAATCAAAAGAAGCTAAAGACGAAGCAACACCCGAAGAACCCAAACTGAAAGGCAAGTCACATTTGTTTCAATCATCTCGGTCAAACCCTTGTGCTATGGATTTGGGTAAAACTTGCTTCACCTAAAAACTTTAGACTTAAAAGAAACTTGTCAACCAGGATGGCAATAATCTGATTGGTGATAGATGAAATCCTGAACAGGACGATAGGATCCGCTTGTCAAATATAAGCCATATTCATCTTGACAAGGTTTAATTAAAACTTGACTTGGCGATAGCTCAACCTAATTTATATCGGTAGTATGTCTGATTTCTGATAGGCCATGTTCATTTGAATACACCTTTTTGAATAATCCTATTTGAAATTGATAAACTAAGAAAAGTTTAACATAAACACTCCACCTAAAGAAAAATTAATACGAGTACTTGGCAATATATTGATTGTAAGTTGATTACTGTTAATGAGTATCTGTTGTGGAATAGTGTTGTTGTGGAGTTCCTGCCTGAAGCATATAAGGATACTATTCTTTTGCCACTGCAACATAACACAATTTCGCCCAACCATGCGACCGAGAAATCGGACTTAGACTAGTATTATTCTGCTGATGTGATGTTCCCGCGTTTGCAATAAGTCGCTGGCAGTGGAGCTTGTTGGCCTTTGTCTCGCTCGCCAGGTCTCGATAACAGCAGGAACCATACTTCTGTGAGGTGACAAAATCTGTCGGCCTACAGATTTTCATGGTCAGAGTATGGTCGTAGACCTGCTGGGTGGAAACTAGCTCAATAGTGTAATCCTTTTCTATGGTGTTTCAACCCTAGCTAAGTCGTGACATCGTTTGGGTAAAGCTGGGCAAGTTCTGCAGAACTCAATCAAATAACTCATCGATGGATGTGCTTCCGGTATATGAAGTTGTGTTAATGGGTGATTCCAGACAGCGGGGCTTAAGTAGACTCTCTTTCTTACCCTCACTTTTTCTCATCTCATTCATCTCTGACCTACGCGTTATATCTTCTTTATTCCTGTTGCAATTGTTACCTTGCCATGTATTAATTATAATTGTAAATTGTTTAGAATTGTTTTACCTGTTATAACTAATCTTAATTACTGGCCATAGCCTTAATCCCTTAAAATTGAAAAGCTACAATCAAATAAAATATTGGGATTTAGCAACAAGTGATCAACCAACTAGGAATCCTGGTTCATGATTTTGAAGGGACGATTGTCTTTGTGATTTGTTGAGTACTCGCGTACTCACCCGCCTTTCATGCGGGCTACCCATTCCAACGGGCAGTCTTTGGTCAGGAAACCATATTGGAGGAGATACTGGAAAACAACAAGGAAGAGTGAAGAAGGTGCAGAAGGAAAGAGTGCGGTCTAGGTCATCTCTACGCTCAGGCCTTGCCTGTGGCAATGGGCTATAAATTCTGGTTGTAATATAAACAAATGTAGCTCCTATAAAGCAGAGTCTGTAAAACTTGGCCAACAGGCCCTACTTTCGATGTAAAAGTATTTCTGCTGTGTAATTCCGCGTTGCAGGATGATGCTACACCTGTGCACAACTGAAATCCTGGACAGTTGTGTATTGTAGATCATCGACATCTTATGTCCGAAATCGATCCCTCACAAATCTCATATAAATACATTGTTAAATGAAATGCAACTTTATTTAAGCACTGTTAAAATATTTTCATGTAGTTTAAAACATTTTTTTGCATGGTCTAATACAATTGGGTGTCTGAATAGAACTCATTCCCTTTCCAAACTGGCCGTGGCCAAGGCCGCTCTTCTACTCCAGATGCTCTATGATGGAAAGCTGCGAAAGCGAGGGCGCTCGATTTTCCGCGGGGTCCTATTCTCTTACTCCCTCCATCCTGTAAAAGAGGTCGTTTGAGAGAAATGCAAAAGGGGTGGAATAGTGGACGTTTGAGGTTTGTTGGCCAGTTTTACCCTTCAGTTAATGATGTTTATACTCTTGAAACATGTACTCTATTAATTACTCCGTCTTCCCAAAAGATCAAATCAATTGAGGAGGTACACGATGAGTCGACTCCCATTCTCAAAAGTGCAGTAGTCTATAAGTTTTTGCAGCTCAACGTACAACTAGCATCTTGATGCAGCGCCATGTTAGTATATGTCCCATGCATAGGAATAAGATCTTCATGTGACTCCATATTCAGATTGATACTGGTAACACATGGTGGTCTTGAACCTGCCATGTTTCCCTATTGTGTATTGTGGTGAGTAGAGCTTAATCATCTTACTGTGGTGAGTACTCTATTTAAGCACCGTAGCTAGCAAATATTTTAGCGGTAGAGAAAGGAAAGTGAATGGAGCCGCACGCTACGCAAGAAAAAAGAAACATGCCAGCGAGCAAAACTACAAGGCGGTGGCAAAAAGCTCATGCAGCGCGGCAAGCTGCATGCAGAGCGCGGTGGCAAAAAAAAGCGCGTGACATGGAGCGCTACGCAAAGAAAGAACTCCGCGAGATTCGAACCGGCAACCTCTCGGTTGAAGCAAAACACCTTTACCACCTGGCTATACAACCTACATGTTGAAGTTTGAGTTCCACAATTACTCTTCAATAACTACGCCTTGGTATCTCTATTGCTGTGCAAAACGTCTTCTTTTACAGGATGGAGGGAGTACCTCACTAGGCATGATAGCCGATAGCACCGTCGTCTCATCGTCATTGATCCTGTCCGAAGCTCAAAGTGACTCGTTTCAGCTTGTCTCAGTCGCTCGGCGATATACACGGTTACAACTGGCTTTGAATCGTTGCCAAGTGTGTGAGCTGCAACTGTTACCACTGTGGACGGCGGAGATGTTGCATGGGTGTGTTTGGATCATAGCCTTCAGCTGTCTTGCCGAAATTTGGTCGTGCCTTCACTATTTGGCTTTCATTTGGATGGTAGCCAACGAATGGCGCGCCCTCAAAAAATTTTGGCGTGCCAATACATTTATACACGAGCAGCAGCGAGGGCGTGGGCGCTGAATTTGAGTGCCAACGCATTGGCGCATTACCCTTGACTTCTATTGTATGCGAGCCCAATGACTAGCCATTCATATGCTTTATCTTGGAGACCAACCCAATGCGGCGGTATTGTCGATGGCAGCCTCACGGAGTTTGATCCATCAGCTAGCTAGTAACAGTGTCTTTCAAATGAATTTATCTTCTAATTTTTGTATATATTTCATACAATGTCCAAATTGCATGAAACAAATTTTATAAATCATATAAAATCCCAATCTACCCATTGTTATAATTTTTATAATTTATAGTTTATATGTATTTTTATGATTTATCTGATAATTTTCGCATTTTTTAATTTTTTAATTCATTTTTGGATTTTTTATCTTTTAGTTTTCTATTATGTTTTAAAATTTTAAATTTAACTTTATGGTACCATATTCGAATTTCTATAATTTTTATTTAACTATGGGAGCAATTGGCACATTCAATTGGCTTCAATCCAAACGTATCACCTACCTGACCAAAATTTGGCAACCATCAATTGGCTTCAATCCAAACAACTCATTTTTACCAACGAATTGGTCATGCTTTCGATTGGTCGTGACCAACTCATTGGCATGGCCAGTGAGGGCCGTAAACCAAACACACCCGTAATGCCATTGCATAGTCTGGAAAGGTGAAAGGAGGGCGACTGATCCTGGTCTCTTGGATGGCTTTGCCTTTACAGGAGTGGTTCCCTTTCCTCTGCGTCCGAAGAAGGGCACAGTATATGTGTCGGCGTGTTGCTGCTCCACAGAGCAAATCTAATGCTGCATTTGGGTTCTTTGGGGTTTTTTTATAGTTAAACTGTTTCTTTAGTAAACTCCTTAATTTAAAAATATTGATAAAGAATTGAGGAATGATCGGTTAGTCTAAGGGCCTATTCTTTTTTACTTATTTGTTTATATCTACTTATTTCTTATTTTTAGTTTCGAAAACACAAATACTTTGCTATTTTAGCGTGTGTTTGGTTGGTGGGATGTGCAAGGATGGAGCCATCCCATCCTATTTTTGCATGTGTTTGGTTGGTGCAAAAGGAGGGATAGGATGGCTCCCATAGAGGAATATTCCTCAAGATGCTGCACGAGCTCATCCCACAAAAATGATGGAACGCAGCCATCCCACTTGGGACATGAGGATGACAATGAGCCCATCCTTGAAAACTGGGACGGAGCCATCCCATCCTTGAAAACTGGAACAGAGCCATTCCATCCTTAAAAACTGGGACAGAGCCATCCCATCCCACCTTACTCTCTAACCAAACACAGCCTTAGTTCATTCTTTTCTTCTCGAAGATACGTCATAAAGTTCTAAAAAGTAAGTCAAACAAAATATGCTAGACTTTCCAAGTCGTTTCGAAAAGTTCACGAAGTTCAGCTTATCAAGAAATAACAAATCAGCAAATCAAATAAGTCAAAAAAAATAGCTTTTTTAAGTAGTTGGCCATTATGACCCACGGGTGAGTTACGGGCCAGAAATGAGACTGGGTTTAGGCCCAGAAACCAAGCTAAAGTTCCGGCCTTAGTTGGCACGTATTATAATGCTATAAATTAATCGGATTTGTATTAAAACCGTTAGGATTGTATAGAAAAAAGAACTCTATTTCTAGTCATAAGCCTTAGGGTCGTCTGAACAAAGCAAAACTATTTTAGATAAGCATATATATGTTTTTCCTATAAAGATTATATGGTTTTATCTACTTATATGCTTATCTTCATTTTTAAAAAGGGCAAACTCTTTGATTTTTGGAGCTTGTTTTTTATCTCGAAGGTGCGTCACAGAACTCTAAAAAAAAAGTTAAACGAAATAAGCCGAACTATGTATGCCATTTTGAAAAACTATTAAAATTCAGTCTATCAACAAATAGGTAGATAAGAACAAGCCGATGAGCTGAAAAGAATAGAATAGGGTGGAGATTATTTGAGCCCAACCCATCTTAATATGGCTCAGTGCCAGTCTAGCCTAAGCCATAACTAGCTCAAACTTGACCTAGCCCAAGCCGCACACAGTCTGCACACCCGGCCACAATCAGGCATCCTAAAGTGAGCTTAGTTCAGCTGGGAAAATGTTAGATGTCACGTGTTCAATCAAACACTTGTCATTGATTTGATTATGCGGTGTAACAAACGAGCATATATACATAGACCAGAAGATGCAGTGAATAATACGTACCCAACCGTCATAGATCACAGGGCGGCTAGCATAGGCATAGCTAAATGAACCTTTCTGACTCCAGCCGTTTTTACTTGATGTAACCATGTAGGAAGTAATCTAAGCTAGAATGCAGTTCTTCATGTTGTGCAGCTACATCATTCTGAAACTCAGGATCTTATCCAAGAATCAGTACTGCTACCTTGTTTACAGCTTACAACACATCGAAAACATCAACAGCTCTGATGTGCCATAATGCAACTTACTCATTTACAGTGCGTAATGTGCAACAAATGCTTTAAAGACTGATTGCAACGAGATTGCATAGTCTCGAGCCTAAACGTTCTGATGCAACTATGCATTGTAGGGCATGATACACGGAACTAATTTATTGTTTTGCCTGCTTTTCTTCCATAGCCATGTCATATTGTCTTATAGTATTTATTGTCGGATCTCAATAACAACTTCTACTGATTCTTGCGTGTTTGGGATATTCTGTTGACATCTGTTGACTTCTACTGATTAATCGGGGGGAACCATCGAGGCGCTGGATTAACAGAATTCTCAGGGAGGGCAGGGAGTTGAGTGATGCATCGTGCAGGTGAAATGGCAGCTTTTCCACAAGGCAGCTGTTTCAATGAGATTCGGCATATTGGGCATGTCGTCTGCTTCTGCAGCCATTCATCTAAGCAGGAAAGGTGAAAGTTATGATGACAAGTCGGTATAATTCTCAGAATCTCTTTATCCTTGTATTCACCTAAACATATGGAACACCTGTTGAAGCAAAACAACCATTAATTAGCTTACATGTTCACCGGCATGAGAGCGACGGGGCTGGATAACTCCTAAGTTGAAATAAGATCAAATTGAATCCAGATTGACCCAAACAAGACAGGCTAAGGTCTCCAAAATTTGGCTCAATATTAAATTTGAATTCCAACCTTCCACAAGGTGCATCAATAAGAGTTGAACTAGAAAAAACTCAAATCTTGTCAGCTTCAGATGGTTAGGCTGAATTTGACTTGGTAGAGTGTGTTCAAACAAAAGTTTGATTATTGCTTAAAGACTTCCATGTGTAATACATTGCACTCCGAAGTTCAAAAAAGATATGGTGTAGACTTAAAAGACCATCCAAACCAAACTTGAATTTTCCTCTTCCCATTTCAGTTATAAGGCATATCAAGATAAGGTCAATCAACGAACCAGTGCCTGGTTGGAATCTAAATCAAGCTCGCCAGAGCAACTGAGATAAACCAAATGTTCATGAACTTGCTCTTGCTCAGCTTGTTTCCAAGCTATCAGTAAACTTTTGGAATTTATTATAGTATTAAGAAGGACGATTAATAAACACATCCTTCTGGTTTAATAGGTGGCTCAAAAGAAATTAATGATCAAACTACTCGCCATGACACCACAAACCCCCCCCCCCCCACCCCACCCCCACAAACAAATGATAAATGTAATTTGTGTTGTCCTACATCATCCGATTTACCAAAATAAATGCTTGACTGAAGTCTGTGACAATTTTCCTGAGGATATAATTCATGTCCTCATTTCCCACGTCAACATCGATTCATGTGATGCATTAAAATATGCTTCCATGTAAACATATATGCATCCCCAAATAATTACACGTGCATTTACATGTGTGCATTTCTTATGTTGCATCTACATTAATTTCCATCCATTTCCATCCAAGCTTCAAGTACTTAGGGCCTTAGAGGGACATAAGAATTGAATCATGACTATGGAACTACTCCATTGAAAATGTCTTCCTCATGGCTCAAGGCATTTTAGTGGCTGTAGTTTTAAAACAGACTCATTGCTATTGAAAGTAGATTATGTACATTGAAGCACAAAATAACGAAGTCAACTAATCTTTAGTTCATATGGTGATAGTTGCGCTTACTGGGCATCATCTTTCGATTGGAACGCCTCACAGGTATAATTCATAGTAGGAATTGCAGCAACAACCAACGGTGCCAACCCATTACGAACATGCTCCATCTGAACGATGTAAAAAGAAGTATTAGTTTTCAAATACAAAAGATGCCCAGGGGTACTGACCATTGATTCTTCTCACCTAGTCACTAACAGCATAACAGTCTTCATATCAGCTCAACAAGAATTTAAAAGTAGGAACATAGATTTAAAAGTTAATTTCTTGTATTCTGTAGAGAAGAAAAACTTGTATTAGCTATTGCAGACATAATTAACAAACCAGTTACCATAACACCAACACAAACTCTGGAAGAAAGAAGCTTTGTGCAAGACACAACACAAACTATGCACAAACATGTATTTCTTCAATTGCCATTTCCATTTTCTTTTATTCTAACATGTCTGGCACAAGCAAAAGATAGGAATACTCAATGTACACTCAATTACCAAGTTTACTCTAAACATAGGAATACCTGAATTCATAATTGATAAAGAAAGAAATGAGGCTTAACTAACAGACATCAACAAATAAAAGTGTCAAGTTCTTATCCAGGCTAGTGAAATATCCAAGAGATCATAGCTTAACTCAAACACACCATGTCAAGTCTGGCATTTAAGCAGTTGAGTGCTTTTGGTTGCTTCTATACATATGCTTTGTGTGGCTTTTGTATTTGTAGTTTAAAAATTCCCTGTAAGGCTGGAAAGCATATCTTACTTGAAGACTGTATATTAGGATGTAAGCACCTTCCTTTCTTTAATGCGATAGGATCGTAAAAAAATGTTATTTGTATTTACATCAGGGAACATAAAACTTGTCAAGCTGCAGGTTTGTAGTGTACATAGACTAACTACAAACGTATTACATAAGCGTTTTAAGTGATCAAGAAAACAGTATTCCCATTGTAGAGGACAAATAATAAGAAGAATAACCAGAATTTATCATCAGTCGATAGAACACAAAGCCAATCAAATAGCAGTCCAAAAAAGATAGGGGAAATAAATGTGTGCCTGCCTACAAAATGTTCTGAGATAAAAACTTTTGGATCTCCATTGTAGCATAATCATATACTAGTAAAAATATTAGCAGTGACTCTTAATAGGTAGACGTTGAGAGGGCATAAATGTGGTAACAATCTGTTAAAAACCCCCTCCAAGCAATCCAAAGCCACATTTGACATTATCTACATCACACACAAAGTAAAGGCGTAAAAGCAGGCTAGTGCACGGTGCACTTGCTCGCCCGTATTTTATTCCCCACGCGATTTACTACGCACTGAGGCTCATCATGCATTGCAATGGCCAGAAATAGAAACATACGGCCCATGCCAAGCATTTTTGGCTTGAGAAGTAATAGCAGAGGCCATGAGCAAAGGAAATTAGTATTCCCATCCTCCCCTTGTCAGTACTTAAACAGAGCATAGACTCTCCATTGATGTATGCACGCTCCGTGCGGCCATGCCTCTACTTCCACACGAGCAATTTTGTACTTCCATAATGGAAACCACCGTGGAGTCACAGAAGCAGAATACTAGTGAGAGCGATCGATCGAGGTGTGGCACGCACCGGGCGGTCGAGATCCACGGGGAAGTCGGCGTCGAAGCTCAACGGCGAGGACGGCGGCGGCGCGCGGGGGTCCGCTTGCCGGGGGCGGCAGCAGATGAACCGCGCGCAGACGAAGACGACGAAGGCGGCGGTCATGCCGAAGCCGAGCGCCGCGCTGACCAGATTCAGCCCTGACCCCATCATGGCGACTCAGTCGGAGGCTCCCCCTCTCCGTTTTCCTCCTAGCTCCCACGGTCCCGGCCCTCGCGGTACGCAGAACAACCTACCGCTCGAACAGGCGGCTGCCGCTGCGGCGGATAGCAACAAGAGCGGTGAGGTGGGGGTCGGGGGTGCCCATCGGGTGGGGGGCACTCGCGATTCGGCGTCGGCGCAGCGCGGCCCCCTGGGGCTTCGGGGCTGGGGACGGCGGATCGGCGCGGCGGCCGCCTGGCCGGTGGAGAGGTCGCCTGCGGAGCCGGGGCCTGGGAGGGAGGGCTGGTTGCGTTGGTGCGAGGAACTGTGAATTGGTAGCATTCTGCAGTAGTGGTGTTCTGCTGTATCTTTCTTCGGCAATTCTGCCGGGAAGGCGTGGGCCCCATGCGCCAGCGGCTGCGGCGGCGGCGGCGGCTGCCGTATCCGAGTAGATTTCTCGCTCGTGTCAAGTGCGGCGGTAGGCTGCGATCACATGTTCCACAATAGATCAGATGCAGCCCATCGCCCTAAGCCCATCAACATCCATGGGAAGCTACATGGAAGGGCCCATGCAAGCCGCCCGTCCTTTACGTGCGCACGTCGACCCAAAGTTCTGCTTGCCGCATCCACGCGGCGGCCATGGCCATCGCCGATTAGCCATCCGCGCCGCGGCCGAGCGTGCACATTGCGCGCTCCAGCCGGCGGCCAGTTCTTTCCCGGTGCAAAGCTGTTTCTGCGCGGGAGCGGCGATGGGCAATGGTCTCCGGAGCTCAAGAGTTTGAGAGGTGTATTATCCCTATTCACTGGTTCCCTATTCCGACCTAGTTCAAATTGATTTATTTGTTGTTCGCTGTAATGCCAGCTCCAATTTTGCGCATGATTGCCCTCCATTCTAATAAAACATACCAGGTATTTATGTCTGTGTTCTAGTAATGCTGGGCTTATTGGAGATCCCTGCTTGGCGCTTGTCATATTATCTGTTTATGAATTCAGCGTGATTTGAATTGGATTAGTTGGAGATTCTTGCTTGGCGGCCTAATCATCTTTACTGCTAAAAAGGCATGTTATACTTAAAAAAACATGTTATGACGTCAAACAAGCATCACACGCTCATGTGTTTCCCAACCCCACACTGCCTCGTGCAAAGCACGCCCTAGGTCCCCAGCCCTCTGCTTCTCGCCTTCCCCTTCCCTATCCCCTCTTTCTTCTGCTACCTCAATATAAGGGGAGAGGGGTGGCACCAGAGAATAGGGACGATGGAGCTGAGATGAGCCACCAAGCATAGGCCACCGTGGTCTCGGGGAGGTGGAGTCATCATCTTAGGAAGAGGTTGTGGACCTAAAGGTGTCGATAAAGTTTGAGGCAGCACACCAGCCGATATAGGTGACAACCAAGAAGAGGGCACCGTGGATGAGGAAGATGCGCCGATGGAGGTGGAGGGTGCCATTAGGACGGAGGTCATAGTTGGTACAGAGTGAGAAAGAAAAGAGAAGAGAGGGATATGGAGGGGAAGAGGGGGTTGACAGAGGAGACGGTGCTCAGAGTAGGAGAACAGAAGGGGAAGGAGGTGGCGGCGATGCTAGTGAGGGATAGGAGGTGGTGGCGGCGATGACATTGTCTAGTGAGGAAGTTGCTCCATGTGGATGAGGGAAAGAGGAGAGTGACGTCGTGGCTAGGTTTGTTGTGTTGGGTGGGGGAGATTAGAGTTAGTGGTTGGTTGGTTGGGTTGTTTAGTGGCCTCTTCAATTAAATTGGCCGAAAGCCCGAAACATGTGAAAACAAGTTACAATGGGGTTCTAAAAAATAGTTAACAATTATAAATTTTATTGTCCTTGCTATAATCACATATACATGTTTGGATTAACATTATATAATATTAGTAATTTAAATTAACATTCGTACTTTTATTATTCTTGATATAGCATTGGATTGTTGTCATACAACATTAACAATTTAAAATATTTGTACTTAAGATTACACAACATATATAATTATAAATTATGTTATATTTATTTAAATTCTATCACAGCATGAGATCGTGTTATGAGACTCAAAGAGAGAGATAGAGGGGGTAGTAGAGTGGTGTGGCTGGCGACTGGGCATGGAGCTAAGGGATGGTGTACTAAAGTTTCTAGTGAGCCATTTGTGGACAAGTAAAACAATTAGAATGATATTTTTCAATAGAAGCGTTGCTATTTTTACTTTTACTGTAATTACATATGCATCTTTGAATTAACCTTGTATAGTATTAACAATTTAAATTGTTAATATTTGGAATCCCATGATAGGTAAATTACATAATATGTATGACTAAGATAAATTAGAATTAGAATTATGATTATGTTTTATTTAAAAATACTTTGCAACGCGACTAACATAATAAACTAATCAACAACTCCAATTGAATTAATTAGTGGACTATTAATATTTTAAAAAATAATGTAACATTGCTGTCATCATTCTTCTAGTGTCCCGTAGACTGGAGATAAAATATAATATACACAAAAATTTACTCTTTTTTTTTAAAAAAAATTGCACAGTTTACTCGCTCATGAAATTTTTTTACCTTTTTTAAAAAAAATAATTGTGAGGCCATTTCAATAAGTTTGCCTTGTGTTGAATTGCAGCCGAAGAAGGATGAAACAGATATGGGCTGGACCATGTACGCTCCAGTGCTAACTCCTTTTGGTTGAGAGTGTGATCTTGGGCTAGTTTCTAAATTGGACTTTGTCCTCTTTTTTCTTTAATGCAGAAGACTTCTCCGGTTGTAATTACCTATTTAGGTCTCGGCACTATAAATTACTTATTTTTTTAGCACTGAATGAGCAGTGCTTTAAGTGGAGGGCGAATACTTGTAAGCTCTACTAACAAATGATTTATTTGTTGCTCGCTGTAATGCCAGCTTCGATTTTGCGCATGATTGCCGTCCATTTGTTAATAAAACATACAAGGTCTTTACGTCCATGTTCATGCACTACGGGGCTTGTTGGAGATTCCTGCTTGGCGCTTGTTGGCCAAATCATCTTTACCGGAAAAAGCATGTTATAGTGTCAAATAAGCATCACAAGCTCTCGTGCCTCCATATCCCGCACCGCCTCACGTGAAGCGTATCCTAGGTCCCAACTCTCCACTTCCCGCCTTCTCCTTCCCCCATCCCCTCCCTCCTCCCTAGATCTAGGTAGCAGAGGGGAGAGGGGTGGCACTGGGGATTAGGAAGGATGAAACTGAACCAAGCCACCAGGCGTAGGAGGTTGCTGGAGAGGCGGAGTCATCATATTAGGACGAAGCCGTCGGATCTAGAGGTGTCGGTGAGGTTTGAGGCAGCGCACCATCCAATGGACGTGATGTGTGAGAGGGGCACCATGGAGGAGGAAGATGTGTCAATGGAGGTGGAGACGCCATAGGGATAGAGGTCACCGTGCCTAGTAGAGAGTTTGAGATAGGGGGATAGGGAGGGAAGGAGGTTGATAGAGGAGGCGACGCACTAGGAGGGAGAACGGGCAAGGGAAGGAGGTGGTAGTGGCAGTGTTAATGAAGGGGAGGAGGTAGTGGCACCAGTGATGTCATCGAGTGAGGAAGTTACTCAAGGTAGGAGAGAGAGAGAGTGTGGCATGGCGACTAGGTTTGTTGTGCAGGGGTAGAGGAGATAAGAGTTAGTGGTTGGTGGATTGGGTTGTTCGATGGCTTGTTGGGTTAAATTGGTTGAAAGCTCGAAAAAGGTTGAAACAAATTTCAATGGGGTTCTAAAAATAGTAAACAATTATAAATTTTAATATTCTTTCTATAACTACAAATACATATTTGGATTAATATCATATAATATTAATAATTTAAATAAACACAAATAAATTTATTATTCTCACACAACATCAGCAATTTAAAATATTTGTACTTAAAAGTAAAATATATATAATTATAAATTTGTCGTGACGGGAGGCGAACCTCCATGAGCCGATGAGCAAGGTGTCTCGAGAGACCGAGGCGGCCCCGCCTGGACCGAGGCCCACCACCAGCCCAAGCGCCGAGGGAAGGAGTGTGTGTGATGTGTACTAGTGTAACACGGGGATTTTTATCCTGGTTCAGGCCTCCACTGTCGGATAACAGCCTTACGTCCAGTTTTCGTTTAATGCCGAGCTTAAACGAGTACAGGAGGGTGAGACCGAGGCTTCGGAAAGCCCGGACTCGAGTACAATAAGTGCTCAAGGCACTAGGTGTGTTCCTACAGTACCTAGATGTGAAGAACTACCGTTTGGAACTAGAGCTCCTACGTGAGTGTAAGTACTCCTGCTCTACAGTGGCCGAGTGCTCTTCGGGCTATCTTCGTCTCTTCTCCTCCTATATCTCTTGTGGCCTCCTATATCTCTTGTGGCCTCCTTCTTGGTTGTGGCCTGTGCGCCCTTTTTATAGGCGGCCTCCGGCCACTGTAGTCTGATCTTGGTCCATTGTGATGCACCATGTTGTCCCTCGGTCACTAGTTGTGTTCTTCTGCTTTGCCGTGCTGGGGCGTGGCGGACGCTCGAGGCCCATCGGATATTCGGGCGTATTCTCTCATCCCACCAGGATCGATGTTTGGACCGCAACCCGGCAATATATGTCTTTCTCTATAGGGGCGGATGGTAAGCTGACCGTTGACGCGACCTGCCACCAACTTGCCAGTGGCCTGTGTCAGACGTGCCTTGGTACCGCGGTCGCATTTAACTGGCGGTGACTTGCGGGACCCTTGGCGTGCTGTCTTGTGCTGGCCTTGATCTGCCTCGGGTCCCGAGCCCGAGGCCAGGAAGCTTGAGGCGAGCGACTGAGCTTTGGAATGAGAGCTTCGGGCGTGAGCTTATAAAGCTCGACGCATTTCTTCATGAAGTGGAGGCAAGTTAATGGACCGTGTCTCAATGGGCCGCGTACTTTCCCTAACAAAATTATATTATGTTTATTTAAAATCTATGGCAACATAAGACAATGCTCTAAGACTCTAAGAGGGAGAGGGTAGTAGAGTGGTGTGGTTGGCGGCTTGGGTATGGAGCTAAGCTATGGGGTACTAAGGTTTTTGGTGGGCCATTTGTGGGCTTAACAGGACGAATTAGGTAAAAATTAGAATTATATTTTTAAATAGAAATATTATTATTTTTATTGTAATTACATATTCGTCTATGAATTAACCTTACATAGCATTAACAATTTAAATTGTTAATATTTGGAATCCCATGATAAGTAAATTACATTATATGTATAACTAAGATAAATTAGAATTTAAATTTATATTATGTTTTATCAATATCCATTGCAACACACGGACATTGGACTAGTACGTAATAAACCAATCGACAACTCCAATTGAATTAATTAGTGGACTGTTAATCTTTTTAAAAAATCATTGTAACTTCGCTGTCATCATTTTTCTATGGTTGCCTCGTAGACTGGAGCTAAACTATAATATATAAAAAAAATTTAATCTTTTTCAGAGATTGCACATTTTACTCGCTCATTAGTTTTGTACCTTTTTGAAAAAAGATAATTGTGGTGCCATTTCAGTAAGTTGGCCAAGTTTGTGTTGGGTTGTAGCCGAAGAAGGAAGAAACAGATATGGGCTGGGCCGTGCACGCTCTAGTTCTTACACCTTTAGGTTGAGATGAGAGTGTGATCTTGGGCTAGTTTCTAAATTGGGCCCTTTCCTCTTTTTTTCTTTAACGCAAAAGACTTCTCCGGTTGTAATTTATCTATTTAAGTCTCACCGTCTCAGCACTATTAAATACTCATTTTTTTACACTGAATGAGCAGTGCTTTAAGTGTAGGAAGAATAATTGTAGGCTCTACCAGCAAGAGGATCCCATATCATTTTGTGAGGCTAGCATGTAAACATAAATTCTTCTTCACCATATATAAAGATCAAGTTAGTCTCGGGTACGGGTATCATTTGCCCCAAAACTATATTTCATATGAATAGTCAACACAAACTAAGAAATAAACTGCAGATCTCAACTTTCAAACCCCCCCATCATGCTCATTTGACTTCTTGCGGTTTTTATATATCTTAATCCTGCAGTATGTAATTTGTCAGCGCCGTGAAGTATACGCTAGATTTATTGTGATAATATGATTCTACATTGACTTCGTACGGGTTTTATTATGAACCTCTCAGCATCATCCGATCTTAATTGTTAAAGTCAGAATTCTAGGACAACCCATAATAAAATCCATATAGAAAAGTCAGTCTCTAAGAGAATTCAGAAACGAATACAGCAAGTACTCTACCTAACCTAACTGGATACGTTCTCTGCGTGCAGTGCAGGTAAGCAGGTTTTCACAATTTGTTAAGGGAAGGAGACAGGCATGGCGTGCGCTTCTTCACAGCGAGCCACTTTCCCAAAGAAAAAAGTGATCCTTTACCGAACTACTTTGGATATGTCCCAGTATTCTGCAAGTGCGTCGTGCTACTTTCGCTCTGAAGCTCTGTAACACTGTGAGAGTGTTGATATATGGAACTTTACCTTTGTCCATTCTGATAGGAGCTCCATCCCTACAAACAGATTCTTTGGACGGATGACAGTAGGAAGTACTCACAATAATAGCACTGTGCATTAGCAAGACTACTGGCATAGATTCATATGCTATAGTTCACGCCATAATCAACAGAACCTTTATTGAAAAACACCAATCCTGACGGAAATCGGTGCGGGTTCCAACCATACGGACCCTGCACTGCTAAACTATTGAACCGCACAGAATCGGAGTCAACCCAGCACCTCCTATCATCATCGAAAGCATGGCTTTCTTTTCTTGCTTTATTCTCTCTTTCTTCGAGATTCGGATTCCGTGCTTGCAGTAATGGAGACCTCAGTTCCGTCCTAGGATGGTGCCCTAATTGAAGAGATCACGTAGTTTTACTACCTTATCCGAACTAGTATGCTAAAGAAACTTATCCAAGCTAATAATATCGCAAATTAAAGCTTATCCATGCTTAATACATTGCAGCTTTTTAGGCAGCTAACTCGTGTACAGTAGAGTGGCTATGTCCATTGCATTGTCATACTATAATCTATATAAAACCTTATCTTCGCTGGTCTAACTTTTGTTGCACTCTTGTCGTAGGCCTTGACATTCTCCAGGCCAGCCCAGCAAACGTGAGCCATCTCAGACAGGATGAGGAATCGGCAAGAAAGAAAAGCTATCTCTCCGCCTCTCCTCCCGTGCTGTACACCGTCAACGGTTGACGAAGCGTGGCTCGTGAGGTAAAGAAAAGCTGGATTCAGACCTTAATTTATGGCTTGAATTGGGCTATGCAGCATGCAACGCACCAACAGCAGCCTGATTTGACATAGTGAGTAGAGAGTCAGCATGCGTGTGCACCGTCTTCAGACAAGTTGTATGCACGGAAAACTGAGGCACAGCATGTCGACCGACCAACCAGGAAAGAGAGCGATTGTAGGATAAAGAGCATCTCCAATAGGGACACATCAGCTAGTTATAAGAAATTCATTTTAATTTTTTGCTTATGTGGAGGAGAGAAGGAGATGAGAGAGATAGAGGTTCTTTCTTGGTAGAGCCAGCGCTTATAGCGGATTCTGAGGTGGATCTGTACTATTACATGTGGATCCAAATTAATGTTAGAGATAATATTACAGCTAGCATTATTGAAGAAGTTGGCTATTTGGTATCTATAGACGACATGGCACTTTCTTATAGCTAATACCATTGGAGATGCTTTAAGAGACTGAGTAGAACTGTAGAACGGATGGCAGCAATGACATGTCAGGATGAGGTTTGGATCCGGCGCTTGGATAGTTGGATATGGCCAGGATCAGCAGGAGGCCTCATGGTCGGACTGGTTCATACGGGGGAAAGGGCAGTCATGTGGTGTTCGGTTTTTTCGGCAAAGTTACCTTGCGATTGAAGAAACGCGCGACGGCGCGCTGAATGTTTCCTCGGAAGGAACCAATTCACCGGTCCAGCTTCGCCGCACCGAGTACGACCGCCGCGGCAGCCGCGTTGGGGCGTGGCGTGGCGGCCGCGGCCCGGGCCGGCCGTTCGGTGACCGACCGCCCAGCCAGCCAAGCCTACCGCGAGAACACGCGTCTACACCGGGCGTGCCAGCCACGCCCACGCCGCCCCGGGCACCGGCCGTCCCTGTCGCGGCCGACGACTTGCACCGGTGCAACGCGCGGGCGCAACCGCGCAAACCAAAGCCGTCCACTTCCCACCACTACTGGCAGCGAGCAGCGACCCCGTGGACCCCACACGCCGCCGTGCCTCTCCCACTCCGCTCCGCTGCCCCGCGTTGTCAGCCGGACCGCTACACCTAGTGCATCCGGACTCCAAGTCGTTGGTGCGATCATACCGAATCTGAAGAACGAGCAATAGGCCTCGGTACCATCTCCCCAAAAAGTTAATTTCAATGAAATCTTCTCTTCTCTTATAAACTATGCATAAATCTTCCCAACAACCAACATGAGACTATTCCCAACATGCGTGGTCCCGGATCGAATTCACCCGTGCTCCCCCGCCACTAGACACGCCCCTTCCCGGTCATTCTCGCACCGAAAACACGCGAGCCCCCGGCTCACGATCAAGCTGCAGCCCGACCCCTCTCGGCGGCTTGGCGGCGCGCGCGACTTCCCTTTCCGCTTGCCCCGTTCAAAGGGGAAACCAAACCAACGCGGCGGCGCGCGGCATGGTAGGCACGTAACTGGAACTTGGGGGCCAGGAGCTCCACCGCCGGGCGCTCCGGAATGCCGTGGGCGGATTGACAGCGATAAATTACAGTACGTGTTTCAGGCATCAATCAGTCCGGCAGTCTTCGCTTGTTCCACTCCTCCACGGACGTGCGTGCGTGCATCTAACTCCGTCATCGCGTCGTAGTCTAAGGATACGTCCCGGAAGCTCAGACCGGTCGCACGAAGCGAGTGATCCTACTGGCTGCGCTCGCAAGGTCTTATCGCTCCACTGGGAAGCTGTTCCGTCAAGTGTTCTCCGGTTGACGACGACCTGCCGCGATTAGTATTGGGCTACCGCCAGCCGCCGGCCGTGCACTAGATGGTCAATCGCGGTATAGTGGAAGCCACCGCAACGGAAGTACGAGCGAAAATAATTGGAAATCGCAACGGAAGGACGTGCGTAGCCTGACGGCAGGTGATGGGCTAGCACTTTGCGCTGTGTACTATTCTAACCGGGTTTAGAGCATCTCCGGCTGGAACTCTATCCTTACACTTTATAACACTACTTACTCCACGCTCTATCCATCCCTCTAAAATTCCTTCACACTTTACACTACACTCTAAAAAATTCCTTTCCTCCAAAGAAATTCTCTATCTAGATAAACAAATGTTATAGAGTGCCACCCTGAAATGTTTATCAAGGTCAAAGAAAGCCGGATTTTTGTCTCGTCATATTCG
Source organism: Olyra latifolia (assembly GCA_036346145.1). Lineage (NCBI taxonomy): Eukaryota > Viridiplantae > Streptophyta > Magnoliopsida > Poales > Poaceae > Olyra > Olyra latifolia. The sequence goes on from CM070526.1 coordinate 11,650,620, forward strand.
GTTGATATAGAACTTCCGAGAGTCTACAGCAAAGACTCTGAATTTCTCATTCGAAACAGTATTCTCTCCAAACTCTATTTATTCTCTGAAATACCTTCACATTTTATACTATACTCTAAAAGAACAAACCTCTGCGGAAATATTCACTTCGGAACAAAATCCTCCAATCAAATAGATTGTCCCATAGGCACCAGAACGTGGGGACCGTCCATCCAAGGATTAGGGAGTGGGCCTGATACCCATAACATTTGTTCGCCCCTTTACAAGTGAAGCTTGCGAACAAGGGAGTAGGGAGTGGGGGTATCACGCCTTTAAAATAAATGATCTTGTTCCAGATGGCTTGCCGCTCGCCTCGTAGGCCCTTACCTCGGTGGAATGGCCCGGTGACCCCGCCTGTGCTTCGTTCAGCTTGCCGCTCGCCTCGTAGGCCTTTGCCTCGGCGGGGCAGCATGGCGACCCACCCTACTTTGCCTCCTTCGGATCACTGCACGCCTGGTAGGCTTATGCCTTGGTGAAGCGGACCAAGGGCCCGGCTTTCGCCTCCTTCGGCTCGTCACCTACCTTGTAGGCCCCTACCTTGGCGGAGTGGCTCGGCGACCCCTCCTTTGTCTTCTTCGGATCGTTGCACACCTCATAGGCTTATGCCTAGGTGGAGCAGACCATGGGCCCCACCTTCACCTCCCTCGGCCCGCCGCCCGCCTCTTAAGTCTTTGCCTCGGTGTAGTAGCACGGTGACCCCACTTTCGCCTCTTTCGGTTCGCCTCATAGTCCTTTTGGCAAAGCGGATCGGGGGCTCAGCCTTCGGACTGGGGTGGCTCGAAGTGCTTCGACAACCCAAAGGGCTGAGACAAGACAAGATTGCTTCCGTTCGCCCCTTAGGTTTCAGCCCAAACAAACGAGAGAGTACTGTTGTAGGGTAGTATATATAGGGATGCCCCAACCCTTATGGTTGTCGGTAATAGAGCCTATTGGTCAAACCCTTTAAGTGGGAATAAGACCAATGATTTGTAAAGACGGCCCTATGAGCTGTCCACTTTTTTAATGGGTCGAAATGCCCTTATAAAGTTATAAAGTAAGGAGATGAGAGGGCAAGAGCAGGAAATAGATTCCCATCTTGTCCATCTATGCAGCCCAAGGGTCTTTTTAAGGAGGAGGAGGAGGATCAAATCCCAAAAATCAATATTTGCTATGCTCGAGGCTTCTCTCCCAAGGCTCTATCCACCGTTCCAAATCCCCTTTCTTCCTCCTCAGGTCACTCCCATGGTAGTGTGCCCAAGCTCCAAGCTCACCCACGGGGGTGCCTCCCTTTCTGTTGTCTTACAAGGCTATGACGACAGCGTCGTATTCTAGGAGCCTAAGTTATGCTATTGAAAACTCGTTCCATCCCTAAAAAGTCAAAAACAAACATTGTTTTGGAGCTCCTGCTGGAGTATACCTTTACCGTAGCTGGCCCTATTACTGTAAAAATGTGGTTGTGAATAATGAAAATAGGTTTGGGAGTAAAATATAAGAGACATGTAAGGATTGGGAAAATAGAGTTAGGGCTGCAGAGGTGAATAGTAAAATGGGGTTGTGAATAGAAGGTGCATAATGAAATAGGGTCAGGAAATAGAACCAACGTTGCACATGACAGTGTTGCCTCAATTTTATTTAGTAGTTAATATATCAATTACTCATATGAAGTTTGGAACATTGACACACTAGCTAAAATGTAGCTTTGATAGTTACAATTGTAATTTATTTACAAGACCAATTAAAATTATAATATGAAAGTATTTTTGAGACAAATTTACATAAATTTTTTTCATACACCCAATGTAAACATTTAAAAAGATATTCATAGCTAGAGTTACAAAACTTCGAGCTTACACTACTTTAAATGACAGTTATTTCTGACAGGGGAGTACGTACGTCCTCATTAACATAGCTTCCAGTGCTGAGACATTGTTTATTATTCGACAACATATTTTGTTAGAGCTAACGTAAGTACGTAACATCATCATCTCATACCTATTGCGCACTCTTTAATTTAGTGCAATGCACTCATGCGTTGCATCTCCCTGTTATAATTTAGACCTAGACCTAATATAGGCACGCAGATAATCTAATCTTAAGCAATAAACAATATTGCTTGGAATCATGGAAGCACGATCAACAATTGACTCTAAGCTGTCAGACAGTGCAAGGTGCTATAGGTGGTTCATTAAAATGGGATCTCAGCCCCAATGGATGCAGGCATGCAGCATGCATGCAAGTGATAGTGAGCCCGGGAGGAAAGGTTTCAGCCGTGATTCGCCTAGAGAGAACCGCATTTCTATTCCATCGGAGACACGCCTCTGATGAATGATGAATCGGAATGATCGATCCAACCAGCCGCCCGGGACGGGAACAATCATGGACTCCCGTCGGCCAAACGTAAGCCGCCCCACTGGCCGACGAGCGATTGAGCGAGCCTGCCGTTTCGTCTCAAGATTCTTGATCTCCGGAAGGCAAAAAGATTGACTCGAGACAATTAACGAGAGATGATTCCTTCCACGCCAGCGGCATGGCAGGCGTGCTTGGGCGGCAGCGCAACATACACCAACCATGCCGTCTAATCTGCCACTGCGCAGATGCAATTTTATTACGCAGATCCATCGGAACTCGAACATGCATCCTATTAGCATGACCTGCACCTTAATTTTAGTATATTCTGTACTCCTGCCTACGTATATGTAACCGAACTAGGGTTGGCCTTTGGGGGCATCGAAGCACTGCCATCTTCTCGGGGCTCCAGGGAGTGGAATTGTGTTTGTTCTCAAAAAAAAAAAAGGAATGGAATTGTCTGAGCGGGCGAGTCTTGTCTAATGTGCCCGTGCCGGTGTGCTCGTCCGGGCGGCCGGATCTAATCATGCGCGGCGTAGGTGGATCCACATGGACGGACCGGTGCGTCGTTGCTCGCCCCGCGGGGCGCCGGCCTATCGTGCCGGCTAGACCGGCCAGGAACCAAATGCCCGAAAAAGAAATCTCTCTTCTTGCGGTCTGCGAGTGGTACATCATCAGCTGGTCGTTTTCGACATCATCGGCTGGTCGTTTTCGTTTCTCTCTTCCATGAATGCGGAGTCCCATATCTTCGAGATCAATCTAATACCTAGAAAAAAATGACGCTCAGACTTACGCACCGACCGATGGCAAAGAATCAACAACTCCCTCTTTTTACTCCGCAAACCTGCGCACCTTCTCTTCCCCTCTAGAAACCCTAGCCACCGCCGCTTGTTCATTCTCTTCCTGTCCCACTGGTGATCTTGCCGGCTACGAGAGGGAGGGGTTGTGCTCCTCCGCATCCCCCTCCCTGTCCAAAAACCCTAGTCGTCGCTGCCCGTTCGGTCCCCTCCCTCTCCCACGCCAACGACCTTGCCAGCGACGAGAGGAATGGGGATTGTGCTCCTCCTCCAAAAACCCTAGTCGCCATTGCCCGTTTGATCCCTTCCTTCTCTCACTCTAGCGACCTCACCGGCGGTAACAAGGAGGCAGACCAATCCTTCGCTATAGATCTACTAACTAGTTGTAGGTTTAGGTCCTTACGCTTCTTGGATAGGGTGGTTCAGGCTCCTAGATTTGTCATCACCGTCGCTGCTATTGGATGCTATTTTGGTGGCTTCCCTGTTGCCGACCACATCATTCTCCTCATTGTCCATATTGTTGGTCTCGTCAATGGAGAATATAAGGTTTTCCCTTTGGCGGTAGCGGTATGGCCTATGATGAAATTTTACTCCTCTGGATCAGGGGTGTCTACGGCGTCGACGTGCCTGTGGGAACAACACACTCGAGGTTAGAAGTGCTTATCTATTTGTTGAAAAGGACGAGGCTTGGAATTAGGGTTGTAAATAGCCAAGCTCGAGCCAGCCTGCTATGCCAGGCTCCAGCCAAGCTTGGATCGAGGCTCGATCCTAGAGGTAGGCTCTAGCTCGGCTCGTCTATGTTCGATAACATATAAAATCAGTAAAATATAAACAAAGCTCGAGCTCGGCTTCAAGTAGAAAAAAAGGTTTGAATAGACTTAACAAAGCTAAGTAAGCTCGGACAATGCTCAAGCTTGAGTAGATTCGATAAAACATAATTTTATCTAGAAACATCGTGGTTCCGAAAAAACTCAACAAAGCTCAAATGAAGCTCAAGTTCGGCTCATCTACGCTCACGGGCTTAGATTCAAGCTTGAGCTTTACTCATTTGAAGCTAGCTCAAGTCGAGCTCGAGTCGAGCGTAGAGCAAGCCAAGTTCGAGCAGGGCTTCGACCTTTTTTGACATCCCCACTTGGGATCGCCCCCAATTAGGGTTCGGGATCTAGGTGCCGGCTTCAGTGCCGACGACGATTTGGGATGCTTTGGACTGTCGTCTTTGGTTCTTTTGTCTATGCTGGTGCTAGATCTATGCTTCCTCTATGGATTTTGAAGATGGCGAATGGATTTCGAAGATGGATTTGCCGATATTCCTTCAAAGTGCTAGATGTGTCTCAACGATGGTTCGGGGTGTTAGTTGTTGCAGCAAAACTTTGAATCCTATGTTGGATTGGGCAGGAGGATCGATTCTCGGTTCCGTTGGCCTACTTCGTTCATTTGTTGCATGGCGGGGGTGTGGTGCAGTGGACGATACTAGGGTTGAAGAAGAACATTTTTTGGTCCTATAAGAACTTCAATTGTATTTTGTTGTTTCTCAGGAACCTTTGTGTAATTTGGGGTTGTTTAATCCTCACATTTTAACATATTCCTCTTGTCAAAAACCAAGTGATATCTCAATTGGCTTGCTTGTGGGTGTGTGTGAGCGGTCAGTCGAGGGTTAGATTTCCAAGATCAAATTCTTAGGTCTCACCTATGAATAGGGTACACATACAGGGTGCATGTAGAGTGGTAAGGTGTGTGCCTACACTAGGGAGACTGTTGTGTTTCTGAGTTAGGTCCTACCGTATGTATTGGAGGACATTCACGTGTGTGTGGTGTGTGAGTTCGGGTGGGTCCCATTGTATACCTTAAAGAAAGACTTCCATGTACATGCATCACCTGCATTGTATATTAGTAGGGAAATGCAATTCCCCATTGACATGTGGCTCCAAGGACATTTATGGCCATCGGATCTTGTTTCAAGATTCTTGCACTGCCTTCACTCCCTCACATGTTATTTTTGCAAAAAAAAAACTCTTGGAATTTTGACTTAGTGAACAGATTCACGAGATTTTCGCACGACTTAGTATGCTGAATATTAATTTTATTCATCTTATGTATCTCATGAGCATAAAAAAACTTAGGGTTTATGTGCTTCGTTAAATTGCTCTTCACATATCCAGTCTGCACTTGTACCACATATGCTGCATTATCTTCATAAATGATAGTAAAGGTTTATTCTATTTGCAATCCACATGACTGGATGATATGGAATGTCATTCTTCGAAGCCATGCACACTCACGTGCTGCTTCATACAATACAATGATTTTTGAATGGTTAGTCGTCGTTGACACGGTGTCTGCTTTGATGACTTTCATGATATCGCGGTTCCTCCACATAGGAAAATATATCCTGTTTGGGATTTATCGGTGTGTGGATCTAAAAGATAACCCGCTGTGGATAACATGGTCCCCGGTATCCTCACGGAGATAAATTAGACAGACCACCTCACGGAGCAGGGTCACGTCTACCATCTAGAAGACGGGCCTGCCCCGCATGAAGACCCAACTTGTATCACAAGAAAGCCACAGTTGTAATCCGGTACTTACGTACTCGGCAAGAAAGGATAGAGATAGACTTCCTATCTCTATCCCCAGTTTCCATAACCAACTAGGATACTTATCTGTAACCCTACCTCCCTCCACTATATAAAAGGTGGCAGGGGCCTCTAGTTCGATATGAGAGGAGAAAGGAGAGATCACATCGATCCATAGCCATCCTCAACATTGATCCATCGAGATCAACCCCAATACAATCCACGAACACAGGAGTAAGGTATTACCTCCACCGCAGAGGGCCCGAACACAGATAAATCTGCTCTGTGTTACCATCGGGTTTCGGTCTTCGCGATAGCCCCATAAAGTATATTGCCGACATAATTCATCGGCGGTTGGCGCGCCCGTAGAAGCGGCGCTAAGATCATCTTCATCAAACTCGATGGCATCTCTCGGCGGCAGCGCCGTCGAATTCACCTTCGGGCAAGTTTTCCGTTTTAAAGGCTTGGATTTCATCATCAACAACCTCGGCAAACTTGCCCTCGAAGAATCGGATCAGATCCGATCGGAAGACAACTTCAACCACGAAACGAATGCAAGAAGAAGATGCGATCTATTCACGTCCAGAATCTGGACGGAAATGGCATCGCGATTTTTCGTTGACTCGGAAGGAATTTCGGGGTGATTTTGGATGCGTTGGAAACCTTATCTCGTTATCTTTCCGAGTCCAAGATCATCGAAAACCGAGTTCGGACATGACCGTGGTGACCGTTCGAAGACAGACTGCGTGGAGGTGACGTGAATCCCGCGCGAAGATGGAGCTCGACGTGAATTTCGCTCGGCACCTCGATGATCCTTGGTGCACCTCAGCAAGGGCATGGCGGACCTCGATGACAAAACGGATCTCATCTCGGAGATCACGGCGAGGCTCCTACGCCGTCCCAACTTACGGCTCCTGCGACGCCCGATGGGCGCTCTCCTAGGCGCCTCTTCCTAGGCGAGCTTTTACAAGAAGACGCCGAGGACACAGCGCCGACTTCCCTAGACCGGCTTCGACGACGACACACAGAGGATAAATGCGGCTGACTTCTTAGGCAGCATCTCACGCCTTCTCAGGCTGAGGACAACAATACCGACTTATCATACGGCTTCAAGATGACGCCAAGGACACCGCCGACTTCCTTACGCCACTTTCGTGCACGACGCCGAGGACACGGCCGCTCGACAAGGTGACATGCCCGGGGCTCGTTCACTCGAGTGAGGATCTACATGATCAACAAATTTATGTTGTCTATTTTATACTCAATTATATTATTATAATTTATCTCCTGACTTGCTACTTAGTTGGTATCCAACTAAGCAGTAAGTCGGGCTACACCTAATTAGGAGCATTATCTGCACCCATTTCTTTTCGAGTTTCTTTTGTTCTTTTCTATGTTGACTTTTACCGATTCTGAGTGTCACACATTCTGAGTAGTGAAACTCTGATTCCTATGCAAAATTTGGGTTTCCTGACGCGTGTCCGGAGACAGAGCTCCGCGTCAACTCCTAACGCTAAGGGACTTGATGAGCTGGGCGGAGTGCTTAACAAAAGGAATTAAACATATTCGGAGAAGCGTAAATCAATACAGAAAAGATAAAAGGACGATAATTTGACAAAAAAGCTTTATAATCCAGTTTTTTCTCTACTACTCGTGTTTTTCATTGTCTCCACAGGGTACAATGCAGGACAATGCGAGATGGTTTTTATGACACGGCTGCACGCCTACGCTAGCACCCCGAGAGCATCATACGGCTCGGCTGTATGCCTACGTCAACTCGGCACGGCTTCACGCCAACGCAAACGCCGAAGCGCAACCTTCTAAGACGGCCAAGACGACTACGCCAAGACTCGAGTGCATTATACGGCTTGGTTGCATGCCTACGTCAACTCGGCACGGCTTCATGCCAACGCCTGCATCTCGAGCGCAACCTTTGGCACGGCTGCACGTCTACGCCAGCACCCCGAGTGTATTATACGGCTCGGCTGCATGCCTACGTCAACTCGGCACGGCTTCACGCCAACGACATCACCCCGAGTGCAACCTTCGGTACGGCTGCACGCCTACGCCAGCACTCAGAGTGCATTATACGGCTCGGCTGCATGCCTGCGACTACTTCGGCATAGCTATATGCCAAAGCCATCCGTTGAGAGCGGTCAGGGGTCGGCGCGAGGCTATGAGCTCTCACGTCGGCGCACCCATTGTGCGCTCTCACGCGCCATCTGCAAAAGCCATACAGTGAGTAAGCATGCCTCATGTTAGGCCACTAGCTGTTGACCACCAAGTGAAATCAGATGCTAAAAGCTATTAAGGGTTCAGGTTCCGAGGATACGCTCATTGAACTGCTTGCCCTATACCATTGGTTATGGGTGCACTCGGTTAAACCTAATCCTGTGATATGCCTCATGCTAGGTCAATTGTTGCCTCATATCAGGTCAATTGCCGGTTACTGCACAAGTCAGAATTGGATATCACAAACGGGTTTCGAGATGACTACTTGGCTAAGGCCTAGGTACGCTCTCCATGAGCCACAAGCCGGATCTGACATACTGGACCGGATACCGCCATATACTGGTATACCCTCCGGGGTCAATTGCCGAATTTAATACACTTAGTCTGGGTACCGCAAGAAAACTCAAAAGAGATTCGAATGGGTCTCCCAATTTGGCACGGCCACGCTTCACGCCAAAGACTTCGAGTGCATCATACGGCTCCACATGCTCGCGTCAAACTCAAAGACGGCTTCAGTTAACGCCAGGTTCTCGAAGCGCAACCTTTGGCACGGCCAGACGTCTCACGCCAAAGACACGAGTGCATCATACGGCTCGGCTACATGCCTACGTCAACTGGGCACGGCTTCACGCCAACGCCAGCGTCTCGAGCGCAACATTTGGCACGGCCAGACGCGTCACGCCAAAGACTTCGAGTGCATTATACGGCTCGGCTGCATGCCTACGTCAACTCGACACGGCTACACGCCAACGCCAGCTCTCCGAGCGCAACCTTTGGCACGGCCAAGACGTTTCACGCCAAAGACTTCGAGTGCATTATACGGCTCGGTGCATGCTTACGCCAACTCGCACGGCTTCACGCTAACGCCAGCTACGAAGCGCAACTTTTGGCACGATCGCACGCCACGCCAAAGACTTCGAGTGTATTATACGGCTCGGCCGCATGCCTCGCCAAACTCAAAGACGTCATCACGCTAACGCCAAAGACTTCGAAGATATTTCAAGACGGCTACAAGCCCACGTCTGCGCTTCAAGCCTACAAGATGATACGCCCAGGGGCTAAAAGCTCAAAAGTAAGGACGACATCATCGTCAGCAAAGCAGCTAAGTTTTTCATCATCATAATCTTTTCATATATAAACTTGTGTTATTTCTTGACTTGCTACTTAGTTGAATTCCAACTAAGCAGTAAGTCGGGGGCTACACATAATTGTGTGCACTTGCGCGCACCCATCTTTTTCATAGTTATTTCTTGACTTGCTACTTAGTTGAATTCCAACTAAGCAGTAAGTCAGGGGCTACACATAATTATGTGCACTTGTGTGCACCCATCTTTTTCATAGTTATTTTTTTGCTTTTGTTACTTAGTGATTTAAGTGAAATCCGAGTGCGCTATAATTCTGAGTAGTGAAGCTCTGAACCCATAACACGGCGAACTCTACGTCACCCAAACGAATGCCTGGAATAAAAAGCCATGTACCAACTCTCTACACTCGGGGGCTAGACTAGTCGGGCAGAGTGCATAACAAAAGGAAGAAAACCACTCGGACTAACAAAAATCATCAAGTAAGAAAAATAAAAAATGGCTATTTCGCACATAAAGATAATCGGATTTTATATTCGACCAAATGTTTTCATATTCAGATACTGCCTAAATCCTACATGTACATATTACAGGAGTTCAAGGAATTGTTTACGCTACAAGCATCGATCATGGCACAGTTACGTGTCAACACCCGTGCCCCGAGCACAATCTACGACATGGCTCCACGCCTACGCCAACTTCGCACGGTCAAGACGCGATACACCAAACCACGAGTGCATTGTATGACTTCGGTACGCATGCCTACGCCAGCGCCCCGAGCGCAAACTACGGCTCGGCTTCTCGCGATCGCACCGAGGACAGCTCGCGCCGACTTTACGCCGACTTCGCTTGCTCCGCAGAACGACGAGGACGGCCACCCTAACTTAAGGCTTCTCAAGATCAAGGCCGAGGACAACCGCGCCGACTTACTACGCCGCTTCAAGATTGTTCTCGAGGACAGCGGCTGATTTATAACGCCACTTCTCACATCAAGACCGAGGACGCTTATGCCGACATTCTACTTACGCCGCGATGTCAACCATTGCACCGACTTCCAGGACTCCAAGAAATTGGGTTGGTAGTCACTTGGAGATTTCAACCTGCAAAGCTCTCTTGAGGCTTTCACAGCCTCCTTGCATGCCAATGGAGCACTCAGCATAGAGAAGGTTCCAGTCGGAGTACTCGACTTGAAGTATGACTCGGTCGACACACATCCGAGAAGGCATCAACACGGCTGTAAAGCACTCGGGGGCAACTGTGGATAACATGGTCCCCGGTATCCTCATGGAGATAAATTAGACAGACCACCTCACGGAGCAGGGTCACGCCTACCATCTAGAAGACGGGCCTGCCCCGCATGAAGACCTAACTTATATCACAAGAAAGGCACAGTTGTAATCCGGTACTTATGTACTCGGCAAGAAAGGATAGAGATAAACTTCCTATCTCTATCCCTAGTTTCCATAACTAACTAGGATACTTATCTGTAACCCTACCTCCCTCCACTATATAAAAGGAGGCAGGGGCCCCTAGTTCGATATGAGAGGAGAAGAGGAGAGATCACATCGATCCATAGGAGAGATTACATCGATCCATAGCCATTCTCAACATTGATCCATCGAGATCAACCCCAATACAATCCACGAACACAGGAGTAGGGTATTACCTCCACCACAGAGGGCCCGAACCTGTATGAATCTGTCTCCTGTGTTACCATCGGGTTTTGGACTTACACATAGCCCCATAAAGTATATTGCCGACATAATTCGTCGACACCCGCATCTGTATATCCGACCAAAGTCATATCCTGGTTCCTTCTATAAAACAATCCAAGATTGACCGTTCCTGGTAAGTAGCGGAAGATGTCCTTTACCCCCTTCCAATGCCTTTTTGTTGGCTCCGCACTATACCTTGCTAATAAGTTTACGGTGAATGCAATGTCAGACCGTGTACTGTTTGCTAAGTACATAAACGCTCCTATGTCATTTAGGTATGAGAATTCCGATCCCAGGACTTCTTCCCCTTCTTCCTTTGGTCTATATGGGTCTAGGTCTGCTTGTAGTGACCGTCCGATCATCAGGGTTCTTAATGCGTACGTCTTCTTAAAGCTAAACCTTTTCAACACCTTTTGGGTGTAGGCAGCCTGGTGTACGAGTATTCCATCTGTCATATCCTCATGCTGAATGTCCAAGCAAAACTTTTGTTTTACCCAAATCTTTCATTTCAAATTCAGATTTCAAATACTTGTTTGCTTCTTGTATTTCATTATCAGTTCCGATGATATTCAAACCATTCACATACACAGAGATAATATAAAATCCATCTTAAGATCGTTGTATAAAAACGCATGGACAATCTTCATTATTCGTATAACCTTTCTTGCTCAAGAACTCGCTCCAGCAATTAGACCATATTCTTCCTGACTGCTTTAATCCATATAAGGATTTCTGCAATTTTACACATTATAATTCCTTTTTCTCTTTATTTGGGGTTGGCAAGCCGTCAGGTACTTTCATGTACAATTCAGAATCCAGGTTACTGTAAAGGTAAGGACCACATCCATCAGTTTCATTCTTAAGTTCATATTCGCTGCCACTGAGATGAGATATCTAAATGTTATACCACCCATGACCGAGGAATATGTTTCTTCACAATCAACGCCTAGGCGCTGAGTGAAACCTTAAGCTACCAGCCTTGCTTTGTACCGTACCACTTTATTATTTTCATTTATCTTCCGAACAAAGACCCATTTATAGCCCACAGGACATACATGGGAGGGTGTGAGGCACACAGGCCCAAACACTTTAGTGAGATTAGCTCCGCGGTGATTGCCTTCTTCCATTCCGCCCAATCTGGTCAGTGCTTACACTCAGAAAGAGATGCCGGCATGGCTGTTGCTCAGCAATCATTTTAGCAAAGTATATGTCGACATTGGCTGTTGCTCTATTCATTATTTTTCCTGATTCTACAAAGTTTATGGCCATTTCATCATGGGTTCTTCGTGCATTTCTACTTGCTCTTCACCACTATTTCCCATCACGGGAGCAAGTTCCTTTAGTTTATTATTGCCGATGTGCGCACTCACATTTCTATTAGCTTCTTCTTCTTCTATTATTACCCATATATTCAAATCTGGGAATGCCTCGCTAGCAGCCTACTTCTTACCAGAATTGCCAGGTCTCAACTGGCTCTCCTTCTTTTTCTTTCGCGACACTTTCGTGACTGGTTGTGATAAGCTTTCATTTCCCTTTTTACCCAGACGTCTCCGAGTACTAGGGGCTGAGAAATCAGATCTTCTGTCCTTTTTCTTTGAGACATCTAAACAGGTTGAGGGGTGCTCGTAATTTTCTTTGGCACTTTTACCCTATCTGGTGCATTGGGCGCAGGCACATGCGACTTAATCACACCGTTCAAATCACAAAAGTGATCGAGTAGTTCATTTCATTTTCTAGACCTCTTCATTTGCTTCTCTAGTATGGGGATCATGCACGGGAATGCATGTGGCTTGCCAGATGATTTCCCGGCATTCTTCTGTTAAGGGTTCTTTATCTCCCCCTAACAACGGGAAATTATCATCGTCAAAGATGCAATCAGTGAAACGGACGGTACGCAAATTACGAGTCGAGGGTTCCAAATACTTGATTATGGATACTGTCTCATAACCAACGTATATCCCCAATCTCCGAAGAGGGCCCATAGATATTCGCTATGGCGGTGGTATTGGTACATACATCATGCATCCAAATTTTCTTAAATAGAAAATTTTCGGTGTGATCCCTGAACTAGATGCATTGGTGATTGGATGTTGTATGCTGACGGTCTAAAGTTCAATAATGCTTCTACGTGTAGGACGGCATGGTCCCAACACGTATTCGGTAAATTACAACCCTGCAGGAGTGGTTTTGCTATGAATTTGATCCTTTTAATTAGTGCTTCCGCTAGTCTATTCTAAGTGTGGACATATGACATTGAGTACTCTACTTTGATTCCCGATGCCGTACAATAATCATCAAATACCTTCGAAGTAAATTCGCTGGCATTGTCCATGCCAATGGATTTCACATGATGATCCGATAATGCATTCTTAATTCTTATAATCTAAGAGGTCAGCTTCGCGAATGCGTGGTTTCTTGTCGAGAGTAAAATCACGTTAGACCACTTCGAGGAAGCATCAATGAGCACCATGAAATACTTAAAAGGATCTGATAAAGGTTGAATAGGGCCGCAAATATCCCCCTGAATGCGCTCAAAGAACACGGGGATTTCATCTTGCACCTTCATGGTCGAGGGCCTAGTGAACATTTTCTCAGTAGTACATGGCTGACATATGAAGTCTTCTTGATTAGGGAAATTCTTTACACTAATTCCATGGCCCTGAGAGTTGGTAAATACAAGGATGTCTAAGTTTACTATGCCAAAGAGAGAAGAGTTCAGCACTCTTAAAAAAGTTTTTAGGAAAGTGTAGTTGTCAGTTGCTTCAATTCTTCTGTGGTATAGCCTAGTTTCAAATGAAGGAAATTTTTCTAAAATTCTTTTCTCGCATTCGTCATGCTTCACAATGCACAGGAATTCTTTGCCATTTTCTTCAGTGGTTTCAACACGGAAACCGTTGGCACGGATGTCTTTAAAGTTTAAGGGAGACCTAGTGGATTCAGGGTACAACAAAGCTTCATTAATTTTCAATGGAGTACCTATAGACAGTACGATTGTGGTTTGACCAGAGCCTACTACACATAAACCACTTCCTGTAATTGTGGTTATACTGTCGGTGTTCTTCTTAATAGTTTCAAACTATTTAGTCTCTCTTAAAATGTTATTAGTTGTTCTACTATCAACTATGCATATTTTCTCCATATGGGCAGTACAGAAATGCATATAATTTCAGTTAGGCTATCATTCATATTGCAAGCATTCATAGACTATACTAGAATTAAAATGCATTACGGTCATGAGAATTTAAGGGTCTGCTCCCCTGAAGTTTACAATTCATCATTCATAAATGATCACAAATGTCTGCTAAGGCAACCACATAAATTTAAAATAAACTGATGCTGCTAAACAACGCACTAGATAGACTCAGTGAAACATGCTTCTACATTTGCAGCTATCTCTTTCTCCATAGCATCGTCTGCTATTGCTACCTCACTAGTAGTAGCTTCTTCTTTCTTAGTAGGCTTCTTGGAGACCCTCAATTCTTTAAGTTCCTTCCCTATAAGATCTTCTTCATCTTAGGAGGCATCATTGTCCATCATGGCGAGGTGTGTCTCCATCTTTTCTTGCCCTTTCTTTTGGCCTAGTATTCTACTATCGCCTTCTCTGATTCACGGCAGATCTTAGACCAAAGCCCCAGGTGCCACACTTGAAGCACACTTGGTCTTGTTGACCGTATGGCTTTGGTGGTGACTTCTCCTTGCCTCGGGATTCGGACTCTTTGGGCGTGTTTGGTTCGTAGCCCTCAGTTGCCTTACCAATTTTTGGTCGTGCCTTTGCTATTTGGCCAGCATTTGGTTTGTAGCCGACGATTGGCACGCCCACGAAAAAATTTGGCTAGCCAAATTTTTAAAATCAAGGCACACAAGGTGGGCGTGGCGTGGCGATTTTTTCGCCCTTACGTCGCAAGGCGCGCCATCACGGGCTACCATCTGTGATCGACACAGGTCTGACTAGTTAGATGGAACCAAGAACTCAGCAAAAAGGTGGTTTTTCTTTTTTTGCAATTAAACTTCTCATTTTTGTATATATTTCATATAGTGTCCAAATTGTATGAAACAAATTTTATAATTCATCTAAAATCATAAGCAACCCATTTTTAATATTTTAATATTTTTAATTTTTTTAATTTTTTTTGTTTTTTATTGGTCACCTTTTGAAGGCTACAAACCAAACACCTCAACTTTGGCCAATGAAAGGTCATGCCCTGGATTGGCCATGACCAATGCATTGGCATGGCCACCCAGGGCTACAAACCAAACACACCCTCTTTCTCTTCTAGACCGAACCCTCTTCCCGTTCACCTTTGCCCTTTCTTTTGCGGTTGGGCTTCTCAGCCTGGTACTTGCTTGCGTTGACTTCAACGCTTTGACCAGGTGCCTGTAAGACGAAGTTCTTCTTTAAGACTTCATCCTAAGATTTCGTAACTTGCATGACGTCAATTAGCTCACTGTAATTAGTGAAATTGTCTTGACGGTAGTTACGGGCAATCTGAATGGCATTCAGGTAAAAGGTAGACAGTGTCTTCTCTATTTTCTCCTCTTCTGATATCTATTTACCATAGAGAGTAAGGTTCGTGACAATCCTGTGCAAAGCATAATTGTGTTCGGCCACAGTTCTATAATCTGCAAATCTTAGGCATGCCTAATCCTATTGTGCTTGTGGCAGTATAGTGTATTTGAGCTTCTCGAACCACTTCTGGAGTGCGGTCCAAAGGTCAATAGCGCTTTCAACAGCCATATATTCATTCTCTAGGGTATTGGATAGGTGGTGCCTGATAAAATGCAGTGCTTGATCATTTTGTTCTGGAGAAGTAGGTCCCACTTCTAAGCCAATGGCGATGCAAAGACTCTTACTAACAAGCACGATTTTTATGTCCGAAGCCCAAGTGAGATAATTTTGGCCATGGGGTGCCAGTTTCTCAAACTCGCGGCTAACAATGCCAGACATCTGCATAACATAATATTACTTCTAGTAATCAGTGTGCGTTGCGTAACATGGATCTATACATAAATTCTCGGAATTTTCAGTATAAACATGCTAAAATAATAATTGCCAAAAAAATTATAATAGCAATTTTATGATAATTCTATGTCAGGAATACATAAATTCAATAAATTCTAAATTTTATGGGGTTTCTATGCAAAGTTTCATAATTTCTGGAATTTTTTGGTTAATTCCCAAAGATTTTAGGGCTGTTCTGCAAAATTCAGAGCCCAATTCTTTTTTTTCTTATTTTCTTCCCCTCAGGCTCAAACTTCATTTTTAGCCCATTCATATTCTCCGGCCCCTTTTTAGTATTACTATGCACACAGGATGGGTCGAGCGGCCCAAGAGGTCAGCCGGTCCACCCCTTTTTGCCCTTTTTTCTATCGGACCTCCCCTTCTCTAGTTTCGGCCCATACGGGCCCACGTGGCCCACGTGGCCTGAAGTGGCCCAGCGCCCTGGGGTGGCTAGGGTTTTCTCTCAGCCGCCGCCATGGGCAACGTGGGCCGACTAGCGGGAGCGCGGAGGGTGACACGGGCGGCCAGTGGTGCGTGGGAAGGCCGCGACCGGCCGGTGGCTTCAAGGATGCTCGCTGGCGGCGGGTTCAAGGAGGCGCGTGCGAGGACGCGTGGTAGTGGCCAGGTTTTAGGCGCTGGGACGCCGGCACAAGTGGCTGGTGGCACGCTTGTGAGCGGCGACCAGCGGCGGGCGCGAGAGCGACGACAGACAATGCTTCGGGATGTACTCGCCGGCGGTGTGCTTTGGATACGGGACCATGGTGCCGAGTTCATGGGTTTGCGCCAGCGCGGCCGAGTGATGGTCGGCCGAGCGGCGGGGGCACGTGAGTGCCAAGGCTCGCTAGTGGGCACGGAGCGCACTCAGGCGTCGGGTGCGCGCGCGCGCAGAAGGGAGCGCGACGCAGCGCCGGGCACGCGCGGCAGCCTCGCGCGCGCTTAGGAGCGGTATGCGGGGGCGGATGCGCTGCGTGCATGGCGCCGCATCAGGGCGCGGCACAGAGGCCGAGGCCGGCCTGCTGTAAGGGTGGCCGGACCCAAATTCGATGGATTCTGAACTTGAAATTCCCCAAATGCTTAATAGATTCAATTTCAAAAAATTCTAGTTTCTAATAGATTCAATCTACTCTTCATGGATTCAATTCGATTCTATACCTTTGTTTTCCTAGAGCGGAGTGGGGATTTGATGACTGTCGCGTAGTACAGTACAGTCGATCTGATGGGGAGTCGGTGTCAAGTTCATTGATGTCGATGTTCAGCCTCCTTCGTTGATGTCGACGTTCAGTCGTAGACGTACAATCCAGCGTCTCGTGGTTCTCCTCCGAGAGCATCGCTGGTAACGTGTTAAACAACCATGCTATCGGGTATAGTTCGAGATTGTAGACGAACACGCAAGACACCAAAAACAAGAACTTAGACACAGATGTAGAGAGGAAATATGCTTTATTATTTTTTCTTTCTTTCTCTCTTGATATAATAGATGGATACCTCTCATATTTATGGTACTTTTCATAGGTTTGGCAGGTCTAGACGTGGGACCCGCCCCGCACCCGTGTGAGGCCCAAGCCGCGCTGGCCGCGAGTCGGGGTCGATTTCCCAACAACGCGCACATGGACATCTTTCTCTATCTCCAAGTTACTTTTTGTCCCTCTCAATTAAAAACAGGCTCACACATGAGAGAAACAAGGAAAGCTCTAAGAATCACGCTGGATCTCTTCCATGCGAAACTAGAACGATTGGAAACCTTATTTGTCTATATGTCTATTTATCTATCTATTATATTATTAAAATAGGGTTTAACGGAGCCACCATGTTTGCTCTAAAAGAATAGAAATTTCCACGTTAATCGAGGGTAAAAAGGTCTACACCGTCGATTATAATAGACCTAGATTATAATAAGGACGCTGCTAGGTATCGGACGTCCGACGCACTAGGCTGGCGTCGGACGTTCCGTGTGGCGTCACAACTAGATGGATTGATTGTCCTCCGCGTCGTCCGTTTTGATTGCCCATGGGGCCTACTGCATGCATATGTGCAGCAACTAGCACACAGCTGGTTCTAGAACAAATTCAATTGACCTAGTGGAACATTGTCATACACGGATTGGAACATGCTTATATAATTGTTGGAACATTTTAATTTGCCTAATGGAACATGCTTGTACAGTTGTATGCCTACTGAAAAAATCAAACGCTTATTTCAGTAAGTTGTACCAAATATTTCAACAGGGCAAAACATATGTTTCAGTAGAGAAATGTTTCGACATGTATTAGAGGATGTTTCAGTAGGCAGAAACAAATGTTTAGCAGGACAAAGCAAATGTCTTAGTAGAGAAACATAAATGTTTCGATAGGTATTAGAGGATGTTTCGGTAGACAACATCCTATGTTTCAGTCAGTACATTACCAATGTTTCATTTAGTAAAACCTTATGTTTCAGTTAGTAGTAATCTATGTTTCCGTTAGGCTAATGCAATATGTTTCAGTTAGTAGAAAGCCAATGTTTCAGTTAGGCTAATGCAATGTTTCAGTTAATGCAACCCTATGTTTCAGTTAGTACAATCCCATGTTTTAGTTAGTAGTAACCTTTGTGTCGGGGTTTGTGATTAGGCCCTTGGGTTAAGCACCTCGAGCATACCTAAATGCACAATCAACAGGAAATCAGCAAGACTACTTGGCCCTGAGCATGAGTTACGTCTTAGGCCGCCTAAGGACCTAGCCTCGAGCAGCCTCACTACTCAGGTGCCCCTCGAGCAGCCGTTCACTCGGACGGACATGTGGCCGGCAGCTATGCGCCCTCATTTTTCTGTGCTATGGACTGGTCCAACGACACAAGGGTCAAAAGGTGATTGTCGCATCCGTCGCAGTCAGCACTATTCCGGCGTCACGACGTGGGGAGCAGCATGGTCAACCGTCATACCCTACGCTGCATGATGCCGCTATGCCTGCGGTCCGTCGGCCGGTGACAAAGCGGACAATCGCCAGTTAGCTTGAACCCCTGCGGGTATAAATAGCGATCGCAAAGAAGACAAAGATAGGCCTGACCTATTTGAAGGCTCGACAAGCAACGCAGAGTCAATAGAAGTAGCCCAAAAATACACTTAGCTCAAGAATACATCAATTAACGTTCTTACGCTCAATCTAGAGCGCCCAACCCGCTTGTGGCTCGGTCGCTCGCCATTGTACACACACTCTTTCGCTGATAAGCAAGGTTGGACGTAGGGCTATTATCCTATCCTTAGGAGGCCCGAACCAAGGTAAAAAAATCACCGCGTCACCACCATTCTCTTGCTCGCCCTGCCCGAAGCCTTGCTCGAGCGGCCACCACTACTACCAAAACCGATCCCTAGAGGCCCAAGGCGTCGCCAAACGTCCTCTCCCGGCATGGAAAGGGACACGTTGATCCCCCTTTCAACAAATAAGCTCGGCACCTAGGGTTCCCGAACTCCCAACCGCCGACACTTTGCTTCAGTTAGGCTAATACAATGTTTCAGTTAGTACAACCCTATGTTTTGGTTAGTGCAAACCCATATTTCAGTTAGTACAAAAATTAAGTGATTTCATTTTTGATTAATGATTAATGGCTTTAAATTTTGCAACTTGTTTTCTTTCTATTTTGAACATACGTTTCAAAGTTTAAAAAATAATTCAAACGAAGCTTTTGGATTTTTCAATCTACCTCGAAAAACTCTCAAAAAATTTTTATAAGTAACTAAGAAGATACACAAATAACATAAGTTAAAATAACATAGCTCAGCAATGCAGTACAGTGCATGGAGCAAGCAAACTTGTGATGTGATGCATCTGATTATGCTGCTGTGTAACATCAATACCTGCGCCACTGAATAGCTAACCACACAGCTCACACGTTTGTGAAAACTGCCTACCTGCCAAGCGTCGGTGATGGCGAGGACCAAACTGCCGAAGCAGCGCATGGGCTGCGCACGGATGCGGCTCGGAAGTAGAGTAAGAGCATTTTTCTTATAATAATATAGATCTAATGGTAACCTGAATGGGTTCGGACTACACGGCAACCAGATACGTCAACCAAAATTGGATCCATATATGAGATACCGAAACTAAAATTGGATTTGCATTAGGTTAGTCCGTACTAATGAACAATAAATATCCATGGTGTAGACGTGCGTGCAGGGCTTTGTAAACATGGAGTCCACATATTAAATTGTGTAGATTTTGGAAGGTACATGCCAAATCCACGTATGCACGTATGACACGTATTAGAGATGGAATCTAACTAGACGTACGCATGGAGTACGCATTTGTGAATCCATCGCCGCCAATAATTCAATAATCGGTGGCAAACTCTAATTCGTGTATTGCACATATGTTCACAGTACGGTTGCAGAGCATGTATATTTATGGTGTAGACCCGTATTCGTAACAAAATCATAAATGCTTCATACGACATAATTGGTAACGAACTCAGTTTGTATCATACATTCGCTCTAAAATACTATAAATTTCAACGCTAGTCAAAGAAAAAAAGATTTAGCCATACATCTATATAGACCCAAGTTATAATTAACAGCTTAGATTAAAATAAATAGTCTATGTCAAATACAAATATGGGTGTATGCGAATTATAGTTGTTAGATTAAAATAAAGAGTTTGGCTTAAATTAAAACAAAGCGTCAATGCCAAGTACAATAGGGGAGTATTTGAGTGGTAGTTATTTAGACTAAAGAAAGACTCCATATCAACTATAATTTAAAAATAACTAAACTTCAGAATAAATAATAACATAAATTAACAATTTGATTATCACAAAACTTAAAATTAAAATAAAATTTGCTACAAATTTTAAATAAATTAGTTGTTAGATTTATACTCAAATCTTAACTTGAAATGAAATTCGGAACAAACTACTTATATTAGAGCTTACCATTAGTCCATGACCAATTACTTTAAGCAAATCTAACTATACTAATTTGTAGTGTGACTATATTACAGCTTATCATGGTTAATACGACTACAATCCTTAATCTGCAAAATATCTTTATAACGTTGACACAGATCAAAGCACGGATGAAAAGATGTCATCACGCTCTATTTGAGGGGCTAGAAATTACGAATCAATTGGGAAAAAATAAATATTTGCACCATAAATTATAGTGGGTCCATATTAATATAAATTATAGTGGGTCTATATTAATATAACTATGTAGATTTAATGAAATTAGAGTTATTATTTTATCCTTTGATTAAACATAGACTATATATCAGAGCTTATCATGGCCAATGTGATTATACTGGAGCTTATCATGGCCAATTTAACTACAAGTTAGTATATCTGTAAAGCGTCATATAAACATTGACATAACTCTAGCCGTGCAAATGCGCCGAGTCACCACATTCACTCTAAAACACAAAAAAAATCTCACGTTAATCATGAAAAAGAAAGATCTACAACATCGATTATCAGGGACTTGATTATAACGGTGTAGATTTATCTATTATAACAAGAGCCAATGAAGAAATTTTCACATAAATTAGAGAAAAAATCTACACTATCGATTATAGTGGGCCAGATTATAACAACTTAGATTAAAAGAAAGTGTTTGTACCAATTATAACAAAAAAAATTGGAACAAAAAATAATAGAGAAAGGAATAAACTAATTTGAAACACTACCTTTTTTTTTCCTAAGTCAAATAATTTGAAACAAGAATAAAGGGAATCCAAAAATTAAAAAAAATCTCGATAAGTCAAATAAGCAAACGAGATTCAAAAATTAAAAAAATCCCGATAAGTCAAATAAGCAAACGAGACTTATCGAGATTTTTTTAAAATTTTGGATGCCCTTTTTTTTTTCCTATCTCGAAGGCGTATATAAAAGCTCTTTAACACAAGTCGAACAAAGCGGATTTGATTCTCGAGGCCACGTCGAGAAATAAATAAGCAAATGAGATAAGTAAATGAGATAAGCTGAAAAGAACCCACGATGTATAGCCAGACAGGACGGTGGGGGAGATTTGCCAACGGCATGAGTGGACTAAAACAAATTTTAAGGTTCTCAGATGCTTGAGTAAAAGGTTATTGCTTGTCTAACTAGCTCAATAACAAAGGAGAAACAACAACTGTCAAAGCCAAAAACGTTGGGAGCAACCTACGAAGATAATGTATCAACCTAGGGCTCTCATAAAGCATTTGCAATGATTTGACATTATAATCATATTTGAAGATGACACGTAGATAGGACATATGGCAAGACGAAGGAATCCAGAGAACAACTGACGAAGCAAAAATAATCTGCATGCATCTATATATCCTACAAAGGAGGAGAGTATAAAATAATCGTGGAGTTCCCGGGTCACATTCATACAATCAACGGGTAAAGAAAAGAGTTAATTGGATAGATGTCACTGCATAACTTTGAAATTCGAGATTTGTCATCATTCTTTTCGTATTTGTAAATTTGCCATTATGAAACAATATAAATTAGAAATATGCCATTCTACACGCCACATGGCAACTTCTAATGAAACTGGACGATTTTGCCCTCATCTTCTTCCTCTCCCTTTTCTTCCTCCCTCCCCTCTTTCTTCTTTTTCCTTGCCAGCGCTGCCTTGGCCTCTACCTACCCCACCGTAGTCGGACTTGGCGTTGCCATCCCCAGATCTGGCATCTCAATGCTGTGATACGTAGCTCCGCTTCGGCGAGCCTGAGGTAGAACCTGGATCCGTGTTACCGCCACCGTCTCCAACCCTTAGCCTGCCTTGTCGCCACTACACTCGACACCATCATCCCTAGCCTATCCCACCGCCGTTGGTGCCACCGTCTCCAAGCTTTAGCTTGTCCAGTCACTGCTAGACCCGACACCATCATCCCCAGACCCAGCGGCATCGTCCTCAAATCCAGCAACTCTAGTTGCGCCACGGCGCCCCTCCTCTCCCTTCTCTACCCTCACCTCTACTCCTCTGTCTCTCTCATATTCGCGCCGCTCCGCTCCGCTCCGGCGAGGCCAAGGTCGAGCCTGGATCTGTGTCATCCCACGAGGACAGCTCCTCTGTGAGCACGGGCCTCCACAGTTGACATCGCCGCGATGGTGGCCTCCTTGGCCACCGTCGACACCACGGTGGTCTCCCCGGCCGACAGCTTCATCGCTAGACTAGGGTAGAAAGAAAGAAGAGAGGGAAAAGGGAGGAAGAGAGAAAGAAGGGGAGGAAGCAAGAAGATGGGAGATAGAAGATAAGGGCAAAAGCGTCAAATACGTAAAATACGGAGTTGGTATACGTCCAAAAGATGCTTTAAAATTCACATATTGGCATATATCTAATTTACACGGTTTCATAATGGCAAATTTATAAATACAAAGAAACGGTGGCAGATTTCGAATTTTGAAGTTCTGCAGTGGCATCTATCCAATTAACCCTAAAGAGAACGCACTAGGACCACAAAAGACATTAACATGGAAGAATCTTTATATGACACCTACCGTGAGTAGTTTTATCCTTCTCTCATTGAAATTCATACCGTTAGTTATACTGGTCTAAATTATAATAGTGTAGATTTTAAATATGTTTGCAATTAAATCTAACAGGTTGCACCGAATGTATGTACACACTAACAAATCTAGCAATACAAGTACATGATATTATAATGCTGTGAATTTTAAATATGTTTTTAATTAAATCTAATAAATTGTATCAAATTTAACGATAAACTAACAAATCTAACCACGCAAGTACGTGGGTCATCATGCTAGCTATATAATTAAAACATGAACCAACAAAACCACCATGTTAATAGGAGAAATTCACACATAAATCATAGAAAAATCTGCACTATCAATTATAGCTAGGCCAGTTTATAACAGCTTTGATTCAAAGAAAGAGTATGAGACCATGTGGAAGTCTTCATGTGATGATGAGTATATATGACTTGGTTTGATTTGATTGAGTAGTTTGTGTTTGAGACTTGTATAGAGCTGGATGGATTTATTTTCAGCACACACAGTTTTTATAGTTTGGACTGTTTCGTGGTGCTCATTTGCTCGAATGATATTTTGGTCTTCATAGCTCTTGTAGAGAATTCCAAGATGAAGGTTTTTCGTTTGGGCTGAAAGTCATTTGATGCATGGATTAGTTCATATATAATTTTCGTAAACTGCTGTGTATTTGAGGTTCAGTTTTGGCTAGTTGTGATTAGTGCTGATTTTGAGTTAATTAGGGTTTTTACATGATTATGGATGCTAATGTACTAACTTGCAGGGAGGTAAGTTAGATACTAGTGCAAATTGTGTTGGTCCATTTGAGTGCAGGTTTGAAGGCAGCTATGGTCGTCGGAGGGTACCTGGACTAGGTTGGGAGAACCAAGGTCCAGAACGGTCAAGGATGCTGGCAGGACGGTTAGACTCAAACCGGGCTCACTTGGACGTCATGGAGATGAATTTGAGGTGGCTCAATATTTCCAGTTCGGATTGGAGACCCAGAGGAGCGGAAAATGAGCGGTCAAGTTAAGGGATAAAGACCCGATGCATCAGGTTGACCTGGCTTTGTGTAAAGCCCATGCAAACCTTGTGTGGCCTATATAAAGCCCATGTGTGGGGCTGGTTTGTTGGTAGTGGAATGAGTGAATCCTAACCCTTGATAGGTTAATTTAGAATCTTAGCAATTCTTGAAGGGTGGAGATGCACTCAAAAGGCCTATATAAGGAGGGGTGGAGCAAGTCTTGGTTAGGGTTTATTTCAGAATTATGTGCTCCTTAAGAGCTTTATCCACTCTTGTGTAGCTCTAGAAAAACAACAAAGTAATAGAAAAAGATTCCAGAAAAAGTTTTGCATTGTTATTAAAATAGAAGCCAACACGTATGCAAGCTAATAACGAACCAAGCACTAGAGTTGCGGGTGACACGGTGGTGTAAATCGCAACAAAGATGATGTGGATATCAACGAGAAGATAAGATTGAAATAACTAGGGTGCTAGTGTCGGATATAATAGTGCACATCTAACAAGATTGGAATTATTAATATGTCTTCCGAATGTTAAAGCTCACCATGGTATAAATAGCTACAAACAGAAAAGAATTATCTTTTATTTTTTTACACAAATCTAGTAGCGCATTTGCGTGGGACATGTTGCTTGTTTTTTAAAAAAGAGATATTTGCGTCACTTATGGCGTGGTGGGCACTTAAATTTTTTTTTTCCCTTAAGAATAGACAGGATCACAGCCTAGTTTTCAATCGAAAGGAGGAAATGTCAAAGCAATCTTAGAATATAATCCTAGGATAACAACACGTGCCTATTACTAGTCGGACTTGCACAAATCAGGTCCCGGTTATAATGCGCCATTGTGACTCCCTTTGCTCAGCCGCATCCAACGGGGGGCCGCCCGCCGCCCAAAGTAAACCGTCCATGAGACTGTGAGAGCCATTTTGACGGCCGACGGTGGCGAAACGCGAGGCGCGGCGAGATGGCGGGTCCCTGGATGGTTTGGCGAAGCCACGCGACTTTTGACCTGGTGCAGTGGTGCTGCCGCTGGTTGGCTCGTGCCGGTGACTGGGTCGTCACGCGGCCGGCCTCCCTGGACCAGACACTGACCCGGAGCAAGCGAAAGCGAAGCCGTGAACGGCTTGTTCCTGTGTCTGAAAAACTCCTTCCTTAGATATCTTCGAATCTATTCCTTACCAGTACTAACAACAAAATCTTTACATGGCTAAATTGATTAGCAAATGGGAAACAAAATCGTCACTTGTCAGCCTCTGGTTCCTCACTTCCTGCCCCACTAGAATATGGGAAAAAGGAGAGGAAATGAAAATGGTAAAAAAAAACAGAGGGAGAGAGAGAGTAGATTACAATACACATGCGGCTCACGCCGTAGCTATCAACACCGATCAGAGTGATCATTCGATTGCTCGAGGTCCGTGTCGATAAGTAAGCGCGACTTCTTGTCACCGCCGGCCGCGGCAACCCTGTCGTCGTTGCTCTCCTTGGTGGCGACGTCTGCTCCGGTGAGCTGCTTCGAGCGCTTGGCCTCGGCGGCCCATTCTGTGCGCCCGATGACCAGCAGCATGCGCACCATGCAGGTGGCCTGCGCCGCGAGGAGGCCGAACCACAGGCCCTTGAAGTCGTAGTGGAGCCAGAACGCCAGGAGGAGCGCCACGGGCGTCCCGACGAGATAGAACGACCGGAGGTTGATGCTGGCAGCGTCCTTGGGCCGCGCGCTGCCGCGAAGCACGCCGCAGCCCGTCGTCTGCGGGCAGTTGCCGAGCTCGCACAGACCCAGGATCGGGAGCACCGACGCGGTGAGCGCGATGATCGCCGGGTCGGCCGTGAACATGCTCGCCCACACGTTCCGCACGAGGAACGCGAACGCGGAGGCGAAGGCACCGAAGGCGAACCCGAGCATGAGCCCCACCGTGGCGGCGCGGCTCGCCTCCTCGGGCTGGCCCGCGCCCAGCTCGTTGCTCACTCGGGTGGACACGCCGAAGCTGAGGGACGACGGGAAGATGTATATGAGCGACGTGGTCTGTATCAGGATGCCCATGGACGCGACCGTGGCCTGCGGGTTCAGGAGCAGGCCGCACAGCAGGATCATGATCTCGTACCACCACCACTCGAGGCAGACGCTCACGCAGCTCGGCAGGGCGAGGCTAATAAGCTCGCCCCAGCCCCGGAAGCTCTCCGCGGAGAGCACGAAGCCGCCGGTGCGCTTGTGGACGCCTTTGAAGAAGATGTAAGCAAGGAGGAAGAGGAGCAGGTTCAAGTTGGCCAACACGGAAGCCAATGCCACGCCCCTGATGCCGAGGCCGAGGACGGCCACGAGCACGTAGTTTATGGGCAGGTGGATGGCAATGGCGAGCGTGGCGCAGACCGTGAGAGGCAGGTTTATGGACTGCGTCCGGAGGTATATCCGCACCGGGTGGAGGAATGCCTGGAGGACGAGGTCAGGGAGCGAGGCGAGAATGTAGGTCTCGGCGGCTTGGGCGATGCCAGCGTCCTGGCCACAGAGGAGGAGGAGAGGCCGCATGTGCACCCACAGGCCGCCGATGGGGACGGCGGCCGCGATGAGCAGGAGCACCGTCCGCTGCATGGTGACGCCGAGGAGCGAGTAATTGCCCGCCCCGAATGCCTGCCCGCAAATCGGCTCCATGCCCATGGCGAGGCCGGAGAGGACAGAGTAGCCGGTGATATTCGCAAAGCCGATGGCGAGGGACCCGCCCGCGAGGGCCAGCCCGCCGAGACGGCCGAGGAAGAGCATCGAAATCATCGAGCGGAGGTAGAGCAGCAATCCCGTGAGGATCATCGGGAATGCGAGGCCGAGAATGGACCGCGCTTCGCGCCGGGCTGCGCAGGCCGACATCGGCGGCATCATCGGGAACGCGACGCCCAGGGACACGTCCCACGCCTCCCTCACCGCCTTGGCCAGCCGCCCCGGCGGCTTGCACGCCAGCACCGGCGCCGGCGCCTCCTCCTCCGCCACCGGGACGACGACCTCCCCCCCCTTGGCGAGCAGCGGCGCGATGATGACGCAGCACCCATGGCACTGCGGGTCATCCTGGCATGCCACCGTGACTCCCGCCGCGCAGGACGTCATAGCCGAAACAGAGTAGCGCTCTGCCCTCCCTCTGCTTCGCCGCTCGTCTCCCGCCCGCGCGTGCGGTTTCGTTACGACGCCGAGAGAGCTTGCTTTTACGGCGCTACCTCGCTGGTTACTCCCGCGAAATTTTACGCGCAGTTTTTATTTGTGGGGAAGCAGAACGGGAGAGAGAGAGAGAGAAGAGGAGCGTTTCTTTTCTTTTTTTTTTTTTGCTCGCCTTGTCTCCCCTTCGGAGGCTGGTGTGTGCTTGGTTGGTGGAGCTGCGAGCCGCGCGGGGGATGGGAAGCCCGGCGATGGATTTATATAGGCCGCGCGCCACCAGCGCTGGGAGGAAGCTGGATCGGCGGCGTCGCTAGTTCGCTACGCCTTTTCGGTGCTCGCTGTTTTGACGCTTCTCGGATGGTTTTGTCGTCGTCGCCACTGCTGCTGCTGTACCTGTCGACTCCAAGCCGCCCATATGAATTATCACCCGTTTCTTTCCTGAATTCTCACACCCTGCTCGTTCAACAGGCAACACCAGCATTTATTTAGGGAGCAAGTAAATTGTACTTACTCTACTAAACTTCCTTTTTTCGAAACATTTTTTTAGTTTATCCAAGGCTCGGATGTTAGTTGTACTGGTAGTACTAGTGACTTTTGCTTCAGTTACACTCTTTCACCTTAATATCTTCAGTAAATAGCATTGATTGTGAGCGTATTAGCGTCGCTGGTCCGAGATAATAGAAATCTTAATCGCCAGGAGTTCTAATTTATGTTAACCAACTTTGCCTTGGCTGGTTGCGCTTTTTCATGTCCAAAGCAAAAACTCCAGATCAAAGCAATGTCATGAAACAGAACTGGATTCGCAAGCATGGTCGTACAAATGTATTCTCCTCAATTCTTATTCCTAGTCCAGCTATACACGCGAGACGATGCAGGCCTGCAAGATTTGAGTGGCTCGTTTTGTTTTAGTGTTTGACCTACATTCGTTGCGCTTAAACTTTAAAGGCTGTCAGGGGAACATGTTCTTCTTCTCAGGAATACGAATCTTCTGTAATTTTGATGCAAGTGCAGCTAGAATAGTTCAATGAATGGTAGTACTTCGTACTACGGAGTACTAGTTTTCGAGAGGACATGGCTTCGAATTTTCATCTGAGCTGTACACTGACCTACAAGGCCACGTTGTGATGATTTTTAACTTAGCTCTGCTGGACCTTCCGGTCAAATAATGCTTTAAGGGCTTATTTTATACGTTGACAACGTCCGTTGCAGGCTTAAGAGGAGAAAAACAAATAAAGTCGACTCAAGGACGGCCGTTTGTACACAAAAAGAACTGTATAGTAAGGTAGGTTTAGAAAGTCAAATGATCTTGTTAAATCAGCATACTTTTATGAAAACCCTGTAAATTCAACATCTGGCGCAATAGCATCAAGGCACACTTCACTGTCCTTCAGCTAATAAATGGGAACTAGAGTATCAACTATAATATGGCAATGCCGATAAACAAAGTCATCATCTTCGTTTTTGTATACTCTATTCCACCTGCATTTTTTGAACAAAAATAATATTGGAAAAAAAGGATCATATAAAAAATTGTGTTGCAAAAAAAAAGGGACAATTTTGCCACGACTCAATTTGATAAAGAGCTCGATTCCCATTAGACCAACGTTTGCATTTTTGATGAGAAACATAGTGGAATTGAGCATGCTCGCAAATGGTCTGTACATCCAATTTCATAAGCTCAAGGTGGTTTTGGTCGGCAAAAGCCATAATAGTCATATTCGGATTGATGACTCACAAAGCTATTCAAACCACACCTAGCTAGTATTAGTATAACAATAATAGTTGGGATCTTCACAAAATAATCAAGATTAGCTAGCTATTTGAGGCTATGAGACTCAGGTTCTCTGCATCTTTGCCGTCCTCTCTGCAGTCGGCCATTAAAAATAGGCAAGCACTTGTGATCAAGTCGGGAGGAACGGCCAAGAACTAAGCATTAGTGTTTGGAAAAACTATGGACTCTCTCCCTCCCTCCCTCTGGTCAAGATGCAACTATGCAAGTGTGTGGTTTCACTTACCAAATGCAGCATCGATTCAATCATTTGTGCTTCGATGTTCTCCACATCGAGTAGCCTGACCCAACCTAGTAGCCCCCTTTTGGAGAAGACGCACACTAAGAATAGTGATGGATCTGCGTACATGGATGGCATCATTATCCCCGATAGGTGCGCCCAACATGCCATGTTACGCATGAGAAAATCTAGGCTCTGCAACTTGCAAGTTAGGGTAACACGCGAGCAGTATGTGCGCATCGGCTAGCTATGCATATGCATGTTGATATGGGGAATTATGCACCTTTGCGAACAAGTGGCCATATTATAACCCATCATGCACCGAGAATTTCTGGGGGTCCACGACCAGTCTAGTAGCAATGCCAGCATAGCACTGCCCTTGTCGTCGCCAGTGACCAACCGGCATGGTCCATGGCCTGGCCAACGGCTGAGATTGGTCGATGCGGCCATGCATGCAGGCCGGCCGGAGGAGGAGAAGGAGTGTACTACGTACCACGTAGCGCTGGAGCGTTGGACAAGGGTTGGAGTCATCCAGGCTTTCTTTGCATTGTCGCCTCGGTGATGTACGTACCGACGTACGTACTGCCAATGTGGTGGTTTGCATGCGCCGAGCAAGGATGGTCCATGCTATATGCCGTGGCCTTGTTGTTGTGCTCGTTTGTAGCCGGCGCCAAGCTACTATTGGCTCGCCCGCGAGGCGTAAAAACAAGAGTTAGGTGCGCGCAAAACCTCCGCCTCCCGCCCCGTTTGTCGCGAGACGCTGTACTTTTTTGTTGCCTTGCTCCTGGCCGAAGCCAATATCCATGCATGGACGGAGCGGCAGTTGAGGCCACGAGTGCGCTTTTCTTGGAGCAACACGCGAACGCTTACTTGGTTTTTGCTACGTGCCTGTGCTATCTACCATCTGCTATGCATGTCATCACCTCGTGCGTGTGTGTGTGTTTTTGTTTCTTTTGTTGGCTTAAGCGGTTAAGCCTTAACGAGGCGATGGAGCGACGTCCCATGAGACGGTTGGAAACGTCATCAGAGAGAATCTCTAAACTGTCCGGAAAAAAGTGTTAGTAATAACCGAGGTCTGTGATAACGACACATCATACATAATTTTTCTTGAGAAAGTTTGTCTTACACCACCTTAAAAAATCAAAGTTTTGAAATATACCAATCTTTCTCATTTACAAGTAGGACTATATTCCAAAACTTTTTATCTTTCGATTATATGAAAGGAATTATTTCTTTTTTTTCTTTGATACTTGGTTGTCACATACGCCTATTGTTGGGAGCTATTTGTGATAAGTAGTTATGGAGAAAAAAAGCCCTACTACAGTAAGGCCGCTGGTGAGATTGCCGTCACACTAGCCCATCCTCGACATTGTTCATATTTTCTATCTCCTACCTCTCCTCCCTCACGAAAGACACTTTATTCTTCCAACACATGGTAAATCGGATTAAAAAAATTACTAACCAAGTGGAGGTATCAGTTGGGTGAGATATTGGTCGGCATCGCTTAAGGAGAAGGTCGGCACTGCAAATGTAGGAGTAGGTTTGCACTGCTAGAGAAAAATAGCATCCCACCCCTCAAGAAGAAGAGCCTATCGCTATAGGGATGAGGTCAACTCTCTAAGGAGAATGACCTCATAGTTGATGAGACTCCATGTGCGGGGATGAGGCAACACGTGGACTCGACGAGGATGAAGAGGTGAGGAGGAAGAGTAATGTAGAAGGGTCGGGTCCTTTTATTTGAAAAGGAACTTTATAGTGCAACAAGCGAGAAATTTAAATTTGGCAAGAGCAGAAATGTCAAAATATTTACATAAATGAATGTTGTAGAGAAAATACACCCACTCCTTGCGACATGGTGACCAAGGGCTCGACCAGGCGGGGTAGAAGTGGAGCGAGGCAAGAAATAGCACCACCGCCATTGCCTCGCAGAAACCGGACGAGCAAGGCGAAGCAAAGATGATTGCTTGGAAAGACGGAGGGAAGCAAGGACCCTTGGTGCCACTGCCTTGGCAGGGCTAAGGAGGTAAGGCAAGGCAGAGAGGGGTATTTGGCATCCCAGGTGAAGCGACGACCAGGAGGGTACATGCCTCAACTAGCGCACAAACTTGGGTGAGAGGGAGGATCAACTTGGGATCCACAAAAGCTTGGGGGACAAACAGTACAGTTGGGCCTGCCGGGTGTTAGGATAAGCATCATTAGATCTCTCCTTTAGGGGACAAGTCGTAACCGCCTCTCCTATGTAAATCTCTCTTGTAGCACTGCTTTAGTAAGACAATGGAGGGGTACTTTGGTCATCTGCTCTCATATTGTAATAGTAAATGACCCTGGTGCCCCAATAAAGAGGAAAAAAACACCGGTGCCAAGGTCATTTACCCCTCATTGGACCATTGAGCCCTTAGAGTTGCCCTTTTTCAGGGACATTGTAATCCTTCGCAAACTGTATAGCTAACCCTCCTATATAAAGGGAGGGCGAGTCCCTGTAAGAGGCGAGACATCATTTTTTTCAAGGCAATTCAATATTCATACCTAGTATTATGTTCCGTGAGATGGTTCCCTCACGCGTTTGGTTGTGTTTGTCCGATCCAGCTAACAATATTTTTAATGGACCCGTGTGATATGGTCTCGTCACAAACGGCCGTTTAACATAACTAGGTTCTCGAGGCCTGCCACTGTTACAAACAGTTTTTCCACGGGACCGTTTGTGATTCGGCTATACTAACTTTTCACAGGAGGTTGTAATCGCGTTATGCAGCAGTAGTCCAAGCGAAGCCCGCGGCTCCGAAGTTGCGCCCGCCCACGCGCGCGCGCGTGTTAATATGTTTTGTCGACGCTTACGCGGCAGAGCAAGGCTGTCTTCCGCCTGGAGTTGCGACGGGGACGCAGAGGAGACGCCGCCGCGTGCCGCCAAGAGGTTCCCTCCCTTGGCGCGCCTGCCGTCTTCTGCGCGACGGTGGAGCCGCGGCCACTACTCGTTGTCTCGATGTCGCAGTCTATGTATGTATGTATGCATGCGCGAGCGGGAACGAATACAGTTAATCCCCCGGTTGGGTAGTTTGGGGTTTTTCCCAAGCGCTTCGGGCGAGCTCGTCCTGGGCGTACGTGACAAGATCTTTGTATTCAGTGCGCGGCGTCCACATGGGGTACTTCACCGGCATGCGGCGTCAGGAATTCTGGTCCAGGTGCTGACAAGCGGGGCCCGAGTGCTACTGCCGACTCGGCTCGTCTGGAACGGCGACTGCTTCGGGTCACACCACAACGTATCCTATGCGTAACCTATCATGGTGTATCCATGTACTCATCTAACCACACCAATTTGAATTAAATTCAATCTTCATAGAAAATTGTCCTCCTTCTAGTAGCATCTTAATATTTGAATTAAATTCAATCTTTATAAAAAATTGTTCTACGTGTTGGATTTAGATAAGATGGATGTGGTTAATCGAGTACATGAGTACATCCAGATGGTTATGTGCATATGATACGTTGCTAGGTAATATAATCCTATCTTGCTACTTAAAACAACTCGTTCAAATTTGTTATCAACAATTTCCTTCATGATTTCAGGAAAATATGTATCTGAGAGGTTAATTTGATCTTTAAAGTCCTTGCGAGACGTGGATTGTTGGGTCGATAATTATAACGAGAGTCTAGCTTAATTAGGAAGTTATCTAGGACAAGCTTTGCTAAAAGTAGTACATGTAACCATGGCTATTCAACATGTCAAAATTTTATCAAAAGATAAAACATAAGGAGTGATTAGGGGGTCAATGCCACTTCCCTCACCGATACCCTCTTCCCTCTCGTCATCGCCGCCGCCTCCACACTAAACTTTCCCAAGCCTCTATTACCGCCTCCCATGGTTGTCGGTGCCTCATTGCCTCATTGCTCCACCCCACTCTCTCCTGCCACCACCCTAACTCTAGTCGTCATGTGGCAATCCTGTGCAGCCACCGTCCTCCGACGAACCCACAGCCAAGGCGCCGCTGCTACCGTCTTGCTACATTGTCAACACCGCCTCCCATGACCATGCTCCTATTGGCCTGGCTTCCCTCTAAATCTGTAGAGTATGGTAAACCATGAACTAACCCGACGAATCCTGAACCCTAGTCCGACGGTGGAGCTCTAACGAGAACAATAATGACCAATGTTCCCCTAGGCAACGGCCAACCGCCCTGCTTTCGCCTAGGCGGTCCTAGGTGGCCGCTAGACGGTTCTAGGCTGTAATTAACACTACTATAAATATGGTCATTCGTGCCCCCAATTACTGCCGGTTAGACCAAAACTGGCAGTGATAATTTATCACTGCCGGTTTGTAAGCCTCACCGGGTTGTGCACTTGAGAACCGGCAGTGATAAAGACTTATCACTGTCGGTTCGTTGCTCAAAACCGACAGTGAAGTATCACTGCCGGTTTGAGTAAAGAACAGGCAGTGATAAGTCCTATCACTGCCGGTTCTTTAGGCCTCCCGTCCCTAATTTTTAACTGGTAGTGAAAGATTTATCACTGCCGGTTCTTATCAAGAACCGGTAGTGATAACTCATTATCAGTGCCGGTTCTAGCCAAGAACCGGCGGTGATAAATTTTTTCACTCCCGCCCCCCCCCCAATTTTCAAACTGGCAGTGAAAGAACTTATCACTGTCGGTTCTTGGTAAGAACCGGCAGTGATAACTTATCACTGCTGGTTCTTGTCAAAAACCGGTACTGATAAGTAAAGGTTAAAAGATATGCATATCCTCTGTAAGTAAGTACCTGAGATTGGGTGGGATGGTTAGAAGGGTGAGGGTATAGTGGAGAGGTCGCAAGTTCAGTCCTGGGTAACGCAACATTTGTATTTCACGCGAAAATGTGTCCTAATAACCTATAGTAGGTGGTAGATGATTAGTATATAGATTCCGAGCTAAAAATTTTTTTTTCTATTTTTTACACAGTTCAGCAGGGATTATCACTGCCGGTTTTTACTCGAGAACTGGCAGTGATAAGGCTATCACTGCCGGTTCCAAAACCGGCAGTGATAACTGAGTTATCATCGCAAGACACGTAGTCTTGGGTTCAAAACCGGCACTAATGCCAGTTTTGAACCAGCACTGATATAGTGTTTTGTAGTAGTGTAAGCGGTCCTAGATGATGATTAATTATTTATGACATGATCATATGGAAGCTTTTCTCTAAAAAAATAAAATTTATCCTATTAAATGTCAAATATGCCATTTAAATGCATTTCTACATTATAAAATATTAGTATATAGGTCAAAATAGTCACATATTACAATCAAAACATATGTTTGTGTGTAAATCTGTTTACCTGCCTAGGCAACGCCTAGGCAGCCCCTCCCCACCCACCTAACGCCTAGCACCTAAGATAACCTTGACAACGACACGTGAATCAAAGTAGGGCAGTTAGCTAGGTGAGAATTGCAGAGCAACACATCTAAACATGGAAGGAAGAAAGAGAGGGGAGGGGGATCTAGATCTTGATCCAACGGTTCAAGAACTTAACCAAAATCATACGTGATTTCAGTTGACTGACAAATAGCGAATCTATATAACATATCTATTCTTCATGCAAAGTGTACCCCAGGTGATAAAACTGTGGAGCTTCATGCCATGTGCGTTGTCTAGCCGGAGGTTCAGATCTCATGGTAAGTTATGTCAATATTTCCTTGGTACCACACATACACTGACACACATATGGGTTTTTTTTCCCTGATGCAGGAATATCTTTTGGAAAATCGAACCAGGCACCGGTCCCATTTACATTAGAAAACGAACCATGTCACTTCAGTGCAACTAGTGCAAGGATTTGATCCCATGACCCATGGCCATGAGCCCATGATACTTCAATTGTTTGACTTGTATAAGGTGCATATATGCTCTAGTTTTATCATTTAATGATTAAGAATATGTAGGAGTTACATAGAGAATTTTTTTATATGTGTTGACATATAAAAAAACGGTAGGAGTCCTGACAGTTTCTCTATAGAGAGAGGGTTTTACATAGAGCTTTTTTAGATATATTAAAATTAATATGGGCCATCCATTCTTCTCCATCCAATGGATTAGATCAGTTAGGATCTATTCATACTCTGCCTCGTTGGCCTGGGTTGTATAATATATACAGGAAAAAATAGTAATTGTGTTTTGGTAGTACATTTTTTGTAAGGGTAGAAAAGTATAATACTTTAACGTACATTGAACTCAATATGGACCCACCTATTTTTCTCAATCCAACAGATTATATCGGTTAATTAGTATTATACTACATCTAACTGACATGGATAGTATAATATATGCAAGGAGAGAATTGAAACATCTATATTCCACCATCTCGATCTTGTCTATCATCTTTCATCTTGCCGGCCCGGAAGACGTTACCGATGCCACAAGAACTCAAGAGGTCTAGATGGTATAGTACCGCAAAGGAATTCAACCGTATACATAAGAATGGACTGACTACCTGTTACAACGGCGTCAGATTTGGGCATGTTCTCTACAACTTATCTTTTATCTTATGTACTTATCTCTGTATTGAAAAGTCAAACGTTTTGGCTTTTGCACTTCCTTTTTTTCTATCTTAAAACCACGTCTTAGAGCTCTCAGAAACCAAGTCAAACGAAACTTATCGGACTTTCCAACCTACCTCGAGAAGCTCTTGAAATTTAGCTTATAAACAAATAAGATAAACTGAAGAGAACCCTTAGTCTTTCTTTTTTAACTACTTGATCAATTTTGCCTGAGTGCCTGACTACCTTTTGCGGTACCATGGCACTGCGGCCAACCTCCTGCGCCGGTAATGGCTGCTCATCAAGGGCGCAGGGCGCCAGCCGCAAGAATGAGTGGATCATAAAATTCGGATCGAGCGGAACATGTGAATTGGGAATTGGTTATAACGTAACCAACGGATAAAAGACTAAAATATCCTTATAAATAAACGGTTAGATGTAAAATATACTAGTACCATATACTTTTCAAGTTAATGTGCCATAAAAGATCCCTTTACATAAAAGTACGGTGCTGAAAAGGGGTAGAGCGGTTGGCATATCGAATTAGGGAATATTTGTGGTGCAATCAAAATTCAAATGTAAACACTGTGCAGTCAAGCTAGCAAAAGTCTAAAAATTTTTTTGAAACACATTGGAGATGTACTTCTTTTTTACTCCACCACCTGTATAAAATTCATCCTATGTTAAGAGTTACAAAAACAGAGAGAAAATTCTAACAAATTTGGAGAGTTCAAATTTATCAAAATAATTCTCTTTTTTGGTTACTCTTAACATAGAATGAATTTTTTTAGAATAAACATAGAATGAATTTGATCTTACAATTTTCTATATAGATAGAGTTGGTTCAAAAGTACATCTACAAATTTTTAAAGAGTTTTTTATGGCTTTTGCTAGTTTGATTGTATGGTGATTGCACTGGATGCTTGATTGCATAGCAGATGTTCCCATCGAATGAAGCTCTTATGTGTTTTGAAGGAACAAGCTAGGGACTACATCGATGCAACATATTTGGCAAAGCCGATGTTCTTTATCTTTTTCAGATGTGGAAGATCAAATTATTTCCTCGAAAAGAACCTCTTTTTCATATATGAGTGAAATCATTTGCCCAAAAAGTGAAGAGAAGATAGCACTGCAGTATGCATGTGCTCTTGTTGATGTACCCCTGCAGACATCGTGTTACCTTAAAAATAGACGAACGATTGTAGCTAAGATTGACGAAAGCTGTTAGTGTTGCATGCCCGGGAATCACAGAAAATAGACGCGCGTGTTTCCAGATGTGGATGCAGGATAGACACTACACAAGCCGATGCTCTCGACTTTTTAATCCTGCTGATGATCTCAGGGCATTTGACAAATGGATGGATGTCAAAAAACGGAATCCAATTCTCTCAATTTCCTGCGTTTGGTCTAAGCAAGGATATTGCAGTAAACAATTGCTGCAGAAAGCAACCACATTGATAACCATCTCAGGATTAGGAACCAACACAACAGTTACAGCTGCAGTCTGCAGATCTCTATGCAGAAGATATTCTTCGATTTTTCTGTGACTATGGATAGTCTCTGCTTTCTATTATTTTTGTATCTTCACTCTTTGTTCTTTTGTGTTCTAATTTTTTTTATTTCTGTATAAATATTTGAGCTTTCTACGTACAGTCCTTTTTCAAACAAATCAATTAAGGTCTTTCTTACCGTTTTACTTTCATGTAAAGATCATTTGATTCTCTTCGGTTTATCTTATTTTCTTATCTTTTTATTTTCTTATAAGCTGAATTTCGAGAGTTTTTCGAGATAGTTTGAAAAGTCTGATCAGCTTCATTTGACTTGTTTCTAAGAGCTCTCAAACGTGGTTTTGAGATAAAAAAAAATAGACTTCAAAAGCGAAAATGTTTGAAATTTCGATTCGAATATAAGTAGATAAGATAAGTAAATAAACTGAAGAAAATGACCGAAACTATGTTCTAGTGTAGCAGACTATGCCACGATAAGTTGGTCTTTGAAATCCATATAGCTCGAGAAAGCATGAACGACGGCTCAAAGCTTGAGTTTCAATTAATTCAGGTAGCGTAAAACATATACGTTGAATCATCATGCCCACTATATAGGGATAAATCAGAAAAATGAAGAGATATGCTTAATTATAGACAATGCATAAATTTATACACGTCAATGCTCAAGGTCTTCATATAACTGGCATCTTTTCATACTAAGAAAATGGTGGGAATTAATTATGATGTCCTTGTATGGTTGGTTAGTCTTTGAAAACCACCTTTTTTTAAAAGCATCTTTGAAAATCAACTTGATGGAATTTAAAGATGGAAATGTATTCTCTGCAGTAAGGTAGAGTGCATTTATGTCTCTGCATTCATGGAAAGCAAAAAAAAATTTGGCCTGACCGTATCTGCTTTCAACTAAGAGCATGGCTAATAATATAGTCCACTGCTGGCTATATGTGCTTGCCATGTCATCTACAGCCATCTAAAAGCCCACCCATATAATAAGTTAGCTGTAGATCTACACATTAATAAATGGCCCACCCATCCATCCTCTCATCTTCTTTGAAATCATGTTATAAAGAAATTTGAAAGCTCTCAACAAGAGCCCGCTTCTTCTCTCTCTTCTCTTCTCTTCTCTCTCTTCCAACAAAGCAAAAATGTGACGTGGCAACTCTTATAGCCCGTTTACATCACCTTATTATACTTGCTCTAAGTGATAAATAGTGTATAGTTAAGACGAAAAACCATCCGAGTCAACATTCCACATCTTTTCTTTTTATGTGAAACGGAGTTTCTACTATTTGACATTGAAAAGCGAAAAATGCTTTTATAGAAACGTCGTTTGTTTGAAGTCAAAATTCAGGACAATACGTAAAGAGAGAGATAACCACATCTTTCAGAGCAATTTCCACTCCACGGATTACATGTTTGCAGGTGTCCAAAATATTCCCTCTCCGGGTAACATTAGGTGCTTACTGCTGTCTTCTGTTAGTGAGCTTAGGTGCTCTGAGCTTAATTGTTTAGTTCTCTTTTGTCACTTATAATCGGCCCTAATTGAACTTCCGATCGATGTCAATGCATGCATGTATCTCTGTTTTCTCCTAATTAGTTTGGCAGAGCTGCTACCCTAAAGTTTTCTAAAAAATTCAGAACGACAGATAATCAGTGCTCAATTAAGAATTACATTGTGTAATTGATGATTTATCACCCAAAAACTTTAGTTTAATAATTTGCTATTCTATGTGTCTATGACATGTGAGTCCCAGACTCCCAGTAAATCTTTCTTTTAAAATAAATCTTATTGTTCATGTGTCGCTGATATGGACCCACATGTCGGTGTCACATTTAGCAATATGTTAAAATTGCAATGTCCTACGGCTAATTTTTTCGAACATCCCAATATTTTGTCCAAGGAGCAGACTATATGATTAACCCCGACATATATATGCACTGTGGTTTGTTCTAGCCTGGCGTTTATATAAGCACTGCCATAGAGTCTATCCTAGCATTTATAAACACTCTGAATTAAATGTCCCTAATAACAATAAACATCGGTTTAGATATTTTTTAGGCGGTTAGACTAAGAGCATCTCTAGCAAAGACTTCAAATCCAGCAAAGAGTTCAAATTTCTCCGTTATAACACTATTCTCTACACACTCTATCTATTCTCTAAAATTCCTTTACACTTTACATTGTACTCTAAAACTCTTCCTCCTCTGTCCATAAAAAGTCAAATAAATAATGTTTTACTGCTACAGCCGAAGATGCTCTTAAACGTCGGGTTAAAATAAATGACAGAAAAATCCGGTTATCTTGTAGTGTTTCGTGCTTCATACTGAAGTCAAGCTTCTCAAAGTTAAATTGCCAAAAGGCTTACTGGTGTATCGATCGAGCATTAACGCTACGTACTGTTCAACCACTTGTGCAGAAGACTGACCATTGCCCATTGGTGTACCGTACGTAAATGGTGGGGAATGTCTTTTTTTTTTAGACTGAACGCCCGTTTTTTAAGTCATCAAAATGAACGTTTGGATGTAGCAACATCCTGAAAACATGACAAAAAGCCCCAGGCGGGCTCACTCTGTGCGGCCAAAAAAATTGTTTTTTTTTTTGCCACTCTTCAAGAGTGGCGTCGCTATTTTACCACTCTTCTCTCACTGACACGTGGGATCATCTGTTTCTATGACAG
Source organism: Olyra latifolia (assembly GCA_036346145.1). Taxonomy (NCBI): domain Eukaryota; kingdom Viridiplantae; phylum Streptophyta; class Magnoliopsida; order Poales; family Poaceae; genus Olyra; species Olyra latifolia. The sequence continues at coordinate 11,690,672 of CM070526.1, forward strand.
TGAGCCAGAGTGATAAAATAGCAAAGTCCATTATTAACAGTGGCTTATTTGCAAATTGCCCGCAGCCAATCCTAAATGGCGAGAGATGCGAAAACGAAAGGAAAAAAATCTTTAGGCTAGGTACACGGTACCTTATGTGGAGCAGGGATAAAACTCTCATTTAAAATGCACCGAGATTCGGCTCCCTCGTAGAGAATTGTAAACCGGTTTTAAACTCGCACCTCCCCTACCCCCTCCTATTTGGACCAAATTTCAGTGAATCTCAACCGGAATTTTTAAAATTCAATTTTTTATTTAAAAGTTTCAAACTGGATTTCCTGAAATTCGGTGGTTCCATTCATGAAACCCCCCTCCCTCCTCTCACGCGATTTTTCTTTTAAATTCAATATTTTAATCCCTACCATAGAATCGGCGAGTGTGGGTATGCATGGAGCGCATGTGCTCCGTGGGAGGCACGGGCAGAGAGCCGGTTACGGTCTCGGCGGGGCAAGCGACCGGCGCAAGTTGCTCCTCGGCCGCCTCTCCCCGCTGTGACTCCACGGCAACACCATGCGATGGATCACACCAAACCCCAGCATCAGAGAGGGAAAGCGCCACCGCCACCGCCCGACATCTCCCTGTCCCCGCGCCCCACCACAGTCGCCCGCGCGCTGCTGATCCCGTCCAACGACCGGGGCCTTGAACCGTTCCGCCCCCCCTGCGACAGGCGGCGAGTGGTGACGCCGGCGCGGCGCGCCCGCGTCGACGTCGCGCGGCATTGGTCGGTCGTTTTTACCGCACGACTGCCGGGAATACCGTTTCAAAGTCTCGCCCCGCGCCGAGGAGGCGCCACGGGCCCACGCTACGCTACAGCCGCTCGCTCGCTGCTAGCCAGCACGAGCACCAGCCAGGTCTCGCCGCTAGCTGCCTGCCGACATGAGGAGGCACAAGAGGAAGCATGCATGCATGCGTCCGTGACACCGACACAGGCTAGACGTGTGCAACCGCGCGGCCGGCCTTACAATAGCTAGCGCGAGTACGCGACTCTTAATTTTTTGGCGCCGTATCGGAGACGAACATCGATTCCGTTCTGATGAGCTGGTCTGATGGCTGCCTACGGATCACTCCTATGTAACTCTTGCCAGAAATGTTGGAAGATTTCTCTCTCAATAGTTCGCTATATATGTAACATTACATGCAGTTGCTAAATAGTAGGGGATACATAGGCATGAATGTTTTTCTATGTAAATTGCAAAATTAATTTCTTATAGGTTATACTAGTAAAAAAAGGCAGCGTTCAAAACAGCTTAAGGCTTACGATCATTTCCCCAAACCAAAACGCTGTCTTTGAAATGGCTTTGGCTCAGAGAAACGCCATAAGCCATAATCTTTAGCCATAACCTAAGCCTTAAGTTGATTTTAAGTAGAGTTAATTGCACTATAACCTACTGAACTTGAAAATTACCTTTTATCCCCTCAAAATTTTGTACAATTGCACCACAGCCCCAAAACTATTAGGTCATCTTTTAGTTGTTGAGATGGTTGTCCACATGTGTGATGAGGATGATGTGTGGCACCCATGCAAGTATGCCACATCAGCCTTCTTCTTTCTCCTTTCTTCTTTTGCTTCTCTATTTCATAGGTTGGCCACCACATTGTTGGCCCTTCTGCTTTCTCAATCTTTCTCCCCACCTACCTATGCTCTAACGTTGGCGCTGCCACGTTGTCCCTCGGCCTTGTTGGTGTCGTCATGCCCAACAATCAAAATATCAGGACTTGTGCCCTAGCTCGCCACTCTCGCGTCCCTCGACTTGCCACCTCTGCGCCCCGCTTCGTCGCTGCCGGGGAAGAAGCATGCAGAGCAGTCGAACGGTGTTGCGTGGTCTGGGAAATCTGCACCTAGTGACATTGTGGCTAAGGACCATCGAATCCGGAGTTGTCATTGAAGGAGATTGATGGCTCTAGCGATGTGCCCATGATAGTCGAGGCGAACAACTATGACACGTACGACCGTTATGGTAGATCCAGAGGAGCCAGGGCCGAAGCTAAAGACAATGGTGGCGCATGATCCATCTCTATGCCAAGTGTGTCCCTAGCGGCTATGATGCAAGGATCCCAAAAGGTCCAAGAAGTCGCTACCTTGACGTTGTCCGGATGGGCAGCGCTGCCTCTAAGCTTGACGGGAAGGGCGGCAGTGAAGAGGAAGCAAAGCATGATGAGGAGGCCCATGGCCAACAGTGAGGGGAGCGACCATGGCAACACCAGTGGGTGGGGAAGAGAGAGGGGGAGGACCCTAATGGCGGCGATCGACCTGTAAGAAGGCTATTGTGGCACACTCATGTAGGTGCCACATTATTCTCATAACACACATGGCTAGCCATTTCAGCAACTAACGAATGACCTTTTTGGGTTGTGATGCAAACGGACACAATTTTAATGAACCAAAAATAATTTTCAAGTCTAGTGGACTAAATAAGATTTCGCTACCACATTAGGGGACTACATTGTACTTAACTCTTTCATCTGTATATGATTAGCAAGCTCATTTGACTTTTCAATCATTTGGACAAATTTAATTAATATTGCACTTGAAACACTTTTCCCTTTTTTTCACAATGAGTAAAACATTTTTTCAATGTGGGATCATTTTTTTAGTAGTTTGGACCCAGTAAGTCATGTATCATTATTGAGGACCTTATACTGAAATTTAATATGAAAGACATATTATATACCTGATTTTGAACGTTATGGCAGTTTTTGTAGTTTCAGTCCCTGTTTCCAATGGGAATCGAGCGTGAGAGTTCCAGCCGCAAAAAGAGAAGTTAAAAAGTCAAAATACAACGGTCAAATCTATAGTAATTAGTGTATCTTATAAAACTTGTATACTAAACAGGTTGCGTTAACCTATGAATTTGGAAGCAGTCTATTAGATTATTATCATTTGTCAATGACGCTGAAGGTAAATTAATGTAGTCGTTGTCAATGTTTTTGTACTCTAGAAGCCATTTGGTAAAGAGGTCACGAAGCCGACTTCTCACATAACACCTGAAGTTCGGAATATATAGTCCGGTCTTACCCATGCATGCCGTAGATTAATTTCTTGTGTGAAGTCTAGAGTGATTAATTCTTTTTGACCAAGCTATATGGAGTATACATGGCAGCTAGCACACACCTCGATCGCTTTCATCATGTGAACTGAGGCATGACATGTCAAATAAAGCTAACGCACAGCCGGCCAAAGTAAACTTCAATTGCGATCTAAGCAATCTATATATGTTTTTTTTTTTTGTATATCGCGCGCGTGATGAGTTTAACAGCATGTGCACGACTTAATTATCTGAGCCGACATGGTTGAGCAATGTAATGTTAGAGCGTATAATGATGGTCGCCACCATCTATGTTAGCCTCTCGAGGCTATGCATGTAGACATGTGATGATATGGAGGAGAGAGAACATGTATAGATATTTGAGCCGTCTCTAATACAAGAGTTGACTCTACACGAGAATCAAGAAACTTTGTGTGTGAAAAAACTGTCTATAAAAGCGTGCAACCATCTCTACCATTATATATGTTGTCTCTAATGTTGTCTTTAGGTGACATGGCAATAGTTAGAGACAGTTGTTGTCTCAACTATTGTACATGCTCTTAGTGCGCGCGTAGGTACGTAGATGGACTGATAGAGGCGATCTTTTGCTCGCTTTCGTTATATGTCATCTACCTAGAATTGAAACCGAAGGTGATCGAATTTTGGAAAATCCAAATTAATTTCATACAGGTGCATCTCTGTCAGAGTTATTTATATTTTTCACATCACCTCCAGACCATCCAGAGACAATATTTAGTGACAATCTCCAACTTATTTCAGTTACAAAATTTGATATTATTCTCATATTAACCAAAAAAAATCACCTTTCCCTCTCATCTACCATCGTGTGACATACTCCAGGGCCAGGGACGATACCGTCCCTTCGCGTTGTGTGGTGTACATCCATGTCCACATTTTATCTCTCTACGCCTTTTCTCTTCTCCACCTAGGATTTTAACTGATGTGACAAGAGAAGAGACAATCACTGGGGCCTCACATTAGAGATGCCCCAAGTAGCTCACAGTAGCAACGGTCAAACTTTAGCCTTATTGTCATTTGTCTACTTTTATCTTTTCCTTACACTACTCCCAGTCCCTGGTCCTTAAATATAAGTCAGTTTTTATTTTTATAGTCTTACTATATTAGTAATGAGATTTGTGATGTTTGGTATTTATATATTTATATACCCACTAAAAAAATATTTGAGATGTTAAACTCCGAAAAGAAATTAAATTTAACACCAGTTTAAACTACTTTTAAATTTAAGATAAATATAGTTCAAACTGAAGATGAATTTTTTTCGGAGTTTGGCATCTCAAATATTTTATTTAGTAGGTATGTAAAGATGTATACATCAAACAACACGAATTTCAAAGCATAACATAGGGTATTCGATCATGGAGCCTTGAACTGCTTTCCTATATATATATATATATATATATATATATATATATATATCCATGTTATGAAAGTTTTTTTCAAGATAGATCTGACAGCATAAATTTCATAGTGATCAATCTACATATACATATACTAGTAGGCACCGTAGAAAATCACCCACCAGATATATATATTGGTACATAATCGAAGACTGAAAAAATCATAATGGAAAAACCACACAAAATTTGAGCCTTGGTGGTCAATCAAAGAGCTAACGTAACACAGTACTATTGGGCAATACAATTATAACCAAAACAAACATATCTAATCGAACTGATCTATCCATCGATCGACCAGAACTTGTGGACATTTGGTTTTTGAGGTGAAACTAAGACAGGAAAGAAAAAGGTATACTAACAGGGCCAGCTAGTCAAGGACAATATGGCTATATTGGAGCATCCAGTTAGTGGTCAATCTAGAGGCAAGAACGACCTTGCCTGTCATTATTGTAATCTTAATTAGATCCAGAATCTATCTATATCGGCTCTAGCATACGGTGTTTAGGGCATCTCCAGCAGACGCCTCAAAATAGGGTTGCTTCATCCCTATTCACGTGCCACCTCAGCTAATAGGGCTGTCCCATCCCTATTCATCTCCCCAACAACTAGCACATCCCTATTCATACACTCTACTTTTCCTATTCATGCCCCATCACTGTTGCTACAGCGATGGGGCTTGGGCATGACCAAGCCACTGCTGAAGATGGCCTTAGAGCCTAGACGACCATGCGTCCCGCCCAGTACGGATGACCGATCGAACGGCAGTTATTAGTCTTGCATAGCTAGCTAGCTAGTACTCGTTTTCGCGTGAAAAGGATCTCCACATGCAAGCGATCAAAACAAGAAAGACAACGCCCTGCCAAGAGCTTCTAGAAAGGAAAATAAATCGTGTGTTAAGTCTTTGATTTACTTGGCGAATCAAGAATGAGATGTATATCTCTTGTGACTTCGAGTTTTTCTTTTTCTGAAACGGGCAAAACTAAATTGCTTCGTTTGCATGCACATAATTCTTAACTTAAAAATGAAAATCAGGAAAATTAAAATAAAGAAGTAATCTATGGCACCATTTCTTTTGGCGGTTTGCGGCGGTCGGTGGTTTGCTATAGTAAATTTGTAAAATTTTAATTATCTTTTTAGGTTTATTATACTTTTTTTTCAAAGATTTATAAATTTGCTACGGTAAAACCGCCAGCCGCTGAAAGAAACAGGGCCTATATTAGATCGGAAAAGGTACTATTTGGTCCTAAACTTTTGTTCCCACTTTATTTTGATCCTTGAACTCCAAACCGGATTAATTTGGTCCTCAAACTATTAAAACTGGACTAAGTTAGTCCCTTGATAGGTCAAAGAGCGGTTTGAATGGTTTTTGTTGACGTGGCATTACGCGTGTTAGGTTTGAGTGACATGGCATTATGCGTGGCTGAACATGTACATTGATCTCATCTCTTTCTTCTTCTTCTCCCGTGGACGCCATGTAAGATAAAAATGCCCACGTGGACGCACACGTCAGCGAAAAGCCTTCTAAAACCATTGTGTTGACCGGTAAGGGATCAACTTAATCCCCTTTTAATAGTTTGAGGGCCGAGTTAACATGGTTTTGAAGTTCAATAATCAAAACGGGATGAGAGTAAAAGTTCAGGACTACATATCTAAAGAAAATCTGACTATAGCTAGTAGATTTGTGTCATGAACTAGGTAAGTGTTGGATGGTCCTTGTAGATGTAAAAGGTCTCATAAATTTTAACCTAAATTTAGGTGTGCAAATGCACGTGACATCACGCTTATTTTCCCGTATTTAATATTTTAAACATCATATGGCACAATTAAACAACATATTTAAATAATTCATTTGTTTTTCTATTTCTGGCTTTCTGCATTTTTAAAATCTGTGAATTAAAGAGATCCTATGTCGATACACTTTATCATTTCAACATTTGCAATGCCATGCCATATTGCCATGCTTGATACTCGGAGAGACGTTCAGAGAGAGAGAGGACAGGACTTCCACGAGGCCAGTCCTCACCTGGGGACTTACGCCATCATGTCAATCAGTGGCAGATCGACACGTAGGCGTAGAAATACTGTCTACGCTGACGCCGCCCTGAGCCCCCTGATCAGCAGCAGGCCTGGAGCCCTGGACTGGCCGCTGGCTCGCCACAGATCGACCGTCCGTCCGTCTTGGCAACGTCATCACCTCTCACCGGCTGCATATGCTCGATCGCAGAGGCAGAAGGCCAGAGCTCGCTGTCGTCGCGTCTCGCGGCCGGCCGTTCCGCTCGCCAGTGACGCGCCATATGACGGTGTGTGCGGCTTGGCGGAGTGTAGCGCCTGCTGCCTGCTGCCTGCATGCAGATGTGCCATCATTTCTCTGCGAACCAATTAGGCGACGCACACACTGAGCTAGCTTTAGGATGGGTTCTCTTAAACTTATCTTATCTCTTTATTCTTTGTAGCGCATTATTTAGATAAGTTTCGATTTATCCTACTTATCTCGGTCTTATTTGACTTATCTCACTTTTTTATTACTTTTAGAGTCGGATTTTTTTATTAAGAAAATCCGTCTCAAAAGTAATAAAAATCCCAAAATTGAAGGCCAACCTGCCTCGAGATACTCTATTTAAATTCCCAAGTGATGTGCTACAAGAATAAGTAGATTAACTCAAAATCATCCTCCAGCAGAGTCTCTATCCTAGCCTCTAAATTTTGAGTTTTTCTCTCCTAACCTCTAAATTTAACTCAAAATTTAGAGGCTCTCTATATAAACCTCTATAGTTTTTCTGGATAAAAACTTTACTGGAGAGGATGGAAAAATAGAGAATGAATAGTGATTTAGAGAGGTATACAGAGACCTGATTTTAGAGCTTCTGCTGGAGATGCCCTACGCCTGTACATCTGCGGGGACCTGCGTGTGTATGAGATCGAGCATTCGAGTGGGATGTACACGAAGCGCGTGAGCGATTTCAAGGCGCCGCCCGGTTGGGGGTTGAGAGCTTTCCGATCGATATGGCCTGGAGAGGTCACATTATTTCCTCGTCCGTTAGGTCAGTGTTTTAAATCTGTTGAGAGGCACCGTTCACCGGAACAAGATCCAATATATATATGTATTCTACATATCTAAAAACGGAGTTAGTAGTTGATATTTTTTTCACCGGTGGATGTGCACTAAGACTCTCCACATACAAGCTTTGTCTCGGAGCCTTTATCCAAATGAAAAAAATGTTCCTCCCATTGTGTTAGGAAATAGGGGAGACGGTTGGTACAATACCAGAGGCACGATGTATATTAATGTTGTTTGGTCGATGCCTACATCCTCAGAGAGCATGACAATGGGCGCATCTTATTAAAACCTAGCACATCAACCACTCGAATCATGGCCACAACCCTGCCGAAACCTGTGTGTCTATGCTACAATATCGTCTCATATGGGTTACAATATTATATATATATAAAATAACTCATACATATATGTGACACAACCACCAATAAACTCCGTATTGACGAATATGACCCTTGCCACTTTGAAGTCAGTCTTGTGCATGCCAAACTCCATGTACCTGACTTGAGTTGTTTACTTTGCCGCTCAAACCAAGCCGCCTGACAAGCTTGATTTGGCCTTATACTAGCCACCTTTTTGGAATAAACACTGCTAACCCTACAAAACCTGGCTCCGTGTCTCCACCTGCAACAGTAAGTCAGTAATCCCTCACATCTTTACAAGGTGCAAGGGATTACTGTTGCAGGTGAAGACACAGAGCCAAGTTTTGTAAATATGTGAGGCCCTCCTATCTCATATCATCATAGTCTCGCCGCATTTAACGATCCTTATGGTCTTCCTATTTGTATCAGCTTGGAACACCATCTCATCCTCATGTAAGGTCCTAAGCGAAATCAGATTCCTCCTTAGCACCCGGATTTCTGGAACATACTTCACACCCCAAAGTATCCAATGAACTTCATCACACATATTGATCTTGATGTCACATAGTCCAATGGCACAATTTCTCGTACCATCTTCTAAGTCGACTTAACCAAAATCACGAGACTTGCACGAAGAGAATCACTCCTTATTATGCGTTACATGAAAAAAAACTATCTGAACCCGATATCCATGCTCTAGTTGATTGCGTATTTGATACTAAGAGAACATACCATCGTTTTTTGAGTCGCTTTTAGCCTTTGCCATATTAGCACTTGCTAATCTTTTGGGTTGAGTTGGCTCGAGACCTTGCATGTTGTGACGGACCAAATTCCGGTAAAAATTTACCAGAAAATGTCCAGAATGCCAACTGTCCAGGATTTCAGTTGTATTCAGAAATAGTACAGCCTGGTTAATTTATTACATGTTATAAAATAATTTACAGTGGAAGTGGAAAAATAACCTGGTAATAAAAAGAAAGTACATGCCCATATACCACAGGCAAGCCTAAGCATAAGGTAAACCTTAGAAATCGATCCTACGCAAATCTTGTCTTCTTCATAAATGTCCATATCAGAATATAAAGTGGATCCTGTAAAAAGAAATAAATTGCCCACATAGCGTGGGTAAGTACTAATCGTACTTGCAGGTTTCTTGAAAGAATATCACTATTAATGTATATGACAGCAAGATTCAAGGAATAGTAAGGCTTTATGGTGAATATGCAAATTTTAATCTTTAAAAGTCCTATCATTATTTTAAAATGATTAATAATAATAGAACAAATTCTATCATCTTTCTCCATCCTTACTCATTTCCAATCAAAACAACAATTTTTCATAAATTCATGGATTTTGGTAAATAAGAGAGGCATCACCCATTTGACACAACTTCATATACCCGAAGTAAGGTCCATTGATGAATTTGTTATTAGCTTTGCAGAACCTATCCAGCTTTACCCATATAACAGCTCCTTATATGGATGGATGATCAATGTGTCATTCTTATTCATTTGAAACCCAAGTTTTTATAGAAGCAAACGATTTACGAATGACCTTGTCATTCGCTGCCCTTGAGTGTTTCCACTAGCCATACATGCTGTGACCCTGGCCCAAGACGGCAAAGATAAAGATATTTCCGAATTTGCTTCTATATTTTATAGAGCAACGAATCCAGACTTTAACTTAACCAAACACCCAGTCTGGTGCCCTTGAGTGTTGCACCTTTTTCCCGGGGTGCCTTGCCCAAGCCGACAAAGTTATCTTTCCGAATTGCTCTATATAAATTCAATCAACCTTCCAGACTATAACATTTTCACAACAAATAAGTTATCCAATCTAACTTATTTGTAAAGACCAATTCTCCATTCTTTACATGAGATAATCAAATTTTAATATTTTTGCCTATTCTAAGTTTTATCAGAGGTTGATTATTTTTAGGGTGGCTTTTTAAGGTATTGGGGTTTGGATAAAATTGTACTTGGAATGTATAAATAAATAACTAGAAAATATATGCAATAAATAGTAAGTAAAAGAAATGTAGGATAAGAAAACCTTCCTTAATTGGAGATCGGATCACACTTATTGAATTTTCAGGACATTTATGGCTAAAGCTGAGGGCGAAGTTCGTCATCTATACGTTATAAAAAGAGAGAAACTCCAATAAATATCAAATAAGAAAAGTTTTAAATAAACAACAAAATAAAAGGGTCTAAGGTAAAAGGGTGACGGGTTGTACGATTTTTAAAAGGTTTGAAAATATTTTCTAAAAGAAAAAGGGGTAGGGTTTCTTATGTAAAAAAAATTTTTTGGGCAGCATGATGTTAAGGTTGATGTATGGATTCGTTAGTTTTAGGGTGTTTATTTTATTTTAAAAAATATGGATCAATTGAGCTCTAGAGATCGGGGTCGACAATATTTCTCATGTTGGAGTTTCGAGATAGAGCTAATTGAGGGTAAAAAGAAGATTTTTCAAAAGTTATTCTTTTTACTACTTAAAAATATTTTAAGTAAATCAAAATAAAAGGGGTAGGAGTTTTGATAAAAATGGGTACTTTGAGCAGCATAAGGCTATGGTTGAAGTAATTATTGTGGAGAGATTTTTATAATTTGTTTATGGTAAATTGATATATATAAAGTTTATATTGGAATATTTCTAGTTGATCTTATAGTGATAATAATTTAAAAGATTAATTTTTGGCATTATAATTTTATATGGAAATGTTTAAATGGGTTAAATGAATTATGTGAAATTTACTAATAAGTTCTTATATTAATCTCATATTTAAAGAAAAATTTTAATTAGATTAAAGAAAGGGTTTTAAGTTTAATTTGAATTTCTATAGGTTTTAATAAATGTAGGGATATTATTTTTAGGTATAAAACATTATTTTGTATAATTTTTATATTGAAAGTTTTACTAATTTTACTTATATTCTTTAATTAAAATGTTTTAATATAAAAAGAAAAGAGTAAAAGGATTTATTTAGGGTTATTTTATTAAAGAAATATGATATTTTATATTTTTATATTATTCTTTATTTTATGTTTGATTTTTACGAATTTTTGTGGAATTTACAAATGTGATTTGATATTTTAAATATATTTAAATATTATAGAATGAAATAGAAAATAGAAAAGACTTTGAAAATTCTTACTGGGTTATTGGGCTTGGCCCAGTTAAGGTGTAAGGTCGACAAGGGGACCCAGAGGCGGTGAGAGTGGAGGCACGCTGGTGGGTGATGCGTGGGGCGGGTTGGCGATGTGAGTGAAGGCGAGAAATGGGAAATGGAAAATGGGCATGAGGTGGTTGCCATGACGGCGAGGCGGCGGTGTGTGCAATTGAAGGGGAAATTATGAAATTAGGAGCTTAGGGATTATTTTGGTGGTCTTAATGGGGATCGGGACGGTCTGTGGTGCTCTGGCGGCGAGGTTATGGCGGCGGCGGAAATGGGTAGCGGCGGGGAGGGGTCTCCGGTGAGGGTCGGGTTTAGGTAAGTGTGGGGTTGGGTTCGCGACAGGGTATGGAGTGTTTTGACTATAGGAGTCGAGGGCTAAAAGACATTGGAGCGGCGAGGGATAGTTGGCCGGAGTTGAGGAAGGAGGCGGCGATGGTGGGCAATGCCGGGCGGCAAAAGGGAAGAAGAGGGGTAAAGGAGTAAGACTTGAGATGTAGCGGTGCCGGAGGGGGGTTTATATAGGCCGGGATTGGAGTATTGGGCAAGAAATCGTGGTTTATGGCGGCGGCGGTGGCGCTATGTGGCGGCGACGGATTGGATGGCCGAGGGGAGGAGATGAGGACGGTGATGAGGCGGAATAGGCTGGCGGCGGCGTGAGCTCATCCGTGGCGGAGAAACGGGGGCCGGAGGCGAGTGGAAACGGTGGCGGTGGCGATTCCCGTGGGCGACGGCGGCGCCGGCGGTGTGATGGTGGCGGCGCGGTGTGGAGAGAGATGAAACAGCGGCGGGAGGAAGGAGATGAGGTGCGGCCGTTGAATTGAGATCCAATGGGCGCCAATAGATTAGAAAATAGAGAGACTGACAAGTGGGGTCCACTTGTAAGTGAGTAAAACGTGTGGAAGGTTTTTAAGTGGAGGCGTACTTTCCGTAAGAGGAAAGCGCATTTCCGAGGGTTGCCTGGAAAGGAAAGTCTGGGGTTTTTAAAATAAAAGGATTTTTCAGAAATTGTTTGGGGTTTAGAAAATTTATAGAGAGTTATAGGAAGCTCAGAAAAATATGAAATAAATTTCTAAAAATCCATAAAAATGAGTAGAATCCAAATATGAAATAATATTTATTATTTTATGGGATTTTTATTTTTAGAAAAAGAGAGATAGGGTATTTTCTTTAGAGAATAAATAGGTGCTTTGTTTAGAAAATTCTTTAAAATTTAGGAATGATTAGAAGGACATAATTATAATTTTTGTGAAAACTTTTTATGTCAAATTTAAAATTTTGGGTATGTTACACATGTGGCCCCAGTTGGGCATGTGCGTATAGCAGGCCAAATGAGACTTGGGCCTGAGACCATGGTATTGGTTTTGGAGAGAGCCGGCTCATGGGTATAGTAAGTTGAGTTGGATCGTTGTGCGCTCTAAAAAGTGGTATCAAGAGCTTCAGGTGTGAAATCTAGAATGTCTCCTAAAACTCACGGTGTCAGGCTGTGCCACCCAATGTCTGATGGAGAAGATTGTTGGGTTTAGTTTCACATCAGATATTGATTAGGGGGAGCATGACTTAAAGGATGGGGACACTGCTCACCCATTAGGCTAGTCTTTTGGGTTGAGTTGCCCAAACCTTGGTCGTCGCTCTGATTGGACATTTACGTATAGTTGACCTAATGAGACCTGGACCTAAGACCATGGTATTCATCTCGGAGAGCCGGAGCTAGCTCACGGTTATAACTAGTTGGGCTGGATCACTAAGCAAAGCCGGATCATGCACGCCCTAACGCGCGCGCGCACAAACACACACACACACATATAGAGAGAGAGTTGGGCTACGGTGCTTCGCGAAGAACGGATGATGACGTGCTTCACGTTTAGTTTGAAAAATATGAGACTCAAATGGTCAATCCGAACTGCCCATCTTAATCTTGTCGTTGAAATGTTTCAGACGACCAAATTTTGTATTTTTTCTATTTGTTTTCTATTTTTTAAAATCACTGATCTAATTAGTCGTGAAGCGTCCAAATGGCTGGTTTTCAAAAATACAAAACACATAGGAAAAAATTCAAAAAAATACGAAATTTGGTCGTCTGAAACATTTCATCGACAAGATTAAGATGGACGGTTTGGATTGGCCATTTGAGTCTCGGATTTTTCAATCTAGATGCGAAGCACGACGTCATCCGTGCTTCGCGAAGCACCGTAACCCAACTCTCTCTCTCTCTCTCTCTATATATATATATATATATATATATATATATATATATAAGGATTCCTCCGTACTCTCGACGGGTTTACAAAATTCAAGATTTTTAACGACCGATCCGAATAGTAGATCTTGTTCACCTCATTGAAATGCAGCTACCGACCAAGTTTCGTATTTTTTTGAATTTGTTTACTATTTGTTTTGTATTTTTAAAAATCGGCCTGCTAATTAGTCGTGGAGCGTCAAAAAACTGATTTTAGAAAATACGAAACAAATAGTAAATAAATTCAAAAAATATGAAACTTGGTCTGTAGCTGCATTTCAATGAGATGAACAAGATCAACTGTTCGGATCGGTCATTAAAAGTCTCGAATTTCGTAAACCCGTCGAGGGTACGGAAGAATCCGTACTCTCTAGAGTACACTAGCCATCCTCATATATATATATATATATATATATATATATATATATATATATATATATATATATATATATATATATATATAGTTGAGTTCAGTCCATGCACGACGGATCGTCCGTCACCGCGGCTTGTTTATGCGTGTCGGTGATCGAATTCGACGATCCAAACCGACCATCTCCTTCGCCTCGCTGAAATTCACTATCGACAAACTTTCACATTTTTTGATTTTTTACTATTTTTTCGTATTTTTGAAATCCGGATTATTGGACGGTCCACAACTAATTAGATCGTGGATTTTTAAAAATACGAAAAAAAAAAGTAAAAAATCAGAAAAATGTGAAATTTTATATATATATATATATATATATATATATAGAGTTGAGTTTACATGCCGACGGAGCCTCCGTCGGCGCATGACTTTTTTGCAAAATTGGTGATTGAATTCGACGATCCGAACCGACCATCTCGCTGAAATCTCACTACTGACAAAATTTCACATTTTTCTGATTTTTTTACTATTTTTTTCGTATTTTTAAAAATCCATGATCTAATTAGTTGTGGACCGTCCAATAATCCCGGATTTCAAAAATACGAAAAAATAGTAAAAAAAATCAAAAAAGTGTGAAAGTTTGTCGGTAGTGCTTTGCAAAGTACGGATCCCTCCATGTTTTGTGCTGTGTTTGAAAAACCGAGATTTAAACGGCCGATCCGAACCATCCATCTTGTTCATGTCATTGAAAATCTCATTACCGACAAAATTTTATATTTTTTTTGATATATATATCAGGTGCTAATGGGCTAGTGGGTGCTAACATGCTAACTCCCGTCACCAGCTGTCCGATGGAGAATCTGCGGGCCAGATTGATCAAGGTGGAACCCCCTTTGCCACTTAAACCATTTTACAACAAAACCACTAAAGTTTATTCCTCTCTCGCGAAGACGTCCACCCAACTCGTGCCCCTTCTCTCCCAAAGTCCCGAGTGTTTCCCGGTGCTCAGTCGTCTAGGGTTTGCCACCGCCTCCTCCCTACGGCCGGCACGGTGCCCCGCCTCCTCCCCACGAATCCCAGGCTGCGCCGCCGCCACAGAGTCCCATGCTGCGTCGCCGCGCTTCCGCCGGTTGCACCACTGCCATCCTCTCCATCCATCGCCGAGTCCCAAGCTGCTGCGCCGCCGCCTCCCCCAAGCTGCTTCTACGCCATGTGCTGCTGCGCGAGGCATATGAATAGGTACGGGAAAGCGGTCGAGAGATCGTATGGAAAACGAATAGACGAGGTGGGAGGACATCTTCGTGAGAGAGGAATAAACTTTAGGGGTTTCGTGTAAAATGGTTTAAGTGGCAAAAGTGGTTTCCACCTTGATCAATATGGGCCGCAGATTCTCCATCCAATAGCTGGTAACGGGAGTTAGCATGTTAACACCCACTAGCCCATTAGCACTGAATATGCTACACCCACGCGCTATTCTATACCCAATGTGTAGAATAGCTATTCTACGCTTGGTTAGAACTAGTCCCGAACTAGCCACAATAATGGCTTCGTTTCATTTTTTAATCTGTCTGGCAAAATAACTATCACACACGTGGATTTTAGCCATCAAATGAATACCGATTACCTATGGAATCTTTCCATTTGCGTGCATTTACGTGGGAATGCATTAACTAGCCATACAAACACTTGTTTTATTCTTTTTTCGCTATAAATTTTGATTAGAAACTCATATCAACAAACGATTTTCACTATTATCTTATTTACATTTTTCGAACAAAATAAGACCGGACTTGATATAAAATTTGTTATATTCTGCTAAACTAATTATCATTTAACTATCTCCTGAGTGTTATATAACCATCGAGCGTATTCGTGTAACCATCATGCATTGGTCATATAACCATCTTTCATTTGTGATATAAATATCGAATGTTGGTCAACTAACCAGCGCACACCTGTTAAGTAACCATCGAGCATTTGTGGATTAACCAACGAGCACGTATCATGTAACCATCAAAAGCGTGCAATGTAACCATCTATAGTGGATCGTGGATCATTCTCCAGAAAAAGGAAATTAAAATTTCCAATCGCGATAAAACTAACAGCCATTGCGTCCGGTTGGGCTCTTTAAAGATGGTCCAGCTCCTCGAAGCAAAGGGTTGCGCGCATGTCTAGGAACACTTCGGTGCTACCTCCGCCGCTGCTGGCCACCCAGGGTTCTCCGACATTGCGTCGGCAGGGAGACCCTCTCCCTCCGCGACCCGCTTGGCCTCCCGCTTCATTTCTGAATTTTGGAGTTAGCACGGCGAGGCAGCAGCGGGGGAGTCGGTGCACCGGGCCCGGGCCGCGATGGATGCTTCAAGGGCCACGGCTAAGGCGGGGTCGACTGGCGAGGCAAAGGGCAAAGAGAAGCAGCCCCCTTCGTAGCTCGCTTTGCTTGTTCTTCTCTCTTCTTCTTCTCTCCTTTTCTTTTTGTGTAATCCTCTTATCTGTAAGCAGATTTATTTAAAAGACGTATGAAGTCTCCCCCCATGTGTTCCGCTTCTCACGCTTCTCTTTTAGCCGCTTCGCTTGAATTCCGCGGGCTAACTTTTCGCCCTCGGGCTTTTTGAAGTGCTGATGGCCAGTAGAGGCCCATCCTAAACACTTTGAGCCAATGAGAGATCCCATTGCGCTGACGTAGCACCCGTGCGTTGACGCTTCGATTCCGTTCCTGGTTTACGATCGGGCGTACGCGGCAACGACGTTTGGGGTCCCGTGCCCCGCCCTTCCTCAGTGGGGTTCTCCCCAGTCTCTGAGGTCCTTTACGCCGATGCGTCTGTTCGTGTTCCGAGGCTTGACCGCTCGGCCCGGGTAGCTCTGTTCGTGCTACTTCTTCCCATTTCGCGATCCTATATTGTTCATGGTGCGTCGACATGTCTTCCTATCTTTCTGGTTTCTCGTCCCTTTCCTCCATCGTCTCCATTCCCGATCTTAGCGACGGCCTGGCGCTGGCCGGAGCTCTTGACGCGAGGCTTTCCGCCAAGGTGACGGCGGGGAGAGGCCATGTCGGCAGCGCGGCTGGCGCAGGCGGTGCGGCCCAGCCTGTCGATGTGTTCTTCTAGTGGCCGACGCCTTGCATCCGATAATCATTCCCGACGGGGAAGACAATGACGTCGACCTTCCGGCGCCGCCGCCCTCCTCGACTAGCTTCGTTAGGAGCAACAACGTGCCAGTGGTAAAGTCGGTCCGTCTCGGGCGCGCCCGATTCCGCCGAGCGCCTGGCAGGAAAAGGCTTCGCCAAACTTGAACGAATCGGGCTTCGATGATGTCATCGACAGGCCCTAGGAGCTTCGACGAAGCTCCCTTTTTTTTTAATGTATCTACTACTCAATGCTCCTGGCGAAGCGAATGTTATTACCTTTGTCTCAGTACTAAGTGTTGAAAAAATCGTCTTTGCTCTTGTTCAATTGGAGCGACAGTTGCATGTTCCGCCAAAGAGTTCACTCGGAGCGAAGCTAGCGCGTTGTGCCTTAGCCAACGGCGAGTTTGTCGGAGCGGAGGAGTGGGTGGGATGTTAGCCCGACCAAGCACTCGGAGCGAAGGTGGCACGTTAGGCCTTAACTAACCACGAGTCCGCCGAGGCGGAGGAGTGTGTAGGACGTTAACCCGACCAAGCACTCGGAGCGAAGGTGGCGCGTTAGGCCTTAGCTAACCGCGAATCCGTCGAGGCGGAGGAGTGGGTGGGACGTTAGCCCGACCAAGCACTTGGAGCGAAGGTGGCGCGTTAACCCTTAGCTAACCGCGAGTCCGCCGAGGCGGAGGAGTGGGTGGGACGTTAGCCCGACCAAGCACTCGGAGCGAAGGTGGCGCGTTAGGTCTTAGCTAATGGCGAGTCCGTCGAGGCGGAGGAGTGGGACGTTAGCCCGACCAAGCACTCGGAGCGAAGCTGATGTCGTTGCGCTTGCCCGGGTTTTGTAACACACCGCACTGCATGCATGGAGACACCAGGGTTTTACGTGGAAACTCTCGGAGGGGAAAAAACCATGGGTGGGGGCACTAAGTGGCCCCCAGTTGCAACTTGCTTTCATTGATGAACATTTGTACATTTTTTTTACACTATGGGTAAAACCTTTTGAGCGTGTCGATGTTCTAGGTCCTCGGCACTTCCTTGCCGTCCAAAGTGGTGAGCCTGTGAGCGCCCTTCGCCGTGGACTCTTTGATGATGTATGGTCCCTCCCACGTGGACTCGAGTTTGGCGAACGTTAGAGTTGCTCGTTTGAGTACCATGTCTCCTGGCGCCAATTCTCGTTTCTTAATCTTTTTGTCGAAGCTTCGCGTTGAAGCCTTCGTGTAGGCTTTCATGGTGACCAAGGCTTGGAGTCTCCCTTCCTCCCTCAGATCGTGTGTGATGTCCGCCTCTTCTTGTACTAGGCCTTTGATAATGCGGAGGGATTTGGCTTGGATCTCCGCAGGTGAAACGGCTTCTTCTCCGAAGATCAGCCTGAACAGGGAGAGCCCAGTTGCACGCGATGTGGAAGTGCGGGCTGCCCAGAGAACTTTAGGAAGTTCGTTGGACCACACACCCTTCGCTGAGTTATGAAGCCTTTTCTTGATGCCGTCCAAGAGCAACCCATTAGCCCTTTCAACTACGCCGTTTGCCTGTGGGTGTCCAACCGACGCGAAGCAGATCTTTGTTCCGATACCCTCGCAGTATTCCTGGAACCTCTTGGATTCGAATTGGGATCCGTTATCTGTGACGATTTCATAGGGGACTCCGTACCTGCAGATGATCGTTTTCCAGAAGAATTTGGTTGCGGCCTCTGCCGTTATCTTCGCTACTGGTTCTGCTTCAATCCAGCGGGAGAAATAGTTGATTGCGATGATTACGAATTGCAGGCTCCCCCTGGCTTTGGCGAGCGGACCAACGATGTCGATTCCCTACTTGGCGAAGGGCCAGACCGGGGGTACTGGATGCAGCTCGCTGGGCGGGGCCTTCTTCTGCTTTGTCATCCACCGGCAGGCATGACATTGTTTGACTAAGTGCTCCGCATCCGAAAGTGCTGATGGCCAGTAGAGGCCCATCCTAAAAACTTTGCCTACGAGGTTCCTTGGGGCTTGGTGTGCTCCACAGGCCCCCTCGTGTGCCTCGCGTAGGGCTTCAATTCCTTCTTCCTAAGATATGCAGTGAAGCCACGGGATGCAGAGTCCGCCACGGAACAAGAGCCCTTCAATTATGGCATACTTCTTTGGCCGGGTTTCCAAGCGCTTAGCTTGTGCTTCGTCTTGTGGAAGGGTGCCGTCGAGGAGATAGTTGTATATCTCTTCTCGCCAGTGGTTGCCGGTCGCCAGGGTTATGAGGTTCACTTGGGAGGTGATCGATGGGGCTCGGAGCACTTCGAAGAATACAGTTGGGGGTAAAGCGCCTCCGCCCCCAGCCGCCTTTGCCAGCTCGTCGGCCCGCTCATTCTGCGCCCGAGGTATTCCTCGTATGGAGAACCCGGCGAAGCTTTTTTTCCATCGCCCTGATCATTTCAACATACTTCTAGAGTTGTTCGTCCTTCACTTGATACTCCTTGGAGACGTGTCCTTCAATGAGCTTCGAGTCATCCATGAAGATAGCACGCTGGCGCCTATGGCCCCGGCTTTATGAGCCCAGAGAAGTGCCAGATTCACCATGTTGTTCATCGAAGGGAATTCCAGCTTCGCCACGAATTCCGCCTTTTCCCCTCCGGGGACCGTGACGATGGCCGCTATTCCCGCGCCATTCACACCCCACGACCCGTCAGAGTTGATGAGCCATACCACCATATCGTTCTTGTCCCCATGCGCCAGCGATGTCCATTCTGCGACGAAGTCTGCTAGAGCCTGGCTCTTGATCGCCGTGCGCGGGACGATGGATAATTCAAAAGGAGCGAGCTCGACCGTCCACTTTCTGACGCGCCCCGAGCTTTCTTTGTTAGACAACATGGAGCTTAGTGGATACGCTGTGGGCACTTTGATTCGGTTTGCTTGAAAGTAGTGTCGGAGCTTCCTTGAGGGCATCAACAATGCGTAGGCGAGCTTCTCCATCTTGGTGTAGCGCAGCCTCGCCCCCTGCAGGGCCTCGGAGACGGTACACCCACTGCTTTTTTTGCGACTTCTTCCCAAGACGACAACGCCGACATGGAGGGACCCGCGCCGGAGTAAATGAGCAGCTCCTCGCCTTGCTTTGGGCTTTGTAGCGTGTGTAGTTTCATGAGGCTCTGCTTTAGGCCCTCGAATGCAGCTTGGCATTCGTTCGTCCAAGAGAAGACTTCACTCGCCCGCAACGCCCTGAAGAATGGGAGGTTTCGCTCTGCGGACTTTGGTAGAAACCTGCTAAGTGCCGCGAGTCGCCCCGCCAGCCTTTGGACTTCCTTGACGTTTCTTGGCGGGGTCATGTCCTGGATTGCTCTGATCTTTTCGGGGTTCGCCTCGATGCCTCTTTCGGAGACGCAGAACCCCAGTAGTTTTCCTACTTTTACACCAAAGACGCATTTTTCGGGGTTAAGCTTCACCTTCTCCGCCAACAGGCTATTGAAAGTTTCGCGAAGGTCAGCGATGTGGTCTTCCTTCTTCCCGCTTTTGACGACAATGTCGTCCACATAAGCTTCTATGTTTCGCCCGAGCTGTTTGGCGAAGATTTTGGCGATTAGCCTCGCGAAGGTGGCGCCGGCGTTTTTGAGGCCGAATGGCATCCGCACAAAGCAGTACGTGTCGAAGGGTGTAATGAACGCTGTGTTGTCTTCATCTTCTTTACGCATGTATACTTGATGGTATCCCGAGTACGCGTCGAGAAAGCTCATCATCTCTGACCCGGAGGTAGAATCAACGAGCTGGTCGATGCGAGGTAGGGGAAATCGTCTTTTGGGCATGCTTTGTTAAGGTCGGTGAAGTCAATGCACATTCTCCATGCCCCGCTGGACTTTTTGACGAGGACCACATTGGCTAGCCATTCAGTGTAACAAGGCCTGCTTTTTTCTGGGGTTAGGGCAGCGCTCAGAGTGACCATTCTGTCACTATTGGGTTGTATCGCCACCCACTTCGTTTCCTCCCTAAGGGCGTGGCTTTGGGAGCCATTTACTGCGCTGTTCGAGGAGAGGGTCTTCCTCCGTCATGTAGACGTGCTTGACCTGAGGGGGTCTTCCAAATCTATATTTCGGGTGAGCGCTTGATCCCCCCGGACTGTAATAGTGCCGCCGGGCGAAGGCATTTTCATGTAGAGGAAACCGTGGTGTATGATAGCCCTGAATATGGTCAATGACCCTCGCCCCATTATGGCGTTGTACTGAAAAGGCATATCGACGACGTCGAATGTGACGTGGCGAGTGACGTTGGAATGCTGTGCTGTGAAGGTCACCTCTAACTCTATCTGCCCAATGGTGCCGATGGCGTTTCCTCCGAAGCCCACCAGCGGCACCTCCGATCTCATTAGGCGGTCGTAGGGAATCATCATCTGCTTGAAGGCTTTAGCAGAAATTATGTCTACCGCACTCCCTCCATCAATTAGTATCCTGCGCACCTCGCAGTCAGCAATCATGGCAGTGATTACTAAGGAATCCTGATGAGGGAAGTGCACTCCCTGCGCATCTTCATCTGTGAATACAATAGGCTCATACTCTTGCTGGGGGGTAAACGATGGATTGACTCCAACATGATTGATTTGCCTTGCGTATGTCTTGCGCTGCCTTTTGGACGATATATGCAGGGAGGACCCTCCGGCAATAGTGTTGATGACTCGGTGCATGTGGTTTATCGCTCCGTGGAGCGGGGTCGTTGATGTTCTGGAGGCGGTGGGGGTGGCGGTGGCAATGGGAGCGCTTCGCCTTCTCTTCTCTTGGTATCAAACCGCCGATATCCTTTGATCACTTTGCAATGGATCGAATCGTGCGTGCCATTCTCGCCGTGGTACTCGTAGTGGTACCTTCTCCTGGCTGCTTCTTCCCGCCTGGGTGTGGGCCGATCGCCTTCTCGCTTATCGTGCTAGCGAGGCTGGCTCCGTCTTCGCAGCTCCGACCGCCGTCCCTTGTCGTCGCGTCGATCGGTCCGCTCATCAATATAGTGGATCCTTTTTCCTTTGTCTTTGTAATATCCCGGCCCAATGCCGGCCCGGCTCGGCCCAGAGCCGTTCACTTAAGGCCACCGGGGGGCACGCCCGATTTTCTCAAGACCAACCGCCTCAAGCCCAACGCCGCCACGCCATTTACGCGACGTCGACCAACCCTAGCTGCTAGTCCGCCGCCCCGCCGCCTCGTCATCATCGCCGCTTAGCACTCGCTACGGCCGGTGGGCGCCAGCGCCGCCTCGCTCCTCATCGCACGCCGCCTAGGGTTGGGCGGC
Organism: Olyra latifolia; assembly: GCA_036346145.1. NCBI lineage: Eukaryota > Viridiplantae > Streptophyta > Magnoliopsida > Poales > Poaceae > Olyra > Olyra latifolia. The sequence goes on from CM070526.1 coordinate 11,712,712, forward strand.
TCGAGGTTCGCAGCTTCGGCTCGGGCTCGGCGAGCTGGCTCGATTCATGGCTGGCTCGTGGCTTTCGGGCGAGCCCGAGCCGAGCCTAGTTTTCTGGCTCGCAATTTAGGCGAGGCGAGCCGAGCCGAGCCACGAGCCGGCAGACAGCATGTTGCTGTAGGATTGTTTGAAGGCTAAAATATTCATCATGGGTTTGATGGCTTAGTTGGTCATGGTCATGATTGTTTCTATGCTTTATTTTACCGTTGTTGTTACCGTTGATCAATATTGGGCTGGCTGGATGGCTACCGGAGTCTTTGCTGCTTGTCTTGAAGTCTTTGAACGGCCTAGCTTTGGCGAGCTAACGAGCCGGCCATGAGCGATCCGAGCCGAGCCGACCCGCCCTTTGGGCTCGCTGAATCACCGAGCCGAGCCTGGCTCGGCTCGCTACTGACCGAGCCCGAAGCGAGCCGAGCCGAGCCGAGCTCGTTTCGGCCTTAGCGCTGTCTAGGCGCTGCTGCTCTTCGCTGCCGCCTCCAGCAAGCGCGCCCTTCCTCGTCGTCGGCGCGCCCAAGACAAACAAGACGACGCCTTCGGCCGCTCCTGCCTCTCTGCCTAGCTCCAGCCGCCGTCCACTAACGCCCTAGTCGCCGGTCCTAGCTCCGGCTAGGTAAGAGGAGAGGAGGATGGGGACGGGAGGCAGAAGAGGAGAGGAGGAAGCTGGCTTGGAAGAAGAGGGAAGAAGGTGCTGGTCTGAGAAGGAGAAAAGGAAGAGAAAGAAAAAGAAGAGAGCCAACCGGCCTGAGAAGAGAAGGGGACAACCTAGGGTTTTGCACCAACCCTTGTGGGTAACGAATCGAAGCCTTTCCCCTGTTGTTTACTATTTCATATAAGGCTTAGGTTGCTATTGTGAGAGATGGTAAACCCTAGTGTTGAACTTTAAACCTAGAAAGGGGACTTCTGCATGCAATAGATTGTGCCTCGGAATTGAGATGATTATGTCGAGGAATGAGACTTAGTCATGTGTAGGAAATGTGAATTATGTATCTAGTTAATCAATAAGTTAGATAATAAATTCTTTGACTATTGTGGGGTTAATTTGATATGGCCTAGAAGGACCAAGAATTAAATAGTGTCTGATATGAAAACTGTTGGTAATCCAGAAGGTCTTCGGAAGACATAATTAGATGGTTAAACTTTGTTATGATTGATGCTTGGTGGCGTTGCCATATGATTGCGAGATATCTAATGTGTAGGTTGGAATCGTCTCGGGGTCGATTGCTGCCTCACTCTGCTCTTCGCTCGGTAATAGAGGCAAGTACATAGTGGGATGGTGATCGCGGTGTGACCCCCATCCCAAACTGATCCCTTATCCCTAATATGCATTCTTTTGGGTATGTCGTCATGCATGTTCCATCTAGGAGAGGGGATTGAAATTGATAAAAGATGCATGTGTACTTGGGTAAATAGATTGGACGGAAATCTCCTAAGTTGATGCATATGTTGGGTTGTTACATATTAGTAAGGGCTTAAAGATGGTAAGAGGCTAGCAGATAGGCTATGGACGTGGGAATGGTTAAATTGAGTTGTTAATTGGTTAAATTTGGCAGATAAGGGTGCTTTTGAACTTAGGACTTGAATTGTCCCAATTGTCCCATAGTTCTGCTCTTAATATTGTTTATGCTCCGATTTCAATATGATAAATGTAATGCTTCTAATGGGTATTTGCCTTAGGACGATGGTTGCTAATGCTTGTTGAGGTCTTTGTTGTATGCGCCAGAATATGTTAAACATTTATTCGGTTGGATACATGACTAATTGGTTTACTGTCCTGTGACTGTGCTTACCGAAGGGATGGATGGAGGTATGTGGTTGTGTGATGGTGAGTATTCTTCCTTTATCTGCTAAAGGATGAAGGTATGTGGTAATCGAATAACTTGATAAGTGGCAAGAGTTGAGTGGTCGTGTTCATCTGCATTCATGTGCACGGGCTGGGTCGAAGAATGATCATATAACTAGTCCGGAGTGTTTTAGGCCAGGTCGGTGAGAAAGCTATATGATCGAACCCATGGGCCCCCAAGTCCTACGGGAGTAAGGACTCCACGGGAGTGGAGTATTGATTGGTCCCCGCCTATAATAGGACGGGTAGGAGTGTTGCACCGACGGGTGGCACTCAGGTGGTCCCCGCCTATAATAGGACGGGCTAGAGTGTTGCACCGACGGGTGGCACTCGGCTATACCAGTATGAGCTTAACAGAACAGACGCATATTGCATTGCATTGATAATGAAAGGTGAGAGTTGAGGAGAACAAGTGTTATGACTGTTGCTCTATATGCTATGGCAATGAAATTGTGCATAGCTACACTCGCTTGAGAGTGAGTATTTTGTGATTTAATGGAATAGTTTGGAAATTGCTGGTGGAGTGTGCATAAATGATGGGTTAACTAAGAAATGATTCAATTCATGATGCATTAGGTGGTTAAGTCGTACCCACCCTTGCGTTGAAACATATTATTCGTTAACGATCAGGTATATACATATATGTGCTGGTTGTACTTTTGTTCCGGTCTTGAGTTGTGCATTGTTCCAGTTTGGTGTAAAGGCTGATTAGGTCATAACTCTCAATTACTGACAAGGGAGGGCTTCTTATTTGGAAGAGAATTAGATTAGGATGTAGTTTTGGGACAAAGCAGTTGAGAACTGTGCTTATGGAAATTCTAAACAAGGGGGAATGTGTTGCATATAACACTAGTTAGGAAATTGGAGGTTTAATTGCGTAAGTGAACAGAGGGTGCCTATAACAGTAGCCTAGCATGTCTAGGTTTGACTGTCCGAGGGAAGGTTTGCATTGCATTCCACCATATACGGTGGTAATCGGTTTGACAACCAAAAAGGATGGTGTTATGTTGTGTTTATCATTCTGTTATGTACTTGCTGAGTTGTTGAACTCATCCTTGCTCCCTTTATGTTTTTAGGTACATTCTGAGGCCGACATGCACGGGATGGGAGTAGAACCTCACTTCGGCACTAGAACACTAGATAAACTCTCTTGACCAGATTCAATCTGGTTAATTTAGATTCTTCGTAATGTGACTCAGTTTGAGATTGGTGTGGATTAGAAGATTTGTTAAGTTTTGTACCTAGTATGTTCCTGCGTGGTAGTTTGCGTGTGATTGTATGGTACGCCGTCGGCGCTAAAGGTAAGTGAGGTAAGTGGTGGTTGTGATGGATCTCCACTAAGGTGGAGCTGTTGGTTAGCCTGTGGAGGCTTGTATGGTTATTATTGTGACATATGAATACTTGTGCTTCTGTCTGCTGAGTGGATGTACAATTTTTAGGGAAGGTGCTGCCGAAATTTCGTAGAATTCAGAGACTTGGTAGCATCTTGGAATCAGTAGGAGCCAGGGTGTTACAGTCTTTTCCCTAGTGCTCTTGGTCACGAGTCTTTCCTTTCAACCTGGGCGCGGGTTCTTTCTCTTGATCCCTCTTGCAAGGGGATCGCCTTGACGGTTCGTACCGCGGCTTGTCCTCTCTCTGGAGATTATCCTCCTCCGCCCGAGCATATTCTTTCATCTTAGCAAATAGCTCTTCCACGGTGCGGGCCAGCCTCTCCACCAGCGGCAACCTTCGTAGCCCGCAGCGTGCTGCGTTGATGATGGTAGTATCGCTAACCCCCCGGATTTGGCACTTGATCTTGGAAAAGCGCTAGAAATAGCTTTTAAGGAATTCCCCTTCGCGCTGCTTCACAGCGAACAGGTCGCTTTCCTCTTTCATCCCATCGAAGTTCCCCTGGAAGTTACTCTCCATCTTGGCACGGAGCTGAGGCCAGCTTTCGATGGAACCTGGCTCGAGGGAGGAGTACAACGAGAAGGCTATGCCCTCGAGCGCCAGTAAAAGCCCCTTGGCCTTGATGTCGTCATCTCCCCCCGCCGCCTCTACGGCAGTGTCATAGACACGGAGGAACTCCCTCGGGTCTGCCTTGCCGTTGTACGGCTTGATGGCGGGGAGTTTGAAGTTCCCCGGAGAAGGCCACCTCTTCGTGCGAAGCCTGGCACAAAGTGGGTTGGGGTCATCATCATTCCTGGTTGCCCTCACATGTGCCGGCGACAGCGCCTCCTGATCTGGGCTCTCATCCTGAGACACGGTGAAGCCTTGGTTCACCTGCCCCTGCAAACGCTGCACCTCCGCCATCAGTTTTTCGTTTGCCTCCATCAACGCCCGTATGTTGGGGTCGAGCACCACCTGCGTCCCTCTCGCCTTTCGGGGGGCAGCTCCGCCCCCGCGACCGCCGCCTCGCCAGCTCGGGTGATTCGATGCCTCCACTGCATCCTCCTCTGCACGCGGTGTCGACCGACCCACCGCAGATCCGACGCTGAGGCGACTTATGTCATCATGATGGGCGGCGGCGCGACTCTGGGATCCTCCACTGCATAAGGGCTTGGCCTTCCTCGTCCTGCACCTGCAAACGAACGCCCGTCTGGCTCCTCAGCGACCTCCCTGATCCCCCACCTGCAGCTCCCGTGGTAGCCCCCTGAGACATGGTCACGGTCCTCCTCTTCGGCGGCATGATCGTCGACGATTCTTCATCAAGTTAGCTCGGAAGCGACGGCTTTCTCAAGCAGTCGATCCCCACGACGGCGCCACTGTTGTGAGAACGATCCCACGAACAGAAAACAGGGCTGCCCGAGGCACAGGAGATCGCTCACTAAGCAATCCGCGCACCCAGGACAGATCAATGGAACTTCGCGCTCTTGCTGATTGCGCTTGTGAGAAAGAGGAACACAATACTTGAGAAGAAAGAGTCTGCCCTTCATTGATACCCTCCTCCCCCTTTTTATAGGGGAGAGATTGTACAGGACCATGCATTGGTGGTCTCTTTTTTGACCGGCCCTGATCGCGGGTTTGCCGGTCACGTACTTGCCATTTTACATGTCTTACCTTCCACCTGCTCCCGAGCCGAGGGCCCGGTGGTCATTTCATGGGCTTTCAACCACACCCTTTTCTGTTTTGCCCTCCTATTCGACTCCCTGCGTGGGGTTACCAGGGGGATTACACGTACGCAATGGTCACAAGCCGGCTTATCCCTGCCTGGCATTTACTCGAGTGCCCTGACGGGGTGGCAGGTCGGTTGTACGACCTGTCCGCTTGGCTCCGTAATTGGCGGGGATGTCCACCCCGCCATCCTCCAAGTTGTTCCATCTCGTCCTTCTGTTTACTGCGCTCTAGCTTCGCTTGGCCCCGCGTATGCTTCTCGTCCCATGTTCGCACCTCGCTCTACTCCCCCTTGCTCCGCTGGGCTCCGCGTCTGCTCCGCGCTCCGCCCGAGCCCTTTGCTGCTCCGCCCTTGGCTTCGTCGGGCTTAACATGTGCTTCGCTCCTTCACGTTAGGCCTCCGCGCTCCCTTCCTTGGGCTTCCCGCACGTGGCCTAGAAAATAGGGAAACGACGCGGTGGTGCAGAAAAATACGGGGTCATGCCCTCGCTCCGAAGTCAAAGGGGGTACCTATCTCGGGCCTACAACAGTTGGGCTGGACGATTGCTCACAAACCGACCGAGCGTAGCAGAAGCTATACTACGCCTATGCGTAGTATAGTGTATATATATACATATACATATATATATATATATATATATATATATATATATATATATATGTGTGTGTGTGTGTGTGTGTGTGTGTGTGTAGAGAAAAATTACATAAGGCACCATGATCCATTACCACTAGTTGCGCTTTGAGATCTGTGATGTTTGGTATTTGTATATTTATATACCACTAAAAAAATTTGAGACGTCAAACTTAAAAAAAAATAAATTTAACTTCAGTTTAAACTACTTTTAAATTTAAGATAAATATAGTTTAAACTGAAGATAAATTTAATTTTTTTTGAAGTTTAACGTCTCAAATATTTTATTTAGTAGGTATGTAAAAATGTATACATCAAATAACACGAATCTCAAAACATAACATAAGGTATTCGATCATGGAGCCTAGAGCTTTGAACTGCTTTCCCTCTCTCTCTCTCTCTATATATATATATATATATATATAGAGGGAGAGAGCATACATCTTTAGATCCTAAATGCAACCCTAATCACAATTGCAGCCTGGCAGGGATTGGGCCCAAAAATCAGACTAAAGTATTTTTCCCCTCAGGTGTTTCTTCCCCTGTTGTTGCGTCTGTGGGGAGCAAAGGGTGGTATCACGCACGGATCTGCCTCAGGGTAGCAGATGCTGGCAGTTGGGCAACAGATCTCTCCCTCCCTCCCTCCCTCACCCCATGCAGGCATACGCAGGGATTCTCTGCACCTCCAGCCTTAGAGCATGCGAACGCCTTCTCTCGTAGCTGGAATCATATGTGAGTGTGACCCCTTGCATCCTCGTGCTTATCCAGTTGCTCTCTCTGCGGCAGGCGGGGCCCCTGGCTCGAGCTGGATTCGGTCCTCACTCCCACTCGATCGCAGACTGGCTGCTGCTGCTTCTGGATTAGACGTGCAAGTTGCTGCAAAAACGACAGGGGGCGCGGCCTGCGCCGCGCAGTGCGTGCTTAGCGACTCAGGCCGTCTCGCTATCGATCTCTCGCTCAGTGTGGCAGCGTGGCCTGCAATCCGTACAGTCTCCGGCTCCTAATATCGGCTTTACAGCTCGCTACGAAAATGGTATGATCGTGCGTGCCCGTGCATGGTGCCATGGCCTCTACCTGCCTGCCTGCAGGCCGTGTACGTATCGGTGGAGCTATGCCAGTGCCCGCCTGCCCTACCTAGTTCAATAACCCAAGGAAGCCTCTGGACTCGCCTGCAGGATGCGCTTTTTTTTTCTTGACCACCGCCTGCGGGGCGACGTGCCGACGACATGGGCGCGGTGCTCGGCATGTCGGCACGGCGCGGCGCGGCACGCCGTATTACGTGCGCACACCCATGCCGTGCGCTGCGCTACGTGCGATGGACCGAGAGTCGTCGCCACCGGCGGAGAGGCGCGCGTTCTCCGGCCGCACGTACCGGACACGCGCGGTGCGGCGTGCCGAACGGTGCAACTTGCTGCGCGAATCGGGCACGACGAAAGCAGCTCCATTTGATGTGCATGCCAGGAGGGACATGCGGTGCTCCCGTTTTACATGGCCTAATGACGATCGATGCGTGCCTGAGACTCTCAACCGTTGACCAGACTACAGCATGAGGCTGTCCATAAAAAAATAAAATAAAATAAATCAGCCCCGTGGTCCATGATTATTAGGGCACTTCCAATTCAATGACGTCAGCCATTTTTATAATTGCCATATTTGCTGAGGTGAAGAATAGTTAACAAGTAAGAGCAGATTCATTTCTTATATAAAAGACAGTCTCTTTTCTAGAAACAAGAAAAATGAAATGACAATAAATTCTCATTAAGGGCCTTAGGTCATTTTTATATGACTTATAAATAGAAAGAAAATATAAACGAATTAATTACTAGATTTAATGCATTGGGAAGGTTGTATATATAGCCATTTTTATATAATATAGTATATTTAGAAATGATTTATATAACAATGTACTGGGAGTGCCCTCTCCTATAAAAAAAATATAAAAAGAAATGAAAACCTGAGCGACGTTAGTCATGCACACACTCGCACCCTCGCACCCAACCCGCAGCAGTGTCACTATTGCGACGCCTGGTCAGCCATGTCTGCGACGAGATGGACGCCACGCTACGTCGCATCACCACTACTGGCCTCCCGCCTTTTCCTGCATAGCACTGTTGTTGCAGGGTGCAATCCCTTTGCTGGTCACTAACCACGCTGGGTCGGGGAGGCGCTCGTCTCAGCTCGTCAGGCGGCCATTGCCATTGCCACTGCCACTGCCAGGCCAAGCCCCAGGCGCCCTGCGGCGAACGGCGCCTCGACACATACCCGCCGCCGGCCCCGCGTACAGGAAGACCAAACATGAAGCAACCTGCACTGCAACAACCAGCACAACGGATTAGATTGGACCACCAATAGTCGCAGGCCAGCATCCACCACCCGCGATCGAGGCCGGACGCGCGGACGGACGGCCGAAGACGGGGATGGCGTCGACGGATCGAGCGATCGGCCGGCCGCGGCGTCAGATTCCGGCATCAACCCTGCACTGTGCATGGCAGGGCTCGCCTCATCATGGTGTCCGGACGACTTCAACCACAAGCCATCATTGCCAGCAAAAATATGCATTCGAGGTGCATACCAGTTCGGTCAAGACACGGTTGCTAAGCTCTCAGCCTAAGCTGAGACTGAGAGGGTGCACTTTAGTGGGTTACAACTTACAACCAACAACCAACACGGCCAAAAAGGCAGATAATCTATTGACAACAGGTGCCTGCAGACAAAATATTCCTACGCAGCCAGATGGAAAACGAGCTCAGGTTAATCATCACGTTTTAATCTTGTTGATTTTCCATTTCCCAAAGACACGAACACGAGTGGCGGCGACCACGTACAACCCATGTGCTACTTAACCTGGTACTAAATGATTGTAACACAGACTTGAAAGATGATTACTACATCATAGCCACTGAAGCTTATCTTTCTTTCCCTTGTGCTGAGCCGCCGCAACAGCAACAGCAACAGAAAGAAACGTGAAAGGGGAAATGAAGAGCGGTTGGTTTGCCTGCCCGATATGCAATTATATGACTCCCTTCGACTTCACAAAATCAGTGACAATTGAGTGGGAATTCTGGAGTGCACCCTTGGCTTTTATGGTGGTTTTGCAGGTAATTAAAAGGCAAGGTTTAAGTGGCCGTATTAGCTTGTTCGAGACAGCAGATGTGCATGTCCATCTCATGAGCTTCACAAAAGACCTTATCGATGTGGTTGTGAAGTGGCCAACAGCCACCAATGTTAAAGCTCGACGGAATCGATTCCATTGTTTTGTCACATGATGCGGACCGCACTCTCCGGTAGGAGTGACGGAGGTGCAATACATCCAAATAGCAGAATAACACAGGATGCAGCAAATGGTAGAAAGCCCAGGAAAAAACTCTGCAGAACAATAGCAGAACTACGTCTTCAGCCTTGGAAAGCACAAGAGAGCTAGGCCCATTCAACTTCCGAGCCCAGCCCAAAGCTCCTAGGCTAGAATTGGCCCGCCGGAGTCCAAGAAAGCTTAGCCCAGCCTTCCAAATGCTCCTATTCTTTTAGCATGCTTACAAGTTACATCGACGTTTCTGTATCAGATCTGCAAGAATTTCAGTACACTACTTAGCTTGCTAGGAATCGGAAGGATAGAGGGCTACTAATGGACTGATGGCTAGGTTATGTCCTGCACAAACTGTTCAGTCAGTATGTTCAGGCACAAAATTCTGTTCAGTCAGTATGCTCAGGCACGAAGTTCAGCTCAAAATATTTGAAAAGATATAACTAGTTGGAACGAAGTAAAAACATTCGGTCTGCCCGATTATGTATAAATTAAATACAAGATGTCTGTACACTGAAAGGAAAATAAACGTTTACATCTCACAGACACATCATCCAGGAAAACTTGATGTACCTAAACATCACCACAACAATGACGAACAAATGAAACTGTTCTTTCTACAAATGGGATACAACCACTCGAATCATACTTCACTACCTACATCTTATAACCCCCTACTTATTTAACTAGCACTACAAAGAATACAGAACATGACATCATGTTCATGCAAAACTTTTGGAGAAAGAATATTCACAATGGGCGTTTGGATAAGAATGACAAGGAAAAAAACTAGGCACCCCGCTCCACTGCCACTTGGAGTGATGCAGCAATTTTGCAAAAATTACTTACAAATTATGCACTCCTCGTGTCGATGATCCTTGGGATATATAAAAACCGAATCAACACATAGACCCCCTTTTGTATGGGTGCAATCAATCTGCATCATACAGAACTTGAGTTTGGTCAACTCATCCGAACTGGATATGACAAAATCACCCACATGGTAAAGGATCCAGTTTCCTGGTCCATCTAGAAAATGATGACATGTAATGTGCTGGTCATCTGAAGTTGATAGCTGGAACCGTGTTGGTTTGATGTCCCAACCGTGGATGAGCTCAGAACCATAGACCCGACGGCCCATGCGCTTGTGCGGTCGGCCCAACTGGAGCCTGAAGAAAAGGCTGTATGAACCAGCAGGGAAGCAGAAATCAATCTCCCCAGCCACCTCAAGCCACCATATTTGCTGAAGATAGGCAACGTTATGGAATCTGTAATAGAAAATGACAGCACTTTAGACACCTCTCATTTGATGACTACAACGATGACTATATAGAAAAGGATAGAAGCAAAAAGATCATTGTAGAAGTAATAACAATGAAGCATGCAAATTGTTCCTTTTCTAAAGGTACCTGAGAGAACTATGGGCGTGCAAAATTATCAAGACGTTTTTATACAGTAAACAGGCCAGTGGGTCAAAAAAAATCCAAGCTTTGAGGCTAGATGACGACAAACGATAATGCAGTGAAGTGCTTACATACATGAATAGGACAAAGAATGCACAAAATGGATTACAAGTCCTTTAGGCGCCAATAAATCAAATCAGAATCTATATTTTGAAGGTACAATTTGCATCAGAAGCTATCAGATTAGAGATAAGGGTACAATTTCCATGAAACTGAAAAGATTGGTTTCGGTCATATGCAACATGATGATTGGCTTCAAGATTTTCTGCAGAAATGACATATAATATCAAAATCAACATACCAAAATGGACCATGCGCCCAGACTTGTACTTCTGCCTATGAGCTTTGTAACATTTGGTACAAACACAGCCTGAAGAAAATAATGATCTCCACTCCCCATATGTCACTTACCAAACCCAATTACTTTAATAAACCACCAACATATGCCAATCACATTCCCATTAACTTTACTAGCTTGTAAAGTTATGAGTTGTTACCAACAGTTAGCAATCTTTTTGGGCATGAGGTTACATTGTCAATTTGTTCATAGTTATCCTGATGCACTTTACAGGAGAGAAGTGCCATAAGAACTGAGCAAGAAATACAGTATAGGGCCAAACCAAAGATAAAGGCCACTTGATACTCAGATAATTGAGTGAATATCCTGATGTTCATCAAATATCATGATACGTGGTCAAAAGCTCAAAGAAAAAAGTATAGAAACTCCAAGAATTCTCAGAAAAGGACCTTTAATTTGGTGGACCCTAACTATGAATAACAAATCATAATCCATGCGTGTTAGCTGAAAAAACAAGAAACATCCTAGAATTTCTTTAAAAAATCCAGCTCTTGATTTGATGTACTGTTATTATGATTAGCAAGGCATAATCAATGATTTTTGTCACACTATGGAAGTGCACATAGCAAATGGTACTCAGGCCATGAGGATTTTCAAATGAATTAATCCGTTTAGATTTTGCATTATAGATACAGATATATATGTATACACAAATTTCTTGTTAAATACACAAACCATTATGTGAGAAAAGTATTCGATATATCTCTGTTATTTCATACTCAAATTCGTATGCAAATACAAAAAAATGGACAGCTTTGTACAGCAAACAGCTTGATGAATTCAGTCTTAACTTCATAAGGGGTAACTTTAGACCAAAAATATGGCCACGAGGGAGGTACCTTGACTCCTCTGTGGAGAGGTGGCTCCAATACCTCCGATCATCTATACCTGTAATCGACATAGCTTTAGAGGAGATGGACAGGCAAAGACCACCCTTGTTCTTCTCGATCCAAAATTCCTACACAGGTATTTTCAGTTAGATAGTCTGAATTCGGAACACAGAAGTACGAGAAAGACGATTACAAACTTCAACTAGCAAATGAAAGAAATTAAACTTATTCCCTTTACTTCCATATATTTGAGTCCTTATTTCCCTACTAACATATCCAGGGAATGCCAAACTGTTCAAGATACTAAAGCAACCAAGTCATCGTCGTTCCAAAGTCTCCATAAATCAAACATAACAGTTAATAATCCTCAGTCAGCACCCCAAATTGCTAGCTCACAGACCAAATCCACCTTCGATGGTCCTCTCTTCCATCTAAGAAAGACATCTTTTTTTTCCAATTCCAACAACCCAACCATATAAATCAACAACAAGAGCAAACTAATCATCATGCATAAACCATGCACTAAAGTCAGTTAATAATAATAACCATTCTAAATCTTTTAAACAATACTAGTACAATGCCCGTACGTTGCAACGGAACTACAAAGGAAAAAAGAAACATATAAATCGGAGCAATATATGAAATTATAAAGGGTGATTTATAAGACAAGACGTTCCAACATATGAAATTATCCCGCCATCTTGTTTGGCTAAAGAGGGGCTTAACGGCGCAGCGTATCCTCATATTCTTCATCTTCATCGCTGGCGTGTTGATAATGGGATTTAGCTTCTATAGCGGTGCGGATAGACACTGCGTGGATATACATGTAATTTTATTTTTAATCTAGGATGTTGGTGTAATTTATAAGTTATAGCTAAACGCATGTGCTTTGCTACGAATAAATATCATGTTACTATCTATTATGTCATATTTAATTTGTTTACCCACACTTTAGCTCCGCTTCCAGCCTTTTCCACTTGATTACGTCTTATTTTTACATTCTCAAAGTCTGCTTCAACACTCAAATGCATAGTTTTTTAAGATCCTTTAATTGGTATATATATTAATCTGATCGAAAGTTTTCTAAAAATATAATATATTAAAATAAGAAAGCTAGATAAATATGATGAATTTTGATAAGTTGATTGAAAACTTTCAAGAATACAATGCACTGAAATAAGAAGAGCAAGTCTAAATAAATGGAAAGTACCCTTATTATATTTAAACAATTGGATAGATTGTATGGTGGAGATTAAAAGTTGATAACACCACCGCCACCACAAGACTCTTTTTAATAGTATAGAAAAGAAAATATTTATAGAACATAATTCATGTATCTCTCAAAATCCATCTTAATGTCCAGCTCAATCAACTTGTTTCTTCAACTCAACCCATCTCAATGAATAAAAGGAAAGATTTACGGGACAAATTGTGAGTGGTGGTAGAATAACTAAGGTTATCAGTGCGGAGGCTGGGTGGTCACTGTCGCAGGATGGGGCGGGACGCGTAGGGAGACGTGACACTGGTGGGGGCAGGGCAACATCGACGGGGCCTCTTGAAGGAGCGCAGGACACCAGAGAGGAGCCATGCTTGGAGCTCTGTTAAATATGTCATAGAGGGCATTGACGTTTGAGTCACCTCTAGATTGAGACCACCACACCAGATCTGGGCGTTTGAGGAAAGAGACGGTTTGTGCAAATAAAAATTGCAATCGTGTGTTACCTATAATTAATGTCTCCACTAATTTAGGGTTCTAATAATTACTGGCATGCTAATTAACATCTCCACTAATTTAGGGATCTAGTAATTATGGACATGCTAATTATGTCTCCACTAATTTAGGGATCTAGTAATTAATGATTTACTTGATATGAGCCATTGGATAGATTGGAGGGCCTAGATCGAATGTTGATAACACTACCACCACCACCACAACAAACTTTTTATTAGTAGAGATCCATTCTAACTTTTTGAAACCAAATAAGTGAAATAACCATTCTAACAGTATATAGATGAAATAAACTACCTTGGTGCCCCCGTCGAAGGGGGTGGGCCGGCACAGACGGGCATATATCTCCTTCTTGATCGCCGAGGAGGAGCGCCTGCCATTGCCCTCAGTTGAGCCGTCACTGCCGCTGTCATCGTCTGCCGCGGCAGCGAGGGCGGCGAGGTACCGGTGGTTGGCGGGAAGCTTGGCGGCCCAGACGCAGTCAGCGGAGGCGGCACTGCGGAACGCCCGGTTGAGGCGGGCGACGAGGCATATCTCCGGCGGGTCGAGGTAGACCAGCACCGGCGCCACGCAGCTCTCCGGCATGTCGCCCAGCGACGTCTGTCCCCATCCCCGGCCGTAACCCTCCGGTCCCATGATGCTCGACGGCCCCGCCCCCATGTACGCTTCAAAGACGGATTTGCTCCGGAATGCAGAAAAGCTTCCGTATTTCTTCGTATTTTAGCTTTGGATGCCTTCCCAAGTATCCATATCTTTCTTCTATATCCGGACGGAGACGGTTGGATAACCGCCAATTCCGTTTCGATTCAACCGACTTGAAGCGAAGCAGCCTTCATCCGGAATCACATCCAGAACGCCGCCTCCCGCAACGCCAAGATTCTCGCCTTCTAGACCAGTTCTGGCATCAAATCGAGCTGAAAAAAAAATCTTTTTCCTTCGAACCTCACCGAAAATGCTCAGACTTTCTGCGCAATACGCCTCATATCGACAAATGGATGGAATCACCCATCCGGGTATTATGTCTCAAGATTTCACGAACTGGAGGGCAGGCCAGGGAATTTTTGGAGGGGCGGCATTTAACGCTGAGGCGAGGAAAGAGCAAGGTGCCGGATGCTGGCCTGGTGCGTGGTGCGGGGTGGTGGCCCTATAAAAGACCACGCTCTTGAGGTCGTTGGTTTCGGAGGACAAAAATCGAAGTGGATACTTTTGTGTTGTACCACCCCTGTTAGGTGTCCGAGCTTTGCTCTGTGACGGATCGGATTGGATTTACAGTGATCCGTCAGTAGATAAGATAGCTGGGTTTGGGATCTGAACGTGGCTTGGAGTTGGGGAACAAGACTGGTTCGGTGTGGTGCGCAATCAGTTTGGTATTTGTATGGATTTCATGGCCCCCTGTGATTCCAGTAGGTCGCATCATATCAGACAATCCCAGCTTGCTGCCGCCTTGCTGCCACGGTGCAATGCATTGGGAGGGGAAAAAAACAAGGTGTCATGGCATAAATATCATAGCCAGTCTACTGCAGATAAGTTGGCGAAAGATCATCGTCATGCAAAAAAAAGGAGATTGCTATTGGATAGTTGACTGTTTTTTTTTTACTGATCTCAATCGATTCCTGCAACGTTAGATGGTGCTTGAGGCCATGTTCTTTTGGGCTTATCTAATCTGGCTTATCTGTCTTATCTCAAACTTCGAGAATTTCCCGAGGTGGCTTCGAGAGTCGGATGGCCTTGAAATTTAGGATTTAGAGAGCTTTTAGACACGCTTACGAGATAAAAAAAACGGATTCAAAAGTAATAAAAAAAGTCAGATGAGTCAATATTAGTCAGATAAGTCACGAAATTAAATTTCGTGACTTATCTGACTAATATTGACTCATCTGACTTTTTTTATTACTTTTTGAATCCGTTGTGACTTATCTGACTAATATTGACTCATCTGACTTTTTTTATTATTTTTTGAATCCGTTTTTTTAATCTTGTAAGCATGTCTAAAAGCTCTTTAAATCCTAAATTTCAAGGCCATCCGACTCTCGAGACCACCTCGAGAAATTCTCGAAATTGAAGATAAGACAGATAAGTCAGAGCTCATAAGTTCAAAAGAACACCCCCTGAGATTTGTGCTAAGCTGTCCAGTTCCACCCGATTTTGATCCTTTTATTCATTGACGGTGCGCGTTTCATCTCGACCAGTGGAGGCTCATGCGTCAGAAGGGCGTGCTGCTCCACACAATGGAGGAGGCAAGACTGCATGGTGCGTGGAACAAATAGGAAATCAACACATCACATTGATATTTACACTTTGCATTGAAGTCTAATTTTTGCAAGTTCATTCAAAACAAAAAAAAAAGTACACAAGAGGCTACTTATAAAAGTGAAGGTATGTACCAAAATAAGACATAAAACTTTTTTACAATTAATTATACACTTTTTACATATCCAATTATATGTAAATTTAGTTATTTACTAGTGTAAAACACATTGATTGAGATTTAACCTATGTTCAGGCGAACGAGCTTCCATGTTAGTTCATTCTTTTTTCTATTGGTCTTGCTAATCACAGTGTTTGACAGTTGGAAAATGACTGATGTACATTGATAGTGTGTTTATAGTTTGGAGGGCAACCTTTCCCAATCAAAACAGCGCACTGAAACATATCATAAAACCAGCCCTTTTGGAGTATGTAACACTATTATTTGACAGGGTAAAGGACCAGAAGAAAAAAACATAATTAACACCCATGGACCATTCTTGAAAGCAACAACAGATCAGAAAGACGAAGAACGTATCCACGTCGGCAACTCTGCTAGGATCAACCGCAGTTTCTACTGCCACTGGAGTGCCCTTTTGCATTCAGAAAGGGCAAGCTACCAAAGATTCATTGGGAGAAGAAAAGCGGGAAAGGGAAGCGTCTCTGTCTCCCTGATAACTTCACCGGAACAGAGATTCCAAAATATCGCCAGTTCGCTGGACTGCTGATATACATCCCCATCACCGGAGATAGATAATGCAGCAGTTGTAACGGGGAGATACCGCGAGATGCTTAGCAGCAGCAGCACAGTGCCGTCTTTGGTCAACGAAAACCCGCTTTCGTTCAATCAAGGAGGTGACGAGGCTATCTGCGTTCTTCTCCATGGAAACCGATAAGGCTCGGAGCACAGAGCAGCGCACACGCATGAAACCACATCCGCTCACCCGCTGGCGCTGCCGCTGCCATACAAATGTTCGGCGCAGACCTCTCTTCCCACATGGATAAACTCCCCGTGTTCTTCGACGCTACCCTAAAACCCAAAAATAATGCAGCCATTCGTGAATTTCTTGCATATGTACATGCTCTGCCTCTGTAGTTGTGATGTTCTTTAACCACTGGAAATTTAATTGAGCAGGCTTCTGATAATCATTTACCCTACATTATAGCGCGTACCATTTCTCAGACCCACCGCTCGGCCACGTCACCGACTAAAAGCAGGCCTTTCGATCTTCGGCCGAAATGTGATCTGGCTGTCCGTTCGAACGTGATATATAAAAGAATTTGTTGCGTTGCCTCTTAACGAAGCGGCAGTTTTGCCGGATTGGTCTTTTGCGCTTGCACTCAGTTCCGTGACCATGGTTCGAATCCTGGCGGCCCCATTTTTCCAGCTCCTTGCAGTCTTTTTACTTTTCTATTTTCTTTTTTCTTGGTTGTCTAAAAATTTCAAAAAATAAAAAGTTTGTAAAAATAGAACCATGCCTACACAAAGAAGGTCTATAAAAAGTTTGGATATTTTTAGAAAATGTCTGAAGTTAGAACAATTTTGAATTTATAAATTTTTTTGATCTCTTTTCCTCTTCTATTTCCTTTTTCAGGCCGTTTAAAAATTCCCCAAAAAATTACAAAAATAGAACCATGGTTCCATGAAGAAATTCCATAAAAAATTTTAAATTTTTGTTTATTTTTTCAAATTAAAATTTTTTGAATTTTAAACTTTGTTCTCTTCCATTTTCTTTATTCTAGGCCATTTAAAAATTTACAAAAAATGAAAATTTGAAAACAAAAAAAAAGGAACCATACTTGGACGAAGAACGTCCAAAAAAAGTTTTATTTTTGAAATTTTTTTGAAATTACAAAACTTTGCAATTTCAAAACCTTTTGCTCTCTTTTTTCCCTATTCTATTTTCTTTTTTATATGCCGTTTAAAAATTCCAGAAAAAAGAAAGTTTCTAAAAATGAAACCATGACCCCACAAAGAAGGTCCATAAAAACTTAGATTTTTTCAAAAACGTTTTAGATTAGAGCAATTTTGAATTTTAAAAAATGTTTTCGCTCTCTTTTTTTATTCTATTTTCTTTTTTAGCCTGTTTAAAAATTCAAAAAAAATACAAAAATAGAAGCATAGTTTTAACATAAAAGGTTTGAACTTTTTTGGAAAAATATTGAATTCTAAACTTTTTATCTTTTATTTTCTTTTTACTAGGCCGTTTAAAATTCGTTTAAAATTCTAAGAAAACTTTTTCAAAAATAAAATCATAGTTGCACAAAGAAGGTCCCAAAAAGTTTTTTAAAATTTTTTGAAATTCGAATAATTTTGAATTTAAAACTTTTCCGCTCAAAACTATTAAAAATCTAACCATTATTTGAGGGGAAGGGTCCATAGAAAATTCACAGGGTTTTTTTGAAAATACACCAAAAATTTGAATTCGACAAATGTTGTTGACCAAAACACTAGAAAAAAAAATTGGTGCACCTTTTGCTGAGCACAAGCTTCTATTTTTTCGGTCTGGTTTCGTTCTCTTTTTTTTGCCGCTTAAAACTTTAAAAAACAAAACTTCCAAAAATAGAATCGTTATTTGAGGGGAAGGGTCCATAAAAAAATTCTCAGGGTTTTCAAAAATTTTGAAAATATACCAAAAATTTGAATTCGACAAATGTTGATGACCAAAAAATAGAAAAAAAATTGGTACACCCTTTTGCTGAGCACAAGCTTTTATTTTTTCAGTCTGGTTTTGTTCTCATTTTTTTGCCACTTAAAAATTTAAAAAACAAAACTTGAAAAAAATAGAATCGTTATTTGAGGGGAAGGGTCTATAAAAATTCTTGGGTTTTTTAAAAATTTCGTAAAATATACCAAAAATTTGAATTCGACAAATGTTGGCGACCAAAAAATTAGTATACCCTTTTGCTGAATATAAGGTTCTATTTTTTTAGTTCAGTTCCGTTCTCTTTTTTTGGCCACTTAAAAATTAAAAAAAAAATTTTGCAAAAATAGAATCATGGTTTGAGGGGAAGAGTCCATAAAAAAATTCTTATAGTTTTTTGAAAATTTAGTAAATATATCAAAATTTTAAGTTCAAAGAATGCCGAAGACAAAAAAAAAATTGTATGTTCTTTTGTTGAACATAAGGTTACAATTTTTTAATCTGGTTATGTCCATAGTAACCCATCTACTTGGCATTTTTATTGATCAGTAGTTATTTTTTTCGATGTTAATTAATATTGTGCATTTTTTTAAAAAAACATTATCTACTACAGATGAAAGAAGTGCATTTTATAGGCAACAACGAGCTGACACGTCACCGCGCATTTGCCGTGCTAGTAGAAGTATAAAGTGCGTGTGACCTTGGCTGCGAGTGAGAGAGACCTCTGCCTTCTCTCTGGATCTTTCCTCAACGCCCGGGAAAATCTCACACCCATGATTAACGACTGGGGGCCAACGTGCCGGTGTACAACCATGTAGGACCAGAATGTGTCAACCTTTGGGCCCAGGAGAAGTTGAGCCGAGATATACGAAACATTTTCCATGGGGTCCATGTGCGCGGATCCGAGTCAGCAGCTACGGACCCAGCCCTATCCACACCGAAACGTGGCGCAGCTTCGACAGGTAACAAGTTACTGTACATTCTTGGAGGTGCCCAGCTGGATTGAGGCTTTTTTCTGAATGTTTCATTTTTAGAGTTAGACTAGTTTCAACCATTTTCGATTCATTTTCTTTCCTTTCTCATTTCCTTCTCCATATTTGTTTTTTTCATTTCCCACTATCTCCAATAGCATCTCATTAAAGAGAATGATATAGAAAAAGAAGAGAATTCCTTAACGAAGAAAATGAAAAAGAGAATCCTTTTTAAAAGAGAACGGTGAAGAAAATCTGTTGGAGCCACGAAGAAAACGGAATTTCCTTCGTAACAGGAATCCGCCCGTGAAGAAAAACCGCTGGAGATAGTTTTACCAACGCTCGCCTCCCACTCATCTGTTTTGCGAGTCCATCTCCCTTCTGCCCAGCCTTTCTTTCCATCCATGTATTCTCTTCACTTGGTAGTCCGGACCCACTATGGAAATCCAGATTGACTCTTCCCTCCTCATTCTCCCCTTCATGAAAAGAAAAAATTGAATATATACCACCATCTAGAGATTGACTTACCATTTTGCCATCCAGCAGATGGTAAACTTTAAAATACCACTGCTAACATTTGTCTTCTCGTTGTTATGTCATTTGGCTCTTTTTTTAATCGTTTAATCCATTTCCTCCCTTAATCAGCCCTAGGAAAGGACAATTTTGCCCCTCTCCTCTTCCTCCTGACTTCTTCCTCAGCCGCCGCTCCGCTACCTCATGGTTGTGCTGCCTTCCCAGGTGCAGCCCACACCTCCGTCTTCCCCCCTCTTCCACCTCTGCCTAGGGCTAGGCTTGCGTAGTCGTGGCTGCGTGTGGCCTTCCCAGCCATCTAGCCGTACCCCCCACCTCCGTCTTTCCCTCTACTTCCTCCTCCGCCTAGGACTTGGCCGGCGGCTGGTGGCAGGCTCCCTCTCTCCCAATCCCAGCGATGGCGACGGCGAGCCCGAGACGGCACCACCATCCATCTCCTTGCGGTTGTCACTCCCATCTCCTCCTCCCTCCCTCTCGAGCCAAGTGACGAGAAGCCCGAGCCTGGTGGCGGCGAGCCCGAGACGACCGCATCCATGTTCACGCGGCGACACAGCCGTCGCTAGTGTGGTCGCACCCGCGAAGCAGCTTGCGCACATAGCCCCCTCCCACTGCCGCCCTCCGACATGTGCAACACGGTGAGGCTGGCCTCAATCTGCACGTGATCCATCATCGCCGGCCCCGGCTTTCGGTGCTCCACCACATGGGCCGCCATGCGGGACTTGGTTGGCGGTGCCGGCAACAAGCAAGCTCGATAGCGAGTAGCAGCAGCAGGTGTGGTGGTAAGCAAGGGTGGCACGATGGCTATGCTTGACAGCAACGGCAACCGGTGAGCTGTGGAGACCAGCGATGGTGGCAGTAGAGGCAGCACACAGATGCGTCGGTGGGTAGGGTTGGGCTTGGCCGGCAACTAGGCGCACATATGTGGTGGTGGCTAGGGCTGGCCGTCGCCAATGTCGCACCACCTCGGAGGTCAGGTAGGAGCAAGCCTATGGAGGCAGTGGAGGTCGGTTCGCACCGGCACCTCTTCCCTGGCCAGGCGAGAGAGAGAGAGGGGAGGGGGCGCACATAGAGATGGGGAAAAATTGTCCTTTCCTAGGGCTGGTAAATAGAGAAAATGGAGGAAACAATAAAAAAAAAAGACCTAAATGGCATAAAAACAAGGAGACGAATATTGGCAGTGACATTTTAAAGTTTGCCATCTATGGGGTGGCATATTGGTAAGTTTAACTCTAGGTGATGGCATATATATTCAATTTTCTCCGCCTTACCCCTCAATCCTCCTCCTCTCCTCTGCTACCCCTCCTACTGTTGTGATGTCGCCTCAACCTTGATCTCCTCCTCCTTCTACGATGGTGCGGTTGTGGCTGTGAAGGCGGCGGCAAAAGCATGGTGGAGGCAGCTCATGAGGCAACATCGGAGCTCGACCTTGCAAGTGCGACGAGCTCGGTTCCTCACACGGCAGCTTCGGCCCCTAGATCGAGCCCATAGGTAGGCATCGAGTCAAGCTCCATGACAAGAACGGTATGCCACAGGGCAATGACGCGGTGGTGGTTGTGCACATGGTGTCCATTGAAAAGACCTAGATGAGAAAGATGTAGTGAAATTTGATTTGAAACATCACTATGGTAGGTGTGAAAACTTTGTGTTTGCTCTGGCGAAACATCATATTTGTTCTGGGTAAAATGCCCATAAAATTTTTTTGCACTTGTGAAGCATTGTTTTTGCCCCTTGTCAAATATGCTATTTACTCCGGTGAAACATTTCATTTGCTCTAGCAGAACACACAAAAAAAAAGTGAAACACATTTGTTTGCTTTGTGAAACATTTATCCATATGAGGTGAAACATCTTTAAATAACTGTGGGAACTTTACTTCGATAATGTTTCATCGGTAATTCAACGATATTTCATTAGTACTTTAATGATGTTCCCATACCCTTCTATTTTCTATTTCTTGCGTGTGGGAGTACTGCGGTCTTTCATCAGTTAGTGCATCGTGTTTCCTCTTGTATGATCACATGTTTTAGTTGGTGAAACACAATAAACAGTTTAGATCGCCCACGACCAATAGGACGATCCTCGCGGGCGTCCGACGCAAGGCGCGGCCCTCCTTTTAAAGAGAAAATTGACAATATACCACTCTCTAGAGTGGGCTTCAACACCTTGGCATCCTCGAGATGTGCTTTTTTAAAATGCACAACGTTGCCACTTCGTTTATTTGTCATTTCGGCCTTTTTCCCCTTATTTAGGCATGGAAAAATGACCTTTCTATCCTTCTTATTCCTCAGCCTCCTCATCTCATTCATAACCATAGAACAATCCATTAGCATGCTTTTGCATCATGGACATAGAATTATCACTAGAAAACAAGACTGGAATTTTTTTTTGCTAGGACGATTGTTCCACCTGGCTGGTTCAGAAGTCAGAATCCAGCAATCCAGCATTGACCGATGCATAGGTTCCCAGTCCATACAGTTCTGATTCCACCAAAGCTCAAATTTGTGACGACTGAAGACCATAGCAGACAGCAATACTGAGATGCAGCTCCAGAGGAAGTATAGTAAACAAAGGCCAACATGCTGAAATCAATCCCCAGCATAGTAATCCACAGCATGTTATAATACAGTGAGAATTGCTCAAACTAATACAGTGAGGCATCCAGTCTGAAAACCGGGAAGTCCCAGTGACTCAAAAGTAGTCTCAGAACAGCTAAATACAGAACAAAAGCACATTATTTTGCTCATGAGGCATCAGAAACTCTTGTAAATCTTAAGATCATAAAGCAATATAGCGGATTGCCTTTTTGCCACCAGGAGTCATGCTAATAAACAGATGCACAACCAAGGAACAGCAGCACCTCTTAAGCTTATGGACACAGGCTATCAGCCCATCAGATGAATCTGCAACGTTCACTTTTATGACCCAAAAACCTCCTTATTGCAAACAGGGCATACCTGGCAAAGACGGCACTAGGATGATCAGCGACCACGCATCTTATAATGATAGAACGTGAGAAATGATATTGACAACTTTGCAAATCTATAAATGCGAAGCAGGACCATTCTTTTCTGAAAAGCTTTTGTAAGCTGAAATCAATTACAATTTATAAGACATTCCCTCATCATTACCAATTTTGAATACCAGTTTTCGTTCTACTTCTCTCTATGATATTTCTAGCCAGATTCTCTTCCTACCTTGGTGCAAATAAACTGCAGTTGGCAAATATACATGACAGGCAATATAAAAGGATTCCGAGAACTACACGATAGTTTAACAATGGTGAAAACGTGAAAAGTCCAGTAAAGAATTTTAAGGCATGTTCCCGTGGAAGCAATACACACATTGGAAAGCTGGAAATGCATGGTAGCTTACCTTGTTGATCGTCAGCCATTTGGTGACACAAGCTTGATGGTACTGATGCTCACAGGGCAATTTAGTCACCTTATCTCGATTCTTGTAAGCCATACAGCATATCACACATCTGTTTGTGCAAGGATCATCATAGTGGGTGTTAAAATAGATTGCTACTAAAGATCGCCTGTTGGCACAATGTCATAGGATATAACTTGAGATCTCCAAAAAAAACTATTAAAAAAACCTTAGACAAGATTAACCAATAAAGCTGGAAAAAGGAAGGGCTGAGTGATATAATCAGCTCGAGAACATACTCCTCATGTTTTTCCTTTCTTGAGAATATCCCAATTTTGTATGTTGAAGATGGCAAGAGTGCTATCACATCTTCTGGCAAACCTTTGCTTTCAGTGCCAATAGCTTCCTCTAATTGTTGCAGTTCCTGAAATACAAAAGGGATTCAACAAATGAAATGAGAGGCAGCATGTGGCACCCCATTTAACACAGTAGACATTCCTGAATGGCAATAATTCCATGAAGCACAGCAGCACAATTTCGGTATAGCAAACATGGTTGATTGTGCGCGGAAAATAAGTCAAGTCCATTTGTTAATACTTATAAAAAAAATGATAGATTACACAAC
Source organism: Olyra latifolia (assembly GCA_036346145.1). NCBI lineage: Eukaryota > Viridiplantae > Streptophyta > Magnoliopsida > Poales > Poaceae > Olyra > Olyra latifolia. Next base: position 11,736,383 of record CM070526.1, read on the forward strand.
CAAAAGTTAACTGACAGTGAGCCCTTGATGAAACAGTAGAGAAAATACTGTCCTAAGTCCTAACAAATTATTTGATGGTACACACCTCATAAGTCATATTATCTGGATCGATGCCATCCTCCATTACTACCTGTACATGGACAGGATAGATGAAAGAACATATTGACTGAAACCATAATTACTGGAAGCAAATACCTGAGGGGACCTGCTTGTGGAAATATCACCACCGTTGGATGTTGAAGTTTCTGGCTTTCTTCCTAAACAGGTGTTTTCAAACAACACATTAACATTTTGCTGAGGAAACATATTGGCTTGTACTATATAGAAGAGTAACAGTAGACAATCAACCACCTTTTGTTATGTTTTTGTCATCCACTGATGTATTGGCTAGTTGGTCCTCTATCTGTTGTAACTCTCTAGCTAAAGCTTCATCAACAGCTAGCTGCGACTCATAGTTTGCAACTCCTGACGGTTTTCGTTCGTCCAATGTCTGCTGATGTCCAGAACTAGAACTAGGATCTGGATGAGTACTAGATGAACCACTATCGTCATTTCCTTGGATTAATTGATATACTATTTCCTGAGCAAGGTGCAAGAATAGGCAAGTCAATGATAGCCTTTGTTATATTTTGACCCAGGCTGCTGTACTACAAAGGAAAACATATCAATCCAACCTAGAAACTTCAAGAAAATAAAGAGAACAAATATTTGGTAAAACAATGGTACTTTGCATTGCACAGCAATGATAGATCAGTTTGCAATTTTGTGATTTGTACTACATGGCATGGATGTGTTACTAAAAGTAAATCCAAAAGATGAAACATCCTTCTAACGATGTCTGATTTAACATTTGTACAAATATGATCGTGTTTAATAAAGTAATCTCAAAAGATTGATTAGTTAAACTGCCTACGATGAAATATCTGGTTGAGATTCCTATGCACAGTGAAATAGAAGACTATAGTATAATAACTCCCCAACAAACAGTGAAACAACTGCCCAGGATGGACTATATGGTTGACATTTCCATGTACAGATTAGTAGCATGGACGACAACGGTGATGACACACAGACACAAATCATGAACATAGGCTCAACTAAATAAGAATGAGACAGGTAATGACACCAAACCTGGTCTTGAAGAACTTGTGCAAGATCAACATCATCATCGAAAAAGCATCCCCCAAAATTCTCTTCGATGACATATGGTACAGGGGCGTTCATATAACACACAACCACTTCTCTCTTTCCTGTTGTATCATGTAGCACCTCCATGCTCATGGACACCTAAAAAGGAAACACACAGAACATAGCCGGATCATGTCAGATATGCGCAAGCATACCACACTACTACCATATCATTGTGTTATACTTTTTTTATGTTGGGTATTGCATTATACTTAATACATACAGAAAATGCTCAGAATGAATCGACTTTTTGGGATTATTCCAATCGTCATAATCATTGTTGGAATATACTATTTTCAAACATTATGTCATCTCACTGATCAACTATAAGAGCCCAAGTGTAGTCCCCCTCTGCGACTACAACTGAAGATCAAAAATCTACTTTCCGGGGGCCAAATCTAGAGTAAGTAAAATAGCACTAACACTGGCTTTAAACCACAGTAAAGCAGTGTGTGTGACGATAACAAACAGACAATATCTCTAAGGGAGGACCAAGCAGGCAAACAAGCGACCGTCGGAATGTAGGAGCGGTTCCACACTTCCGCCAATTCAAGCCTGCAATGCGTCGGATCTAACACTACAAACCCTCCCTGAAAGACGCACATCAAGCACCTGACAGTGCTGACACCCATTGCACTACCAGAATACGAACATTCCATGCGCGCGCGAACTTAGAATCCAACCGGCGAATCTGCAAGAGCTTCGAACTCAAGATGGGAGCTTACCCCAGTGTTCAGAGAGGTCGGTTCCGATCTCCGCTGGTCTGCACGGATTGGAGTGATTTGGGAAGCTGCGAGAGACCGAGTGGGGTGGGAGAGCGCAAGGAAGAGGGATGCAGCCCGAGGTGGGGACGTGGGGTGCCATCCGCAGCTTTGCACGGTGGTCTTTTCGCTTCCGGTGTTTGCTGGCGCGGCGAGTGTGCCGTTCTGGTCTTCTCACGGTCTTGGTGGACTGGCTCCAGTTGACTCCGGTCTGGAGGGGAGGCGTGCGGCTGTGGGTCTGGCTTGTGGGGCCTCCAGTCATGAGTGGTTCACGGGCCCATCTGCCGGAGGCTACGAATCGTCGTCGTCGGCCGCCCTGGGCCGTCCGCGGGAATTTTTTAAATTTAATTTTATTCAAAATTACAAAATTAAAACACGGTTAAAAAATAAGGCGGCGACGTCCGATAGAAGGAACTTCATCGGCCGCATGACGTCATAGTGATGTTATTACAGGAACTTAGAAAAATAACTACCGAAACTTGAAAAATATACTAATGAAACTTGGCTACAAATACTTATAAAACTTAGCTACAATGCTGAAGAACTTGCAAAAATAACTACTAAAACTCGAAAAATGTACTAATGAAACTTGGTTACAGTACTGTTGAAACTTCAAAAGGACCAATAAAACTTGGAGAAATTAATGATGAAACTTAAAAAAAATACAATGAAACTTGGCTAAATACTGTTGAAAACTTTAAGAAGTTCATATGAAACTTGAAGAAATAAGGGTACACCTCCTCCTAATCTTCTTCTTTAGATCCAGCGCGCCCCCACACTGATGAAAAAACAAAAAGTTTCACAAGAATAAGATCCAAGTTTCACTAGGCAAACCCTACGTTTCATACGTAAATGGTTCAAAGTTCGTGGAGAAAATAGGGGTGCACCTCCCCCTAGCCTTCTTCTTCTCCAATTTCGACGAGTCCCATGCCATGCTCGCCGGATCCGGCAATCAAAGCTCGCCAAGCTCACTCACCGTGTGGAGAGAGAGATGGAGAGAAGAAATGAGAAATAGAGAAAGGAAGAGAGATAGAGGAAAAAATAGAATGCACTAGATAGGGGGAGCGCCAGTGGCGGTGTCGGCGCCAATGTCGACGCCGGCGAGCCCCGTCGGCTGGAGCAGCGGCGACGCAGAGGAAAAATCAAAGCTACATGCGACGCAGAGTCGCTTCCCGTGCCTCCTCGCTCACGCATTGTGGAGGAAAAGGTCGATGTGATGCGGGACCCACAACCACATGCCTCCTCGGTCACGCGCGCCGAAGCTTCCCGATTTCCTGAGCGCGCGGCGTCCGACGCGGGTGGACGCCCGCGTGGAAGTGTTATCCAAAAATTAAAAAACTAGCCTCCTCCCGCCCGACCGTTGGGCTAGAAATAAATCCAACCCGTTGGTCAAACGATATATTAAATCTCGCCCGTTGAAGGGATGGATTTTAAAACCGGCCTGTTGGTCAAGCGAGATTTAATTTAAATCTTGTTGTTTTTATTCCAGCCCAACCAACGGGCTGGATTTGCCTCAAAAGCCACCCGCAGCGGGGCAGAGGCTGCCTGTGGATGCTGATGCGTCGTCGATCACCTCGGTGTCGAAGAGGCGAGCACTGAGCGGGAGAATGCTTGCTGCCATTCTTTCGCATCACAGCATCGTCGATGCCAGAGAAGGGCAGCAAGCAATCCCCTCGCTCGGTGCTCGCCTCCCTGCCACCGAGGCGGCGAGCTGTGGTGCTTCCACATCTATCGACGCCCTCTGCCCTGCTGCGTCCGGCTTTCGAAGGGAAGACTGATCTATTGGAAGAATCACCGGCGCCACCCGCAGGCCTGTATAAAGAATCAACAGTGGCGCCGGGGAGGTGTAACATCCTCATTTTTTAAAAGTTAAAAATCATCATGCATCATGCAATTGCCTTTTAATGAATTTCTTTATAATTTAAAACTTTTTGAAAATAAGTATGTTACATCAACCTTTAAGTTTATAGATCTAAATAATTTGGTTTCCTCAATAAAAGAAGAGTTTTAAATGAGATGTTGTTAAGGGTTTAACCCTAACATTGCAGGAATTTGCATAAAAACTTTTTCGCGAGATTTAAGTTTGGTAATGCATGCATGCATAGCATGTATCCATTGCAGCAAACATCTAAATTATCTTAATTTCCGCATTTTTATTCATTTACTGAAAGAAAGATCACTTCTTTTGACAAAAACCTAAATGTTAAAAAGGTAATAAATGCTAAAAACTTAAAATACCTTTTTAAAATATTAGGGAGACTTTTATAGAAATTTTTGTAAAAGAAAACCATGCCTTAACATGTTTAAAAGTACACCCTAAAAGAATATTTTGATTTGTACTTAAAATAAAATGTTGTCAAATAATAAAATAAAATTCATATTTGGGGTCCTCATATTTTTTTGAGTTATTATGTATTTTTATTTTATTTTTCTGAGTTATATAAATCTCGAAACTCTTAAACCTAAAGACGCTGCCCGAATAGGAAACTGCCCCATTTGGACATACCATTTCAGGAAACTATCCAGATAAGGGAAGTGCGCTTTCCCTTTCGCTCGGCCTCACGCCACTTGAGCACGCGCGTGTGGCTTGGGGAGGACGTGTTGCGCGTCCTAAGCCCGAGCGCGTCGTCCTTAAGCCACTCCACCTCGGCCGCCGCTCCTGATTTCCTCGTCGTCGCCGCCGAAGCAGAGAGACATGGGGAACACGCCAAATCACTGAAAACCACCATCAGCACTCGACATTGGGAGCTTCGTCAATGTTCCGGAGCTTCTCAGGCCAACAGTGCCACCGGAGAAGCCAAATCGCGCCGCCGGAGTCATCATCTTCCCCGCCGCTGTCTCCACTCCAATCCGGCTTCAACGCTCGGTAATTTTCCTTCCTTCTTCCTCCTTTAACATCGCCGTAGCTAGGGGAGTTTGTCCCCCTAGGACAATTTTGCCGATTCCGCCGCCGGTTAGCCCCGCCGCCGTGCACCCTTTCTCCTCCACCGCCGGCCACGTCGCCTCGCTTCTCCGGTCCTCCCCGTCACCCGCGCGCACCTCTCCCCTTCCTTATGCCTCGGCAAAGCCCGCCGACCTGCTTCTCGGCCCCACCTCACCACCGGCCGCCTTCCCAGCGCCGTCCATTGCTTCAGCTGCATGCTGAAAACCTGAAGCCTGCTGAGCCACCGCCACCTCACCGCCTCCGTGAGCTCCTCCTCCTCTCTCTTTCCTCTTCCTCACATGGCAAAGAAGCCGTCGCTCGCCAAATCGGCCGCCCTTAGCCGCCTACCCTTTTGGGTCAGCGACGGATGGAGCCCACCGTCGGTGCCCTTCCTAGCGCACTGCCAGAGCCTCACTCTCTTTCTCCCATTGGGCAGATCCATCCACAGCCGATTAGCCATGCCAGACATGACTGCCACGCGACGTCAAGGCGCCAGTAGCCGAGCAGAGCAAGCCGGGACCGTCAGTGTCGGTCAGTGCACACGCTGCATGATGCACCTGGCCGGTGCCAAACGGGCCACACAGAAATGGGCCGAGCCCTTTGGCCGAGCCTAAATATTTTTTCCCATTTTTCCCAAACAGAAAACCTTGTTATTTTATATCTTTTATTCTATAGGTCCAAAAATCCTAAAATGAATTTCATAATGTTCATAAAAATATGTTTTACCATTCTGCAAATTTTCATAAATAATTGAGGGTATTTCATTTCTTGCTTAACTAATATATTAAGAAAATGTCTTTAAATGGTTATTTGGAGAATTTTTGTTTCAGTAAAATCTGCAAATAAATATTGTGTTAACCAGATAAACAAACTTTATCTTTCTGAATTAATTTTTGCATAAACAAGAACATGCATATTATTATAGTTTCTATGTATAAATGTATAAGAAAATGCATTAAATAAATTTAAATTTATAAAATGCTTTAATAAAATAAATACAATGTTAGCTCATTTATCTTGTACTTAGTTATTTTTCGCATTGTTTATTCAATAGAAAATGATTCATCTAATTACTTCTAATAGTTAATGCCATTTTAACAGCAAAATCGATTTTCAAAAATCTTAAATCAAATGCAAGCATTCCTTTATCATACTCATGCATATGCATTTATTTATTTCTGCATGCATATTTTCCTGCAATTTGTTGAATGCTTGTTATTTGCTATCGTTAGATTCGGTCGATTTCACACAGGGAGCTGAAGACCAAGCCGAGAATCAGTTGGACTTCAATCACGGCAAGACACTGTTGACACTTTCGCCCAAACTATCAATTGATCATATTGTCACCTAGCTTTTAAAATGCTTTATTATAATTATTAAATCGCATTGCTATGTTCACATAAGCTGCTATTTAGGTAAGGTGTTTAGCTATGTGCCTAATCCACTTTAATTAATGTCTTATAATCCAAACCCTTGATAGACTTAGGTTATTACTTGCTTAATTACCGCCAATTGTCTTGACTAGTCATTTAATCCTGCTTAGCTGTGTTGTAGTACTTAATAATTTGTTTCCCCCTGAATCACATTGAAACCCCTGTTGCTAAAAATTCATTTGAATGACAGTAATGGGTGCTACTGTTGGGAAAACTGTTAAGCAGGTAGCGGGTATGCTATCAGGGTTTCGAAAAGCAAAATGCTTTGAAAATTTGATTAGCGTGGATGGTTGTCTGGCTGGCGCAGTAAGCATGAGATTTTGGTCCAGTGTGGGAACCACCCCAGTCCTTAAAAACCTTGTGGTTGTCAAAACTAAGTACAACAGTGCGACCATGAGTGCTTGTATGAGCAGGCCCTGACTGAATACCTTTCGAACTCTTGGTTTGGACATCTCGTGTGGTGAAGTAGGTGTGGAATACCGTTGACCCTATCGGCTCAAGAGGGGCTTGACCAACTAGAGAAACCAAATACTGCGTGGAAACCTTAGAGGATGCCACCAAGAGCTAGGCATTAAAGGCTTTGTCGTGATAATGACCCCCTACGGGAGGGAATCATGTCTCATGGTAAAGCGTGCGACCTCTGCAGAGTGTAAAACTTTCTAGAAAGTCGTGTCCACGGTCAAGGGCGGACGACTATGGCGTGATCAGAATGGTAATTTTCTTCCCTCTCTTTCTCAGTGTTTTAAAGAAGAAAATGGGCAGGTGCCATGTTTTGGGAGCCTAAGGTGGTTAGCCGTGAGGAGATGACCTTCGGTGGTTTAGCCGATGTGTGGAATTATGCATACAGTGGTTAGCCCTCGAGAGTTATTGGTCCTTCGGTGGATTAGCCGTAAGGAAAATGTTTTGGATAACACCACGATTTGCATCGTGAGCCAGCCTTTGGGCAAAAGCCGGTGGGTTCCGGAGTTTGAAAAGATTATTAAATTGTTTTGACGAAAACTCCTCTCTTTCCTAAATTGCTTTTCCAAACCTTAGGCGAACTTTTACAAAACTGGCTTTCCGCAAACAAACCCCTAACCCCCCTTGTCTAAGCCATGCATATTCATATGTCAATTGACTTGTGAGTATTTGCACCAATACTCACCCTCGCGCTTTGTCGCGGGGTTGCGCATTCCGACGCGCAGGTGCGGAGTACCATTGTGACCCCGAAGATGGAGACCCCGAAGCCTACATTTTTGCCGATGGAGTTCAAGACGAGGAGTTCACTGACACCTAGGGCTGCGTTCCTCCAGCTTTGCCCATGGGGATTGTTTTGATTCACTTTTGGAGTTGTAGTTGTAAAAATTAAGCTTCCGCTTTTGTAAGGCCTTCAAGCCAGACTTTTGTAACCACGACGTTGAGCACACTCTGATGTAAATTTATGTAAATTAATCATTATGGTTGTGATCCAATTTTTATATCTGTGTGTACTAGCTACTGATCCAGTGACTAGTACAGGTAAAGCACAGACGGGACGCACCTCCGCCAGGGGGGACCCAATGGAGGATTCCTGATCTCCATCCCACTCCCTTCCTCCCCCTCTCAGCCTCTCTCTCTCTCTTCCTCCCTTTATCATCCTCTCTCTCTATTTCTCTCTTTCTCACTTGTTCTCTTTCTCCCTTCCTCTCTTTCTTCGTTCCCCTATCGCTCTGTCGGCGCGCGGATGCGAGGCAACAGACACGCGCCTTATATGGCCGCAAAACCCGTCCGTTCAACGGACAAGATTACCCCGTGCTCAAAACTCGCCCGATGGTCGGGCAAATTTTTTTTATTCCAGACCAACCCCCGTGCACGACTGTACTACACGCAGGTGAAGCTGGTTAGTTTTATCCCGCACACAGTAGGACTTTGTCACCCCAAAGTGACATTGGACGGGCTAGGATTCTGCAGACAAAGTTTGGACAGTAGTCAGTTATGTGCTAGCATGCATTCGATTTTTCGCCGACTGCAAGTACGAAGGCATGAATACACATGTAGGTCGTGGCATATTGAAAAGCAAGCAACCATTTCGGATATACACATACATGCAAGTGGCACATGACTATGGACATCGCGTCTTTAGGAGATTTGACAAATAGATAAGTACCACATTTTAATCGGAAAGTACGCATGACATAGGGGACCCTTTAGGCATGCCTGGGTGGTCAACATTGATGGGTGAAAGGGTTGTGGCACTGGCATGAACACCACATGGCCGAACACCGAGCAGTCGCTTTCCACTCCGTGTCGTAATACACGAGGTAGGCCTCTTGCATGATGGTTCTTCGATGAAGAACTTCGGCGTTCGGTGCGCTGGGGTAGTGGCATTCGCAAAGATATGCAGGGTCTTGATAGGATCGGTTCGGCTGATAGTACTGGTCCGGGACCGACAGGTTGTGCATTTCACATGCTCGCATGGTTTGCCTATGAGGCTTGGGAGGCCGTGTGGACCTTCGCTGACCTGTTGGTTGCGTCGGCCCTCCTATGGTATCTAGTCTAGTTTGCATGCAGTTGATTGTTGCATGGAGGTATGTTATGTAGGTGTAGGTTGCTGTTGTGTAGCGTAACATCTAGTAACTGGAGGTAGAAGAAATGATAAGTAAATAGTAAGCACGGCAGCGTAACATAAATGGAAGCGAACTAATATTGTAATCAGGGCATCGGTAGAATCTGCGACCAGTAAACCCCTCGTGCACGTGGTTAAACCACTGCACAACGGCAGGGTTCCCATAGTCGCATTTCGGCCAGTCTAAAACAAGGAAAGTGACGATCTCGTAGCAAAGAGGGCACATCTCTCTAGCCCCCATATTGTATGACCCGCATGTCATCAGTAGGAAGATGAGCATGGTCTCTATGGTCAAAAGACTCCCACCATGCATCAGGCACGAATGGCCGTAGGGAGGCTCCCCAGTTGGCCATGAAAATATATGAGGTGTCGAAGTACAGAACAGTAGTACTACACAGAAAGAAACATGTGCATTATATGTTTGATAACCACAATAGGTATAAAATCCGAAGAGTCAATTTACGAGGACATTAAGATATTTCGCATATAGCAATCTAAGACTTCCATAGTTTCATTACCATCAAATCTGGTAACTATATAGCGTAGGCTTTCCGTATTCCCTACATAGGCTTTCCGTGTTGTCATGCCTAGGCCTCTTGTTGACGTTTTCTCTCTCGTGGTATGTCAAAAACCATGTCACCACGCTCCATCCAAAGTATCGAACAATGGTAGTATACAAAGGAAGAGCTGCAATGACAATGCATGAGACAAAAGAACTGAATGTGGTGTTGCAGTGACATTCAGAACATGTTACGCATTACAATATAGAAATCCGCATGAGCCAAAGAATGTTGTGAAATACAGGAATGAAATGGATCGTTGTACTAGAAACGACAGGCTTAGCGGCGGCGGTGGAGCTTTTCCACACGGGCATAGACGTTGTTCAAGTGAGTAGCATGGTCTATTCGCTCCTCAGTCTTGCGTGAAGATATTCGATGTAGCTGTTAATGGCCATTGGGACGGGGTCGTCCATCCATTTGTTGAAGCCCCAGTCATCGGCCTGCATGTGGAAAGGTAAAAAAGGTAAGAAGGAAAAGTATTGTAACCACGGCTGTGGTGGTGTGGGTGACTCATTGCATAGTACGCGCAACGATAGAGACGTCGGCCAGTCCCACCTTCAACTACATGGTCAAAGGTTTGAACAACTGTGTCCACTCCATGTGTGCATCGTGGCCATCCTCTGTAGAAGTTTGGGTCTCTTACCATGGTTGGCTGCTTGTTGCAGCTAGCTCTCGTTCGAATAGGTAAGTCATCACTTGCTGGACACACTTGGGATCCAGGACCATTTGATGCCCGTCAGACTTGCCTGATGTAAACGTTCGTAGAGTGTCGTGAAGCCATAGGTGCGATGTTGTAAGCTGGAGAAGAACGTTCTGCAGTAGAAAATAAATAGTAAATATAGGTTCGAAGAAGAGGAACTACAACCAATGAGTAGCTAGTGTAACCAATGCCTATTGCATGTAATGAAATAATGGTCGCTTAGGGGTTTTGGTCTCGTCGTGGGCCCCACGTGATGGCTCCGAACTACCATGGGAATAATCGGGGCCATCCTATACTACACGGTGGTGGATCCTTCAACTCGTGACGGCCATGTCGCCTTGCATTAAACCTGCACGAATTTCGCAAAATGATTAGTCGGCCATGATAGTTACGAGATTATGGCCACTTAGGGGTTTTGCTCTCGTCGTGGGCCCCACGTGGTGGCTCCGAAATACCACGGAAATAATCAGGGCTGTCCTATGCTACATGGCGGTGAACCCTTCAACTCGCGATGGCCATGTCGCATTGCACCAAGCTTGTATGAATTTCGCAAAATGCCTAGTCGGTCATGACAGTAACGAGATTATGGCCACGTACGGGTTTTGGTCTCATCGTGGCCACGTGGTGGCTCTGAACTACCATGGGAATAATCGGGGCCATTCTATGCTACACGGTGGTTGACCCTTCAACTCGCGACGGCCATATCGCATTGCACCAAGCCTGCATGAATTTTACAAATGCCTAGTCATCCATGACAGTAACGAGATTATGGCCACTTAGGGGTTTTGCTCTCATTGTGGGCCCCACGTGGTGGCTCCAAACTACCACGAAAATAATCGGGGTCGTCTTATGTTACATGGTGGTCGACCCTTCAACTCACGACGACTATGTTGCATTGCACCAAGCCTGCACAAATTTCGCAAAATGCCTAGTCGGCTATGACAGTAACGAGATTATGGCCACTTAAGGGTTTTGCTCTCGTCGTGGGCCCCACATGGTGTCTCAGAACTACCACAGGAATAATCGAGATCGTCCTATGCTAAACGGTTGTCGACCCTTCAGCTCGCGACCTCCATGCGACATTGCATCAAGCCTGCACGAATTTTGCACAATGCCTATTCGGCCGTGACAATAACGAAATTATGGCCACTTAAGGGTTTTGCTCGTCCTATGCAACAGAAAGTGGGTGAGGATACACAAAAGTCCCTAATTCGAAAGGGTGCAAACGGATCAGAAAAGTGGTAGTACCCATGAGGTCTGTTAAAGTAGTACACTCTTCGGCCTACAAAGGTATACAAGAAGCATCGAAGCCTACATGTCCTATCAACTCCTCCGGGGTGCAACCCCTCTAACATATCCCTCGACCTAACGCTTCCTGCGTTCCCGTCTGACCTTCCAGAAGGGAAGGTGTAGTGATCAGGCGGGTGCACGTCCCGGTGAGATCGTCCCTCCGGAGGAGGTGTTGCGACATTGGTCTAGGATGGCTACATCGGTGGAGGGGGTGTGTCTGGGAGGTGCGACAAACCTAGCTCGTCCTGACTGGCGAAGAAGGAGTCCACATTGAACTTGAGGAGGTATGGATCCGGAGGGCCGGCGTAGCCCAGACTATCCTAGTCGGCAAGGTGGATACCTACAGCACGTGCTTGTTAGAGCGAGATAAGGAAATCCATAGGTACTGCATTACATATGGAATATGCGAAATAACCTCCAACGTCTGCATGGGGGATCGGGGACCCCTGTGTCACACCAGGCTGCCACGCTTCCAGAAGTGGGCTCTGCGAGGAGGCTGGCAGCACCCCCTAGGCTGCCAGGACGTCCCAGGCTCGTTCTGCCTAGGCCTAGTAGAAAGCTGAGTAGCAGCCTAGGAGGACGTCCCAGCCTGGAAGGACGGCCTAGCCTCGTGAGCCCTCCATGACGTTCGAGCTGCTCCCTGCGCAGAGGTCCCGGACTCATCAACGGGAGGCCTCCATGAGGGCTGGATGGAGGTATAGACGATGACCCGTACCCCTGTCTGCCTACACGTGCGGCAATGGTTCATATGTGATTGTAGAACAAGGCATTGTGCAAACGTATGATCAAGAAGTTACCTGGTGGTCTATACTGAGTCGTGGGGGTACGCTGTACAGGGTCCGGAGGTGCACAACAAGAGCCGAGTCGCATTGCTTGCACGGTCTTCTTGTAAATGCAGCGGATGGTGGACATAATCTCCACACCAGTCCACTGAAGGCCGTTCTGCAGTCCACGTCTCCAGATGGGACTGCCGCACGAGCTCTTGCTGTACATGGCACGCCCGTCAGCCCGTCGAAACACAAAGTGCAATAATGAAACGATAAAAGACCACTGTGTGTAACATACGTACCGCCTAGTAGTGCTCCTGCACACAGTGCATCGGGTACATGTTCGTAACGCTCGGCTCGTGTTGTACCTCTGATGTTGGTGTGTGGCCTACGTGGGTCCGGGTGTCCTGGCTGTACCACCGCAAGTACATTGGGTGTAAAGCATCAGTGTACAGTCAATCCTCCTCAACCCTAGTCGATCCTCCTCGACCCGGTTCTGCAGGGCGTGCCCCCACACGTCAACCCGAGCCACCATCACCAGTCCCCAAAGATAGGTCGTGGTGTGGCCTTGTTTAGTCGACCTGAAACATAATCAATTTGAGCTGCACAAAAATGGAAATATAAGCATATCGACGAAAGAGAATAGCTCTTACCGATGAGCCTGTGGCAGCACGGTGTGGTCGACGGAAAGAGAAAACTGCTGAAGCAGCCCGAACTGGCGCATCACCCGATGGGGTGAGTACTCCTCGACAAGATGTCAAAGTGTACCGGCTTCCTCATAAGCTAGTAAGCAGCGTCGCGGTTGCACGGCGAGGACAGACCGTGTGGTGCACGAGCATGCACATGGTCCGCACTGTACGAGGTCCATAGGACGTCCTCCTCATAGAGGTCGTCGAACTGTCGCACGTAGTTGGGGTAGTTCTTGTGCGACTGCACGTGAGCCCACATAGGCTGCAAAAAAAAATCATAACATTGGATCATCTTACCGAACCGAACAATAGGGAAACAGAAATAGCAGTGAACAATACATACCCGGCGATGAAACCAAAGAAAACCCATTGTCGGCGCGTCCTCTGGACTGACGTGGTAGAAGGCGGTCTAGTAAGGTCTATGATCCATGAGAGGCCGCCTAGTGGCGATCCTCTTGTAGGACCACAGCTGGAGAAGAAGGGGGCACCAACCAAGCACGGGTTGTGCCTCCTTCTTGGTGCAAACGTCACACATTCCTCTGTACGTCGCCGCTAAGACAGCCAAGGCCAAACTGTATGGTGGTATCTCGTACGGGTGGGCTTCCGCAACCTCCCTGGCGTATTGGACAAGCATCTTGTCCACCGTGTGGCCCTCTATGCTCGTGAACATCACCTACCCGAAGAGCCACAGCTAGTAAGCCTCGAGGTGTTTCAAGACGGTGGCGTCATCCGCCTCAGGGTGGATGTGTTTGGCCTATTCAAAGAAAGAATAAAGACACGTTAGCACGTACAGACAGTCTATAGAAAGGTCGACATTTCTTATCTTGAACTGCAGTATCCACCTCTTGGGCGGATCACGCGTCTCGGACTGCAGAAAGGGCCAGTACACAACGGAACCTGGGCGCCGGACAATGCCGCCGAAGCGGCCATGTAGTTGCTCACACCAAGCTGGCGAGGCATCGACAGCCACCACCGGTGCATCAGCACACGGCAGGCCAAGAAGAAACGACACGTCCTGCAATGTCCTGTAGTGTCCCCTGGATTCCGGAGGTGAGGGTCTCTAAGATCTGCAGGACGGCCTCGCAGCTCTCCTCTGCCCTCTTAGCATGGGTGAGGCTCATCTGAGCCTCGCCCTTTGTTGCCGCAAGCTGCCAGGGATGCTCCTCCGCTGCCTTCTTAAGCATTTCCTTGCCGAGCTCCGCGACCTTTAGAAGCGCTTTCAGCTCCTCGATGTGGTCGTCTTTCTTTTTCTCATTCTGCTCCGCCACATCTTTAGCCAACTCCGCGGACACGAGACTGGCTTTCATGGAAGACACAAGGTCCGCCAGCTCAGCGTTTTGAGCGGCCAAATCCTGACCCTGGTTCAGCTCCTCCTGTGCTTTCGTCAAGGACTCAGTGGATGACCACAAGGCGCCCTCTAGGCGAGTCTTCTTCGCCTCAAGGTCCATCACCCGGTGGAAAAGCTGAATCACCTCTGCCTCCTTTTGGTCGAAAGCCTTGGCCTTCACTCGGGTGCGCTTGGCCACCTCCATGGCCAGCAAGGCCCCCTGTCTCACAAAATGGCGCGCATGAGTAAGGGGGAGAAGACCGATCGCAGGACCGGCAGAAAAAAGGAGGGGACGTACCTTTGTGAAAAGGCCCTCTATGTTGTCTCACAACGTGAAATAGTCGAAGTTTTCAAACAACCGCTTCGATTCCGCGTTAGGGGAGAAGGCCTCATGCATCCTCCTGCGGCGCGGGAAGCGTTGCTTCCCGAGTACGGAAGTCTAGGAACGACAACTCGAAGATGTCGAACCTAGGGCCGAGGCGTGGGAGCCGGTTGCCCTCGGGGCCCACGCCGGAGGAAGTCGACACACGGCCTCTGGGAAAAGGTGCTAGGGGAGACGGGGCCGCTGCCGACATGCCGGTGGATCCGCGACGGGCGGCGCCTCTACAAGAGAAGTTTCCCCTTCCACAAAGGGGCGAGAGGGGGAGTAGAAGTCGGAGGCTCTGCGGTCCCCGTGATGGAGGCAGGCGGCTCCGTAGATCCCCAGTAGCAGGAGAGGGGCCACTTCCACGGCCACCGCAAGGCCTTCACCTGTGTCCAACTTTTGGTCAGGCCTCACAGCCTCAGCTCTGTCTAGGTGTCCCGCAGGTAAGGTTTCAGGAGTCTGACCTTCGGCGCCGAGCAGAGTGTCTGGAGCAGAGGACTCTACGCGGAGCCCGCGCTCTACCCCCCGCTGGGGCTGCCCACCTCCTCCTCCTCGTCTAGGTCCACAAAGTCCACCCCGGAAATGTTTAGGAAGGAATAGCTTGGACAACGCATCTCAGACAAGCCAGCGTCGTGAGGAGGTCCGCTAGCGCTCGACGGGGCCGGTGACATTACGGCTTCTGAGGCAGAAGCGTCCCCCACCTCGTCCACCTCCTCGTCGTCTTCGTCGTAGCCGTCATCATCCTCGCTCACATCGCCACTCCCGTTGAAGGACGGGCGGAGATCACCCTCGCCCGCTTCACCTACGGGGGGGAGCCACCCCTGTCCCTGAGCTTGGGCACCACATGGGGCCCCACTCGGCAAATCGAGTGCAACGCCGAGCCCCACCGCTTCCATCATGGCCTCGTACTCCACAGGCTTGCAGGGGCCGAGGATATCACGCGCCTGCCTCTCAGCTGCCCCACGCCCACGGTTCCAGACCCCCTCTGGCCGAACGACCGCCAGTGTGCTGCCCTCGGACACCTTCGTGGTGACGAGGGGATTCCTCGCCAAGGGCTCCACGCGTGCGAGGCAGAACTTCTCCGCCAAATCGCACATCGTGCTCTGGTGGCAGAGAGCCTTCAGGAACACCAAGAGCTCTATCTCGTCGACTGTCGCAGCAAGGTTCGAGGACTGGATGGCATGGACGGGGCCCAAAGAGGTGTGAAGCGGGTGTCGACGAATTATGTCAGCAATATACTTTATGGGGCTATGCGTAAGACCGAACCCGATGGTAACACAGAAGACAGATTTATACAGGTTCGGGCCCTCGTGGTGAGGTAATACCCTACTCCTGTGCTCGTGGATTGTATTGGGGTTGATCTCGATGGATCAATGTTGAGAATGGCTATGGATCAATGTGATCCATCCTACCGATGTGATCCCGGATGTTCTACCATACCGAACTAGGGGCCCCTGCCTCCCTTTATATAGTGGAGGGAGGTAGGATTACAAATAAATATCCTAGTTGGTTATGGAAACTAGGGATAGACATAGAAAGTCTATCTCTATCCTTTCTTACCGAGTACGTAATGTACCGGATTACAACTGTGCCTTTCTTATGATACAAGTCGGGTCTTCATGCGGGGCAGGTCCGTCTTCTAGATGGTAGGCGTGACCCTGCTCCGTGAGGTGGTCCGCCTAATTTGTCTCCGTGAGATACCCGGGGACCATGCTATCCTGATGAGCCCGAGTGCTTCTGATCGAGTTGATGCCGAGTGCTCCATTGGCATGCAAGGAGGCTGTGAAGGGCTCAAGAGAGCTTTGCGGGTTGAAATCTCCGAGTGACTCCCCGTTAATTTCTTGGAGTCCTGGAAGTCGGCGCGATGGTTGACATCGCGGCGTGAGTAGTATGTCGACGCAACTATCCTCGGCCAGGTGTGAAATGGCGTAGAATCGGCGGGCTGTCCTCGGCATATCTGCGAAGCCGGTGTAATAAGTCGGCGCTGCTGTCCTCGGCCTTGATCTTGTAAGCCGCAGTTAGGTGGCCGTCCTCGTCGTTCTTGAGCAGCGAGTCGGCGTAAAGTCGGTGTGGTATCCTCGGCGCGATCGTGAGAAGCCGAGCCGTAGTTTGCACTCGAGCGCCGACGTAGGCATGCAAAAGCCATATAATGCACTCGAGGTCTTTAGGCATAAGCGTCTGGCCGTCTGGTTGGCGTGGCGTGGAGCCATCTTAGTAGATTGCGCCAGAGCGGTGTTGACACGTAGCTGTGCCATGGTCGATGCTTGTAGCGTAAACACTTCTTTGAACCCCTGTAACATGTACATATAGGATTTAGGCAATATCTAAATATGAAAACATTTGGTTGGATATAAAATCCGACTATCTCTATACCATTTTTTATTTTTCTTACTTGATGATTTTTGTTAGTCCGAGTGGTTTTTCTTCCTTTTGTTATGCCCTCTGCCCGACTAGTCTAGCCCCCGAGCGTAGGGAGTTGGCACATGGCTTTTTATCCTAGGCACACGTTTGGGTGACGTAGAGTTCGCCGTGTTATGGGTTCAGAGCTTCACTACTCAGAATTATAACACACTCGGATTTCACTTTAATCACGAAGTAACAAAAGCAAAAAATACCTATAAAAAAGATGGGTGCACGCAAGTGCACACAATTATTTGTAGCCCCCGACTTACTGCTTACTTGGAATTCAACTAAGTAGCAAGTCAACAGATAACTATGAAAAAGATGGGTGTACGCAAGCGCACACAATTATATGTAGCCCCCGACTTACTGCTTAGTTGGAATTCAACTAAGTAGCAAGTCAAGAAATAACACGAGTTTATATGTGAAAAGATTATGATGATGAAAAACTTAGTTGCTTTGCTGACGATGATGTCGTCCTTACTTTTGAGCTTTTAGCCCCCGGGCGTATCACCTTGTAGACTTAAAGCGCAGACGTGGGCTTGTAGTCGTGCCGAAGCCGAAGTTCTTTCGAAGTATTGGCGTTGCCGGGCCGTCTTAAAGTTTGCGCTTCGGCCAAGGGCGTTAGCGTGAAGACGTCTTGAGTTTGGCGTAAGCATGCAATGAAACCGTATGATGCACTCGAAGTCTTTGGCGTGAAGCGTCTTGGCCGTGCCAAAGGTTGCGCTTCGAAGCGGCGTTGGCATGCCAAAAGCCCTGCCGAGTTGACGTAGTGTAGCGGATCGAAGGCCAAGAGGGGGGTGAATTGGACCAAATTTTTATTTTTATTTCAAGTGACTACTTAGGCAAAGTTAAGGGAACCACCTAGCTAACTATCCTAAAATCAATCTACCACTAAATGCGTGCACATCACACGACGATAAATTCTTGCAGAAAGTAAATTGCGGGAAAAGTAAATATAGACAGATATTTTTTCCCGAGGTTGAGATGAACTCCTACTCCCGTTGAGGCAAGTCCTTGACAAACAAAGACCGGCTCCTCTCGAGCCTTCCGCCTCGCTTCCACTCGCGGTAACCCTTCACCAAGCGGCTAGGTGGGCTCAAACCTTTCTGGCGCTTGAGAGCTCCCACAAGCACCATGGCGAGCTCCTCAAGCCAACACCTCCACCAACACACGGTGGCTCACCTCCGGCACCAACACAAGGTGGGAGGTCTCTCCACCGACACACGGTGGGCAAACCCTACCACCGACACACGATGGCTTGACGAAGATGAATCGGTGAAGTTCTTCACGTCGGCGACGGGATTCCGAGGAGCACAACCAGAGAAGCACACCCTTCACCAACACCACTCACACACACATGGGGACCTAAACCCTAGCCACCATGGGAGAGCTCTTGGACCTTGAGCAAAGAGGAGATTTGATCCCGGGTCTCATCGCTGTCCCTGTGGAGAACAGGTGCTTAAATACTCCACTCACCGGAGCACTCGAGAACGGACCGAGCCGACCAGATACACTCATAGCCCGGACAGTCTGGCCCCCCAGACCGAACAGTCCGGCAACCAGATCTCAATCTCCACCAAGAACTCGCGGTCAGACTCATCCCGGACACTCAGTCCGGACAGTCCGCCCTAACGGTCCGGGCCAAGGCAAAACTTCCCTGCGCAAACCACGGACTGACACTCAACTCGACAGAGCGACTTTCACTTGGGCCGGACAATCCACCCCGGACAGTCCGGAGAACCGCAAAGCATCCCTGTCGAACCATTGCCAAAGCCTTGGCGAAGACCCCTTAGGCCGGACTATCCAGGCCCCAAGGCCGGACTGTCCGGACCACGGCATAACCTCCCTGGACCAAACCGCAGCTGACTCAACCTAGGCCGGACTGTCCGGCCCCTCCTATGACCACACGGCCTAAAGCCTTAGCAACCCTACACACCTTCTATGCAGCCCAAACTAGAAGACAAGGGGGAAAACCTATAGAAACACACAGAGAGGGTGAGAACCGACTCTGCAACCTCTCTAAACACTCCACGACGACGAACGATGACCTACAAACTCCCTAGACAAGAGACAGACACACCTGCTAGCCCTAGGGACCACCGCACAGAGAAGAGATAGAGAGGAACGCGACGGTTGTGCTCTGGGGAACCCTGCAGCCAAAGAGAATGAATCACCAAAGCATCTAAATTAAGTCAACAACTCACCCAAGAAATTAAAAGAACTATGAATAAACGGTCCTTATTCTTGAGAGTCATCGCCATCAGAAAAACAATGCTTAAGGGGTCCATGAAAACCGAGATTTTCCCATTTGAGAGTAAAGCGCATTAATCACTAAAACAAATTTTTGAAGACCATGGGAGCTTGATACTTACACGTAGGCATGTAGCCGAGCCATATGATCTGTCGAATCTTTGGCGTGAAGCGTCGCAGATCGTGCCAAAAGTGGCGACTGATACCGGTGTTGGCGTGAAGCCGTCTTGCGAAGTTGACGTAAGCGTCGCGGCCGAGCCGTATGATGCACTCGAGTCTTTGGCGTGGACGCGTCTTGACCATGCCAAAGGTTACGCCAGGCGCGGCGTTGGCGTGGCCGTCTTGAGAGTTGGCGTAAGCGTCGGCAAAAGCCATATGATGTACTCGAAGTCTTTGGCGTGAAGCGTGCGGCGATCTTGAAGGTTGCGCCTGGCGCGCGCCGTTAGCGTAAAAACGTCGCGCCGAAGTTGGCGTAAGCGTCGCGATCGAGCCGTATGATGCACTCGAGTCTTTGGCGTGACGCGTCTTGACCATGCGAAGGTTGCGCATGGATATTGCCGTTGACGTAAAGCCGTGCCAAGTTAGGAGACCCATTCGAATCTCTTTTTTCTTGCGGTACCCAGACCAAGTATATTAAATGTGGCAATTGACCCCGGAGGGTATACCGGTATATGGCGGTACCCGGCCCAGTTTGGCGGATCCGGCTTATGGCTCACGGAGAGCGTACCAAGGGCTTAGCCGAGTGGTCATCTCGAAACCCGTTCGCGATATCCAATTCTGACTCATACAGTAACTGGCAATTGACCTGATATGAGGCAACAATTGACCTAGCATGAGGCATATCACAGGATTAGGTTTAACCGAGTGCACCCATAACCAATGGTGTAGGGCAAGCAGCTCAATGAGCGTATCCTCGGAACCCGAACCCTTAATAGCTTTCGACATCGATTCCACGTGGTGGTCACCACTAGTGGCCTAACACGAGGCAAGCTTACTAATCAGATTGTTTTTGACGGCGCGGCGTGAAGCGCACAATGGGTCTTGTTGACGTGAGACTCATGGCCTCGCGCGACCCTCGACCGCTCTCGGCGGGTGGCGTTGGCGTGAAGCCGTGCGAAGTTGACGTAGGCATGCAATGAAGCCGTATAATGCACTCGGTGCTAAGCGTGGCGTCTTGGCCGTCTTAAAGTTGCGCTCGGCGCGGCATTGGCGCGAGCCGTCCGAAGTTGACGTAGGCATGCAATGAGCCGTATAATGCACTCGAAGTCTTTGGCGTGACGTCTGACCATGCCAAAGGTTGCGCACAGGGCACTGGCGTTGGCGTGAAGCCGTGACGAGTTGATGTAGGCATGCAGCCGAGCCGTATAATGCACTCGGAGCGCTGGCGTAGGCGTGCAGCCGTCCCATAAAAACCATCTCGCATTATCCTGTATTGTACCCTGTGGAGACAATGAAAAACATGAGTAGTAGAGAAAAAACTGGATTGTAAAGCAATATGCATGATGTCAAATTGTCGTCCTTTTATCTTTCCCATATTGATTTATGCTTCTCCGAGTATGTTTAATTCCTTTTGTTAAGCACTCCGCCTAGCTCATTAATTCCTTTAGCGTTAGGAGTTGGCGCGGAGCTCTGTCTCCGAACACGCGTCAGGAAAACCCAAATTTTGCATAGGAATCAGAGTTTCACTACTCAGAATGTGTGACACTCGGAATCGGTAAAAGTCAACATTGAAAAGAACAACAGAAACTCGAAAAGAGATGTTATCTTTTTGTAATTGAATCTATATTTTGCCCGAATAGATTAGATCCTTTTACTAAGCATTCTGCCAAGCGCATCAAGTTCCTTAGCGTTAGGAGTTGGCGCAGAGCTCTGTCTCCAAGAACGCAATCGGAAAGTATGAGTGTTGCATGGGGACAAGAGTTTTGTTACTCGGAACAACCAATACTTAGGCTCAACAAAAATTCAAAAAGAAAGATAACGATTGGGTGCATATTGCACCTAATTAGGTGTAGCCCCCGACTTACTGGCTAGTCGGAATCCGACTAGTGAGCAAGTCAAATAAATCTCAATAAAAGAGAAGAAAGGAGTGCGCGATTGCGCACCTAATTAGGTGTAGCCCCCGGCTTACTGTTTAGTTGGATACCAACTAAGTAGCAAGTCAGGAGATAAATTACAATGATGTAATCGAGTATGAAAATAGACAACTTAGCTGTTGATCGTGTCGATCTCACGCCCGAGTGAACGAGCCCCCGGCCATGTCACCTTGTCGGCGCGGCTGTCCTCGTCATCGTGCGTGAAAAGCTGGCGTAACGAAGTCGGCACGGCTGTCCCCAGCATCGAGCACGAGAAGCCGGCACAGTAAGTCGGCGCGGTTGTCCTCAGCGCAACGCGCAAGAAAAGCCTGCCTAGGAAGTCGGCGCGGCTGTCCTCGGCGTCGTGCGTGCGAGAAGCCGGCCTAAGGAAGTCGGCGCGGCTGTCCTCGGCGTCGTGCGCGAGAAGCCGGCCTAGGAAGTCGGCCGCCGTCCTCGCACTGCCCTCGGCGTCGTCTTGTGGCCGCCTAAGAAGTCGGCGGTCACGGTTTCGACCGAAACCTCTTCTATCGTCACCATGGTGACGTCTCCCATCTTCTTCTCGCTCCCGTCGCCAAGCTTCAATGTGATGGCGAAGGTCGCGGTTTGTTGTTGTTGCCGGAGCAACGAGTAGGCGCGGCGGTAGTCGTCGTCGTCGTCGTCGTCGTCGCCGTCGCCGCAAGTTGGGGGCGTAGGAGCCGTAAGCCGGGATGGCGTAGGAGTCTTGCCGTGATCTCCGGGATGAGATCCGCTTTGTCGTCGAGGTCTGCCATGCCCTTGCTGAGGTGCACCAATGATCGTTGAGGTGCTGAGCGAAATTCACGTCGAGCTCCATCTTCATGCGGGATTCACGTCACCCCACGCAGTCTGTGTTCAAACTGTCGCCACGGTCACGTCCAAACTCGGTTTTCGATGATCTTGGACTCGTTGGAAAGGTAACGAGATAAGATTTCCAACGCATCCAAAATCACCCCAAAATTCCTTCCGAGTCAACAGAAAATCATGACGCAAGTTCCGTCCAGATTCTGGACGCGAATAGATCGCATCTTCCCGCGTTCGCTTCGCGGTTGAAGTTGTCTTCCGATCGGATCTGATCCGATTCTTCAAGGGCAAGTTTGCCGAGGTTGTTGATGATGAAATCGAAGCCTCCAATACATGAAGCTTGGCCGAAGGTGAATTCGACGGCGCTGCCGCCGAGAGTTGCCATCGAGCTTGATGAAGATGATCTTTGCGCTGGCCCCTACCTGGCGCGCCAATTATCGATGAATTATGTCGGCAATATACTTTATGGGGCTATGCGTAAGACCGAAATCCGATGGTAACACAGAAGACAGATTTATACAGGTTCGGGCCCTTGTGGTGAGGTAATACCCTACTCCTGTGCTCGTGGATTGTATTGGGGTTGATCTCGATGGATCAATGTTGAGGATGGTTATGGATCAATGTGATCCATCCTACCGATGTGATCCCAGATGTTCTACCATACCGAACTAGGGGCCCCTGCCTTCCTTTATATAGTGGAGAGAGGTAGGGTTACAAATAAGTATCCTGATTGGTTATGGAAACTAGGGATAGAGATAGGAAGTCTATCTCTATCCTTTCTTACCGAGTACTCAATGTACCGGATTACAACTGTGCCTTTCTTGTGATACAAGTCGGATCTTCATGCGGGGCAGGCCCGTCTTCTAGATGGTAGGCTTGACCCTGCTCCGTGAGGTGGTCCGCCTAATTTATCTCTGTGAGATACCCGGGGACCATATTATCCACAGCGGGGCGTCTAGATCGTCGAGTGCCTAGTAATACCACCGCCGCATCTAGCCTGTCTCCAACTTCCCTTTAGCCGTGGCTATGGGAATCTTCTTCGACAGCGGCTTCTTCGTCTGGAAGTTAAGAGAGTCGAAGCAGGACCGCACACCTTCATCGCTTTGCTTTTTGTTTGTTTGCCGCCGAAGGTGTCTTCGATAAGGAAAGACCCACCTGACCGGTGGTGGCGGGGCGAAAAGCCTAGTCCAGCACCGCTAGTCGGACGATGGCGTTGGGCGTAAGCTACGATAGCTCAGCCCTGAAGAGCTGCAGCACCTCCCCCACCAAAGGGGAAGCGGGGAATCAAAGCCCTGCTTCCAAGAAGGCAGAGAACACCACCGCCTCGTTAGCACGTGGTCGTGGGGTATCCTCCCTTCCTAGGGCGCACATGGTGAAGTGCATCACTCCAAACTCGTCTGCCAAGGCGTCAAGCTCGTCAGTGCCTAAGGTGGAGCCCCCCAATATAGGAGACATCACGGCCGCATCCTCCTGGCTCGGCACCGACTTCACTTGAGGAGCTTTTCGGGGCCGCCATGGATCACCTAGAGAGGACGGAGACGAGGATGCTCTCACGGTGGCAAGAAAGCCAAACGGCGTGTGACGACAATGGCAAGCGACAGAGGCAAAAGGGAAGGCACCGGGGAACCAGGGCAGCGGAGAACAAGGGCAGAGAGGTGCGAGAAGGGCAAGGAAAAAGAGAGCCCACACCCGGCGGCTCCCAAGTGGGTCTTAAAGGCAAGGGACGCTTCATCCCGGCTGTTAAATGGAGACGCGCGGTGCAAATCGCGCGAAAGGTGGAGGAGAGCACAACGTGGTCGTACGGGCCGCCCGCAACGGCACGAAGCCCAACGGTCATAATGAACAACCGCAAAAGGCAAGACAACGCGACTCGGCGATCGAGCGAATGGACACCGGCCACGTGGGGGCACGTTGAAGAGCGTTGGGAAGCGCGACAGGCATAATGATGAGACAAGGAACGCGGGGATGCCCCGCTCTGTATTCCCAAGGGGGTTCAAAAGCTTAGGCCTTCTTGTGACATAGCCAAGGGCATGGCGGAGCAGGCCCGTGACCATGAGGGGCTCCATAGGAAAAGGGGCTGTCCCAGCGTGTGAGGTCCTAGCGGAGCAACTCACACACCCAGAGCAGCTCGTTGAACAAGACTCTCGCTCTCTCTCTCTCTTGAAACACACACACTCGAAGTGGAAAAAAGGTGCCGGAAAGAGAAAAAGCCCCCTTTCATTGGTTCAAGTCTCCTTTATATAGGAGGGTCCGTACATTGTCTGTTGCCCCTTGCCCCTGTAGCGGAGGCTATATAGTCATTTTAGTTGAGTTTACATGCTTTTCCCCTCACCTGCCCCGTTGCTAGGGGTCCGATGGTCTTTTCTCTAGCCTTCATCCGGTTCTTTTACCACCTTGCCCTTCTTGTTAAGTATCCAATGTAGAGTTACAAGGAGGATTACACATGGGTGGCGATTCTGGGTCGGCTTTGACGCGGTCTGGCCCGCCGAGTGCTCTGACAGGTGGCGAGTCCACCAGACTGTTTGTCTCCTCGGTTTCGTGGGTGGCAAGAAGATATGACTCGTCGCTGCTGCTCCTCTCGCCTCTGCTTCATCCTTCGTTGATCACCGCTCTGGGGACCCTCGGGGAAGCTCCATCCTTTCTCCGCCAGGCTCCATCCCCGTCTATCCTTGATGTTGCTTCGCCTTGCCTCGCATCCCCTTCGCGTCGCTCTGCGTGCGCATCCTATCTGTCTCGCTGTACTGTTCCGTCGCTAGCCTCTGCTCCAGCTCCGCTAGGTTTCGCTTGTGCTTCGCGCTACTCCGCGTACTTTTCAGAAACAACCTAAAAAAGATGTCCAAGACACACACAAAAATAGCAGGGCTACCCTCTTGCTCCTATGTCAAAGAGGGTACTTACCTTAGATCTACAACACCTAGCACGACTGACCACTACACTGATGTTGATCACATGTTCATTCGGTTCAATTCTAACGCCCTTACTAGCTAGTTATGCAACCCACCAAACATCCTTTCCCTTGGCCTCGATATCCCTAGAGTAACTGACCAAGATCTATCCCACTTGGCCCATGCATAACCTCTTCCTCTCCATAATAAATCTCAAAAAATAATTTCTCCGACATTCTTCCTACCCAAAACACATCCGAAACAAATTATTGCAACATGAACAATTTGACTCACATACTATAATATATAAATTTATTAACATATTACCCTAAATAATGTCCTACCACTTTTATCCTAAACATATCTATCCCACTTGAGTGGAAGTAACCAAACAAACACTAAACATATCTACATATAATGTTGTGAACATATTACCCTAATTGATGTCCTACAAATTATCCTAAACGTCTTATCGACGATTGGGAAACCGACTCCCCGTCAAGCTTATTTCTTGAATGAATGATCAAAAAGCCCTCTTTCTGCCGAAATGTGGCTTCGAGATGTCGAAAATCTTGGTGTGGAAAGTGTATGCAAGCGAGCGAAAAGAACGCCAGAAAATTATAATGGTTCGAGCCTCCCGGAGGACAACAACCCTACTCCAATGTGTATATGTATGTATTATGCTAGGATTGATCTGTCTGTGCGAGTGTCACATCTGTTTGTATGAGAAAAATGGGTGTATATAAAGGCCCCGCCACCAGTAACCGTCACCCTCATAAATGGGTACTTTAACTACGTGGTTAAGAGGGGCAGTAACTAGCATTAACGCATGCGTGGAGCCATTGCCGCCTTGTTCGGATTGTGGGCAACGGTTCCGAGAAGGTGGGGAACATGGGTGCAATCGCCACCGCACAATCAGGGGCGATGGTAATTGTTACCGGGCATGACAGTGTCCGGTTACCTACACCTGGTTGGGTCAGCGATGCTACCCGGGCAGCGCCCCCTCCAGGTAGCAGCACATCAACCTGCCCTGACAACGAGCTGTCCGGAGCGATGCTACTTAGGCGACGCCCCTCCGGGTAGCAGCGCGTCGACTTGCTCGGACAAGGAGCTGTCCGAACAAGGAGCCGTGTAAGCATTCGGCTCCCAGGGTCCGAAGGCGGGAGCGACCTTAGTGTTGTACAGCAATCTGTAGTTCTCACCAATCTTGAGGATTGTACTCAAGGTACATGTCATCTTTCAGAGCTTGAATGATTTCAGGCACTCTATAACTTGGCTTGTAACAAGTGAGCTTGAAAGAACACTGAGTTGTGGGTGCTGGCAGTAGTCATCAATTCTCCTACTGACGTCAACCATCTTCTTATAATCTTTTGTTCGGTCGTCCTATAGAGCTGCCAGGGGCATAAATGTCCACAGGGTCAATGCCAATCCCCGACACATCTTGTCTAAAAAATGGCAGATATAATGCCCTAAATATTAACATCCTACCCTAAATAATGCCATATCAATCTACTGTAAATAATAATCTAAATTATGTCCGAAACCCTAATGCCCTAACAATCGACCCTACATAATGTCCTAATTAATTCACATTACTAATTCCCATAAATAATATCACCAACAATATCCTAAGCTAATTAAGCTAAAAATAAACAATATTTTTCGTATGGCTAACCTACCAATTTTAAATTATTCTACATTATAAAATTAAGAAAATAATTTACCTTTTTTCTTCTTTTTTCTCTCTCCCTTCCTCCCTCTCTCTCTTCCTCCCTTTCTCTCTCTCTTTCTCCCTTCCTTTCCCTTCCTCTCTTTCTCTCTTTCTTACCCTTCCTCACTGTCTCCCTTCCCCTGCCCCTCAGTCGGTATCTTCATGAGGCAACAACCAGCTTTATATGGCTCCAAAACACACTTTGTTGATAGGCGGATTTCCCAAAATCTGGACCAATTTTATCTTTTTCCATCCAACCATCAGGCGGGATTTCCCCGTCATATTAATGGCCCAACGGTCAGACGGGAATTTATTATCCGCCCAATGGTCGGACGTAAGGAGGCTAGTTTTTTTTATTTTTTAACCGGTGTATTATTTTAAATTTTAAATAAAATTTAATATAAAAATTCAAAAAAATCCGTCGGCGGCGGCTGGGCCAGCTGACGGATCGGTGACTCGGGCGTGTCTCTGCGACCGCTGCCCGTTCGTCTTCGTGCGATGAGATATCGGGACGTTGGAAAGTGCCTAGCGCGACCGGGCGTCAGTTCCCATTGACTGAAAACCTGAAAACATTGGAGAAAATTCAGGCCGAAAACCAAATTTTCTCACATTTGGCCCAGTTCCATCTGACATCTCCAATACGGGCTACATTTGCGTTCGAGCATTATCGATAGCCCATTCCACCACAACCAAGTAAAGACTGGCAACGCAGCCTACGGTCACTCACTGCAAGACCGTGATGTAACTGGTCTGAAACCCGACTTAAAATTGGTTGAAGTTTACGTTTGAATTCATACCTTGTGTGAATTACCTCCTTCCCTTTATTTTTTATTAGACATATTTTGATTTAAAAAAAGTCAAACTTTATAAATTTTGACAAAAAGGTCAAATTATATGCATCTTTAATATATAAAAGACGTATCAATAGATTTGTATTTCAAATTACTTTTGATATAATATTATTTTGTATAAATTAACAACATATAATAAACGAATTTTAACGGTCAAAGTATTTTCAAAAACTTTCTTAAATCAAAACACGTCCTATATAAAATAGCGGACGAGTACTCGTCTGAGACCGTGATGTAAGGGCATGTACAATAGTATAGACAGATGCTGTCTATAATAGGTTGATATGTCATTTATAGACAGCGTTATAGACAATCCATACCATGGTATAGACAACTCATTTATGAATAGACAACTTCTTTTCACACACAACATATCTTGATTTCCGTGTTAGAGTCGACTCTAGATTAAGAGACGACTCAACTCTCTATGTACTCTCTCTTTCATCCATATTATTTTTTGTCCTACATAGTAAGGTCTAGAAACAACTCACATAGACCATTGTACATGATCTCATTGGTCTGCAAGACGACCAGGTGTCGGAAAATTACTCGTTTTCAGGCGCTTAACCAAGGCGACGGACCGAGCGTCGTGTGTCTCGGTTTCGCGTGAGTGCGTGACAACTAACAAGGGCATGGACGTCACCGAGAGCGATACCGAACGCGGAGATATTCTGCTGTTCTGTTCTTTGCCGAGAGCTGAAGCTACGTACAACATCATTCCGTCGCGCACGGGAAGCATCATTTGTCCTTTCCGTCTCCTCTGAATCTCTGACGTGATGTTACACCGACCCCAATGCTCGCTACACCGGCACCGTAAGAGCTTCCACAGCAGATACTCTAAATTCCTACTCTATAACACTATTCTCTACACATTCTATCACTCCCTCTAAAATTCTTTCATATTTTACACTATACTCTAAAAGATTTCCTTCATATTTTACACTATACTCTAAAAGATTCCTTCTTCATCTCCACTCTATCCAGATGAGCAAATGTTATAAATACGCATTACTGGATGCTCTAAAAGCTTTTGGTCGATGTTTGCAGGCGTATATGGTGTGTTTATTGGCGGCACAAGGCGGTCTTGGCGCTTATGCCTTCATCTTGTCAGACACTCACAAGGATACGCATTAAGAGCAACCACACATGGTACTCTATATTTCCTACTCTATATCACTTTAAACCCAACACTCTATATTCTCTCTCATATTAAAACAGCACATCCCTGTTTCAGGTACTCCATATCTGCTACTCTATATTTTGTTTCATGAGTATACATCAACTAACTTCCAACCGCCGTATTTACGTACGCGGGGAATATTGCCTGTATTTTTAGCTGGTTTAGCTTTTCGCATTACTGAAAGTGGGTCATAAATTTAAATAATTGATTTTCGTATTTTTAAACATAACCGTTTGAAAATTTCGAACCATGATTTATGTGGATTGATTGGAATTAGGCTATCGTAGTTGTTATGTTTTACGTCACATGCGTAGGCAATAGGAACTTGCAAAGCTTGCCATGGAAGGAACTGGCCACGAGGCCAATAGCTTCCTTCAGAAGCCTCCTAGGCCATTGGCTTGCTCTAGAAGGAGCTTGGCCTGGCTCCTCTATAAATGCCAAGGTAGGAGACTCCAGTACCATTGGCCCTTGTAGAAGATAGTAGAAACATTCACTTCGCTAGTTTTAGGAATTCAAGATGAGTTCCTCTTCATCTGAGGAGTATGAGGCGCCCGTATCGGAATCGTCAGACGACGACGCTGCTGTGGTGGCGATTATCGCCACGATGATGGAGGAAGAAGAGGGTGGTCACCGGAGGTACGTTGGCTCGTCATCGCGCCGCCGAACCATCGATCGCAAGCCACAGGAGGGTTACGCCCAGCTCATGCGAGACTACTTCGCGGACTCTCCCATATATCATAAGGGCCTATTTCGTAGAAGGCAGGTATTCGTGTCCAATGTGTACATGTATACATTGAAATGTCATATGCATGTAGAGATAATTATTGTTGCGCAATGTACGCAGGTTTCATATGAGCAAGCAGTTATTCCTCCGTATCGCGAACGCGGTCGTCGACTACGACGATTACTTCAAGCAAAAGAGAAACAACACCAAGAAGCTGGGCCTTCATCCTCTGGTGAAGATCACAGCGGCCCTTCGCATGATGGTGTACGGGAGGTCCGCCGACAGCATTGACGAGTACCTACGCATCGCCGAGACGACGGTTCGAAGAGCACCCGAGATTTGCCGATGTTTGTTGTCAAGGTATTTGGGGAGCAATACCTCGCGCCCCAAATAGTGATGACACGGCCAAGCTACTCGCAGAAGCCGAGC
This sequence comes from Olyra latifolia, assembly GCA_036346145.1. NCBI lineage: Eukaryota > Viridiplantae > Streptophyta > Magnoliopsida > Poales > Poaceae > Olyra > Olyra latifolia. The sequence continues at coordinate 11,766,293 of CM070526.1, forward strand.
GCCGGGGATTCCTAGGTATACTCGGTAGCTTAGATCAGTATGCATTGAAGTGGAAGAATTGCCCAACGATGTACCATGGCACATACATCGACACGCGTCTCGATTCAACACTCATCCTAGAAGTCATTGCCGCTATGACGGATGGATATGGCATTCATTTTTTGGAGTGCCTGGGTCAAACAACGACATAAATGTCCTCCATAGGTCTCCCTTATTCCATAGGTTAGCAAGGGGGATGCACTAGCAATTAATTACATTGTAGACAACCGCCACTACTCCATGGGATATTACTAAGTAGATGGTATTTATCCTGAGTGGGCTACAATTGTGAAGAACATCCCGCTGCCATTGACAAGGAAGGCCTATACATGAACCTTCACAACAAATAATCTTAGCACCCACAGTCACCTTCAATCAGCCCAAGAGCTTCAATATGCAATAGGTTCAATCACGTAGATTTCATAACGACAGGTTCAATCATCAACACATTCAATCAGCAATAGCTTCAATCAGCAACATAACCAATCAGCTACACATTCACCTTCAATCAGCAACAGCTTCAATCAGCAACATAACCAATCAGCTACACATTCAATCAGCTACACATTCAATCAGCTAAGACAGGACAGTACAATTGAACAATCACAAGTAGCACATGAAGTTAAACTCACTGTCGAGTAAGTTGTGCTGGATGCATTGTAGCACTTATTTTACAATTCAAATAGGAGAACAGGAAAAACATATGAAAATAGGTTCACTCAGTTCGGTATGAGAAAGCAGCAGCCACAGCTTCAAATACAAGTACCGCATCGACTCATCTGCTGCTCTCTCATATTCGCTAATATTTCCTCTTGCTTCACTCGTAGTACCCACGTTGACGCCGCCATTCCATCAAAATTCACCCCATTATATGCCTCTCCACTCCTTTGCTTCATTTCGATGTCGGATTCAGCTGTTCGGCGCCTTAACTCCATTTCCTCCTCCTTTGTCTTAGTTTCTCGCCTCCTTAACTCCGTCTCCTCCTCCTTTGTCTTGGCAATCCGCTCCAAACTAATTCGCTTTTGCCTCAACTTCTTCTTCCATTGCCTTCGCAAGACGATCATAGCACGCTTGCTTGTACTCGCCTCATCTCCTTTTAAGGCGTTGAATCGCCCAAGAGCTCGGTCGATTGCACCACATGACGTACTCGTGCCTTGGCCTCGCTTCGCCCATCGGCCTCCGCTTCCACTGTCTCGGTCTGACTCTCAACCAACGGGCTGTTCGAGTCGGCCGGAGAAGCTGCAGAGGTGGTCTTCTGTTTTTTGTTCGAAGTGTCGCCACCCGACTGTGAAGTCCACTTAGGTTGGTGCCTCAGTACCTCCCAACAATGCATGAGCACGAAGGCCTTCTTCATTTCCTGCTTATACAGGGCCAAAGCATCCTGTACCTAGTTCAATTTTCCAAAAAAAAGTTATAACATGTTAGTATTGAGCAATGTCGGTATGGATTAGTGGAACGTATGAATAAATAAATAGCATACCTTGTCTACGTCCGTTTTTGCACTCTGGTTTAGTGCAACTATCCTACGATGGCAACCAACAAAGTAACTTACTGACTTGTTTATCGTATGCCACCGTGACTCAATCGACCTGTGGTCTCTCTTCAGACCTCTAGTCGAATGCTTGTTGAACTCTCTTGTTACTGTGGCCCAATAGCTTTTCGCAGTCTGATTGTTGCCAACAATTGGATCATAGGACGTGTTCAACCAAACCGACATGAGTACTCTATCTTCCTCTTCATTATAATTGGGCCCTTAGGTCCCTTCCCTTTGCTCACAGCAGCAGGTACTTCTTCCACATCTTCGCTGTCGTTCTCAATGTCACAGTTGGTCATTATGTTGGCTCCAGGACACCCTTTGCGATGATGAACCATAGGGGTACGGACCGTACTGCCCCGGCGCTATACCCTGCTGGTACACACCATACATTCCTCCTTAAAATGGAACCTGTGGTAACTCACTGCGATCACCACCACCCACAGGGAAAGGGGCTCCCGGGATATGAGAAGGATATGGAAAGGTTGGCCTTGGTCCTTCATACGCCATCATGCGATGAATTGCCTCATCATCCATTGCTTTCCTACACATCATTGCACAGGCAGCTAGAAATAACATAAATGCACTGCTTGTAGGTGCCTTAATAGTCGTCACAATCATTGCATGCCATAGTGGAAAACCATGAACCCTAAAGCAAACATATTACATTGTGAATAATATGTCTTCCGTACATAGCGGGGATGAAAACATTTAACTAGTTTGACACACACAGTAGAACATATGAACCAAGTGATAATATAGTTCTACAATTACTACGACATTAATAGCCAAAAGACATAGCACTACTAGATACCCCTCGATTGATCATTGTCGTACTCAAGCCCATTTTCCTCTAGCCAATCTTGGAACGAACCATACTGGTCGTCATCACCAGGTTGCCAATTTTCAGGGACTACGTCGTCCGGATCAATGTCATCCCATGGGTTTCTACCTTGTTCATCGACATGAATGTCCTTCGGTGTTCCTTCCATCAGCAGGTTCTGATCCACATGGTCTCGGGCTTGCAGCGCCAAGGTGTCCAGCCGCTCCGCAATGCCTTCCATGTCCAAAGCCACATTTCAATTAGATGCAATCGCCGCAGTGAGCTCCCGGATCGAAGTCTTTGCTTTCGGCCACGATGCGGACTTCACCCGCCACTTCCTCGAGCAATTAGAGCTTTCACTAACTGCTTTGTCTCCATCTAGAAAGGTTGAAATCATAGGGAATACTTACTTCCATACAGATCTTGGTCCTTTTTGAAATTAAAATAGAGAGGACTACCAAAGTTTCACTGTTATACTTAAAGGAGCTATTTGCTACATTGGAGACTTGGCAGCTATACTGAGCTATACTAAGCTTCTCTACTACTGGAATTTGTGAAATAATTATGCTTACTTGGCAGCAAAATGCCAGAGTATTCACCTAATATTCGTTCGAACTTTGTTACTTTACAAAATTCCATTGGTTGATATCACTACGATGATCTGGGGATCATATCGTACATGTTTTCCTACTCAACTTGCGGTAGGCAGCATATATAGCAGGTAATAACCAAATAATTAACCACTCAACCAGGAAAAAAATGACCGTATGAATCACACATAATAAGCAATTAACCAACAATTAACCAACTAACCGCATGAACCAAAGCAGTTATTCCTCACCAGGTTGCCAAACCATGTACTATACATAATAAGCAATTAACCAACTAATTAACCACTCAACCAAGAAAATCGAAGACCGTATGAATCATATATATAGCAATATGTATACAAAATGTACAGATCCAGTATGTAATTACAGAGAGAGGGATTCGATTCCCTAAAGCCGCGGCCAACCAGACTACTTGAGTACTGAGCTATACTGCTGCTGCTTCAGATTCGGGAAGTATGTGGTCGTCATCCCCAGGTTCTTGCAGAAAGATGGGGCAAAAAATGTGTTCATTGTAGTTCTATGGTGGACTACAGCCAGATCTAATAGGATGAGGCAACTCATTCTTGCTTCGATCTACAAAAAACTTGCAAAATCGACTCCCCCTCCTTGCTAGGACTCTAGATCCGGCAACCCCATCCCCCCCGCCGCCGGCTTATCGTCGCCGCTTTCCCCACCGCGTCACCGCTCTACAACTACCTCTACTCGCTAAGAAGGGCGAACGCAGTACCTCTTTTCGGAGCAAAGACGGGCCGGGTCCGACGACGAAGTTCGCCGACGGATCGACAGGGCGACTCATTGTCGCTCCTTTCCCTTTTCCTCCAGTGTTGCCTCTTCCACGCCGATGCAGCGACCTTCCTCCGCCGCCCGCCCTTCCTTTCGTCGTCGCGTCCTCTTCGCAGCCTCGCCTCCGCCATGAACGAGAGCACTGGGAACGCCCATTGTCTTGCGACGATAGCGCCAGACGCGACCCGCCACATATCGCGACCACCTCCCCACGCTACTCGCTAATCTGCTTATCGCAGAGTAGCAGCTGTGTCAGCCCAAGACGCTTATAACACTTGTCTTGCCGCCTTAAAACATCATATAACGTAGCTAGTAAAGTTGCTCTAAGGCCATCTCCAACATAGTCTTACCGCGGAGCATGTTTTCATCACGAAAGAAAATCTCTCCCTTCAATGCTCTAATAGATTTTCTTCACCATTTTTTTCAAAGATATTCTCTTTTCCATTCCCTTAAGAAAGGAATTCTCTCTCCCTTCACCGTTTCATTTCGAAATGATTTTCTTTTTCATTCCCTATGAAGAGATTCTCTCTCCTTTTTCTATATTATTTCTTTGGCGAGCGTCTTGGATTGGAGGTCCGATGGAATAATTCCCTTCGAACGCATGACGTCATGCTGACGTTGGCATGGAAATTTAGAAAATAATTAATGAAACTTGAAAACCCTACTGATGAAACTTGACAATATACTTATGAAACAAGGGCGAAATCTAATAAAAACTTGCAAAATAACTGCTGAAACTGGGGAACTACTGATGAAACTTGAAGAAATACCAATGAAACTTAGCTAACGACTGATAAAACTTGAGAGTGCCAATAAAATTTGGCTAAACTACTGGTGAAACTTGAAAAATGAGCAATGAAACTTGGTCAAACCGATTGATGAAAACTTGAAGAAGGACCAATGAAACTTGAATAAGTACTAATAAAACTTGGCTAAACTATTGATAAAACCTCATGTTCCATTGTTGTTTTCAAAAAAACACCCTATGGAAATATAAGAAGTTTCACAAGAACGAAACCAAGTTTCACCAGATAAAAACCGAAGTTTCACATGTACATGGCTGAGGGTTTTATGACGAAATGGGGATGAACCTTCTCCTAGCCCTCTTCTTCTCTAGATCCAGCGAGCTCCCACATCATGCTCGCCGGATCCGGCCGTCAAAAACTTGCCAAGCTCATATTCTCTAGAGATGGCTGTGATGGAGAGATGGAGAGAGAGAAGAGGGATGAGGCGGAGAGGCAGCAACATCTGTGCCAGTGGTGCGACTAACCGGCGGTGGGCAGCTCAGGCACACAGTCGCGGAGGACGACCTGAATAGCGTCAACGAAGAGGCCGAGGCTCCGCACCGGTGGCACGTAGAGCATGAGCGGCGCACCAGCGGCACGTAGATCGTGAACGGCGCGGCCGAGAAGGCCAGCGCCATCAGCAGCTGCAACATCCCCATCGCCTTCTCGGATCGATCGCCTTGCTGAGTCACAGAGCAAATTCCGAGGGGACGCAGCAGCTAACACGTCGTGATTCGAGGCGGACTTATGGTTGGGAGACACTACTGGTGGGGCAGTGCATACCGGTCTGTACTCTACCATTGGCGTGTGGCGCGGCATAGAGTTTCTTTTGGTGGTGGGAGGCGTGCTTTCCCTTGCGAGCATATGGTGTGCGCGCGGTGTGGGGAAGGGAAGGGGGTGAAGCCTCTGGCCTCTTGGGACGTGCGGAGTGCAGGCCACGCGTCCGACGTGAAATGGACGTACGCACTGAAATGTTTTTCTATTTCTTTTGAAGGGATGCTGTTAGAAATGGTGAAAAAGAAAAAAAAATTGAATGGGGAAGGAACTGAATAAAGAAAAAATGGTTGAAGAGGGCTAACGCTTAACCCTTGCCACACAGAAGGCATACGTCCACGACTCCACGCATCCACTGTTCTGAACCCAACGTCTTCACTCTTCAGAGCTGTCCAGTGAAGTTGGCGAGCTGCATCTGTTTGACTTGAGTACTTGACCTTCCCGGAGCTTGTTCCACCGGTTCGCATCGGTCGGTCCCAATCTTGGGGATATTTTTGCCTCGCCGTTGCTCCATTTTGAACGCCGATTCGTCGGTCCGCTTACCAAAGATGAGTTAAGTATAAGCAGGTCCGCACGCAGATGCATTGCAATTTGCAACCCACGTATTCGCTGATCGTCATTCGTGCAGCATTAACTCCTGCCTTGGGTCAACAACGTTGTGTGAAACTGCAAGCATAGGAAGGGTTTTAAATCCTGTTTCGATTTTCGATATCCCACGGGAAATCGTTAAATTACCGTAGAATTCTGGTGAAATTCGAGGTCCAAAATTTGAAACCGGTGGCCATTCGAAAGCAAAAACTCGCAGGATTTACCGAAATCCCGAGCGAGATCCTTGAAATCCCGACACTTTCAAAACTTTGTAATTCCAGGCGAGATCTTCGAAATCCCATTCGAAATATTTGATTTTCTGTTCAAAATCACTAAAATCTTGGCTTGGCCAGAGTGCGCGCCGTGCCATGCGCAGAGCGAACCTGTGCAGCCAGAGTTTTTTCAAGAACATTACGTATTTATGCATCAAACTCTTTAAATACATTCAGACTATTTTTAAAATCTTTTTGGTGATATCTTACCTAATTTTGAATTTTAGTTTCAAATTTGTATTTGGAGCGGTTTCGAATTCAGGATACCAATTCTGCTCTAGACCGGTGGAACGATTTATTATGGGAAATAGACGATTTACTGCATGATTTGAAGCCTTAAATATAGGTATCCTCCATGGTGATTGACTACTTATTTTCAAGTATAGTTCGGACTTCAATAATTTTCCAAAAAAAAAAAACGTCGTTGTTGTACGTGCTTCCATTTGGAGCAGCTTGCCAGCTTCAACAGCGCGCTGCGCGCGCGCACACACAAAAACTGATTCAATTACTGTGAGTTGGCCGTATATTACAGCACCTAGGCCCTGTTTGGTTTGAGACCAAATTTGGCTAAATTTGCCACCTAAGTTGTCTGACTTGTTTAAGCTTAGGGCCTGTTTGGTTGTTCTTTTAAAAATGCCTAAATTTAAGCTTAGTAACTATGCCACATGGTATGGCATATTACTAAGTTCGCCTAAACTTACCGCTGTTTGGTTTCTTCCATCGCCTGAGTTAGGCTCGCCTAAGAAATCTGTGGCAGCTGTTTGGATTGTGTCTATGTCTCAGTTTAGGTAGGGCTAAGAAGTTGTGGCAGGTGTTTGGTTGGTTCCCACACATTTTGGAAAATGAACATTGCATGGACTATAGAGCATCCAAAAACCATTAAATATTTGTAGAAATAATTACAAATGAATAATGCCATCAATTTTCACATGACCAACAAATAAACATTATGCCATAACCCAACGTCCTTATGAAATTATATAAAAACTTATGGACTAAAATGTAAAATTTTCTAAAAAAATCTTGCCCTTTTCCCATCCTTATCCTTTCTTCTGTGGCTTCTAGAGGAGCTGCGTAGAATAGAATCAGAGCACGGGCAGAGGAAAGAGAGCACGCGGGGAGAAAGAAAGAAGAGAGAGGGAAGAAAAGAGAAAGGAGAGAGGGGGAGAAAGACCGGGCGGCTCCCATGGCTAGTCCCATGAGGAGGCTCCCATGAGCGTGGGCTTAAGAAGTTGAGGCACCAGCTGACGCTGCTCGATTAAGCAGCGCATGTGGCAGCATGCAGCAGCAGGCAGTCGTGGTTTCATGAGAGCTCGGCGCGGTGGGCTACGGTGAAAACGCCTTTAGCGCCGTAGGCAGGTGTGGCGGTGAAAACGGCCGCCATACCTTCGGCGAAATTTTCTGTGGCGACCAAGTGGCGACGCGCCTAAGGACTTGCGACGAGCCTATGCTTAGCAGTGAACCAAACAAGTGCCTAAGCAGCTATGTCACGACTAAGCTTAGTTATGGCACACTTAGGCCACGAACCAAACAGACTCTTAGTTCGTAAATTTTTCCGCCACACTTTAGCCTGTCTAAAGAAATATTGCCACACTTTCATGAGCCACCTATATATGGGACCCGTGCAAAAATAGAGCAATTCTACCATAAGTGTGGCAATAAACCAAACGCACGTCTAACTCGGTTGAACTTGCCTAACATGATGCGTGGCAGGATGTGGCAATATTAGACGCCAACCAAACAGACCCTAGTCTTATATTTCTAGACAAAATTATTTCAACGGTATGTGTTTGAGCACTTCTAGTGTGCACAAAAAAAAAGAGGTTACTTATCCGTTGGATCAAATACCATGCACCTGCTTTCGTATGCGTGGATGTACTCAGCGCCGGAGCTATCGCTGGAATATAAGAGCATCTCCAATAATAAAGTCAACTACTAGGTATAAATAACCTTAATAGCATGTAGATAAACTTTTCAATGGATTAGTTATAACATATTCTCAAAATTAAATATAAGTTTACATGTAACAGTCTTTATTTATCTTGAAAAACGTTAGAGACCGACTCTTCCTTAAGAACTAGCTCTTGTCTCTCTTATTCACATAAGCAAAATGCTAATAGGGCCCGTCGGTACTGTACCATGTTATATCATCGATAACTGTACAATGTAAGCCTCCGGTCGTCATCTCGATCCCCAACACTTTGACAGCGACGTGTTCTATGTTTGAGTCTTAAAAAGTTCATGGTCCTGTTTTGGAACCTCCGCGGGCGGAACACAAACCTGAAAGGCGCTAGCGCCTATCCATGACCACAATCCACCCGAGAGTTTGCTCGGTGCGTCGGTCCTCTTTCCTAGCGAAAAGCTGGCAACTTGGCATGGCAGTTGGTGAGCGCTTGCCGTTCTCGTGTCCACGGATGCTCCAGTTCGCTCTAGATGTAGTTGAAGCTCTGAAGTTGCAGTGCACAGTTAAAGAAGAAATTCTCTAGATCCAACAAGGGGAGCACTGATTTCGGTGGGTTTGCGTCTGGGTGTCGCATGCATGGACAGCCCATGTGCCATCTAGCACTCGGATTACTCATCTGCAGAGTTTTCTAGTACCCCGTACTAGTAATAAAATGTGTGGTTTGGAGTATCATAAGGCATCCTTTTCAGAGCACAGTGACCACTCATTAAGTAGCTTAGCTTGGCAATGGCCCAGCGGCCATAAAGCATAAGCTCGTACTCGATGTAGCAACCATATTTGCTCAAAGTGACTAAAATCCATTGGCATTTTGCATTTTTGTCGTCCTAGGCAAACTTTTGTTTGGAGTTCTTGGTAAACTTCATAGGTTGGTATTCCCTGTTACAAGGTCAGTGACACTGGTATCATTGTCCTAGCTTTCAATCTAGAAAATACAGAGTAATATCCATTATTATACCTGCCAGTTTGGACTAGCTAGTATCTATAAGTTTACTAATTGTCGGTGTTTCACCGACTAAAGTTGTTTGATGGAGCTTTACCTTTTGAATATTTGAATTTGACTACACTACAGAAAACGCCTCAAATTTCGACTGACAGCAAGTTCTCTCGACGGCCAAGAACTAACCCTCGAGAATAACAATACTCTCGACAGCCTGGTCGTAACCGTCGTGTACGTGACATAAAATCGACGACCAAAGGGCGGCCATCGAGTCTATGGTCGAGACAAGCCTCGCGGCTAATGGAGCTGCCATGACGTCAACTACTCTCGATGCCCAATCAGTGAGTTGTCGAGAGTGTGCATCATGAGCATACGCACCCTTTCCAAAATTTGAAAATGCTGAGTAGGCCTTTACATCTCTCTCGATGGCTCAATATATAGCTGTTGAGAGAGTTCACACCTCGCCTGTCCTGACTAAAGTGGGCTAGGCCATGCATGTGCACCAAAAGGCAAGGTGATAGTCTCTCGACAGCTTCCGAGCGAGCCGTCGAGAGAGTGAAAAAATTAAAATGGCAAGGCGTGGGCGCGGGCTCGAACTCACGACGTCACGAGTGAGCGCCAGCGCCACTAGTCATCTTGCCATATCGTACTTAGTCAATAGACTTGGGTGCTTGACATTTTTCTGCTGCAGCAAGGGGAGGTCTCTCTCGATGGCATAGTTCGTAGCCGTTAAGGGAGGGTGGCCAACTGGGCCACTCTATCTAGGCCATGTAGGCAGGCTCTCGATGGCCCATCTTGCAGCCATCGAGAGAGATAAATTTGAGTATGACAAAACTAAATTAGTATGTTTGGAAATGATATTGTAATTACAAAATAATACATAAATCCATCATGAAAATAATTTTTCAAATTTAAGTAAAAGTCTATTTTTTGAATATATAATGACATATTTATAGTTTATATATTTTTCTACAACGTATAATTGAATTTCTAATGTTAATAAATAAATTAATGACTTTCAAAATTGAGACATGGTACTGTAGTTGAACAAAATCAAATTGGCGCAAGTCAAGTGCATTTCATCACTTGAATAATGCAAAAAATGTTTTGAAAATATTTTAAAAAAAATCCCGAAATGTTGCGATACGTCTGTTTGTTCATTTAACCCAATGTGGACTAGCTGAAATAAGTTGATTATGTCAATACTATGAAACGACGATGGCCTACCCTAACGTGCATATAACATCTATCTAGAAGTTCACTTGATCGTTAGTCCGATAAGGGCACTTACATGGGGTCGACAGTTTGGAACCTCAAAACACGATTGAAACTTTTTGGAGAATATTACATGATGTGTAGAACAAAATTACTTGTTGGGCACTATCAGCATCATCATTAAATATTTTTTTAAAAATAAATATGGTGCATTGACCACCGGTCAGCTCTCAAGGTAAAAATTCTCGAGAAATGCCTTACTCTCAACAGTTTTGAAATACATATCTATCTCGACGATTGTCAACGCAAACCATCGAGAGAGCACTCTCTTGACAACTGCCCAAACAATGGCCCTCGAGAGAGAGACGGGCATTTATCTCGATAGTACATAAGGATCCGTCGAGAGTGCGGATGGTAGCAGCCCTGGACCGGGCTGGCCTACGGTACATCACTCTCGACGATCGTAACTAGGCCGTCGAGAGTGATGGATGTGGGCCACGTGGCTTGGACGCTACCGGTTGTATACTTAACAGCTCTTATCGCGACCGTTGAAAGAAGGCGATGTGGGCCACGTGGCCTGACCGTTACCTGTGTAGACTCAACGGCCTCTGTGTAAGCCATCGAGAGTAGTAGATGTGGCTGCCATACATGACCGTTACTGGTTCTATACTCGATAACTTTTTAATGGCTGTCGAGACTGCGACGTACTTAGATCTTGCACGGGCTCAGGACTTAAGCATTTGCCCAAGTCCCAAGCCCACTCACCTCTCCTCCACCATCCGCCGCCGCCTCCGCCATGCACCCACCGCCGCCGCCATGCTCCCATCCGTCTGCATCGTCGTCGCCTTGTGCACACTGTGCCGCTGCTACCGTATCCGTCCACACCGCCATGCTCCCGTCCCACAGCGCCACCACCCCACGGTCACCGCTGCCCTATGGTCGTCACCATCCCACCACCGTCGCTGCCGCACCACAACGTCGTCGTCCATTGGAGGAGGACGAGCCTATGAAGTGGACGCTGGATGATCTCGTCGAGTGCACAAGGGCCCGTTAGGAGGAGACCACCTCGAGGAGGAGGAAAAGAAGGAGCGGTTATCCACCCCACTAACCGTACCAGTGTCGCGGGCTTCCCCTATGTCATCTTGCAAGGTAAACTTTATGGCTTTTTTTTTTCAAATGCTTGTGGTTAGTCTCGACGGCCTTAGCCATGGTCGAGAATATAATTAGGCTAAATATAGTATTTAGCTTAGTTACGTAGTGATTAGGGCAAATTATAAGAAAATAATAGTAAAACATACAAAATTAGGAGTAAAATAATATAGATGCATGACATGTTAATTATGAATAAATTTTAAAAACGTGTTTAGACCGGTAGACAGTGATTAGGAGTAAGAAATAAGAAAAATTAATACTTAGTTTAAATATGAAAATGGATGTTTTAATTGTAATTTACTAAGCAGGTTAAACTGCAATTTTATATGCATGAATGTGGTAAATATTAATTTTCTATTCATGTCAATTTTTTTAATATTTGCAATGCACGTCGATTTCTATAATTGCATTACATGTGCGTGTAACCAAGCCGTACATCACTCGTTTAGGAATGTCACAACTCGTAAGAAACTCGGACGGTGATTCGTTGGGTTCCATTATAAGTTGTGGAAAGCGTTTCCGAATTGTCCAGTGGACAGCCCTGATCGGGCGTCCCAGTGGACAGCCTGTGAATGGTCATTTGGATACGATGCATTGTGGTACTGGTGTGTTGGAGTCGGTGATTTTCGCGGCATGGCCCTATGGTTCTCCGGTGCATAACATAAGTGCTAGGGTGCTAGAAATGGCACTCTGGCCATCATTGCACTAGGGGAATCTTAGGGTTATGCTACTGAAATTTCGTCTCGGACCCACGGGTGCCACAATGGGCATACTTGAGTGGTAATTCATGTGTGGGTTTAGAAGCCTCTCTAAGCCTTATATCTAAAACCAATCACCTGCATCGGCTTGTAGCGTCTTGGTCGAAGAGGAATAGAGGAAGATAGGAGGTGTATGTACGATGGTTGGCGGTAGAATGAACACTTAGATGTGTCATCATGACTAAGATACCTTTGCTTGGGGCCACCGGGCATAAGATGAGCCCATGCCCGATGTGCTAACATAAGGTGAGCTTATTCCCAACTAGACGAGGCCATTTAGACATAGGGTGGGTTCTTTTCAGCTTTTCTTATCCTACTTATTTGGCTTATCTCGTCACTTCGAAAATTTTCAAGATAGCCTCGAGAGCCGGTTGGCCTTCAATTTTGGGGTTTAAAGAGTTTATAGACACGCCTACGAGATAAAAAAAACCGACTCAAAAAATAATTAAAAAAGTGAGATAAGTTAAATAAGACACGAGATCCTACTGACTTATCCTACTTATCTCGTGTCTTATTTGACTTATCTCACTTTTTTTTAATTATTTTTGAGTCTTTTTTTTTTATCTCGTAGGCGTGTCTATAAGCTCTCTAAACCCAAAATTGAAGGTCAACCGGTTCTCGGAGCTATCTCAAAAATTCTCGAAGTGATGAGATAAAGCAAATAAGTAGATAAGAAAAGCTGAAAAGAACCCACCCATAGAATGGAGCTTATGGCCCATGGATCGGTGACGTGGTGGCAGCTGGTGGAGGTCATAGGCTCATAGCGACTCTTTATAGTCGTGTGAAATTTCTTAAGGTGTGGTCGTCTGGATCAAATGGATAGAGGACCTGGTTGACCTATGGTCAAAGTCACATCCAATCTGGACACAAATTTCGTTCGAAGTTCACGACGTTTTACTGTTTCACGCGTTGCGGCATGAAAAAGCACTAGTCGATTTTGGCCCAAATGAAACTTTTAAACTTAAATTCAAAATAGGAAAAAAGGTATCAAAAAATTCTTTAAAATATCACCTCTTCCATTTGGCATTTTAAAAAAGATTTCCTTCATGTGTTTTCTGATATCATCCTCTCTTCCCTCGAATAGGCAATTCACCAAACACCTTGTGGGCATCCCTAGCTGCGTGTTTGCTCTAGGGTGGCAGGTCCAATTTCCATGAATTTTGATGCAATTTCCTTTTTTCTAGGATTTAGCTCGAATTCAGCTTGTTTGATTTTACTGCTGATTTGCATGCCTGGAATTCTGATTTGAGTTGATTTCTCTCGAATTTGGAAACAGCCGGTGTGCGAATTACAGGTTCAAAACAAAATTATGAACACACTGAGCATCCCAACCCACAGAAGAATAATGCCATTTTCGCTTGCAAGTACTACTGTTCGAAAAGGTTGGATGATGGACTTCTGCTGCTGCTATGTCACAGGTCCGGTCAAAACGCGGTTGTACCTGAAGCTGTAAACATCTCGGGTGTCGGTGTCCCTGACTCCCAGTAACTGCGAAGTGCGAATCATCCTTGTACTGCACCAACCGTAAGCCGAGCAGGAGCAGTACGGTACTCCGGACGAGCGAACGCCAAACAGCATGGCGACACGGCAGTTACTGCGACTGCGACTGCGACTGTGACCCCTTATGGGCAGAAGGCAACTAGTGTTATAAAACCAGACTCGATGCGAATGACACATAATGCATGATATTTGGTTACGCAGTTCGGCTTTTACCTATATCTGTAGGGCATGATTATATACGCTCTTCCCATCAACGTAGCATACCTGCCACCTAGGTCCTGGCCATAGCACGGCCGAGACCCCTTGCGGGCCTATGCCGCTACTGTTTGTCGTTACAGGTTACACAGGTGGCGTCCCCCTTTATATAGGGCCGAGGACTATAAGTCCGACTCCAACTCTTAATCCTATCCACCTAATTTACAACTCAGAGTCCACATAACCCAGCTCGTACACATATTCAACACAAACTCTAACAAACTCCACCTTGGCAAATATGGCCTTCACCTTCGCCATTTTGAAGTCGTTGTAACGTCTTATGCGAACCCGCGTACATGGACTCTGGTTGCTTCCTTCGCAGCTCACTCCGAGCCGCTTGACGAGTCTGACTTGGTCTCAGACCCGCCGACGTCTTCTAAACAAATGCTGCAAACCCTGCAAATCCTGACACAGTGTCTCCACCTGTAACAGTACTCCCTTGCATCTTATAAAGATGCGAAGTGGACCTCTCTCCTATCATCACAGTCTCACCACCCTGCATGATCCTGATAGTCTTCCCATCGACCTCAGCCTGGAAAACCATCCCATCTTCACGTATGGTCCCAAGTGAGATTAAATTCCTTCTCAACCGTGGAACATGATTCACACGATGAAGTACCCACTCTACTCCGTCATACATCTTGATCTTGACATCACCCACTCCAATGACACAATAATCCGTGTCATCGCCCAAGTAGGCTGTACCAAAATCACCAACTGTGTACAAAGAGAACCACTCCCTTTTGTGTGTCACATAAAACGAACTGGCGGAATCTAGCATCCACACTTCACTTGACTGCTTACTTGATACCGTGAGAATATCACCGTCGCTATCTGAGTCACTTTTACTAGTTGCCACATTAGCACTTGCTCCAACCTGCACTGTACAATCCCTCTTTACATGTCCCCACTCAGCACACCTGAAACACCGTACTCCTTTATTATTCTTCTTGTTCTTCTTTCCTGTCCAGTGAATGCCTTGATCACTCTTGACTAGCAAAACATTAGGCTGAGAATCATCCACTACGTTCTTTTTTCTTTTTCAGTTTATGAGCCATTAATGCCGCAGTAATATCCTCAGTCTTAATGCTATCCTTGCCGTACGTCAACATGGTGACCAAATGCTCATAGGACGAAGGCAACGAGCATAGAAGAATAATGGCCTTGTCTTCATCAGCAACATTCACTTCTAGATGTCCTAGATCTGTGACCAACTGATTGAAAACATTCACGTGCTCTTTCAGATCAGACCCCTCTTGCATTTGTAGCCCATACAATTTCTGCTTTAGAAACAGTTTACTAGTCAGAGTCTTGGACATGAATTGACTGGACAGTTTATCCCAAATTTCCTTTGGTGATTTCAACTCCATGACATGGTACACGACCTGATCTGAGAGACACATCCATATAGTAGAGACTGCTTGCATCTGCATCTCCTCCCACTCACCGGCCTCCACCTTCTAAGGCTTTGTTTCCCAGAGAGCCATCACGATCCCCTACTGAGTCAGGAGATCCTTGACTCTCATCTGCCACAAACCGAAGTTGTTGGTACTGTTGAACTTCACCAAAGAGAAACTCGTACTCGTCGGCTTCATCCTACCGATCTGCGATTCAGCCACATCAGCAACTTCTTTGCCTTTAGCCTTGTTGCCCGTTCCGTCCGACATCTCGAACAGATCACCAACAACCTCTAAGAACACCTCCCTTCAGAACCCCTCTGAAAGCTGCGCTCAAAACGACTGTCTACTTGTGCAGATCTGAATTTCTCTCTCAAAAAAATCCTCTTCTACCTTCTTGTATTTTTTATTTTGGCTCCCCTTGGATATGTTTTTATAGTGGTGAGGATGCCCCTATTTTTGTCTCGAAATTCGAAACCACCTCAAAGATGGGTTTCTTTTTCGTCTCGAACTCAGCCTCCTTCTCCCTTTTTCTCGGATTTTTAGTCCAAAATCAACTCCAGTCCAACCTCTAAGTAGCCTCTCCATGTGCGCACCATGGCCTGCTCGCCTGCTCAGCCCGACTGGCCCCACGCATTCACCTCATTCCTGCACCGTGTTGCTGCGTGCTCCTCGACCTACTCCGGCCTTGTGCCATGCCCACGCTGGCCTAGCAGCACTCGCACTTGCCCACGCTTGCCCAAAGCGGCAGAAGACTTGCTGCTTGCAGCAGCCAACACTAGCCAAGGCGAGCCAAGATCGCTCAAGGCTGTTGTTCAGATTGGTCTAGTCACGCCGCTTGGCTTGCGTGCTCGCTCGCCGATGGCCTAGTCACAAGATCTACCGCGCTGTGTAAGGCCCAATATGCCGGCCATCGCCACGGCCGCCACCTGGACGAGCCGCTAGCGCCATTGCCGCCGCCAAATTTCGGCCGATTGTCGGCCGTCTTGTGGGGCCTCACGAGGATGTTCACCGACCGCCGAAAAAATACATCCACCTCTATATCCAATTCTTGAGCCCTCGAGCACGCTTCCCAGTGCGCCATCGCGCACTCATCCGTGCACGGCCACATGCCGCACCAGGGCTGTACATCCATGACACGGTACCTGCCAGCAGTGTTGTGATGACGGCCCGTGCAACATCCGGTCGCATTGCCACACCGCGATGCTCTCGCCGCCCCGATCTTTCCGGCCTCTCGCCACGTCTGGATGCTGGTCTGATCGCGAACGCCTAAGCCCCTGTTTTTGTCTGCCACATTGTTAGCCCAATCACCACTTCTGGTCGATCCTTACCAATGGTAGCCCATTGAACGATTCGAGTCGCTTGCCTGCCACCGATCAATTCGTCGATCGTCGCCATGCTCCACCTTGCGCCGAATTTGGCATTTTCTCCTCGGCGCCGCGTGTATGCATAATCCTCGCGCCTCCTTCAAGATCATCTGCATCAACAACCTTGCTCTGATACAACTTGTTATAAAACCGGACGTGATGCGATTTAGGAACGACACATGAGGCACGATATTTGGTTACGCAGTTCGGCTTTCGCCTACATCTGCGGGGCATGACTATGTGCGCTCCTCCCCATCAATGCAGCATACCGGCTGCCTAGGTCCTGGCCACAGCACGGCAGAGAACCTTTGCGGATCTATGCCGCTACTGTTTGTCGTTATAAGTTACACAGGTGGTGCGCCCTTTATATAGGGCCGAGGACTACGAGTCCGACTCTGTCTCTTAATCCTATCCACTTAATTTATAACTCAGAGTCTACGTAACCTAACTCGTACACATAATCGACACAAACCGTGACATGTAGGACTAGGAAGGGAGGATTCACTAAAAGAACGCGTCGTCCCGGACACTGCTGTCATTTTTTGTCATGTCACGTGAACAGCCGGGTGATTGTGCTGTACTTGGCCGTGCAGGCTGTAGGGCTTGTGTCCCGTCTATCAGCCGGGAGTGCGCGCAGGTCACGCAGGTGGCGCACGCTGGACAATGTTGATCCATCTTTTTTTCTAGCCGTCGGGCGCGTGAGTGCGGCTAGCCGGTTACAGCTTACAGGTGTTCCCGCGGAGTGTCCACTCGTGCGCCGTGCAGGGAGGTGGGCCCATGCCTTTTTTTTTATATTTGTCCTCTTCTAATGTGTTTGGTTGAGCTAACCCTCATCATCGTGGATGACCTTTGGCATAAGTCAAAACCGTGAGGGATAGATCAACGACAGTCTCTCTGTTTGGTTGTTTTTCTCCCTCTCGCATGAAGTTTGTCCTGGTTATTATTTGGTGAGGGGTGGGTTGGTTGGGTCTGGGTCACAAGATCGTAAATGTGCTATATTGGGCCCCCAAATCTCATCATCATTGGCCGAGCAGCTGCTACAGTCTACATATAGAATCTTGTCTCTATTAGTGATAGATCACCAATTAAAACTGGGTGCCACAATGGAATTTTTACTCAAAAAAATTTGTTTAGATTTTCATCTCCAGCTCCTTAATCCAGCGGTGAAGAACACATAAAATGAATTAAGCACAAGCTTAGCAGGATAGCATAATAGGGTAAGTGCTAATGCAGAGGATAATTTTTAAGTTATTTGAGAAATATAGATAGCATCTACGACTCAATAAACAACTACAGAAACAATCAAATTTCAGCAAAAAATTTGCTATTGAACCACAGGAACCTTGGACAACAACCTTGCTCGTTGATGTACAGCCCTAACAACATGCATAAACAAAGCCAAGGAGAAAATCAATGAGAAATTAAGAGAAAACACAAGCAAAAGCAAATCAAGAAATTGTAGCTGAGACCGTCAATCACCTTCTTGTGCTTCCAATAGCCAAAGTTGGTAGATCTTCTCCTAATACTCGATCTTGGACAAGAACCTATGGATCTAGCGGTGAGGTGGCGCTAGGAGAGAAAGAAGGAGGCGTCGCAGGGAAAGGGGAATAAAGGGATGAAGCAACGCTGGTAGAAGGGGGGAACGGTGCGGCGGTGATCTAGGGCATGGTGGTGAATGGGGAGGTGGCAGCGCAGAGGAAGGGGAAGAGGCGGAGCTGGCACCAGGGAAAAAGGGGGAGGAGGTAGCGTGCAGAGAGAAGTGGAGGATGCAGTGAGGAGTGGGGAGAGAGGTCATGGGTCACTGGGTGAGACGAACTGGGACGAGTGCATTTTACCTTTTCTCACCGGATGGAGACGACCATCCTGGGAAGCTATTGAGTGACTGAAGAGACCAGCACGAATACGTCCTAATTATGCCAACCAAACAAAAAACGTTCTCACGCCAGACAGGACCGTCCGAGACATCTAAACCAAACACACCCTTCATTGACACATGTCGTCCTCTTAACTTCATGCTCAGTAAAAATGGCATTGACTGATGAGGATCTAGTCTCCACCGCGGACATAAGACTATCTCCAACGGGAGGCTTTCCTTCCCGGTGGTCCACCATTCTAGCCGCGAAGAGAATCCCGTTTTCTTGACGGCCCCAACAGATTTCCTTCATCGTTCTCTTTTGGAATGGATTCTCTTTTTCCATTTCCTTCAGGAAGGGATTCTCTTTCCTTTCCTATATCATTCTCTTCGAAGGGATGCTGTTAGAAATGGTGAAAAATGAAAAGAATAGTATAGGGAAGGGAATGGGAAAGAGAATGAAGAAGGTAACAAAATAAAGGAAAAATGGTTAAAGATGGTCTAACGCTTGTGCTTCCACGGTCATTGCTGCCGAAAAAGGCATGAGACAGTGTGTTTGTTTAGAGCTTTTACTGGAGTCATTAAGTTTTTAGCATTTTTTGAATAATTTTTTAGATATATAACCCTGCACCAACAGAGCAACAGAAGACCATATATTTCACTAGAAAAAACGCATAAATTCTAATCCACGATCCATCGAATCCAACCTCTACAACAAGCTCCACAACACAACCTAGGCCGGGAGAAACAGCAAAGGGTCATGGGTGGCCCTTACCTGTTGATAGTATCCATCCCCAATATTTAAATCTATCTTTGGTCATCCATCCAGCCCATTCCACACTTCAGAACCTAGGATGAATCCAAAAGGTCCAAATAACGTCATCCCTCCACGGACCGCGCCTCCTCATAAGTTTACATATTTTTCCACAATTTGATCATACGTCACATGCACCTCCTGCGTCAAACTTTTGTCTAGATGAGCTCTAAGGTCTAAAACAAGTTTTCAAAAACTCAAAATTGAGATACTAGTACAGTGAAGTTGTCAAGCTCGTAAACAGATATTTGCACCGGGGACTTCTTCTACATACTTTTTTCGGTTATATATACTGTATTTTCTTTTTGTAACAAAAACTTAACGAGATGTCATTTTGAGTTTTAACCACCAAATATTATTATTGTATTTTTTGGAAAGGGTCATACAAGTTTGTTATAAAAGTATTTTAGTAAAAATATTCAGTGATATCGTTTTTTAATGTCCAAACTACGTAATTTATATAATATATTCGGTCAAATTCATATGATTTGACTGCACTCTCCACTAACTGAACGATTGCATAGGTGACTCAATGTGAGATATGTGATCCTAGGTATCACCTGAAATAAACTTCATGACATTCATAATGACACCCCTCAAGGAAAACAATGAAAGTGACGTAAAACCATAACGATTTTGACTAATACATTACTTCTCGGTACCACCAATCATAGCCATCAATGAAACAAGATCTAACGGCTGTAAGGAGGTGGTATCTCATGGTACCTCTCATTTATTTTCTTTTGTGCCTTACAGTACCACCAATTAAAAAGGGCAAATATAGTATTTTTCATCTCTCTTCTCTCTTACCTCACTGATATAGCCTTGCCGCCGGTCACCACCGGTTGCCGCGAGCTCCCACCTCTGCCTTCACACTCATTGGCCCTTGTACCGCTTGCCACCTTGCAACCTCACCCATCGCCGCCTCCTCTCCATTTGGTGCACCTGTGCACGCCTCCCCATCATCCTCAACCTCGTGACCACCATCAGCACCTTGCCACTCAATCCTCTCTTTCTCCTGCCACCATGATGCCACGTCCTTGTCCACTCTAACTCTCGTCGTCCCCAGCGACCACCATCCATCGAGCTACGATGATCCCATAGTTGAGGCGACGTTGCCGTCTTCTCCCACGACCATGCTCCTGTATGCCAGGAAGGGTTTGGTGAACTCTGAATATAACATTGTGAACTCCAAACACTAATCCTGCAACGGGCTCCGAAAATAGCGGCAACACTAGAAGTACATCATAGCTAAGCAACGAAGAGAGCAAGCGAAGGAGTAGGGAAGGGATTCCACTAACAAGTAGCAAATTCGATTAAAAATATATAGGCCAGAAGACACATAATGCACAAAACCCATCCATGGGTGAGCCTTAGTCGAGAGGTGAGTACATCTTATACCTATCCCCAAGGTTTCAAATTTCGTTTCAACCCTGAATATTGCCTCCTAGCGAAATTTGAAATCTTGTGATGTCCCATAGAATTTCGATCAAAATTGAAAATCCAAAACTTGAAAAATTCGATCATTCAAACGAAATTTCACTTGGGTTACTGAACTTCCGCTCAAATATTCGAAATTCCAATACGCTCTAGTACGCTCAAAACCTCAAAATCCCAAACGAAAATCTACAAAATCCCAAGCAAAATCCTGAGTGTTTTCTTTCCAAATTTTAATTTAAATTCAATATTTTGAATTCAGATGGGCTTCTACTGTGGAATAGCGATCCTGCTGCACACCGAAATCACGGAATCCCGCGGGATACACATCCTTCGCCGCCCGGAAATCACGAAATCCCCTCCGATAAGACCAATCAAGGATGGATTGGAGTATAAACAGAGTTTTTTTTTAAAGAGGAAGAAAAAATATTTTTAGTAACTCCACTGAATTAATGCTTTACAAAAACCGCACCGGCATGCAACGCAGACACACCTGTCATTCACACGGATACCGCTACTCTGCCTCTGCGTGCGTTCCAGTTGCCAAAATTCAGGGGTGTTTCCAAGGCGCCACCCTTTGCCTGCCAAAATTTAACCAGTCGCTCTGTGTAATATTAAAACGCTAATCAGATCGAACGCATATGCACCTCCCTTTCACGGCCCCCCGGCCTCCCCCCGTCTCCACCTCCACCACCTAATCAACCGATCCCCACGCCCCAATCCTGGGCGGGCGCTTTAAGCAAGCACACCACACAGCGCGCGGGGGCACTAGCGCGGTGGCAAGCGCCCGAGACCCAACCCAGCAGAGGCAGAGCCACCATGGCGGTGGGCGCGCCAGCCACGAAGCTGCACCTCTCGTCCGCCGCCGCCGGGCGGCGGCCGTCGATGCTGCACCTCGTGGCCGTCGCCGCGCTCTGCTCGGTGTCATACCTCCTCGGCATCTGGCACCACGGCGGCTTCTCCGCGCCCCCCTCGGGCGGCGCCGCCAACTCCGTCTCCATCGCCACCTCCGCCTCCGTCTCCTGCGTCTCCCCCACCCCGAACGCCCAAGGCGGCGGCTCCTCCTCCTCCTCGTCGCAGCCGCTCGACTTCGCCGCGCACCACACCGCGGAGGGGATGGCGGCGGAGTCCGCGACTGCGCGGCGCAGGTACGAGGCTTGCCCTGCCAAGTACTCCGAGTACACGCCGTGCGAGGACGTGGAGCGGTCGCTTCGGTTCCCGCGCGACCGGCTGGTGTACCGGGAGCGGCACTGCCCGTCGGCGGGCGAGCGGCTGCGGTGCCTCGTGCCGGCGCCGAAAGGGTACCGCAATCCGTTCCCGTGGCCCGCGAGCCGCGACGTCGCGTGGTTCGCCAACGTGCCGCACAAGGAGCTCACGGTCGAGAAAGCGGTGCAGAACTGGATCCACGTCGACGGCGACAAGTTCCGCTTCCCGGGCGGCGGCACCATGTTCCCCCACGGCGCCGGCGCCTACATCGACGACATTGGCAAGCTCATCCCCCTCCACGATGGATCCATCCGCACCGCCCTGGACACCGGCTGCGGCGTAAGTCATTCCATATTTCCATACAAGTGCAAACACGCCCCATTTGATAAATCACATGCACAAATACGATTTTGAGCATGCCTTGCGGCGAAATTCCTGGGGTTAATTTTTGGTTGGAGATGTAAAAAACAGGATACGGAGATCTCGGGAATGCCGGAATGGGATTGTGCTTTGCGGGTGTCGGAAGTTTCCGTTCTCCTGCGTGATCGTATCCTGGGGCTGGGCCTTTTACAGGGTGGGCAAACGGGTCTGACTGGGTGCCTGACCCGGGAAGGAGCTGCTGCTCCGGCCCGACCCGAGTGCATTGAGCCTTTTGCATTTTGTAGATGTAATCAGGCTGTAGTGAACTGTAGCACTCTGTCTCTTTGAGAGACTGAACCAGCCAAGTGTAGGAGTAGATCTGTAATCTTTTCAGTAATGCTGCTCGTTAATTGATAGTAGTATTTGCGTACTAGTCCTTTTATAAAGTATCCCACGTGCACAGCAACTACGGCCATACATGTCGATCCTGGTGGTTGCGGTTGCAATCTTTGACGGATCAAAATTTTCCAAGTGGACCGCGGTAAGGAGGATCTGTTGTGTGCAGTGATGCCGTTGGAAACTTGAAATTGATTGCCCTTTTTAACACAGTGCCAGTGTCACTCGTAATAGCACATTAGCACTCACGTGTAATGCGTAAACAGTAGCAGTGGAAGCCATTTTGACCAGCGCATTTTTGAACTGTTTGTTTGGTACATTGCGCTATTCAAGTGCACCCTTGAAGGAATTATTATCGATCGGTAGCATAATGTGGTGCATTTTGCTTCTCTGTGCAGGTGGCAAGCTGGGGAGCATATTTGCTGTCGCGCAACATACTGGCCATGTCCTTTGCTCCCCGGGACTCTCACGAGGCGCAGGTGCAGTTTGCGCTGGAGCGTGGCGTGCCAGCGATGATCGGTGTGCTCTCTTCCAACAGGCTCACCTATCCTGCCCGCGCCTTTGACATGGCGCACTGCTCCCGCTGTCTCATTCCCTGGCAGCTCTACGGTATGTAGCATTTTGATTCCCCCCAAAACTACCAAGGGTTGAGAATTTTCTGTTGATTACTCGTTACTTAATGTGCACATGGTCATTCAGATGGGCTGTACTTGATTGAGGTTGATCGCCTTCTTCGCCCTGGAGGTTATTGGATCTTGTCTGGACCACCAATCAACTGGAAGAAGCACTGGAAGGGATGGCAGAGGACCAAGGAGGACCTGAATGCAGAGCAGCAAGCCATCGAGGCAGTTGCCAGGAGCCTCTGCTGGAAGAAGATCAAGGAAGTCGGGGACATTGCAATCTGGCAGAAACCTACTAACCATATTCACTGCAAGGCCTCCCGCAAAGTTGTCAAGTCCCCACCCTTCTGCTCGAACAAAAATCCGGATGCTGCGTGGTAGTTACATAACTTACAGGACGATGCTATCCATTTTGAAGTCGCAACTCACGTTATGATTCATGACAAGTCATATTCTTTATTGATTGTAGGTATGACAAGATGGAGGCTTGTATAACACCACTCCCGGAGGTTACTGACATAAGGGAGGTTGCCGGTGGTGAGCTGAAGAAATGGCCGCAGAGGCTCACTACCGTGCCTCCAAGAATTGCCAGCGGTAGCATTGTGGGGATCACTGATGAAATGTTTGTGGACGATACCAAGTTATGGAAAAAGAGAGTTGGGCACTACAAGTCCGTGATAAGTCAGTTTAGCCAGAAGGGCCGGTACCGCAACTTGCTCGATATGAATGCCCACTTTGGCAGCTTCGCTGCAGCATTAGTGGACGACCCTGTGTGGGTCATGAATATGGTCCCAACTGTTGGGAATTCAACAGATCTTGGGGTGATATACGAGCGTGGGCTCGTTGGAAGCTACCAAGACTGGTGAGTTCTTGTATTGCGAAATATGGCTCCCTCTGACACTGATAACGATCATGTGTTAGGTGGTGTATGTAACCTTCTCTTTCTGTATTCACTGCAGGTGTGAGGGCATGTCAACTTATCCCCGGACCTATGACCTCATTCATGCCGATTCATTGTTCACTCTCTACAAGGACAGGTAAACATATGTTGCTGTAAAACTAGTACATTCAGCAAATTTTGTCCTGTTAGATAGTGGATGCATCATGAGTTGAGGCTGATATTTTTCTCTTCTGCTTGCTAGATGTGAGATGGAGAACATTTTGTTGGAAATGGACAGAGTCTTAAGGCCGGAGGGCACTGTGATCATCAGAGATGATGTCGACATGTTAGTGAAGATAAAGAGCATTTCGGATGCCATGAGATGGAATAGCCAGATCGTGGATCACGAAGATGGTCCGCTCGTCCGGGAGAAGCTCCTCCTTGTTGTGAAAACATATTGGACACTGGGGAACGAAAAACAATAGCAATAACACTAAATAAATCATCAGAATGATGGACAAATCTCATAATTGGCTTACCACCATTTGCCTTGTGAATTTTAAGTTTCTTTTTGGTGGGTATTCTTTTGGGGGGGAATAGTTCACATAATGGGGATTGGGGATCCGCTCTCTGTTGAAGGTGTTAAAGAGGGCGCATTTATATGAGAAGAAAAACCCTGCAAAGATTTTGACATGAAAAGACAGCCAAATTGTATCTAGATAGAAAATATAATTGTGGAGCCATTTATTCTATCCCATTTGTAGTGACTAGTTTCTGTTGGTGGTGGTTCGTCACAAGATTCCATTTCTGTTCTAATAATGTCACCTGCTTAGAATCAAAACTGCTGTACACCACTCTTTCAGTAATGCACTTCTAGCAAGTTAGATAACAGAATGTTGGAAACGGGAAACCTAACTTCCAACTGTTCATTCCCGCATGAAAAGCACGCCGCGCAAAACGCATGCACGACGTTTTCGCTTGCCCACGCATGCTACTGTAATGCTGAACTTTAACCTTTGCTCTAGCTTCCCATTTGGTTGAAAATTTGTTGTTACACACACAACGTATCATGCCTTGCTCTGCACTCTTAACTTGATGTGAATCGAGGTCAGAATGGCAAAATTAGGCACATTAGGAATGGGCAGCCCTTCCTTGTCTAGCCAATGTCCAGAAGAAAGAAGGTAAAATTAACTGCTAGAAGTTATATAAATGGAACGAAACGGTTATACATCTTTTTCGTAGCTTGGATCTCCCCATTATCTTCAGCCAAAGTCGGCGTTGCGTCGGTGCTGGAAGTGGAAGAGGAAGACAAGCCAAGCAAAATATCCCAAATATCCTTTGCCAAACAAAAATTTGACAAAGCCTAACAAAAAAAAAATCCAAAAAATTGACTAAGAGTCAGCTTGTGTTGAAAAAAATGGCGAAAAGCTCCTAGCTAACCACTTCAGTCAGCATCCGAAAGCAATATCGGCACAAATATAAAAAGGCTAACTTAGATAGATGTCACTGCAAAGTTGGGATTCCGTGAAATACCACTACAAAAGTCGAAATCGTATAAATATCATATGAAATGGTTAAATTGGAAAAATACCATTATAACTCAAAAACCCTAGGGTGCCCCTTCCCTTTTTTCTTTCTCAAGCCGGCCCCATCTTCTCCTTCCTCCTAGTTCATGGCGGACCTAGTAAGGGGGAGAGAGAGGCGGGGGCCAGCGGGGCCATGGCTACCGGCCGGCCGCTAGCAAACCTACCATACCCATTTGTGTGTCACTGCCGCACATCTTGCCGTGCACCACAGCCGCCGACCTCACTCGTGCGCCACCGCCGACCTTGTCTTTGTGCCACTGCCCACCCACCACGCCGTACGCCGCCATGTGGTTTTTGGAGGAAGAAGAGGAGGGAGAAGAAGGTGGGAAGGAAGGAGTGGATAGCTTGGATGAGAGGCACATCTCACCGTTCACCGCCGCAACCAACCTCGTGGTATGTGTGCTGCTGCGGACCTCGCCTGTGTGTAGGGGTGAAAATGGGTCGGGTAGTACCTGACCCCCGTATCCGTATCCGATACCCATTTTATGCAAAATAGGTGTTATGTTTTATTACTTGTCGGATACGGATATGGATATGGTAGTCTCTGGATTTTTTTTTCTAGATACGGGTCGAATACGATATACGAATTACCCGGTGGATATGAGTACCCGGCGAAAAAAACAAATCGGGTATCCGGTTAGCCCATCACCCGTATCAGGCCAAAAATAGAATGGCCCATAAGCCCATTAGCGAGCGAGCACTCAAGATAGTAAACAAACCCGCCAAGTTGGCTGGTTTAACGATTCGTTTACTGGTTCATTTCGCTTGTTACTATCTTGAATCGAGCCAACCTAAAAAGGGCGGGCCGAGCCCAGTTTGGTTAAGCTTATTGAACTGAATGAACAGGCCCGGCTCGGTTCCTATTTGGCCCAGTTGGCCCATTTGGTGTTGGTTGGCCCGGTTTCAGGAAAAAAGAACAAATTTAGAAAAATTAGGGGATTTAAAAATGGCAACAAAAAATAGTGAAAATGATTAAAAAAATTTCAGAAAATAGGAAAAATATTTGGAATATACTGAAAAGGTTTATTATTATTCACTGCTACAGTAACCAGGCCAAACGAACCGAACCAGGCCGGCCCAATGGGCCAAGGGTCAAGCCCAGGCACAGTTTGCCGAACCGAACCGAACCGGCCCGATTTGTTTTGAAACTGAACCAAACTGGGCTGGCCTGGTGAATAGTACCAGGCCGCCTAGTTCGGCCCGGTTGATTCAGTCCATATGGCCACAACTAGCAGTAGGCAGAGGGTAGGCTTGGTCTTCCTGGGAAGCGTATCACCTGACTTTAAAACTCTCTTCTATCCTCTGATGTAGTGGTGATCTAGCTGTCCATCATGAATCCACAGTTGTCGTCGTTCTCTATCTCTCTTTAGGCTCTCCTCCCCGGATGAGCCCCTGCCTGGGAATTGAGAGGAACCGAGCCCCCTCCCCTTCCCCTACGGGCGCCGCCGGGTCCCTGCCCCCTTGCCCCCTATGGCAGCTGCCGGTTCCTCGCCTCCTTGCCTCTTACGGCCGACGCCGGTTCCCGTCCCCTTGCCTCCTGCGGCCACCACTGGTTCCACACCCCCGAGCCCCCTACGGCCGTCATTGGTTCCCCGCCCCTTTGCCCCCTGCGGCAGCCGCTGGATCCCCGCTCCCTTGCCCTCTACGGCGGCCGTCGGGTCCCTGCCCCTTTGCCTCCTATGGCCACTGGCGGGTCCCCGTCCCCGAGCCCCCTGCGGTGGCCGCTGAGTCCCCACCCCCGTCCCCAACGTCGAACCCTGTTGTTCCCAACACCCCTGCATGGTTGGCGGCCAGCAGCTCCGGTCGGCGGCAGCGGTGTCTCTGCAAAGGCGGTACCAACGGCGTAGGTCGAATAAGCGGCGGCAGCGGCCTCCCGTGCTCTGTTCACCTAAAGCTCCATGCAGTCACTGCTCTCCAAGACTGTGAGGAGGAGCTCTGTTCACCTGAAGCTGTTGTGCTGTTGTATGCTATTGTATGAGATGATCAGTGGGTGTAATTGTGTAGGGAAAGTTGCATAGAATGTTAGGTGGATGTAATTGTATAGGGGAATTCATGGGAATTCATGAGCGACTAGGAATTCATGCACCGATGTAAATAAATATCTCTTAAACCAATGCTGGGAATCCAATGTGTTGTATGTGTTTTTGAAGTTGGCTCAGTAGTTTCTCTGTTTCTCATCCTTGTATTGCGGATGACGTGAAATGTGCTATGTTGATGCCATCTAAGATAGGTATATAGTGTAATGTTTCCTATTGGAATTGGAAATTGAGCCATTTGTTTATTGACTCCTTATTTCAACATTGCTTGGCTTTGGGAAGATGTAACCTGAATACTGGTCAAGGCTTCTTCAGTTTTCTTATAACAGTGCTGCTCATAGATGTCAAGGCTGGATTCAAAACTGCAGCATGCTTGCATATTTGTGGTAGATCGCACTATTCCATTCATCATAACATTCTGTTCATATTGACTAGGGAAGAAATACATGAGGTTTTGCAAGATAGGACAAGTTGTCCTGGAAATAAGCTGAATTGCAAAATATGACAGCTCATATACTGTTTTGAAGCTCATATACAAAATATTTGAAGCTCATATACAAAATATGACAGCTTATATACTGTCACTCATATACAAAATATGACAGCTCATATGACTGTTTTGGTCACTAGCAATATATACAAAATAGACTAGCATGACAATGCAAGTGTTTTGGTCACTTTGCTTCCTGGCTTATTTTGGTGCTGCTCCCGGGAAACTGAAAATTGAGATATGTTCTTAGTGATCAATAGCCTAAATTAAGAGTGATACATATTTGTTTTCAATTCATCTTAGATTGAAATAAACTTACCTTTTTTTTTTTCTTTCTGCTTGATAGTTTCTCAACCCAATTTGTCTTTTTTCTCGAGGGCAGCAAGCTGTGACATATTTTCTTGAATTGTTGGTACATCATTTGGAGGCTTCTAGTTTTTGTCTATAGAATATGTATAGATTCTTTCGGCTAACTCCTTTTGAAAGGAATCTAGGACATTGTCGAAGAGTAAAGAGTTTTTTTCATACTTAGCTACCCGAGAGGCCAAGAAAATAGCCTTGTGCGAAAGACACTTGTAGCGACGTGTAGCATCCAACTTCGGATCTTCTAAAACATTTCTGCTACCATTATCTTGAACTAATCCATGTCACGCTTCCCTGGTCCATCGCTTTAAGACATAATGATCAGACAA
Source organism: Olyra latifolia (assembly GCA_036346145.1). NCBI lineage: Eukaryota > Viridiplantae > Streptophyta > Magnoliopsida > Poales > Poaceae > Olyra > Olyra latifolia. The sequence goes on from CM070526.1 coordinate 11,795,415, forward strand.
TTGTTTAATATCTATCAACTCAAGAATTTTGGTTGCATGACAGCATAATAGGCCACATCGCTCAAATTGTTGACAGGTACAATATAGGATGCCCTCCTAAAAGAACCATATACCACGTGCTCATCTTCAATAGTGTGAGGATCATTAAGAGATCTAATAGAAACAACATATGCATTCCCATCATTCCTCGGTCATGCGTAGGCTAACATAGACCTTTCATATATAATTTAGAAGGCTTTAAAAATTTGTGGAGTGTACAACCTACTTGTTTGCACCAACATAGAAGTCCTCATTTTTATAGAGGCAACTTGTTCCTTGATTCATATTCCGATTTTATCTTTATGTCTTCCTTTGCTTGGACGGCCCTCTTAAAATGCTTAAAGAAACGACAAATGTTCAACTCTGTTGTAAAATAATTTTTCAAATAGCTGTTTAGTCTCTCACTTAACTGCGTACTTCTCATCCCTAGCATGTAAATATTTCTCATGTAGCATTCAGCCCACTTCTCCTTTAGGTCATAGATACTATCCAACCATGATTGTTTTTCTATCTTCTCTCTTGTGCTGAAAAAAACTTCCTCAAATTAATTTTCATCCTTGTATTCATACATGCATGCACTAAAATCAGCAAGAATGTTTGAGCCATCAATCTTATGCCGACTTAAGTGCTTGATTGCATTTTGCAATATATGCCAAGTGCATAAATCATGCCATGTATAGGTAAAAACATCAGCTATAGCCTTTCCCATTGCAATATCTTTATCTGTGTAAATGGTTCTAGGTTGCTTATTATTATAAGCTATCAAGAAGGTATGAAAGAGCCATCTGAATGATTCGAATGTTTCATCGTACATGAGAGCTGCCCCAGATATCATAGTTTCTCTAAAGTATTTGAATTCAACAAATACACCAAATGACCGACTCTCCATATTTGTTCCAAAGGTAGTATTAAAAGTAACAACATTGCCAAAATGTGCATAGTCTATTATCATTCTTGCGTCAGCCCAAAAAATATTTGCTCTCTGTTCTTCGCTATCTAGCTGCAAGGCATAGTAAAAGGAAGGATTTTCTGCAACCTTATTTTGAAAATACTACAATAAGCCCCTGGCTTCCCCATACTTCATCTCCTTTTGGTGTTTAGTGCGCAAATAATTTTTGTGATTGTTGTAGGCCAGAGATAGATACCCCCTCGGACTTGGGAGCGAAGGAAGGATTCGCCCCCACCGTGCCTCCGCCCCCTCTTCTCCGCTTTTTGAGGCAACCAAAAGCTAAGAAGGAGTCGCGAGGAGGGGAACGGTGGAGCGGAGCCTGTGCAAGGCTCGCCGAAGCTGAAGACAGAGCGGCGAAGGGTGCAGGTGAAGCTATAGACAACGCGATCGGTAAAATGTCTGGGCGGGCGCGGAGCGCGTCTTGAGGCTAAGCGGAGCAGCGGAAGCAGGCGAGGAGCGCCCAAGTCGGAAGCTTCGCCTGAGCCGACATCCCCGCCCGCAACAGACGGCAGCGGGGCGGACGCCGACAAGCTCGACGCTTTGTCGGGATACCCGAGGATGTCGAAGGCGCACTGGTCTGTGCTGTGTCGTTCGGGCGTAATCCCATATGACCCGTAGTGGAAGCCCTTTAGGAGGGCAAGGCCGTAAAAGCATGGCTAACGTCTTTGCGGAACAACCCGGTGCCCCTTGCGTAAGGGCGGTGGGGGCAAAACATGTAAATGGCGAGAAATGACCCGTGGGTCCTTGGTGAGATATGGAAGAAAAGGACCGCCATTGCATGGCGCCAGACACTCCGCCCCTATATAAGGGGAGGGGGCAGATAATAGATGATTCTTCTAGCCCAAGCGTAGTGTTCCTTCCATCCACGAGCACTACCGGTGAGAGCACGAAAGTCTCATCGAAGTTGTCTTGGATCTTGCGCGGATCGCGCATCGGGGCAACTCTGTTTTTTTTCGTGGGGGGTGACACCCACAACATGGCGCCGTCTGTGGGAATCGATTGCTAGAGAAAGCCATCGCTCCCAAGCTGTTCGACAGATCGCCGACGACCATGCCGCCGAAGAGGAAGGCCGCGACCACGTCCCAAGGGGCTACCACGGGGGCTGCGGCGGAGAGTCAGGGAGATCGCTGAGGAGCCAGACACGCAGTCGCTTGCAGGTGCAGGATGAGGAGGATCGGGCCCCCGCGCCGCTGGAGGCGTCCCTGGAGGTGCGCCCATCGCTACCGTTCGCGGTGACTTCATAGCGCCCAGCGCCGGGCGCAGTGGCGAAGCGGTCGGCAGTCGCCGGACCGAGGGAGACGTGGTGGAGGCATCAAACCACCCGGGGCGGCGGACGGGCGGCCGCAGGGCAGGAGCCACCTTACGAGGGGCCCGGAGTACGCAGGAAGCGCTCGACCCCAACGTGCGGGCGTTGATGGAGGCAAACGAGAAGCTGATGGCGGAAGTGCAACGCCTGCAGGGACGGGCGAACCAAGGCCTCACAATGTCTCAAGATGAAAGCCCAGACCAGGAGGTACTCTTCCCGACACGCGCAAAAACAACCAGGAACGACGACGACCCCAACCCCCTTTGCGCCAGGCTCCGTGCAAAGAGGTGGCCCTCCCCAGGAAACTTTAAGCTCCCCGCCATCAAACCGTACAACGGCAAAGCAGACCCCAGGGAGTTCCTCCGCGTGTATGACACAGCCGTGGAGGCCGCGGGGGGAGACGACGACATCAAGGCCAAGGGGCTGCTCCTAGCGCTCGAAGGCATCGCCCTCTTATAGTACTCTTCCCTCGAGCCAGGCTCCATCGAAAGCTGGCCCCAGCTTCGCGCCAAAATGGAAAGCAACTTTCAGGGAAACTTCCATGGGATGAAAGAGGAGAGCGACTTGTTCGCCGTGAGGCAGCGCGAAGGGGAATCCCTCAAGAGTTATTTCAGCGCTTCTCCAAGATCAAGTGCGGATCCGGAGGTCGGCGATACCACCATCATCAACGCCATGCTGCGGTCTTGAACTCGAAGGGGACCGTTAGCGGAGAGGCGGCCCGGAAAGAGGTCCGCACCGTAGAGGAGCTGTTAGCTAAAATGAAAGAATGCGCCGGTGAGGAGGATAACTCCTGAGGAAGACAAAACACGGATAAATCATCGAAGCAAACCCTCATGGGAAGGATCGGAGAAGGAGCTCCGTCAAAGGAAAGGAAGGACCCGTGCCCAAGAACGCGAGGGAAAAGACAAGGAAGAGGGTTCACTACATTGACGAGCGGATCGAGCGACGCGATGACAGGAGGAAGCACCCGGCAAATAAGAGTGAAGCCCGCCTACCGGCACGACAAGCATGACCGCCAAAGACCAAGCGGGAGGAGGTAGCCAGGAGGAGGTACCATTGCGAGTACCATGGCGAAAATGGCACACACGATTCGGCCCATTGCAAGGTGATTGAAGGGTACCGGCGTTTCGAGGCCAAGAAAAGAGAAGGCGAAGTACTCCCCCTTCCGCCACTCCCGGAACACCAGCGACCCCCGCCGCACGGAGCAATAAATCATATGCATCGCGTCATTAACACCATCACCGGGGGGTCCTCTCTGCATATGCCCTCCAAGAGACAGCGCAAGGCATACGCCAGGCAGATCAACCACGTCGAGGTCAACCCGTCCTTCGCCCCCCAGCAAGAGCACGAGCCAATCATGTTCACCGACGAGGACGCGCGGGGGTGCACTTTCCCATCAAGACTCCCTGGTGGTCTCCGCTATGATCGCAGGCTGCGAGGTGCGCAGAGTGCTGGTTGACGGAGGAAGCGCGGCCGACATTCTCTCCATCGAAGCTTTCAGACAGATGATGATCCCCCGCGACCGCCTGAGGAGATCGGAGGTGCCGCTGGTAGGTTTCGGAGTAAACCCGGTCAGCACTATCGGGCAGATTGAGTTGGAAGTAACCTTCGTGACACCACAATCCAGCGTCACTCGCCTAGTCTTGTTTGATGTCGTCGACATGCCTTTCCAGTACAACGCCATAATGGGGCGGGGGTCTCTGACCACCTTCGGGGCCATCATACACCATAGTTTCCTTTGCATGAAGATGCCTTCGCCCGGTGGTACCATTACAGTCCGGGGGGATCAAGCTCTTGCTCGAAGGATAGATTTGGAAGGGCCCCCTCAGGTCAAGCACGTCTACGCGATGGAAGAAGTTCCTCTCACCGAACAGCGCAGCAAGTGGCTCCCCAAACCGCGCCCCCAAGGAGAAACGAAGAAGGTGGCCCTGCAGCCCGATGGTGATAAAACGATCACCCTTAGCGCCGCCCTCACCCTCAGCAGAGGAGCGAGCCTCGCCGCAAATCCTTCAGAGTACGAAAATGTGTTAAGCAGGGGTCCGGGGACATCCCCGTGCAAAAGAACTACGATCGAGCACGGTGGCCATCGGGCCGACGCCGGGGCAAAAAAGCAAAAGCTCGAGAAGCTCGCCACGGAGAGGCAAGACACAAAGAAAGGCGGAAGTGGAGAAGTTGCCCAAGCCTCGGATCATCTGCGAGGCCATCCACACGAATGGCTCGCCAATGTGGTCCTTGTTAAAAAATCGGCGGGGCATGGAGGATGTGCATCGACTTCACCGACCAACAAGGCATGCGAAGGATGACTTCCCTCTTCCCGCATCGACCACTCGTCAATTCCACCTCGGGATCGGAGATGATGAGCTTCCTCGATGCGTATTCGGGATACCACCAGGTGTATATGCGGAGTGAAGACGAAGACAAGACTGCATTCATCACACCTTTCGGCACATACTGTTTTGTGCGAATGCCGTTTGGCCTAAAAAACGCGGGGGCCACCTTCACGGGCTAAATCGCGGAATCTTAAGCTAAGCAGCTCGGGCGAAACATTGAGGCTTATGTCGACGACATTGTCGTCAAAAGCGCGAAGAAAGAGGACCACGTCGCGGACCTGCGCGAAACCTTCAACAACCTACTGGAAGAAGAGGTGAAACTTAACCCTGAAAAATATGTTTTCGGTGTGCGTCGAGAAAATTACTCAGTTCCTTGTGTCCGAACGGGTATCGAGGCCAACCCCAAAAGATTAAAGCAATCAAGACATGGCACCCCAAAAGCGTCAGGGCGTTCAAAAATCGGCGAGGCGGCCGCGGCCTTCAGCAGATTCCTGCCCAAGTCAGTGGAGCAAAGCCTCCCATTCTTCAGAGCCCTGCGAACAAGCGAGGTTTTTTTCCTAGACAAGCGAATGCCAAGTGGCGTTCGATAACCTGAAGCGGGGCCTCATGAAGCTGCACACGTTGCAAAGCCCGAAGCAAGGCGAGGCCGCTTTCTACTGCCGCGGGCCCTCCGCGAGCGATCTTGTCCTCGTCGCGAGGAAGCTCAAACAAAGAACCGGTCTACTTCGTCTCCGAGGCCCTGCAGGAAGCAAAGCTACGTTACACGGAGATGGAAAAGCTGGCGTATGCACTTTTGATGGCATCAAGGAAGCTTCGGCATTACTTCCAAGGGAACCGGATCAAAGTACCCACGGCGTACCTGCTAAGCTCCATGCTGTCGAACAAGCAAAGCTCAGGGCGTGTCAGCAAGTGGGCGGTCGAGCTCGCCCCCTTCGAGCTGACCATCGTGCCGCGCACCGCGATCAATAGCCAAGTCCTGGCCGACTTTGTCGCGGAATGGACTTCGCCGACACCCGACAGCAACGACGACGCGGACGTATGGCTCGTCAATTCCGATGGATCCTGGGGGGTGCATGGCGCAGGAATAGCGGCCATCATCACGGCCCCGGGTGGAAAAGCAGCCGAGTTCGCGGCGAAGCTGGAATTCCCTTCGACAAACAATACAGCCGAGTACGAAGCACTTCTCCTGGGGCTTCACAAGGCCAAGGCCATGGGCGCCAGGCGCGCCATCCTAAGAATGGACTCGAAGCTTATCGAAGGATATATTTCTAAGGAGTATCAGGTGAAGGACGAACAACTTCAGAAATACGTCGAGGTGGTAAGGGCGATGGAAAGAACATTCGATGGGTTCTCCATACGTGCAATTCCACTGTCGCAAAACGAGCGGGCCGACGAGCTAGCAAAGGCGGTAGGGTCCGGAGGCACTTTGCCCCCGAACGTATTCTTCGAGGTGCTCCGGACCCCCTCCATCGCCTCCCAGGTCAACGTCATAACTCCGGCAACCAGCAGCGACTGGCGAGATGAGATACACAGCTACCTCCTCGACGGCACCCTCCCACAAGACGAAGCACAGGCCAAACGGCTCGAGGCACGGGCAAAGAAGTACGCCATAATCGAGGGGCTCCTGTTCCGCGGAGGGGTTTGCGCTCCGTGGCTTCGCTGCATATCCCAGGAGGAAGGGATCGAAGCCTTGCGCGAGGCGATGAAGGACTCTGGGGCACACCAGCCCAGTGAACCTCGCGGGCAAGGTGTTGAGAATGGGCCTTCTTGCCGACGGCTCTACAAGATGCGAGCACCTGGTCAAGCATTGCCACGCCTGGCAATGGATGACTAAGCAAAAAAGCCCCGCCAATAACTACACTCAAGGCCCCGATATGGCCCGCCGCCAAAGTGGGGAATCGACATCGTTGGTCCGCCGCCAAAGCTCGAGGAAGCTCGCAATTAAATCGTCGCCATCGATTACTTCTCCCGATGGATTGAGGCGGAGCAGTGGCAAAGATAACAGCCGAAGCCACCACCAGATTCCTCTGGAAAACGATTGTTTGTAGGTACGGGGTTCCCCACGAGATCGTCACGGACAATGGAACTCAGTTCGAGTCCAAGAAGTTCCAAGAATATTGTGAGAGCATCAGCACAAAAATCTGTTTCGCGTCGGTCGGGCACCCGCAGGCGAACGGTGCGGTAGAAAGAGCTAATGGCCTGCTGCTAGACGGCATCAAGAAAAGACTTTATAACACAGCGAAGGGTGCATGGCCGGACAAGCTACCCAAAGTCCTCTGGGCCGCGTGCACCTCCGCGTCTCGTCCCACGGGCTTCTCCCCATTCAGGCTAATCTTCGGAGAGGAAGCTGTCTCACCCGCGGAGATTCAAGCCAAATCCCTCCGCGTCATCAAGGGCCCGACATAGACACGGTGGGCACACGCACGACGACCTAACCGAGGAGGCGCGCTCTGAGCCCCGATCACCATGAAAGCCTCGCCAAGGCCTCGACGCGGACCTTCAACAAGAAGGTCGGGAAAAGGACTTGGTGCCGGGGCGTGGTACTCAAGCGATCGGCCCCGACGTTCGCCAAGCTCGAATCCACATGGGAAGGCCCCTACGTCATCAAGGAATCCACAGCGAAGGGGGCACACAGGCTCACCACCCTGGAAGGCGAAGACGTACCAAGGACCTGGAACTCCGACGCGCTCAAGAGGTTTTACCCGTAATATCACTACTCGTATGTACTTGTTGCACTCGTCCTCCCCAAAAAAAAATGTATACGTATGTATCAATGAATGAAAAAGTTGCAACCAGGGGCCGTTCAGCGCCCCCACCCGTGGTTTTTTCCCCCTCGGGGGTTTCCACGTAAAATTTTGTTGTCCCTGTGCATGCAGTGTGGTGCAATTAGAGAAAGTGAACTCGCGGTTAGCCACGCCAACACGCTACCTCTGTGACGAGCGCTTGGTCGGGCTAACGCCCCACCCGCTCCCTCGCGTCGATGAACCCGCGATTAGCTAAGTCTAACGCATCACCTCTGCGACGAGCGCTTGGTCGGGCTAACGTCCCACCCGCTCCCTCGCATCGACGAGCCCGCGATTAGCTAAGTCTAACGCGTTACCTCCGCGACGAAGCGCTTGGTCGAAGCTAACGCCCCACCCGCCCTCGCGTCGACTAACCCGCGATTAGCTAAGTCTAACGCGTCACCTCCGCGACGAAGCGCTTGGTGAACTAACGTCCCCACCCGCCTCGCGTCGATTAACCCGCGATTAGCTAAGTCTAACGCGTCACCTCCGCGACGAGCGCTTGGTGAAAGCATGTCCCACTCCGCCTCGCGTCGACGAGCCCGCGATTAGCTAAGTCTAACCCGTTACCTCCGCGACGAGTGCTTGGTCGGGCTAACGTCCCACCCGCTCCCTCGCGTCGACGAACCCGCGATTAGTTAAGTCTAACGCGTCACCTCCGCGACGAGCGCTTGGTCGGGCTAACGTCCCACCCGCTCCCTCGCGTCGACGAGCCCGCGATTAGATAAGTCTAACGCGTCACCTCCGTGACGAGCGCTTGGTCGGGCTAACGTCCCACCCGCTCCCTCGCGTCGACGAAGTCTAACGCGCCACCTCCGCGACGAGTGCTTGGTCGGGCTAACGTCCCACCCGCTAGTCTAACGCGCCTCTAACGCGACACCCTCGCCACGAGCGCTTGGTCGGGCTAGCGTCCCACCCGCTCCTTCGCGTGGACAAACTCGCGTTCAGCTAACCCCCACGTTACCTTGCCAGGACGGCGCCGCCGCGTCTGGCGACCATCATCCGCTCGCGCGACAAAGCAAACATCCTTCGACACCAACTCCGGAGCAAAGGCAATGGCATTCTTTTGGAGAAGGTAAGTGATACAAAAGCCCTAGGGGCTACCTAGGCTATCGCTCAAACCGCCGCTTGTTTGGTCGATGGGCCTTCCTCCGCCGGGCGCTGGCGAAGCGAAGCGCGTGCGAGGCGGGCGGCTCGCCACCGCACGCGTCGCCGCTTCCCGACGGAACTTGTGGGAGAGGGCGGCGCCGAGGATTGGCCGTCATCTTCTCCGTCGGAGATGACGACGGGTCGCGAGCGTCGGCGCCACTGAAGAACGAGCCCGGCGATTCGGCCGTGTCACCCGCAACGCCACGCAGCCGACGACGCCTCGCCTCGCCCCCTGGCGGCGAAGTCTCGCGTCGAGCCACTCGCCAGCGGACCGTCGCCGAGGTCAGGAAGTGAAACGATCGAAGACAGGGACGAGAAGCCGGAGAGCTGGGACATGGCGGCGCACTCAGGAACCGGGGTCGGGAGTGCCTTCGGGGACGCCGGAGACGACATATTTATACGGCAAGACGGGCCGGCCGAGCCAGCCGCCCGCCATTAAGGGACCTCGAAAGCCGAAGCGAGCTCTACTGGGAAAAGGCGGGACACGGAGCCCCAAACACCGCGGCCACGCGCACGATCGTGAATGGTAAGCAAAACCGAGGCGTCGCAGGAGCCGCCATTGGCCCGGGTGCCCGAAGACGCGCCGCCGCCACGCGCACTACCGTAAATGGACGGACAGAAAACGAGACGTCGCGAGAACACTACACCGAGACCGCGGGATCTCCCTTTTTGGCCCGAGGGATTCGGGCAAAGCAACCAAAGAGAGAAAAACGTCGGAGCAGACCAAGCGCCGTAAGGCGCATCAAATGGACTGAACAGGTCCGGTTACAGACGAAGGGTTTACAGGTCTGGCTGTACACTCCCGCCCCTATATAAGGGGAGGGGGACACAGATAATAGACAGATTCTTCTAGCCCAAGCGTAGTGTTCCTTCCATCCACGAGCACTACCAGTGAGAGCACGAAAGTCTCATCGAGCTGTCTTGGATGCGCGGGATCGCGCATCGGGGGCAGCCCTGTTTTTTGTTCGTGGGGTGACACCCACAACAGTGATCTTGCGATGTGTACCCAAGGTTAGTTGCCCCTCTAACATGCCTACTAGCCAATTCATGAGCAGTTCTAGGTCGAATACCCGAATCATCGGCCATTTCAATTTCAATAACCTGAACCACCGAGATGCATCAATGTGATGGCATCAAATGAGCTGTCTCTGGAATTTGGAGCATGTGGTTATGATCAAGAACCAAATCAACTACCTTGTATTTTGCATTTCCTCTATTCAAGGATATACCCAATCGCACCTCGCAGTCGGTTCTTGTATCAGCTTGAGGATTCTTTGTCGAAGGATCTTTTTTGTCCTTTCCTCTCAAACCTTCCTTCTCACACACAAACCTACATGATGTAACTTTCGAAGTCTTCTTCCTTGTGTTCTCGTACCTCTTTCCTATACTAAAGCCCATTCGACCACCGTAGTAGTTCCAAAAAGTTTGAGCTTCATCCACATTTCCAAATTCCATCCCAATTCGAGGTATCTAACCAGGCAATATATTGTCTCTATACAAAACAAAATAGTTCATCAATCAGAACATTCATTTTAGTGTATCCCAAAACTACCTAAAGATGTTGGTTACAGCCAAAAACGGACGACAAAAAATAGAACATTCGATTTAATTTTTGCCCTAAGAGCATTATGTTGTAGCTCACATTTTTAATTACTCTAACCCTAAACCATGACAAATTGACAATTCAAGCACATTATATACCTCAAATGTCTAACCAGTCATGCAAAACCATGCTAAATTGAAATGAAACGATGGATTGTACCTTGGAGCCGGAGCTAGGAATGGAGGAGGTGCTTGATTCTCCCCAATTGCATGATCGGGAGGAGCTGCTTGATCATCCCTATGAGCTTGATTGGGAGGAGGGTGCACCACCCCCATCATTTTCTTCCATATACACGAGGTCTTGATCTTCTCGGTGTCTTGCTCTTGCCCAGGTTCTTCCAGAGCGTAGAAGGCAGAGCTGGGAGGGAAGACACGATGCTAGCGAAGACCAGTGCTCGATGTGGAGTTCTATTGCGCGCGCTTTTCCTTTTTCCTCAGGTCAGATGCAAAATAAACGGCACGATAACCAGCTACTGACCCTCTGACTTTAAACACGCGTCGTTAGATGATATGGTTTCGTCTTGTCTTCCTGCCTTCCTCGAATCTCCATCCTCCTCATCTCCACGTCGCCCTGTCTCTCATTCTCTCTACTCCGCCGCCGCCGCCTCCTTTTCTCCACTACGCCGCTCCTCCTCCCTCTTTGCATAATGCTGTCCGCCGTCCTCTCCACCGCCCGTCCCGCGCCGCCCTCCCATCTCCATGCCGCCGCCCTCGCCTCCTTCTCTCCGCCATGCCGCCCGCAGCCCTCTCCGCCACCCACCCGCACCGTTCTCCATTTCCACGCTGCCGCCCCCGCCTCCCTACGCCCCTCTTCCTCTCTTCACCGGGCCAGCTCCCTCTCCACCGCCGCAATCCACCGTGTCGTCCCGCCTCTCTCTTCGTCGTCCGTGGCTCTTTGCCGGGCTGCCATCTTCGCCGTCCCCCTTGCCCTTCTCTTGGCCACCCCCTCAGCCTATCAGCACTGCCCCGCTCCGCCTCCCTCTGCTAGCATCGCTCGATCTGCTAACCAGTGAGGCAGTGACCAGCGTCGGATGTTCCTACTTGGACCTTTGTTGCTATTTGGACTAATATGGAGTATGGACCTATATGTTGGTACTTTTTATGTTTGTATTTGGACTAATATGGACTTATATGTTGGTAGTTGTTATGTCTGCATTTGATATATCATACTTGTTATGTTGGTGTTTGGACGAATACAGAGGTCTATGTGTTGGTAGTGCTATTTTTTATGTTCAATATTTTAATCAAGTGCTGCTAATTCTATGATCTGTGTTGAAAACTAACATGTTGATTATTTTTATCATCTATGTATATTAATGGTCTGTATCTAACTAAATACCCATTATCCGTATCCGATTTGAATCCGTACCCGTTCGTAAATACCCGTATTTGTATGCTATCCAGTCTTGTCACTACCCGTATCCGTATCCGACGAAAAAAATGGATAGGATACAGGAGAGGTATTATCCACCAGTTTTCACCCCTACCTCTGCGTCGTCACACACCTACCTTGCCATGCGCTGCCGTGTGGGTTGTGGAGGAGGAGTAGGTAGAGGGAGGTTGGAAGGGAGGAGAGGGAGATAGCTCCGATGAGGGAGGAGAGGGAGCGAGAGAGCTCCAGTGAGGAAGAGAGAAAGGGAAAGAAGAGAGATGAAGAGGAAGAATGACAAATTTGATGAAGATAGATTGAAGATGTGAGTACAATGGTAAAAGTAGATAAGGAGAGAGAACATGAACCAAAAAAAGGTACAAAGTGACATTTTTCCAATTTTGACTGTTTCATAATGGCATTTATATGATTTCAACTTATGTATTGGCATTTCTCGGAATTCCCAACTTTACAGTAGCATCTATCTAATTTACGTAATAAAATCAACGAGCATGGTGTCTCGCGCATTTGCACAACTATATTTTTTTTAATCAAAATTAAAATACCTTTTGTAGAAGTAAGCTCTTATATAATTAATGTTCAATTAGAAGGGTAATTCTTTTATATAGATCTTGATTATCTATAATATAGTCTAAGTCTAATTTGGAAGATATATTAATAATTCTGATCTCGTTAGATGTAGTACATCATTATATCCATACTACCACTGCATTTATCTTTATTTTTACCTTCTTATTGGTCTTTATATCATCTTTGTTGGTGCTAGCGTGACTCACCATACTAGCTGCAACTCTAGCGCCAAGTTCTTCTCCTTTCTCGCATATGTGGTGCCTTTATTGGCTCCTATTTAATAATATAATAGATAGATAGATATATAGTTAGATACATAGATATGTTACTGTTTTTTATTTTAATTTCTATATTTTTACTATAATTGATATGAGCTCTTTTTTCTATCTTTTTTATTTTAAGTCAATAGTTTTATTTTAGTTGATATAGGCCCCTTTTCTAGTGTCGTAGTTGATACGTACCTTTTCTATTATTTATTATCCCAAAACTTTGTTTTTATTATTTTAATATAGTAGATATGGACTCTTTTTCTTGTCTTGTAGTTTATATGGAATTTTTCCTATGCGAATTTTGCTATTTTTATTTCTTTATTGTAGTTGATATTGACTCTTTCTTCCTTGTCCTGTTGTTGACATGGACTCTTTTTCTATTATTCTGAATTTATGTTATATGTTACTTGTAGTTGATATTGACTTTTTTCTTGTTTGTAGTTGGCATGGGCTGCTTTTCTATTATTTTTTATTCTAAAATTATGTTATTTTTTAATTATAGTTGAAATTGACATATTTCTAGTTTTCTAGTTGACATGGACTCCTTTTCCTATTATTTTTATTCGAAATTTGTGTTTTTTTTAAATTTTTCATTGTACTTGATATCAAATGTTTTTCTATTTTAATTGTTGACATGGAACCTTTTTGTATTATTTTTTATTCTGAATTTGTGTTCTTTTTGCTATTATTTTTTCTTTCTTTCATTCTAAGCCCTTATAAGCTAGTCTCACTATAATCGATGGTGGAGATCTTTTTTTCCTAATTTACGTGGGAATTTCTTTGATTAACATGGTGGTTTTAATATAGTAGAAATGACTCTTTTTCGTGTCTTCTAGTTTATAAGCACTTTTTTCTATTTTTTTAATTATGAATTTTTGCTATTTTTATTTTCTTTATTATAGTTGATATTGACTCCTTTTCTTATCTTGTTATTGACATGGACTCTTTTTTCTATTATCTTTTTTTTTTATTCTAGTTGATATTGATTCTCTTTTTTTAATTGTAGTTGATATTGACTCTTTTTCTTGTTTTGTAGTTGACATAGATTTTTTATTTTGATTTTTTATGTAGTTGATATGGACTTTTTTTAAGTTTTATAGTTGACATGAACTCTTTTTCTGAATTTGTGTTATTTTATTTTTTATTGTATTTGATTTGATATGGACTCTTTTTTGCAATCTAAATCATTATAAACTGGCTCCACTGTAATTGATGGCAAAATATTTTTTCTCTTAGTATAATTTAAGCCGTTATAATCTAGCCGCACTGTAATTGATGGTGGAGATCTTTTTTTTTTGATTTACGTGGAAATTTCTCTGATTAATGTGGTGGCTTTGTTAGACCCTGTTTTAATAATATAAGTAGCATGGTGACCCATGCACTTGCGTGGCTAGATTTGTTAGTTTGTAATTAGATTTAGTAAGATCTGTTACATTCAATTAACAACATATAAAGATCTTTATTGCTATAATCTCGACCCACTATAATTGATCGTGTAGATTTTCTTCTTTTTCTTCAATTAAATGCATATTTAAAATCTGCACCATTATTTTCTAGATCCACTATAATTGGTGGTGTGCATTTCTCTCTTTTTTTCAATCAATGTGAGAATTTCAAGGCTTTTAGAGTTTGATTACTTTGTTGCACCGGAGTACGCAAGAAATAAAAATTGGGAAGAAGTAGATTAATAATTTTGTTTCTTAGATAACCATGCTTTGAACTCATGTATCTTTATTTTCTATTCATGCTACTTTTCCCTCCACACTAAATCTAGGCAGTCCACACTACCACCCACAATAGGTTCAAGTCGCAAACGTTGGCCCTTGACACTGTCGAGGAGCTTGAGGGGCAAATAAAACACGGTGGAACCAACTTGTTGGGTTGACCCATTGCTAGTTCTGACACAAAAAAATCGTTCTTCACTCTAGTGTGATGCATGGGTCGGTGCAAGAGAGCTGCATGAGTCGATATTCCTCATGCTCGTACATAGATTGGTTCGTCTTGATTTTGAATGATATGATAACCTCTCACAGTTTGACAAGGTGCTTGTTTGAGTGCATTGGCCACCACATTCATGTGAAGGTTTATATGCTAGCTGACATAACATATATGCATGTATGTGCGTAGGGATGGCAATCAGGCGGGTCGGACAAGGGTATAATAGTCACGGACCCGTACCTGACCTGGAGAAATATACCCATACCCATCCACGGGTAAGACATCGTATCCATACCCGTACTGGCCGGGTACATTCATCCAGTAACTATGCACTATATTTAATTCTTTGCATTCATCCAGCAACTATACACTAGCAAGAAGAGTCTAAAGAGAGCCGTGGAGGTAGGGGATTTAGGGTAGAGGCATAGAGCAGAGCATCACCTTGTTGTGGAGCTGTGGAGGACCAAAGGCATGGCCATGTGGGGCTATGGATTGCTTGGAGCCTTGGACCTTGCAGCAGATCAACAACCTTGGATCTTGGAGGCAACGATGATGTGGAGAGGCGGCTGCCAGCATGGGGAGGCGACATCTAGATGTGGCTGCCGATGTGGAGAGGTGGCTGCTGGCGTGGGACTGCAGCGTAGAGATACGGTGGGGTGATGATGTGGAGAGGCTGCTACTGCAAGCTAGAGGTAGAGGGTGGCCGAGGAGGGGTGTAGAGAGGCGGTCGAGTGGGGAACGCCATCCAACAGCAGCGACGGTGTGGAGAGGCCAAAAGCAAAGGTGGTGTCTCTTCTAGATCTAGCCATTTAAGGGAGACTAGGGTTACCATTTACCAACGGGCGATTCTGGTTGGGGATTAGGCCACTGAGGAGATCGAGTAGCAAGGAAGACTCAAACGGTCAAACCTACTAGTCAGATACTCATATTCACATGTACCGGGTAGTGGGTATGGGTATTGCAAAACCATACCTGCGAAATTTTTACCTGTGGGTACCAATTTTTATCATACATGTACCTGTAGGTACGAAATGTCACCATACTCATACCCGATGGGTAAATACCCACAGGTATTTACCCGAACCCGTACCCATTGCCATCCCTACATGTACTTGACACATATATGTATGTGCAGCACAAGGATGCATACTTTGCTATTATGCACATGTGCATGAAGCGGATACACATAGGGGTGGCAACAAGCCGAGTTTGAGTGAGCCAGGGTCTGGCTCGGCTTGACTCAGTCACTACCTGGCTTGGATCGACTCAGCTTGTTGAGTGAACGAGCTAAGGAAAAATCTTGGCTTGGGCTCATTCCTGACTCGGGTTGGCTCGCGAGCCAGAGAGGGGACGATGCTGTTCATGACTTGGAGGCGAATCTGGCAGAGGACAAAGGTGGGGTAGCGGATGGTGGGACGGCAATTGACCGGGAGAAGGCCATAGGCTTGCGGCGATCCTTCCGGGAGGGAGGAGGATGGAGGCGAGGTGGTAGCCGATCGTGAAGTTGAGGGTGTGGTAGCGGTCCGAGCGGGAGGAGGTTAGAGATAGGGCGGCGGTCCGGCTGGGAGGAAGGAGGATGGAGGCTGTGCGGTGCGGATCTAGAGTAGCCACAAGAGAGGAGGATGGAGGCGAGGCGGCGTTCTGGCCGGGAGGGGGGAGCATAGATACGGTGCAGATCTGAGTAGCCGAGAGGGAGGACAGCGGAGGCAGTGTGGATGGAGGAGACGGGCGTGCGATGTGCTTCTGCGCGTGAGTGACGATGGGTGTCCGTGTGCAAAGGGGGAAGAAGACAAGTCACAAAACTAGCAAGCGGTGGCTATGCATCTAGGTGAGGGTTAGGGTTTGGTGGTGATGCACATGGGCCTAGGAGTTGGGCCTCATAGCCCATGTAAACGAGCCTAACGACCGAGCCACGAGCGATCCAAGGCCTAGCTCAACTCGGTTCGGTTTTTGACCGAGCTAGAAAAAAGGCTTGGGATCAGGCTTGTTGGCCAATGAGTCGAGCTAGAATCGAGAGCAGCTTGCAAAATGTGAACTAAATTGCTAGCCCTAGATACACATTGGTGCATGCATCAAGCATGTATATTCTTAGCCACTGTGGGTTTAGTTCTTTCTAGACATGGCCCATGACAGATAGATTAGTCATCGGTGATGGCTATGAGGGACACATGCTTCCTTTATATAGTGTTGAGAGTTGTAAAAATAGAATTGTTGAGATAGAGTACAATTTGGTTTTGATGGTAGATTCTATATTTAATGTGTTAGATCTATGCCGTTATAATCTGGTCCCACTATAATCGACGATTTTGATCTTTTCTTTTTTTCTCCGATTAACATAGGAATTTCTACTATTTTAGGATTAATATGGGAATTTCTAGTATTGTAGGATTAAAGTGGTGGCTTCGTTGGACACTATTTTATATATTATATACTCCCTCTGTTTATTTTTATAAGACGTATTTTGATTTAAAAAAGTTAAACTTTCTAAACTTTGGCTAATAATTAGTCAAATTATATGCATCTTTAGTTACAAAACACGTATCAATAGATTTGTATTTCAAATTGTTTTTGACACAATATCATTTTGTATAAGTTGACAACATATAATAAGAGAATTTTAACGGTCAAAGTATCCTTCAAATACTTTTTCAAATCAAAATACACACTATATAAAAAAAGGAGGGGATATTAGATTAGATAGATAGATTTGTCATTGTCATGCCAGACTGTTTTGTTTCGAGCTAAAACTAGAATATTTTTGTGGCACAACAAATTCCAGTAAACCTTGCATGTTGTTCTCATCACGCAGTTCGCCAGTACGTCATAATTCAGGTTTCCATCAGAATCATCAAATTCAAAAAAATTAACACTAACCGTCATGTTCCAAAGTAATAGAGGGAGAAAAAGGTATATCTTGTAACAGTAATGGCGACTGGCGATGTCACCTCCATCAGCACAGACACAAATCACGCGATTACACTCGCTCGAAAAAAGAAGCAGCAATACAACGGCCACGGACTGGTCCCGGACAGGAGGAGAAAGGAACAAAACAGCGGTGGGTGATTGCCTGACTGGGGGCATGTATTGAATTGAATTGATACAGACATTTGGACGTAACAGGAGGTCCCCTCTTCACCGAGCCTCATCTGAGGTTTTTCCTGCATTCTCGCGGGCACTAGTACACAGATGTGCCCCGGCTTACAGCTAGATAAAGTGGTAGCCACACCTAACACTACATAACAGAGGCTTGAGTAGTGACCTCTCTAATCTGCATGTAATAGCTAGGCTACTGGTGTGGTTAGTGGTTGAGCAATGCCAACGATCTTTCTGGATCTAAGTAGGATGCTGGTAGTGGTTAAGAATCTTTGTCACGGGTGCTTGATGAATGGTCGAATGGGGTATGCGGTATGGTATGGTATGGTGATAATTAGCTTTACAGAGTGATTAGTGGCTGCCAGAAAAAGAGAGCATAGCACAGCAAGGTGTTTTGACAAAGGGACCATCTAAACCCTGGTGCTTGCTGTGAGACTATGGTGGGTCCTACTGTGAGGAGAAAGTACCCTTGACTTGAATGAAAATCCGGAATCTTACTAGGCTATAAACTGCTAGATGAGATGAATCAGGTAGCGAGGAAGACCACTCTGCTCAGTTGTCGTGAAAGAGAAGTTCGTGTGGAAAGAAAAGAGAGTCAGCTTTGCAACAACCTTTGGTACTGGGGAGTGGGGACATCCAGCTTGCAGCACTATTTGGACGACCCTACATGCAGAACAAAAGCTGATAGTACAGACCGGAACGCATGCATGCATACAGATTACAGAGGCATATGATTCGAGGGAGGCGAATCCGAGCATTGATCTGTTCCGGGAAGCCTGACATTTGGATCTGCCGCTCCAAGTCCACACATGCTGCTGTACGAGGGCAGGAAATTACCTGCTCCGGTTGGTGCCCAGCGGCAAGATGAACGCTGCCAGCAGGAGAGAGAGAAGAGAAGAAACTTCTTTCCAGTCACTGCAGTTACCCAGCGGCGGTGGGCGTTGGCGTTTACTCTCACCCGGTACCTCCGAAACGGTACAGTCCTCCAGTGTTCGATCAGAGCTCACGCTTGAAGTTCATTTGTTCAAGCAAAGTTGGCCGGTCTGGTGTGGCCCGCCACCGCCGGGTCCCGGCCAAGCTAGGCCCTCGAGGGCGCACCGTGCTTGGGGGCTAGAAATCGGCACTACGGCTGGGTTACCGCAATAATGGTAGCCTGACCTGGCCTAGCGTTCACCGAAACGTCTTCCCCTGCGGCGACACGACCACCACCCACCGGCCGCCGGCAAAGGTTTCCTCACGGTTCGTCGGACCCCAATCCCGCTCAACGTTTACATGCCAGTGGCCACGACGAGACCAGAAGCGCAGAAGCGTCGCCGGGGCGGCTTGAAATTGCCGCCGGCCTCGCGGTGGCACGCGAGGTTTGCCTGCCGCGCGCGGCGGAATTAACGCCGGTAGTGCTGACCAAGGTGGCGGAAAGGCACGGGATGCTCCCGAGCCGGGCCGTGTGGTTGGCCGCGTCGTGTCAACACGAAGACGAAGCGAGCCAGGAAGGCCTAATAGCTAAACTGGGCCTTGTCATCGGGGCCATCCTAGACAGAGTTCATAAAGCAGACTGTAAACTGGTTTTTTTTTTTTTTTTTGTGCTCGTTGATGCGGCCCAGTTCGACAAACTGACGATAAAATAGGTACAATTTATAATTTTTAAATTTACATTAAAATTTTTCAAGCGGTTTTTAACATAAACCAAAACCAGCCTCCTAAATGGCTTTTCCCAGTTCGAACCAACCGAATATCATAAAAGAACAGAGTTCTTTTCGTTCCAATTAAAAATTTGATAAATGCTCTTTTCCCTGCTCTAAAGGTTTAAATAAAAACCACTACCTCTGGGGTTTCCCTTTTTTTGTGAGCTGTTCGAAGTCGTCACCCCTCATCCCAGACCAACCAAGTGCAGCTTGAATCTTTCAAAACTGATGATCTCAGTCAGTAGTCTACGCGTCGCAATTCACACGCAAAAACCCAAAAAAAAAAAGAGAATACTTGAGGGCGGACGGCCGACCAACACAGAGGCTCCGCCCAAAAAATCAGCTCAGCGCATTGCTTTTCTTTCCCCCGCTTTTCTACTCTGATCAAGTATTGCTTTGACTGAAAGAAAATGGGAAGAGGGGCAGATATGCTGCGGTGCTATCGGAGCCTGAGGCCCAGAGCCGTCCGACCGGCCGGCGACCAGGCAAGTGGCTACGCGCGATGCTGCTTGTCGGCCGCTGGCTCCACCGCTCTGTCCTCCCCTCTTTCCCGTGCACCCTCTTTTCCCATCTCTCTTCCTCTCTCTATTCCTCATCTCTTCTCTCTCTACCTCTCTTTTCGGTAAGGACGGTGAGCGAGTTTGGAGCTTTTGGCAGCCGGATCCGGCGAGCATGGCGTGGGAGCTTGCTGGATCCGGAGAAGAAGAGGGCTATGAGAAGGTTCATTCCCATTTCATCATGAAACCCTCAGCCATATACGTGCGAAACTTCGGTTTTTATCTGGTGAAATTTGGTTTTGTTCTTGTGAAATTTCTTATATTTGTATGGGGTGATCTTTTGAAGAACAATGGAACATGAGGTTTCATCAGTAGTCTATCCAAGTTTATTAGTACTTATTCAAGTTTCATTGGTCCTTCCTCAAGTTTCATCAGTTGGTCTGGCCAAGTTTTATTGCTCCTTCTTTAAGTTTCACCAGTAGTTTAGCCAAGTTTTATTGCCACTCTAAGTTTTATCTATAGTCAGCCAAGTTTTCATTGGTATTTTTTTAAGTTTCATCAGTAGTTTTCTTCAGTTTCAGCAGTTATTTTGCAAGTTTCATCAGTTTTCGCCTATTTCATATGTATATTATCAAGTTTCATCAATTATTTTCTAAGTTTTCATATTGACGTCAACATGTACGTTCGATCCATCGGACGTCCGATCCAAGAGACTCGCCAAAAAAAAAAAAGGCTGTCGTGGAATATTCGAACCTACCAACCGCAACAAGTTCATCAACCACTAGTTTTCACAACCTTTACATTGACAGTTTCACCAAACAGCAGAGTCAAAACAGCTGGTCCTGCTCTTTCAATCACACGGGGCATGCAGAGCACAGCCGTGACGCAGAACACATTGGTGTCGAGGTTTCTCTGGAACAGCTACACGTACGTATGCTCGGCGCCATGCAGATGCACGCCGACGACGACATTGGGCTGTCGGGTGCGGCGGCGCCCTTCGCCGCGTTCGTGCTGCTGCTGTACGCGGTGTACAGGACCTACCGGTGGCGGAACCCTCGCTGCGACGGCCGGCTGCCGCCGGGTTCCATGGGCCTCCCGCTCGTCGGCGAAACGTTCCAGTTCTTCTCCCCCGACGCCTCCTTCGACGTCCCTCTCTTCATCCGGCGCAGGCTGACGAGGCAAGTAACCTGCACGTCGTAGCAGCCTGCGTGCATGCTCTCATTGATTTTTGCTTTCTTGTGTTCTCTTTGGGCCATGTTCAGATTAGAAAAATGGGCCTGCATTGTGTCATTTCGTCTCATTTCGGCTGGAAGCTTAGGTACGGCCCAATCTTCAAGTCCAGCCTGGTGGGGCACCCGGTGGTCGTCTCGGCGGACGAGGAGCTCAACCACATGGTGTTCCAGCAGGAGGGGCAGCTGTTCCAGAGCTGGTACCCGGACTCGTTCGTCGAGATCCTGGGGCGCGACAACGTCGGGGAGCAGCAGGGCGCCATGTTCAGGTACCTCAAGAACATGGTGCTCAGGTACTTCGGCCCGGAGAGCCTCAAGGAGGACATCCTCCCAGACGTTGAGCGCGCGGTGTGCGGCTCCCTCTGCACCTGGTCGACCTTGCCGGCCGTCGAGCTCAAAGAAGCCGTCTCAACCGTAAGCCGGCCGGCCCGTCCATGGATGGTGTTCTTGCTGTGTGTACACAAACAATATCGATCATTCTGCATGCATGTTTGATTGCAGATGGTGTTTGATCTTGCCGCAAACAAGCTGATCGGGTTGGAGCCGTCGAGGTCAAAGATTTTACGGAAGAGCTTCTTCGACTTCGTCCGAGGGCTCATCTCGTTCCCGCTGTATCTGCCAGGAACAGCTTACTACTTGTGCATGCAGGTGCGTGATTATACCGCACCTTGCGCCTGCAACTTTCAGGTGATTATACTGCTCATCTCGTGTCGCTTTCAGGGAAGGAGGAGTGCAATGGGGGTGCTGCAGCAGGTGCTGGACGAGAGGAGATCGGGAAAATTGCTGGGAGAAGGAGGAGGAGGAGAAGACGCAGGGGATCAAGCACGACGCCGTGGCGACTTCTTGGACTACGTCATCCAAGAGATTGCGAAGGAGAAGCCGCTCATGACGGAGAAGATGGCGCTCGACCTCATGTTCGTCCTCCTCTTCGCGAGCTTCCACACGACGTCGCTGGCGCTCACCCTGGCCGTCAAGCTCCTCGCCGACCACCCGCGCGTCCTGGAGGAGCTCACGGTACGCGCGCCCGTCCCTCTTGCGTGGCTGGCTTGGCTTTCTTGTGCCTGTGGATTGTGGAAGGCGCCAGCCGGTGTGGTATGATGCCTGTGGATTGGCTTGGATTCAGGTGGAGCATCAAATGATTCTGAAGGCCCGAGAGATAAGCAGTGAATGCGGTGGAGTCACATGGAAGGAGTACAAATCCATGACATTCACATGCCAGGTACCTAGCTTTCAACCAGGGTGAAATTGATTGGTTACTCCCCCATTGTTTCGCCAACATACGATGTAGTACCACACCCTGCCAGTGACAGTGTGCACTGGTCCTTCCTAGAGCTAGCAGCCCATGTTTCTTTAGCTCTTTTACAATATACATTGATAAATATACTAGAGCAATAGTATAATTCAGATCTAACCGTCAATTTAAAAAGTCTCTTACACAAAAAAAAAATATACTATCATTGTAATTTAAATACTACCATAGTAATATAAAAAACACAAAATCAATTTAACTATTAGATCGAGAGGAATGGACTGTTTCTTATTCATTTTTGTGTACAACAAAATTTCTCTTATTTAATTAGTTCCCTTCCATAAAAGGTCATTTAGTGATGAAAGTTTAGGGGATGTACTTAAGAGAAGACTATTAAGCAAAATTTAAATAGGGGGATCCGGACAAGTCCAATAGATCATCTAAAGCTTTCTCTAAACCAAATTTAGAGAATGAAGGTGAAAAATATGCCTCTAAGAGGTCTCCTATCCCATCCTCCCAAACTTAGGGGGGTGTTTTGATCCCCCATGAGGGATCTCGGCCCCATCTCCTGAACTAGTTTCTCTCACTTCTGGATGGGCCACTCCTTCTTCTTTATAACTTAAAATCAGATTAAAATCTACAATTTGAAATTTACCTTTTTTGTACAAGCCATACGTGGTACTATTTTATAGTCATTTTCGAGACTTTTATTGGTTTTTCTCAAAGATTCCAAAATTTTAAATATTTTCAGCCTCTCCGTGCCTCTTTTCGAAGGTCCTCAGTTTTTGAGATTATAATCTAACTCAGCTTTTAAGTCGTATCAAACAGGGCCTAATATCATGAGGGATCCCTTAAATTTGGCTTTAGGGGTTGAAATTTGGAGGAGCTATTGGACTTTCTTGGTCTTCCTAGAGCTAGCAGGCCATGTTTAATTAGTTTCCTCTCACAATATGTGTATGTAGTACTACCTCCAGTCAGAAATATTTGATGTTTTGGATATTGATATAGTCTTAAATATGACTACGGAAGTACTCTTCAAGATGAATCTATAAACATAATTTTTATGTACCTAATCTATGAAAAAAATCTAAATATTCAAAACTTTTGACTTACATGTATATCTTAAACGCTAAATATTTGTGATCCGAGGTAGTACGACACTATTGGTGTGCACTGAGCTAGCTGGCCATGTTTAATTAGTTTTCTAGTTTCCTGTAATAATATGTGTCTGCTACGAATAATCACAATCTCATGCCTGATGCCACCTGTTTTATAGGTCATAAACGAGACGGTCCGATTGGCCAACATTGCACCTGGCATTTTCAGAAAGGCTCTGAAAGACATACAGTTCAGAGGTGAGGCCGTCCAATCTAACTAATCGTACATTTAAAAACCAAACATTGTATTCTGATGTTAATATCTATGAAAATTACCTATACTAATCAATTGATAAATATGCTGCCTCTCTAAAAAAAGGAAGATAAATCATGCATCCTGTCAAAAGAATAGAAAGAACGATAACTGAATATATAGCTTACCAATGACAAACATTGTTGGTGATAGGATACACAATTCCAGCAGGATGGGGAGTGATGGTCTGCCCTCCAGCAGTGCACTTGAATCCAGATATCTACCCAGAACCCCTCACCTTCAACCCTTCAAGGTTTAAGGTTTGTGGATCTTACATTCTTAAGGATAAATTTTCCACATGTACGTGAAATTACATGCACATGTAAAAGCTATTAGATCCGCTCTGAAATCCATGCAACGGCTAAATATGTGGAGTTGATTTTTCCAACATTTGACTATTCGAGTACTGTCCAAGACCAAGCAAGCCCACCCATGCATGCATATACAAGGTGCTGGACCAATTTACCTAGCATGATTGCTTGGTAAAATGTAATTAAATCGTTTGCCACACACAGGATAAACCGGACATAAACCGTGGGTCAAGACATTTCATGGCATTCGGAGGAGGGCTCCGGTTCTGTGTCGGGGCAGACTTCAGCAAGCTACAGATGGCCATTTTCCTCCATTTCCTTGTTACCAAATACAGGTACTTTTTATTATTCCTTTTGGAGACCAGACCTGGGGTTCAAAATTATGAAAAGTTTTACATTGTTTATGTATGCAAAATGTAACCATAACCTCCCAATGCAGATTTTTCACAAACTTTTCATAATATTTCAGGTGGATACAACTAGGAGGAGGCAAGATAGTACGAACTCCGGGACTAGAATTTCCTGATGGTTACCACATCCAAATCAGACCGAGAGACTAATCAGGCCTATTTTACCTCCTGCTCGCGTACAAAAGCATAGAAAGGCCTATTTGATCTGAAGTCCCTGTACAATGCCAGTATATTATTTTATAAAATAACGGTTGCACTGTAAATTTATTGCTGCTCAGTTAACATTCTGCGCAGCCAACTATTTATGCTAGTGTCTTCATTTTGGTGTCAAGTAAATTGGAAAATACAAAGATTCAAGTCCATTCGGTACCATGCTGTCATCCCCTGCAGGCAAGGATCCGCGCATAATTTCATACAATCATCCTCTGCTAGATAAGAAACACATTTTTTTTTGGGACCAAGTGTGTGCTAGGACAATTCATTTCTAAAATTCATTTTTTTAAAGGATTCTAAAATATAAGTAGGTAGCATCTCTTAGTATGTGACACGCATTGGGCAGCAGGAGAAGGGTCATTGGGTCAAGGATAAAGTTGTATGCACACATGTAGGACTGGACTAAAAGCTCGGGCTCGATGAGCTACCCAAGAGCGGACCGAGCTCGGTTCAAGCTTGGATCGAGGTCCAAAGCTAAACAAACCGTGCTCGAGTCTGATTTGAGTCGAGCTCGGGCCTAAGCCCTTGTCGAGCCCAATCAAGCTCAGTCAAACATTATTACACTAGCTATTCCTCTCTTTAAACCGACTAGCCCAACCAATTCGAGCCGAGCTCGAGCTCGAGATCGAGCCCACCCAAGCCCATATAGCCCTTTCTTCTCCCTTCTTCCAGTATTGACCCTTTCATTTGAGCTCAACCAAACCGAGTTCGAGCCTAACTGAGCTTCCATCGAGCCCGATCTCAAGTCTAACCCTAAGCTCGGTACTGATTCGAGCTGTGCCCGAGCCGAGCTCGCTCGGGTCAGCTCGAATGCAGCCCTACACACATGCACATTTGCTTATCTTCATATGAAAAAAAATCATTCTCTCTCTTATCTCCTAACCCACTTGTCATTGACATATGGACCGTCACTTCATCTTTGGAGTGCCAAATTATCAAATGCTCCCCAAATGGATCAACTGTCATAATTAGTTAGCACAGATCGCACTATAATTGTTGGCATATCACAGTCGACGATACTAGTTTATGATTATTGCAATTGGTTCATAGGTAAAAACCGACTACGTACTATGACATAATTTGTCAATTTTGGCCTCATAATAGACAACCTCTAGCAGGTTTTTAGATCTCAACCTCCAACAACGGTTTGTGATCCAGGGGGTTGAATAATACATTCAAAGGAATCCAAACTCCCAGCATCTATATATGTAACTTGAGCTGCATGTTAATTTGGCGCGCTGTGTGTCCTCGTTTCTTACTTGTACCCTCATGGAGACTGTACTTTGTTATATTTTGATCGAGATCAATGAAAGTGCGCTCCTTGGCTTCCTTTTTTTAAAAAAATCCTTGGTTGAGGTGGGATTTTTTTTTTGTTAGCTGGGCCGCTACACTTAGCGCGTCCGGACCTCAGGTTGTTGGGCTGCAGTATACTCGCAAGCCCAACTAGAATAGCGGGCAAAGATCTCTTGGACCATCTCTCCCTAAAAAGTTAGCTCAATCAAGGGGTGCTCTCTCATTCTTATAAACCATGCTCAAGCACTCCTAACTTCCGATGTATTACTATTTCTAACAATCTTCCCCTTAAACATATTGAATATTGGTAATAATATCAGCAAAAGAACGTTCTCCCGTGCTTCCAGACATGCTGAGCTCTCCAAATTTTTGTACATTCAAAAAAGGAATTGATTCCATAAAAGATGGGATCAACCAGTAAATAGAAAATTACTGATATTGCATCCTTGTGAGATTGTCAAGTTTGTACCAAAAATCTCCCTCACACATTGGGCCGAGATTATCTAGAACCACCTAGGTCATCTGGGCTCTGATACCACTTGTTAGCTAGACCGCTACACTTAGTGCGTCTGGACTCCAGTTCATTGGATTGTAGTACACTCGCAAGCTCAACCAGAACAGCGGGTCAAAATCTCTTGAGCTATCTCTCTCCAAAAAGCTAACTCAGTGAGGGGGTGCTCCCTCGTCCTTATAAACCATGTTCAACCATTTCCATCTTTTGATGTGGGACTATTCTCAACATTTTTCCTCTACATAGTACAACTGAGTAGAAACTACCTTAAAAAACTTAAAAAACTAAGTGGAAACTGTTATATAAAAAACCCATAACAACATGTACATATCGAATCAAAATTTGTTCCGTGCTAATTTCATGGGCAAATGGAAGGAGATAAAAGGATATGACGTGCGTGCGCGCATCGATCGGTACATGGTCCAGACCCTGGAATTATTGCTTCTTATGTTTCATGCGATATTTGTTGGACTATTTGTTTGGAAAGTTTAAATGAACTACAAGTTTATAAGAACATGATCATGATCAGTGTATGAAAGGAATCAAACAAAAAAAGGGTGCTCCATTGTGATAACCCAGTTTGAGCACCTAGTGTATGAAGCGAACCAAAAAAAAAAAAAAAGGACCCGCGGCGGAACCTGCTGAAAAAGTAGGACTTTGGTCAATAGGGAGATCATTCTTGTTTTTATCAGTTTGTGACACGGACTCGAGGGGGAATTGACTTGAAGGATTAAAATCAAGATCACAAGACCAGCTCCCACCGACACTTTCGTGAGCATCTCCAACAGTGTTTTATTTATATAAGATCTCTATTTTAGAGATTATGTATTCTCTAGCAGACTTATTAAAGGGGATAAAACTTTGTATGCCATAGCACATGTTGCTAATCCCGTCCGTGCCATCACATTGACATTCTAACCTTATCTGTCATCTCATTTCCAATTACTTCCCTTCTATACCATGGCCATTAGATCCGTTAGCTTCAACCGTTAGAAATTGCCCCGTAATGTCCAAAATGTCCCTTTCACAATTTCCAGATTCAAAATTTTGAAATATTGTATCTTCTATATTTTAACTCTAAATTGAGTGATTCAAATTTCTAAATTTATAAAAAATCATGTTTTACTTGCTGTTAAAATTTTATATTTTTTATGATTTTCTGTTTTGTTCTCACGTTTTCACGAGACATGGTACTATTAATTTTGAAATAACATTTTACATCAATTTTTTCATTTCATTTTTAAATTTGAATATAAATAATTTTCTGAATCCATAGAATTGTTTTCATAATTTTATGAATTTTCTACAATTATTAATAATTAATTCTATTTTCTCACGTATTAAAAAGGCAGGGGCATAATTATCTTTTTGCAGTTTCGTCACAGGTCAACAATGGCATAAAAGGGAAGAAGCATGAAATGAAATGGCATACAAGGTTAGAGTGGCAATGTGATGGCACAGATAGGATTAGCAAAATGTTCAATGGCATACAAAGTTTTTTCCCTTTTTATAGCTATCTCTAGTTTAGAGATTCTATCATCACTCCCTAAATATAGAGATTCTCTTCTCTCTATATCATTTCTAATAGAATGAGATTTGGGAGTGCCACTAGAAATAGTATAAGTATCTCCAACAACACTCCTTAAAATCATATTTGTATACACACTGCTAAAAAAAATTCTTCCCTATATTTGTATCTCTCTAGCGGCACTTCACAAATCTCACTCTAGTAGAAACAATATATAGCCTATAGAGAGGATTCCCTGAGGGTACAAACAAATGGACCATCACACTCTGTTGGCTTAACACCACAATCATGTGTCTGCCCTAGTGCCCTCTAATAATTTGCGTGGGCTAAAACGTGTAACAAAGACAACTATATCTCTAGTTTCACGTAGTTTGGGTGTGCAACAAAAATAACCATCAATCCGTGTCAATGGATAGAGCAAAAAATTTACAATATATCTATATTCCCATGCATGGTTGCACATTATGAAAGACCAGGCTAGGCGGCTAGAAGGGGGCTTGAATAGACGCTAAATGGAAATCGACGTTTTCTTCAACAACACACCACAAACAACTTAAACATGCAGCGAGAAAATATTCTTGATAGTAGCACATACCCCTAGTAAAAAAACTCAAGAATAAAAATCCGTAGATCATATGATCATGGGGATTTTTTCTGTGGTGCTTCTGGTTGTTAAGAACCCAACAAAAAAAGAATTAGGTCTAAAGCTACTTTAGATAAAGAGAAACAATTCAAATAAGTTAGACTACTTTCTGGAAAGTAAAAACAGATTCCAAAAGAAAAGCACTGTGATCAAGAGGAGTTTTCTCCTATTCTGTGATCCCAATGTTTTTATAGATTTTTCTCAAGAGAGATATATGAGTTGCGAATCACGTCTCCAACTTTCACCTTAAGATCAAGTACATAAAAAATCAACCGAAAAGAAGAAGAGGTTCTGCTAGAAACTTCAACCGGAAAATGTGGGGCTTGGTATTCACCTCATGGCTTCCAAATGGTGTATCAAATGGACTTCAAATTTTTACTATGGTTAGATATGTAAGTCTCGCACCTTCTCCAACTGGAATCACTTAAAAAGGATTTTTCTAGATGTTTCTAAAAAACAAATAAGAACTACTGCGCGAAGGAAACTTTCTGGACAGAACTGCAACTAGAAGATAAACTTAATCTCTAGCCTCTCCTAGATTGCAAAAAGGTTCTCAAATCATATTTGCAATCTCAAGACATCATAGAACAGCAATAAAAAGAAAGAGTGGAGGCAAATAAACTAGTTACAAACAAAAATACTAAAAAGACAAGATCAAACACAAGAACTAGAGAAAAACTTGGATGAACATGGTTGATTTCTATTGCATCGGTTTGGGGTAATACAAAGCCACACCAAGGTGGGCAAAGCACTTCAGAAGTGCACTCTAAACACACCCAAACCTCAGCCCTCACCCTCTCAAAGATCTGAATGGGAGGCACCTCCTCCCCTCCTTTTATAGCCCAAAGGTGGAGTAGCTCTCAAGCTAACTACTCCCCACCTTTGGATGACACATGGATGGCCGAGATTTGTTCACTCTTTACAGCATATAACCCTTAGAATATACTCCACAAATCCTTGGAATATGCCACGCACATTCCCGATACATGCCCACATGGGCCCACACACTGGACGCAACCGGTCCTTACTTAGCTGCTAAGTTTCCATCGCACCCGACCACCTGCCGAGCCTCGGATCCTCACGCCGGCTAAGTCCGTCATCTTTATCATATTTGTCGTCCTCAAGTCCGAGTCCAACCATCCCATGCAACCTCCTTGTCGTTATGGACCCACGAACCGCCAGTTTGCGTCCCGACACGTCGCTGACCACGGTCCACCAAGACCCGTACCACAAAGATTAGCCAAAACACCATACTTACCTTCCTTACCGGCAAGGTTAATCCATAATCAATCACATCCAAGACATGCATAAGTTTTCCAAAGAACCCATCGAAAAACCGTGCACAATCGATGCAACCCGCGACAAGACCCGAAAACCCTGGGAAAACTCGGCGAAGCCTCGATCGCCTGAAAAACCTACGCGTTACGCTCAAAACACTTGTCAATATGCTCATCATCAACATGGGGCCATCTCCACATGGTCTCACAATCTCCCCCTTGATGAGTATATTGACAAACACTGGAAAAAGGTTTTGAAAGGCGAAAAAATATCGGACTAACAAAGCAAAATGATTGCCAAAGATCATACTTGGACCAAGGAAAGAGCAATTGGTCAACATGTCCAAGTATAACAATTTTTTTTAATATCCCAATTTTGAAATTTTTTTCTTTTTCCAGAAATTTCTCCCCCTTTGGCAATATAGGCATCAAGAAAATCAAAGAGAAGAAAGAGCATGTATGCAAATGCAAATGCACCCTAGGGAGCTTTGCAGAATATGCGAATGAACATGAAGCATATATTACTTACACCAAGCTAAACAAGTTAAACCAAAAGCTTACAAGTTCATACAAAATTGCTCACATTTTATCCAAGCTATCTAGAAAAACAAGAATGCCAATTTTGTCATGATGAAACTAGAGCATCACAAGGCCAATCTCAAAACTAAATACTAATGCTAATGCAAGGATCAAATGAGCAACTCAAGTAACAAATGAGAAAGTTAGATTTTATGCAAAGACCTTTTGCTCGATTACTTCCAAACTTTTTCTCATTTTTTTTGTTTTCCTTTAGCAAACTCAGATTTTGGAGAGAGATCCCTAGCAAAGCATATTCTCGACTAGGAGCCATCGACAAAGGCCTCCTAGGTCCCTCTCCTCCTCATGTTTGTTTGTATTTTATCTTTCTTTTTCTTTTTTTGAACATTTCATTCATTTTTTTTGTTTTTCCATGTACATGATCAAGGGTCAAGCATAATCAAAAGCTTACTCAAGTTGCAAGAAGTGCTCAAATGATGAACAAAAGATCATCAACCCTAGCAGGAGCATTTAGTAGAGAGACTAGCAAATAAAAACCACAAATCTCATCAAGTTTTCATTAAAGGATAAAAATCATTTAATTTTCAGCTAGCCTAGCTAGTGTAAATGATGGCAAATTAAGCACGAACAAGCTAGCAAAGGTCATCACTAAGTTAGCAAGATGTAAATTTCTCACTTAAATTCAAAGCATAATAGGCAAAGCTCGGAAATGAAAATAAGTCTAAATGCCATGCAAAATACAATAAAATTTCCAAACTTCCCCTTAAACCAAGAATCATTCAACCAAATGAAAACAGAAGAGATGAGGAGCTGGAGAAACTCACAGGGCAGTCTAAGAGCAAAGATGAGAGACAGATAACTCTAAGGCTCAGAAACACACTCATCTACCCCAAGCCATAGACTAGAAAAGCAAGCCTACAACTCAACTACTAGAGAGACTAGACACAGACCCTGTCTACCCAGGGGGCCCAACACCTGCTAGACCCAAAAGCCTGTGTGAAACTCAACTAGCTAGAGCAGAGGACATTGCTAATCACACATGATAGCAACCTATGGGGTAAGAAACAGTGGCTAAAGAAGTGAAACTGACTCTCTAATCCTGCCCAAGACTAAGCCCAGAATGCAAATATGCAAATGCAAAAATTTAAAAGCATATATACATATAGACATATAATACAAAGACTAGCTCGCCCTCAACTAATACCTAAAGGGCTCACTACCCCAAGCTCTCCCCTGAGAGCTACAAACCTAGAGCTGTCCAAGGGTTTGGTGAAGATATCAGCAAGTTGGTGGTCACTCTCCATGAACTGAAGCACTATATCACCCTTTTCTACATGGTCTCTAAGGGAGTGGTACCTGATATCTATGTGCTTTGTCCTAGAGTGTTGCACTGGGTTTTTGGCAATGTTTATGGCAGAAGTGTTGTCACAAAAAAGTGGAACACTCTCTAAGGTCAACCCAAAGTCCCTCAAGGTAGAACACATCCAAAGTACTTGACTACAGCAACTAGCCGCAGCCACGTACTCGGCCTTAGAAGTGGACTGTGCAACACCTAACTGCTTCCTAGAAGACCAAGAGATAAGGGAAGTGCCAAGAAATTGGCAAGTGCCAGAAGTGCTCTTCCTATCTATCCTACAGCCAGCAAAGTCTGTATCTAAAAAGCCTCTAAGGGATAGACAAGAAGAGGAAGAGTACCATATCCCAAAGTCCAGGGTAGCTCTAAGGTAGCGGAAGATACGCTTCACCGCCTAAAGGTAAGAAACGCGAGGAGAGGCCTGAAAGCGAGCACAAAGACACACTGCAAAGTGTATGTCTGGTCTGGAAGAGGTAAGGTACAAGAGAAAGCGTATCATGCTTCTATACTCCTTCTGGTCAACCAGTTCACCATTTTTATCAGGCTCAAGAGCTGTGGTGGTTGCCATAGGAGTCTGAACAGGTTTGCCATCAGACATAGTAAACCGCTTGAGAAGATCTCTAGTGTACTTGCTCTGGTGGAGAAAGATCCCCTCAGGGGTCTGCTTGATCTGAAAGGCAAGGAAGAAAGCCAACTCCCCTATCATGCTCACCTCAAACTCTGAACTTATCACACTGGAGAAATCAGAGACAAGCTGATGGGAAGAGCCTCCAAAGATTATGTCATCGACATAGATTTGCACAAGGAGAAAATCTGAGCCAACTCTCTTGGTGAAAATGGCCTTATCTACACTATCCATGGCAAAACCATTCCCAAGCAAATAGGACTTCAGCCGCTCATACCAAGCTCTAGGAGCTTGCTTCAGTTCATACAAAGCTTTTGACAATTTGAACACATGATCAGGAAACTTCAAATTTTCAAATCCAGGAGGCTGTTTGACATAGACCTCCTCTTCAATAAATCCATTCAAGAAAGCACTTTTGACATCCATCTGAAAAAGCTTGAAACTCTTGGATGCAGTAAAAGCAAGAAGAATCCTGATCGTCTCAAGTCTGGCAACAGGAGCAAAAGTTTTCTTAAAGTCAAACCCCTCGACTTGAGAGAAACCCTGTGCTAGCAATCTAGCTTTATTTCTCACTACTACCCCATCCTCATTACACTTATTCTTGAAGACCCACCTAATGTCTATGACATTGTGTCCTGAGGGTCACTCTACCAGTTCCCAAACCTTGTTCTCTCAAAATTTTCTAACTCTCATGCATGGCATTAACCCAAGACTCAATGGAAAGAGCATGGGTAATGTCTACAGGCTCAAAGGAGGCAACAAAGGCAGCTGAGTGACAGAAGTGGGACAGTCCAGACTTTGAGCGAGTGACTCGCTCTCCTAGGTCACCTATGATCTGACTAGGTGGGTGCATTCTCTGAATGTGCCTAGGTGCATCTAGTGAAGTAGTGGCCTCTACCTCAGGAACAGAAGAGGTAGGAACAACTGTAACACCCTGTTGCTTGCTGCACGGTCTGAGCATCGCTTCCTTCTTCTAGAAACTCATCCTGGAGTGGTGTCAACACTCGACCATGACCTCGATCTCTAGCTCTATGACGGTCTCGAGATCCCCAAAGACTTTGGACGTCACCACGACCAAGAGCTCTACCATGACCACGACCACAACCACTTCCTCTCGCCATCGCTATACCACATAACAAACAATCATATAGCAAGCACAAGCATATCAAACACATATCAACAATAGCAACAATTGAAAACAGGACAAACGCATATGCAATGCATAACCCATTCCCATCCTATGGTGCACCAGTGTGTCAAGTCTTGGTTAATTAACTTAACCACACCAAATCAAAGTTTATGTTACATATTTCAATTACAATTTCATTAAATTCACCCATAGCAGACCTAACGCCTGCTCTGATACCAACTGTAACACCCCGGCTCCTCCTCGAGCCCGAAATGCTACCAAACATAACATTCATTTCATAAATAAAGCTAATTCTACAAATTAGTTCAAAATTTCGGCAGAGCTTTGCCTAAAAATTGGACATCCACACAAGCACAAAAACAGATATATTCACATATCATCATAAAGATATCAAATCAATATATCCTATTCATCCAAAACTTGGAACCACCGGTCCAAGTCACAAGTTTTCACCAGTTACCCCGACACAACTAGAAGTCAGTTTATATCATACAAACCAAGATATCAGAGTCCAAAACACAAACACATAACTTTACATTACATTTTACCAACTAATCACCAAAAGAGATGTAACCATAAGCTTGTTTAAGAATTAGGTGGGTATGGTTCAGTGTAGTGAGCAAAACATGGCACTATTCCCTTCCCGATGCATGACGGTTCTATTGCTCACCTATAAAAACATAAATAAGCAAGCGTGAGTCCACGACTCAGCAAGTACATAGCAAAATGAGAGACGGATAATACATGATTAACTCTAATGATTTTTAACCATTCATCTCACTGTCACATTAAGAAAATCATGGTTCATGGTTACTTTAGTAATATTGATCATTCATTTTAACTATCGCATCAAAGAAAACTCCCTTGTTCATGTCATGTATGCGTCCAATACATGTCTACATGCTCATCTCATATCATAAGCTTCAACCGGCAAAGCTGGGTGGACACCGGCCGATGTCCACCCTCATATCCTCCAGGCTGATCTGGAGGGGCCTACATAGGTAGGTTTTCATGTTGTAGTGAGGTCGACCATCACAAATGATGTCATGATGCATAGTGCAGTGCAAATGCATGAGTTCCCCATTCCTCGCATACGGTTCATTGATATCATAGCATATCATCTCATAACATTCTATCGTCGGTTTACGACTTAACCACATTAGCTCAATTAAAACATTATGTAGAAGAGTATTTTAAACAATCATCAATCATCCATGTCACCATATTATTATGTACTTACCTCAAATACCGGAGAAAGCAGAGGGGCAAGACGGCGATGCCAACCCCGAGACAGAACCTACACATAAACAACATAAACTCCCCCTGAGCTAGCACCCTGACGCCTCTCAACTCTCACAAACCCTGAAGGAACCCCTACAGGACGTCTAGGCGTCACATTTGGGTTGGGCCGCCATGGTGCAAAGGTCGTCCTCCCCAAGTGTGCCGTTCAGGTCTCCTACCACCCAAAGTAGGAGCAAAACCATGTCGCGGGTGTCTACCTCCACGAGGCAAAGAAGGCACACCCCGAGGACGACGGGAACCAAAACCACGGAAAGCACTAGGTCCAGCAACAGGACCAACAACCTATGCACCTAGACCTGGCCTACGCACAACTACAGGAGCCAACTGCCTAGCTATCTGTCTAGGAGCTGTGGGTGTCTTAGGATCTCTCAAAGTCTGAGTATGACCCTGAAAACCCCTAAGAGTAGAAGCACGCTCACGCCTAGCGACTCTAGCTCTCCTGAAGCAAAACTCAACCAAGTGTCTATCCTTCTGACAGAAGGTGCACGTAAACTTCGCTCTACCAGGAGCAGAAGTCACAGGAGAAACAACCTTCTCAGCAGAAGTCTCTTGGACAAAGCCAGCAGATCGAAACACAGTCCTCTCAGGGAATCCTGAAGAAACCTCAAACATCTGGCCATCCTCACCAGCAGTGACGATCTTGGGAGGGTGGCGCTTAATGTGCTCAAACCAGTCAAAATCTAGACCTCTACCCTTGGAATTTTTTGACTTATCCAAGATCAAATTGAGTTTCTTCTTGCCACCAACAAACTTCTCAAGAGTGTTCATAAGGCACTCACACTCCTAATCAAACTGGGGGGCACAAGTCACAAACAGCAGGAGGTAAGATACCAGAAGAATCTTGATCATCTATCTTGTCCTTACCCAAAGCCCTGCGACATCTCTCACTCAACATATCCACCTCTTTCCTAAGAGCAACACAGGAAAGACACTCAGCATTCTTGACTTGAGCTAGCTGACCCTCAAACCTTTTGCTAAGATCCTCATAGACTCTACCCATTTCTCCCTCCAATTCATCACAA
Source organism: Olyra latifolia (assembly GCA_036346145.1). Taxonomy (NCBI): domain Eukaryota; kingdom Viridiplantae; phylum Streptophyta; class Magnoliopsida; order Poales; family Poaceae; genus Olyra; species Olyra latifolia. Next base: position 11,831,076 of record CM070526.1, read on the forward strand.
CGAGCACAGGTAGAATTAGCAAGCAAGGTGTTATTCAACTCAGCAATTTTATTTTTCATGTTTAAATTTTCCAATTTAAAATTGAGACAGTCCTCACAGGAAGAAGCTGAGTGAAAACTACCTCATCTGGACTGACAGGGTCCTTAGGTGCTCCAAGATCTCTATAGCTCTTATCTGAGCTAACTGGGTCCTTAGGTGAGTCATGTGAAAGGTGTGCAGCAGGATCAGGACAAGCAAATGACAGTGCAGAGGGATCAATCATACTAGCTGTCATAAGGCTAGGAGCAGAAGTAGCAACAACAAGAGCATTTCTAGCCTGATCTAGTTCAAGCATCACACTAGCATGTCTCCCCCTAAGTGACTCAAGCTCAGTAAACACACTATCATGCAAAGTCCTTAGTTCATTCAATTCCTGCACAAGTTTACCACATTCTTTCCAACCATCAGAATCTACAGGCTGGGGAGACACAAAGCACTTGAAATTCTCTAACTTCTGGGTCAAACAAGCTACTTCCTCCTCCAGTTCCCTACATCTTGCTCTAGACTTGGCATGGAATCTACCTAGCTTTAAAAGAGCATCATTGAGTTCTTCATAGGTTGGTACCTCAGTGTCAGAGTCGGTGTAGAGGTTGGAGTCGCTCGCACCATCCTCGTCGGCCATGAAGCACATGCCGGCGTAGCCGTCGTCGTCGTCGTTCTTAGGCTTCTGGTCATCACCTCTATCATCACTCCAAGTCTCCTCCGAGTCCGAGATGTTGGCCTCATCCAAGGCAGCCAACACCTTCTGGAAGAGTCTCCATCCCTTGGAGAACTTGGACTTCTTGTCACCTCCAGGCACTGGCTTCTTGTTGCGGTTCTTGTTGATTGTAGTGGTTCTTGTCCGGTGCCGTGTAGTCGTTCTTGCCTTTCTCCAGCCTGGGGCAGTTGGCCCGAATGTGGTTAGGGCCACCACACTCGAAGCACTTGATCGTCCCTCTTCTCCTCTCACTCAATCTCTTGTAGGCTTGGCTAAATTTTCTGGCAAGTAGGGCTAACTGATCCTCAGGCACTCCATCTAACCTCTCATCAGGCATCTCACACAAAGCAGAAAGAGAGAAACCAGTGCCAAACTCCAAAGAACTCGAGGAACACCGCAAAGAAGGATCGGTAACCAAAGCTGTAGAAACTGGACTGGGCTCACAGGAGAGATGCTCAAGCTCGTACGTCTTGAGATTCAAATATAGCCCATCCAAGGTCAAGGTGGTAAGATCCACAGCCTGCCGGATCGTGGTCATCTTCACACCCCAAATCTTCAAATTCAAAGCGGACAAGAAGTGGCGAGCATTCTCAGAGTCGGTGTAGGTGGTGCCAACCGACCTGAGGTTGCTAAGGATTATATACTACCGGGATATAAATTACTATTTTGTCCCTACGTATATTATACTATCGAGCTCAATCATATATAGTATAAAGAAATTCTAACCGATCTAAATCGTTGGATGGAGAAGAATGTATAGCTCATATTAACTTTAATGTACCGTAAAAGGACCCAATAACTAATAAAAGAATCATATGGCTAGCCTTTTTAGTTTGTATGCGTCTGAAAATGTCAGTGTAACAAGAGAACAATATGTCTGGCCTCTATTAGTTTGCGTGGGTTTGAAAATGTCAGTTTGGGAAGGGAATTATATGTATGCTCTATGTTAGTTTGTTGCTGTCGGGACCCGGCTTAGCAAAACCGATCCTTCTATGCCTTATGGTAGTAGTCTCAACGGATCACAGCGAGTACGTATAGTTAGAGAAAATTGGAATCATACCTTGTTGTTTAACTATTAATAAAATAAAGTACCTTGGCAACAAACGCCAAATATTACAATAATTGTCTTAATATTAATAGAAGAAAGCGGAAGATAGAAATTAAAATGACGGCTCGGTAAACCCATCCATACGCCACTGGTATCTGACTAGGGATACGCTAGTAGCTAGAAACTCCATTGTCGTACCCTGCCTCGTAGTCGACGTACTCGGTAGTGTTGTCACCTGCGCACAGATCTGAAAAACAACTAATGAGTATGGATAAACCATACCTAGCAAGCATATATATTCTTAGGTAATGAATGCAAAGCTATCAAAGGAACAGAGATGGCTATTTTGCATAAAGAGCAATTTTCAACAATTCTATTAGTTGTAAAGCAATAGTTCAAAACAATTTTAAATTTATTTCTTTACACATATTTTCTCAACACCAAATATATTCTTATGCCGTCTTAACACAGATCGAGATGACACTCGTTATCATCTCTACACGAAAACCCCCTTGCAATACACTCCCTGTAATGCATTGTATGGCAATCGCTGCCGGGCAATTCCTGCCCCTACATCTACAACAGGTTAATTATTAAAAGGTGAGATAACATGTAGAGCCGTCTAAGCCTGGTCTTAAACGTGAGCACGGTTATCATGATAGTTTTAACTCTGCAGAGTGTGTACACTTTACCCATAGGACTCACCCGAGAGTGAGACGAAGCCGCTATCCCCGTTCCATCTAGGGTCAAGAATGCCTCACTAAGGATTCGTCCCAAGCCGTCTCCTACTAAGCCAGAGGTTTCCCTCTTGTGCCAGGTGAGTATACGGTGGTCGCGAGCCACACTCACACCGGTATGACAAACCAACCCTAGATTTTCCGAGGTAACAACTAAGATATTACCATTATTAATACCCATGGTTGTACTGTTGTGCTTGGCTAGATCATATAACATGTTTGGTCCTTAAGTCGATCGAGTTGGCTTACCACAAAACCAACATCCATCGATCAAACCACCACCTCGAATCTACTCACGCCGTGTTGATTTAGTTGAATTAAATTAACCAAAACCAAAACTAAAGGGTAGAATCTCTATACAAATTTTATAAATGATCTCCCATCATATGAACTAGATTTTCCATTGTATCAACTAAGCATCTAGCGTGAGTAGATTCAAAGATGGCTATAATAAGACATAAATTGTGCTAGGCGTCAATGGAATGGTAACACATGCTAATAGATGATTAACACATCATTGGCAATAATTAAAATTAAATACACAAAATAAAAATAAAACTAGCATGCACAGTTAAAACCCTATGAATAGTAAATATGAGAGAAAATCGGTGGGATCGATATGAATCTAGCTTGCACCTTGATCTGAGTAGCACGTTCCTTGACAACCGGCAGCTAGCTCCCCTCCGGACTCCTCCGCGGCGTCTACACGCAAATCGAGACACAGACGAATCAACCACAGCAAATAAAATCTAAAAAATTACAAAATAAATACAGTAGGTAGATTAGGCTAAAAGATGATCAACAAGATTGGTTTGGTACGAATTGGAGCTATGGTTTAGGAGATACAAAATTGTGAAGGTGCGCTATTCATAATGAATAGTGTCAGGTTTGACTAGTTTCGACTTGAACGAGGGATTAAAGGCTAAATGCTTTGCTCTGCTTCTTCACGCAGAAACAGAGAGAGAGAGAGAGAGAGAGAGAGAGAGAGAGAGAGAGAGAGAGAGAGAGAGAGAGAGAGAGAGAGGCGAGTGGCGGCGGCGGTGACCAGCTGGCTCGACGATGGCGGCGGCGGCGCTGAGCGGCGCCTGGCGTCTTTAAGCGGCAAGACATAGCTCCGGCGAAGATGGCACGGTGGTGGTGGCGGTGGGCGAGCGAGCACCGGCGAAAAGCGGCGGCCGGTAGTAGCGGCGGGGTGGCGAGGGCCGCAAGAGGTGCAACGCGGCTGGCGGCGGCGACCAAACCAGCACCGGTGCTCCGGCGGTGGCACGGCTGGCAGAGGCGGCAACCCGGGATAGTGGCGCACATGGCGGCACGTCGCAGAGTCAGCAGCGGCGTGGCCACGGAGTGGGTGGCTCACCTCGGCTCGGTGACGGCGGCTATGAAATCTCCTCTTCCTCCTTCCCTGCTCTGTGATGAATTGCTGGGGACGCTCTTGGCAGCTAGGGCTAGGGCTAACGAGGATTGGACGTCTCTGTAGATGTTTCCTGGGTTTTTATATGGCGTGTACGTTGGTGGGTTTGGGATTAACATAGTAGGTTTGGATTTACAATTGATTTGGTAGGATTTGGTTGTATGGATAAGGCAAGGAAAGATTTGATTTGACTTGATCTGGTTGCAACGTTTTGAAAAGAATCGGTTTGGTAAAGATCGGATTTGGTTCGGTTTGGTTTGGACAGCGAAGCCCGGTGATTTGGCAGGGAAAACTTGATCTGCCAGAGAGATCGTTGAGGGCGGCGGACACGGATGCAGTGATTAGGAGAAAATGATGATTAGGGAGAAGATTAGGATGCAACAAAGCGATTAAAGAATATTTATTAAATAAATCAACTGTTTTAAAAATATTTTAAATTGAAATAATATTTTCTGAAATTTAGAAAATAACAGAATGTCACAGTTGCTCAAAAAATGTGACTGTAATATGGGACCATCGATTTGTACCAATGGATAGCACCATCGGTCCACAATATATAGTCACATAGATGTCTATAATACATGTGAGCACATTATGCTGACCAAAGTAATGCTCCTTCTGCCTCGTATCATGAACAGGATACACCAGTTGTATAATGCTCGAAACATTGGTGGAGCAGTCTGTCGTGCGTATGTATTCTAAATGATATAACAAATTTCAAATTTGTGATCCAAGATGTTGCTGTGGTGTAGTGGTTATCACGTCAGTCTTACACACTGAAGGTCTCCAGTTCGATCCTGGGCAGCAACATTTACTCTTTTTTTTTAATTAACGTTGGGCACTACACACGCTATGTTTGCCAGGTCCATTGGTGTTTGTTTAAGTGGAATTAGGGCCGTGCTAACTTAAAACTCGTATATTATAGGTAGCCCAATGAGAATTTTTTTTTGCCCAAATAGAAAATGATAAATATGGAAATGGTCACCAAAAGTAGTATTTGCATAAATACCCATCCGACGCGACTCGGCACCGCGGCAACCAAAATTTTTGCCCAAAAAATGATAAATATGGAAATGGCCACCAAAAAGTTGTATTTGCAGAAATACCCATCCGCCGCGACTCGGCACAGCGGCAACTCGGGTACTACGATGTGGCACCACGGCAACAGCCCTGCTGCGCTGCCGTGCCATGGCAGCGGCCTGCTACCATGCACGCGTGCAGTGCTAACACTGCTAGCCTACTAATTACTGCTAACCTACTAACTAGTAGTAAAACTAAAAAAATTGCTAAATTTGTTAAAAAAAATTATGTAACATCGAAAAGCAATAAAATTTAAAAAAATGGAACCGTAGGTTCACAGGAATAGTCTACAAAAAGTTTTGTTATTTTTAGAAATTTATAATTTTTTTTGAAATTTTGAAATTTAAAAATCGTGAAGACAAAAATTTCTAAAAAATCATATTTTGTGACCCTTTTTTATGTTTCGATGCATTTTTTATGTTTTAAAAAATCATATTTATGTGAATTCATGATTTTTTAAATTCAAAAATTTTTAAAAATCAAAGTTTTCAAAAAATTAAAACTTTTTGTGAACCCTTTCTATAAACCTACGGCTCTATTTTTTAAGTTTCATTGTATTTTGATGTTACATAATTTTTATGATTTTTGAAAAAAATTCATGTCCATAAAAATTATGATTTTTTGATTTTTTAAAAAATCATAAAAAAATTATGTAACATTAAAATACAACGAAACTTAAAAAAAATAGAGCCATAGGTTTACGGAAAGGATTCACAAAAAGTTTTAAATTTTTTAGAAACTTTGATTTTTAAAAATTTTTGAATTTAAAAATCATGAATTCACAAAAATATGATTTTTTAGAACATAAAAAATCAGTGAAACTTAAAAAAGTAACAATAGGTAATAGGTTCATAAAAAGGGTCACAAATTATGATTTTTTAGAATTTTTGTCTTCACGATTTTTAAATTTCAATATTTCAAAAAAATATATAAATTTCTAAAATAATAAAACTTTTTGTAGATCCTTCTTGTAAACGTATGGTTCTATTTTTTCAAATTTTGTTACGTTTCGATGTTGCATAATTTTTTAAAAATTTGGCAAAGTTTTTTAATTTTACTACTTGTTAGTAGTTTAGCAATAGTTAGTAGGCTAGCAGTGCATGCGTGCATGGGAGCATGCCGCGGTGCCACATCGCGGCACCCGAGTTGCCGCGGTGCCAGGTCGCGGTGGATGGACATTTCTGTAAATACCACTTTTTATTGGCCATTTTCATATTTACCAATTTTTTTTGGGCAAGAAAAAAATTCTCGCCCAATGACAGCCCAATCCAGTCAAACATGCATGTGTCTTTTTAGACTGTCCGTGCTAAGCTAAACCCGTTTACTGCGGGTGATTCAGCTCGGGGTGCCCTGAGGTACAGATGCTGAGTCAGGCCGAATGGAATCTGCATTCGGTCCAATTAAGCCCACGTAATTCTGACTGGCATCCTTTCTCTCGAAATTAACATGCATGTGTTTTTTTAGACTTTTTATGTGTGTTTTTAGACTATTAAACATGCATGTGTTGGAAAGACGATACAACAGCTTGTGATCTCATTCGTCCATTAACAGGCCTTGGCATGGCCGGCATCCATGGCCGTCCGATCACCATCCAATAGTCAAGAATACCCCCGATCATCAATTTGTTTCTTACAGCTGTATAGATTTTTTTAAAAAAAAATATTATCAAATGTACAGTACTTCCAATCTACGTTTTTCTAGTATTTTTTATGATCAATATTCCTATCTAAGAGGTTATGTCGTAGTCGATTGCGTATCCTCTGACTTAAGTCAGAGGAGCAGTGGCCCTGATCTAGCCCTCCATCTCTATATCTATGGTCAGTCCCACTTCAGTTGATTTTTGATCCAACCATCCATTCACAGATCAATGGCCATCGGGGCTACTCTCCTCTGACTTAAGTCAGAGGATATGCTTCCGTTGTAGTCATAGGGAGACCTAGGGCGAAGGGGCGACACGACAAGCCTCCTGGCATGCACAGTGCCGGCTGTCCCTCAAATTCAAGGATAGGGTGCCGGACGGGGCTTCGTTGGAGTCGCTCTAACATTCCCAACTCCGTTAGCCAGCCCCGTAACTACGAGGAGAAGTCTCCATCACCAAGGGTGATCTCTGTTATAAATCACGTCGTCCACTCCCGGGTGATCGATAATCAAACAATCGCGAGAGACAATGAACACAGTATGTAGAGAGGCAAAGGGGTGTTGTACTCTTTATTGGATCCAGATCTGTTTTGGTACAAAGGGGTGTCTCTTTTATATTGCCTCCATAATTAGGTTTGCCCATAATACCCTTACGGATAAAACCCTAGGGTTATAACACTCCCCCTTGGGCAAACCGCGATATGCCAATGCCTCATTAAAAACTCCATCCCAAAACCCAGTGGGGAAAAAAGGATTGGAGAAAAGAGTACATTGCACACACATGCTGCATTGTGATATTACCTCATTAAAAACCTTATCATGAGAAACTTCAAGGAAAACTCATATAAGGGAAAAAGAGTACAATATTTCTGTCTTCAGGACGTGCACATCTTCAGGATGCAGATATCTACATGATACCTATAATCCTTTGTTCGGGGTCTCCCCCTGAACACTACAACTCATGAAATCGCCTCATACCTATTCCGTGAACAAGTTTCCGGAATGTTGAGGTGGGTAATGCCTTAGTGAACAAATCTGCCAGATTTTCATTAGACTTCACTTGAACTACCTCAATCTCACCGCTCTTCTGGAGTTCGTGAGGGTAGAACAACTTAGGAGCAATGTGCTTAGTGAGATTACTCTTAATATAACCCGATTTTATTTGCATGACACAAGCAGCATTATCCTCATAAATAGGAATGGGGGTATCGATGGTTTCTATGCCACATGACTTCTGGATGTGGTTTACCATCCTTTTCAGCCAAACGCCCTCTCGGGCGGCTTCATACAAAGCTATGATCTCAGAATGGTTGGTGGACGTAGCCACCAATGTTTGCTTACAGGATTTCCAAGAAATCGTAGTACCGCCATAAAGATATACAAACCCAGTCTGAGACTTAGCGGTGTGCGGGTCAGACATATAACCCGCATCAGTATATCCCACCATATTCTTGGACTCATTCCTCCCATAGAATAGTCCAAGATCCTGCGTACCTTGCAGGTACCTAAGAACAGTTTTTACTCCCGCCCAATGTCTTCTGGTTGGTGCGGAGCTATATCTGGCCAATAAATTTACCGCAAAGGCGATATCAGGCCTAGTACAATTTGCCAGATACATCAATGCGCCAATGGCGCTGAGATAGGGAACTTCTGGCCCCAAAATCTCCTCATCATCTGTTCTCGGCTTAAAAGGATCCTTATCCGCTTCTAGGGATCGGACCACCATGGGGGTTTTCAGGGGGTGTGCCTTATTCATGTTGAACTTCTCTAACACCTTCTGGGTATAGGAAGTCTGGTGCACAAAGATCCCTCCTGATACGTGCTCGAGCTGCAGGCCGAGACAAAACTTGGTTTTACCCAAATCTTTCATCTCAAATTCCGTCGTCAGGTGAGCGCTAGCTTCACTAATGTCCTCTGCCACGCCGATGATATTTAGATCATCAACATATACAGATATAATACAAAATCCGCCCGAGGATTTCTTTGTAAACACGCAGGGACAATCATCATTGTTTGTGTATCCCTTCTTTAGGAGGAATTCATTTAGTCGGTTGTACCACATTCTCCCCGACTGCTTTAGTCCATATAGCGATCTATTCAACTTGATGCTATACAAATGTCTATCTCCTTGATTCGGGATTTTTAGCCCTTCAGGGACTCTCATGTATATCTCCGAATCCAATGACCCATATAAATATGCGGTCACAACATCCATTAACTGTATTTTTAGGTTCATACAAGCTGCCAAAGATATTAAGTATCGGAAGGTGATTCCACTCATGACAGGAGAATATGTTTCATCATAATCAACACCGGGTCTCTGCGTAAACCCTTGTGCCACTAGCCTCGCTTTGTATCTCACCACCTGGTGATGCTCATTCCTCTTCCGGAGGAATACCCACTTCGCTCCTACGGGAAGCACCTTGGGGGGAGTTGGCTCTACGGGGCTAAACACTTTTCTTTTATTAAGCGAGCGCAGTTCAGCCTCAATTGCTTCTTTCCATTTAGCCTAGTCCGAGCGCTTCCGGCACTCTGCCATGGTCTTAGGTTCTGGGTCTAAATCCAAGGATTCAGCAATTTTAGAGGCAAAATATATGTCGACAACAGTGGACTTTCTTTTATACAATTCTCCTGAATTTATATAGTTTGTGGAAATTTCCTCATTTAAATCATCCGTCTCCGCGTGATTTCCCGGCCGCGTCGGGGCGGACCTTCCGTTCTCCCAGCGCCTAGAGAGATGCGCGCATGGTCACTGGGTTTCGCACCTTCGGGGTGCCCTCCACCTTTAGGGTGGTTATCGACTACTGGTCGATCCACGACTACAGGTCGTTCGTTCTCACTTGCCAGGGGTAATAAGTCTGCACTGATTCTTTGCTTATGCAGACGTCTCCGCGTGCTTGAATCAGGTGCACCCGGATCGCTCCCCCTTTTTCTACCAAGGGGGGGCGTGAGTGGTCTTCAGGGGTACCTCCACTCTCTCCGGTGCATTTACTGCAGGTATGTGCGACTTAGTTACGCCTCTATGGTCAGTGAAAGCATTTGGCAGCCGATTTGCAACTTGTTGCAAATCTATTATACGCTGAACTTCCAGTTCAGTTTTCTTAGTGCGTGGATCTAGGGCTTGAACTCCAGTGGCATTCCAATTGATTTCCCGGTATTCCTTAGTGTGGTATTTTTCATCTCCCTAATACGGAAGCCGCCGTCAAAAAATACAATCAGCAGACCTAGCCTTATACAGTCACCGTCATAGGCTCTAGGTATTTAATAATCGACGGAGATACAAACCCAACATAGACCCCCAACTTCCTGTGGCCCTATGGTGGTACAGCTGCGATGGTGAGATCGGCACATATACAGCACAGCCGAATTTACGCAGATGGGAAATACTTGGTTGTTGCCCACGCACTAGTTCCATAGGGGATGTGTTATGATATGCAGTCGGCCTGAGTTTTATTAATTCTGCGGCATGCAGTACTGCGTGTCCCCAACTACTGGTGGGGAGCCTGCAATTCTGTAGCAAAGGTCTGGCTATTAACTTGATGCTCTTTATAAGTGACTCTGCCAAGCCATTCTGTGTGTGCACATGAGGCACGGAATGCTCTACAGTTATGCCCATGGCCGTACAATAATCATTAAACGCCCTCGAGCTAACCTCAGCGGCGTTGTCCAACCTAATGGACCTAATTCTTTCTTCAGGAAAGTCGGCCTGTAATTTAATTACTTGGGCAATTAACTTAGCAAACGCATGGTTTCTTGTAGACAGCAGGCATACGTGAGACCAGCGTGTAGAAGCATCTATAAGCACCATGAAATACCTAAATGGGCCTGTTACTGGCAGGATCGGTCCGCAGATATCACCCTGAATTCTCTCCAGGAAATTCGGGGACTCACTTTGGACTTTAACATGAGAGGGTCTAATTATTAATTTCCCTTTGGCGCATGCAGGGCACATAAAAGTTTCAGGCTTTGGGAAATCAGATACCTTCAGGGTATGACCTACAGAATTTTTAACTATTCTTTGCATCATGCTCAGGCCCGGATGTCCCAGACGGTCATGCCAGACTATATACTGGTCCGGGGTGGTTATTTCAGCCTTCATAGAGATGAGAGAGAGGGTTTGATGTAGGTGTAGTATAGGCCGATCTAAAAGAGGGAATTTCTCCACCACCTGCTTCTCACACCCGTCTTTAGAGGTTACCAGGAGGAATTTAGTTCCACATTCATGATCGGTTTCTATATGAAAGCCGTTCATGCGAATGTCTTTAAAACTTAGCAAGGTGCGAGTTGATTCAGGGTACAAGAGAGCATCTTCGATGGTGATCATTGTGCCCATGGGGAGAGTTAACACGGCTCTACCGGAACCCACAATCCGCGCGTTGCTACTGGCAATCGTCAGGATATTTCCATCCCTCTTCTGGAGGTTTTGGAAGTACTTTATCTCCCTTAATATGGTGTTGGTCGTGCAACTGTCTACCAGACAGAGTTCCTCCTCCATTTGGCCACTACGCGGTTCTATGTCATATGAATATATCACATACACACAAGTAAGGTATATTATCAAGTATCACAAGCATGCATAATATCATCATATCGAAAACAGTGATAAATAACCTATAATGTTATTAAGTTCTTCAGGAACTATTGTGAACATAGAACACAAAGAACTAATTATTACAAGTTTATGAATAAAAATGCTCTGCAGGAACATAAGCAAACCACAAACTAAGTAGGGATAATGTCATGACATAGATGCAACTACAGGCTATTGCATATCTCCATATAAATCCTCCAGTTCTTCACCAAGAAGATCGTCCTCATCATCAGAGGTAGGGTCCTTCATCTTTGGGCTTGGCGGGACCTCCTGTTTGTCACCCTTCTCCTCTTCCAGAGGATCTTCCAGCTGAGTGACGTGTACCTCTGATCTGAGCTTTTCTTTCTCGCCGTCCTTCTTCATGTACTTCTGGTACAGTTCCACGAGGTGCTTTGGGGTACGGCAAGTCCGCGACCAGTGGCCCTTGCCACCACACCTGTAGCATGGCTTACCAGCGTGGTGTGACTTGGTCTCGCGAGGCTTCTCTTGGACAACCTCCTTGCCTTTGCCACCAGCCTTTCCCTTATCTTGCTTTTTCTGCCCGCCGTGATTCTGCCACGACGCCTTTTCACCTCTTCCCCGTTTGCGGCCCTGGCTACCGGAGGACCCCTGAGCATTGGCGTGTGCTTCTGGCACACCCTTCGACCCCGTAGGGCGAACATGATGATTCTTCATAAGAATCTCATCGTGCTTCTCTGCTTCAGCGAGTTTGCATCACCAGCTTCAGTGACGGTGAACTTACGCCGACGATCTCGTCAGCTGGAGTATCATCATAGATGGGTGAAAGGTTCCTAGGGTCTTGTTAATCATTTTCTCATTTGAGACCTGTTTTCCACAGAACCTCAGTTTGGCAACGACCCTATGGAGGGCAGAGTTGTACCCAGCCACGGACTTAAAGTCCTGGAACCTAAGTTCCATCCACTCTCTCTGCGCCTCAGGCAGGAGAGTCTGCACATGCTGGTTGTAGCGCTCTCTCAGGGAGTTCCACAGTGCCAGCGGGCTATCCTCCATCATATACTCGGACTTCAGGTCCGGGTGTATGTGGTGCCTCATGTAGTGCAGGGCTGAGTACCTAATCGGATTAGGGACTGGTGGTGCACCCTCTGCAGGAGGGACAATCGTAGCACCAAGGGAGCGGGCTTCCAAGTTGATCCGAAGATCCATAGCCCAAGTCAAGTAATTGTTCCCATCGACAGCGAGAGGGGAGAAATCTCTCTTGTTTAGATCAGACATATCCTACATATGCAATTATATATTTACTACAGGAAATATACAATGATGGTTTGCAAGAAAATATTCTAGAATTCTCTAAATTGCATTAATAATTGAGACTACCGGTCTTAGACGAATTATTAAGCAATTAGGATAAATATTTAATTCACATGAATTTGCTATTAATAAAAACTGCATGTTTAAATATAAAGCAATTTTAGTGAATAAGCAGTGATAAGTTATAATTTAGGGGATTTCCAGAAATTTTAATTTCTAGCAAATAAACATCTCGCTGGTTTGTGAGCCAAAATAGTGCACGTGTGCCCCAAAAAAACTGTTCAGGAGTGGCCCAAAGGGCTGCAAAACTCAGCACTTGTGAGACCTGCATGGGCCACCAAATGCACCACGCGTTTTCTGCATTGCATGGTATTTCCGGCCACGTGCGCGTATAGGGTTTCCACTTGCCCTCTGGACTGGCGGCGGCGGCTGCAACAGCTGGGCGAGATCAGCGGCGTATTCCGTGTCGGCCGAGGCGACGGCGCAGACGACGGCCGAAGGAATTAGCGTCGAACCGCCGAAAAATCGTGCAAGCACATGACCGATGCTATGCAAGTGCTCGTGGTCGCGTGCATGGTTGGCTAGAAGCAAATGCACGGGTGACCGCATGCAATCACATGCATGTATTTTTCGGCGATATCTGAACGAATACGCCGTACATGCAGGAGTCGCGAACGTAGCAAGCTAGAAACAAGGGCTGCGGCGGTCGGTCGGGCTCGGGCCGCAGATGCAACCTCCGGGCGTGATCGGCGGCGTGGACGGCCGGGCGGTGGCGTGCTACCAAAGACGCTGGCGGCATTGCAGCGTGAGCGCGAGGCCGGGCCGACGCGAGCGGCGGCGCCGCGAGCGTGGGAACCAAGGCCCTCGGTAGATCTATTTTTCTATTACGAATCTATCAAAATAGATCTACTGTTTGATAACAACAGACATCTACCAATTAGATTGTGAGCTAAATCGATCTATGGGATCGATTCGTTACCTCCAGTTGCTCGTAGATGCAAAATTGTCGATTCGGTGCAGACGACGAGGTAGCAGGTAGCTCGTATATTCCGCTCCCAGAGACGATCGTGCTGATAACGTGTTATAAATCACGTCGTCCACTCCTGGGTGATCGACAATCAAACCATCGCGAGAGACAATGAACACAGTATGTAGAGAGGCAAAGGGGTGTTGTACTCTTTATTGGATCCAGATCTGTTTTGGTACAAAGGGGTGTCTCTTTTATATTGCCTCCATAATTAGGTTTGCCCATAATACCCTTATGGATAAAACCCTAGGGTTATAACAATCTCGATGACAACCCTGTTGACACGACGACTGCTGATGGTGGCAGATCTGATGTGGCTTGAGGCAGCCGAAGCCTAGGTCACGCGGGCGAATTGGAGGCCCACATTTCCGCTGCTAGTGGCAGCACGAGATATCAAAGAAGGCGGCCTGACTTGGATCCGATGAGAGAAGGAATTAGCGACGCATGGTCATTGCCCTATTTGGTTTGCTGCCAAATCTGCCATAACTAAGTTTAGGCGCGCCACAGTTTTTATGGCTGGTGTTTGGTTCGCGCGCACAATTGTGGCTTGCCACACTTTCTTAGCAATCGGACCCACGCGTCATAGACTGATTTTTTTGCCACACTTTGCCTAAGGTGTGGCGCTGATTTTTTTCAGCCACAAAAGTGTGGCTTGCCACACTTGTCTAAGGTTAGGTTAGACAAAGCATGGCACCAACCAAACAGGACCTGAATCTGGTGAGGATGGTGGCTGGCCTAGGCGTAGGTAGATTCGGGTCTAATGAGATTGTCCTCCTGCGATTGGAGGCCTCAATAGTCTCATGACCCAGGTTTTATTCCCAGCTCCTCTTTTTGAGCGCTGCTTGCTTTCTCTTTCTCCTTTTTTTCTTTTCTATTTTCTTTTTTCTACATAGTTTAAAATTCGAAACAAATTGAAAGTTTGCAAAAATGGAACCATACCTGCACAAAGAAGGTCCATAAAAATTTTGAATATTTTTTAAAATTTTTTGAAATTAGAAATTTTTTGCTTCCTCTACCGTCTTCTTTTACTTTCTTTTTCTTTTCTATTTTCTTTTTCTACGCTGTTTAAAAATTTCAAAAAAATAAAATTTTGCAAAAATGAAACCATGCCTGCACAAAGAAAGTCCATAAAAAGTTTGGATATTTTTCAAATTTTTAAAATTAGAAAAAAATTTTGCTTCCTCTGCCTTCTTCTACTTTCTTTTTTCTTTTCTATTTTCTTTTTTCTACGCCATTTAAAAATTCCAAAAATTGAAAGTTTGCAAAAATAGAACCATGCCTGCACAAAGAAGGTTCATAGAAAGTTTAGATTTTTTGAAAATTTTTGAAATTAGAAAAAATTTTAGTTTGAAAAAAATTTCTCTCTTTTTTCCTCTTCTATTTTCTTTTTTGTACGCCATTTAAAAAATCTAGAAAAAAGTTTACAAAAATGGAACCATGGCTCCACAAAGAAGGCCCATAAAAAACTTAGATTTTAAAAAAAATTTAAAATAGAACAATTTTAAAATTTAATAGACATTTCGCTCTCTTTTTTCTCTTCCATTTTTTTCCTATACAAAATGTGTGTCCATCCTATTCAGGTGACTATGAGGCAAAGCAGGGACGACCGCATCGTGGGCACGGATTTCTTCCTAGTCAATAGTCCATATCATAAACCCCTTAAGAAAGTTGGTCTCTCCTGCGGCCACGTTGGCACCATGCGATCTCCTCCTTCCGATCGCTCGCGCAGCGAAATCAGGTCGTCCGTTTAGAAGTTATATATAAAAGGTTTCCTTTTGTATGAACCTCAGCAAGGTGGGCTGTCTGCCCAGGTGGTCACTGCCGTTAGGTCTCGGTTCGCAGCCCGGGTTCGAATGCCAGCCGCCTGCATTTTTCTCCAAAGCTTTGCCATTTTCGTGCTTTTTTCCTCTCCTACTTTCTCTTTTCTAGCACGTTTGCCCACAGCACAACAGCATTGGTGCTTAGCTCACTTGGTCTCCCACATCTTCCATCAGTGGCCCCTCCTGGGTTCCATTCCTACCCTGCCCTCATTAAGACACTATTTTTTAGCCCACGAAAAAAATCCAAAAAAAACAAAAAATAAAAATGGAGCCATGACTTCATGGTAAGCGTCCATAAAAAGAAAATGGAACCATAATTTCATGGTAAGGGTCCACAAAAAGATTTAGTCATTTCTAAAAATTTTAGGATTCACAAAAAAATGAATTAGAAAATAGATCATTCTTTCCTTTCGTTCTACCTTTTGTAGTTAGCTAAAAAAAATCCAAAAAAGCCAAACCTTTACAAAATGGAACCATAATTTCATGCTAAGGGTCAATAAAAATATTTAGGCATTAAAAATAAATAAAGTTCACAAAAAATGAATTAAGAAATAATGGAATCAAAGATAAAAAATTTATGCCTTGCGTTTTGTATAAAGCCCTGCGCGCCATGGGCGCGCGTTCCTCGTTAGTACTATCTACTAATCGGCTAGACAAAGCTGCATGCTCACGAGGTCCACGTTGCCCTATTAGCCTGGCTCTAAGGATTCCTGGATGCTCGCGGTGTGCACGTCGAGCAGCGAATCGATCACACGTGCGAGCCTCTCTTGCACCGGCCAATGATAACCGTCCCTTCACGATCCTGTGCCCAGCTCGACTGGTTTGGCCACACTGTTAAAGTTGCAAAAACAACTTCGGAGTTTCTAATTTCACAAAAAGGTCCTCACTACCGTCGGATCTTCCCATCAGACGGCTCAGTCATCCTATTTTTTTCATTTAGACCCCTCATCATTAGACTCTGAACCTGCTGTCCTCTCGCAATGCGGGGTAATTTTTTGCCATAGGAGTTTTGTGAAATTGCTTGCTACATGCCATTAAAACCCTACCTCCCTCCTCCCTACGTGGCGCCACTCTCCCACACTCCTCACGTCGTCCTGCTCCCCTCTCCCATCCTCCTATCCAGTCAGTGTCGCCTCTTCTCGATCTCGATTCCTTCATCGTCCGCTCGCCTCGGATCCCGATGCCATCGGCTCGGAGCTCCGTCTCCCCTGTCGGCCTAAAGCTTCGTTCCTACCATCTTCTCTGACCTCTGTTGACGCCGCTCCTTCCGTCAGCACCGTCTCTCTTCTTCCGCCCCCAGCCGCCCTTCCGTCTCCCTCTCGCCTAAACCTCCTCCTAGGCAAAAATTGATGGCAAGACCATGAGAGACAACCCATGGAGAGGCTACGGGCACGAGAAATCGGTCGGTGACTTATCGAGGCGGGAGAGGAGTGAAAGGAAGTAACTTGGGGCTCAGTGGCGGAAATGGCGAAGGAGGAGCGATGAGGCTGAGCCGTGAGCTTATAAAGGGAAAGGAGGTCCACGGGGAGAGGAAGAGAAGCTCTACAGGCAATGGGCTCGAGAGGGAGAGGTGATGGGGTGGGATAACATGGAGTGACGCGAAGTGGTGCTTGAGTGTAATTCAAAATTGTGAAAATGCATTTTTTTTGGTCCCCCATGAGCATATGTACCACGGACCGAGGGTCCGTCCAAACCTGTATGCCACAGACCAATCAAAAGTGGAGTTTTGGTCCATAGGAGATGTCCTGCGGACCGGTGGCCCGTCGTGACCTGAACACCATGGACCAAGCTAAAGTGGCCATCTGGTCCACTGGAGATGCGCCACGAACCGACCTGGCGAACCCGGTCCATCGAATGGCCGTGCATGCGTGGAACGTGGCATGGTCCATCCAGCGTTGGACGCCCCCGTTGCCATTTTAGAAGTGGTGACTATGCTATTTGCCATTGATAAATCGAGGTATTATTATATGCCACTGCAATTTCAGGACATGCGGTCTTATGTCACTTCAGTATACTTCCGCCGGTAAAAAAATACAAAATTAAATGGAAAAAGTTCAAAAACAATTATGATATCAAATGCAAGTGTATTCAGCTTCTCAAATTATGAATTCAAAATTCAGCATATCAAATTGTGAAACCAAACTATTTGACATTTGAAACACCAAATGCATATGAATTTCATATTTTTAAAGATTCACGAGAATTCAGTTTTTCAAATGTTGAATCATTTGGTTTCAGAAGTTGATGCGCTAAATACCAGTGTATTTGGCACCTAAAACTTTTTCTTTTTTTCTTACTTTTTTTGTATTTGTTTTGAATTGCATTAATTTTTTGAAACATGTTTGTGTTTGACATTCCAAATGTTGCATTGTGGATTTACAATTTGAGAAGCTGAATGCACTTGCAATTGTACCTTAAATTTTTTTTTGGATTTTTTTCTACTTTGTTTTGTATTTGTTTTTGAATAATTTTTACCCACGGAAGTATATTAAAGTGGTACAGGGCCACATATCCTAAATTTGCAATAGCATACAACAAAGCCTTGATTTATCAGTGGCACATAGTATTACGGGTGATAATCGTTGTTAAGTTGAACCCTGTTTGAAGTTTTTTTTAAAAAAACCTTCGGCGGTTATCAAATTCGTTTGTGGCATGTTCATATTGAATTACCAATGCTTATTATAAAAAAAAAACCTTTGGCGGTTATCAAATTCGTCTGTGACATATTTATATTGAATTGCCCATGCTTACTGGCTGTTAATCAAATTCGTCTGTGACAAGTTCGTACTGAATTGCCCATGCATATTGGCCGTTCAAAAGCTTGCCCTGCCTCCAAGCTCCACCACTGGGTAAAGCTGCTTTAAATTGGACCCTTTTGGGCATTCAGCCCAATTAAGCCCACGTAATTCTGTAGCTCTGTTTGGCATCCTCCTCTCAAAATTAACATGCATTGTTGGACAGACGATTCAACAACTTGCGATCATATCGATTAACATTCGGCACTAGCGCCACCATATCACGCTCATACTGCTGAAAAACAGCGGCCTGCAAGCTTTGCAAAGTACTATACACTGTATACTTGGGAGCTTGCCAACTTCGAGAAGAATGTTATTGAATTTCGTAAAATTTGTCCAACTTATCTGTCTTATCTCGAAAAGAATTTCTGAGGTGGCCTCGACTCGGATGGCCTCAAATTTAGGATTTAGGGACTTTTAGACTCGCCTAGATAAAAATAAAGGCAGTTCAAAAAGTAATAAAAATCCTAATGAGTCAATATTATCCGATAAGTCGGGAAAATTTCGACTTTTCAAGTTCGAGATAAGACAGATAAAGCTCACAATTTATGGAATTCTAATAACACCCCTCAAGATGTCAGGTGCTAGCTGCGCTTATTGTTGCCTTGTTGGCGCTGTGTTATGGCTGGCCTAGCCCAGCCTGGCTTAGCGACAATCATGTAATTTTTAGGAGATCGATCGATCTTTGTTGTTTAGGCTATTAGACACACATAATGAGATCATGCAACATACTCCACTATTTGCACGCATAAAGCAAATTAAAGGCAGCATGTTCGTGCGAGGTTGCTTGTTTCTTTTTTTTCTTTTTTTTTCTGAACCCCGCGTATTGCTTGTTTCTGACGGGAATTTGCAAGATGCAAACTTGAATCGCTGGTCGTGTCTAGTGGTACTCTCTAACCTTCTACCTTCAAGCTTTTAGTAGATTCTTGAACCAACGTACTGATAGTCAAATGAGCATTCGTATCATATTGGTATCACTGTCTCCTAGCATGTGAGCGCAACAGGCTAGCCCCATCTGAACTTTTACAATCGAAACTTAATATCCACTGAAGAATCCGGTCAAAATAATTCCATGTTTTTCTGGAAACGCCCATGTGATGCATTCCAAGCAGCTTGGAAATAAAACGGTAAAGAGAGACTCGAGCTTTGTGTACATGGAGTAGCATTTCCATTTTTCACTTCCGCTTTCAAGAAAACTGACGGTGTTGTTAGTACCAAACTTATTTCTAGGATGTGTCAGATATCCAAGCTATGTACTTATACAGTTATACTAGGTCCATGTGTATTGTCGTGTACGTAGTGAAAATCAGTCGATCAATGGCGCCACTGCTGTTTCCTTCTGGTTGCATGCACTATCGCTTTGCCTTTGTAGATGTTTGCTTGTGTATTGCCCGGCCGCACATGCAGCATTTGCACTCTTTTTTTTTTTCTACTCAAGCGCACATGAATGTGTGTTGGTCGTGTAGACCGTGGCGCAGAGCGCATGTATACGCGGAGATACGGTGAGCCAGTACTACAAGTATACTTTTTTTTTAGAGCACTACAAGTATACTTTGACCAGTCGCGCAGCACGCATGCGTGCATAGAGCAGAAGGGTTTCACAGTTTGACTGGAGACCGCCACCTCTTGGTCACCTCGATCTTGCGTCACGGCGAATCCAAACAAAAATCGAGCGTACTACAAAAACGGTCAGTGCTAGGTCATCCCAACAGTGTGCCCTGTTTAAGACATAAATAGCGATGGAACAGTAAATAGTGAATATAGAGAGTAAGAATAGTGATAGGGTTGTTATTCGGAGATGAATAGTAATGGGCAGTGAATAGTGAATATAAAGAGTAAGAATAATGATACGATTGTTATTGGAAGGTGAATAGTGATGGGCAATGAATAGTGAATATAGAAAGTAAGAATAGTCAATAGTAATATATAGTGTTATTGTTAGGATGTGAATAGTGATGGAACAATGAATAGTGATAGAGTTACGCCCAATACTGTAGATGAATAGTGATGAGGCTGAGGCAATGCCGATCAAAACGAGAATAATTTCATTTCAAAAATACAATAGAATATGTGGGTAAAAGACGTTCAAGCTGCTGCATTAATAGGGGTAAAAGTGACTAGTAATGCTTTTTATTGCTAAAACTCAACTTTCTCTGAGGCTAAAACGTCAATTGTACTTGACTGGAGGGAGTAATGTTTATTGTGAAACAACATATGTGGGTAAAATTGTAAATTGTATTAACGGTTTGGTAGTTAATTAGTGGTTAATCTTATCATTAACTGCCACCCCTTAAGCCACCTTCTCATGTATTATATAAAGCAGGCACCGCTCCTGCCTATAATTGATCGAAAGTGAAGAATCAATAAAGAGCACCAACACTTCTGTCTCTATTCCTACCCTCTCGGTCTGATTCTTTACATGTTATCAGCACTGCTCGGGTAGGTTTCTTCTAATTACAGCTCTAATGGATAGTGATTAGTAAAATTCATGGCAAGATCAAGGCATGGTAGTAGAAGGGGGCACATTCGTCGCACTGGACAGCAACGAACGAACCGGTAGGGTTCCCCTCGCCCTTCGTCCATGGTGGCAGAACATAGTACCATGACTGGTCGCATTGGCAGTGGCAGTTCTTGATGCTATCACTCCACCCAATCCTCACCGGACTCAGAGATGGAGGAGGAAAAGGGGGTGGAGTTCCGTACATGCCTGGAGGAGGATGTTGGCATGACTTGGTGGTGCCGGTGTGGTCATCGTACGAGAGCAGCGGCCCGGCCACGGCATCTCATGACGCAACTTCGTCCTCCCCGATGCTGGCCCAAGGTGGATCAACCCTGGCTTCCTTATTGCGACCCCAAGGTGGCGCTGGCATCCACGACACTGTCTCCACACAACGTAGCCCTAGCCTCCATGCCGTCGCCTCGACCTGGCGTGGCACGGGAGCAAGGCGGGGCAGTGCGGACCTTTCTTGGTGGAGACGTCCGCCGGTAGTGACCAAGGGGCGGCAGTTGACTGATGCAAGGCGGCGGGCTGCATCCCTCCACCAAAGCTGCGTTACTCTGGCCTCACAAGCTCGAATTCGAGGCAGTACGGCCTTGGTTTCTACTAGGAAAGTAAACGCCCCCGTGGGCGCGTCATACAGATTAAGTAATCTATTTATTTTTTTTGTAGAATCTTGCAAAAAAACTTTTAATGAGACAATTGAATTAAATAATTAGAGGGAAATTTTCTTAAAAAGCTAATAGAGAACCGAGCTAAAAATGTATGAAAACCTAAAAAAAATGCAGAAATTTAGAACAATATATATCATAGGATACGTAACATACGTAATAGTAGTAAGAACATTATACACGAAAAGTTCAGAGCCCAACAATTCAGTTTTGCAATTGCATAATTTTAGAACAAGATATCACACGATACGTAACAGGAGCAAGAACATCATCCACCAAAAATCTAGAGTCCAAGACTTCAGTTTTTGTAGTTAAGAGCCCAACATTTGAGTTTTTGTACTCACAACAATACCACACATTACAGAAACAATAGTCGATGCAAGCACGACGGTAGAACCCAACATCACAAGATAGCGAATGAATGCGAGCACTGCCACCTGAACTGAAGACAAAGGCAACATAGTAACTAATAAGCACAAGCTCTACATAAGTATGTTTCATACATAAGTATCTAGGATCAGTTCAATTTTCAGCGGTATGTTTCATACATAGGTATCCAAGAGTTTATGATTTTCAAGAGAACTAAGCAAATAATACAAGAGATACAGCTTCTAGCTGGTAAGTAAAAATTACTCAAATTAGATCCTAATTTCTTCAGGAAATAGGAATTCCAGATCGATGCACTTCCTTTTTTCAATACTTGATCAACGTGGAAACTAAACATGATCATTGCGCTAGACAGAGATGTTCAGTGATACAGCCTCATATTTAACCAAACATCCTACAATTCGTACCAGAGCTCATGTAGATGGCTTACTGACAATGGAAACTAAAAATTTTCAAATAAATTGAATGGAAAAGGGCATCATATGTTTTTACGTGTTAATGTTTCCTTAATCTTTGTGATCAAATCATCTATTTCCTGCATGTGAAACTGCAAAATTAGTAACATAAGTTCACAACCTCTGCATATACAACAGAAATCAATAAAAGAGATTGATGGTGCACTCTACCTGCAAAAAATGACAGCCGGTAGTAATTGATATCTAGCAACATTGCAAGCTAAAAAAATTACCCTAAGCAATTCTGCGTCTTATATAGTTGAATTTTTGAGCGAATGTATAGTTGAATTTCAAACATAGAACAGAAATACTATTTGCATAAAGCTAAGCATGTTCCTTTTTTTGCTAAAAAAAATTGCTGAAATGGCTGAACTGTACATGTGGGCATTCTTAAACTGACTTTACCTCTATCTCCCATCCATCGACAACAAAAACGTCCAAACAATAGCCATCGGTCATGGAGTAGACATGAACTTCTCTAATATTCAATCCAACCTCAGATAGCAAAGCAGTTAGCTGTTGAACAACCATTTGGCGTAAGAAGCTTGACATGGTTAAATATGACAAGCAAGCACTGGTATGGAACTGGATACATATGAAGAAAGTACTGAATAGCAAAAATTACCCTGCTAAGGAGCTTGGGTCTATCTAGGGAAGAGAAGATGATCTCATGAAGAAGGATGCTTTTTGAATCCCTATAGAGAATTCAAAATCCAGTCTTAAAGTTGAAAGTGATAGACCAAACAAGTCAAGATTGTTAGATATGGCACTTTGAACTGTCAGTGGAAGGACAAAATTCAGGAAGCATCTCTATCCAATTTCAATCGAAAATAAGGAGAGCAGCAGTTGGTGGTAACTAAGAGCAATTGGTTATTGGTGTGAATACGACAAGAGGTAAAGCAAAAGATACAAAAGAGTGTGAACGAAGCTAGATAATACTCCGGCTACAAAGTTGGTAAGCAGATAAAAGGCAGCGAGGTGGCTAGCTAGGTAATTAGAGCTAGTTGTTACCTTGATGAGATAGACATGGAGGAGGCCATGTTATCGGCGCCCTTTCTTCTTTCCAAGCTGAGGTCTTGCAACAAGCTTTGGCATGGATCAAACTCGGGATTGTTGCTACCTTCCCTATTCGGCTCAGCTGCCGGAATGCACTGCTCATAAAGATAGCTAAGAAATCATGGTGCATTTGTTATGTGTGTTACAACATAAACATTGCAGACATGACTCTTGATGAAAGACTATATCTTTTTTTACAACATAAACATTGCAGACATGACTCTTGATGAAAGACTATATCTTTTTCTAAAGTTTCACAACAAGGCAGCTATACCAAATTTACAAAATTTGCGCATATGAAAGATGCACCAAACAGGGGTGCAAAAAGAACAAATCAACTCCAAAGAACGCCAATTAAAATACAATTAGTTCTTGATCATCACAGCTCCCAATCATGAGCATGAAACATGAACTAACTCCAAAGCATCACGACTTGTAAGCACACCATAAAGGCCCGACCATGAACCTGACCACGACATACGTACTCAGCATCCATGAATGCGAAACCGAGCCGCATAAGCAAGAACAGAACCAACGACCTTGCCCCCGAATGTGCAAAGAATCTCTACGGATTCCTCCTAGTAGCCTACTTCTGTACATAGTAGTTCATTCCAACGCAACTCAATCTTTAACACCGAAATCTGATCTGTAACCTATAGCCATGAGCAAAATTTCACCAAATCAAGAGGGTGACCTCGTCTAGCATCAACATGTCACCTCATTTGGCGATCAGAACGCCGGCGCTTAGCTGGCCAAAAACCAATCTTTCGGACGACGCACAAACAAAGCGACGACTCGCTCACGACCTAGCGACACATGAATCTCCACGCAAAGACAAAGACAGGACTCCCCATCGGAAACAAAGAAGAACACGATTTAATCAAACCCAAAATGTTCCTGCGGCAAATCGGCCGGCGCGGCGATACGCTTGGTGCGTGAGGCCTACAAACCAGATCTACGACTACGAGCGAGAGAGGGCACGCGCAGAGGTAGGGTGGGGTTGGCGCTCACCATGGTTGCGAGCATGGGCGACAGGGGAGGAAGCGGGGGCAGGGACAGGGTCGGCGCTTGAGGCGGGGATGGGTGCCCACGCATCCTTGTTTGCCCCCATAAAATCCGTACCTCTGGTTGCCGGTGGTGCTCCGCATGTCGCCTTCGCCGCTAGAGGTCTCCGCCGCCATCAGCCGGACCGTCCGCCCGCCGTCGCCGCAATGCTCTTCTGCTCCGCCACAGGGGCCACCATCACCAGATCCGAACACCCTAGGATTTGTCTTCGCCGGATCAGACCGCCTTGGTGTCCGTCGTCCCCGGATCCAGCCATCTTGGCACCACAAAGGCGCCCGTGCCGGCGGGAACGGCCGACGCAGGAGAGGGAGACGGCGAAGGCGAGACGGGACGGCGGCGGCAGAGGCGAGACAGAGAGGCCGCGGATGCGGGTCAGGACGGCGGCGGTGGAGGCTAGGCAGTAGGGGAGGAGATGCGGAGGAAGATATGCACAAAAGAGATCGAGCGGGGGAGGGTTTGGGGAGGGGTGGTGCGCCTAGAATCGGTGGGAGGACGGCGGGTTAAGTCGACAAAATCCGAGGGGCGTGAATGCAAAAAACTGATTCCACTATGAGTGCCTATGGACCGCGGGTTGATTAAAACTATTTTGAGGGTTTTTTGCAAAAACGTCCGCGCTGGACGTCCGGATCGTGCCGATCCCGCGATCCGACGGCGGAGGAAATTCTGGCGACGTGGCCAGCGTGAGAAGTGCCCATTTTAAGGGCTATAATATATAGTAATATGACGCCGACCCATGGCGGTGTGGATTTGGCATGGAGACGCAAGTGCCGGTTTGATGCTGGCCCACAGTGGCACGAGACACGACGAGGGCCCATGGCGTCGAGGCGCCGTCCTCCATGGCAATGCTCCGAGGCGGTGCGACGCCAGCCTCCCCGACATAAGCTTGAGGCAGCGGGGGCACGAGGCAGTGTGGCTCTGGCAAATCTAGCACAAGCTCGAGATGGCGCAGTGGCTCCATGGGCAATGGTACCTGGTGTCATAGTGGCCCCATGGAGACGAGGAAGTGGTGTCGGCCGTCCAGCTAGAGACGTCTACGACCGATGCCACCTGCGGAGGCGGTTGTGGGGGCTAGGGTTAAAACCCTAGCCACCCGCAGTAGTTGAAGAATGAAATGGGCCTTGGCAAGATCTGTTGGGAAGGAGATGGTTAAAGGAAGGCAAATTTGCATTTTGGGTCCTTGGAAAAGCTAGAAATTATATAAAGGTCTTGCCGATAAAAGAAAAGGACTGGTTTCTAAACAAAAGTTTGGGATTAAGTCCTGAATGTTTTGGGAAATTGAAAATTTAATTAGACCAGTGCATATAAATGCAATTTTAGCAATTAGAAATTGCATTGTTGCATATATTGCGATTTTACCCCTTTACATGTTGTTAATCGCAATTTATATATGCAATTCTTTGTATTTAGTGTGTTTAATCATTCAAGTGTTGATTTTTCTAGCATTTTCATTTTTAAATGCAATTTTTCCTCGCAACTTGGTGATTACTTTCTATGAGTTGGCAAAAGCACAAGGTAGTGAAGCCAATGGCATCGGCTGCGACCGTAGGGTCGCCCATTTCTTATGGAATGGAGTTCATGTCTATAGTAGCAAGTAACTCTCCTACTATTGTGAGGTATATGCCTGTCGTATTGCAATCGGCGATTACCTTTATAGTGTATAAGCCAATGTCTGATGGTATGGAGTCTATGTCTTAAGCTAGGACTGCAACGTCACCCATTCTTTTTTAGTAGAACCTAAGACATCAGCAGCAATGAAAGTTGCCTATATTGTATTGAAAGTCTACACATTGTTGTGATGTTAATAGAGTTTCCTGTTTTTCTGCATTATTTTAATGGTTGTATGTCAGATACATTTGTAGAAAAATATGGGAAAATGCTAGAAAATTTTGGGAAATTTTATAGACCTTTATTTTCTAATTTTATACATGTATCATGCTTCAATATATACTTTGATGAAGTAAATTGATGGGAGAAGCATGTAATATGTAGGATATGGCTGATATATCCAAGAAAGAGTTCCCTGAACTTGCTTTAGGTGGTGGCAACTATCTTACATGGGTAATGGATGTTAAATTTATTTGACAGCCCACGGTCTCAATAATACTATTGTTGACCCTATGAAAGGTGCGGCTCCTATTGTCAAGTCTGCAAATTGTTCCACTCTGCATTTTTTAAGGCACCATATACACTTTGATTTTAAGGCTGAGTATTTGATGGAAGAAAATCCATTAACATTATGGAAATATCTTAAAGAGTGTTATGATCAACAAAAGTATGTCATTCTGCCAGAAACCCAACATGAGTGGTCGGTTTTGCACTTTCAAGATTTCAAACCTGTAGCAGAATATAATTCTGCAGTGCACATGATAATTCCAAGTTCTATATGTATTGCTTAAAAATGAGCATGTGGTATTGTAATTTCTCAGAACATGGATATGTGTGTGTGTGTGTGCGCGCGTGTGTGTCTATATATATGGTCTTTGCATATTTTATATGAGAGTTCATATTCATGACTGAATTTTCTTTTACTCTATATTATAAAATTTTGGTGGTACAATCGATGGAGAAAGAGATTTGTCTTGTGGACAGTTGCACCACTAATATCATATTAAGAGAGACAAAAT
Source organism: Olyra latifolia (assembly GCA_036346145.1). Classification (NCBI taxonomy): domain Eukaryota; kingdom Viridiplantae; phylum Streptophyta; class Magnoliopsida; order Poales; family Poaceae; genus Olyra; species Olyra latifolia. The sequence goes on from CM070526.1 coordinate 11,857,983, forward strand.
ATTCTCAACATCTTACAAAAAGAAAGAAAATATTATGACCATCATTGAGAGCGTTGGTTTGATTGTTGGTTCTAGTAGAGCCACAATTATTTTTCCTATGGGTACTAATATTGTAACTGAGGATGCTCTTTTGTATCCTGATTCAAACCATACCCTATTGAGTTTTAAAGATATCCATAAGAATGGTTTCCACGCCGAGACCAATAGTGAGAGCGGTGATGAGTATATGCTCTTAACTAAATATAACGGATATGAAAAACAAGTGGTTGAAAAACTTCCTTCCTTCTCATTTAGATTGTACTATACATATATAAGACCTGAACCTTATGTTGCGATGAATACAATTTTCGAAGACCTAGACCATTTTAAGATCTGGCATAATCATCTAGGCCACCCAGGTTTGGGTATGATACGAAAAATTGTAAAACATTTTGTTAACCATAATATTAAAAGTTCAAATTTCCTGAAATCTGCGGATTTCATTTGCACGTCTTGTGCTAAAGGGAAATTAATTATAAGGCCTTCATACCTTAAAGTTAAAAACAAATCATTAGATTTCTTGGAAAGAATTCAGGGTGATACTTATTCAGCCCTTATCTAGGCCGTTTATGTATTTATGGTGCTTTGTGATGCATATACAAAATGGTCCCATGTGAATTTGTTATCTAAACGAATCCATGCATTTGCAAAGTTAATGGCCCAAGTTATAAAATTAAAAGCCAATAATCCTGATGATAGGATAAAGTTAATTCGTTTGGATAATGCCGTCAAGTTTTCCTCACGGGCATTTAATGACTATTTAATGGCTTCGGGTATTAATGTAGAGTATTTTGTACCATATGTTCACACACAGAACAGGTTAGCAGAATCATTGATCAAGAGGATAAAACTCATTGCTAGACCTTTTTTAAAGAATTGTAAGCTGCCAACTAATTGTTAGGGCCTTGCGGTATTATATGTCGCCGCATTAATACAACTCAGACTAACCACATATCATACGATTTCCTCATTGCAGTTAATACATGGAAATGAGACAAGTATTTCTCATCTGCGGAAATTTAGTTGCTCTGTGTATGTGCTCATTCCACCACCGCAGCGTGCACAAATGTGTCCTCATAGAAAATAGGGATCTTTGTGGGGTATAATTCTCCATAATAAAATAGCTTGAGCCATTGACAGGGGATCTATTTACGGCAAGAAATGCTGATTGTATATTTGATGAGGACAGTTTCCTAGCATTAGGGGGATATTAGTACCACAATGAATGCTGAGAAATAAATTGGGATGACATAGACATTGAATCCTTAGACTCACGTACTATTGAATCTGAACTAGAGGTTTAGATAATCATAAATTTACAAAATATTGCAAATGAACCACCACATGCATTTATTGATCATAAGGGTTTACTAAATCCCATTATCTGTAGTAAATGCATCGAAGGGAGTGGAAGTACCTCAAAAACTTCTCTTGCCCCTAATGCAAAGAAGAGGGGTAGAACTTTGGGTGCACATGATTTAGTTTCGCGGAGACGTCCACAGAAACAAAAGTCCAACGAGGGTATATTATTCCAATCAGTAAATAAAGATAAGGAAAACCATTGTAAAGATGGTAGCCATTTTGGTGATGTTTATCCCAGCAAAGAAATGCACACAAATTCATATGCCGGGACATCAGAATGCTTAGACTCAATCATGGTGGGAAATCACGATGAGTTAAAAAAATAGATGAGGAAATTTTCACAGACTATGTCAGTTCGGGAGAATTGTATAAGAGAGAAACTACAATTGTCAACATATATTTTTTCACAAAGATTGTTGAATCCCTTCAACTGAATCCAGAACCCAAGTTCATGATAGAGTGCATGAAGTGATCAAATTGGGTCAAATGGAAGGAAGCAACCGAGGCAAAATTGCACTCACTTAATAAAAGAGAGGTATTTGATCCGATAGTACCAACTACTCCTAAAATATTTCCTGTTGGAAATAAATGGTCTTTTTGGAAAAAGAAATGAAGATAACTAAGTGGTGAGATATAAAACGAGGCTTGTAGCAGAAGGGTTTACGCAGAGATCCAATATTGATTACAATGAAACATACTCTCCTTTGATGGGTGGAATTATGTTCCGATATTTGCTTTCATTGTCAGTTAATATGAATTTCACTATGCAATTAATAAATGTTGTGACCACATATTTATATGGGTCACTTGATTCGGATATTTATATGAAAGTCTCGAAAGGATTAAACTTCTGAATCCTAAAGCAAATCACAGTATATGTAACGTCAAATTGAAAAAGTCATTGTATTGATTAAAATAGTAGTAGTGAAGGATGTGGTACAACCGACTGGATGAGTTCCTCTTGAAAAAGGGTTACTCAAATAATAATGATTGTCCCTGTGTGTTCATAAAGAAATCCTAGAGTGGATTTTGCATCTTATCAGTTTATGTTAATGATTTAATTATTATCAAAACCACGGAGAATATAAAGGAAGCTAGCAATCATCTTTTGACTGAATTTGAAATGAAAGAGTTGAGTAAAACCAAATTTTGCTTGAGTTTGCAACTTGAGCATACTACTGATGGAATATTAATACACAAGTTTGCTTATGTTCAAAAGATATTAAAAAATTTAATATAGATAAGGCGTATTCGTCTAGGACCTTTATGGTCGTGAGATCCCTTATAGGGATAAAGACCCATTTAGACCAAAGAGTGAAAATAAAGATATTTTGGGACCAGAAGTCCTATATCTTAGTGTTATTGGAGCATTAATGTATTTAGCAAATTGCACTAGGTCTGATATTGCATTTGTGGTCAATGTATTGGCCAGATTTAGTGCTACACCAACAATTAGACAATGGAGTGGCATTAAAAATATCTTCAGATATATCTTAAAGGTGCACAAGATATTGGATTATTTTATATAAAAAAACCAAGATATGATACGAATGCTGGCTATCTATCTGATCCCACAGTGCTAGATCCTAGACTGGATTATTTTTTTTTTATGGTGGTATGACTTTTTCATGGAAGTTCGACCCTAGTGGCCACTTCCACTAATCATTCTAAAATAATCACATTATATGAAGCATCACATGAGTGTGCATGGCTTCGTAGAATGATTAAACACATTCAAAAAAACATGTGGTATTAATAGTTGTATCCCTTGCCATTATTTATGAGGGTAACGTCGCTTGTATTACCCAAATGATGTTGCTTGTATTACCCAAATGCAAACAGCTTATATTAAGAGCAATATAACAAGGCACATTGCTCCTAAATTATTTTATCCTCATGAACTCCAGAAGAGTAGTGAGATAGAAATTTTACAAACAAAATCTTGTGATAACTTAGCGGATTTATTTACTAAATCCATACCAAAGTTCATATTCCAAAAGTGTGTTTGTGGAATTGGTACGAGAAGACTTTGTAAGTTGCAAGTTTTAGGGAGAGTAAACCACTCAACAACCTGTTTAAATGATATTAAAGATTATATATTGCACTATTTTCCTGCGTGAGTTTTCCTTAAAAGTTTCTCATATAAAGGTCTTTTTAATGAGGCAATATAAATACAACCTTATATATAACGAACTCTTTTCTTGATCTATTTTTTTCACAGGTTTTTTAAGGAGTTTTTAATGAGACATATGTTAATATACCAAAGAGGAATATACATGCAAGATTATATAATGTTATTTTCTTTGTCTTTTTTCCCACGGTGTTTTGGAAAAGAGTTTTAAAAAAAACAAATATAATAATTTTTCCGGGGAGTGTTGTGAAACGACATATGTGGACAAAATTGTAAATTGTATTAACTGTTTGGAAGTTAATTAGCCGTTAATCCCGTTGTTAATTGCCACCTCCTTAAGCCACCTTCTCATGTACATTGCTCCTGCCTGTAATTGATGGAAAGTGAAGAATCAATAAAAAGCACCAACACTTCTGCTTCTATCCTTATTCCTACCCTCTCGGTCTGATTCTTTATGATTTTTATGTCTTTTGTGTGTTTTGTGTTGTCACGTCCCTTATTTTCTTTTTTTTTTTCCTGCCGCTGTTTCGAACGTAGATGATGCTCCGAAGTCGGAAGCTTCACAAGAAAGAGCAAAACACTTGGTTTAAGATTAACAGGTATCTCTATGTATGAAACGTCAGAATAGTGGTTTTGTTTGTTTTTAGTTCCAAGGTGGATGAACACACTTCTGTTGCATGGGTGTAACGCTTGTTTAATAATTCATACAAAAATACTGATTCGGTGGGTTCAGTGATGCACCACGTATACCGTCACTGTCTCACTAGCTGGTATGCCACCTCTCCAGCAGCTGTCATCCATTGCACGGAGTTTGGTGCTCCGAGAAAGTACATTCTTGGAATCTCCTTTCACTTGTGAGACACGTTCTGCTCTGCAAAAGATTATTTTTTCACAGAGGAGTGAAGAAAATTTTTGGTGATTGAGCTTATGTGCGTTGATCTATGGTTACAAGTTTCAATTTGAAGGGCATTAGAATAGAAATAGATTTTTCAAAGGAGCAATCCAGCCCGTGGTCTAGACTATGTGTTGAGGCGGATCGGACGCAGTCTAGTATAGTGCTATAGCAGACCAGGACTCTGACCAGTGCAGTTCGCGGCGGACCAAACACCTCCCTGATTCGGCCAAGTGAGTCTGGTCCAGCTCCCTATGCATGCGGCTACGCATGTGTGTGGGTTGAACCGGACCGGAGCATTTTGGACCAAATCAGGGCGCGCGGTTCATGGTTTTCTGTATTTTGGAGACCTTCCCGTACTAAAAAAAATAAGTGTTATATATGAAGCTTGTAGAGAATTTCATAATGCATCTTTCTTATTTGGGAAACTGTTGTATTTGAGCAACCTAAAAATTCCTAAAAATTGTTGAAGTGCGCTGCTGCGTAGAGAATTAATTGCGCTGTTGTGTAGGGACTTAAGTGTCTATGGTCATTTATGTTAGAATTGCTAATTGCTTTGGTTTGTATGTGCTTTATATCATTTTTATGCTCGTTTGATGTAGTGTAGGTGTTTATGGACTAATATGGATTAAGTTGAGAGATACTTGTTTTTGGGAAAAATGGTTTCCGCGCAAATGATCAAAGTGGGTCGACATCGACGAAAGATCAAGGACGTGGATGGGTGATCCACGGTCTAGGTGATCAAGGGTTTGTGTGAATCGATGGTTTTGGAGAAACCGCGATACAAAGATAAGTGGTTTAGATCATTGATCATCTTGGATCGAAAGTTGGATTGAAACGGGTTACCATGTGTCTTGTATAACCCACTTTGAGAATCGTTCTTTGTGAAAGAGAAAGCCCGGTGTCTTAATGGGTTTCGGGTGAGCCCAAGTGTAATGAGAAAAAATCCTACGTGGAATGGCTAGTTAAGCCTCCACTATATAAGAGGTTCACGACCTTACAGATAAGGTGGAGATTTTGGAGGTTTTAGAGAGGCTTGTGGAGATATGTTTAGCTAAATCACTCTAGATTTGTTGGAGATGGATTTGTGTTGATCCTCCCAATTTTTCAGTTGTAATCATTCCTCGTTAATCATCGAGAAATCTTCAACTCATTGTTTGTTTTTCGTGCTCATTGCCTTCTGTTCAATTTGGTTTTAGGTTTTGGGGTTATTGGCTTGAATCTTGGAAAATCTTGGTTCTTTCATTTTTCTTGTGTGTAGTTGAGCAATTCTAGTTCACAAAACTTGTAGGAACATATCTAGGAACAGCTTCTCCAAGTAGCCCACACGGTTTAACCATGGATTGAAAATTTTCATTTTTGCCCGATTCATGACCTAGGCTTTGAAAAACAAAAAAAAAAAGTTGAGTTTTTAGGAGCTATAGGTTTGATTGTTGGGTGGAATATGTATTAGACATCCTAAAGAAGATATGTTTCAAATTGGAGCTCAATTGGACGTTCCAATCAAGAATTACGTGAAATTTCGTTTTGTCTCGGACCATGAATAGTGCCAAGTCCAGCATGAACCCCCTAACACTAGCCAGTCTGGCTCAACACTTGGCAGGGTCCGGTAGAAGAGAGAGAGAGAGAGAGGGGAGAGAATGCTAGTTTAGAGTTTCGGTTAAATCTCTAGATATTCCATTCCTGTTAGCTTGGTTCTAGTTTGATTTGGTGCTTGATAATTGAGATTTGAAAGTTGTTTAAAATTTGTGAACGCTTGGATTTTGGGGACGCATTGTGAAAAAATAGTCAAAATTAATTTGGCTCTTATTTACTCCCCTGTAGTCGCATATCCAGTCCTTTAAGAAATCAGGTATCCAAAATCCAAGTTGCAAAATTGTCCTTGCAGCTAGCTAGGGTTCAGAAAACCAAACCGATCCAAAAAAAAACCAACTACCCAGCAGTTTGGCGGTTTTCACAATTTGCAAGAAACTCAAAACTCAAGCTATTCACCGTTCGTCGGTTTTTTTCAATCGGCTTTTTCACGATTTTTCACGGTTAATCAAGCGGTTTTCTCAACCCTAGAGCTAGCTAAGCCGGTCGGTGGCTCAAATAAGTTGATGATAGAAAATAAGTTGCCTTTTTCTATCATCAACTTATTTGTACGAGTATACTTAATTTTGGCACTGGCAGAGCAGGTGCAGTAGACGTGTTTCGTGGACGTTGCTGACGAGGACCGTGTGTTCTTCTGTCGGTGGGAACTCCAACAGCCTCCTCAGACCGGTACGCGCGTATGAACGAAGAGGAAATAATGCCGCGTTCCCGTGGCTGCAGGCTGGCTGCCTGGCAGTTCGGATAATCCCTTTCATCATTCCTTGAACCGTTTACTCGTTTACTGATTGGACCTGTCATGCATGCATGCATGCATTCAGCTTACTCGTTTGCAAATTGCAATAGTCCTTCGATTGCACACCAGAAGGATAAGAGATGCATTACAGTGTACTGAATATCCATGCGTCAAGAAAGAACAATATCAAGATGCGCGGTATGTGAACAAACCATGTTCACGGATGCATCCAATCCAACAGTTTCTTGCTCAAAATCCAAGGAAGAACATCTAGCTAGCTAGTGAACAACCATCTGTGTGGCTGCAGTGCAGGCTTCAGTCTAGCTGCAATTCCATTTGACATGGATTTTGTGGCAATTGGTCTGTTCCAAATATTCTTTCCTTAGATCTCTTCCTTAACTACGAAGGTGAACCTTGATTCTGCATGATCTCTCTATTTTGTCGCCGAAGCCTTTTCGCTCCTTACAATCATTCGGTGGTTGGGATCGAGGAGCAGATCGGGTCGTCTCTCCTGCCTCGTTCAAGCCGATAGAATCCGCGCGAATCTACACTCGATTTTTCAACCTATTTGCGGCTGCGGTTAATCAACGCGCCACGCGAAGAACGATCCGCTTAAACAAATGGCAACGAGGCTAGCTGGGGTTCGGAATTAATTGAAACTGGAACAGCATTATGTTAACCCGCCACGCCCTGCTCATGCAGCGCGCACTTAATTAATCTATCCTGCCTGCATCCTGTGGACACTATCACTATGGCCGGCTTCTGAAACCAGAAAGTCTATTCGGAGATGGGACGGAAGCCCTTGCTTGAATCGGAAGGGCTCGGTGCTGTCTCAACGCTGTCCCTGACGACCGAGATGAACTGGAAATATTCACCGGGGACTGAATGATTGGCGGTAGCAGCATGGACGTGTCACATCCTAATTTCGCTTAAACCCTAAAATTTTCATTTTAATTAAGATTGATTTAGAGATAAGCTTCTAAAAGCCTTTAGAACCTTATCTTAACCCTGATCTCCGGCTTAAACCCGCCCAAACCGACCTAATCTTAAGATAAACGTCGAGTTTACCTCGGGTTAAACACTATCCCAAGCTAAACCGACCCCAAACCATCCTAATCCCAAAGAATCCCAACTAATTTCGGCCCCTGATCGGGCGGACTCTTCCCTAATCCTCCCCTATAAATACCCCCCATGCCCCCTTCGAAACCCCATCCAAACGAGCCTCCTAGACTCGAAATCCCTAAACCCTAGCCCAATTCCGAGTTTGACGGCGAGGACTCACCAGAGCTAGCACCACCGTCGGAGCCAAGGAGGATCCGCGCCGCCACCATCTTCTTCACAGCAGGTGAGCCGCCACGCCACCATCCCGGACCCGAGCCCCTCGCTTCTGTGCCATTGCCGCCCGCCGCCACCTGCGCCGCCGCACCACCACCGCCAAACCGCTGTTGTCCTCGCCGCCTCCACCTACGCGGCTGCATCGCTGCCACCATTGTCGTCGCCCCCTCTCTACCCTTGTGTGTGCAAGGGGCAAAGGGGCGTGGCTGCCTCCCTTTAGAGCCATGTTGAGCTGGCCGGCCGGGTCATGGGCCGGTCTAGGCCAAACCCGTCCGGTATTGTGCATACATAGTACTAATACCAAATTCCATATCCTAAACCTTCCCGATTTAATATCTCGAGATCCATAGATCCAAATCTAGTGAAACCAATCTTGTTGTATCCAGAAAATTCCAACATATTTTTTGTAATTTTCATATTTTCTATTTTTTAGGTATTTATTGTGTCTCGATTTGCGTGTAGATGTTCTTGCCGATGGCACTGGAGCTAATCCTTCCGCCAGCTTCATAGGAGAAGACCAGTATTAGGATGCAAGCAAGCTAGATTCATATTGATCCTAGTTTGCAAAAATTTTTATTTAAGTTTTGACTTGCATGCTATGCTTATGCATAATTTAATGTTTTAATCTATAGTTAAACTGCCCATACCATGTTAATCATCCATTAATATGGTTTACCACTCCATTGCGGCCTTAATTAATTATGTCATATTATAGCCTCCTTGTGTTTTACTTACGAGGTAGATGCTTAGTTGTGTTACATGGGTTCAGTAGATCACTATTGATGGAAAATCATTCAAAATTTGCTATGGATTGGATCTATTCTATGGTTTTGGGTTTAACTTAACAAACTAAAATCAACATGGCATGAATAGACCTCAGGTGGTGGTTGGCTTGGAGGTTGTATGGTTCAGTGTTATCCACCTCGGTCGACATAAGGACAGAACAATCATGGATAATCTAGCCAAGCATAACAGTACAACCATGTGGTGCTAATAATGGTAATGCCTTAGTTGCTATTCCTGGGAATCTGGATTTGGTTATATCATGGTGGTGTGGGTGTGCTTCATCAGCACTGGAGACCCATCTGGCACACGAGGGGCCCTCTGGCTTATGGGAAGCAGCTGAGGTGGAAACCTTAGTGAGGCATAATCAGGTTTAGGCTACCTTAATAGTGGCTTCGTCTCACTCTCAGGTGAGTCTCATGGGTAAAATATACACTCTCTGCAGAGATTAAAAACCATCATGATAGTTATGCTCACGGTCAAGAGCAGACTTAGACAACTCTATGGTGTTAGTCTCATGTCTTTTAAATAATTAATCTGTGTAGTGCTAGGGCAGTGATTGCCAGGCTGGGAATGCCGTCTTGGGTATTGTGTAGTGTTGGCAGCAAATGCCGGATCAACTTATGCTGAAAAGGCATTATTTGATTAAAAAGGAATCAATAAATATATTTTCTTTAATATTGTTTATTACTAAAATGCTTGCAACTAATAGAAAATTGTTTCAAATGCTTTTACGCAGGTTTGCCATCCTTAATTCCTCTGTTAGCCTTGCATCATGCTTAAGGACTTAACTTGCTGAGCATGTTGTATATTCACCATCACCTTTTACGCGGGGCTGTTCATTCCAACGAGTAGATGTTGATAAGGAGAGGTATACCAACTATGAAGGAGACATTAACGCAAACGATCCGGTCTACTAGAAGCGTATCCCGGTCAGATGCCTGTGGCGGTTGACGGGACATCATGATGTGGTTATTTATGTTCTGCTTGCTATTAATACGCTGGTATTGTAATAAGTGGCATTGACTCCACAATACTTTATGATTATTTCAATTCAATAAAGCGTATGATTTGATCATCTGTTTATCCTGAGTGTACTGACTATGATCCGTTAGGACTAGTACTGTACACACAGAGAGGTTCGGTTTTGCATAGCACAATTCTCGACGGATTCTGGATGCCATTTTCTTGGTTAGCTTTTGAAAAGGCACAAGAAGGAATGCTGTGAGTTAATACTTGTCGTTATTGCTCCTTGTTATGTCCCACACATCACACTCGTTGAACTTTTCATTTTCAAGTATGCATGTATGCATCATCACTGCATAATTTAGTGTATATATATTTTTTAATAACAAAATAAAATTACAACATATACATCGTGAGATATAAACAACCTTGTCCGATTACAATGTTTCAGGCTTTTAGCAACAAGCTGATAACAAAGAAAATAATAGGCCAAGGTAGTGAGAAAAAATGTCAAACATCTCAAAGCCAATTACTTTTTCTCCAACCATAGCTGATAAAGAATTCCATGGCCACCACCTCCAATGATTGGCATGCCTCGATCATCTCCTTGCGTCCATTAGGGATGGCAATAGGATCGGGTACCTCTAGATCCAATCGTCTCAGACTCAAGACCCGAACAATGGATCCAGACCCAGACTCGAAGTGATTTACAGGTATCAACCTAGACTACCCGGACCTGATGGTTACCTGGAACTGAACATCACTGCAGGGGAGCTGCAACATCGGGGATGGGCTGCTGTGTCAGGGAGTTGTCGCATAGGGGAGGGGACGCCACACTGTCATTGACCGCTCGAGTCAAGGAGAAGAGGACAGGCCGTGCCGGGGGCAGGTCGCCGCTCCATGGAAAGGAGGGGAGGGGAGAGGTGCATAAGGGAGGGGAGGTTGTGCCGCCACCGAGCCAAGGAAGAAAGGTTGCGCTTAGGAGAGAAGGAGAGGTCATGCCGGAAGGGAGGACACGTTGACCGGTGAGGGAGAGAGTGGGGGCAATTGGGCAGAGGACCAAAGATGAGGGGTGAGGGAGAGGGTTAGGGGCGACGACGACTAGGTCAGGGAGAGTGGGAGGGGAGGGTTAGGATTAAGGCCTTAAAGGGTAGAGTGACGGGGTAGACCGAATAGAGGTAGGCTTGGTGGGTTGAATTGGGTTGGGTTTTTTTTATCTTTTTTTAATTATTTCAGGTGTCCATGAGTCCAAAATAAGATCCAGATCTAGACCCAAAATCAAATACCCGTGGGTCCAAGATGGGACCTAAAATCGAGCCCGTCAGGTCGGGCACCCACGGGTATTTTTCATCCCCAGTGTTTATCCTCTTGTTGTAACAATGCCCAATGGCACAACCAATAGGCCCTCCTAAAAATAACCTGTATAAAAGAACTATTTTTGCGCTTGTTAAAAACAATGTCGTTTCGACTAAGTCAAATAGTCCAAAATACTGTTGTCGTGCCAATCATGACTTTTTTTTTCTTTTTTTACACCTATCTTGAAAGCTAGGCTCCCCTAATATATACGTGCATAAGAGGTTTAATCATTATTAAGTTATTTATTAGGATAAATATTTTGTATGCCACCATAGAAGTCTCCAGTTTCTTTCGTGCCATCTCTGAAGCACTTCGTCCCTACGTACCATCGTATTTAGCACAAAGAACTTGCTATTTTTTTATAAAAAAAGAGAGAACCAACTAGTTATTTCAAAGGATTTATGTAGGCTTCGTGTGAGAGTTGTTTTACGGTCCTCTACATGATCAATGTATTTTGAATCTACACCTTCCATTGGGCTAGATTCAACGGCTCTCAAGAAATGGTACCTCTTGATACCATCTTTCCATCCATGAAGGTACTAGTGAATAACTGCCATTTTAGTATTCTCTTTTGACTCTTTTCTCTTTCCACTCGCCGCTACCTACACACCGGTCACACCCTGCCACCCCTGGTCCCTCTTAGGGGCTAGGGTTTCATTTTGGGCTCAAAAGGAAGTGAAACACCGAATCTACCCCTCACGTTGTGCCTTCATATACTGGTCCCCTTGAAGGACAGTAAAAGAACTCTTTCTCGGAATTCATTGTGTTACAAAGAGCCTATAATTTCACACATACCCTATCAATAGTTGTTACTAGTTTTTTAAAAATTTATTGTCGGGGATTGATAAATCGTGTAATTACGTATTTTCCCCTGACAGATAGGTTGAAGCCCTACTGAATTCCCTTAGAGATAATGCCTAAGGAAGAGTCCGACAAACCCGTGCATGCAGGCTATGCAAGCGCTGCCACGTTAACACGAGCTTGCGAGTTGGACTTATGCTCTTATGCTCGTAACGTGTGCATCCATGCTCGTGAGACTAGCATCCATGCTCGTGCACCAGGTATTAAGCTCGTTGCTCGAATGAACGCTAGAAGCGCTAGTCTAAAGCTCGCTTTCAGGTGTCGGAGCCTTTGCGCAAACAAGGGTTTGTGTTTAATGTGTATTTAGGATGCAGTTAGTGCCATTATTCCCTGTAACTGACAGAGTAATTAGAGGGTTAGTGCGCTGAGTCGTTGTAACAGTATAAATACCCTTCCTCACTTGTCGAGGGCGAGAGAGAATTTTTTTGCATACAGATAACCAGCAACGCACTGAAGTAGGGTTGTTATCTCCACAGTGAGAGGTCTGAACCAGGTTAAATCATTCTTGTCTCACATTGTGCTCTTGAAAACCTCGCATTTTCTAAAGCCAAATCTTCGACGGAAAGGGACCTATTTGATCAATCAATTAAGAAGTAAGCTCGGTGAGGAACTGTACTGTTTTCAATTGTCTGACATCTATATATCCAAATTGAAATAAACTACTAATTTCATTTCCTTACTTGGTGTTTACAGAACATTCTGCAAGCCGGTGGCCTTGTGTCCTTGTCATCCTTTGCTGCCCTAGTAGAGCAATGAGGCTGGAATAGCAACTCCGTACGTGAAGGGGCAAGACATGCACGAGAGTGGCCATCCGGATAGCATCCATAGTTTATGCTCAAAAGGACCATGGCTAGCTCCCATAATTCTGATGCTTCTCCAGTCCATATACTAGTATACTACTCTAGCTAGCTCTGCTTCACTCCATCTCCATATATGGTCTGGATCTTGTTATTCCTCACAGTTTATTAATCCCAGTCTCAAGCCTGTTTCTTATGTTTCGCTGTTTGTCATGTTACTCACCATCGGCATGGGCCACTTGTGTACCACGCGTGCGGCCCCGCTGTTTCGTACTTGCCATACAGAGCCAAAATAATCTGTACCCATATGCGTCCAGGAACACGTACGCATGTTGCAAGGTGCATGCATTGGGTGCACCAGAAAAGATTAGAAATAAAAAAGGAGGAAAAAATAACTAGAACGAGCAATTTTCTCTGCCTGTTCCAGCAAGAACTCCAGCAGCTGCTTCATGGAAAACTGCCTGGGTTCTGGCTGTTGCCATTCCTGAACTTGGTGGACACATTCTGCGAAAAGTTCAAACAGTGCTCGTAGGAAATGGCGTTTCCCATGTCTCCTCCTCTCGTAGTGTGCTTAAAAATGGCCCTTTTCTCTTTTTTTTTGAGAAAGAAAATGGCCCTTTTCTTGACATGCACCTTTTGGTGAGAAGGCATGATCAGATGGCGAAATTCCTGAATAAAATCCTGGGAGTGGACAGCCACAGAACATCACCAGCCGTGTCGAATCTGTTCGAGACATCTGACGAATTTACGCGTGGAAATGCAGCGTTTGGGACCGATTCTACTGGTGTTTCCAGGAAGATTCGGAGATCAGATTGATCTGATATTTTGTTCTGGTGCTAATTTCTGGGCTGGATTCTAGCAATCTGGATAGAATAGTTCAGAGCAAACAATTCTAGCTAGCTAGCTAGCTGGTGGAATAGTATACTGTCACTAACGAAGCAAAAAGTATGTAGCTTTGATTGGATTGCGACACATATTTATACAGCCAAGAAAAGAAAGAAAAGTTTGGTTCGAATTCAGAAAGTAGAACTGTTGACTCACGTCCAAGTACACTTCACAGTGTGGCGTGCCGGTGAATATTCAATCCGTTTTGTTTAATTTGTGATAAGCACGTAGGCCACGGATCACAAAACAAAAGCTCAATTTCTTACTCGCCAAGTTCACATACCTTGATTGTGAACCCTGGATCAAGTGCTGTATTCGTTTTGAAACTATAAAGAAATTTAATTGAATTTGAGAAAAGAGAAACAGGAATTGAAAATTGGCGGCTGAATTTCAGTCTTGCAGATAATCTGCGGTTGTTAGATATGTGAATAACTAAAGATTTTTGCCTTGTTTGTTTTTTAAAGAAATCAGCATCCCATTATTTCACACCGAATTGTATATACAGTGTGCTCACCTGAAGTTGAGGCTGAATTCTCAGTCCCCGATGGAACGAAGAACACTTCTCCCCCACAATTTGCATAAACAAAGGCATCTTCTGAGACTATGGGAGAGCAGAATCATCAATGGTCTGGACACACACCGGGCAAAACTTTGCTGTTCATTTTTTCTACATATCCTTAACCAATTAGATCCAGCTCTCAACAGCCAACTGGGGAGCCCAGAGGAATCGGCCAAAAAGTTCAACACATTTGCTTCCCGCCGCAACCCCGTGTGCCAAAAGAAAGAATATCTCTCTTCAGAGAGAGTATTGCGCGGCCATCCTTCTATACATCTGAAGTTACTTTCATGTCCCTGTATGCTTCCAACAGAAACAAGTCGCCTCGAGTGTAAACTACTCCCTAGACTTGGCATGGTAGATCTACTTTTCTGTGACAAGGTATGGAGGACATTGACATTTTATGCCAAAATTTATAGGTTTCAACTCATGAAAGATGTACATAAAAAATGAATATGAAACATCCATATCCTAAAGTCTAATAGTTCAAATTACTTTAAATTTTGTTATACTTCCCTCTATATCACAAAATCTTGACGTTTTGGACATAGACAAGGTCTTTGAAATGCAACCTTTTTCATTAGTTACTATTGTGATTTATTTATAAAATCCACCAAAATTAAGATATTATGAAAGATCTTTTCGAGACGAATCTATATATATGGTTTTCAAGTGCTCAATCTAAATAGTTCAAAAAAATCGTAGATAAAGTTTTAGAAATTTGACTTGCATCTATTTCAAACGTGAGGTTTTTTGTAATATGGTGGCAGTACTGCACATATAGATATAATTATAAATGTGGATAACCGCCTAATGTAATGTTTGTATCCATTTATGGTTGGTGCAAAGGTCAAAAGTTATACTTCTATTCTCTTAAAATAAATAAAAAGATGATATGGAGTTTTAACTAATGGGATGATCTGCAAAGGTTAACAACAGCCCTCGATGTAAAGATCACGAGCTACTTTCATCCTTACACGATGAATATGTGAATTTTTCTACTACCATAGAATCATTTTAAATCAATGCAACAAAGGTAGCAAAAAGCCAAAGACTAAACGAGAACCCTATTTTCTGATAATAAAAAAAATCCAGTCTTCACATCGTGGGATGTATACAGTCCCAACACAAATAAATGTTCTAAGTTAACCGTTACAAGCAAGGGCTATTACAAGCCAATAGTCAAAATAAATACCAAGTAGCAGAAAGTGTATTATTGAATCTTCATTCATAGTTAACAAAGCATAGCATGACCATGGCTTCCTATAAATGGCAACCTTTAAAAACCTCCCTCTCATACTTTCTTTGTAGCCATGTCCAATTGCACGACGAGTGAGCTCCCTAGAAGATGACCTATAAATAATAGATGCCTTTATGTGATCAAAAACCATATTATTCCGACAAATCCATATTGATTTCAATAAAGTTGTAGTTCCAACCCAGATTTGATTACATTGCTTTAAATTCACATCCTGAAGCCAACCCCAAGCATATAAATACTACTTCTAGGGGAATTTAATCATAGTGTAATTTGAACCACCCGCCAAATTGTTCTAGCCATATGACACTCAAAGAACATATGATGAATTGTTTCGGTACTAATTAGAGCTACACTACATCATATATCAAGGTGAACAATTTTATAGTCCTTAATAGGTAAGAGTACTTTTATAGGGATGAAAAGGTTAACGAACATTAAGGGGGTGTATGAAATTTTGCTTCCCTCCTATTTTTTAAGGCCATGCCTTGGAGCATGGCGTCTTAACGCCTTTGCGATCTTTATATAAGCAATCCCCTAGATCATGCTCCCACTAACCCACGCATAACCCCTCCCATCCTTCCTCGCTAAGTCGCTAGTCTCCTCTCCCTCTCCCTACACATGCAGCCATATCTTCAGCTAGCTTCTCTTCGCCTCACCACCACCATCCCCCTCTCCCCACGAATATATAACGCGAACTTTCTTGTCACCTCGGAGCCGGAGGCCATGGCTTCCATGGCCTATATAGCTCTCTGGTGCGCAGCATTGGCAGTCCTCGTTGCCCTTCTCCACTGGGCGTACAGGTGGAGCCACCCCAAGTCGAACGGCAGGCTCCCGCCGGGCTCCATGGGCATCCCTCTCGTCGGCGAGACGATGCAGTTCTTCGCGCCGAACCCGACCTGCGACCTCTCCCCCTTCGTCAAGGAGAGGGTGAAGAGGTATATACATAACGATCGTCCAGATGCTAGCTCCGATCCAAGAACAATGGCATGGCGGCATGGCGCTCGATTGTGACGTTAATGGCGTGGGTGCAGGTACGGGAGTATCTTCAAGACGAGCATCGTGGGGAGGCCGGTGGTGGTGTCGGCGGACCCGGACCTGAACCACTACGTGTTCCAGCAGGAGGGGAAGCTGTTCGAGAGCTGGTACCCGGACACCTTCACCGAAATCTTCGGCCGCGACAATGTCGGCTCCCTGCACGGCTTCATGTACAAGTACCTCAAGACCCTCGTGCTCCGGCTGTACGGGCAGGAGAACCTCAAGGCGGTGCTCCTCGCCGAGACGGACGCCGCGTGCCGCGGCAGCCTCGCCTCCTGGGCGGCGCAGCCCAGCGTCGAGCTCAAAGAAGGACTCTCCATCGTAAGATCGATCGATCTCACCCAGCTGAATGATGCTGCGTGCATCTGTGGTCTCATCGATGCATGGATGATTAATGCAGGTTCTTTTTTTTTCAGATGATATTTGATCTCACTGCGAAGAAGCTAATCGGCTACGACCCGTCCAAGTCGCCAAACAATCTGAGGAAGAATTTCATGGCTTTCATCCGTGGCTTGATATCGTTTCCAGTGAACATCCCCGGCACGGCCTATCATGAATGCATGGAGGTACGCCCAATTGCCATATGAATATCCATGTTCAGCGATAGCAAACTGTGGATTCTTACTAGCACAAAGCATCGCCTCAAATTGCACCGGTTCTGAACAGTTTGCACATGCGAGCCCGCCCTAAAGTAATGGGCACGCACGCATGTACTTGGCCGTATAGCTGCGCGCGCACATGCATCCCAAGGAATATATATACTGCTTCATTTATTTGGTGTATAAATATCTCGCCAAAGTCTAATTCCTGCTTGAAGTGCTAAAAGTTTTTTTAAAAAAAATATTGCGTGGCCGCAGGGGAGGAAGAACGCGATGAAGGTGCTAAAGAGCATGATGAAGGAGAGGATGGCCGATCCGGGGAGGCAGAGCGAGGACTTCTTCGACCACGTGATCCAGGAACTCAGGAGGGAGAAGCCGCTTCTGACGGAAACCATCGCGCTGGACCTCATGTTCGTGCTCCTCTTCGCCAGCTTCGAGACCACCGCGCTGGCGCTCACCCTCGGCGTCAAGCTCCTCACCGAGAACCCCAAAGTCGTCGACGCCCTAAGGGTTAGTACTTAGTGCCGCCACAGATCGAACTGGCTATGAGCTAGCTACTGTTTCACTCAACGATCAGTGATCAAATCAAGCTACGGAGCAAAACTGATCGAAGTAGTTAAATCATTTTTACGTGATCAGGAGGAGCACGAAGCGATTATCAGGAACAGGGAGGACCCGGATGCCGGCATCACGTGGGCCGAGTACAGATCGATGACGTTCACGTCTCAGGTGAGCCTAACCCGGACTAGCCGCGCCCCTAGCTTAGCTACAGCAAATTGCCTCGTTTATATAGTACTATGGCGTGACTACTGCCGCTCTCATATAGTAATATCTTGGGGAATAATGAGATTAAGGCAGTGGGAAATTACAAGTTATTAGCACAAGAATATTGGGAGCCCAACTCTGCAGTCTGCAAGGCTGCAAGTGCAGAGTTTGTGTTTCCTAATTGTTTAACGGAGGCCCAATCTTTGATGAGGATAGATAATCTTAATTAATTTTGAGAACTTTCTTGAACATGCTAGTTTAGTTTCACGAAACAAGGATGAAAAGGAATCAAAAGTTGAGCATATGACTTCACCACGGCTAATTCCTTAGGCATGCAGTTGCAAGTGATGTTGTGTTCTTGTAGATGCCGTCCTACTGCAGTTTCTGAACTCGGAAGTGCTGGAACTGACGCCCCTGTTCTTTTCTTTTATGCAGGTCATAATGGAGATGGTAAGACTCGCAAACATCGTGCCAGGAATTTTTCGCAAGGCCTTGGAAGATGTTGAGATCAAAGGTACACATGACGAATACCAACACATGGAATCTCATGTACATCTTGATTTGACCTCTTTAGCAAGTTGAATCAAACTTGACTTTTTGCTGTAACTTCTAACTTCGGCGCAGGCTACACAATTCCAGCGGGATGGGGAATCATGGTGTGTCCGCCGGCAGTGCACCTAAACCCTGAGATATACGAAGATCCATTGGCTTTCAATCCATGGAGGTGGCAGGTTCGTCTTCTTAATCTGATCTTTCCGCAACTAGTATTCTGCTCCTTTCATGCCGAATGCATCTCTCCACGACTATATCTTTACGCCTAGGTTAGGGTTCCGTCGTGCCAAGATGAACAATGGCCGTTCAAGTCATGGGGTTTGGTCGTTCAGTTTTCTTTCAGGCCTTTGGTTTATTGTTATCTAGGAAGTAGGAGGTGGTGGTGATGATCTGCTCAACGAACTTGCATATATTCTCCTCCCAAGTCTCAACACTAAAACCGAAATCACAAAGAAGAATACTTTAATCAACTGCAGGTTTCAATTATTATCAGAGCGATTAGTATAGAAAGCAAGGTTCTGATCCCAGGTAACAACATGGCTACAGAGATCAAGAAGGAATTTAGCTGGTGCCTATTCAGGATTTGAAATCCCGAACCTTCACAGAAACTTCCCTGCGGTAGTTTAACAAGGAGGTCAAAATTGCAACAGATGTACTTACATGGTGTAACGCATGAACAACAAGTAACAATAAGAAACCTCATGTGTTAAGTAGAAACATAACTCTACTAAAGTAAGTATTTAGTCGCAGTAAGCTACGTTGATTTCTGGCTGTTTACTTGCGTGTTTGAGTTTTGGGGATCTAACCCGACAGGCCCCAAAAAAACAAAGCACAAAGGAAAAAAAAACAAAGTGAGATTACTTTGTTTTGAATAAAAGAGGTGCTTGCATTGAGATTAGAAAAGAGGGACAAATAGTAAAACAGTATCTTCAGCTTCTAGTAGATTTTCTTGCATTTGTCCTGCAACAGTTACCAGGGGACAAAAGAAACGAAGCATCACATGCATCTTCAACAGTAGAAAGGAATATTCACATTGAAATGCTGGTTCTAAATTGATCGTTATCTGAACAGGGCAAGCCTGAAATCACCGGTGGAACGAAGCATTTCATGGCCTTCGGAGGTGGGCTTCGGTTCTGCGTTGGAACTGATTTCAGCAAGATCTTGATGGCAACATTCATCCACTGTTTGGTTACGAAACACAGGTACAACTTCGCACTACTAACTACAGCGATATCTGCCCCCCATGTTACTTATCCTGTGAGGCAAATCTGAACAATTATTTCACATCCTTATTTCAGTTGGAGGACAGTAAAAGGAGGAAACATAGTCCGGACCCCTGGCCTCGGCTTCCCAGATGGCTTCCACATCCAGCTCTTCCCAAGGTCTGATCCCTTTTTGTAATCTCCGCGTAGTTTGGTTCTTTGCAGCCAAACACGAGATTGTGCCTGTAAAGATGGCATATTTTTAGTTCTCTTAGGGACAAAAGCAAAGGATGGAAAAGCATATACTTAGCCTAGTGTTAGGATACACATCCCTAGTTAGAAGTATAGCCATAATACCGAGTACTGCCTCTGGTCCTTGCAAAAGAGGTTTTTGTGCTTTGGTTGTTCGTTTTCCATGTGGTTAGTCAGCTACCCATGTGTTGTGTTTAAATCAGCCCATACATGACTAATGGAACAAGAATATAGCAGCTATGTCCATGAAGATGCTTGTGGAGCCATGCCTGAAAGTTCCAAATATTCTCAGCTTGTTCAGACAGAGGCTAACAATGGTACGAAACTGCCTAGCCTTGAAGCCAGCAGCAGCAGTGACTGTCACAATGCCGATATGTCTCGTGGCAGGTTAACAGCCACACTTGATAATGCAAACCCAGAAATTCTATGCAGATTTAAAATCAATGCGCCGTGTACACCAGGAATCTCGTTGCTTTTCATAAGGTAGCAGTCCTAGCTGTTGTCTGACAGAAGAGTCTCGAGTTGCCGTTCTATCTGCCTTGCATGTAAGCAACCAAGCCCCACAAGCCAAGTTGATCTCTCAACGAAATCCTTTCCAACTCAAATCTTTGAAACATGTTGCTGTCGTATGCACTTTACTTTGGTTATCTCTGTTGGCTATGCTTCGTTGCATAACGAGAGGCGTAGAAAGCACAAGGAGATTTAATACTGATGGCATTCAGAGACTTGATAAAAGAACGACGCGTTGCAAGTGGGTGGGTTTTATTATGTGATCAACTGAGACTTTTATGTAGACATGCCAGCGACAAGATCTCCCCCGCAGGAACAAAATCAAAGGATAGAGATTTTGGTATCCAGCAGCTCAGCTCAAGCGTTTGAATTTTGGCACGACTGCTGAGTAAGCCGTCAACGGGTTTCTCGAGGCACCACTGAACTTTTCTGTTGGTAGATGCCCCCTTACTTGCAGAAGGTTTTTGCTTTGATCATGCAGGCGTTGGGTGGAGTCGCAAATAGATTATAGCATAGCATAATGCTGTTTGACTGAAGTATACTAAGTTGTTCTGAAAGATGCGGAACCTTTTGTAAATCATCCTGAGATCTCTGAGTTCTGTTTAGGTATGGTAATTGTTTCGACCCAAATCATAGTCATCTTCAGAAACTTCATTGTTTCAGATCAAACAGAAGACAGTCAAACTACAAGCTCACAAGAAGGACTGCCTGATTTCAACTCATATCTACGGATCATACTTTAACAGTGCATTAACGTATTATTATCCGTAGGTTCGAAAAAGAAAAGTCACACGTTTGAGATTTGCATATTAGACTCGTGCTCATAATTTCTTTTCATACAGTGATATTCCGCCTTTGTGCACTGATGGTTCTTAAGGGTTTTCCACGCAGAATATATGTTATCTTCACCTATTTTGCATGCGTTCTCTAGCTGTGACGGTATTGTTCCTCTCTGCCTTAGTTGTAGCCATAATATCGGATAAGTTTTTATCAGGAAAAAATTGAAATGAAAACACGAGCGCTTGGGCCAGGCCAAACTGGGCCAAAAATGGCCTATTGTCTAAGCCAGTCCCCTAGGAGGCCGAAATTCAACTCCTATCTAAGCCCACAGCCCAAGCGGAGTCAAACTAAACTTACTGCGGACTCCGTCCCACGCAATGACGGAGATCCATAAAGGCCTCCTCGAGTGCAAAAACACTGATTATATGACGTTTTAAGGATAGAGGAAAAATCCATCTAGTCGTTTTTTTGTCACCGCCTATCAACAACACTTTCTTCTCCAGCTTTGGCAAGAACTGCTACCAACGTCGATCATGCATGTGCCACCAAGGTGCTAGTGGTATACTACCCGCTCACTGGGGAGGTCGTAGCCAACAGCGAGAGTGAGTCACAGCTGCCATGCAGCGGTCGTGGAGTAGACTTTTGCGAGGCGAGCTGTGAACGCCTACACCGCCAAGCTATGGAAGCTCCAGTTGGGCATGATGGCCGAGGGAGCCTAACAGGTAGACACGGATGACACATATCTCACGTGAAAATTCACGGGCTGTCCATACAACCTGATTCAACTTTTATGAACAGTTTGGATAGCAGCAGTCTGTCCAACGGACGTCCCACCTGCATCCTGAAGTGGCAGGCAACTGTAGGTGGGACGCCCGGACGCGCATGGAAAATTTCGTGTAATGACACTCAATTCGTTGACCTAGGACCGGGTAATACTCAATTGATTTTCGTACACTAAAATGACACTATGTCAACGAATTTTTTTTCGTGGATTGACATTTTGACATTTTTCCTGTCATTTACCCTATTTTCATGTCAAAAATACCCAAACTACCCCGGTGAGGCCACCTGTCGGCCACCGGAGTGACGCTGGCCTGGGCTGGCGCGCGAGGCCAGCGACGCCGCACGGGGCCCGGCGCGAGGAGGCCGGAGGTGCGAGGCGGCCGAGATAGTGGCGTGGCTTTGGTCTGCCTTGGCGGTGAGGCTGCCGAGGCAGCAGACGGACCGGAGAGCCTGAGCTTGTGCGCGTGGGTGGGCGCGGGCAGCAGCAAGACTTGATGCGGCGCGGGGTCAGGGCCCGACAAAGGGACGAGGCAAGACGACGCGAGGCAACCGAGGCAAAGGCACGGATCGAAGCCGGGACGCTGGCGTGGCGCGGCACAGAAGCGGCAGACACGGCCAGGACGACGCAGTCAGCGCAAACTAGCGCGAGAGGTGCGGCGCTGCCTAGGCAACAGACGCCTTGAGAGAGGTCTTGTGAGGGTAGCGGCAAGTGGAGAGCAAGGAATGGAGAGAAAGGGAGGCAGCGAGGAAGATGGAGAGCAAGGAATAGAGAGAGGAAGAATATACTCCGGTGGCTAACAGGTGGGTCCTACTAAGGGTAGTTTGGGTATTTTTGATGTGGAAATAGGGTAATTAACAGAAAAATACCGAAATATCAATCCAAAAAAAATCATTGCCTCGGTATCATTTTAAGGTACTGAACAATTGAGTGTCATCCGATACCAGGTCAACAAATTAAGTGTCATTCCACAAAATTTCCTGACGCACAGGACCCGTTGGCGCATCCCTACGTCCTATGCCGCCGCGCGTCCAACTACTTTTCCTCCCTCGTGTGGACATGAAGCGCGCGTGCTCGGCGCGTTGTCGCCTTGCCGGCAACGTGGCTGAGCTCCTCGCGCGGGCAACACACCCCGCCACCGCTTCTGCCGCGATCGGCACCACGCGGGTCAGCGTCCCCGTTCATCGGTGCAGCGGCAAACCACCGGAACTGGCTCATCGTATCGTCATCCGTGACAGATACATTTCCAGCCGTGGTGTCGACGTCGTCAGCCGCTCCCAAGCCACCGTCTTGCGAGGTCAGCTATGGGTGGGCGGCCCATGCATGCAACCGGTGCATTCTTGTTGCTTTGTGCGTGATGACAGCATCAAACTGTCAAAAGCACAAAACTAGATTCGAACATTATCCGTCCCGACCCGATCTGACAAGCAGAGTTTGGGTCGAGTCTCCAGTTCCTGCCGGGTCGATATGGGTCAGCTTTTGCCCTACCCTTCTCACAGATTTGCCGATTTGGTCCGATTGGCCTCCCTCCTAGCCTCTCTCGTGAAGGCCTCATTCTCCTTCTTCCTCACTTGATCTACTCGGTCTAGTAGCCTACTCCCGTCCTCCACTCTTCTAGGCGTTACAATCCCTAGCCACCCCTTCCTGGCTTCCTCTCCCCTTCTCTCCCAATCTCTCTCGCTCTCACCGCAAGACGCAAGTTCAACTCAATGACCCGCCTCACCATCATCCAGCCCACCATACTTCCTCTTTTCATTCTGAGTCACTCACCCTTGGCGGCTCACGGCGGACGGTGATGTGGTGGCAAACTGCGATGCAGCGATGGCTCATGATGTGGCAGCCCTCTTCTTCCTCTCCTCAGGTCTGAGGCAGGGCGAGGCATCGGCGGGTTAGGTCAGGACAAGCATGTGAAATTCTCGATGCGAGCTGGAGTGGGTCGAGTCGAGGCGTGCCCATCCTGACTTAATCCCACTTGATCTCTAATAGAACTCTAAATTTGGGTCTCTATTTACCCAAATATCACCATCTATAAAGATTATCTACAAGCTTTAAAACTCTTCACTCTTCTCTGATGAACATTGTTTTAGAGGCTCTACTGTACATGAAAGTGTCACTGCATGCTAATCGAAGTTCGGCAGCTATCTGCAGTCCTACTGGATCCGGAATCAAGCTCGTGCATGTCTGGGTTGGAGTTTGTGTGGAACAGCCGGAACAACGACGCGTCAATGAGCTAGGAAACGTGCCATGTCTCATGCAGGGCAGCAGCAGCATGTTTACGGGCCCTAAACTGACGGTAGGACTAACCAGTGTTTCAGCAGTTTTAATTTATACAACGTTTGGTTAGTGGTGGTACATTCTATATCTAACCATTTTATTTATGTGGTTATTTATATTATAATCTATTTTTTTTAAAGCACGTGATCCAAATTGTTAGATCACAGGGAGTTTACATACATGTTGGTTAGTATATTTTATTTGTTTTGCACAAAGAGAGCTCTTAGGAATAAATTTCTGGTACCTGCGCGCCGGGTCGTTCTCAAACCCGGGTGGTGAGGCTGCAACTCCCCAGCCTCACCAACTAAGCACCGCTCAGTTCACTGGTTAGTATATTTTTATATCTAACTATTTATGGTAGTTAGATATTTATGGTTAGTAGCTATCCACATAGTTGTATGGCAGTCCGAATTATTTTTTTAGCACGTAATGAAAAGAAGTAGACGGCCCACATTCATTATGGGGCTGTTTGGTTGTCTTTTCTCACGGCCCAGCTGTTCGACTCAAATAGAGTGATGGGATCTGAGATCTGTGAGATCTAAACTTGATTTGGTTGAGTGTTTAATAGGTAGGTATTTTAAAATTTAAATATTTTGAAATTTATATAGCAAGTGTGGTCAAATTTTGTTTGGAAAATGTCGGGAACCCATTTTTAAAATCGGTTCGGTAATCGGAGATGCTAATCAAAAGATATAAAGAAAAAAGAAAACTTGCGCAGAACACGTGGCACCGTATGCATGGTTTGCTATTGTGGCTGACAGTGGCCCCTTGCGCAGAACACGAGACTGCCATGCGCTGTATCTAAAGATACGTCCATTTTCTCCGTATCTCCAGAGCCAGGCTGCATGGAGAATCTTGCACCCAGAGAGACAGGCTCAAACTAGATGCAGGCAACCAAACATAAGAAAAAAAGCAAGATTCTACATTTATAGATGCAAGTCTCTATGCATGTAGGCAACCAAACAGCCATTTGAGCTTCTCCTGGAGCATCTCGACCGACCCCTCTATATGTATTTTTTCTTCTATGCTAAAATTTATTTACGCTTTACACTACACTAAAAAATTCCATTCTTTCGGTAGACACTCTATCTCTAAAACACTATTTTTTTTTGTATTTGCAATGACTGTTGGAGATGTTCTTAGTTCCAGCTGCATCCTTATGATATAAACTAAACAGGGTAGCTGCAAGCTGAGGTTAAGAATAGTTTCTTTTATATAAACTTGTTTGCTGGCTTTTTTTTTTTTTTGATATAACTGAAGATAATGCCATCGTTTTACTTTTCCCTACTCAAGTATACACTATAAATATATTATAGTTGAAGGGAAAAGGAATCCAAGCTGCTGCATTCGTTGCTTTTCACATGTCTTATACTGTAGCTAATTAGAAAGGCAGCAGGAAGTCCACGGCCATCTGATCCGGTCGTTTATTAGACCTAGGGATGAAAGTGGTTCGGATAATATTCAGATCTGACTGAATCCGTATCCGGATTTTATTCTATATGGTAGTCATTTTCCTATCCAGACAAGATCCGGATCAGGATAATTATACGGGTAATTAATTCGGATATAGGATGAGAGATATCCGACGGATCCGGATAACCTGTGGGAAATATTCGGATATAAGTATACGGGTATCCAAATTCAAACCCAACCAAACTATTTTTCTTGGAATGATTACTTATATCAGTAGTGCGCTGCTTTCTTTGATCTATGTATTCGTGCATGCATGAGCTTGCTTAGGAATATCAATATATATGATATGTTACATGTTTGTAAGTCGTAATAATAATATCGAGAGTATGCTATGTCTATTTTTCTCCTGAGACCAACTAAGAGAATATGGTAAAACCCAGTATCCAGCCCGGTATCCGATCCAGATCCGACCTAGATCCGTATCCGACATAATCCGGATCCGTCTCGGGATCCGACACTATCCGGACGAGGATCTGGATCCGGAAAAAAAAATATGGGACGGATACGGGATGACCACTATCCGATCCGGATCCGGACCGTTTGCACCCCCTATTTAGGCCAATCCGACCATCCATTGCCTCCCCATTGTTTATGCAGAAAAACCCATAGCTTTTCTGGTTTTACGCACACATCCATCCTTTCTCGAGGCCGTTCGATCTCCAATCCGTTGGGTATGCGGCTCGCATAATTTTCCTGCAAATCGATGTACATTTTCGTGCTCAACCCACCGTCTTTCCACCAAGTGCCACCAGGCCTTTGCCCTCGAGGTACGGAGAAATATTTCTTGGCCATACGAGCCCTCGTCAACAGGGGGTAACAGCCGGCCGAAACTCATGTCAGGAAAGTACTCACAGTAGGGTTTCAAATCCCGCATAAAATCCTTAAATCATTGTAAATGGGATTAAAATTCCGTTTGAAAAAATTTAAACCAAAATTTAAATTAAAAATTTGGAAATAAAATATTGAAAAATCTCAAACGATTTATCATTAAAACCAGGTGATTTTCCGAAAAAAATTAGATTCAAATCGAAGGATTTCTCATCAACCGTAACGATTTCCTTTTTTTGTCCACTGATCATTCAAATTTTGAATTATAAATTTTGGTAAAAAAGAAAAATCGAAGATTTCCCACATGAAATAAAAAAATCGCTATGGGTGGTTTGACTAAAAACGGATTTTGAAACCTTACTCACGCGTACTATGAGCTGATTGCATCATGCTAATCGACGGTCTGCATTGCAACAGGAAAGCCAATGGCCAAAAATGAGAGAAACAATTTTGTTTGTGCCACTAAAAAGTTATGCAATTTTGTTTATGCCACTGTAAAAACAGACATGTCATTTTTGCCACTGGTTTTTTTTCCCCATTTCACATCTAACACCATCGAGAGTCAAAGGCTTTTGATCGCCACATGGGACTAACGTCCCGGGTAGAATGTTATTTATGCCCTTAGTTCAAATATTAAAAAATAAATTCAGAAAATTGTAGGTAGCTTAGAAAATTTAATAATAATAAATTTTAAAAATTCAGAAAATTGAGAAAAATCTAAATATGGAAAATCATTATTTGATTTCATATTTATATTCTCCTCAATTTTCTAAATTTACTTCTTAATATTCAAACCAAGGGTATAAGTGGCATTCCACCAGGTACATTGGTCATATGTGACAGTCAAAACCTTTGACTCACAAAAATGGTAGAAGTGAAATGGACAAAAAAAAATAGTGGTAAAAACAACGTGCCTGTTTTTTTATAGTGGTATAACCAAAATTACAGCTTTTTGGTGGCATATAATAAATTTTTCCAAAAATGAAATGGCGCTATGGTATCACCTCATCTTGCAGCGCAGGGTCTTGACAGAATATTCGCAGCGGTACTTGTGAGTTGTGACCGGGAGTTGCCTTCGATTAATGGGGGCGTCCTCGCGTGGGGCAACCGCTCGTCCCTGCGGGTCAATCCCATCGCGACGCCCCGTCCGTCGGATAAAGCCAAGACGCCAATGGCTCAGCCTCACCCACACGCCAGCCAGCTCAGCCTCACCGCGCCCGTCCGGACGCATCGCCCAGCTCCATTGACGAAGTCCGCGACTCCTCTCCTCCTCTCTCCACCCCCCCCTCTCTAAACCCTAGAGCGACACCTTCGTCTTCCTGATGAAATCTTGGCGGCGAGGACCCAGCGACCCCTGTTCCGTCGCGGCGACCCTCCACGCCAACCTCCACGGCTGCGGCCAGGCAGAGCACCTCCAACCTCCACCAGCTGCGCCGGCACCCCGAGCACATCCTCCTCCATGGCCTGGCCAGCCACCGCATCCACACCACCTCCACGGCCAGACTTGGCAGTGGAGCACCTCCTCCCTCCACAGGTGGCGACCCTCCA
This sequence comes from Olyra latifolia, assembly GCA_036346145.1. Classification (NCBI taxonomy): domain Eukaryota; kingdom Viridiplantae; phylum Streptophyta; class Magnoliopsida; order Poales; family Poaceae; genus Olyra; species Olyra latifolia. The sequence goes on from CM070526.1 coordinate 11,886,132, forward strand.
CGGCCAACCTCCACGGCCAAGGCAGCCAGGCCTCTCCCCTCCCTGCTGTGCAACCACAGGAGCACCTCCTCCTCCGTAATGCTTGCTTGCAACACAAGCTCCTGTCTTTGCTCTTGAATTTTTCGTTTTGATTTTCAGTTTGTGACATTGTATGAGATGAATGAGACAAAGTTGTTATTGTGTATCAATTGCTAAAATTATATGATTTGCTTATTTGAAGAGATGTATGAGATGAACTTCCACTCGACTGTACCACTGTTTCAATTGTCAACTAGAAGAGCAGAGATGTTGAGCTCCAGTGCTCGTAGTTGCTACCACTGTTCCAATTGTCAACTAGAAGAAGGCTTTTGATTTTCATTTTGTGACATTGTATGATATGTATGAGACAAAGTTGTTATTGTGTATCAATTGCTAAATTTTATATGAATTGCTTATTTGAAGAGATATATGAGTCAAAGTTGTTATTGTGTATCAATTTTTGAAGTGCTATTGCAATTCAGTGAAACAGGTTATATGTTTGTGTGGTGATGCACATAAGTGAATGAGAAAAGGTGTCCTCTGCTTGTTTGTGATCAAATTTTTGAAGTGCTATTGCAATTCAGTGAAACAGGCTATGTTTGTGTGGTGATGCACAGAAGTGAATGAGAAAAGTTGTCCTCTGCTTGTTTGTGATCAGTTAGTTGTGTTCATACTTGCAATTGGTCTCATGGTGGCGTCCAGCATTTTTGTCAAGACAGCAGCAGTCTTATGATGCCCCACTCATCCAACCAGCATAATGGTTCAGATTTCTATGTCCATCTACACCACAACAAAGTTCATCACAGCCTTGCAGTCACTGAACTGGGTAGCCTTCTAGACATATATATGCAAGAGGAAGCTTCAGTTCAGATGCTCTCGTTATGTGCTGCTGGTTTGCTGAGGTTGCTAGTAGTTCTGGGCAATAGGTCTGCTGTTGATTAGCTGCTGCAATTTGGTCTGCAACCAGTTAGTGCTCGGAACCAAAAAATTGCCAGAAGCATTAAACTAGTTACCTGTTCTCTGATTCTTGAGTACTTCTTAAAATGTCTACTATAAAAGGCCTAACAAACCGGAAAAAATAAAAGACATTTTGGGCTGCCATACTTAAATGTTTTATTCCTAAACCACTGCAGCAGCATGCAGTGAGTGAATCGATAGACTAAATATCAAAACCAGTGCAGTAAGTACATGGTTTGTTCTCCATTATTCAGACATTCATAAAAAAAAAATAATGACAAAATCCTCATATTTTCCATAAAAAGTCTGAATTCCCTGCTTCTTCTCTCTAACATCAGTAGGCTTACATATGACCAAATTGACCACTACTTGAACCTGAAGAAATAGAGAAAAGAGAATGTGGTCATTGAACCTATATAGAGGAATCACACACGAAGTACTCGTCAGTCTCATTACCTCCTATGTGAGAAGTCATTGAATTAAGAAGATCCATTGCAGATCCATATGTATGTGGTCCATATCCTGGGTTTTGCGGTGCCTGTATACCAATAATTGAAATATATCATATATGGTGATATGATCAAATTTGACATTTGAAACAAGAAACTTACATTGTTTTCAACCTCGGGAGCGCACATAGGTATAGGAGCATCGGGGTTTGCATTCTCTTTCTTTTTTTCCTTTCCTCTTCCTTTCAAGACAAATTGGATAACGGCGTGATCCTCTCCCTCCATCTTTCTTCCGCACACCAGTTGGATTCACACACGGTGTTCCAACATTTACCATGGATGCTTTACCAATCGTTGTCTCTTTTTGAAGAACGTTATCTTGCAATACAAGTTCTTCCATTTTAGCCATCTTTTAAGAAGATATTTTTCAGGAAGCACTTTAATATTGTTCAAATCTAAAGCCTTGATAATATGACAACATTGAATCCCCACGAACTCAAACTTCAGACAGGAACAATTCCAGTGATCATTACATATGTCGTATATGATAGTGCGCTGTCGATGTCCATCTATCACAACATAACTATGCATATTCTCATTTACTCCACGATATTGTATCTTGCAACTGAGAAATCGACCATACTCTGCTTCGAAAACCTTATATACACTTGGAGTATAAATAAGCGAAACTTGTTTGAGCATATCTGAAAATGGGACTTTAGGGGTACCTTGACTAGCCCGGCAATCCGCCACTAACTCCAAATGACGTCTATCTTCCAGAATCCTCTCCCAATGATTAAAAAAATCAAGCAACCTTCTCTTTGGATCTAAGTACTTCTTGATTACACTATTAATACTCTCACTCCGCTGGGTCGATTTCATATCTGCACAAAAGAACTGACGGCCATACATAAGTGCCCATTTTTCATGTATTACAAAACAAGTCAGCCAACCATTTGTTACTGTGTAGATCATATTTTCGAAGCATGTCTTGCCAAGCATTCAAAAATTCTTCTTCATTTTCACAGTCGTACACACAATGACCAAAATCACGCTTGAAATCTGTTAAAGCACTGAAAATTTGACTGAGATGTTTTGCGGCATTCTGATACATGTGCTACACACACAACCTATGTATAGTGTTTGGCAGAACATTTTTAATTGCTTTGCTCATCGCAGCATCTTGATCAGTCATGATCACCTGAAAAGACAAATGTACAGGAGGTTATTATTACTGTTTTGACTTTGCACAACACCTAATAAATTTGCAAGCTAAAATTTTACATCACCTTAGGACTTTTTCCACATGTAGCATCCAAAAGAGTTTTGAACAACCATTCAAAGGATTCAACTGACTCATCATATAATAATGCAGCACCAAAAATCACAGTCTGTCTATGGTGATTAATACCAACAAAAATAGCGAAAGGTCTACCATAGCTATTAGTTTTGTATGTTGTGTCAAAGCAAACAACATCACCGAAATACTCATAATCTAAAAGTGATCTGCCATCAGCCCAAAATATATTGGTGATTTGATCTTCGGTATCAAGCCGGATTGCATAAAAGAAGGATGGATCGGTTTTCTGACAATTTTGAAGATATTGCATTAGTGCCCCTGCATCCCCTAATGCCATATCTTGCTCCCGCTTGGTTCTCAAATAATTTTTGTAGTCATCTGGGAGAAAAGATAGATGACGTTTACCTCCAACTTGTTTTGATAGAAGCTCATATGTTGCTTTTGGTCTAATCCCAGAGGCATCGGCCAAATCACCCATAGTTTTTTGTGCCTTGGTAATGACTCTGTGCGACCTTAACAGTCTTGTTTTTGATGGGGTTGTGCACACATGATTGTGCTCCGATTCAAAAAAAGTCACCTCGTAAGTTTCTTTGTTGCACATGTTTATTCTCATATGGGCATTGCATCTAACTCTGGACTCCAAGTGTTGCACTTTTGGCTGGATTTTTGTTGGATCCGCCGACCTTTGTGTACCTTTTTTTGAACAAGTGAAGTATTTCATTATACAAATCTTTGCACTATTCTTTCGATCATCATTTTTTCTGACACTAAAACCAACATGTTTCGCATAAGCATTGTAGAATTGGTAGGCTTCCTCTATAGATGCAAATTCCATTCCAATTGTTGGGGTTTGAATTTGCGGTGTACGAACATCTCTACCATTAGAACCTGCTTCTTCAAAATCATATATGAAAAATATCACAATTATCATCCACCTCAATATTTCAAAACAATCAAATTGTTACCTGAAGTATTAGCATTTTCCATTGTGATTCTTAGCAATATTGTTTCTTTTATTATCGGTCTCTATATAAAATTCCCCTAGTGCAGAAGATACAAAGTTAGTGATGCAAATAAATAAATTCGTAATTTCATATGCACGACTCGAATAACACATAAAAAAGTAAAATTCACCGGTTTTAATCTAACTCAATTATTGTTTACCAATGAATGGAATCCTAACCTAATCCGTGCTGTCACGATGCGCGGATGAAGACGAAGATGAAGCCGTGCGTCCACGAAAAGACGGCCGTCGCGATTACGATCGCCCGTCACGATCTTGCGACGACGGCAGCGTCGGCAGCGAAGCCCAAGCCATGCCGTCGGATGCACGGACGACGACGCCTACACGGCGGCGGCGGTGACGACGAAGCCGTGTCTTTCAACAGCGATATGCGGGCGTGTTGCGCGGACGGCAGCGTCTCGCCGCCCTTGGCGCGCGCAACCGTGTCCTTCAACAGCAATATGCAGCGTCTTGGCGTTGCTTGCATCGGCGTGCAGGTCGAGACTCGGTGCGGCTAGGAGGCGCATCGTCCGGACGGGCGCGGTGAGGCTGAGGAGCGGCTGGGTGTCGGGTGAGGCTGGGAGCCGGCTGGGCGTCGGGCTTCATCCGACGGACGCTTGTCGCGATGGACGGCAGCTGCAGCAGACGAAGCGGCCGTCCCACGCGCGAGGGACGCCCTCCGCGTCGACCTTCATATGGCTGTCGCTTCAGCTAGCTGCACCAACTTTTAACGGGGGCTCCGCAGATCAACGAGGATCGATCATCATACAGCCCATCACCAAATGATGAGGGCAATCCCCATCTTTCACCACCGGCACTATACACGTAATTAAGTAGCAAAGCAAACTTTAACCGTATCCTCATCGTTTGCCACGGCCACTTTGCAGTTCGTTTGTGGCCACGTTGAATAGCGACGAGTTAATTTTGATTTTAGACAATATAGCCAAACCAAAAAAATGGGCTTTAAAGGAACTTTTAAAGTTGCAGCAAACCCGGGCTTAGCAAAGGGCTAAAGACATCTACGGGTGCGTGTTCTTCATGGCTTAGAGGTTATTCTTTACCGCTGATTTGATTTGCTGACCGGATCAGGCGATCAGCTATAAAGAACCGTCTCTAGTCATCCTATTGAACTAAAGTGGGCTATGATCTAGAACAGTTAGAGCGATGGTTGACAAAGTTTAGGGGTTCTTTGTGTTTGCATGATAGGAAATTTTTAGATTAAATACTTATTGACTAGACAGAGAACTCAGAGAGAAATCTGCATTGAAATTCTCAAAGGAAAAATATGTTAGAACTAGACCCTACGAAATCCTTCAAAACTCGGAGAAATATCTTATACTATAAAATTTTTTGGCGGATGCCACACGTCGGACGTCCGATGGAGGGAACTCCATCGGACGCATGATGTTATAGTGACGTCATCACAAGAACTTAGAAACATAACTACCAAAACTTGAAAATGTACTAATAAAACTTGGCTACAAATACCGACAAAACTTGAAGAAATACTAATGAAACTTGGCTACAATACGGATGAACTTGCGAAAATAACTACTAAAACTCAAAAATATACTAATAAAATCTGGCTACAGTACCGATGAAACTTCAAGAAGACCAATAAATAAAACTCGAAGAAATTACTAATGAAACTTAAAGAAATGCAATGAAATATGGCTAAATACTGTTGAAAACTTGAAGAAGTTGATATAAAACTTGAAGAAATAGGGGTACACTTCCTCGTAGTCTTCTTCTTTAGATCCAGCGCGCCTCCACACCGATGCAAAAATAAAAAGTTTCGCGAGAACAAGATCCAAGTTTCAGTAGGCAAACCCTAAGTTTCATACGTACATGGTTCAAAGTGTTGTAGGTCAGAGGTAGGTACCCCCTCGGACTTTGGAGCAAAGGTACGGTCTGTCTTTTCCGCACCTCCGCCCCTTCTCCCTGTTCACCAGGCCAGCCGAAGGAAACATTGGGAAGGAAATACGGAGGCCGAATGCGACGGAGCGAAGCACGTGCTAAGCACGGCGAAGCTAAAAGCGGAGCAAATAATGGTGCGATTTAAGCGATAAGGATCTTGGCGGAGGCGATAAGGACGCAGCAGAGCACGCCTGAGGCGTATGTGAGGCCTGGCGGAGCAAAGGGGAGCAGGTCGCGGAGCTAGCACGAAAGGGGAAACCAACGCGAAGCATAGCATGACCAAAGCAGAGCTAAGCAGACAAGCCGTACAGTCGAGACTGCCGCCCTGTCAGAACGCTCGAGTGGGTGTTAGATTGGGGCAGGCTGGCCTGTGACCGTCTCGCGGGCGTAATTCCCCATGTAACCCGACGTAGGGGCCGATTAGGAGGGTATAACCGTAAAGGGCATGGCTAATATGTTATGAAATGACCCCAGCGCCCCCTGCATGAGGGCAGGTGCCGGGTAAAACATGTAAAGTAGTAAGGAAATGACTCACAGGCCCTCGGTCGGGGCCGGAAAGGTGAGGGATCGCCGTTGCATGGCGCTGTACAATCCCGCCCCTATAAAAGGGGGAGGACAACACATATAAGACACAAACTCTTTCTGCTCAAGTGTAGCGTTCCTTCCATCTACGAGCGTTGTCAGCGAGAGCGCGAGAGTTTCACCGAGCTGTCTTAGGTGCGCGGGTTCGTGCATCAGGGTAGCCCCGTTTTCTGTTTGTGGGGTGATACCCACAACAGTGGCGCCGTTCGTGGGGAGCGATTGATGGAGAAAGCCATCGCTTCCGAGCTGATTTGATGAAGAATCACCGACGATCATGCCGCCGAAGAAGAGGACCGCGACTACATCCCAGGGAGCTACCATAGGAGCTACAGGCGGGGGTCAGGGAGGTCGCTGAGGAGCCAAACACGCAGCCGCTTGCAGGTGCAAGACGAGGAAGGCCAGGCCCCCATGCCGCTGGAGACGTCCTCGGAGGTGCGCCCACCGCCGCCCGTCGCGTAACTGCATAGCGCCCCTAGCGTCGGGCGCGGCGATAAACCGACGGCAACGCCGGAGGAGGACACGGTGGAGGCATCGAATCACCCGAGCCGGCGGGCCAGTGGCCGCGGGGGCGGAACCGCCCTTCGAGGAGTAAGGGGGATGCAGGAGGCGCTCGACCCCAACGTACGGGCGCTGATGGAGGCCAACGAAAAGCTGATGGCGGAAGTGCAGCGTCTGCAGGGACAGATGGACCAAGGCCTCACGGTGTCTCAAGACGAAAGCCCGAACCAGGAAGTGCTCTCTCCGACACGCGCAAGGACAACCAGGAACGATGACGACCCCAACCCGCTTTGCGCCAGGCTTCGCGCGAAGAGATGGCCTTCCCCAGGGAACTTCAAACCCCCCACCATCAAGCCGTACAACGGCAAGGCGGACCCCAGAGAGTTCCTCCGCGTGTACGACACCGCCGTAGAAGCTGCGGGGGGAGATGACGACATCAAGGCCAAGGGGCTGCTGCTAGCGCACGAGGGTATTGCCCTCTCGTGGTACTCTTCCCTCGAGCCAGGTTCTATCGAATCTTGGCCTAGCCAGCGCCAAGATGGAAACAACTTCGGGGAACCGGCGGGATGAAAGAGGAGAGCGACTTGTTCGCCATTTGTAAGTATGCGAGGAATCTCTCAAGAGTTATTTCGAGCGCTTCTCCAAGATCAAGTGCGAGATCCGGGGAGTCAGTGATACTACCATCATCAACGACAGACGATGTGGGTCAGGAAGGGGCCGTTATGAAAGGTGGCGAAAGGAGGTCCGCACTATGGAGGAGCTGTTTGCCAAAATGAAAGAGTACGCTCGGGCGGAGGAGGATAACTCCCGGAGGGAGGACAAGCCATGGGATGAACCATCGAAGCGATCCCCTCGCAAGAGGGATCAGGAAAAAGAGCCCACGCCAAGGGGAAAGGGAAGGACTCGCGCCCAGGAGCGCGAGGGAAAAGACAAAGGAAAAAGGATCCACTACATTGATGAGCGGGTCGAGCGGCGTGACGACAGGGGGAGACACCCGAAGCAGCGCAAGCGGAGCCCGCCTCGCTGGCACGATAAGCGAGACGGCGATCGACCGGCACCCAAATGGGAGGAAGCAGCCAGGAGAAGGTACCACTGCGAGTACCATGGCAAAAACGGCTCGCACGATTCGATCCACTGCAAAGTGATCAAAGGTACCAGCGATTCGAAGCTAAGAGAAGAGAAGGCGAAGCACTCCCTCTCCCGCCGCCACCCCCGCCACCCCCGGAACATCAGCGACCCCCGCTCCACGGAGCGATAAACCACATGCATCGAGTCATCAACACCATCGCCAAAGGGTCCTCCCTACATATGTCCTCCAAAAGGCAGCGCAAGGCATATGCCAGGCAGATCAATCATGTCGGAGTCAACCCATCGTTCACTCCCCAGCACGAACTTGAGCCTATCATGTTCACCGACGAAGACGCGCGGGGAGTGCATTTTTCCCACCAGGATTCCTTGGTAATCACTGCCATGATCGCCGGCTACGAAGTGCACAGGATACTAATCGATGGAGGGAGTGCAGCATACATCATCTCCGCCGAAGCTTTCAAACAAATGATGATTCCCTATGACCGACTGAGGAGATCGGAGGTGCCGCTGGTAGGCTTCGGAGGAAACGCCATCGGCACTATTGGGCAGATCGAGTTGGAGGTGACCTTCACAGCGCAGCAGTCTAGCGTCACTCGCCCGGTAACATTTGATGTCGTCGATATGCCTTTCCAGTATAACGCCATAATGGGACGAGGGTCGCTGACTACATTTGGAGCCATCATACACCATGGTTTCCTTTGCATGAAGATGTCTTCGCCTGGCGGCACAATTATAGTCCGGGGGGACCAAGCGCTCACTCGAAAGATAGATTTGGAGGGACCTCCTCAGGTCAAGCACGTCTACACGACGGAGGAAGATCTTTCCCCCGAGCAACGCAGCAAATGGCTCCCCAAACCACACCCTCAGGGAGAAACGAAGCGGGTGGCCTTGCAGCCCAACTGTAACAGAATGGTCACCCTGAACGCCGCCCTCACCTCCGAGGAAGAGCAAGCCCTATTGCAAATTCTCCAAGAGTACGAAAATGTATTCGCGTGGGGTCAGGAGACATCCCGGTGTCTTGTGAGTCTGATTGAGCACTTGGCCAGCCATCGGGCAGACGCAAAAGCCAAAGAAGCAAAAGCTCTGGAAGCTCACCATGGAAAGGCAAGACGCAGCGAAGGCAGAAGTGGCCAAGTTACTCCAGGTTGGGATTATACGCGAGGCCGTCCATACTGAGTGGCTCGCCAACGTGGTCCTCGTCGAAAAGTCCAGCGGAGCATGGAGAATGTGCATTGATTTCACTGACCTTAACAAGGCATGCCCAAAGGACGACTTCCCCTGCCTCGCATCGACCAGCTCGTCGACTCTACCTCAGGATCGGAAATGATGAGCTTTCTCGATGCGTACTCGGGATACCATCAGGTGTACATGCGCAAGGAAGACGAAGGCAAAACGGCATTCATCACACCCTTCGGCACGTACTGTTTTGTGCGGATGCCGTTTGGCCTGAAAAATGTTGGGGCCACTTTTGCCAGGCTAATCGCCAAGATCTTCGCTAAGCAGCTCGGGCGAAACATAGAAGCTTATGTCGATGACATTGTTGTGAAGAGCGAAAAGAAGGAAAACCACGTCGCCGACCTGCGCGAAACCTTCAATAGCCTGTTGGAAGAAAAGGTGAAGCTTAACCCTGAAAAATGTGTTTTCGGTATAAGAGCAGGAAAGCTACTGGGGTTCCTTGTCTCCGAGCGAGGCATCGAAACAAACCCTGAAAAGATCAAAGCAATCCAAGACATGGCCCCGCCAGAGAACATTAAGGACGTCCAGAGGCTGGCGGGGCAGCTCGTAGCGCTCAGCAGATTCCTACCCAAGTCCGCAGAGCGAAGCCTCCCATTCTTCAAGGCCCTGCGGACAAGCGAAGCTTTCTCTTGGACAAACGAATGCCAAGCTGCGTTCGAGGACCTGAAGCAGAGCCTCATGAAGCTGCACACGCTACAAAGCCCGAAGCAAGGCGGGGAGTTGCTCCTTTACCTGGCTGGGGCCCCTCCGCAGTCAGCGTTGTCCTCGTACGAGAAGAAGATCTTCGCTAAGCGTGTCTCCGCAGTGGTTTTTAGACCATCCGAACTTGTTTCAGGATGGGTGTGTTTTAGTGCAAATTGGTCCAACGGTTAGTTTTCTTTCTTAGGAGCTCGTTTATAGCCGTTGGGTAGGCTTTTGGGAGAGGTATCTCTCCCATTGGGCAAGTTTGCTGTCTCCAGAATTGAGAGGGTGTGAGAGAGGGGTTTGGGTGAGTTAGAGGTGTGTCCTTTAGCCACTAAACCCTAGTTATACAATTAAATCCTTGAGAGCGTGCTTCAAGGTGTGGATTGGTCCGTAGTAACCGATTCATCTCGGTCTTGTTGCGCTTAGTGCTCACGAGCTCCTAAACGGCGTGGGAGGCGTCATGTGCTGGTGACCTTCTCAAGGAGCTTGTGAGGAGGCCCGAGCAAATCTTGTGAGTGGTGTTGGTGCTTGCCATCTCCGAAGTGAAGGAAATAGCAACCACTAGTGGAGTGGAGGCGGTTGGCTCGAAAGGGAGCCGGTCCTTGTGAGGAGCAAGGATTTGCCAGGAGCACGGCTCCGAACCACGGTAAAAAATTACCGTGTCACTTGTTGTTATCTTTTGTGCTCTCCTTTGCATTTACTACCTTGTGATCGTATATGTGCTAATTATGCCTCTTGTCATGTGTTGACTTGTATGGATTGTAAATAGCTCATAGCGGTGTAGTTTACCTTTTTCATGATTGTGCAAGCTTATCTATCTTCATCTATTTAATTCCTTGCAATTTACATTCCTAAAATTAAATTGCTCGCATGTCACCCTACGATTTCAAACCCCAATATAGCTTATACTTTATCTAGGGTGGTTGTTTTTATTGCCTTAATTGTTTCAATTCACCTCATTTAGTATTGTCATCACCTAGACTAGCAACTTGTGTTCAAACATTAGTGTTTCACTTTCGCATTTAATTAGGGTTTGGACACAAGCATAAAACTTGGTTAAATAGAAAAGTAAAATTTGAGAAGCCCAAGTCACCCCCTCTTGGGCATTCGATTCCTTACAGGCTTCTTGTCAGACCGAACCTCTAGCATGTGCTCAATAACCTCCCTTGGGACATCGGGCATGTCGGATAGTTCCCAAACGAACACGTCGACACTTTCCCGGAGGAAGGAAATGAGCTCGAGTTCCTATTTGGGGTCTAGAGAAGCCTCTAAATGAACGACCTTGGAGGGTTCCTCCGTGGACAGAGGCACCTTCTTGGTCTCTTCTCTGGCTAGAGGGCAACTTTGAGCCGAGAAGACTTCTTCGGCTTCTGATCCAGGCCGCGCTGAGGAAGCTGTCCCACGATGGCCAGGGCTTGCTCGTCACAGTCCAGGACGGCCTTGTGGCTACCCCTCACTGTGACCACCCCCATGGAGCCCGAGATCTTTAGGCATTGGTAGGCATGGTGCGTGGCTGCCAAGAACTTAGCCAGCGCTAGGCGGGCAAGGATGGCGTTGTACACAAAAGTGAAGTCGGCTACCTCGAACATGATCAACTCCGTCCTGAAGTTGGCTGGCCCCCCGAAGGTCGTAGGGAGCACGATCTGGCCAAGGGGGTTGACCGACTTGTCCGGGATGATCCCGTAGAAGGGCATAGCGACATCCTTGATCTTAGAGCGAGGAATCTGCATCTCGTCTAAGACCGAAATAGAAATCAAGTCCAGCGCGCTCCTGCCGTCGACAAGGACGTGGCCTACTTTCGTGTTACCGATGGTCGGGGCCACGAACGAGTGAAAGCCTCTGGGGTTTGACCATTCCAAAGGGACAGTGATCCTTAGAGAACGTGATGGGCAGCTTGGTCCACTTGAGCTGTCCGGGCTGCGGCTTGCCCTGATCGATGTGGTGGACCTCCTAGGCAGCCTTCTTGAGGTTGCGCGTGGGAAGTGTAAGCGGAGGAGCCACCAAAGATCACGGCGATGTGATTCTCAGGCTCAGGAAACTCATCTGAGCCCGGCCCACTGTCATGGGCAGGGCGCTTGCCCTTGCTCCCCTCGTCCGGTTCGGGCAAGGAAGGCATCAGGCCCTTGCCATTGTAAAAGTCATCCATTCGGGCCATCCAGGTACGACAATTCCAGAGATCGTGCCCGTAGACCTGATGAAGGGGACAATACTTGCCACTCTTGGGCTTGTCCTCCTGTTCGTCGTTACAGCTCTAGGGAGTTCGTCCTTTGCCCCTGCCTGAGGAGTACTGCTTCCTCTGCTCGGAATTAGGCGTAGGCTTCCGCTCCACGGCCGTGACCATATTGGACGAGCTCTGCTTATTTTTCTTATTCTTCTCCTAGGATAACTTCTTCTTCTTCTTTGGGGGCTCGACGTTGGGCTGAGACAGAATCTTGCCCTCGTCGAGCATCCTCTTCTAGTCCACCATCACCGCCGCATTAGCGTAGCGGTCGGCCATCCTCAAGAACTCATTGGCCATGAGATGCGCGTTGATCTCCAAGTCTCGGGTAAACCTCACATCTCGCACCCCTGCTTGAATGCGTGAAGCACTGCGTTGTTCGAGACGTTAGGGATGGTGTTGCGAACCTTGATAAACTACTGCACGAAGGCACGCAGCGACTTACTGTCCATCTGAATCAGACAATGGAGGTCTTCTTTCCTGTCCGGGAAGTGTAATAGCTCTGGAAGTTGCTCCGCAGGGCATCACAGAGTTGCTCCCAATCCTGGATAGACCGTCGTGCTGGTTGAACAGACAGGTCCGGGCAGGGCTATCTAGAACCCTAGGCAAATAGTTTGCCATAACGGCCTTATCGCCTCAGCCGCAAGGATAGTGTGGCACACACTGAGAGGAACTCATCCGGGTTTTGAGTCCCATTGAACCTCTCTGTGTTCGGGCTTCAACTTCGCGGGCCACACCACGGCACACAGGGATGTTCAAAAAGGCCCTGCAGCCGTAGGATGATGCCCAGGGGCGGTCCTGAGCAACCTCGTGCCGCGAGTGGCATTGTGATCGTACAGAGTCGGTGGCCTCCCGGTACTCCCGTCGTGATCGGCCCCTGCGCTCCTCTCAATTTGTACTGCCCCGAGAAGCACTCCAGTGCGCATCGCGGGCCCAATCGTGTCGAGGGTCACGGTCTCAGCCAGCAGTTTGCTCGCCGTGGCGGTACGAGGCCCGGTGCCATGGACCAAAATTGTCTCAGCCGCGACTGCGGCTGAACGCATCGGAGAAGTCAAGACCCAAAGCAACGCGCTCTAGGCCATCCGCCACGGCTCCTTGCATGGCGGCCAAATACATGTCGCCCGGGTTCTCTCTCATCCCCCGGACAATGGAAGCGAGCACTTGGATATCGGTGCTCCATGCTCCTAAGGAGGATGTTCGGTGGGGACTCGGGTGGATCGCGACGTTGGGCCGGGGTGCGATACAACAGTGCCGGTGACCGCGGAGGGCTCCTCGGTCGGTCCCGAGCAGAAGCCCTTGTTCGGTCCCTCATCTCGGTCAACGTCTAGCCCAGCGACTCATCCAAACAGCGCCGGGCAGCTGATTCCCATCGTAACCAATCGTCCGCCGCCGCACCGGAGGTGTCTCCCTCTCTTCGCTCGCCATGTTGACCTAGCGGGCGAGAATCGGGTCGGCGGGCACCATCACTGTGTCACCACAGGAAGCACTCTCACCCGAGGAAACCATATCGTAGTCAGGGATGTCGATCCCACGATACAGCTCATCAACCTCGTCGTCTCCATCTAGCATGGGGGTATCCCGGTCAGGGGCGTCCAGGAACAGCTCATCAACCTCGTCGTCTCCATCTAGCATGGGGGTATCCCGGTCAGGGGCGTCCAGGAACTGATTCAGGAGTTGCTCAGAAATGTACTCCGAGTCCAGACTTCTACGGCCGGGGGTGGGGAGCGCGATCGCTCACCACGTGCGAGAAAATCTTCCTCCCGCTCGGTGTGGCCCTCAGGGTTGGTGATCTGAGCCACCTCCTCGTTAGTGTAATACCTGTCATGGTCGTTGACATCGTCGAAGACGCAGAGGTGGCGGCTATCACCGAAGTTCGACATCACAGAGAAATTCTTCAGCAAAGAAGACTTACGATCCCCACGGACAATGCCAGCTATCGACGATTGGGAACCAGATTCTCCGCCGAGCTTATTTCTTGATTGAGGGATCGGAAAGCCTCTTTCTGCCGAAGTGTGACGTTCTGAGAAGTTGAAGACTTCTTAGTGTGAGCAAGTTAAAAATGGACCAGACATGAGATTTATCCTGGTTCGGGCCTCCTGAAAAGGATAATAACCCTACTCTAGCGTGCGTGTATTACGAAATGTGAGGTTACGATGAGCTCGAGAGCTAGCTTGATGTGTGAAAAAGGTCAAGAACTCAGGTTCAAATGACCAAAAACAGATATTTATAGGGCCTATCCCCAACCGTTGGCTCTAAATCCCTAGGGATGGTTACGCGCACCGTGGGCAAGGCAACCGACTGCGCATCGCACACACAGCTGCCTCATGAACCCCACGAATCGTGGTTAACGGCCCCCGCATCGTAGAAAACATGGCCACATGGCACTCAATAGCAGGCCATTCGGTTACGTCGATGCCTAGGCAAACTAGACCGCTCCGGGCAGGGCACTAGGACGTTGCCCGACCCGAGCCAAAGCACGATATTGATGTCATGGAGGGTCGGACAACCCCATCCAGACAGCATCTAGTCTATCTCCAGGCAAAGAGTGCTCCGGACAAAGAGTTTGTCTAGACTGGGTCATCTTAGGAAACGCGTCCAAGGCATTCGATGATTTACGGAGCTGTTGAGGTTAGTCTCGGCCTATGGGCCATTTACTAACCCCCGACAGGTTGATATAGAGAGCCTCCAAATTTAAAGTTTGAGATAGAGACTCTGTTACAGGACGAGTGACTCTAAATATAGAAAAGATTTTGTTTTAGAGACTCAGATTTTGTTGTAGAGACTCTTCTCTAGGGACGCGGGGGCAGTCCGATGGGTGTTGGACCAGCTCCCGTCCAACGCCCGTCCCTGGCCGTTGGATCCTCAACCAACGGCCAGGATTAGATCTCGCTCAAATCTTTGTCATTTTTGTATAGCTGTGTAAAATTCTAAAAAAATTCAAATAAATATAAATATTATCAATGTACACCAGATTCAACATATATTTTTCACATATTTTTATGATTAATATTTTATTGGAAACGGTTCTAAAGTATAAAATGGGCCAAAACTTTTTAAAAAATATATGCATAAAAAATATTTTATATATTTTTAAATTTTTTTAGAACTTTTATGCAGCTATAAAAAAATAACAAAGATTTGAGTTAGATCTAATCCTGGCCGTTGGATAAGAATCTATCCAGCGGCCAGGGACGGGCGTTGGACGGGAGCTGGTCCAACGCCCGTCGGACCGCCCCCGTGGCAGCACTGCAAAATCCTGGCTGTCTCCTGGCAGGCTCCGTCTGGCGCGCAGCGGTGCAAGCACGAATCCGGCTGTTCGGTCCGGCCACGTGACGGTCCTGCCTCGCTCGCTCGCTAGCTATAGCCTTTCCTACGCTCACGCCACCCTTCATGTCAGGCTAGAAAAACCGATAGGCCTGCGACCGCCGAGCTTGTGCGCTTTTGAACCCAGGCCCTGTCACGTTCCCGCGGTACAAGCCCTTTCGTCAAGTTCTCTGATGTCGCCCATGAGCCAGAGCATCCAGTAGAGAGGAGGCGGCAGCAGCGCCGCAGATGGCGGGACACGCCAGGTACTGCGCCGGCGAGGCACGCGGCGAGGACGGGACGGCCGCCGCGGATGGATCCGACGGCCGGCGCGCCTCGAGGGATGGATGACGATGCGCTGTGAGGGATGGGAAGGGAGGGGCTTCACGGAGGGCAAGGGTTTCTGTTGCCGTGGTCTCCACTGTCAGTGGACGGGCGAAGAAATGTCTGCCCCGCCAGCCTATCGGAGAGCATCCGTAGAAGAAAATCTATAGTTGTGTAGAAATAGAGTTTTAGAGATAGAATATCTATTGGAGGAAAGAAATCTTTTAAGATGTAGTATAAAGTGTGAAGAAATTTTAAGGTGAAAGAGAAAGAAAATAAGAATAAAGCTCGTGGTATGGATACTCTAAGGCTGAACTCTCCGAGAGGAAGAACGCTATAAACAGTAGGGATGGCTGTAGGATCTTGTAAAGCAGGTGGATGCAACGGCCGACTAGCAGGTCTGTATGGGCCACTAAGCGTGTACATTCCATTCATGCACAATAATGCGTTATTATACTCCCTAACCGTTTTCATTGGTCTAGTGTGCAAAAGATTAAGAAAAAAATTGGGAGGATGCTTGGAGGTGCTTAGCTTAGGTTTAAAGTTTATGTCTGAAATTGAAAAGATGAACATTTTGGATTTTTTATATATTTTCTTTTATTATGAAGCCACGTCTAAAAGCTTTTCAAATAACATTAACAAAACGGACTAATTTCAAAGCAGATTGAAGAACATCTCAAATTCTAGTTTAACATTCAGATCAGCTAGTTTATTCATTTAGCTCAGCCACTCTAAACATACTCTAAACTTGATGTAAACTAAAACAAAACCAATTGTTAAGTGACAACATAAATACCTAAAATATAGTATCCCTTAAGGACATATATTAGCACCTGCAAATTGAACGCCGGCTCAACCCATTTTGAATGAAAATAGAAAAACACCCAAAATATGGACTCTCCCTATATTCACTGCAACGGCACTCCCTAAGGCCATACACAACGCTAGCCCTATCCTGACCCTATCCTATTCTGATTCTATTTTATTTCTAACACAATGATAGTCCTATCCTGACTCTATTCCGTATCTCTCTTATATTTTACTATCATCCTTATTTTCACTGTTCACGCCCCCTATTTGTACAGTAGTGGAGTTAGAAAATAGGATCACATTAAACATGCCTAAAAACATTCCCTCCTTGTATCTCAATCATCTCCATCGTCACTCCATATAACCCATTCTTTGTTTTTTCTTTCCTTTATTATATGGATATGTACTCACCGTCAAATCCACATGGGTGTGGCTGGAATGTTTGCCGTTGCAACTACAATTCTGGCATGTGCAACTATTCGAAGTCTCTTTCTTATATTATATTGATATGTACTAATCATAATTTTTGGATTTAAAATTCAAAATTAAACTTCAAATCTAACTTCTATTTTTTTATTTTACTTACTTTTTTCTTTTCATTTTCTTCCATTTCTTCTCTTTTCTTTCTTTTTTCCTTTCTCCTTTTCTTCCCGGATCTCCATTCTTGCTCCGCATCTCACTTCTCCCCCTGCCATAGCGCCTCTGATGTGCACATGGGTGGTCCAATCTACTGATGAGAATGATACATCGGTTTGGAAGATGATGAATTTGTGAATTCGACTACCAACCAGCAAGGAGGGAAACCGGCAATCGCAAAACCACCAACTTGAGTTGATCGACCATGCCTAGACGCGATTGATCCTTATCCCTACAAGCAATCGAGAACAAGTAAGAACAAGATGGATAGCAAATCTGAAACACAAACCAATTCTCACTATCAGGGGTGAGATTCTGTTTCTCGATGCGGATGGTCTAGCCAACACACGCAAATTCGAGGAGGATCACACAATGGGACATCCAAACATAACAAAACCTAAGGAAGAAGAAGGGGGTGGCGGTTATATATAGACATATGATGGCCAGAAGGGGCATGCTAGCCAGAGAGGCACGCATCTCCACACAACCCTAGAGGTACATGGGCCATGGGCCCAAAATTGTGGTGGCGCAGTACCTGGCAGATTTGGTCCGCTTGATTGTTTCATCCATTCGGGAGACTTGGGATGAATTTAAAGGTGATGTCAGATCCATTGAAAAGCTTATCTCTTAAGCTTTCCGTCAAGTGGTGGATCGTCGAAAATGGAGTTCGGATGCCCAAGTTACGCCTGTTTGAAGTTGGCATGCTCCTAGAACGCCGAACCAGGCTTGACGACGAGTTGCTCTTCGGGTTGGGCCGTCCTCGGTGCTTGTGCTTGAGGTGCTGATCCATTGAGGTGGGTTGGAAAGGACGAGTTTCTGGATTTAGGCCTCTGTGTGACAATGACGACGTAGTGGATGGAACGCCGATCATAAGAGACAGAACGGTAGGAGAGGAAGGAGGAGCAACGGTCACATCCATGTTGGGATGTCCTCATCGGCCTTTCTCCTCCCTTCCCTACACGACGACCTCCGCCCTGCGCTTGCCTCCCTGAAGGCACCGCCCCACCCACTGTTGTCCAAGGCGATAGCGTCCCATCTCCATCCCCGCTTTCTATCATCGTGATCATTGCAAATAGTTTTTTTTATTCCAAATCATATTTTTTTTGATGTATGTGGATGGTTTTTTCTATGTCCTAGTGTTTTGTTCTTGTCAAGAGCGATGGTAAATTTTATTCTTGTCGTAGTTTATATTATGTGAAGTGATGATAATTTGGGGTTTTTCATCACAAGTGATGGTATTTTTCTAGCAATTTTGTATGATCATGAATTTAGTCGCGTGTGATGTTAATTTCTGTGCGTGTTCATGGTTTTTTTTTTTCATGTTTGAGAATTGTAGAATTTTGAAGACCGAAATCTAGCTTCATCCATAGTTACATGTCAAGTGTTTGATCGCCAATTGGCAAACTATGGATAGGTACATCACACATGAAAGATGTTTACAAGACCCACGCCAGATGGTTGTATGACACACGGACGGATAATTAAATGATAAAAATTTTGACGAAATATGGAAAAATATTTTTGATATCGAATTTGGTCTTATTTTGTTTGTAAAAAAGTAAGTAAAGACAATAGTGAAAATCATTTGCTAATTTGAGCTTCCAATCAAAATTTACGGCAAAAAAAATAAAAAGTGTTCGCTTTGAATGGGATGCATGCAAATGGCCAGTTTTAATAGTTAATCGGTGCTCGTTCGATGGCTAAATTCTACACACGTGAAAGTTATCTTGCCAGACGGATTAAAAAAATGAAAAGAATCCATTTATTGCTACTGCCTCGGGACTAGGTCCGACCGAGCATAGAATAGTTATTCTACATACGGGAGAGAATAGCCCCACCGAAAAAGAGTAAATTGCACCGTAGGTTCTTAAAATTGTCCCGCGTTTTCGTTTAGGTCCAAAATTTTAAAAAGGGGATATTTAAGTACACAAAGTTGCCTTACCGTTTCAACTAGGTTCAAAGTGGTATGAAAAAGATGGTTTTGATGACATGTGCTGCCTAGTCAACATAATACGTGGCCAAAAATGACATTTGTCATCCTAAATCAATAATAAATAAATTTAAATCGAAAATATCTAAAAAGATAAATAAAAAAAACCTTGTTTAAAAACTTACAAAATCTCAAGAAACCTTAAAAATTTTATAAAATTCTGTCAGCGACCGGGAGGCAAGCCTCCGCGGGCCGATGAGCAAGGAAAATGTGGGTGCGAGGCCCGAAGGTGGCCTGTCCTGGACCAAGCCCAGCCTTTGGCCGGATCTTGCCGAGGAAAGGACTTGGTCAGCCGCCGTCGGATCGTCAAGACCGAAGGGTGATGATCTGAGACACGAGTGTTTTATCTGATTCGGGCCTCCATCGCTGGATAACGACCCTATGTCGATCTTCGTTTAATGCCAAGCTTAGCGAGTACAAAGGGGTGAGGCGGGCTTTGGGAAGCCCTGGGCTCGAGTACAATAAGTGCTTAAGGCCTTGTGTGTGTTCTGATTTACTGTATCAGATGGAGAACTACATGCCGAACTAGAGCTCCTATGCAAGTGCAAGTGCTCCTGTTCTGCAGTGGCTACCTTCCGAGTGTGTGTTGTGCAGGGGAAAAAGAGCCTCCTTCTTGTTGTGGCCCGTACGCCCCTTTTATAGGCGGCACCCGGCCACTGTAGCTTGCGTTGGTCCGTTAAATAGTCGTTCCCTTCGTCTTGCCATCTTGGGCGCACAAAATCTGGGATAATCGAGTGTATCTCCGATTGCATGCCGGACGCTATCGGTCAACACGTGTCTTTGCCCATGCAGGCGGTTGACGAGACTGCCGCCAACCCGCCAAGAGTTTCGCTAAGCGCTCCTCGTCTGATGCGCATTTAATTCTTGATGACCTTAGGGACCCGGCGTATCTGTCGCGGCTCGGCTGTCTGCCTCGGGTCTTGAGCCTGAGCCGGAAGGCGGGAGGTGAGAGGCTCGAGCTTCGGGGCGGGAAGCTCGGTAGCGAGCTTGCCAAGCTTCAGTCTTGAGTTTGCCAAGCCCGACTTACTTCTGTGGGGCGAGGTAAGTCGATGGGCCGTATCTCCATGGGCCACGTACTTTCCCCAACAATTAGCCCCGAGCCTCGGCGGGGCAATCGTGCCGCTCGGAGGTTTATTAATGCTTCTTTGGCGAAATGATTGGGGTCTTGTGCGATTTTCTTAGCCGGCGGGAATCCCAACCGAACAGCAGTTATCTTGTGCCTTGCTTTCCCTTAGTTTCGCGTTTTCGGTGAGACGACGACGGTTAAATCTCCCATGGCGGTTTTGTGGCGCCCTCTGAATTCACATTCGGCTCAAAAAGTCACTTGCCCTTTCATTGTCCAAGTGATTGGAAAATAACATACTAGCTGCCCAAGAGCAAGCCGAGCATGTTAACTCCCAACCCGAGCTTCGGTGACACACGAAACGACCTTCGTTGAAGCGAATGTAAACTAGGTGCCCGGATATGTGCTCGGTGATGGCTCCCAAGATCAGCTACCATCACACACATATCCTCACAATGATCGATAGCACAACACATACATTTTTGCATAATTTTCATCCGACCAAGACAACCTGACTGCTTTGCCGAATAATAAGTTTTAACATCATCGAGTTTTCTTTGCGGCGGAAATACAAGTTTGTTCACCAAAATAGCGGCGAAAGAACATTATAAATAAGCAAAAGACCAGCGTGGTATGCCCCATTAACCCCATGGGCAACCGACCGAAATTAGAACTCCGCTTGCCGCTAAGCGTCACCGTGCTTCGGCTTGGTAGTAGTACTCAAGCAGGGGTTGTCTTCACTGAAATTGCAGCACATTGGTTGAGTCTGAGATGGTACTCGGCACTAAGAGGTAATGTATATCCTCAATCATGAATATTATGTACTCAAGAAAGGGCTAGCAGTTCTTTTAGCACAATTTGCATTTTTACAAGACATATAAGTATGAGTAGGTTGTAAATTGCATTTGAGGAAAAACATTCCAAAATGTAATGCTCATAGTATCCATCATAATTCACCATCATAAATCCATGGGGCTCTATCCGCCCTTGGTCTCTATCCGACCATAACCACAACATACTCGGGCTCAATCCGCCCTTGGTCTCTATCCGACCATACACCACGAGCAACCACAGGCTCGGAAAGACACTACAGCTATCCCACCATGTCTAAAACCAAGGTACCCAAACTGAACCATGGCGAACATCGGTGTCTCGCCTCGCAAGTTTTCGTCCTTAACCACGGGCCAGCGGTTCATTGAACAGTTCAACACTCTGCGAGAGGTGTATGACTTTACCCACACGACATAGCAAGCCATGCCGAAGCCTCTTAGATGTACATGCCACCATTGGGTTACAGAGTTGACTTCATCCACTCCCCACTCCACGAGTGCGCAGAGGAGTCAACCGTTGCAATGGATTTGTCCAAGGCCCATCACACCCAAGCACAAGGGCGCTTTCCACGGATGGTCCACCTTGCCACCCCACCCTCTAACACAAGTTGCCCGGCTGGTACCCAACGCGCGAGCATGCATAGGAAATTGGCCAAGTGTTCCCATAATACACGTGTGGTCGTACGTATAGTAACCTGAAGGGATTGGCACCATGTTCGGTCCTTAATTCACTCGAACGGGGCTACGTGTCCGGGATCTGTCCTCCCATCATCCCCTATTACCCGTTCAAGTCCAACTCAGAGTTCACATGTAATCCATCATCATCATCACCAGTATCACATAGTAAATCATTAACAATCGAAGTCGTATGACCAACGGAATTACTCCATTGATCGCTCGCCCATGTTGACTCTAAGTATGGCTAAGCTTTCGCTGACCAAACCCAATTAATACTACCCCCTTAGGATACAAAGGAATAAGGATATCAAACATAGACCACTAAGTAGGGGATAACTAAGTTCTACCCACCAAGTGACATATATATTTCAACTTAGCATGCAGGCAAGTGATAGAACATAATCAAAATCATGCATTCATAAATAGAGGATCAATATGGTGAGTCAAATGAGGGGAGTATATGTGCCTGGTCGCTGCTCGTTGGCGGGGAGAGCTTCTGGACCAAGTCCGGGCTCCTCCGGAACGTCGGCTCCTAATGTTCGGTAGCAAGAACATCAAATAAAATCCAAATAAAATATAAAACAAATAGGAACATCAAACATTTTTAGAAATTCAGAAAGTTCATGAGCTAATGCAAATTTTGCAAAAAGAATCACCCAAATCCGAGTTCGGATGAGTGAGATCGAGCTATTTGAAATTTGGGGTGCAAAACTAGCTCGAGGCACATGGGACTAAGCTCGGGATTAACTAAGGTAGCTCGGGAATGAGTCTCCTAGCTCGGGAAGGACGTTGCCTTAGTCAAGAGTGGGTTTACAAGGTCGGATATGGCATAGCTTGGTCGGCTATGACATGACCAAGGTCGGGCTCAACTAGCTCTAGCTCGGGAAAGTCACTTACCTTGTATATTGCTCAGTACGAGCCACTTTTGAGGATCTTAATAAGCTCGGCTAAGCTCGGGCTTAACACAAAAGTTGTAGGAAATTTCCTGGTGCACAATTTTCATTTAGAACACTTTTTCATCCGAGCTACCGTTCATTCTATAGAGCTTACTTACTAGGCTACTGCTCAAAGAAAGGCTGAAACTGGCTGTTTTCAGATCTGGGGGTTCTAAGGCTTCGGTTTCCACCAAAGAATAGCTTAGGCATGAATGCTAAATGGTCAAGAACAGAAATGAGAGGGAGTATTGGGTTCTCACCTAGCAAGGAAGGCCTCGCTTAACAATAGAGAGCCCAAAGATGAGGAGATCGAAGTGGTGGGCGATGTCTGTCGAGCAGCAGTTCAGCTACTCTTCACTTGTTCCTTGAGGTCCCTTCAACTCCAGCAGCCTGGATCTGCTCCTAGACGTTCCTTAGCTCGTGCATGAACTCTTCTTGGCCATCTCCAAGCTTGCATTTGAGGGAAAATGATATGCAAGATGAGGAAGCAATGAAGAATCTCACTTCTGTTCAAAAGCAAATAAGTAGATGAAGAAAGGCAGCAAGAACTCACCCAAATCCTTGTGAGCGTGCAAGGGAGTTGGAGTACTTGAAGCCTAGGAAGTTTGGATGTTACTCCTGCTCATTCCATGGCCTGGATTTGAAGAAAGAGGGCATAGATGGGCGAAAACAAAATCAGCCTTTGCTGTCCCAAAACCGAACAACAAAGAGAATAGGAAGAAATCCATAGTAAACCTTCGTGCATGTGCTTACCATGGAGTGGAATGGATAATAGCGATTTCAGCTTTCGACGATATATAACACCCTATATGGATTCTTGGTGGTTTGGGTGGAGATTTGAAAATGGTGGAGGTGGAGATGAAGAACGACTTCTTTGTTCTTGCTTTATCGAGAACTTGGACGTGAGAAGAATGAGAGTGAGGGCTGGTTGAAGTGGGTGGAGAGGGTTTAAATAGAGGTATACTCTTCCATTGACAAGTGGGTCCAGGTCCCACCTGTAATAGAGAGTCTGGGGGTAAGATTAGGGTAAGAAAAGGCGAGGGTGCAGGCTGCTGCGGCCACCGCCAAGTCGACCGATGGATGGAAGATTCGGTGATCTTGTCGGCCACCGTCCAAGTCGACCAATGAATGGAAGATTCTACTGATCTTGGGAGGGCAAAAAGGAATAAAGAATAGATATGGTGGCGGGATTGTTTGGTGGTCGGGTCTTCAGAGCTTCGGTTCAACCGTCTATAGCTCGGGCGGCTTCCTCCGGACATCTTCTAGCTCGGACAAGTGATAATCAGCTCGGATGGGCAGTAACCAAGCTCGGGTAGAGCTCGGATGAACTCTACCTTGCTCGGGCAAGCTACATCTAGCTCGGGCATTCAAGGAACATGCTCGTCGGGCTAGGTCTTACTACTCTAGTGGCTTGGCCAAAGGGTTTAAAGTTAAAAGCCATATGTTCCCACCACAGAGTATGGTGGTTGAATGCAAAATTTTTGTAAACCAACATAAAAACGAATGAACATGCTAATGATATGCATAGCTATACGAAATTTAATAGCTGGGCTGTTACAGGTTTATATCAGGCGGCTTTCCCTTCGTTGTATCCCCTTACACTCTCTTGTACTATTTGCTCTTCTTGTCTTCCTCATTCTTTCGCTCTTTCGCCATTTTTCTGCCTTCCGACCCTTTTCTTTCCGATGGCGCCCTTCACGCGGAGTCTCCTTTCTGAGGATGACCTGAAGGGGTTGGAAGCCGCCGGCTTCATCGAGGTCGGCGGTTGGAGGGCGGTCGGCGAGGAGACGGTCCCCGCGCCCGAGAGCAAGGAGTTCGTTTGCTTCGAGCTTTTTGCCGTTCACGGGCTCCGGGTTCCGGAGTCCGACTTTTTTGCCGCTGTCTTGGCCCAGTGTGGGATCGAGTTGGTGAATCTCAATCCCAACTCGATCCTGTTCTTGACAATCTTCGCGCACCTTTGCGAGGCGTTTGTCGAGGTCGAGCCATCGGTCAACCTCTTCCTCAACTTCTATGAGCTGACCACGACCGGCGGGACCAATGTGGTGGGGTGTGCCTACTTCAAGCTCCGCCGCGACATGAAGCCCGCGTACCCGATGTTCAAGGCTAAGGAGAACGTCGGGGGGTGGGCGTCGCGGTGGTACTACGCCAAGGTGCTCAGCGACTGTGGGCTGTGGTTTGCGAACACGAGCCCCGGGAAGCTGACGCTGCCCCGTCCTTCGCTGGAGCCGGCGGAGGTAGCCTCGGCGGCCAAAATCCAAGATTTGGCCGGCCGGGGGCTTAACGACTACGACATCGTAGTCGACTTCATCAGGCACCGGGTGAGCCCGCTGCGGAAGCGGGTTCGCCCTTTCTTCAAGATCCACGGGTGGGACGATCTCACCCGCGAAGGTACTTCCCGTAAGTTCCTTCCTTCGACCTAATAGTCCTTTGCCCGAGCTTTCTTTGGGCATATTTTTGATGTTCCCGCCTTTTTCTTTGTAGCCCTACCCCAGGACGACATGGTCCGGGCTGTGAGACTTCTTCTGCCCACCAACCATAACGAGCCATCAGGTTCGGGAATCCGCAATGTCCTGGACGAGGTACGTGCCCCCTCGGGCTTAAGCGCCTCTAGAGGCGGTCTCGTCGGGCGGCCGATGCTCCTGACTTGTCTCACAGAAAAAGCGGCGAAGAAGCCGCCCGCCAGACTCGCGTTAGTGGCGATTCATTGCCATTCGGCATTGGCTGCAACATGGGCTCCGTTCCAGCGCGGAAAGAGCGGGACGCGATCGCATGTTGCCCTAAAGAAGCTGGCGGGCGCACCAGCAGACAAATTTGCACTGGAGCCGGGGCCCTGCGTCGAACTCTGCTTCGTCTGCGATCTGGCCCGGGCTAGAGTTTCCCGGGGCCGGGACTTGGTCGGCGCACGGGATACCCAGCCGGCGCCGAAAAGGCACCGGTTGGTGCTGAATGATGACTCAGACGACGGATAGGCCGGGACGGATGTCGCGCTTGCTCGTAAGTCACTGTGCCTTTTAGTTTCTTTCTTCCTTTTCTCCACCTATCATGGTTCCCAGGCTTATTGGGCGTGCTTCGACCACTTCTTTCTTTGTTCTCAGTCGCCATGTCTCCCCAGCGAGAGCTCATCGATCTTGGCCGGAGGAAGTGGCTCAGGAGAACGACCCCGTTAAGGATGCGACCGGGCGTCGAGGCTCGGGGCCCTTCTTCCTTCCGTTGGTACGCACGATGAAGCGCTCGGTCGCGCTTCGTGGAGGTGAAGACGGATGACGGGACATCGCTCTGGCGCGCTCCCGTGTCGGCGAACCTCATCCGGGTGGCGCTGATTGACCGGCGGTTTGTCCGGAGCTTTGCGAGAGCAACATACCCGTCCCTCCACTGGACATGGGCGACACCCTCCTCCTCGGCTGGAACTGGCCCATTCGGGTCATTACGGCCGCCAGCGTCGTCCCGGTGCAGCTGTGGAGCGTGCCCCCGCTAGTTGCCGCGGGGTAGATCGTGGCGATGCCAGCGTGGGTTGAGCACGGGCTCTCACTCGCCGGGATGGGCCGGGAAGAGTCCATCCGGCTTCGACCGGTTCCCGATCAGTCGCTCGAGGAGTGGCTGTTGAGCCGGAAGGTGGTTAAGCCGAAGGCGGACGCCAGGGTGCAAACCAACTTTGCCCCCGAGCCATGCCTTCAGGCCGTTGATGCCGCCAGGCTTATAAGGGAATCAACCGAGCTGGCGGAGGAGGTGGTGCCGGGACCAGCCGACGGAACCCGGGCCGAGCCGGCGGAAAAGGCGGTGCCGGGACTAGCCGACGGGACCCGGGCCGAGCCGGCGGATGGGGCGCATGAAACTGTAGGAGAAGCGGCCGAGCCTGCGGGAGGGTCGGCCGCACCTATAGAGGGGGCGTCCGAGGAACCAAGCAGCTCGAGCGATAGCTCGGGCGACCTAGTTAGGTGGTCTTTGCACTCAGAGTGCTCCCGACTCGTCACGGGTCCATGATCACTTGGCGGCTGCAAGGCGGGTAAGTGCCTTCGACCTTGGCCTTTGAGGTCCTGTGTCGACCCTGTTTGGGTTCTTTCTTTTCCCTTAGCCTACTCTCTTGGTGCAGTTTTGCCGCGAGGTCGTTGGCATCGCTTTGCTTTCGTTTAAATTTGAACACGATGCCGCGGGGAGGCCACAGAAGCGAAAGCGCCTGCTTGGACAAGATGGTCGAAACCGCAAGCCGAAGCTAGAAGAAGCTTCGCTCGAGCTCGATCCACCAAGGACTCTAGAAGCTCGAGTCGCGGCGAAGCGCCCCTAGCCTGGGCGCGGATGATCTTGAGATGTTTCCGTCGATCGAGAGAGGCCCTTAAGGTCGAGCGACCGTTCCACCGAAGCTCGAGGCGCGCTTTCGGTGGAGGCATCTTGCCGCGCCGAGATTGCCGTCTGTGGAGAGCGCGATCTCCTTGCTGCAGAGCTCTGCCGGACGAAGTTAGCTGTAGCCGCGATGAAGGATCTGCTGAAGACCCACCGGGACACCGTGCGGGACTTGGTGGCATCCAATGAAGTCTTGCGGGCTAATATGTGAACTGCCCGAGATAGGGAAAAAGACTTCCTCGAGCTCCAGAGCCAACACGACGGCATCTTGGCGAAGTTTTGCAAGCTCAAAGCGGCCTAAGTCAGAGGCCCTTGTATTTTTTCTTTTTCTTGGGCGGTGATCCGACTTGCCCCTTTTTGGTAAATACTCTTGAAAATGCTATTGACTTGTTTTGACCTTTTTCCTTTTTCGCCCCTTCGGTCCACCTTCTCCCTGGAATGCCAATCGTCGATTGGACTGTTGCGCCATGTCCCGAGAGACATTCGCGTCAAATCTTGGAAACAGTTCCTCATCGAGTCGCTTCCGATCTTTATCATTTCGGATCGCTCGACTTCTGATCTTGGCTATAAAAAGAGGCCGATGCAGTAGCCACTTTTCATTCCAGACTTCTTTCTTCCGTACCTCCTTCTCCTCTCGCTTCCTTCAGTACCTCCTTCTCCTCTTGCTTCCATGGATCATGGAAAGTTCTTGGAGATCCTTTGGGCGGAGTACGATCTCGCCCTCGCTGAGGTCGCGAAGGAGGAGGCCCGTGCCCGCGACGTCGCCACCGTCCCGGTACTGATCGAGGTCGTCCCGGTGCTTGCCGAGGTGGCCGATGTGATCATCGAGGCGCTGGTCCGTGCCCACCGAGGCTTTGTGTAACTGGCTTGTAAGCCATTCCGAAATTTTTAATAAAGTTGTTTTGTTGTTGCTTCCTTCTTTTACCGTTTTCCTGTGCGCAAACGAACACAAGTAGTCGTATAGGCAAGAAAGGATTCGAAGGTCGTAATATAGTCCTATCGATCATAGCCCCCGAGCCTTGGCCGAGCTTCTGAAGAGAAGTTCGGACGTGGCTTAGAGAAGATCGAAAGTCCTTGTTTGGATAGTCGACCTTGGAAAATCAACTTTTTAAGAAATCGACTCTTGCAAAATCGACACTTAAAAAATCGACCCCAGCTCCCGAGCCACGACCGAGCTTCTGGTTTGACAGAAGGTCGGTTGTGGTTTACAGAGATCAATTTTTTGAAAAATCGACCCTATCCCCCGAGCCACGACCGAGCTTCTAAAGAGAAGCTCGAGCTTGGCTTTAGAGAGACCACATCCTTGGAACGGAGCTCGTGGTCCTTACTCTGTTTCTTTGTAAGAGACAGAGTGTTGGACTCTAGAGTTATCCTGAGCTTGTGACAATTTTATGCGGGCTTATGATATACGTGGACAGGTAACGCTTCAGCTCGCTGAAAGCGGTCTCGGCTTCTTCTGTCCATTCGAAACCATTGTGCTTGCGCAGGATCTTACAGAAAGGTGCACTGCGCTCGCAGAGACGAGATATGAATCTGCTAAGAGCCGCCATCCGCCCGGTGAGGGCTTCCACCTCCTTGGTGCAGGTTGGCGACCTCATGCTCTCGATGGCCTCGATTTTTTTCCGGGCTTGCCCCGATGCTCGCCTTCCCTATCACGTAGCTAAGCAACATCCCAGACCGGACACCAAAGATACATTTTTTAGAATTCAGTTTGACTTGATGTTTCCTAAAATTAGCAAACGTTTCCTGAAGGTCGGTCACATGGTCCCGTGGGACTTTGCTTTTTACAACAACGTCGTCTACGTAAATCTCTACGTTGCACCCTATCTGATCAAGGACCGTCTTCTGCATCAATCGCTGGAACATGGCTCCCGCGTTTTTTAGACCGAATGAGATGGTCGTGTAGTAGAAGGTACCAAAAGGTGTCACGAAGGCAGTCTTCTCTTCGTCTTCCCTTGGGACTCCGGGCATGTCGGACGGTTCCCACGCGAACACGTCTGTGTTAACTCGAAGGAAGGGGACGAGCTCGAGTTCCTATTTGGACTCGAGGTTGACCCCTACGTGGACGACCTTAGCTGGGTCATCCTCGGAGAGGGGGACTTTCTTGGTGAGCTCCTGCGGCTGCAAGGCCACCTTGGGGCGGACTGGCGGCCGATCGGCCTTGGCTGGGCCGCGCTCTGGGAGCTGTCCGACCATGGCCAGGGCGCTCTCATCACAAGCCATAGTGGCCTTGTGGCTGCCCTTGATCGTGATGACCCGTGAGGGGCCGGCATCTTCAGGCAGTGGTACCCGTGGTGGGTGGCCGCCATGAACTTGGACAACGCGGGGCGTCCAAGAATGGCGTTGTACGGAAGCTCGGAGTCCACCACCTCCAAGGTGACGTACTCTGTCCGGAAGTTCTGCGGGGTCCCGAACGTCACGGGCAGCACGATCTGCCCGATTGGTTGTAAGGACGACCTGGGACAATGCCATGACAAGGAATGTCTATGTCCTTGATCTTGGACCGCGGGACTTGCATCTCGCCAAGAACTCGGCGATGGCGATGTCCAAAGAGCTCCGCCGACCACCAAAGACGCGATCAACTGGCGTGTTCTTGATGGTCGCGAGCACCAGCCGCAAGCGCGGGGCCTAGTCATCCGGGACACCATCCTCGAGAAAGTGATCGACTGATGAGACCACCGCAGGGGTGCGTCTCCGGGCTTGCCCTTTTCGAGGTGGTAAACCTCTCGGGCAGTAGCCTTAAGCTCGCGGCGCGAGCTATAGGCGGACGCACCGCCGAAGATCACGGCAACGTGCGCGCGAGCCTCTTGGAAGGCGTCGCCGTGGCCGCCCTGGGGCGCTCGGTCGTCCGGCACTCTGTGGTCGGGGAGTACGGGCATGGGCCCGCGCCCGGCGTAGAAGTCCTCCAAACGCGCGGCCCACGTCCTGCGATTATGCAGTCCTGCAGACGTGGCAGTCTTGCCGATGGAAAAGCGATGGCGGTTGTTTGGAGGTTAGCCTCTGGGCGGCCGAGGCCGAGGCCGGGAGCTCGCCGCCTCGCCCACGCCGGCCGTTCTTGCCACCTACCAAGTGGGGCCGGGCGCAGGCGTCCGCCAAGAGGAGCGGGCCTCTCGCCCTCCACCGCGACGTGCTTTGGGACGGCGAGCTTCTTCTTCTTCTTCTTCTTCTTCTTCTTCTTCTTCTTCTCGTCGCCCTTCTTGGCGTCTGTGCGGTCCGAGCCGCCGCCTTCTCCTCCGTTCTCCCTCTCTTGCGCTCCACCGCTCGGGCGTTGATGTATCCTTCCGCAAAGACGAAATAAATCGGTCATGTGTGGACCGAGTGGAGCTCAAGGTCCTCAGATAAACGGGTGTTCCGTACCCTCCTTGAAGGCCTCAACGATGGTCTCGTCGGAGATCGACGGAATGGTGTTGCGCACTTGGACGAACCGGCGGACGTAGTCCTGCAGGCCTTCTCCCGTCCTTTGGACCACAAACTTGAGGTCCTAGGGCTTTCGAGTATGCTCAGAGCGACCTCGAAGTTCGTCCGGGCGCCTTCCGCACTGTTCCCACCAAGCAGATCGAACCTCGGCGCTGGTGGAAAAACCAGGTTCGGGTCATTCCCTCCAAGACGGTAGGGAAATAGTTGACCATAACGGCCTCATTACCGCCTGCGGCCAAGATGGCGGTAGTATAGACAGCGATATATTCGTCGGGATTCTTGCTCCCGTCGAACTTCTCGATGTTCCCGGGCTTGAACTTACAAGGCCAAGAGGCCTCGCGCAAAGCTCGGGAGAAGGCCGGGCACCCTGGGACAGCCCCGTTGTTTCCAACGGGGGCCTCCCACCTGGAAGCGGCCCGAGGCAGGAAAAAACTCCGCCCGGGGTCCGCTGGGAGCACCGAACGCTCTGGCCGCACCACCTTGAGGAGCCGCTAGCGTGCGACTGGGCCTAGAGGTGCTCACCGAGATCCCCGGCAAGTTCCTCTAGGCCGTCAGCAACCGCGGCGCCTAGGTCGGACATGGTGAACCCTCGTGGGTCCTTCTCTAAGTCACGCATGACATGGGCAATCGCCTTAACCCGTTCTTGTCAAGCAGAATCGGGTTGGTGACAAGATCTTGGCAGCGAGTCTTGCGCTTCTGACGAGTGGCGGGCGTCGGGTAGGTAGGCCTACGACGGTTGTCCGCCAAAGTCCGCCCGACTGACCCGGCGAAGAGGCTGCGAGCGGCCTCACGCCGCTGGTGCTCTCCACTTAGGTCAGTGTGTGGCTGGTGTGGGGTTGCTCCGCCTGACGCCGCAAAGACGTGGCGTGAGGCAGGTTCCTGCGAGGGAGACATGTCGGTGTCACCCACGGAGATGGTGCCGTTGACACCTTCGACTACCATGGGTACGCTGTATGGTCCGCTCCTCGCCTGGTATGGGCCGGGCGCCAGCTGTTCGCGCAGATCGTCCTCTCTTCGACACGATCAAGAAGCGTCGCATCTGTCCGTTCGCGCCTTCGAGGCACCTCGCCGACGTGGTCGTCAAGTCTTGACGGCCACGGACAAAGCCGGGAGCGAACATTTGCTCTCGAGGTGGGTGTTGCTTCCACCTCCATCTCGTCAGCCTGAGCTTCGGCGAGGATACCAGCTTGCCATTCCTCATACGACTCGTCGACGTCGTCGAGATCGTCGCGATCGTCGTAGTTGAGGTCTACGGTATCGATGTCATCGTATGACAACGAGGCCATTCTCGACTCGATCGAGGGGAAAAGACCGCAATCGGGCCCACGGTGAGCGCCAGCTGTCGGTGACCGGGAGGCGAGCCTCTGCAGGCCGATGAGCAAGGAAAAGGTGGGTGCGAGGCTCGAAGGCGGCCCTGTCCCCTGGACCGAAGCCCGGCCGCCTGGCCAGACGCCGCCGAGGGAAAGGACTTGGTCCCGACGCGGTCGGAAGCGTCGAGACCGGAGGGTGATGATACGGACACGAGTGTTTTTATCCTGGTTCGGGCCTCCACTGCCGGATAACAGCCCTACATCCAGTCTTCGTTTAATGCCAAGCTTAAACGAGTACAAAGGGGGGTGAGGCCGGGCTTTGGGAAGCCCAGGCTTGAGTACAATAAGTGCTCAAGGCACTGTATGTGTGTTCCTACAGTTACCTGTATGCGGAGAACTACTGCCGGGAACTAGAGCTTCTACGCGAGTGCAAGTGCTCCTGTTCTGCAGTGGCTACCTTCCGTGTGTGTGTTGTGCGGGGGAAGAAGAGTCTCCTTCTTGTTGTGGCCCATACACCCCTTTTATAGGCGGCGCCCGGCCACTGTAACTTGCGTTGGTCCGTTGAATAGTCGTTTTCTTCTGTCTTGCCATACCGGGACGCACAAAATCTACCGGGTAATCGAGTGTATCTCCTGATTGCCGTGCCGGATCGCTCTCAGTCAACACATGTCTTTGCCTATGCGGGCGGTTGACGGGACCTACCGCCAACCTGCCAGTAGCCTTCGCTAGGCGCTCCTCGATACAGTGCGCGCATTTAATTCTTGATGACCTTAGGGATCCCGAAGCGTATCCTGTCTGTGGCGCGGCACAATCTGACTCGGGTCCTAAGCCCTGAGCTTCGGAAGCCCGGGAGGAGTGAGAGGCTCGAGCTTTCGGGACGGGAAAGCTCGGGCGCAAGCTTGCCAAGCTCGAGTGCAAGCTTGCCAAGCCCGGGCTTACTTCCTGTGGGGCCGAGGGTAAGTCAGTGGGCTGTATCTCTATGGGCCACGTACTTTCCCCAACAAATTCATAAAAATGTAAAATCCGAATAAAATGGAGAGAGAGAGCGCGCAATGGGGGAAATTTAGGATTTTATATTTTTACACATTTTAGTAAAGTTTTAAATTTTATTACAATTTTCTAAGTTTATAAACAAGTTTTAGATTTTTTTTATGAATTTTAGATTGCTAAAATGTTTTTTTTACGAATTTAGGATTTTAAAAAGATTTTAATTTTAAAGATTTTAGAGTTTTTATTGAATTTTAGGTTTTTTACGAACTTTAAATTTAAATTTATTTTTTTATTAATTCAAGATGACATGTGACTATTTTTAGCCACATATTATATTGACCAAACAGTTCATGATATAAAACCACGTTATCCTTACCACTTGGACCTACATGAAATGGTAATGCAGCTTCATATACCCATATATGTAGTTTTTGAAATTTTAGATTTAAGTGAAAACGTAGGACAACTTTAACTAGTTGCGGTGCAATTTACTCAAAAAAAAAAAACGATCCATATGTATGCACAAATACAGTAAAAATAGAATACTATAAAAATCACGTTGTGGGAAGAAAAAGACTGGCGGAGCAGGAGTTTCACACGTACGACTTTCCTCATACCACCCTTATGCTAAACCCAATTTACATTTTTCACGATTCTCCTGTCAAAAGTATTAGACCAAGTCCAGCCGAGTCTCTATTTGCATGCTCTATCACTGTTACTACTCTGTTTTAGCCTCTATATCTATCCAGCATAGTCTCTGTGTCAGTCTCTATATTTACAGATTCTCTCTCCGAGTCTCTATATTTATAGATTCTCTCTCCTGTCTCTATTTTTTTTCGAGAATAGAGACTCTGCTGGATAGAATAAAAATATAGGGAATGAGTAATAGTTTAGAAAAGGGATATAGAGATCCGAATTTAGAGCAAGTCCAGTAGAGTCTCTATTTGCATTCTCTATCACTGTTATTACTCTGTCTCAGTCTCTATATTCATCCAGCAGAGTCTCCATGTCAGTTTCTAAACTTAGAGATTCTCTCTCCGAGTCTCTATATTTAGAGATTCTCTCTTATCTCTATATTTTTTTCGAGGATAGAGACTCTGCTAGATACTCCCTCCGTTTCATAATGGTTGTAGTTCTAGCATTCAAAACTTTTATCAAAATGGTTGTAGTTCTCACATTCCAATGTAACTTTAGAGCCAATACGACCTTTGTGCCCTTCATCAATGCAGCCATCTATTTAGCTAATATGTTCAACTACCCTTCATTAAATGAGGATAGACAAATCATTTTCCACGTCTTCTTATTTTGCGTGCATTTAGCTAAAACTACAACCATTGTGAAACGGATGGAGTAGAATGAAAATATAGAGAATGAATAGTGGTTTAGAGAAGGGATATAGAGATTCGAATTTAGAGAAGCTGCTGGTGATGCACTTAGGGTGGGTTCTTTTCAGCTTTTCTTATCTACTTATTTGGCTGGATCTCGTCACTTCGAGATTTTTTCGAGGTAGCCTCGAGAGCCGGTTGGCCTTCAATTTTGGGGTTTAGAGAGGTTATAGACACGCCTACGAGATAAAAAAAAACCGACTTAAAAAGTAATAAAAAGGTGAGATAAGTCAAATAAGACACGAGATAAATAGGATAAGCTGACTTATCCTACTTATCTCACTTTTTTATTACTTTTTGAGTCGGTTTTTTTTTATCTCGTAGGCGTATCTATAAGCTCTCTAAACCCCAAAATTGAAGGCTAACCGGCTCTCGAAGCTATCTCGAAAAAATCTCGAAATGACAAATAAGTAGACAAATAAGCTGAAAAGAACCCACCCTTGGCAACCACACCCCCCACCCTTATGCTAAACCCAATTTACATTTTTCACCATTCTCCCGTCAAAAGTATTAGCAAACACATCCCGGAGAAAGAAAAACTGTTCACATAAAAGGGGCCCATCTTTGCTGCTTCCTCTATAAGACAAGTCTCACACTTCTTCCACTGGACTCTTCCTCTCCCTCCTACGCAGGCGCAGCTACGCTTTTCTTTTCCTCCGTGTATCTAATCTGTTCTTAAGCGTGTGCGCGTTTCACTGTTTTGGTTTCATCTCCCGCTCTTTCTTTTTTGCTGCCCTGGCCGAGCGCTGGTACCAACAAAAGGACATGCTGGCGGCCAAGGAGAAGTAGCCGGAGTCGATGGGTTGGGCTCCGAGGTGGCTGCGCGGGTTGCTCGGCGGCGGCAAGAAGGCGAGCGCTGCCCCCGGTGAGCCGAAGACGCCGAGGGAGAAGAAGCGCTGGGGGTTCGGCAAGTCCTTCCGCGAGAAGGCTCCGGTGCGGCCGCCGGCGCCTGCGGGGCACACGCCGGTGACGCCCCGGCGAGCGTACGCGGCATCCGATGAAGGGGACGACGAGCAGAGCAAGCGGGCCATCGCGGTGGCGGCGGCCACGGCGGCGGTGGCTGAGGCCGCCGTTGCCGCGGCCCAGGCGGCCGCCGCCGTGGTTCGGCTGACTAGCAGCGGGCGGGTCGCACCGGCCGCCGCGAAGCGCGAGGGGTGGGCAGCTGTTCAGATCCAGGCCGCTTTCCGTGGCTATCTGGTTATCTTCTTCTCTCGACTCTTCGGTTCCCTAATCTTTGCTGCAAACTCCAAAATCAAATCTTTTTTTCCGGCTTAAGTTGCCCAAAAACATGTTCTTAGAGCAAAAAGGGTCGCTTTTTTGTTGCAAAAATGAAAAATACCATCTTTGCTTTCGTAAAGAAATTTCCGTGCTCCTCTACAGACGAGTTGCCTGGTCTCGTCTCCAGCTAAGAGAAGCCACTTGGTGCTGCTACTCTGCCATTCCCATGTTGCCTTTCAGTGTCTATCTAAGCTTCTTTTATGGAAGCAAGGCTTGTCCTTCGCCCTTCTAACTTGCTTTCCTTCTCAAGAACAAAGAGGTTTTTGTTTTCTTTAATTTTTTTTCGCAATTTGCACTTTGCACATTGTTACTTAGGTACTGTGCTTGGAAGGAGCTAGTGCCGTAGTAGTAATGGCGGGGGGTGGTTGGCATGTCAACCTCTGGTGCACAATGCAGATGCCCATGGTCGACGTGGGACCACAGCTGACTAACCTCTCTTGCTTGTCGTTGCGTGCGTAGGCGAGGCGGGCGCTCAAGGCGTTGCGCGGGCTGGTGAAGCTGCAAGCGCTGGTCCGCGGCAACATCGTGCGGCGGCAGGCGGCGGAGACGCTCCGGTGCATGCACGCGCTCGTCCGCGTCCAGGCGCGCGCGCGCGCCATTCGCTCCCGGCAAGCCGCGGCGCACCCGGTAAGCGAGAAGATCACGCACGGCGGCTTGCACGCTGCTGCTTGCCAAGTGCCATGTCCTCGACGCGTCCTAACGGTTCTTGGGTTCGCATTGTAGTGGCCGCGGACACCGGAGAAGTACGATCAGGCGGCTCACGAGGGCGCGTCCAGACACGGCCGGTCCGGCTCTCTAAAGGTAATTCCTTGCTCTATATGTTAAGCTTGACGTTTTTCTGCATTTTCATGGCGATGACAGTGCGATGACGGCTCGTGCAGGGAAGCTCGACGAAGACCCCGGGTAGTGAGAGGCTGAACAAGGAGAGGTCAGAGTCTTGCGGGAGGAACTGGCTGGACAGATGGGTGGAGGAGAGGTACATGGATGACGAGAAGAACGCCAAGATTCTTGAGGTGGACCCCGGCAAGCCGGGCCGGCATGCTTCCAAGCGGCGGAGCGGCAGTGGCACCGGCAACCACCACCAGTCGTCGTGCTCGACCAGGACATCTGACCAGAACAGCCGGAGCTTTGCTACCATGCCCGACTCGCCGTCCAAGGACTCGACGACCGCGCAGCAGTCCGTGCCCAGCCCGTCGTCCGTGGGCATGGGCGAGGCCCTCAGTCCACTGCGCATGGCCGTGGACATCGCCGAGCTCTGTGACAGCCCGCAGTTCTTCTCGGCCACGTCGCGGCCAGGGAGCTCGAGGCGGGGGCCGTTCACGCCGACCAAGAGCGAGTGCTCGCGCAGCCTCTTCGGGGGCTACTCCGACTACCCGAACTACATGGCGAACACGGAGTCGTTCCGCGCCAAGGCGCGTTCCCAGAGCGCGCCGAAGCAGAGGCCGCCGCAGTACGAGAAGTCCAGCTCTCTCCGGAAGGCGTCGGCGCACGCCTTCGTGCCGGGGCCGTGCGCGCCGGCGGCACAGAGGTCGGCGTCCTTGCATGCCAAGTTCACCAATAAGGCTTACCCTGGCTCTGGCAGGTTGGATCGACTTGGCATGCCTGTCAAGTACTAATCCTTATCCTACAAAATTCTCCAAAGGAATCGGGATTAAAAAAATGTGTTATATTACTCTCTTAAGTGATCAGTGTCTGTCTCAAGTAAGGATGACGTAAATTTAGCAGCGGTTTATTAGCTTTTCTGCTTTCGTGATGCTGTTTTACCGTGACAGATTTTCTTTGTTGTTGTTGGATAGTGTAAGTTGCTAGTTGCTGTTTAGTAATAGTATCTCTGCGTGTTTTAACTCACCTGACAATTCCAGCTATATGTTCCTTATAAATATGCCGTTAATCATGGCTGATGTGTTTTGGAGTGGCGTATCCTTAATTTTCTCATGTTAAACTTTAATATAGCCCATATCTAATAGTAAGGATAACTTTCTTCAAATAATATGCTTTAGATTCATAAGTAGTATTGGTATTGTATAAGCTATATTTCTAATTTGAATTATACAATAATAATTCTAATTTTGTTAGACCTACATAGTATAATAGAAGGGACATGGAATTGACGATGTAAATGTATCTTTTTTCTTTCGCAAAAAAGTACCTTTTTTCTTGAATTAATGGGAATATATCTTCCTTTTGTCTCTGGTTTAATCATATATAATAGAAATGGGAATTGATGCCATATATTGCTACAAATCTCATGCCTTTCCTATAGGACATGTGACATGCAGGTTCTTAGGGGCCATACGGGCCGAGCATTCCCACCAGGTCATGCAAAACGGATATTTTGAAGAACAACATAGTGTAAAGTGTGAAGT
Source organism: Olyra latifolia (assembly GCA_036346145.1). Taxonomy (NCBI): domain Eukaryota; kingdom Viridiplantae; phylum Streptophyta; class Magnoliopsida; order Poales; family Poaceae; genus Olyra; species Olyra latifolia. The sequence continues at coordinate 11,923,736 of CM070526.1, forward strand.
AATTTTAGAGAATATCGAATAGTGTTATAAAGGATAAGATTATAGAGAATTTGCTAGGATGCTATGATGGTGTGGTTATAAATAGTAATGCTCTGATGTGGCAAGTAGCCCACTTGTGAGCAAATGACACAAGAGGAATGCCCTGTTTTTTCTTGCGAAGGGCCGTCTATGCCCATGGCTCTGCAACTTTGGTACCTTCAGCCAATGCAATGGAAGCATGACTGTGTTGCCATGGTAAAAGAAAAGATGGCTAGTATGGCCCCAAGCACTAGTACTGTTCATTAGCGCAACTGCACAAGGCATCTCTGCCAGGTTATTAGCCATAGGTGGCCTGCTTTGTCCATTGCTGGACCGTTTGGTATGTTTGTCCCGGCCTCGGGCCTCTCTGGCGACCTGTGGCTTTGTTATAATGGCGTTAGCTGTCTCGTAGCCATTGGATCTACTCGCGCCTTTGATAGGCTGGACAACCAACCAGTTGCCTTTGGCTCGTGGTAACCACCGATGCTGTAAAAGAAAACCATGGCACCATTAGTCATGACAAGACACACTAGGGAAGGGGGTTAAACTACTAAACTAGTAGTCCCTGAAAAGGGGAGCTCACGTAGATCAAGCAACCTAATCCACCGTTAACCGCAGGTCAGCGTGCAGATGACGCAATGACACCGCCAAATTCCTTGTTCTTTAGCACGTCGAAAACTCGGATACCCCCATGGTTTCGAAGAGCGTTTTGGGAGGTGAGCAGGGGGGGTCTTCGTGCTTGACGTTCAGAGGTGGACGCATGCACCATGCATGGGAGGTGTCGGTGCGCAGTGACCGACGGCGACGGCGATGCAACGTCTCTGTGCTGCATTGGCCTTTTCCGAGGCCATTTCTAGCTTATTTTTAGCATTCGCCGTTCCCGTCGGGGAAGGCCAGACGCGTCACGCCTGTTGTATGGCATTAGCATGGGCCCCTGTGCATGGAGTTTTCCATGCGTTCTCCCGTATTAATTCCTGTCCATCTGCTGGCTGCTGCTAGTGCCGTCTCGGACCCTCGCCCTCCGGCTTTCGGCTCCTTTGATAATGAGCGCACAAATGGAGGCCGAACAGGCAGCACGGGGTCTAGCTGGGGCCTGCTGCTAATCCCGTGTCATGACATTGGACAGGGTCGTCTAATCTCGTAATTTGACAGTAGCGTGGCAGTAGTTTGTACGTGTAGTCAAGAGCATGCCGTCGCTGATGTCTTTATGACTTTATCAACCGCATAAACGTGCTGTCTTGTTCTTTTCAGATTAAATTAAAATTAAAAATTATAGCTAAAAATTTGTTATTTTTGTTAGGCCAAACGTTGCAGCACGTTATAGTTATTTTTGTGAGACTTTTAGTGGTTTTTTAACTCTTAAAAATGTTTTTTTATAATTTTTTGGACTCTCTAAGCCCCCTAACGAACGTCCACAGTTGTCGGGGATTGGTTTATGACCCATGGGCCGAGACTAGCACTAACAGCTCTGTAAAATGACAAGTGCCCTAGAAGTGGTTCCCAAGATGGCCTAGTTCGGTCAAAGCCTTTGCCCGAAGCTATTTTGCTCTGAGTAATTCTAGGTGCTGCCCGGCTTGCCCTGACGTCACCTTCATGGCACGCTTGGGGCGGACAACGTTGTGATGCCCAAGGGTATTACTTGCCCAGGCATAAAACATGTCACATGGCCACATTTCTCACGATGTGGATGATGTTACCCACGATCCGTGCGGGGCGCACAACGGCCTCATGTGCAGCACGTCACAGGCTCCTTTGCCCGCGTCACGCGCAACCGTCTCCTAGAGATTTAGAACTGACAATTAGAGATAGGCCCTATTTATACTTATTTTTCGATCATTTGAACGAGGACGATCAGAGGCCGATCGACGAACACTTAAGCATATATTGTAATCCGTAGTAACATATTGAAGAGCTTCTTGCGCTCTGGAATACACATACGATGGAGTAGTATCGTTATCCTTTTCAAGAGGCCCGAACCAGGATAAACATATTGTGCCTTGTTCATTTCTAGTTTGCTCAAACCAAAGAATCCTCGACATCTCAGAACGCCACATTTCGATAGAAAGGTATTTTCTGATCCCTTAATCGAGAAATAAGTTTGACGGGAAATCCGGTTCCCAATCGTCGATAACAGCCTTTTCGGATTGTAATTTACCGCTTGTAAGAACAAGGCTAAGTGTAGGGCGACGAAACCGTGATTTTCGGGACTAGACGCCCGGCTGCCTCCCAATATGGCCAATGTACATTCCGTACCAGTGTGATCCAACGAGCCGACCATTAGTGCGACCTAACACGAAAAAAATCGAAGCTTTCGTAAGAACTAATCACAATGACTCGTTAATTAACTGACAGATATGTAGCTTGGGGCAATTTTGCCTTCTCCAAAAACAGAGGGCACCGTACCCCATATATATTACCAGGTTTGTGAAGGAAGTTAAGGAGATAGGGTTCCCAAGAACGTACCGCAGCAGTACCAACACAATGGAACAAAAACAGAGCATCGGAGGCGTTGGTGATGCCTGTTTGTTTGGCCATGCTCGTCATGCGGAGTTGTTGGGTGGTCACAGCTCACAACTCACAAGCTCAACAATTTTGTTGCCATCTTCTACAGCAATCTAGCCATGCTGCGAGATATACATCCGCATAGACGGTTGATGGCAGTACATGGTGTACCTTCCTCGAAGCTGTCACTGGCGCTTGCTACGTACGCAGTGTGGATGGATGATTGCCCGGCGTTGCTTGCATGCTGCAGGAAAATTCCTGCACGTAGTACGTCCTAATTAAGGCGGGTTTGGTGCCTCCTGTACCTGTAATCTACGCACCCGCGCACGGTGGATAAAGATTAGACGCAGGTTAAGTGCTCTACTTTTGAGAGCCAAGAGAGATGTGTTTGTTGGCAGGAGCTAGCAGCCAATAGGGACCATGCAAAGCCTGGCATGCATGGAAGTGCTATGCTTGCTTGACTCGTTGCAGTGTTATGATCAAAGCTAGTGTTATGAAAGCTCCGTGGCTCCAACCATCCCCCTCATTTGACATTTATTAGGCCTTGCAACGAAGGCAAAGACTGTTTAGTGATTGGTGATGGCCCTCTCTTCCTTTTCTCTTCCACCTTTTCCAGACCAATTATGCATACTATATTTTGACCCCGAGAATCTTGATACTCCACTCCCTACCGGTTGGAATGATGGTGTGCGTGCAATCAGTGATCGCCTTTGCTGATTATGGTGTTGGTGTGATCCACCAATCGATTGCTCTGGCCACATTTATATTTTCTGGAAAGCAGACTAAAATTCAACGGGCAAATCGTCCTAAATTCTGCTAATCAATTCCAGCATTTTTTTTCTATCCGTCTTTAGTGCGTAAAGTTACTGTCGGTTGTTATACTCGCACACTGGACGAATGACACTGGCGAACTGCCTGCTCCTGTCGCAGCGTCGGAAGTCGAAACTCAGGGAGGAGGAACAGTGCCGCCGGCCACATCTTACATGCGCCACGATTTTTTTAGCCACTCGCCGGCCCGGCGTTCGCCGCACTGTGCAACACGTACACCCGGCCGGGAAACAGCGACGTCAGTCGCGGGCACGGGCCTGCGGCGACGACACGAGCGTGCCATTGCGCCCCGAACGTGCGACAGAGGCCACGGCTCCGCGAGCACATGGCCGTACTGGTGTCTGCGGCAACGCCAGCGGCTGCTTAGATCGGGCGGCTAGGTGTGTATGCAGGCGCCGCAACGGCTTGACCGGCCGGACGGCGAGAAGACGAATCTACCCGATGGGCGTGGGCGATGCCGAACGGCGGCCGGTCGGTAGAAGCGTCCATGCCGGCTACGCGACACCGCCCGCGCCATGCGTGTCCTTGGCCGCCGTCGTCGCCTCGCGCGGCCGCGCCAACCAACCCGTTGCTTCTACGCACCTTGTGCAGCGTCCAGGAAGGGCCAGGCCAGCATGTGCGCGCAGAGGCTTAGAAAAACCCCACAAATGCTGCGCTTGGCAGCTTGGTGCTTGTCCCTGGCCACAGGCCAAGAAGTGGCAGTCTCTTCCCACCACCACCACCCCTCCCCTCTCTCTGCGTCGCATGCACATCTCGTTCCATGTGTCTGTCAGCCTGCGCGTACGTGGTGCTGACATGCAGTGCAGGGGTGGTGTGTGTGTTTTTTTAAAAGATAATTGATGATATGTTTTAAAGTACTTACTCGATCGATGATTTGTCTTTCATTATATATTCCTCTACTATAAGCTACAAAGTTCCTTGTCTAATTGATAAAATACATCATTTTAAAACTTTAACCAAATTTTGCCATATAATAAGTGAAAAATATCCTTATGCCCCTCATCCCACAAGACAACCAATTAATGTAGAGGATCAAGCATCCTTACAATGCATTATCAGTTAAATACAGGATAAACCAGACAATGAGGAATCAGATGTTGCCAATTAATGTACCACAAAATTTTATTTGAAACTACAAACATCTTGACAGGGTTTGGAGGGATGTCCAAGTATCCCCTCGTTCTTTTCCGCGGATGGGTACCGATCTCCCCCCGAGCGAACCATCCTTGCCCGGGGGGACGTCCTTCTCCGGCTAAACAGCGATCACATAGTTCTTCCTGCCCACCGTAATAAATGCTCGACACCCATGACTATAACGCCCGTCATGCGTGACGACTATGGCTACCGCCTGTGTCTTGTTTCATCGTCCCGTTACGCCTTCCGTCATCACGAATGACGGAAAACACTGTTCTAGCACGGCGCGCCCAAGGACAGCCTTCGGACTGCTGGATATTGGATCGTATGCTTATTAGTGTGTCGTTCACGTTCATGTATAAATAGGCCACATTGCTGTGCATAGAGAGGTTAGCTATTTAGACACCACACACATACGAGAGCTCCGGCTGAGGCAAGAGCAAGTCGAAGCTCCCTTTGCTAGAGAGGCTTGGGTCTCCCCTTGTAATCTTTTTCTGTGTCCCCCTGAATACAGATCACTGGACGTAGGGCTGTTACCTCTCCCTGAGGGGCTCGAACCAGGCTAAAATCCTCTGCTCCCCGTCTACGGTTGCTTAATCGAGTTCGCTTTTCCAAACGCCACCGAAGCTGTAGGGAAGAGGTCGGTTGATCCTTACACTCAACAAGTAAGCTCGGCACTTGGAAGTTTTGTACTCCCAACCGTCGACAGTTGGCGCCGTCCGTGAGGATTGTCGATTAGCTTCTGCAGCAAAGGTCCTTGAGAATGGCGAACTCTCAGGACAACCAAGATGTCCGCTTCGACGACCTCGACGATCTGGACGAGTATTGGTCCAATACTGAGGTCGCCCGGATCATAGATCCGGAAGGACACACCATGGCGGAGTCCTCTTCCCCCATGGATGTCTGCCGTCCCACGGGCGAAATGGGCTCAGAGTACATTCCCGAGCCCCTTCGGTTCCGAGAGATACCGGAACGGGAGACGCTCACGACGTGCGAAGGCGCCGATTCATACGAAGGGGTCGACATCCCCGACGTCTCGTATGAGTCCGACCACGAGACTGCCTCCCGCGAGGACACGGTCATGACACCTTCATGCCCGATGCTCCCGCGGGAAGTCAACATGGCAGACACCAACGATGTACCCGCTCCTATAGCCCGGGAGGACGAGTCGCGCCGCCGCCTAAAAGCCGCATGGGACTGGCTGGCCAGCTCGATCGACCGAGCTCTGGGGACCCGTCGCGATGACCCAGGCCCGAGCACCCGGCCGACTCCTCATTCACCACTCCTGAGGTTTCCACCGCCATTCCGCTCACCTGATCCGATCGGCAGGAGCCGCCAGCGCCGCCGTGGGCGCGTGGGTGCGAGACCTCGGCCGATTTCGACCAGCCGCCGAATCAAGGCCGCCATGGCCGAAAGGCTGGAGCAATTGGCGGGCGACCTCCCCTATACCGCCGCCTCTCAGAGTATTTCCCGGGAGAGCCGCACCCCAAGGGGTAACCGCTCTCGCCATGACCTTCGTAAGGATCTTGATTAGCGCAGGAATGACAGGGCTTCCCGCCGACACGACGATCGCCCCCCATCTGATGGTTGGCGAAATGAGCATCGTCGTAATGGCGGCTCAACCCATGATTCCGCCCGGGACCAAGGGCACGCCGAATCCCGGGTGAGAGGCGGTCGCAGCGAGCGTCGTCGCCACGCCGACCGAAGCAATACCCCCTCGGGTACCTCGGAGATCCGGCGTGGCGACGTCTTCTCGCGCCTTGGCCCCTCCGGGGGCGTGACGGCCGTGACGTTCGCGGCCACGATGCCCGGGTGAACCACGGGTGTCCCGCTTTCTCCCGTACACTACGAAGGGCAGCGTGGCCACCAAAGTTTAAGCCGGGCCACATCGAGCGGTTCGATGGGACTCAGAACTCGGACGAATTCCTCTCGGTATACGGTACCACTGTCACCACTGCGGGCGGTGATGAAGGCGTAATGGTCAATTACTTCCCCGCTGTGTTGGAAGGGGCTGCTCGGACATGGCTCTTCAACCCGCGGGAGGGTTCCATCCACAGCTGGGGACAGCTCTGTGACGCCCTGCGGGCAAATTTCCGAGGGTGTTGCCCCCCCTCCGGAAGGCCGTAGGACCTCAGGCGGGTAGTCCAGATGGAGGACGAAAGCCTGCGCGACTACGTCCGGAGGTTCATCCGGGTGCGGAACACCATTCCGAGTATCCCCGATGAGGCGGTCGTTGAAGCCTTCACCGAAGGCGTCAAGAACGTCCGTTTTACCCAGGATCTCGAGATATTCTCCGGTTCCTCGGCCAGCAAGCTTTTCCAGGCAGCGGAATGCTACATTAATGCCGAGGAGGCCGTCGAACGGAAGCGGCTCCTTGGGGCCGGCCAGGCACCTCCACAGCCAGGCGTGGAACCCTCGGACAAGAAGAAATCCGACAAGAAGGCCAAGAAGAAGAAAAAAGCAAAGGCAGCTAAAATGGTGGCCGCCATCCCGAAGCAGTCGTCCCAGCCTCAGACGCCGAGGCCCAAGAAACCTCGCCCCTCCCCGGGTAAGACAGGCGGTCAGCGGCCAGGCAACTCCGGCCAGAGACGCGGGTCGCAGGCTCCTTCCAAAGAACTGCGCCATCAGACTAGGTGCATGGGCATGACCTCCGCGAATCGCTATACAGGTCGCTCGTCTCGAGGACTTCTACAACGGCCGAGCCCCTATGCCCGTCCTCCCAGACGTCGGAAAGGGCGGTTCCGACCGGAGATCCGACCAACACATCGACCCGCAGGGTCGATATAGCGAAGAATACCACGAGCCTAGCCATCACATCGTGGTAATCTTCGGGGCTCCGCAGCCTACTCCCCCCGGCGGGAATTAAAGGCTGGTACGCGAAGTCTGCCGCGCCGACCGGGGGGGTTCCGCTCCTGAGCACGTCCGATGGTCGGAGATGACCATCTCTTTCTCCCGAGAAGATTGTCCCTCGGAAATGTCCAAGCCTCAGAAGCTCCCTCTGGTACTCTGCCCGACCATCAGTAACACGAGGGTCGCGCGGGTGCTCGTCGACGGGGGGAGCGCCCTTGACTTGATATCCGCCCGGGTCTTGGACGAGATGCAGATCCCTCGATCCAAGATCAAGGATATCGCCATGCCCTTCCACGGCATTATCCCGGGCACGTCCATGACTCCCCTTGGGCAGATTGTCCTACCGGTGACCTTCGGCAGTCCGAGCAATTTCTGGACTGAGTTGGTCACCTTTGAGGTAGTTGACTTCGAGTCGTCCTACAATGCTATTCTCGGTAGGCCGGCTCTTGCAAAATTCATGGCAGCTACGCATCACGTGTATTCATCGCCTCAAGCTCCCGTATGCGAGGGGTAATCACCATCGTGACACGATCACAAGGTCGCCTCGAATGTGACGAGATGGCGCTAGCCTTGGTTGGCCAGCTCCCTGAGCTCGGGCCCGAGCAAGACTCTCGCAACTTCGCTCGGTCCAAAGTGGTGCTCCAGCCCCAAGAGCAGACAAAGGAGATCCCGGTCTTCTCCGAGGATCCGACCCGGGTGGTCCACGTCGGGGCCGCCCTGGATCCAAAATAGGAAGACGAGCTCGTCACCTTCCTCCGGGCAAACACGGACGTTTTCGCGTGGGAGCCGTCCGATATGCTCAGGGTCCCAAGGGAGGTGATTGAGCACAGGCTGGCGGTTCAGCCTGGCAAAAAACCAGTGCGCCAAGCACTGAGGAGGTTCCCGCATTGGAAGGCCGACATGTTCAAGGAGCAACTGGGCAAGCTGTTGAAAGCCGGCTTCATCCGTGAAGTCAAGCATTCCGAGTGCTTGGCCAACCCAGTTGTGGTCAGAAAAAAGAACGGAAAGTGGCGTATATGCGTTGATCACACCAATATCAACGGCTCGTGCCCAAAGGACAGTTTCCCTCTCCCTCGTATTGACCAGCTGGTCGACGCGACGGCGGAGGCCCAGTTGATGAGCTACATTTCGCCGCGACCAACAACGCGGCCGAATATGAGGACCTCTTGGCCGGGCTCCGAGCATGCTCTGCGCTCGGGGTCCAACGACTGACCGTGAAAGGGGATTCACAGTTAGTCGTAAACCAGGTCAACAAGGGTTTCATTGCTTCGACGACTCAATGGCGCGTTACCTGATCGAAGTGAGGAAGTTGGAAAGGAACTTCAAGAACTTCGAAGTCCTTTACGTGCCCAGCGGAGCAAATACCCTGGCCGACCAGCTTGCCAAGTTAGGCACCTCGCAAGAACCAGCCCCGGTGGGGTGCTCGTTGAGCACCTACTAAAACCCTCTATTTCCTCTGGAGAAGAGGCGAACGAGACGCACGGCAACGTCTCCCTCCTCGAGCAAAGCGCCACCTGGATGACGCCATTCATTCAATTCTTGGCGCATGGGACATTGCCCGAGGATGAGGCCGAGAAATCCCGGCTTATCAGGAGAGCTCCACTATATAGGTTAGTGGAGGGTACCTTGTACCGAAGAGGCGCACTCGGAGTTCTCTCCAAGTGCATCTCTCGGGAGGAAGGGAAGTTCCTGCTGAAGGACTTACACGAGGGTATCTGCGGGGCTCACTCGTCCTACAAAACAATCGTTGGAAAGACCTTCATGATGGGTTACTACCATTTCGGCGTTGGGCGACGCCGCAGATCAGCCGCCACCGCCACAAGATGTCAATTCCATGCCCTAAGCGGTGCATCGACCACCCACGCCTCCGCACCATTCCCCACTCACCGCCATTTTCACCGGGCCGACATCCTAGGTCCATTCCCGGAGGGCGAAGGATGCGATACCTCTTCATTGTCATAGATACGTTCACCAAATGGATAGAAGCTGAACCGGTCTCTGGCATTACGGCCCAGGCGGCCAAGAAATTCTTCCGCAATAACGTGGTTACACGGTTTGGCGTCCCCAACCGACTGATCACGGACAACGGAACTCAGTTCACTAGTGAACTATTCTAAGAGTATTACGAAGACGTTGGCACCAAGATTTGCTTCGCTTCTGTGGCCCATCCACAGAGCAACGGGGCTGTCGAGCGGGCCAACGGGCAGATCCTCCAAGGGATCAAGAAGCGGGTCTTCGACCGGCTTACCCGGCTACGACAAAACTGGGTCGACGAGCTTTCTTCCGTCTTGTGGTCTATCCGCACCACCCCCAGCAGAGCCACGGGCGAAACACCCTTCCGGCTCATATACGGCACTGGAGCCATGCTTCCCACCGAAATAACTCTGAGATCACCTCGCGCGAACCTTGCGGAGATGGCCGATGATCACCAAAACCGACTGCTCGATCTCGACCTGTCCGAGGAGAAAGGTGAGCAGGCCCTCATCCGGTCGGCAGCCTACCTTGCAGGCTCTGCGCAGACACGCGGCCCGATTGGTTCGACCAAGGACCCTGCAAAACGGCGACCTAGTCTTACGACGCATCCAAGACTTATCTCACGCCAACAAGCTAACCCCCAGATAGGAGGGTCCGTTCACGGTCATCTCGTCTTGACGTCCGAGGGCCATTCGTCTCGCCTTCCCAAACGGTCAAGTCCTCAGCAGCTCGTGGAACATCGCCCAACTATGCAGGTTCTACGCATGATATCGCTCCTTTTTTTAGCCTTTTTTATTTACCTATCCCTCCTTATTTAACCAAGAGATCATCGAACGACTTCTTCTCGAAATTTCCAAACCTGTTAAATAAAGAGGAAAGGTGACCTAAGTTCCCTTCGTGTGATTCTTTAGAATCTTCCTTTTCGCTGTCCCGCCCAGGTACGAGTTCTTGTTATTAAAACCGATTTCCAAGACGATCAACAGATCCGAAAATGCGTCCCGCCCTGAATTCCACTGCTCGGATAAGGCGACAGCACATCGCTCCAGCAGGTTCTCGACAATGCCTCGCAGACTTCGATCTCAAGACCCAGCCGAAATCCGGAACTAACAACTCCAACTTGCGTACGTTTCGTGTGCCCGGTCTTTCGCTCGCAATCAGGGGCAAAGACTCGGCCACACGAGGGGTTTGGACATCTCCTTTTTTGCGCGCATCCGGCTGCCCGGCTGTTTCGTGTGCCCGGTCTTTTGCTCGCAATCAGGGGCAAAGACTCGGCTACACGAGGGGGCTGGACATCGCCATTTTGCACGCATCCGGCTATCCGGCTGTTTCGTGTGCCCGGTCTTTTGCTCGCAATCAGGGGCAAAGACTCGGCCACACGAGAGGGCTAGACATCGCCTTTTTGCGTGCATCCGGCTGCCCAGTTGTTTCGTGTGCCCGGTCTTTTGCTCGCAATCAGGGGCAATGACTCGGCCACACGAGAGGGCTGGACATCGCCTTTTTGCGCACCTCCGGCTGGCCGGCTGTTTCGTGTGCCCGGTCTTTTGCTCACAATCAGGGGTAAAGACTCGGCCACACGAGGGGGCTGGACATTGCCTTTTTTGCTCGCCTCCGGCTGCCCGGCTGTTTCGTGTGCCCGGTCTTTGCTCGCGATCAGGGGCAAAGACTCGGCCACACGAGGGGGCTGGGTGGACTGGTGGTTGCATATATGATTTCCCCTAAGCTCCTCTCAAAACTATGTATGCACGCATAATAGGAGTAAAAGGAGTGTAAAAACCACTTGTATTAAATAAAAACATCTGTTACAAACACATGTAACACTACACACATGGTTTTAGCCCCTAGATCTACCCTTCAAAGCGTCGAGCTCCGCCTTCGCATCTTCAAGACGGCTCTAGAGCTGGAGCACCTCGATCTGGGCGTCACGCCCCGGGCGGATCTCCTCGCGAAGCTTCGCCACCTGCTCGGCGGCTCGACGAGCCTTCTTGGCCTCTGTCTCCACCAGGCCTGCGCAACGCAGCCTCTTCTGCTCGAGTTCCTTACAGACCCGCTCGAGCTCCTCCTCGGCCCGGGTATTCCTCTCAAGGCCCCGAGCATGCTCCAGAGCCCGCTCAAGTTCCTCCCAGACCCATACGAGCTCCGTCTGAACTTCGCCCAGCTCGGAGCGCACCGCCGCCACCTTGGCTCGGCATCGAGCTTCCATGCTCACGACCCGATCGTCTAGGGCAGCGGCCAACTACAACAAAGAAGATGTCAGTAACGCCACCACACCACGAGCAACATCATCCGCAAAATAAATTACCTCGTGGGGGTGGCGTTCAAGTAGCACCCTCAGCCCGGGCCACGGACTGACCCGGACTTCTCCCGTACTTGAAGATGCGGCCGGCTCTTCCTCCGCAGCCCCGGCCCGAGCATCCTCCATGCTCGAGGCTCGAGCCGCCTCGGCCGCCTCTTCCTCCGCAGCCTCGGCTCGAGCATCCACCATGCTCGAGACCCGGGCCGCCTCTTCCTCCGCAGCCCCGGCCCGAGCATCCTCCATGCTCGAGGACTGGGCTGCCTCGGCCGGCTCTTCCCCCGCCACCTCGGCCCGAGCATCCTTCATGTTCGGGTGCTGGGCTGCCTCGGCTATCTCTGCCAAAGCGACCTGTCTCTCCGCAAGGTCACCTTGGCGGCGCCCCACAACCTCAGCCGAGCTACCTCCACGCTCGAGGGTTGTGCCGCTTCTCCCTCCACCACGATCCGAGCAGAGGACCTGCTCGGAGTCCGCTCCTCGCTCTCCAGGGAAGCAATCGGGCTACCACTCAGCGTCGCCCCCCTTCGAAGCCTCACCACCAAAGGAGCAGAGTCCGAGTTTGAGTCCCCCGAGGGTTCCTCCCCTTCACCACCAAAGGACCGGCTCCTCCACGATCATAGCCGCCAGGTCTGCAATGATGCGGGATGGTGCGGTTTGAAATGCCTCTTCAATCAGGACTCTAACCGCCGCTCCCGACACGGGCACAGGGGGTCTTCTCCCCCACAGGCCCTTGACTACGTTCGAAAAAAAAAATCAAGACCACGGCAACTTGCGGCCGGATAGAAGAAAGTACAGAGCAGGAAGCTTACTCTCTTCCTCGACGTCCTCCGAACTTCGTCCGGCCTCAGCATCCCGCGCTCGGAGCTCCTCGCGCGCCTTTGTCTTGCTGGCCAAGGCCTTCGTCCTTGCCCGCCTTGGCACCAGAGGAACAGCTCCCTCCTCCCCGCTCGGGCCAGCTCCGACCCGGGCGAGACTCGCCGCCTCGAGCCACTCCGGGTGGTGCTCTTTCGCCCACTGAAGGAAGCCCTTCAAAGCTTCCTCAGTCTCCGCCCCGGGGCCGGCGTCCCTCGGGCCTTCGAGCCACGAAGAAAACGTCGCACCCGCCAAGTCTAGGTCCGCCTGGACGCCTCCTCCGGCGTCCTTCTCCCGCTGGGCCTGCCACTCGGCCCGGCGGAGGTCAGCCGCAGTCTGCAACAGCCACGCAATATAATCGGGGTGATCCTCGGAATCTGCGCGAACCAGGCTGACAACTCCTGTACCTGGTCAGCGTATTCTAGATGAGGGCGCGTCGGGTTGTGCCTCAGCGGTACGCGCATCCTGGATGGTCGGGATGCACGTTCGCCTGGGCCGCCCGTCGGGGAACCGCGCGCGACGATCGCTTCGGCCGGGGCTCTTCCTCATCGTCGGCTGCCCGGGGATCCGCCCTCTTCTTCGAAGTGACCTTCTTCACCATAGGCCGCTTTCCCTTGTCCTTGGTCGGCTACTCGGCCGCCAGCACAGCCTCCAGGGTAGCCGGTCCTAAGAAAGGAAAATGGGCCGTTAGAACAGACCTTCCCACCCGAACACGAGGTTCGGCGGGGAGCGTACCTACTTCGAGCGGTCGAGGACGTTCTTCGGTCCTCTCCTACCAAGTTCCGGGTTTACCTCCTTCCCCAGCGCAAAAAGTTCCGCCACCCGCTCGTCGACCCACCGATCATCAGGAGCTTCAGGAAGAACCCGGTGGTTTAAAAAAAAAAACAAAAACCACAATGATCACCCGAGCAAGAATACTCACCGGTGTTCGCCTCATGGGTAATGTTGCTCCAGCCCGTGATTTCGAAGAACGGGTGCTCCCGGCGCCGCAACGGGGACACCCGATTCCTCAAGAAGTCCCGGACAATGACCTATACGGTCAGGCCACTGTCGCTCAGCACCTGGATGGTACTGAGGATCTTCTCTTCCTCCGGTTCCACGCGCGGCCGAGGGAGATCCTTCTTCTCTGGCTGCCCGTGGTGGAAGTGGAGTCCGTAGTCCGCCCCCTTCTTTGCATAGAACCACCGCTCCGCCCAGCCGGAGACGGAGTCCTTCAGCGCGAAGACAGGGTACGCGTACGGCTGTGAGTTCCGCAACCGAAAGTACGCGCACCCCACCGCCGACAAGCCTCCGGTGCGGTGGAGCATGTAAAAGTGGAGGAATAGGCTTACCATCGGCTGGACGCCGATGAAGCCCTCGCAGATGTGCGAGAAGACGTTGAGTATAAGGATGGAGTTGGGGTGAAGATTGATAATCTCCAGGCCGCAGTGGGCGAGAACCCCGGCCAAGAACTGACTCCAGAGCGCGAAGCCCATTAATGGCGTAGAGCTCGCAGCTCACGAACTCGTCCTCCGCCGGCGCCGGGAAGGCCTCGTCTTCAGGAACGCGCCAAGATTTGGGGTCGAGGTGTCCCCGCGTCTCAAGGTCCTTCAAGCGCGCGGAACTGGTTCGCGAAGGAACGAACTTCGCCATGGAAGATGAGGATGAAGGCGGCAGCAAAAGAGAGAAGGCGGAAGGAAAAGAAACGGCGGTACAGTGGTAGAAGAAGGACAAGGGTTTTTTATCCTCTCCCCACCAAATAAACCGCCCTGAAATCTCGAATCGACGACGCGGCGGTCACACGCCGCTTTAAAGGACATGACTGCAAACGCACTCACCAAGAAATAACCGTTGGAATCCCGACGTTTGAAATTATGCCCGGGTCACCCTTGCTCAGCTAACCCGAAGTTCTGCTCGGGTAGCCCTTGCTCGGCCAACCCCAAGTCCTGCTCGGGTAGCCCTTGCACGGCCAACCCGAAGTTCTGCTCGGGTAGCCCCTGCTCGGCCAACCCGAAGTCCTGCTCGGGTAGCCCCTCCTCGGCTAACCCGAAGTTCTGCTCGGGTAGCCCTTGCACGGCTAAACGGAAGTTCTGCTCGGGTAGCCCCTGCTCGGCTAACACGAAGTCCTGCTTGGGTAGCCCTTGCTCGGCTAACCCGAAGTCCTGCTCGGGTAGCCCTTGCTCGGCCAACCCGAAGTCCTGCTCGGGTAGCGCTCGCTCGGCTAACCCGAAGTCCTGCTCGGGTAGCCCTTGTGTAACACCCCGGCTCCTCTCTGAGCCCAGAATGCTACCAACTCAACTATTTAATCAAAATTTCAGTAGCATCTCCTTTAAAAACTGGACATCCACTCAGCAGACAAAAACACAATGAGCAGAATACAATATATATTCCATAACCCAAGCACACATATTAACAACCATTCAGTAGGCCGCCATGACCATTCAACAAGGAACTTGGGACCTCACGCCCAAGAACTGCGCTTACCTTGATAGCGATGGACCACAGCCGATATACATATACACCCAAAAGTTCCGAACTAAACAAGTTTCACACATACAACTTAGTCCAAAAGTAAACCTAGGAGACTAGATTATTTAGATTATTGGGGTGCTTAATGTTGCTGTGTAATACGCAACAGTGTCAGCTACTCCCTTGCCCCATGCATGCTCCTTCAGGAATTACCTAAAAACATAAAGAACAAGCGTGAGTCGATGACTCAGCAAAGTACATAACAACGATGATAAAAACACATCCATAAGAAACCATCAATAGCAGTCCATCTCAATCCAGCACATTCACGACCAACTTATCAATGCAATGCAGGATGATCTTTTCTCGTAGCGCGCACCGGTATCTGAGCGTACACCCGTCGATGTCACGCTCGGTACTCCATCCCATGGAGGTGCCCATCGAAATGGGTCTTCCCCGCCATCCCGTGGAGGGGTGCCTACCTCTGTAGGTCTTATTTCAAGAGCACGCCGGATTAGTCATTTGGCTTTCTTACCGACCTGGCCAATGGCACTCCGGTCTAGCCATATGACAATTCTTACCGCCCTGGCTCGTATGCAAACTTTTCAAAAAAACTTTGTAACATAAAACAAGGAGTTGTCACTTATCAACACAAATCCACACATCACCATCAACCATCCATTCATCACCACAATTTCATTCAAATCAAAAGAAGTATAAATAGCACATCGCATCATGTACTTGCCTTAGTTACCGAGGGATGTCGAGGAATGCTGCAACGGCCTCGACCCCGACCCGGAAGGAACTCCACCTACACATCACCATCATCCATTCAATATACAAACAACCAATATTATCAGATAGCGACTAGCGCCATCCATCGATACCCTAAGGTCCGACCCAAAACTAAAGCTCATAAGCCTTTAACAATTCCGGCGCACCGCCACACGACCGGAAACCGGATAGCGGCACACGAAGGCCATATCTCCCAAACCGCTTGGCCAATTCGTGCGTTCTAAGATTTTACGGAAAGCTAAGAACGTCGCCCACGTTCTTTATTAAAGGGCCGAGCTCCAATTCTCGATGGAATGAGCCCAAAACGGCCTCCGAGCTCACTACACAAACTATCCAAATACATCCACCACACAACCGTGCTTAATCCCTCAAATCCCACTAACCCTAGCCACTAATCAACCAATCTAACCTATCCAAACATCTATAACGAAGGGATCCGCAGTGAAATCGTTACCCAAAAATGGATTGGAGAAGAAACCCTATAACGAAGGGATCCGCAGTGAAATCGCTAGGCAGTGGGGAGAAGGGAGCAGCGGTTGGAGAGGAGCTGAGGGGCGGCGGCTCGCTGGTCGGCGCTGGTCACGGCGATGCGTCTGGCAGCAGCCTAGGAAGACGAAAGCAGAGATGTAGGAACAGAGCGAGCGAGAGCGTAATGGCGGCCGGAGCAAGGACAAGAAGGTCTTTGCTCTTAGCAACCGCCTTAGCGGCGATGAAATTCAATTTGGGGCCGCCCGATCTAGTGTTGTCTTTATTTTTCTTTGTGTTATTACACCTTGCTCGGCTAACCCGAAGTCCTGCTCGGGTAGCCCTCGCTCGGCTAACCCGAAACGACCGGCCTCCGAGACCTTTGGTACCCAATTAAAAGCCTCAAGGGGAAACTTGATCGTCTCCCCACTTAAGGCTCGGGGGCTAGATGACGGGGTTTGGAGGGATGTCCAGAGTATCCCCTCATTCTTTTCCGCGGATGGGTACTGATCTCCCCCCGAGCGAACCATCCTTGCCCGTGGGGGAGCTCGGGACGTCCCTTGCCCGGCTAAACAGCAATCACATAGTTCTTTCTGCCCACCGTAATACATGCTCTGACACCCCACGACTATAACGTCCCGTAATGCGTATCGGACTGTGGCTACCTGCCCAGGTCTTGTTTCACTGTCCCCGTTCCACCCTTCCGTCATCACGAATGACGGAAAAGACTCTTCCAGCACGGCGCACCCAAGGACAGCCTTCGGACCGCTGGATATTGGATCGTATGCTCATTAGTGTGTCGTTCACATTCATGTATAAATAGGCCATATTGCTGTGCATAGAGAGGTTAGCTATTTAGACACCACACACATACGAGAGCTCCGGCTGAGGCAAGAGCAAGTCGAAGCTCCCTTTGCTAGAGAGGCTCGGGACTCCCCTTGTAATCTTTTCCTGTGTCCCCTTGAATACAGATCACTGGACGTAGGGCTGTTACCTCTCCCTAAGGGGCCTAAACCAAGCTAAAATCCTCTGCTCCCCGTCTACGGTTGCTTAATCGAGTTCGCTTTCCCAAATGCCTCCGAAACTGTAGGGAAGAGGTCGGTTGATCCTTACACTCAACAAGTAAGCTCAGCACTTGGAAGTTCCGTACTCCCAACCATCGACACATCTATATTGTTATTCAAGTTTACTGTTATGGACAATAAATATTCTTTTTTACGTTACTGGTTGGATAAACTGTGTGCATTGAGCATGTGATTTAAGAGTGTTTTTTTCGAATGAGATCAATACAATGCATTATCAGTCTTTTCCAGCCATATAATTTCATCATTTTGTATAGACAAATCATCTATAACGATCAAGCATGTTTTAAAATCAGCATGCTGCAATCTGCCACGAAACACTAGCAAATTAGTTGTTTAAGGGTCGACAAACATATCCATGCACAGTGATTTCTTTTTATGAATATTATTACGAAATTATACATGCAGTTATCCTTCACTATAGATGAGGGGTATAAATGATATTTTCCACTTGTTGTATGGTAAATTTTGGTTAAAGTAAAATAAGGCATTTTATCAATTAGTTAAGAACTTTAGGCATATAGTAGAGGAGCATATAATGGAGGATAAATTATCAATTAAGCAAATACTTTAAACATATTATTAATTATTCCTTTTTTTTTGTCCGGTGGCTACCGACCTGTGGTTGTCTCTGCTCTTTGATTGAGATCGACCCGCCACGCCATTGGCCCGAGTTTTCTGCACGATCTGCTCTTCTTTTTCGCCTTGTCAATTTGTATACGTCCTTGCGTGGACTGTCGAGTCGCTTCGTAGTTCCTTCTCTCCACAGCTGAGACTACCCTGCTGGTACGCAGGCTTGAGAACGGTTGGAACTGATCCCCAGCTACCAGTCGGTGTCAAGGGGAAAAAAAATTTGTTGCAGGCAAAGTGCTCGTACGCCTATCGTCTAATTGTGTTTCGCATATTACCTTGGCTCTGTTTTTTTTTTTTGCGGTTCCTGGTGGTTGACGGTTTTACTATAGCAAATTTTAAAGTTTTTTAAAATTTTTTTAAATAATTTTAAAAAATAATCTAAAAAAATTTACTGTATCAAACCGCCGGCGGTTTGCAAAAAAAAGACCGGTGCCCTTATCTAGTTATCTTCATGCTACTCTGCCCCTTGTTACTGTGAATGAATAGAGCCGCGAGTACAATAATTGGTGCACAGGAGTCCAGCCGTGAGATCGCTGGCCCCCATGCAGCCCGGCCGAACCATCCGGATGGTATTTGTCCGGTTTAGAGCAAATGGTGAATGGTGGGTTTTCATGGTTAATCACTGTCCGGTTTTGTGTACCCTGTGTCGGGGCGGGCAGTAACAAATACTACCACCGAAATCACCAGGCGGAAGACGTGAGCGCGGATCTTGCCTTGCCACGCACGGCCGACGACCGTGCATGCGCCCGCGGAAAGCGAGCCACGGACCAACAAAAGAACGGTGCGGCGCGGCACGTAGACGCGACGTGCATGCGCGAGGGCCAGGGGGTGCACGCAGCTACGTACGTGCACATGGCACATGATCCTATCGCTGGCTGGCCCTGGCCATACGTGACGATTGACGAGTGCGTTTGACCGGAGCTGAAGCGACGGCACAATTAAAGCCTACCCGGCTACCACCATGCAGGGGCAGGGCTACCTGGGCTGGGACTGGGAGAGAGACGGATGGAAGGTAAAACAGCTCGGCCGTGCGTACGCTCTGCTCTGTACGGCGTCGCTCCCAGGTTGCATTGTGCGGGAATCTTGATGTGATGGAATGACGGATCGACAAGCGGCATTGGCAACGGCCGGGCGCGAGGAGATAAATACCGAGATGCTGCGGATGCGTTTGATGTCTGGCAAGTGGCAAGGATAGGCTTTCGTCTGAGAATCTTCCTTTTTCTCTCGTTGCCATCTCGCAGCAGTTCACCTATAAGGCTAGGCGACAGGTCTAGCCTCTAGACTCCAGATCAGACGCTGCAATCCTGCAATAGGACGGCTGGAGCCGGAGACGGCACTGTTTGTTGCGTTTAGCGCAGTGAAATGCTCTAATTTTTTTTTACATGGTCAAACGCTCGAGTTCATGGTACTGTCTAGGGTAGATTGTGATGGTTGGTGCCTTTTGGCACGAGGAAGCAATAGAAGGCATGCGAGTGTGTGTCACACACCACCGAAGGACTGGAGGCAGCTCTTCCCGTGTTTTTATACAAGTTAAATGGGCCTGCTTCAAAGAGACGGTTCCAAAGACAACGACTTATCTTTATCACTTAGGAGACGGGTGAAAAAAGAGAGACGATCAACCCCGCTAGGTTCGGTCGTCTCCCTCACCATCGGCGGCCTCCGCGCCGGCATCAAGGTGGGGGAGACCAAGATATTGCGTCGGGATATACAACAGTAGGGATAGGTTTAGCATAGGTGGTAGAAATCAAAGGGTAAGGAAGAGGCAGTGCTTCTCGGCAGCAAATTGGTTCTGCTCCGGAGGTCTGGCGCTGAGAGGCGTCAGTTGATTTTGCCTCTTCTTGCCGATGGAGTGCTTGGTACAAGACCTCGGCATTCCTGTCCTCTTCTTCGAGTTCTTTGGATCCAGGAAAAGGGGTGGAAGCGCTAGTAGAATGGAGAGAGCAGGGATGGCTAGGTTGTCGTGAGACTCTAGCGTCGGTGAGGTCGCAGGCAACGGTGGTGGTTGGCGGCGGCGGGTTCAGCTCGTCGTCCTCCTGGAGGGCCGAGATGGAGAGATGTGCGTTCATGGTGAAGTTGTCTGATTTTGATCGGTTTCTCCATCACTTTGAGTGGAATTGACCAGAGGTGAGGGAGGCCGTTCTGCTGCTATTTTCAATGCTCGTCATCTTCGACGCTGGCATGAGGGGAGGATCCAGAAGCTTCAAGTTTGTCATTGTAGCTCCATTAAGGATATTGTAATATTCTGTTTTGTTAGACCATCTCCAACAGATTCCCCTCGTGGCTCCTATTCCCTTCACGAAGGGATTCCCATTCCCTTCAGCGCTCCAACGGATTCCCTTCAGCAATCCTTTCGCGAAGGGATTTCTCTCTTCATTCCCTCCAGGAAGGGATTCTCTCTCCTTTCTTTATATGATTCCCTTCGAAGGGATGCTGTTGGAGATGGTGTAAAATAAAGGGAATGCGGATTGAGAAAGGAATGGAGAAGGGAATGAAATAAAGGGAAAATGGTTGGAGATGGTCTTAGAGTTTCCACAGCTGGTACTCCAAATTACTACTCTATACCACTATTCCTCACATACTCTATCCCTCACTTTAAAATTTCTTCACACTTTACACTATACTCTAAAAGATTCCTTCCCTCCATCAGCTACTCTATCCAGATGAACAGTGTTATAGAGCGCCTGCTACGGATGCTCTTAGGAGTTGTCTCATAAGTTGAAAATGAAAATGAATCCCATGTTTCAAAAATGGCGCTGCTTCACAATATCACGTGACGGCCGTAACAAGCGTGGAGATCAGGGTCCACTCGTTCACACACTGCCATCCTTGGATCGACTTGGTAGGAGGACGTACACCATGCAGCATCTACTACTTTATTACAATCTCAAGATAAGAGTAGTTACTGTGCACTATGGTCAGGAAGCTGACATGCAATCTACTAGTACTATTACTGTGCAAGGCCTGTAGACGTCGAATCCCAGACAAACCGTTTTCACATAATACCCATGTCCTTTTAGCACTTTCGTCTTGGAAATTCTTTTTCACGGGGTGTTCTTAAAAAAACAACTTTTCAGGGGGGGCGTATGTGCTGCGACATTCAAGGACAGGTAAAGTACCTGGTGTCTTCATGATATATGAGCCAGCCGGAGCTGCCTGGAGCCGTGCCGAGTCACCTAAAACAAAGGACCAGTGGTAATATACAATTCCTTTGCATAGTGGCTCAAGCTCACGTACGGTCACGGACACATGGGCGACCAGTCAACACTCAACAGTCAACACAGGTGTGGACGGACGGACAGAGACGCGTCAGTTGTAGCACTAGTCAAACTGAAGAGATTCGCTTGCCTCGGGATATATTCGCGGCAAATCCTGCGATGCTTGATCTCACAGACATGTGCATGGGCGACGTATTAGGTTTTACGCTTGGAGATTTTGTTCTCTCTCTTTCTCTCCCTACTTGCTACAGTCGCAGTGCGTGTATGCGTGTTATCCTACGTAGTCGCTGGTGGCCAGTCGTCGCCTCGTCGGAGAGAAAAAGGAGAACAAGAAGGGACCGTGAAAAGAGGCAGGGAGAAGGTCACTGTTTAGGATGGGCCAAAGCCCATAGCGGTCGATATTAATGAGAGCCCACGTAGGAGTAGTCCTAAGTTGGACAAGGCCTTCAAAAGTTTGTTGGGGTCGGTCCGTACTAGGAACGAAACGGGACCGAGCTTCTCTGCGTTTTGAACCATGGAAAAAAAGTTAATTTCCATGCCATTGCAAAGTTATATCTTTTAAAAAATTTCATTAATAATTTAGAAACGGGTGAATAGCACTATAGGTTTCAAAATTTAAAATAAGTTATTTTGTCAGTGTTTTGGAGACAAGCCTCCACACCGAGCTTATTTTTTTATATTGTGAGGCGAAGACACCTCCTTCTTCAAGCCAAGAGTGGACATCTTAGTCACAAGGACCCGGTCACGCCAACAAACTTTTACCCTGGTTCAGACCTCGTAGGATCATGGATAATAACCCTACATTCAATTTATATATTAACGAGGAGACACATACGGATCAATCCAAGTAATAAAAAGTGAAAATGAATTGATAAAAACAAGGCCAAGAGTGGATGTGCTTGTGGATATTAGTGGGTGCGGGGAAATGACCATGACAGATCTCCAATTTCTCCTTGTATAGTGCACTTCAAGATTAGACCATCCCCAACCGATACCCGTCCCGGGCCAAAATCTCTTCGCGTCCTCTGACTGCCCGGGACGGGACTCGTGCGGCCGCTCCAACGACATCCCATCGGCGACGGGATTCGCGTGGGATTGGGGATACAATCCCAGCCGAGCGGGATCGCATCAGCAATCTCCTCCCGTGGCATCCACACGCGGGGCTCGGCTCGGCGGTGGGGAGCATAAGCGGCGTCGCCCCAAAGGAGGCGTCGGTCTGAAGCTTTCTTTGGAAGGTCGAAGGAGGCGTCGCCGCAAAAGGCTTCTCGGCGGGAGGGCAGGCCGGAGGCGGCGTCGGCCGCAAGGTCGGGCGGGGCGTGGTGGGAAGCCGAGGCGACGTGGCCCTAAAGCTCTACCAGATCTGTGGCCCGGGGAGGAAGGCTTGCGCGTAGGGAGCACCGGCGGCGAGGAAGGCTTGCGCGTGGGGAGCTGAGGCAGCGCAAGGGAAGGGCGCCCGTGGTGGGAAGCGGAGGCGGCGTGGGCTATGTCGGCAGGATGCACCGACGACGAGGAACCAAGAGCCGTGGGCGGTGCTGAAGGTAAGTGTTTCAATCCCTCGATCTGTCCCATTCCAAGCTGATGTTCCCTAGATTTTGGTCCGATTCGGCTGTACATTGCCCATAGATGCATAGAATGGCTGCTATTGGTGCAGATTTGGCCCGATTTTGGTCGGATTTGGGGGCATTTTGTTCATGTTGCAAACCATAGCACCTCCCCCAGCGGTATTGACAGAAGCATAGGAGTACATGTAGCATAAACATTGACGCACGCTTAATTTCAGAATTATTAGAGCCTAGCATTGATCCGAATTCCTGAGATCTACTCCTTGACAGAAGCATAGGAGTACATGTAGCATAAACATCGACGCATGCTTAATTTGTACTAATGCTCAGTTGCTTGAAGAGAAAAGATAACTACTTTGACCTTATGAATGCGATATTATATCATTTAGTCATAGGATGAGCTTGGAACTGAAAATATATGATGTTGTGTATCTTTGTTCGTGACCTGAACCATGGACATCGAAACATTCTTTGTATTTGTTTGAAGGAACTGGGAAGTCATGCCATATGTACTGTGAACATAGGTTTACAATTATTCCAAATTTCGTTGAAAACAAAAATTATGTATGATTAAGGCTATAGCATGAGTTATGTTTTGCTATGATGAGAGTATAAATATGTATAAGTTCTTATCTGTAAAAGTTTTTTGTTGTTGACTCTTCGATGTTATTAGTCTTTCACTAGTTGAAAGGTGTCGAGGTGAACTAGACATACTCAAGTGATCACATTTTGCTGATGAAAACTTTGTGCAGATTATAAATTAATTATATGTTGCCGCAGAAGAATTAAATATTACCAGATTTTCGTTTGATATGATATGCATATTTTACTATATAAGATGTGTTTCATTTCGTGGGGTTGGGGATTTGTAATTGTCATTGCTCTAAGTGTTCGATGTAGATGGAGGGAGCCAGATTGGCCACGTGTATCGTCGCCCTACGAGACCATTTGGAGGTCGAGACCGCGGCGTTAAAGAAGGTTGTCAACGATAACTTCACTGCTGGCGAGTCCTCCGCTGCCTAGGAGTTTAATCGGGCACTCCTGGAGGACGAAGCCATTGCGACCCGCCTAAAGGAGATCTCCCTCTTGGCAAATGAAGCCGGCAAAAGGCATACACTGGTGGTCGAGCCGGATGAGGGTTCAACTCAATACCCTGCACGTCTGGTGGTGAACGATGAGTCCACGGACCTGGACCCCGACGACATCATCCCCGGTGACTACCAGACTTCGAACGACCCAACGTGGAGTGACTGCTCTGATGACGAGTTCGATGGCCTGTCCGTCGAATCGGACCGATCTTGGCACTTGTACCATTCGTGATCTTGTTATGTTTATGTCTAGCACTTTCCTATGTTCATCACAAGTGTGGTGTGCTGTCGTAATGACCTGAACTGTTTCGCATGTAACTTATGTAGAACATATGGTGTTTTAATGTAGACATAAGCACATTTCTGTCCTTCTTTTGTGCACGTACTGTATCAAACTATTTTCAGTTCGGTTAATTCAATCTTTATCGTTGTATTTGCATGTGTTAAACTCTGCACATTACCTGTTATTATGTGGACTTCCGCAGGAATTGCATAGATCCATTTTTGGAGAACCTTCTTGGCGGAGGGGAAAACATACCATGGAGTTCATCGCCCTTGGGGGATTGCTCGCAGGATGATGCCGTGGGCCAGGTCTCCCCAATCCATGGTGATACCCAGGGATCGGCCTCCCCAGGCTGCGGGTCACCGCAGCATATCTTCAGCCAGGGGTCCGATGCCTCTCGGGCCGGTGGTAGCAGCTCTGCAACGGTGCACCGGCGCAAGAAGAAGAGTACCCCTATGACGTGTAGAACTACGTGGGCACTCGCGGAGTAGGAACTCCTCGTCTCTGCATGGTTGAACGTCAGTCAAAATCCCATCGTCGGCACAGACCAGTCATCCAACACGTATTGGGAAAGGATCCTTGAGTACTTCAATAGACACAAGGAGCCCAGTTGGATGGACCGTAGCCTGAAGGGCGCCATCAACCATTGGCAAGCAATCAGTCTGCAGGGCAGTAAATTTTCTGGACACTTGAAGAGGGTCGAAGATCTTAATCCAAGCGGGACAACGCGGGACGACCAGTTAAAATTGTGACATTATATTGATCTATGTCCATTAATTGCTTCATACTTGTGACATTGCCAAAAAAACTCGCTTGTGCAGATTGCAATGGCAGTTAAGATGTACAAGGAGGTAGAAGGGAAGCCATTTTCTTTCTTGCATTTGTGGCCAATGTTGTGTGATCACCCCAAGTGGGCCACTCACATTGTCTCCAAACGCCAGAGACTCAGGCCACTGCATCTCTGGGTACATCTCCTGCGGGTGGAGGTTCAGGTGAACACTCACCTGAACCTATGGAGCTTCCTAAACCCATGGGCTGCGATGCTGCAAAGAGAGCTCGGGCCCGGGTGCCTCGCCTAGCGGGTCACACACTTCTAGTGGCAGTGGTAGGACATATGCTGCTGAATTTCATCAGATGAATGAGCACAAGGCGGCACTGGTGGATATCAAGCGCGGGCAGGTGGACATTTGGGAAGCTACAGAGGAGGAGAGAATCATAAACATCGACTTGAGTACAGAGCAGGGGACGGCGAGGGAGTACTATATGAGAAGGTAGCAGGAGATTATGCAAAAAAGGTTCGGTAACATGTCTTCGTGAGCACATGGACATGTCAATGTTTTTTATTTTGTTATGTAGTGGACATTGGTATGTTGATGTTTGTATTTCACTTCGTACTCTCGTGGACATGTTGTGATGTTTCTATTTCAATCCCTGTTGTCGTGGACATGTTGTGATGTTTCTATTTTAATTCCTATTGTCGTGGACATTGGTATGGTTGCACCCATGCCGATCTCTGTACTTGTGTATACAGAATGTTTTGTTATTGCAACTTTCGAAGAATGTTTGTGACGCCCTACGCATGAATAGAATATGAAGCGTGACATACTAGCAATTTATTTGAAAATAAGGATGCGAACATTATAAGACCTTCGAAACTTGTAAATAACAACAGACACGTGAAAATAGGACAGAAAGCATAAAAACTGCTACATTTAATAACCCGGGATAAGAGTACTGGTGGGACATATGTTGCAGCTACTGTCCTCCGTGACAAGCCCACAGGTGCTCCACGAGATCATGCTGCAGGTGACGATGATTCCCTCGATCTCGAATCTGCTGGCTCGCTTGAATGCAATAGAGGATGGATCTTTCGGGCCCACGATCGATGGAAGCATGTTCGCCCATGCCATCATACATGAAATCCTAGGATGGACCATCTCTCTCATCCTCTATTATCATATTGTGTAGGATGACACAGGTGGTCATGATGTCATGCAGAGTACTCTGGTGCCAGCTTCTAACCGGTCCACAGATTATAACGAACCTCGCCTGAAGGACCCCGAATGCTCTTTCGACATCCTTCCTGGTTGCGGCCTGCTCAGCCGCAAAGTGGGTGTGCTTGTTTCCCCTCGGAGCTGAGATAGGCTTTACAAATGTTGCCCACTCGGGGTATATACCATCCACTAGGTAGTAACCCATCTCATAGGTGTTCCCGTTCACTGTGTAGCTGACAGGGGGGCTGGTTCCGTCCGTTAACCTACTTAAGACGTCAGAACGGTGCAGAACATTTATATCGTTCAGGCTGCCCGGCATACCGAAGAAGGCATGCCAAATCCACAAGTCGTAAGAAGCAATGGCCTCCAATACAATGGAGGGCTTACATGTGTGTCCTGTGTATGCCCCCTGCAAGGCCTTGGGGCAATTCTTCCAAGTCCAGTGCATGCAGTCAATGCTCCCCAGCATAATACCTGGGAAGCCACGCATGTCGCCTACGGCAAGCAAGCGGGCGGTATCCTGCTCAGTTGGACTACGGAGGTATTCTGTACTGAAAATCTCTATGATTGCTCGCACATAGCGTTTCATTGCTTCTACGGCTGTGCTTGCACCGATTTGGACGTACTCGTCGATGGCGTCGGCAGATACACCGTAGGAGAGTTAACGGATGGCGGCGGTCATCTTCTGCGATGGAGATAATCCCAGCTTGCCAGACGCATCCCTTTTCTGCCTGAACCAACCGTCATGCTCCTCAACAACAGCCGCAATCCGGAGGAATAGGCGGCGGCTCATCCTAAACCTGCTCACACATGCGCGCGGATGAATGCGTAGTGTGACGATGAATATGATGCACTACAGGGAGTTACCTTCGTCTGAAGTAAGTATGGCCATATACAGTTGAGTCAGCAAAGTAGTTGTCGTACAGTCGAGCGCCCCCCTCGCCGCGACGTCGATCAACCAATGCATGGCTAGGAACAGAGCCTCCGCGAAACCGTGGCTGCAAAGCCATCTCCTCCTCCTCGATCAATGCGAACGTGAGGAGCTCTTCGTCGTCGTCGTCATCATCACTGGAATCGGACCAGAAGAAGGTAGATGATGATCCGAATAGAGGTCCACTCATGGTGAATGTATTTGTGCCAAGTTGTACATGAGAAGTGTGCCCATATGGAGTAGCGATGGACCCATTTATAGAAGATTGAGAGATGAGTAAGCTTCTCGTGGAACGATAAGAGCACAGAAAACTCGTGAAGTTTGGAACCTACTGGTACATGCTGTGTGGCTTGTGAACTTTTGAAGCCACATGCACGGAGATGTGTTGCTTGTGAACTTTGCCTGGTAGTGAGGGCTGTTGTGTTGCATGTGAACACTGTAAGCAGTCAGGGCTGTTGTGTTGCTTGTGATCGTTGCAACCTAGCCATCTGATGCCATGTTAACAAAATCATTGCAGAGTGCATTGTATCTTTCATGGGAAGGGCAGGCTATGGGGGGAAGCGATTCTGGTCGTCGTATTTGTACAAATGGAAACCTCAAATGTGCCATAACTTAATTTTGAACTTTTTATTAACTAAAGTATAACAACCCAGTTGGGGGAAAAATTATTTTCTTAAAAACACAAATAAAATACATATACAAACCTTGGAATACAACCTCAAACGTTGGCCGTATATGAAATGGCGGTTACGTATATCAAATGGCGGTTACATATAAATGCTTTTATTATTCATGTTGGGAAGGGAAGGGATCTGGGAAGGGAATGTTGTTGGAGTAGGCTGGGAAGAGAACGAAATCTGGGAAGGGATTCCATTAGGGGATGGGATAGGAATGAGATGCTGGGAAACGGTTGGGGATGGTCTTAGGGAAGCTTGTATTGTCAGGGGTTCTATGTTTCTTCCTATTTCTCCATCTCTTGCTCCTGGCCCCTCTCCTCTTCTTGCCCGGTCCTTTGTGTGCATATCCTAATCCTTATATAGTGCATTTGGATCAGCTTAAGACAAAATATACTTGATTCTTGGTAAATATAATCTTGTTCATCTTTTCAAGGATGGATGGAAATGACATTGCCTTTTCCTACTTGCCATAAGCTTTTGCAAAGTTTTTTTTTTTTATCATAGAGAGTTATGTAGATTGTTAGACTATGTGGCATTAGTCGCTACAGGTGACATGTAGCAAGACTTAGCTGTAGCAGAGTTTTGATGCCAGAGCGACACGTGGAAGAGCGACTTATCTAATGTCGGTAAGGGTTGTCTTTTGTCGATAATACATTGGTCGCAAGTGGTGATGAGTCGCAAAAACTGACACGTAGGGGAAGGGGCAGCCTATTTGGAGGAGTGTATGCCTCATCCCGATATTTTGCTTGCCTTGCAAGGAATGGCATTGAATGTCCGAGGTGACTGGTTTGGCAGGAATGAATGACTTAGGTTTTTTTATACACGATAAAATTTTATTTTAATGACCGAACTAGGAAAAAAAGAGCTTATTCCTCAACAGATTCAATGATATTTTTGCCCACCAAGTTTCTTTAAATTTACTGTTGTTTTACCCTTCTCTCTATTTCACCTTCTTCCTTGTCCATTCACTCCTCCTTCCCCCTTTCTCACTGTTTCCAACCGATCCAAACACTGGTGTCGTTGGCCACCACCAGCTCTATCTATCTCCCTCCATGGTGTCCCTATTTGCCATCACTGACTTCCTCTCCCTTTCCCCACTCTCTGCATGACGTCCCATCGGTATCACGAGCGAGCTCCTGGTAGCAACCCACCGCACTCCTGTCTTGCCACCACCCTTTCGTGCCACTCCTTGGACTTCTCCACTTCCGCTATCCTCCATTGAGCCATATCAGAGCACACCCTGTAAATTGGCTACCTCGAGTGTCACTGTTGGCTAGTGCATGGAGGAATGACTGAGGTTGCCTCCACCACTTAGGGAAGGACTAGGAGTGCCAGCTTGTGAGATCATGTGATGAGTATTTGTCAATATTTGTATTTGAGTTTGTAGTTGAATCAAGTTTTGAAAATGTATAAAAAATCTCAGTTTGTGTCATATGATATGACACAATTCTCTGACGTGCCGTTGAAATTTTTACAGTAATAAATCTGAAAAACAACAGTTTCTTACGGAACCATTACAGTAACCTGTCTTGGCGTCCCGTACTATACAGTTTAGATTTCAAAATATGAATTTCTGTTGAATTTTACGGGAAATCGCGGAAAATGTTAGGAATGGAAAATCGCTAGGCAGTGGGATTGGCAGGAAAACTATTTTTGAAACCCTGAACTAAAGATCCACTTCGACGGCTGGACGCCACCCGATCTGTGTCACTCGTCACCGGAACAAGCACACCGATACGCAAAGGCGCAAAGCGCAGGTGCGCAACCCCCGATGGCGTGATCCGATCGATCAAACGAGACACACTTGCCGCCGCCGCCGCCGCTTCCTGATCCCTCCGATGGGCCTCCTCAGTTCCCTGCGGCCGCCTCGCCGGGGAGCCCTATCCGGCGGCGGCGGCCAGTGGCAGTGGTCGTTCCTAGACGCCGTCTGGGCGGTCTTCTTCCTCGCGGTGGTCATCTTCCTCGCGCTCGTCTTCACGCCGCGCCGCGGAGACCAATTCAACGCCGCCTCCCGCGCCGGTGCGGTGCCATCGTGCGCCGCCTCTGAGGTGGACCTCCTCCCCTGCGAGGACCCCCGCCGCAGCTCCCGCCTTAGCCGCGAGATGAACTACTACCGGGAGCGCCACTGCCCCGCCCGGGGCGAGGCGCCCGCCTGCCTCGTCCCGCCGCCGCGCGGCTACCGCTTGCCCGTGCCCTGGCCCGAGAGCCTCCACAAGGTGCGAGCTATCGGCATTGCCTGTTCCACTCTAAACCATGCTCGAGTTAACTGTTGCCTGTTGGCTGGTGCTGGTGGACGATTAGCTTCTGCATCTCCGGCTCTCAGTGGTTAACTGAGCATGATCTGCTGCTTCTATGCATGTCTGAACTCTGAAGTGGGTCTCCAGATGAAGCTATAGACTAAGAATTATTGGTTGATGTTTATACTACTAGAATGCCAGATTAGTTCACGATTTTAGAATAGTGGTTTGGTATTAGCTTAGACTTCTCTCCCCCACAATCTTGGTGACTCCAAGAAGGAGAGAAAACTCCTCTATCCCTGGGGATCCATCCCTGGGGATCCATTCAATGGGGTAGATGATTTTTTGGGTTAGGGGGGACAAATATGTGCTCTCATTCTAGGTAACAGCTCTATTGGGAAAGAGAAGATTAAGCAAGCCATCAGGCACTAGTTGTGATGGAATTTGAACTAGCATGATCAAAGACTTCAAAATTCAAGTCTAGCTCTGGGAAATCTTGGTATCGTGTTGGTGATGTTGACCCTACCCGAGGGATGCACAATTTGACTGGAATTTACACATTAGACCGATTGCTTTCGTTTACTTTGCATGTGGCCACGTGCTAACTTTATCTACTTCAGTTCTATGTCTTTCGTTGAGGCTTATTGCTCCTAGTTGTTCCCTATGCAGATATGGCATGATAACATGCCTTATGGTAAGATTGCTGAAAGAAAAGGACATCAAGGGTGGATGAAGCAGGAAGGCTCATACTTTATTTTTCCGGGTGGTGGAACTATGTTTCCTGATGGAGCTGAACAATATATTGAAAAGCTTACCCAGTATGTTCCACTAAAAAGTGGTCTTCTGAGGACTGGTCTTGACATGGGATGTGGGGTAATGTGTTAATATTTCGCATGGAACTTTATATGTTTTGCTTTTTAAGACAAATAAGCCTGTAACTATCTTTTTCTCTGAAGGTTGCTAGTTTTGGTGGGTTTTTGCTCAAAGATAATATCATGGCGCTTTCCTTTGCCCCAAGAGATTCACATAAGTCTCAAATACAATTTGCACTGGAGAGAGGAATCCCTGCATTTCTTTTGATGTTGGGCACACACCGTCTTCCATTTCCAGCAGAGTCCTTTGATTTTGTCCATTGTTCCCGTTGTTTGATACCTTTTACTGCCTATAGTAAGTAATGCATTTCTTCTGCATTTGACATGCTGCATGGACATGCATATCCCTTTCTCTCTCTGACCTACACACTGGCAGATGGCAGTTATGTGATTGAAGTTGACCGTCTACTTAGACCAGGAGGATATCTGATTATATCTGGACCTCCTGTACGGTGGAAGAAGCAAGAGAAGGAATGGGGTGAACTTCAATCGATGACCCGGTCTTTTTGTTACGAGCTGATTACTGTAGATGGCAATACTGTCATATGGAAGAAACCTGCTCAAGCTTCATGTCTTCCTAATCAAAATGATTTTGGACTAAATTTGTGTAGTACTGAGGATGATCCAGATGAAGCATGGTAATACCTTTTCTGTATTGACTTTGTTTTATGTTCTTGCATAGTGTATGTTTAGCTTGAGTATGCTTGAAAGCCTTTTTGTATATTTTCGTACAGGTACTTTAAGTTGAAGAAATGTGTTAGTAAAGTTTCTCTGGTGGAAGAAATATCTGTTGGTTCCATTCCTAGGTGGCCAGAAAGGCTTTCTAAACCTTCTGCCAGGGCCTCCCTTATGGATGATGGAGCAAACTTGTTTGAACTAGACACTCAGAAATGGGTTAGAAGAGTATCATATTATAAGAAATCACTTGGTGTGAAACTTGGGACTACACGCATGCGCAATGTCATGGACATGAATGCGTTCTTTGGAGGATTGGCAGCTGCTGTAGTGTCTGATCCTGTTTGGGTTATGAATGTTGTTCCTGCGCAAAAACCTTTCACGCTTGGAGTAATATATGACAGGGGCCTTATTGGAGTTTATCATGATTGGTATGAATGCAAATACTTAATTAGATGGTCTCATTCAAATCTACAGAAATTTCCAATGCCTTGCTGCTCACGTCTTTGTTATCCTCAGTTGATTAATAACTACATTGCTAAATTCAAATCTACAAAACTTCTATTATTTTAGTCCAACTTCTTTTAAGGTACTTTACCTTAAGTATTCATGTCCATGTTACTTTGCATCTGCTTCCTTGTGATTCTTTTGCAAACATTACATAGTTCAAATTTAATGGTTCTTAATCCATCTTTTGCAAATTGGCATCAGTCTGGCAGTTTGCATATGTTGCTAAGAAAATGCTCAGACCATGATGATGACTGTTCATCTGAATAGTATTGACATACTCACATACATTGGATATGTCTTTTGTAAGTAGTAATGGATCCCAGACATTATGTTGCATTTATATTGGTGCTTTATGCAAGATCTGGCCACTTCACTAGCCATTAAATTAGAAGTCTTACTTGTTTGTTCGACTATCAAGTATTCATATGCTAATTCAATAGATCAAAGAAATATTCATACTTGGTTGGGAGCCAAATGTTTCCACAATCCACATTTGTCGTAGGCAAGTTTAACTGAATGAGGATAGTGTTTGGTTCAAAGCCACAGTCTTGGGTTCACGATTTCTTAGCCTTCTGATGGCTCGTCATGTACTCAATTATGTGCCAAAATTTTCCATGATTGTGGTGGACGATATGTCTGCCACAAAATGTGTGGTGTGCCAAGTATGGTGGCCAACCAAATGTGCCCTTATGATCATTAATTTAATGCATATCATTATGATTCTGAAAATTGCTGATTGTGCGCCTTTGGTTCCAGGTGTGAGCCTTTCTCAACATATCCTCGTACCTATGACCTCATTCATGCCGATGGAATTAACTCTCTGATAAGTGACCCAAATTCTGGCAAGAGCAGGTACCCTAACCATAAGCTTGTCATGTCTTTTTGAGCAAATGAGCTTGTCATGTTTAATGTTCTCTATTTGTTCTAGTTTTCTGCATTTTTTTAGAGTAGTCTAATTTATTTTCAAATATCTGGCATAATTTCGGTGCAAACCAACTAGCGTCATACAGAAATTCTCATAGTTCGTTTAAGGTGTTTTCCCCGAGTAGTGCTAGTATCTATTTTGATTGTCTTATTGCCTTGGAATGCGGCAAATTACATGATTTGTGTCATACAAGTAAAAGTAGCCGGCGACTTCACTATATACATATCATCTAAAGCGTTGAAAATTTATGCAAAATAAATTATTCTTAGTTTATCACTGTGATTGTATAATTATGCTACACCATTTCACCCTTCTCTTGGAAAGTGACTCCAAATTATCTATATCCATGAACCTGCTGCTAGGTCATTATCCATATCTAGTGAACATTGTAACTCTTGTGTATTAGTGGACATATCATCAAGGGAAAATTTGGCTCCATGCCACTGGTCAAACATCTAATTCTAAAAATGCCACTCAAAATTGTGTAATGGGAAATATGCCACTACAATCTAAGTTTGTATCTGAAAATGACGCTCAATCTAACCTTCCGTTAGTTTCTCGTGTAATCTCACCCCAATGCATGATGAAACAATCGTCAAGCTAATAACTCAGCTAAGTAGTAAATACTCTTTTACATGTGTATTCATCGATAATATGGTCTGTTTCATCATGCAAAATTTCATTTGAATACTCAATGCAAAGTTAAGCAGAATTCCCTTTATTCTCTAATTCAATTTTCAGGATTTATTCTCTAATTCAAAATCTCAGTTAAACTGTAGTTAGTGAGAATTTATTCTCTAATTCAAAAGTTAATCCTTTATTCTCTAATTCAATTTTGCAAAAAAATTGTAATCCTTTATTCTCTAATGCATTAACTGAAAATCCCAATACAATTCTCAGTTAATACTACAATTTTGTAAACTGGTGTATTATTGTCTAATTGATACTCACTACTGAAAGTTAATACAACTTTATAAAATAATGCAAAATTTGCATAATGCATGAATTCTCGATTTGAAAATAGAGAATAAAGGATTAACTGAAAATTTGTGAATAATGCATTGGGGTGAGGGCATTTTGGTCATTCCATATGTGAGAATATGAGAAACTAACAGGAGGTTAGATTGGGTTGCATTTGCAGATACAAACTAAGATTGTATTGCATATTCCCAATTATACAATTTTGAGTAGCATTTTTAGAATTAGAGGTTTGACTAGTGGCATAATTTCCCATCATCAATGTCATAGTATCTGTATTGTTGAAGGCAGCATATAAGATAAAAGAGTATCAGTGCAAACATCAGTGCTGACATACATAACAATTGTGCATTTTTATCCAGTTACAATTCAATTCACTTAGCAATCGAAGGAAGAAGTAATGAACTACTTTAGGTATAATACAGATGATATGCATATGTGATATGCAAATTTTTTTTACCAAGCTTTACCTTTATTAGGGACAAACACCATCTACTAAATCAACTGCACAAAGCACTATACCTGATTCTATTTCTTTGTTAGATGTGATCTGCTTGATGTCATGTTGGAGATGGATCGCATACTGCGCCCAGAAGGAACTGCTGTTATACGAGACTCTCCAGATGTGATTGAGAAGGCAGCACAGGTTGCTCAGTCGATTCGGTGGACTGCCCAGGTGCATGATAGTGAGCCTGAGTTAGGTAGCATTGAGAAAATACTTGTGGCCACGAAAACATTTTGGAAGCTGCCGATAACATCACGATAGTTAAGTCTATCCACGCTTACAAGTTACAACCTTTTTTTTCTTTACACGCCCCTGATTTTGAGTTTATGGGGATGATCTGGAGGGATTGGCACCCTGTCATATTAGTGAGAAATAGCTTAATCAACGCTGTCATTCTTTTCTTCATTTTTTGTTTGTTCTTTAGCAATGTGTTAGGTATTTAGGTGTATAATTCTTTTTGACGTCTTGTCTTGTGGTTCATCCCTCTTCATTTGACCTCTCATTGGTATTTTGATAGGTTGTTTTGTACCTCTGATTGGTGTTTTGATAGGTTGTTTGTATTGTGAAGGATTTTGCCTTTTTAAGTCTCAGTCAAAATTAGCCAACTTGAGTCATGAGTATAAATGAAATAGACGATTTGGTTTGCATCATTGTAGTTGCATAGAAATTAGTTAAATCATGATAAGAATGGGGTGCCAACTATACGTGTTTCATGCGCGTGCAAGAAGGTAGCACCATTTTGATCTCACTGTTTCATTCAGCGATGAAAAAAAATGGTTCGTTCTTGTAGTGCTATCTATTTGGGTATTTAACATTGCAAATGAGACAGGCATAAGTAAAATCAGGGAGTGAACGCGTTAAACAGAAACAAAGCAGGATGATTTACAGAGTTATAGCATATACAAGCAGGATTGCTAATCAGCACCTCAAGGACGAAGAATGCAAAAGGGGCAAGCTTAGAGTTCTATGGTAAACGAAAACGTATGAATTCCAAACTCAAAGCAACTATCTCGATGGTCAGCATGCTCTCTCCACTGCCGTGGGAGGCTGGCATGCTAATGCGCCATTGATCTCTTCTGCTCAATTGTCACACTTCCAGCTGGACGTCGGCACGCAGGTGAGGTAGTGGCACCAGCTGCAGTGATCGTTGCCGTTCTCTCCCCGGAACACCATGACCAATCCAACAGCAAACCTGTCCACAGACATGGACCTCAGATTAATCAATACACACCCTTTTTTCCAGTATCAGGTTATATGATCTTTGAGAATTTGAAGGTGCAATACTACAGGACAGCCTTACCCTGCAATCAACAAGATCACGGCGACAACCAGGAGAACGAGCTGATAGGCCTTGTACTTGGGCTTGGACTTGCCACCGAAGGGCTGCTCCAACCATCCGAACTGGGGCTGAATCAGCAGCACGAACCCGAGGAAGAAGCCGGTGACGAACCCCCCGATGTGCGCGAAGTTGTCGACGTGGGGGAGTATCCCCAGCGCCAGGTTGATGGCGGCGATGACGATCAGATTCACCATGGCTGCAACCTGCGATGCATCCATTCGACGTCAGCACATTGCCAAGGTGTTCTCCATGACTCCATGGCTCTTGACGGTTGACGCTTACCCTGTTGGTGTAGATGGTCCAGTTGGTGATGAGCTCCGAGAGCATCGCGCCGAGGAGCCCGAAGAGCGCGCCGGACGCGCCGACGGAGATGCCTTTTCTGATGAAGAGCACCGAGAGGACGCTCCCGCCGAAGCCGGAGACGAGGTAGATCAGCCCGACCCTCCCTGCAGCAGGACGAGAGCGAGCGACGAACGCCGGCCGGTCAGAGAAACGCGCACAAGCCATAGATGACCTCCTCGTCGTTCTAGACACAGTCGTCGGTCAGGTTTGTGGTTGGGGGCTTACAGAATCCGAACTGCTGCTCGAGGCGGACGCCGATGAAGATGAGGCTGATCATGTTGGCGACGAGGTGGATGAGGCCAGCGTGCAGCCAGGTTGCCGTCTCGAGCCGCCACGCCTGGTTCCCGTGCACCACCTTGTCCCAGTCCAGGCCGCCATAGTCCCGCAGCCTGCAGCACGGCGATTTCCCCATTAGGAGATTGCAAACCAGATGCAATGAGAAATTGAGAATCGCAACATTGAGCCGGGATTTTTTTCGGGCGTGCTGCTCGCGTACGTGGTGGCGGAGGGGCCGAGGAGGGGGTTCTCCTTGAGCGGCTGGAAAGAGAAGCGCCGGAGGAAACCGTGGCCGACGCAGGCGCCGCCGCCGCTGCCGTTGCGCGGGCAGTTGTTGTAGTACATCACCACCAGGAACATGACCACGTTCGCGAGCACCACCAGCGGCACCAGCCACGTCCGGTGGTGCCGCTCGTGCGCCGCGGCGTGGTTGTAGTAGAACGGCGACGGCGCCACGTACTCCCCGTTGGCGCCGCTCATGTTGTACCTCCCCGGCGGCGGCTTGATCCCCGTCGTCGCCCTCGGCGGTACGCCCGCCTCAACGTCGGCGTTCGACATGGCAGACGGCCGCGCTTCTTGGCTGGTTGCTCTGTTACTTCGGTGCAATCTTCCGTTGGGTTCCTGAGGAGGAGGTGGAGAGGAGACGGACGCGGAGACGACGACCAGAGACTCGGTGTTTGAGGCGGTTTTAATCTGCTGGCTTTTGCGCGTTTCTTGTTTGATCTTTTCTTATAAAGATTTAAACTTTCAATCACTTCTGTATTATTTTTCTGGTTGTCGGAGGAGACTAGGAGTTGGCGGGAAGTTTTCTATTGAAGCTTTGTGGGTTTGAGAGAGTTGAGCAGATGATGCGATTAGAAGTTGACCCGTCGCTCATGTTGATAGTAATGGCGTAGCTGTATCTGAGGCTGTCAGTTGTCACCTATTTAAATTTTAGCTTAAACAAAACGTGAAGTACTCACCTGTGGATCAATTAGCCCTTTTTTTAAGAATCAACTAACTGGAAGATTGCACTACCAGTAGTTTAAATTCACTAGCATTGTTTCTTTAAGTTCTCCAGATAATATGATTGCCAGTCTTATAATTTGAGGTAAAGGCAATTAATCTTTTTTATATGAAGTGAGTTTGACTAAGCTGCTCATTAAATATTTCGGAATAGGATATTTGATCTTTTATAATTTGAGTTTAAACACGTCTCCTGGAATCGTAGTAATTTGATGTAGAATGGGTCATCTTTCAAACTTCTGAGTTTAGAAAGATTTTTAAAAGCGCTTGATGGTTTACATAAATTCTTAGTTTGCAAGCCAGCACTCAAAGGGTTAGATCTTTGTGCTTGTTGTCTTGTTAATTTCAATTATCAGCTTACGGCAGAAATTATCTCAAGTTTCTGTCCATGCTAAAATATACGAAATTGCTATTGAACGGACGTCCATTATGTCCGAACACTCATCCTTATCCATTCATCGTGTCCGCATCTCTTCTTGTCTTCCTCATACCGGTTCTCTCTCTCCCTCTCCTTTCTTTTTCTTTCTTCCAACAAAAGAAACAGGCAGAGGGGAAGGGGAGGGGACCTTGCTCATGCTGCCTGGAGGCCAGCGGCCATCTGGCACCACCCCCACTACTCTCTCTCTCTCTCTCTCTCTATACCTGGGCTGAGACGTGAGAAGAGGACCCTCGACACTAGCGGCCCGATGGCTAATCCCCTGCCGCCCTCCTGTTGTCCTCGCCCTCCCGCAGCTCAGCTGCCGTCACCATCAACGACACCTCCGCCCATCACATCGCCTCCACCATGCTCGGCTCTGCAAATGGATGGCAACGATGAGCTCGTGGGGGTAGTGATGGCACGGTGGTCACGCTGCTGCTTGCTAGAGACGAGACGATGGAGCTAGCTGAGGAAGATGCATTGTTGAAACATATCATTAAAACCTGTCTGCAACATTTATAATATATATTTCGAAACATTGTAAGAAAAATATTTGCAGCCTTTTTTGATCTGGTAAAACATTGCTCATATGAGTTTGAAACATTTTTCATAATCGTTTAAAATATTTTCTTGTTTCGATATTGAAACATTGTTTCAGCTGCATTCAGTTTTTCAATTTTTTTTGTTTCTCTCGAGTGTCCTATTGTTTCAGGATGTCTAAATTGCCGTCTCTCCCTTAAGTTTAGCATTTCTTGCCTGCTTATAGTTAACTCTAGCTGGTTTAGGATATGTTTGGTTGAGTGGATGAGGGTGGATGGGACCATCACATCCAGTTTTTTGGTCTGTTTGGTTTGGGGACAAGGTTGGATGGAACCATCCCAGTACAGGAATATTCCTCTCAGATCCTGGATGGAGGGGTACGCTAAAAAGTCAGGTACGCAGCCATCCAACTTCTCCTCACTCTAAATCCAGCACTCATTCAGCCTGCCAAACAAAAAACAGACTCATCTCATCTACCCAACCAAACAGGCTGCTCAGACGATCCCATCCCAGAAACACATGGAAGGGAAACACATGGATGGGGTGATCCATCCACCCTTGTCCTCAAACCAAACACACCCTTAGATAATGCTAGGAAGCAGTTCCCATCCATGTGCTACTGCTCTTTGCTTGCTTCCTTTCCTAGCGCTACTATTTACATCGTTACGCTCGAAAGCAATTTTTGATTGTGAGTGTGATACGACGGCCGCGTTAGTTCAACATTGCTGTTCAAAGGAAACCCTCCACGCGTTTCTGCAACTTCCTTTTTCCTTCTTTGCGAACCTTATTTCCCTTTGTTTCCTCCAATTTATTTTGTCTAATGCTCGGTGAGGTTAAGCTTTCGTAAATTGCCAATACCGCCGTCGGCGGAGAGGTTGAGTCGGATGTTGATGCGCGCCCCCAGGATTGGCCCCCATCCTTGCCATTTTGTTCCTTAACATTGTGCAAGACAGTTCGCATCTACCCGTTTGCAGTCTTGAACGCCTATTTCGTCTATCCATTCTGTTTCTGCCAGATGTTCTTTACCTGCATCTCGCCATTGCTGGACACTACTACTATTACAGTTGGCTATGTATGTATCGCTGCGTAATGGAGTCCCACTCATCGCCTTCTAAACTAAGACATGCAACAATGCCTCTCACTCTCTAGTCTCCACCCAGTCTTGCGCTTTGAGGAGTACCAATCAGAAAAATTGCCAGATGTAAGCCGATTTCCTGGATTCCCATGGAAAACGTGGACACGTACCCACACAAATATTTTCGCTTAATTGTGGCTACTGAATTTTGTACTGCAGCTCGGTTGGCTACGGCAAAGTCGAACGAAAATGTGGTTATTATATCTCAGATCCGCTTGTCGGAGCTTTTAAAACTCAATCGGACCAAACTTTAGGGCTCCTCTTAGCTAAATTTAACCCAACATTCCAACCATTTTGTAGTTATGCAGCTACAGCCGTTTGTGTTGGCCCCCTCCTTGCTTTGCATTGGAGATTTAGATTCTAACTCGACCTACCGGGTTTCGACCTGATCTAAGAGCAAGGTGGAATTTAGGTGAGATCCTCGGTTTTAGTCAAATCAAATCTAAGTCAATCCTTGCCTTAACCTGACCTCACCAACTCTAACTCCTCATTGGTCCACTCCTACCTCTCCCTTCATCAAGTCGGTCGACCTACTCCGCCTATCCCTTCATTCACCCCATGCAGAGCTAAGAGGGCATGGATAGGATTGGTGTCGCGCCGCCATCCCACCTCCCCTCCACTCACCTCACGAATCCAGGCGAGTCGGAGCCCTAGACGGCCGTGGTGTCGACGATGGCGTTCTCCAAGCTAGTGGTGCAGGCAATGCGGGCGCATCTCCTCCCTCATGTGTGGCAACCCTCGATCGCGGTGGCAGTTGGCAGGCTCCTCTTTCTCCTCCCCACGGCAGCAGTGGCTCCCTCCTCCCTCACGGTCAGCATCTCCTCGTCCTCTCCTTGGGTCCAGGGCAAACCGAACATCGACGTGTCGGGTTGGGTCAATCACATGGGATCCCTGACTTAGACCAGATTGGGTCGAGGCGTGACCTAGCCTTGGCCTGATGACCCGTCTAGATCTCTTCACACCGTCTGGGCAATGGAGACACACGGCGACGATGCAACACAAAACTGGGTCACGCTCACGCGCACGATGAGCTGAGAGCAACACGATCATGACAGTGGTATGTATGAAATTCTTCAATAATTATTATGATTGAAGGAATTTAATAGGCATTGTGCTGCACGATGTTGTTCATTGTTTGAACTTTGGTTTGCAATCGTTTTGTATTTTCTTATAAGACAGCTGGGTTATATACATCTTACGATGCATGTAGAGGCTAGAAACAATTCCAATATCTTAAAAAAAATTGTGTTTGACAAGCCGGGTGTAACACGAAGTCAGTCAAGCCAGGCATGGAGTTCTATAGGGTATACATCTTCCTACGAAACGGGTCAGGCTCTGTTTGCAGTTCCTTTGCTTTGCTGCCACGCCGGTTGGAAAATAGGCCATCGCTGTCGGTCCCTCCGTGCCGTGCATGAGCGTCCGGAACAGCATTCCCCCGCCCCCATTTCTGTACTAGTCTTTTCTCGTGTAATCTATGCTCCAACGGCAGATCGTTGCTGATGCCTTAACCGATAAAATCATGCGAAGGTCAAGGCATGTACTGGTGCTCGCAGTTTGATACGGCTATGCACACGGCACGCCCGCCTAATCATTTCTGCGGGCATGCTGATGATCACCACCGTAGCTAGATTGTCTCCGTCTGCCAACGAACCTGCAGGCAAAACGTCCGTTTGCACACGGACGTATGGAGGGATTTGGTGCGAGTCTCATCTGTTCTGCGCTCTACCGATAAGTATTAATTCCCTGTGTTTT
The DNA here is from genome assembly GCA_036346145.1 of Olyra latifolia. Classification (NCBI taxonomy): domain Eukaryota; kingdom Viridiplantae; phylum Streptophyta; class Magnoliopsida; order Poales; family Poaceae; genus Olyra; species Olyra latifolia. The sequence continues at coordinate 11,964,866 of CM070526.1, forward strand.
TTCTTTTATGAAATAAATACTAGCAATACAAGCTTATTTCTGTGGCATCATGTGCAATTCCAAACTGGTCGTTTGTACTGATAAGCGTTCCCCTGAGTGTTTTTTTAAAATAAAATAGGATTAATTAGATCTACTTATTGTTAAAAAAGTGTGAAAACTACTTGGTGCCACTTCTAAGTGAGATTCATTTAAATATGTCATTACGAATATTTTTGCCCTTAACTCGTCTTCAAGTTTTTGTTTGATTTACCCTCGCTTTTTATTTAGACCTCCCTCCCTTCTTCCTCCCCATAGCCAAACTTGATCACACCGGCTTGAAAAAACCCGGAGCTCTAGAGTCAAATCCAAACCTGGTCCTGTCCGATTTATTTTCTATATGCTTGAGCCTGAGCCCGAGCCTGGCCCAAAAGCCAGACCAAAAGCCTAAATCCCGATGGCCTGACCCTTATTTTACATGCAAAATTTTGATGCGCAGAAGCCCAAGCCCAACCCGAATTTTTAATCGAGCCCGATTGCCAAGCCTAAGCCTGCCTTAATGGTCAAGCCCACCCAACCCAGAAAAATCGGACCGGTCAGGTCTACCCACAGCTTCTCCAGGATGCTTGTTTTTCCTAATAGAGCACTCCTAGGATGCATCAGGGTAAGAGTTCTCTACTCTATTGAACCAAACATATATGGTTCAAATATACTATCATCTAAACCCTAGGGATACAAGGTCACTGGGTCATCGAATAAAGCAAAATGAATGGTGCACAATAGTTTTGGTGAAAAAAAGCCTTTTGTAGTATGTTTTCTTCTATTATCTTGGAAGTATTAGTTCCAATCTATATGCAATCCTATTATACCAATTTTTGTTTTCAATACTGCCTTTATTCATATCCAACAAAAAAATATATATACGGATACAATATAAGCCATATCTAAGAGCATCTCCAGCAGAGCTTCTAAAACAGAATCTTCTCTATATTTATTGTCTCTCGTCCTCCAGCAGAGTTTCTATCTGAGTCTCTAAATTTAGAGTTTCTCTCTTCCAGCCTGTAAATTTGGAGCCACTCAACACCTATATATAGTTTCTCTGGATAGAGGTTCTGCTAGAGAGGATAGAAATATAGAGAGCAAACAGTGATGTAGAGAAAGTGTATAGTGATTCGATTTTAGAGCATCTACGTATCCAATCCATTTTGACCATTTGCATAGCACCTGAGCAATTGGGCATGGCCAAGGGTGCTTGCGGAATAGTGGAAGAAGACCGCAGGCGTCAGGATGAGCAACGCAGGGCGGGCAGGAACGGGCAAGCGGCAACAACACGTGCCTGCGTGCGCGCGGGGGCCGCACACGGTGGGTAATTAAGCGCGCGTGCACACCGTGCGCGACCGTTGTTTGGGAGACGCGGTCTACGCACCTCCGGTATGCTGGTGGAAGTTCGTGAACGCAAAGCACGCGGTGGGAGGACCGCGCGTCGGCGAGAAGGCCAGTGGCAGTATCGATGTAATTGGATATATCCACGGACCGTCCGCACATACCCGCGTATGCCGTATTAGAGCGTTCACAATGCACTGTTACTATAAATCATTGCAACACGCGCGTATCATCATCTAAGAATAACGGCGTAAAAGCGATGAAGACCACATACATACTACTTGAGATAGTTTACTTACATTTATTAATCCGCTTCGATTGGTTGAAAAGTTGTGGGAAGAAAGCGGTGAGAACCACGATAAGTTCTTAAGTCATTACTTAGTGTCTCGATTGATGTGAAGTAACGATGGCTTATTGTTACTTAAACAAGCAACGATAGGCTTCTCTCTCCTTATTAAATACTTGCCATGTCACTCTTTTTTTCTACGTGGCAGACTAAGCAACGATCATAGTAACAGCATTGTGAACGCTCTTAGAGCATCACACCAGAAATTCTATCCCTATTTTCTTTCTCTTCTACTCTATTTTCTCTCTCTATTACTCTAAAATTCCTTCACACTTTACACTACATCCTAAAAGATTCTTTCTCTCCACCAGAAACTCTATCTCTAAAACTCTATTTCTATACTACTATAGAGTTTCTACTACGGATGCTCTTACTCTTGCTAGGCTAACACATTAGACCGCCGAAGAATTATGCGACCTAGCAGCTAGCCGTGCGGCTGTCCGCATCGCTCGCTGTTTAGACATGCGTAACTGCACATGCACATCCAACACAAAGCGGCTCAGAGCCACCGAATAAGCTCCATTTTTTCTTCCAATGGCACTGCGCTAATCAGCTAGCAAAACACCAAGGGTTCTCACAAAGACGGCAAAAGCCCAACTATGTCAGCTTCGGCATAAAAGTGAATTGAAATAGCGATCAAACAGAGCTTCTTCTCTGGCTAATTCCTCCAACAAAAGCTGCCACTCATCACTTTCGGTGTGATCTTCCACGATGGCTTGCGGTTGCCGGGGACGCCCACGGCAGGAAGCAACTTGCTTATTCTTACGCGCGCATGTTGAGTAACGGCGCATGTGGCGTCGCGGAGGCTGACATGGGTTTCTTCCCGGTCCACGAGACATCGACCATCATCGACGGGTGCAATGGCCAGCTGCTGCCTGTACTAATTAGCGTCACGGCCGACGGAATTTCACGTGGTGAACCCGACGACGTCGCGGTGGTGGGCAGCGGCGCTGCCGGTGGAAGACGACTCAGTGCTAGCGTTCGACGACCTCTGCGCTTCCCGCATGACAAGATGGTGTGCTTCACCGAGTAGCTCACCTGGGGCGTAACCGTCGAAGTGTTCGACTCTGGGCTGGAGCATAGAAGAAGATCGGATCGGATTGCTGCTGCCCGCTGGGCTGACGTGGGCTACGCGGCCAAGGCCTCTTTAAGCAGCATTAGGCTTGCAAATTTCCACCAAAGCCGCAAGTTTTTTTTTAAGCGGACGGGCTAAGCGGATCCGCAGCTGCCCACGTCCACTTATCCCTAAGCGGCGGACCGGTCAGTAGAGCGCGGCTCGCGCTAGAAGGGTGCATACTACTCGGAGGCTGTAATCCGCTTAAGGGCTTATTTGGGAATACAAATCCTGGTCGGGATCTCGAGCTAATCTCAGGGTTAGAAATCCACGGGACAAACTTTCTCGGATCAATAGGATAGTCTGTTTGGATGCCAGGGAAAAAAATTTTCTCTAGCACAGTCCCGGCCATTTCCACGGGGAATATGCCCACCCCTCAACACATGGGGAAATCTCCTCACGCGACCTCCTTGCGCTGCAGCGCTCGCAATCGCTCCGCGACCCGTCCACGCGCCGGGAAACTATGAGATCATTGCTGTTTATACCCGATTTTTCCTTTTGACCTGAGAAACTAAGAGATCGTTGCTGTTTATACCCGATTTCTGGTGTTCACGATTGGGCTCAGCTTCAAATTTACCTCGACCGGAGGTAAACCTCGTGAACAGTACATAGTGAAATAATCTTGTTACTCAATAATAAAATTTACAAGGTAAACTAAAACAGAAATCAACGAGTCTCAGCAGTAATAACCATCAAATCCTGCAAAAACCAATACAAAAAGTATAGTTTTGCAATTTGCTAGCTCTAAAAAAGCTTGTACCACATATGCAACATCTTGTCCTCTCTTTTGTAAAAGAACATTACGAGGAATTTTAACTCTGATATTGGAGGTAAACTTCTCAAAAGGCAGAAAACATGATCACTTGACGTACACTTTCTCCACTACCATGTCAACGAACCGCAAGATAAAATCTAGAATTTATACATCTGGTTCTTGACGTATCCAACTCATAGAACTATCAGAAAACACAAAAAAGAGGCTAAATTTGTCCTCCTTGTCAGGATCTGGTTCCTACTTGAGGTGATGGTGATCCTCTAATGAATAGATCCTATCTGCGCCGCCGCAACAACGCCACTGCCAGATCCAACATCCAGCACCGAGGATTCAACCTCGCATGACCACTCCACCGGAAACACCGGTTGTCGCAGCCCGCCAAGGAGCAGCAGCTGCTTGATCCAGCTCCCCTCCGATGAGAGAAAAAACTCTTATTCCAAATCTTAAATGACCACTAAAACTAACTCCATCCGTCGCACATCCGGCACCATCTTCCCCTCGACCATCTAGAGACTGCCAGCTTTTCATGCGACGACGTCTGGATCGCTTCCTCTTCTCTTTTCCTACCGCGGCGCCAGGAAAACCTGTTACACAGTGAACATTTGTTCCCCAGTAAGCATCAGCAGCCAGCCAAAAATGGTCACAATACATGCATCTTCATCCCTTAGCGAACCACTTTGCCAATTCATCAATGTAATGTAACAGATATTTTACGTGCTGGGTCCAGTCTGCTGGCGGTTGTGCAGTTGATACTTGGGGTTGTGTGACTATTTATGCCAAAAAGAAGACCCAGTTTAGCTTGCCAAAGGGGCTGTTTGGTTGCCATTCGACCTTGGCCGAGCCTGGCTGAGGCAGCCAGCCTCCTCGGGGCCAGGCTGCGGCGGTGTAGGGCACGGTGTTTGGTTGCCCTGCATCACTGAGCCTGGCCCGCACGAGCGGGCGTTTGTTTCCCCGCTCGTCTCCACCGCCCCTCCCTTTCTTCCTAAGCTCTGGCGTCTCCACTACCACCAGATCCAGCCTCGCCGACATCGGATCTGACCTCCCTGAGCTGTGCCGTCGCCGGATCCATCCTCCTTGAGCACGCCATTGTCGTTTCTAGCCTCCCCGAGCCACACCGCCACCAGATCTGGCCAGATCGAGCTCCATCGTCGTTGGATCCGGCCTTCCCGAGGCTCGCTACCTTCAGATCTGACCTCCTCAAGCTGCGCCGCCATCGGATCCATCGTCCACGAGCGCTGCCACCATCGGATCCATCCTCCCAAGCCGTGCCTTGGCACGCTGGATTCTTCATCTCTGAGCCGCGCCGCCGCCAAATCGCCGGCTACCATGTCGCCCCATGGTCACCCCGTTTCACCCGCGCTGCCCCGTGCAAACTGTGCTAACCAGGCTCAGCGGAAACGGCCACCCTGGGTGTTTCTCGGGAGCTAGGCCCGCACAGTGAATTTGCACGAGCGGGGCCTGGCTCCGGAGGCCACCTAGGCAACCAAACACCCGACGGGTGGCTTACGCAAGCCTGGCTCAGCGGCAGCCACCCAACCAAACAAGCCCAAAGCGTCGCACACTCGCACCTAAGCAATCGCCTCGGAGAAATAGCAAGGAACTTGAGCCTCGAGCCTTGCCCATATTTTGGTAACACCGTACCAAGGAACTTGAAAATAAAATAGCAAGAATGCAGAAGTGTAGGTCAGGGCAGCATGCAGAAACCCCCCGGTTTTTTTTTTAGGCACAGAAACCCCCAGGTTGGGTTCGGACCTTGCTGCCGGCCCATAACAAACTGGCAGGCACAGTTGGGCTTCGAGTCATTGTCTACGGAAACCCTTGTTTGTTAAGTATAGCATTTTTGCGGCATCGTACTGCATTGAGGACCATGGCCTTCTTCTGCACACGACGCTGCCACGCTAGGTGCTTCTTCGGTTGGTCGGACTGCAGTGGCGGCTCCCATGTCGACGCGTCACGCCGGGCCAGCTCTCTCGTCCAGCCGAACGCAGCACAGCACCTCCCTCCTTCGAACACGCCAAAACGGCCTGCCGTGTCGTGCTGCGAGCATCACGCCGGCGGGACTGGAGCATGATGTGTGCTGTCTACGCCACCTTCCGGAATGCCGCGCGGGAGACTCAGGTACGCCATGCGCGCATAGGTAGCTTGCGGTGTCGCACGTACCTATACCATGCAGTTCCGTGCGTGTTAGAAGAAGTTGGATCTTACTTTGAAATCCGTATGTTGTCTCAACCCTCTCCACTCTCATGCGTTTTTCTTAAAAAAGCTCCGAAACATCGACTTCATGCATGAGTTCATGTTCTTTCTCCTCTATCTTTCATTCTTTATCCTCTTTGGTCCGGCCGACTGGCTGCTCCTTGCGCCATAGAAGCTCGTGAGGTCTCCTTCGGTCGATGTGTCGCTCCTTGGTTGTAATCACCACACAGTTGGTAGCGATCGATGCAACAGCCAAAGAGGGCGACGCTGTGGTATGGCATGGGGGTAGCTGGCCGGACCATGCTAAAGTGGTGTGAGAAGAAAAGAGATAAATAAGAAGAAGAGCTCCATATAAGAATTCAATAAAACGGAGGTCTTTTTTTTTTGTACAAAAACACGTGAGAGAGAGTAGTAGCATACATATCACAGAATGAGAACAAGGGTGAAGGGTCCATACCATGCATGGAACTGCATAGGTATTTATATGTGTGGGAAAAATGCTCACGCTCCCGAGAATCTCTTGTACTACATCTAGTAGCAGCAGGGCTTTCCAATAGTTCCAACCTGAAGAAGTTGCATCTCCACCCGACGCGTGTCTACGCAATGTTACCCTATCCCTTGCCTTCCGAGTTGTTCCATGGCATCCGATGACCGCTCCGTTCGTACGGGTCGTTTGATTGTTGCTCGGCTCGCAGATGTCCACCCATCTCGCTCGTCACCCCAACACGACGGCACCGCATCCCAGCCCTCATCCTCACCCTCACCCTCGCCCTGGCCTTGACCGCACCGCCCCTTATCCCCACCTCTGCCTGCTAGCCTATGCATCGCATGACCGCCCCATTGCACACCTTCCAGCGTCTCCACTCATCGGCCTTGAACTAGTGTGGCGGTGTCTTGGATAGGCTCATCATCTCCAAACCACTGCGCACCAGGTCTCCCCTCGCCTTCTAGCCGGTATCGGCACCGAACCCTAGCCCTAATCCCCACCTCCCACCAGATACCTTCACAGCATCGCTGCTCCTTGCCCCCATCACTGCATGTTCGCCTACCGCGCTGCCCATCTTGCTAGCACCAGCGCTCTACATATGGGCCCTCAACTTTGAGGTCCACAAAGGCTGGATTGGTAGGCTAGTGCATATCATTACATAGCCGGATTATAATGCATACGAACGTACAGAGTGAAATGGATAATTACCACAAATAACGCCCTTCGGCGAATTGTTTTACATCAGGGCCGACCAGGCTAAATAGCAATACAGTACAAAAGATAGTTCAGAGTACAATGCGGAAGTCTTAGAAATGGCAAAAGATCGTCTAGTGGCTATGCAATCTTGCAAGTGACTAGAGAGAACGCCCTAAACTCCTTCTTAGCCATCATAGCCTAGGTCTTCATCTTCAAGGCATGCATAGGGGTCTTTAGGATTCTCTCCATCTAAAGGATGAGTGAGTGCAAGGGTAAGTGCAATCAAACCGCACTTGCGAGTTAATACCCTCCTAATGCAAGTAATGACAATGGCTCTAAGGAAAGGCTAGGGTTTGTTTATTTGCATAAAGCCAGTTGAAAATAATTATAATACAAACCTATGACTTAGCCAATTTTAAATCATGGTTGAGAAGATGTGTTGTTAATGATTGAGTTATGTTTTACAGAAACCCCTTTATCCCATCCTGACTACCCATGTACCAGCCCCTGGTACGACTAGACCAAACACCACACTAAGTTGGAACCTCGGTTCATGTTCTTTCTCCTTTCACCTGCCATCATACGCCTCGAGCTGGAGTATCTTCCAGGGTCTCCTCGGAGCACGCCGCTGGACTCCATACTCGCACTACCACGCGATGGCCACGCATTGTGTTGGACGCCTCCAAAACTAATTCATAAACAAGAGACCTCTTCTGGTCCCTCTTCTCATGGCCCAAGAGTCGGAGATCCCACACTCCGCTCTCTGCCTCAATCTCAATAGGTCCTCGACCTTCAAGTCTAGATCCACTCTAGACAACCAACATATTCACCGGGTCGCAACCCATGTCTGCACCTTAGCTCAACCAGTTTACATCGCAAGACCACCCGACAACAAACATTTATCCTATACCAGCTAAGATACCAATTCATAATATAGTAGGAGTAGTTATAGTAGTGAGCTATTGATCACCACTATGGGATAGTTACACCTCGAAAATAAATCATTGTTTAGACCTAAACATGTCTAAGCAGGTTTTTACCTAGGGACTATGAGTCCAAAAGTTTAACTTGTTTATTGGTGGCAAGCAAAGTATATGACTATCAAGGCAGTCATAGCAATGATATTCAAGGAAGCATATAGCATGGTAATTAAACTTGTCAAGGGTCATGGCATGCATATAACATGATTAACGAGCTATGTTTTTCCCACAAATCATAGATCATGCTATTTCTTTATTGAATCAAAATAATTTAAATAAAACTGGGTAAGATATGAACTAAGGATGCAAACTCGCCTTGTCCTGATGCGTGGTACTCTTCTTCGGTGTCTTCAAACCTTACTTCCGGATCCTCGATGTCTAATCGGGAAAAAAAAGGCAATACATAAACATATGCAAAAAGGAATGATGCATGGATGCACGAAATAATACTAATATCGACATCTAAAATCTACGTGTAATTGTATGATATGTATGAGAATGCTTTAGATATTTTTGGAAATTATTCAAGTATTAAAATACTAATTCCCTAAAGCCTTTAGGGGGTTTCTTTTATTTTGCTAAGTTTTACAAGAGGTTAATTAGGTTAAATATTTTTCTGAAGTTGTTCCTATGTTGGAAAAGTTTATGTGGAAATTTAGAAATTTTTATAGTTCAATAAGTATATTAAATAAACCTAACGGATTTCTAGCAATAATAATACTTAAGAAAAAGGTTTAAATAGCTTCTATTAAATTTCCAAATCACAAGAATTTAATTAAAACTGCTAAAATAATTTTCCTGGGTCCAATACTACATTTAGAAGATTTAGAATCTTCTAGAAATTTATAAAGATTTTTGGAAGCCATAAATTAATTTAATTAAATAGAAAAGATTATATTATATTTTCCAAAAAGGCTAAACTAGTGTTACTATTATTTTGTGAAGGCAAGAAATAGCTTACTGTGCAAGGTCATAATTTTATTAAATCTAGCCTGCTATCTAGCATTTATCATGATTTTTCTAATATTTTAGGAGGTGTTTAACTATTTTTTAGAAAATTATTTATACTTTCTGGAATTATTAAAATAGGAAAAAGGCTGGAAATTCCTAAACAGGAATGGGCCGAATCTAAAACTATGCGGACTAGGACGGTTCGGTCCACGAGGGAAAACGGCCCGACCAAAGTCCAAAAATAGAAGGCGTAAACTAGGAGTACACCTTCACTAATACTGACAGGTAGGGCTACGGGGCCATATGTCAGTGGCTATTAGAGCTAAGCACGGAAGATTTAAACGCTAAACACTGTTAATGTGGGTCTTACACATCAGCGACCCCGTCTCGCGGCCGACATTAGGGTGACGTCAGCCAGGCGACGGATTCGTCTCATTCTCTGACCGAACTCCAGTGAACCTTCGACAGGGGATTAGCGGCTCTACAGTCCACCATCCTACTGGTTCATGATCAGAATGGGTTCGGCTAGGAGAGACCTAGGATGTGTCACCAGAGTTGTCACCGGCGACGATCCAGAACGACAGTGCCATTGGCACGGGCGGCGTGAAGCTACGGGAGAATGATTCTACGGTGAAGGGTAGGGATGGTGCCCAGTTCACCAGTGTAGGGAGTATCTAGGGGTTACCAGGGAGCTACCTGAGATGGTGTTGAGCTCGGAGAAGGGCGGAGGCGAGCTGTCACCGTAGGGAAGGCAGCTGCCGAAATAGGGGTCCCGTCGCCCGGGAGCTCCGGTGGTTCCTGCCTAAAATTGAAGGCAGGATCGTGAGGGGTGGCACCTAGAGAAGCTAAGGACGCAAGGAGTCGACTAGCGACGTACCGAGTCGGCGGCTAGGCAAAAGGGGGAGAAATGGAGCTCGGCGACGGCAATGGTGAAGGGAGGGGAGAACGGGGTCAAGCCAGGCTTAAATAGGCGAAGGAGGCTGCGAGAAGAGAAGGGAGTCGTTCTTTGGTGAGGGGCTCGAGGAAGAGCGGCGATAGGGCGGCGCGATGTGGAGCAACGCGAGGATGATTACCTAAGCGGCAGAGCCGCTGTGACCTAGGCAAGACGCGAGTCGCAAGGCCAGCAGCTGAGCGGCGGGACGGCGCGGCTCGGCTTTGTCTCTGCGTGCCGGCCAGCTGCTAGCTAGTGCAGCAGCGTCGGCGGCATGGCAAATGCAGAGACAGAAGGGGAAGGAGTCACGCATGTGGGAAGGAGGCGTAATGGACGGGGCAGCAGCGGTGATGGGCATCGTCTGTCTTGGCGAGAGGAGAGAGATGGGGAGAGAGAGAGAGAGAGATGGGCTCGGGCTGGCTTAGGCCGAGCTGGGCCTGGGCTGGGACAGTAGGCTAAGCCCAAATAGAAGGGGTTTAGAATATTATAGGAAAATTTTGAAATTAAGTTTGATTTTAAATTTTTTTAAAAGCTAGACTTGTTTCTGATGGTGAATAGTAAATACCTAAAATGCAAATTTGAATTAAAATTTTTTAATTTTTCAAAAATTGCCCAAAATGGGCTGTTACACTACGCCCTGTAGCCTGTGTCCTAGCCCTGGTCTTCGCCTGCCGAACGCCCCAAGACGGCCTTCCCTCGCCCTCCAGCCGCTGCCTCGGTGGCCGATCGACCTGTCCAGCTCATTCCTTCCAGTCGTGTGGTGTTTTTTGCAACCTCTGCTTCACAACAAATTGGCTTGTGTATCGTTGTCAATTTCTTCCTCTTCAACTGCAGCAATGCTGATTTTGTTATGTTGATTTAGAATCATGCTTTACTATAGATTAGGACTTACATCAAAATTTTATTGTTGCCATTGTCCTCTTGAGAGATAACTCTTCTATGTTCAATACCATTCATCTAATTCTTCCTTCAACTGGCCTTGCAGATAACTCTTACATGTTTTATGTAGGGATAATTGATAATATGCCTCAAAGTACTTGCTCAATTGATGATTTGCCTCTATTACATGCTCCTCTACTATATGCCTCAAAGTTCTTTGTCTAATTGATAAAATGCCCCATTTTGAAACTTTGAGCAAAATTTACCATACAACAAGTGCAAAAAGTCCTTTATATCCCTGTAATTTGCCTTTTACTCTTGAAAGATGATGTATCTATGAGAGAGTGCAGAAAGAAAAGTGGAGGTTGGATCATTGGATTGGTAGCTCGTTTTGCTATCTATGAATGTTTTTGCCTTAATTATTTTTTTTTCTTTCTTGCGGGTACATGCTGTTGGTGATCAATGTTATTTTGATATACTTACTTTTGAGTTCAAAAGATTGCACTAGGGGCAAATTGTTGTTTGACAAATTTCAGGGGTAGAAAGGACCTTTTGCACTTGTTGTATGACAAATTTTGCTCAAAGTTTAAAATGTGGCATTTTATCAATTGGGCTAAGAACTTTGGAGCATATAGTAAAGGAGCATGTAATGGAGGACAAATCATCAATTGAGTAAATACTTTGGGACATATCATCAATTATCCCTTTTATGTATGTATAGCCTGGCTTAAAAGCTTTACAGCTTCATCTCTTTTAATTCCATGGCCCTCCAAGTTTCATGCCTACCTCTGTGCATATTGGAAATAAATTAGGATGCAAATTATTTCTTCATTACGGCTTTACTCTAAATAGTTTGTGATACTAAGATTGCTAAGCCTTGGATTCTAAGCTGTTTATGTTATTTGCACAATTATGCTATCTTTAATTAAATCAAACTACGTGGCTAAAACCATATGCTACGTACTGTGAATTTATGGTATAATATATATCCCAAATATCTAGCATCATATGTTTGCCGCGATTAGTGTTGGGCATCATATATATCTCAAATGTTGAGCGTCATAGACTTAGGTTGGGTTCTTTTCAGCTTATCTTATTCAGCTTATTTGACTTATCTCGTAATTTCGAGAATTTTCTGATATAGCCTCGAGAGCCGGTTGGCCTTTGTGTTTAGGGTTTAGGGAGCTTTTAGACACGCCTACGAGATAAAAAAACGGACTCAAAAATTAATAAAAAAGTGAGATAAGTCAAATAAGACATGAAATAAGTCAAATAAGCTGACTTATCTCGTGTCTTATTTGACTTATCTTACTTTTTAAATTACTTTTTTAGTCTTTTTTTATCCCGTAGGTATGTCTAAAAGCTCCCTAAACCTAAACACAGAGGCCAACCGGCTCTCGAGGTTATCTCAGAAAATTCTCGAAGTTACGAGATAAGTCAAATAAGTTGGATAAGATAAGTTGAAAAGAACCCACCCTTACCCTCTAAGTTTACATCTTCAATAGGCGCCTAGATGTTGTTGGTTTGTAAGGCTTTTCAGGTTGGCGAAGAGAGGTTGGCAACAGGGGCAGAGCCCAATAGGGCCATGGGGGTGCACAGGCACCAGGGTCCAATAGAAATTTTAGTGGAGATCAGCATGTATAGACCTCATGTGCACCCCAGCCCAAAACCTGTGCACCCCTCTTGGCCCAAACAGCAGCCGACTGAGACCAGATAATGCCATCCAGCTCGCTAGCTTGTTCCCTTGTCTCTTTTCTCTTCATAGGCCAAGTGCAACATGTTTGCTTGTTTAGTTGGGCTAACGTGCAAGCACGTTCTAGCTCTTTGGAAATGAACGGTTGGTCAGCTCACCAATTAGAATCGCAACCTACCATGAAAAGGCAGCCACTTCACACAATCTAGCCATGGTGCTTCCTTTGGCCGCTAACTATAGATCGCGTCCCCGCCTCCTTGTTGGGATGCTGCTAGTTGGACTGCCAGTAATATACTTTGATCGCTAATTCGCTATACTTTTATAGACTTGCGGTTCACTTATTAAGAGCTGATCTGCCGATGTTTATTTGTAAATTTGAGTAAAGTAATCAAGATTGGATACTTGACTTAAAGAATGTTAATACTAAAACGTATTGTATTTTGTTTTGTAGGATCATTCTACTATTTTTTTTTATAGTTTAAATTCATTTTGTTTGTTTTTCATAGGCTATTCAAGTCAATCAGATGATATATTCTGGTAAATGCCAATTAACTTTTGTTCATGCTTTCACTTTTGGTTTCTTCACTTTGAAACAATTACTCCCTCCAGTTTGATAATTCCTGTCGTTTTAGACATAATCTCACATACCAAGGAGTAGTTAATTGCAGTGTTACTTTCCTATTGTGTCCTTATTAAATACCTTGAAGTGCTATCATATCTACTCACTTAATGCTCGTAGCTCAGGTGGTGTGTTTGCTGTTGAAGCAAGCCAGCGGCCCAAGTTTGATCCTTGGCCGGCGCATGCAGAGTCATTTTTTATCTCACGCTCACGTATCGCGAATTCCTTTTCTCGCGCTCACGTATCGCGAGTTCCTCTTTTTTTTCATTGGCATGCAGCATCGTTTTTTATTTCGCGCGCACGTATGAAATACTTTTCATTTCGCGCGTGCACATATGAAATACGCACCGCACGCACGTATCGCGTATTCCGTTTTTCATTTTACCTCGCACTCGCTGCTGACTTGCTGCCGCCCTATGTACACTGTACACGACACATTAGAACAAACCCAGCTAAAATGGATTTGAACATGGAGCCACAAGATGCTGATAGCAATGCTTTCAGAGACGGAATTGATCTGAATTTGGAAGCTGAAGAATACGGAATTTTTTTTATTCGCTGTCTCAATTTTCTTTCTCGCATGTGTATCACTTTTTTTACTCTGACTCTTGAGTACCTACATTTTCTTATGTTTTTTTACGCCGACACACTGTAGATGTTAATGACAATGCTTTTGGTGGCGAGATTAATGATTTGAATTTGGAATTAGATGAAGAATACAATACATTTCTTTTTTTTATTTGCTTTATGTATTATCAATTTTTTCTTTGTTGTGTACCTACATGTTCTTGGTGTTGTAGATGCTAATGACGATGCTTTCGGAGGCGGGATTGATTTGAACATGGAACCACTGGTAGAAGATGGTAATAATACCCGCTCTCTTGTTTTCCTCTTACTCTTTGCCGATAGCTATTGTTCCTCATTCAAAACAAAACACTAATTTTTCTATGCGTGTACCTACATGTTATTGGTGTTGTAGATGCTAATAACAATGCTTTCGGAGGCGGGATTGATTTGAACTTGGAACCACCGATAGAAAATGGTAATAATAATTCTCTTAACTCTCTTGTTTTATTCTAACTCTTTGTCGTTAGCCATTGTTCCTCATCCAAAACAAAACACTAATTTTTTTAGGCAAGAAAGATGTGCCAAATGCAATACGGAAAGAAATATTTCAGGTGTTATTAGCAAGAAGCACAAATGGAAAACTAAAGCGTCATATTACCAAGGATGTTGCTGAGCTATTTGGAGTTCACATTTGATCTGTCCAACGCATATGGAAGCAAGGTAAAAATTATCTTGATCAAGGCATTATGGTCGATGTTTCTAATAGAAGGTGCAATGTCGGTCGTAAGCGAGTTGAAGTAGATTTATCTGCATTACGTGACATTCCTTTTAAGGATCGAACAACGCTAGAAGATGTATGTGCTCGATTACATGTGAGTAAATACAAGTTACTGCAGCTAAAACAAGAAGGTCTTGTTAGGCGCCATTCAAATAGTATAAAGCCATATTTGACAGAGGCAAACAAGAAAACTAGGTTGCAATGGTGTGTATCCATGCTTGATCAAGGTAGCATGCCAAACCAGCCAATGTTCAAGGGCATATTTGATATTGTTTATATTGATGAAAAATGGTTTAACCTTACAAGGAAATCCGAGAGGTATTATATTATTGCAGATGAAGATGAGCCCACACGTACGTGTAAAAGTAAGAACAACATCCCTAAAATTATGTTGTTGTGTGCTGTTGCTCGCCCAAGATTTGATGCCGGTGGAAATTGCACTTTTGATGGAAAGATTGGGTGTTTTCCTCTAGTTACATATGAACCTGCTAAAAGAAGTAGTGCAAACCGGCCAGCTGGGAAATAGAAATCAAACCTATCACATCTATTACGAAGGAAGTAACTAGAGCTTTCATGATCGATAAAATCTTGCCTGCTATTCGAGCAAAATGGCCACTTGAAGATGTCAACAAGCCCATCTATATTCAGCAAGACAATGCTCGGCCTCATCTTCAACCTGATGATCCATTATTTTGTGAATCTGCAAAGCTAGATGGCTTTGATATTCGTCTCATTTGCCAACCAGCAAATTCACCCGATTTCAATGTTTTGGATTTGGGATTTTTTTCGTGCTATCCAATCTATTCAATATAAGAAGGTTGCAAAAACAATAGCAGATCTTGTTCCAATTGTGCAAGAGGTATTGTCTTTTTTTCTTTTGTTTGTTTATACTCATGGCGTAATGCATGGAGATAACCATGTTCACATGTTACAGGCCTTTGAAGAGTACTCAACAAAGAAGTCCAATAGAATTTTTTTGACACTCCAACTAGTTTTGAGGGAGGCAATGAAAGTAGGAGGAGGAAATAACTTCAAGATACCACATATGAAGAAAGGGGCATTAGAAAATCAAGGGCGCCTTCCTTTGCAGATCAGTTGCGAGTCATCATTGGTAGACGAGGCTATGTCTCAGCTCGCTGAATAGTAATTTGTAGCATGCAACAATTTGGCAAGAGTACATGTAACAATTTTCTTATGCATGCACTTAGCATAAGGAAGATTGTTTTAGTCCTAGTGATATAAAATGAGACATACTAGTTCCATGTTTTAGAAGAATTTAGGCATGAAAATCTTGTACATGACCATGGCGACCTCTTGCAAATCTTCGTCCGCACAATCCGTCAAAGTCCATTTATCGAGCTCACGTGAGGCAACATCACAACGACCTATTAGAACACCTCGTTAAATTGAGGGGAAAGATAGAGAGAAAATATATTTGAACAAAACTTCACGCACCTTCATTTTCTTGATGATCCATGTAGCCGAAGAATTTAGGCATACAAATCTTGTACATGTCCATGGCGATCTCTTGCTGCCGAACTGGTAGCTCGCCAAAACAAAGGGGTCGTCCGGCGAGAGCAGCGGCGATAGCATCTTGTCCTATGAGCCCACTCTTGTGGTTGCCATCTTCGAGTCCGGCGAGAGCTGCGGCGGTGTCGACGTTGTCGAGGCCGGCGAGCCCGACCTTGCGGTTGCCATCATCAAGTTCGGCGAGAGTTGCATTGATGTCGTCGAGAGTGGCGTCGATGGCGTTGAGTCCGATGAGAGCGGCGTCGAGGATGCTATGGTTGAGTCCGGCGAGCACAGCCTTGCCATCGACGTCGTCGAGTCCAGCGAGCACCGACGTGTTGTTGCCATGGTCGCCGTCGTCGAGTCCAGCGAGCGCCGGCGTGTCGTCGCCGTGGTCGCCGTCGTCGAGTCCAGCTAGTGTCAGTGACTTGTCGCCGTGGTCGCCGTCATCGAGTCCAAAGAGCTCGGCCTTGAGGTCGTCGTTGTCCAGTCCAGCCATCTCTCCGGCGGAGTATCTGCTTGTTTCTCTCACCGGAGTACTAGCTGCGGCAGAAATGTGTGCATCCAGGAGAAGCTCAAGGGACAGGCATAACCATGCGTGCATGCGGTGGTCAAGGATGCATTGGAAATAGTAATGGAGTCATTGAATGAGGGCTAATATAGTCCAAGTATGTTGCAAAACACCCAAGCGACAGAAATAATCAGCCACCGCGTGATATGCTACAACGACAGAAAAACTCGAACTGGAGGGAGTAGTTTATATTATGTCGGTTTCTGCCTTTTGGTAAGCATTTTCATAATTTTTTTATTGTATGTTGCTTGATTATCAATGGCTCTGGTTGTATTGAATAATCCGTGGCTAAAAATTATAATAATACATATACAAGTGGGATGCGATGAACCAGGGTAAATTTTGCTCTAGTTCCCCCCCTGGTTGGCAAATGTAGTACCAATCTCTATAGGGCAGACTATTATTGACAAGCTTTCAAGTTAATATGTTTTTTCAGTTATAGACATTCCAATGTACCTAAGTTTGATTTTGGCCTCCCATGGGTATAAATGGTATGTGTCTCTGAGTATAATTGGTTCCCGCTAACATTGCAAGCTCTATGCACCTAGATTCTTATGTCTTTAGAGTCAATTAGAGTTAACTAATAAATTACTTTCATGGTCTACAGAACAATAGGCATTAAGGAGGTGAACAGTTTGCAAGTAGAAGATGAGCAGCGAAATCCTGAAGCAACAAGTTTCTACTCCTGGAAGGTGAACAAAGCCATGACGCATCGAATACTAATGTTACTGATTTCATACCTCCTTTTTGCATGATAAAAAAATAATTTCCGCACAAACTTTGTACATTTGTATTGGACACCTCATTTTACCACACAAACAGACCTTACCCTAGATTGAATTGTTCTGTTGTTCCTGGTTTTGAGTGTTTCAAACCACTGTTATGCCGGCAGCAATCTTGTGTGCAGACTTTACAAACATGTAGCTTCCTGCAGCCTGTTGTTTTCTGTTCCAGTAGATGTGGACATGCTGCACGCAGTGGTACCTCAGCTTCCTTTAAGGCCTACTTGATTTCACATGTTATCATGCTGCAAAGGATGATATCTGTATAAGTTGGCAATATCTCATAGTTCATGCTCTCTGCATGCTCTTGAGTTTGGTCAAGGGATGTTAATCTACAATGTTACCAACCTCTGAATGGTGCACATGCCTTTTATGATGTCTCTGCATATTATTACGTGTCTATATGAAATGCTGTAGCATATGTGCTTCATCGGTTTCCTTATGAGATGGTACGAGCATGCATATTATATCTTCACCTTTGCTAAGACCGTGCAACGCACGGGGTTCTATGCTTGGTTACAAGGTATTTTCATCCTCGTCAGGGAACCAACTTTCGCTTTCTCTGCCCTTTCTTGAAGCCCAGCCTCCAGCGGTACGGTCGTGGCTTCCGCGCGCCAGTGACAGAGGAAATTTAACCGTTTACCCTGACTTTTGGGAACACCATCATATTAGTCCGAAGCGGCGGTTCGCTGTCCATGTGTTGCTTGGACTTTCTTCCACTGCCTATTATGGAACCTCTGGCCCAACTCTTTCCCATGATTCCTCGAGTTTGTCAATGCTTTGGAAGTTTGCACGTATAAGCCCTTGCATGACAAACACTGGTTCCTATCGCATTGAAGTGGCCAGTTCCCATCATTGGACTTACCGTGCACAGCAAAGTCTGTGTACACACTATGGAAGGAGACCAAGATCATTTCCTTGGCCAGGCTGGGTTTTGGGCTAGGTTTGAAAAAGCCCGGTGATTTAGAGACAAGTCCGAGTCTAGGCTGATCTGACGTAGTTCTAATGGACCTGGGCTAATGCAAAAAGTACGAAGCCCGTCCAAAAAATAAAAAATAGTAATACATTAAATAAAATAAAATAAACAAAAAATACTATGAATAAATTAAAAGCCTAAATTTTATTGGGCGGGCTAAGGCTGTGTTCGTTTGCCCGTCGCGTTGTGGTCGTGGCTGCGGCCGCAGCGTGCTCATGCCATTAATGCACATGGCCGCGGCCACGGCGAACACGCCGCAACGCGGAAAAAAATGCCCCTAACAAAGGGCCAGACTAGGTTTTTTTTGGGTTGAAAATAGAAATTGGAGCCTTGCCAGATTTTTTGCTAGGCTGTGAAATGAAGCATGAGCCTGCCCGATGAACAAGCCCAACCCAGCAGTGAACAGGTCCACGTGGATGAAGGTGAATGAAGGGTCGGGCTGCAATGAACGTATACATGGATGAAAGGGGTACAAGAGATCGATGGACTTTTGTGTAGCTTCTTGAAGCATGTTTATGGTAAGGGTTGGGCGGGGCTGGCCCAAGGCCTGTGCAGGCTGTGGGCCGCACAGGGCCCCCAAATTTTAAGGGCCTCCAATTTTAAATTTTGGTTTATCTCCACTGTCTAAGTATACGATGCTAAACTAAGATATCTCAATTACACATCACTTAAACCTTTCTTTTACTTTCTCTTTATTTTTAGTCTAATTTAAAATTTAAATTTCTTGTAATGCTATGTTTTTAGGGCTCATTTTGAAACTTTATATAGTTTTCGCACCATGCCCTCAAATTTCTAGGACTAGGCCCTGGTTGGGCTCAAAGAATTTGGAGATGCGGATTTTAGAAGATAGGGTGTTTGATTCAAGTAGACTATGAGAATATCTAAAATAGCTTAAAAGATTTAGAAATAGGCTTCGAGAAATCAAATGGTTTAGTTTAGGTTTGCAACATTTATCACATACAGTCCGAAAGCGGCTAAAATAAGCAGTTCAAAATAGAGCAAAATTCTTTGAATAGTTAGAACTGTTCTACTTAGGGCATGTACAATGGGTTGAAACAGCTATTGTCTATAGCAATATACCATGTACAATGGTTGTCTCCAGTTGTCTCTAACAAAATTACACATTGTCTCTGTAGTTGCCTTGATTTTTATGATAAAGAGTCTACATGGAGAGACAACATCTTTCTCTCTTTTCTCTTTCCTCAACCTTAGCACAATTCTAATATGGCACATCTTAGAGATGGTTGCATGTACCATTGTAGATGCTCTTAGCATAATTAATCTAGATGTTGTTGTACATGTTAAAGATTCGAAGGGCATGCAACGTTCCTTTTGGACCGCACTAACCACGGCATAAGGGAAATTTGTTCAAAAACATGTCAGAAAGATATGTTCCTATCGGTTAGGCTAATTTGTTGAAGTTATTGAGTTGCTAAAATATTGAACTTCAAGATCATCTCAAAGTAGCTTTCGGCTCCCTACCACCGCCAGAAGCTACCGCACCTCTATCCCCTCATCGCACTTGAGCCAAGTAGGCCAACATCACCACGCGTCCCACAAGTTGCCTTCCACCACACATCAGATTGTCCGGAGGCAGTGGTGGCGGTAATGCCAGGTCAGGTTGCTACGACGATGGAAGCAATGCGGCAATGGATGAGCTAGATCGGGACCTGGTAGTGGTTGGCACCACGCAGACGACAGGTGAGTCTAGATCCAGATGCATCTTTATTGAGCCTAGCCAGCCTAGTAGAGCTTGGCTTAAAGCTTGGTCACCAACTCGAGCTCGCTTGAGCTCATCCCGATCTTGAATCAAGCCTGAGCCTGGCCTGCTGGTCTCGCTCGAGCTCGAATTGTTTGCAACCCTACTCACTATCTTCCTCCTTTAGCTCTTCTCTCGTCTTCTCATTGATGTGACAATCCTCAAATAAGCATAATACATACATTTCTTAACCTCGTCGGCATACTATGCTTATCTCGTTTGATCCACCCTTATTGTTGCCATTTATAAGAAATAACCCTCCACTCCCTCCTAAATTTATAGGTGGTACTCTAGAGTGGCTCACTTTAATTTCATATCAACTGTCAAGCATGAATATTTGTCACAGCTCCGCCTGCTCCGGTGAAAAATATAGGAGCAAAAGAGGTGACAAACATGCCCGCCTGTATATCTGCACGTAGCACGTGAGTTTTATAGAGTGTTGCTTTCCTGTTGGAAATCCTGTGAAATGTGTTCCAAGACGCTCCAAAGTCTGAAGTCTACCTGCGGCCGTGGAAGCGTAATCCGCGTCACAGATGTGTGGCAGGCTTGGTTTCACGTTGACAGATCAGGCAAAAATTTCGTCGTGCTGTTGTGAGCGCAGCTGTGCAAGGACTGGGCAGAAAACGACCCCGGCGGAAAGGGAAAAAGGACGCGGTCTTTGGGTAAAGTTGGCGTCCCGGCCCCGGGTTTCGCAAACCGACCCAAGCATAGAACCTGCCTGGTCCTGACGACGCAGGGCTGCTCCTGCTCGTGCTGCGTCCACATGGACGCATTTACGGTCCCTCTCGACATGGTTGGCTGAAGGCTCGAATTGGGAAGCCAGACTACTGCGGCCTTTGATCGATGATTCGATGGTACGTGTCAATGATTATTTATCTCGTGATTGATTGCTAACGAGATAATGGAAAACGCTCAGACTGGAAAGGGAGCTTATGGACAGTATCATGGGACAATTAACGGTAAGTCACAGAAATAAATCGTCTGTTTATTGAAGTGCATGGTACATACATGCGTACTTGTTCATGCCTGTTGGTGCTCTTTTATTTGAGGGAAAAGCGTGGAATCAGCCGTGTCCGTGATGAAAAGGTCATATCTAGTGGTAAGGGCCAGGGTTTTAAAAATTGTTTTAGGTTAAATCCCGTTCGCTAGCGATTTTCGATTTCCTATTAATTTCCCGTTAAAACTAGACCAAATTTCTTATTTTGAATTTTAAATCTCCCGAGCAAGTCCAAAAGAAAAAATCGTTAGAGTTTAATGAGAAACTGAACAAAATCTAGGGAAATCCTCGAATAATCATAGATTTTCTGAGTTCCCGAACTGTTTTCTCCATAACCGTTCCCTTCATGTGACTCTCCTAGCCCCGTAGGCGCCTCTCCTTCCCTCTACCCCAACTCCTAGGAAACCCTAGCGTCCTACGGCCTACTCCCCTCCCCTTCCCTCTACTCTCGCCTGCTCTCGTCGGCATCGCAACAAGGGCAAGCGCGGCACGTACGCGCAACAAGGATGCAAGAGCATGGCTAGATCGGGCGAAGAGCACGACTACGGCATGCCCATGGGATGTTCGACGAATGCCCGAGCAAATGAGGCACTGGTAATAGCAAAATTGGCATGAAATTTTGCTTCTTCAAAAATTATTCCCCTCATCCTCTTTAAACACATTTATACTTTTTAAGGAATTTTTGGTGATTTTTTAACCCAATTTTAATTTTTAATTTTAGAATTTGAATTTCAGCGGTTTAAGGTTCTAGATTTCGATTCCGTTTTCTCAACGATTAATTTGAAACCCTGAGAGGGATAGATTTGAAGGTTATCTCATGCATTTCTCCCTTTCTAATCTCACCCAATATCCGATCTGAAGTGTGTATCTCAATTCCCACATGCTAGTACTGTTATGATATGTTGTACAGGCCATGGGGTTGTTTGGTTTATAGCCAACTATGCCACACTTTGGCGCAAACTAAAATTAGTCAAATTTGACCGACTTAGGCACCGCATGGTTCATAGCTATAAAAAATATGGCTTGTCACAATTTGCCACACTTAATTAAATTTTTCATTAAAAAATGTGGTAAAGTTGATATAGCTAGCTAAAGTGTAGCTAGCACGAAGACAACTTTGATAAATTATAGCAAGTTTAAGACATCAACTAAACGGGTCCTACATCTCATCCACCTTAAAGTAAGGATACATACAATATGGAGAGCAACTATCTATAGCAATCATCACACCATACACGTACAGTGCTATAAACAACCTGAATGGCATGTTAGAGTATCCCTGCCAGCTCGTTTATCTCCCATCCCCTAAAACACTATTCGCTATATTCTCTATTCATCCTCTAAATTTTCTTCCCATTTTACACTATATTCCCTAAAAGTTTCCTTCCTCCATCAGATCCTCTATTGCAAAAAGTCAAATAAACAGTGAAATGGGGGACCTATTGGTGATGCTCTTACTTAATTATCCTAATTGTATAGATGCGCCCCAATGAGATTATTGAACATTAGATCAAATATGCATAGTCTATACGCCCATTATTGGATCAAGTAAAATGAATTATCCAAAATAGTTGGTGCATGTCTTAAAATACTCTTTTAAAACTTTTTTGTTTGTTTTCTGTGCTACAATCCGCTACAGCATTATAGATGATATCTTTCTCTTTATTTTGTTTCATACACATTAGCAAAAAGTCAATGTGCCATACCCTAATATGGGTGATTTAGATAGGTGCCACTGTACAATTGCAAGTTTACAAATTTATCACTCATGTGTCAATGACATATGGGATCTAGACCTACATATCATTGATACATAGAGTGGCAAATATCTAATTTCACAACTATGTGGCGGCATATATCCAATTAATCCTAATTATTTAAGCGAATGATGGTGAACCATTATATATGATCTAACGAGGAAACTATTTTAGATTGAGGACCTTTTGATTCAAAGCATTTTCAAAAGGAAGATAGCATAATCTAATTTAAAGAAAAGATAATCTACTTAAGGTGTTTGATTAAAAAGGAATTTCACATAATAGGAATTTTGATGATTTCAAACACAAGATAAAAATCATTTTTTGCGACATTTGAGAATTCCAATGCAATCCTCTCTTCATCTCTCAATTGTCTATCTACTAAATTAGTATATTATCTCAAAATTCACACAATATTTTCTGTGACACAAATCAAACACATATTTTGAATTATGTTTTTTCTTTGGGATTCAACATGGAAGGACATCTCAATATTGCGCTCTTTTATATTTATGTTTTTAGAATCACGCCAATCAAAGATATATTGTTTTTGTTTTATTTTGGGATTCAATATACATGTCCCAATTTTTTTTAACACTTTTTGAATCATGGGAACCAAGGATCTATCCGTAAAGAGAAAATTCGATTATTCTGACACAATGTACAACTACGATCGGAAAGGGAAAAGTTACGTTAAGCATCTCCAAGGTGCTAAATGTCTTCTTTCTCTATTTTGGAGATTGTCTATCTCTTTGCAGGCTCCTGTATCACTCTCTTTTTTAAGATTATCTATCTGGTTTTCTATGGATTTGTTTGGTTTAGTTACGCCGTCGATACACGAATCATGGTGTGAATTAAGGGGGTGTACGAATGTAATCGCCTCTTGATACGTACCCCTCACCGATTGGTTTACATATGTCTGGAACCCAAAATGGCGAGTTTTACCGAGGAAAAAAAATCTACTTCTAGCCGCAAATATATACGGTTATGGCACATTAAGTTAAACTTTTAGAGCTTTAGTTACATACTCCCTCCGTTTCACAATGGTTGCAGTTTTAGCATTCAAAATTTTTATCAAAATGGTTGTTGTTCTCACATTCCAATACAACTTTAGAGCCAATATGACCTTTGCACCCTTCATCAATACAGTCATCTATTTAGCTAATCTGTTCAACTACCCTTCATTAAATGAGGGTAGACAAGTTATTTTCCACGTCTACTTATTTTGTGTGCATTTAGCTATAACTACAACTATTGTGAAACGGAGGGAGTACATCTTTTTAAATATTTATATTGGCTATATTATATAATTTGTGTAGATTGAGGGGTTGTTATCTATATCTTATCTACCTACCTCTAAATCGAAAAGGCAAAAGATTTGGCTTTTGCAAACCCTATCTTTTTTAGAAGGTGTGTTATAAAGCTTTCCGAAATAAGTTAAAAGACGCATTGGACTTTCCAAACTTTCCGAAATAAGTTCAGCTTATAAACAAATAAAAGATAAGTTAAAAAGAACATGTCTTAAGAGTTTATCTTCTTTTCCTATATTATTTTCTGTTGTACTAAGATTTAGAGAGTTTGTTGAAGTGAATAGAAATTCAGAAAGATTTTTTTTTAAAGAGCTAGAGAGCATACTTGTATAGGCAAAATAGAGCATGGCAGTGCGTAGGGGGTGATAGGGCATGTTTTTTGATGTCTAATCTTATCACAAGTTGTCACAACTAATTTGTCAAATATGGCTAAGATTAGTTTATAAATTTGCTAGCCACACTTTGGTAAGAAAATAGAATCTTGCCACACTTCTACCATCATTGACATATGAGATCCACTTGGTAGAAAAGAAATCTTGCCACATTTATGACTTTGAACCAAACAGCTAGCTAATATACTCAAACATATTTAACTTTAGTTATGACAACTTATGGCAACACAGGTATCAACAAAAAAAAAAAAAAAAACCCATTTTTACGACGCCAAGCTAGCTGCGAGGCAGAGCTGGGCAAAACAGCAGCCTCCGCGCCCATCCCATCCCGTCATGTCCAGTCCTGCCAGGACGTCTCATCTCACGTCCTAGGCTCCTACCACTTCAAGATGCGTGCGAAGCGCGTAGGTCACACGCGCCACGCCGCTGGTTCCCCCCGGACCACCCCCGTCGCTCCGCCCCGCCACCACCCACGCCTCGGCTACTCCCCCGGCATTTATGACGTTCGCGTCCTCTCGCTTCCCGGGGTCTACACGCACCAAACTCCTCACGCCCGACCCCAAAACACCCAATGACCGGTGGGTCCATCCTCCCGGTAGGACCCAGGGTCACCGTCACACCGGCTGGCATCCGTCGGATCCTTATCGCACGGCCCACACGCGCTGGCGCTGCCCCGCGCCGCTCTCGGTACTGCCCCGCTGACACACGTGACCCCACGCGCGGCGCGGGTTGGGGCAGCCCGCACCGACCCGAACCAACCCGGGCAATCGACAGCGTGCCCCTTTTGACGCCACCGCGGCGCGGCCGGCGAGCCCCCGTTCCCGTGTCCCCTCCGCGAGGGAAAACGCCAAGCGGGGAGGTGCGGGCGCGGCGGAAAGCGGGAGGAGGCGATGCGACGGACGGATGCGAGCGAGACAGGCGGCCAAAGCCCGAGGCACGAAGCCGCAGGCGCGGCAGCGCAGGGTGGGAGTGGGACGCGACGCGATTCGCCGCGCGTAAGGCGTGGGGCGTGGCCGCCCGTGCCAGCGCCAACGCCATGCAAGCAAGACGAGGGGAAAACCCCCGCAAGCGAACAAAAAACAGCGCCCTACCGGCCCACCCCTTTGACCGCCTCGTCCGCCCGTGCGTCCACACCGCTCCACATTCTCCTCCTTTGACTCTCCTGCTTCCCGTCTCGTCTCGTCTCGTCTCGTCTCGGCTCGCTCTACACTTGGTGTCACCGTGTGGTGATTAGCTCCTGATCCGTCAAATCGTCCTCTTGGCTATTTTGTCTACACACACGGTGTTTAGGGTTTTGGGGTACGAGAGAAAGAGATAGGCGTAAAAAGGGGAGTAGAAAAAACTGCACACTTTCTGTCAAGTTTCCCCTCTTTTCTCTCGGGTTTGGGAGTTGTGACTTGTGGGTCGTGACCTGTGTCACTGTGCGACTTTAGGCTTCTCCGGCAGATCCATCCAGGCATCATAGGCCCCTTTTGGGACTACAAAAGAGGGAGGCTGGCTCGATACAGCGAAACACCCGGGAAGAGCACGCACGCACCCGTGCCACACCACACCACACCACACCACACCACCCCAGTGCGGCTGCTTGGCTCGGCTCTTGTTCTTGGCTTGCAAGGGAAGGGAAGGGAAGGGAAGGGGGGAGGGAGGGGGGTGGCCATGAGCTTTGGGGGTCTCTTCGACGACGGCGGGACCGCCACCGGCATGCAGTACCCGTACTCCGGCGCTGGCCCCGGCGTCTTCACGTCCGCGCCGGCTCTCTCCCTCGCGCTGGTACGCGCGCCGCGCCGCGGCCTCCGGCCGGCGCTCCATTGTCAACGTGTTGCGTAGTGCGGTCGAGTGATTTTGAGCGGCGTGCGTTCTTTTTTTGTTGGGGGTTGATTGCAGGCGGACGCCGCAGGCCGAGACCGCATCGACAGGCGGATGGTTACGGTGGTCCACCGCGGCGGCGCCGGAGGAGGCGGGAAGGCGAGGGACGCGTCGGAGGCGGAGAACGAGAGCCGGTCGGGGAGCGACCAGCTGGACGTCATCTCCGGCGGCGACTTCATCGGCGGCGAGGGCGACGAGGACGCCGAGGCAGGCAACCCCCGCAAGCGCAAGAAGGGCTACCATCGCCACACGCCGCAGCAGATCCAAGAGCTCGAAGCGTGAGCTCGCCGCCGTCTATGGAACCTCTTAAACAATTCGTTGCATTGCTTCCTCGCCTGTTTGCTCATGCATGGATGGGTTCTTTGCTGCAGGCTGTTCAAGGAGTACCCCCACCCAGATGAGAAGCAGCGCGCGGAGCTGAGCAAGCGGCTCGGCCTCCAGCCGCGACAGGTCAAGTTCTGGTTCCAGAATCGGCGCACGCAGATGAAGGTGAGCAAGCGATCCAACATTATTCCATCTTTTGCTGGGTTTGCGCCGTTGGTGCAGTTCTTGACACGGGCTGTGGTGGTCTTATCTTGGCCAGACGCAACTGGAGCGGCACGAGAACGCGTTACTGAAGCAGGAGAACGACAAGCTGCGCGCCGAGAACATGTCCATCCGGGAGGCCTTGAGGCACCCGGTATGTGGCGGCTGTGGTAGCCCGGCGATACTTGGGGAGCTGTCCCTGGAGGAGCAGCACCTGCGCATGGAGAACGCGAGGCTCAAGGACGAGCTCGGCCGAGTGTGCGCCCTCGCTGCCAAGTTCCTTGGCAAGCCCATTTCTGTGATGGCGCCACCGCAGATGCAACATCCGCATCCTATGCCAGGCTCGGCGCTGGAGCTTGCAGTCGGCGGTATTGAATCCATGCCATCGACCGCAATGGCCATCTCGACTGTCACTGAGTTCGCCGGCAGTGTGTCCAGTCCAATGGGCACGGTGATCACGCCCATGCGGGCTGCACCACTGGCGATGGTTGCCATTAACAAGTCCGTGTTCTTGGAGCTTGCAATGAGTGCAATGGATGAGCTTGTCAAGATGGTGCAGATGGATGAGCCGTTGTGGATTCGAAGTGATACCTTGCCTGGCGCGCCTGCCAAGGACACACTGAACTATGAGGAGTACTTGAACACCTTCTCACCATGCCTAGGGGTGAAGCCTGTAGGGTTTGTGTCTGAGGCCACCAGGGAGTCCGGCATTGTCATCATCGACAATAGCGCGGCGCTTGTGGAGACCCTCATGGATGAGGTTGTGCTTGTCTCACCATTCCCATCTTCATGTTGCCATCGCCTGTATGCCTGAACTTACACTTGTCGTTTGAATTCTTGCAACAGAGACGATGGTCTGATATGTTCTCTTGCATCATTGCCAAGGCATCAGCCATTGAGGCTATATCTACTGGCGTTGCAGGGGGTAGAAATGGTGCGTTGCTGCTAGTGAGTATTGAACAGTCTCCAGTGTCCATCATATGTATATACTGTGGTAAGCATAACATCTGAATGTTTTCTCTATCGATGCAACAGATGCAGGCAGAACTACAAGTGCTTTCACCCCTTGTCCCAGTTAGGGAGGTGACCTTTCTCAGGTTCTGCAAACAGCTGGCTGAGGGTGCATGGGCTGTTGTGGATGTTTCCGTTGATGACTTGGTGAGGGATCAAGGCTTAGCTGCACACACGAATTGCCGGAGGCTGCCTTCTGGTTGTGTGGTGCAAGACACCCCCAATGGCTTCTGCAAGGTAGAATAACCAAGAACCATTCATTTTATTATCTCCTGTTTTTTTTACTTTTTTTAAGAGGCTTTTAGGTAGAGGTCTTAAACATCACAGCATCAACCAGTTAAACTTGTAAAAATAGGTGGTTTTACGTTTACAGCAATGTTGTCAGGTAGTGATGAACCTGAAACTCATACGCCTTTCTGACGCACAGGTTGGTGAATGGTGACGTTGCCACTCCTAGAAAGCCACTGTCAAAGCCAACCATACCATATTAGGTCCAAAGATTTGCTGCTCTACTCATATGATAATCATAAGTTTGGTTATAGGTGGATGCATCGTTAGTTGCAGTTCTCCATGACCACCGTGACACTGTGGAAAAAGAGTGCTGTAGTGTTTTGAGTGGTTTTAGTTAGTTTAAGTGTCATCTAGCAATCACCATGCAGTATAGTGTTCACAAGTCATGGGGTAGGCTCATGTGTCCAGTAAATTAATTGTGGTTGCGAGCCCACCACCTACAATTAACTAATGGATTAGTCAGCGAGGAGGGGATTAAACAAGTGAAATCAAAATAATTAATTGGTTTTGTAGATCCAACACTTTTCCCAAGCATGCTCCCTTGCGATTGTTTAATCACGAGTCCAATTCTCCAAGGGGATTAGATACTTCTACTCCTGGGATGGAGCCCCTTGGGTAACTTATTGTCTGCAGTTTAATCAATGTACCCCACCATGGAAATTTTGACCACTTCCTCTATTGTTTATCTCAATGAAAAAGATTTTTCTTCTTGAGGTTTGCACCTAACCTTTATATAATCTTTTATCTAAATTTCTAATCTGGTGCATACATTAGTGGTTCTATTTCAAAAAAATTAAACTCGACTATTGAGAGTACTAAATTTAATCCACCATTGAAAGACATCATTTTAGACAGCTCTCAACGGCTAACAAGTGTTTCAGGAAAGAAATAATTTAGAACTATATGTTTGCCATTCTTGAGGCATGTTACTTGGTAAGGAATTATTCAATTTACATACAGAGATCAGAGTGATTGTCAAAACTTGTGGCCAGACCATGTGCATAAAGATCAGCTGTTCTTAGATGAAACTATAGATAATACTTACACGCAAGATCAAGTTTCCTTCTGTCAAGTTTTTTTTTTGAGAACTTCTGTTAAGTCATATGGTTTTGGGTTCTTGTCTCTCCTCCCTCCAATGGTACTTCATATTGATTTGATGAAACACCAGCGTGGACTAGTGTGTCAAAGTATAGTTCTTTTGGTCTTCTATGTTTGTAGGCAATGCATTTTGGAAGCCTCTAATAGGTTAACATCTTGAGGTAGCCTTTATAGTTCAAAATGCGACTGCAAGACATAATAAAATGGTTTATTGTTACTGCTTAATTTAGTTGCTATGGTTGTGTATTCCAGTAGGATTGCACTGCAGAGCTCTTGTGGTGTATGGCATCTCTATACATTTGCATGTGGGCATGCATTTATGTGCTAACAGATGCAGTTGTCTGAACACTGTAGGTCACATGGGTTGAACATACAGAATATGATGAAGCATCAGTGCACCAGCTCTATCAGCGTCTTCTCCGGTCTGGCCTTGCCCTTGGTGCAGGGCGGTGGCTTGCGACACTACAGCGCCAGTGCGAGTGCTTGGCCATTCTCATGTCATCTGTTGCGTTGCCGGAGCATGATTCTGCAGGTACAGAAATATAATAATGTGCAACACCTTTGTAGCATATTTTGCATGGGATGTGTCCCTGGAAATAATGACTATGTACCACATTTGCTATAGCTGTCTTGCCAGAAGGGAAACGGAGCTTGTTGAAGTTGGCACAGAGGATGACAGAGAACTTCTGTACTGGGATTAGTGCATCATCTGCTCGAGAATGGAGCAAATTGGATGGGTTCGTGGGCAACATTGGGCAGGATGTGCATGTCATGGCACGGAAGAGCGTCGATGAACCTGGGTTGCCACCAGGCGTGGTGCTGAGTGCTGCTACATCGGTTTGGATGCACGTGTCGCCTGAACGGCTCTTTGACTTCCTGCGTAATGAGGGGCTGCGTGCTGAATGGGACATCCTAAGCCACGGTGGCCCTATGCAGGAGGTAACAAACATCGCCAAGGGGCAACAGCATGGCAACTCTGTATCCCTACTGAAGGCCAGCGTGAGTTTTAGATATCACAGTTCATAGCTACTTCTCTTTCTATGATTATCTCAATCTCAACTACATGACTAACAGATTAGTAGTGGGGTAACCATTTCAGTAATGTAGAGGCCAAATGCCATTTTCGTCTTGGGATACAACACATCACTTTAGAGCATATATATACTGGGAAATAGGTTTGGCCTCTAGGGTGACGTGTTCCAAATGTTTGCCCTAAATTTATTACAATATGGCACAGCGTGTAGCTATGGTTCAGGTGTAGTTGCTAAATGCTCATGAAAACGTGAAGCATCTATAGTTTGTGAATGATTTTCTTATCTGGAAACATTGAGAATTTGAGATGCCTTCGCCTGCCTTAAGTATTTCCTTTATTCCAAGACCCAAATAGATGCCTTTTTAGGATGTGTGTAGTCCATCAAATATTTTTTGAAGTCAACGAGTGCATAGGTCCAAAATCCATGTAAACTTCCCTCTAGCCTCAGTCAACATCAATTGTGCCATTCTGTAGGATATTCTTCAGTTTAGTGTGTTATAATGTTATCGATTGTTCCTGTCTCCTATATTTCTCTTAACCCTTACGCCTTATTTTTACATGGCACAGCCGATGAACACCAACCAGAACTGCATGCTAATCCTACAGGAGACATGCACTGATGCATCTTGCTCGATGGTAGTGTATGCCCCAGTGGACATCCCAGCAATGCAGCTTGTCATGAATGGAGGAGACTCAACATACCTTGCACTCTTGCCATCCGGTTTTGTCATCCTGCCTGATGTGTCTAGCGTGGGTGGTACTGGTCACAAGACCAGCGGCTCGTTGCTTACTGTTGCATTCCAGATACTTGTCAACAGTCAGCCCACCGCAAAGCTCACCGTGGAGTCAGTAGAGACCGTGAACAACCTCATCTCTTGCACCATCAACAAGGTCAAGACAGCGCTGCACTGCGACGTCTGAACTTAGACTTTTGGCCTAGAGAGGGAACAGATGGTGATTGAGTCCGAGTCAAGAACGAACCGCCGAAATAGGAGGTAAACCTTTGCTAGGTGGTAAGGACCAGACGGGGCAGGTCCTTAGCACAGAGCAATGGTGGTGGTTCGGGTATTGACTTGGCCTCCCCCCCCGCCGTTGTTCTCCCATGACCAGTAAATGTAGAAGTAAATCTGCATTTTGGACACTGTAGGCTAATGTTCTTCTATAGAGTCCGGAGTCATCTATGTTTTTGTTGGCTGGCTCATGATGTTGGTACCTGTGGATTATACCTTTTGTTACAGCGAGATGTGTTCTGTAGCTGCTGCGACCTGCGAATCTGTGTTTCAGTCTGTCATAGGTTAGGTTCTGATAGGAGTTCACGTCTGATAGTCTCGAGCTATCAGTCAATGTCTGAAGGAAAAAGAACGTTGTCATGGTGAAATGCCCAGATCAATGTAAGGTCACTTTTGCATGGAACAGAGCTATCAGTCTGTCTGAAGGAAAAAGAACGTTGTCATGGTGAAATGCTTAGATCAATGTAAGGTCACTTTTGCATGGAACAGAACGAGAGGAGCAGGCAGTTGTCTCTGGTGGTAAATTCTGAAGACGGCGGCGTAAGATCGTAACTATTCCAGAACTTGATGTTTTTCACATCAATACAAATTGATGCCTATTTAAGGGCGATGGACCGACAATGGCCGTGCGTAGGATGGTTGGAGACTTTGCACAACTGGAAGGACCATATTTGTCATGTACCCTGAAGAGAATGGATCCAGCTGTACATGCACAGGAAGGCCAACTATTGCATTGGACTGTTCAACGTGCTCGTCGACTTGGGAGCACACGAACCAACGTCTTATGTTTGCTGTTATCGCCAAGCTACAGACGTATCGTATTAGGCATTGTATTATGTGCAATGGGGAAACGAGATCACCCATTGTTTTGTGCCGGTAGATCCGCACGATTTGGTTTCAAAAGGCAGTTGGCTATGTAATCCATCATGGTACAGCATGAAACTTGAATCACCGGCAGTTCCTTTCTTCTTTTTTGAGAGGACTGGCAGTTCCTTTCATGATGCTTCTAAGATAGCACTAACACACCATCGAGATTCCAAGATTTGACACTGCACACCACAGATGTTTTGGCCCAACAGCACTGAGGCTGTGAGGTGAGGACTACTGTTTCCTCGGTACAACTAGATCTGCCGTGCTAAATATTTTATCATAATAGTTTTACTTCGGGAAGCACTATCTTATAGACTGAGATATGATGGCAGCGGTAATCAACAAGCCATGCACGATAACACTTTTAACTGAAATGACTAGGTTACCATGTCAGAGCAACTCCACAAAAAGCCATTGCCATCTGCAAAGAGTTCATGGAGCTTTTGCAGTTTCTCTCACCAAAGCAAACTTAGCCAAAAGGCCACAAAGCTGAAGGAATGACCCTACACCATCACAGATTCTCATGTGCACAAATCCTGTTTCCTGTGCAAATAAACAGTATTTTTATTAAGCAGGAGAGAATGTTCAAACAAACGGCTCCATTCCATTTTAAAAACAATCACTTCAGTTAAAATGCTGTAAAGTTACCTTCAACAATTCCAGCTTCAGATATTCAGCCATGTCATAGTTCTTGACAACTCGGAAGAGAGTAGTGATTATGTCAGTAGGCGAGTAGCCCAAATCATATAGTTGCTTCAGAGCAGAGCAGGCATCATCAAACTTTCCATCAAGCACATTTTTCACCATATTCTTGACATGCAGAGGATGTGGTTGATCACATACCTGGAATCAGTACAGCATTATTATTTACTGAACAAATATTGCACATCATACAGAATGGGATAAGTTGTGCCTCAACCTTGAACACGTTTTCTTGATTAACAAAACGGAACCCGCTCACTGTAGCTTGCAAATTGTTCAAAGCTTGTCTCATGTCACCATCAGCAGTAAAGATGATAGCTTCTAGCCCCTCTGGCACATAAGCAACCTTGGTTGAACAAAGATACGTAGCTTAGATATAATTAAACCTGGAAGCTAAAACTAACAAACAGACAAAACAACACAAATGGTAGAACCTTGCCCAGTTTCATGGTTTAATAAGTGACATTCAAGCACTTAGAACAAAACAAATTAAATATCCCTGGTAACCTACATCATCAAATGAGTTTAAACAATATGTAAACCATAACTGTTGAACTTAAACAAAATTGCTGGGAGTTGCTTGGTTGCAATCTTGCAAGGAATCAAGTGCCTGGAGGGTAGATATTAAACTTATCATTTTAGTCAAAATATTAAGTTTATCCATTTAACAGCCCAATCAGGTGAAGAGCCATTAGGATGGCCAAAAGGTTTATGCAACTCTTCACTTGACCAGACAATAGGTCCCTGTTCCCAAAGGTATATTCAATAAACCAGGACAGCAACTACCAACTAAGCCAAGTCGATTCATCCCGATGCAATAGGCTCAGAGTTCCCTCTTCTTTTTTTTACATCCAGTACAAGATCATCATTCCTTTGCACTTCATATGGCAGCATCCACACACTACAAGTCTACAACATGTAACAGTTAGCTCAAAGTTAAATGCTTTCCTTTTTAAAAGAAGGCATAGATGTCCATGTTTCAATACATCTGATCTCACAGCAGGTATATTTTGGAGAAGGGGCTTCCATTATTGCAAGGGAAGCGTGTTAGTGTCCAGGTTACGATTTCTATGATCTGGCACGAGGCCTACACAGCTACACTACCATAATACATTTCTCCAAGCTAGTTAACTGAGATAAAATTAGGGGTCAGTAGCATTTACAGCTCAGATATCATATAACCCTTAATAGCAAAACAGAAAGCCACCAGCAACATGGAATACCCATTCAGAGGAAATATCTGCTGTTTCATAGTGATATTGGAATTAAAACCCTTAAATTATAGTTATTCAAACATCATTATTAAAAAAAATGTGCTTTTCTTCATACAGCTGAACTAAGTTCTTTTATTGGGATTTAAGATAAGTTATAACTCTTACTTCCCCTCTTCACTGCTCCTACAGAAAGAAGCTAATGTTATTTTTTCACTTTATAGCTGTTAGGTGCCAACTCAATATAGGCTTTAGTAGTAATACACGTCGATTGACCATAGATCAGAAGATTGCTACAAGTGAATGGAGAGTAATATTAGAACTAAAAGTGTGGAAAAATAGAAGTAAACATCAGGCACAAAACATGCTTTCAATAAAGCTAGGTGGATGGCCTTCTGTCTAAAAAACTAAGCAGGTGAGCTTAAAATGATGAACAATAATTTAAGGTGATTGAGAAAATTATGAATAAAGGCACTTGGTAGATCCACAGGTCCCCTGTTTTCCTGTCAACATTTCAGCAGTTCACTTGGATAGTATATCAAGGAATCATAATTGAGCCTTGAATTTCTGGCAATTATGAGAATGAGAACAAACCAGTTCACCATTAGTTTAATGTTCTAGCTAGACCAACCAAAGCAGTAACATGCATAGGCATGTGCATGTACTCACAATTACAGGAGCTATTTAACAATACCTTCTCAGCTGCCACCACAACCATAAGGCGGCCAAGGATCTCCTGATCTGAGAGCCTGGAAAACCTCACAATAGCACAACGACTTTGAATGGGCTCAATGATCTTAGATGAAGTATTGCACGCAAGGGCAAATCTCGTGGTGTTGGAATATATCTCCATTGTTCTTCTCATCGCTTGTTGTGCCCCCGATGTCATGCTGCACATAGCAAGTGTAAGGTCCAGACAAACAAAAGGTTACCTACAGTCCTATACTATGATGAACAAAACTTCCAAACTTAATTTTTAAGTCTGCAGAATATTAGCAGCACTCCGACAGATGGAGTTGCCACAGTGTTTCTTCATTTTCTTATATTGTGGAGTTGCCATAGTGTTTCTTCATTTTCTTATATTGTCTGACGCTGCTATCCTATATCTCAACCTTAAACCAGTTTGTAGTTTATTGAGTTTCTGTAGTAAATTTTCACAGGGTTTGTTCTCTTTTTTTTTCCTCTCTCAGTTTTCTTTGCAACCAGGCAAAAATGGCTACACTCATGAAAAAAACATTTCACGTGCCTATAATACAATGCTGAGAATGAAAAAACATCAACATACTTGTAATAAGTAACATGTAACCTTGCTCAAGTGAAAAAAAAATAATGCTGAACTTAAGATCAAATCTCTGCTGTTAAAGTCTCCTGTGGTGAGTGATGGTGAGTGGTGTCACACTTCATTAAATTATTCAGCATATGACATTCCAGTATTCCACAAAACACTCGTCCACCTTCACTAAAATTACCTACCATATGTCATCTCACACATGCCCTTATTTTAATTCTATTTCTGTCCACCGGGTTTTCTAATTTCATACATCCCCTGTTTTTTCGTCCCCTGATTTTCCTTATTTTGCAAAGAGGCACTTGGTTTTTGAGTTCTCCCACGTTGCGAAGCACAGGCACTGGACTAGTTTTCTAAGATGCATTTCTCTTGTTTCACATACTACACCCATTTCACATCAATCCAGCTCTAGGATGGCATTACCTGTCGGCCTCATCCAGAATGACGATCTTGTGCCGCCCCGGCTGCAGCGTGACCTTCTTCTGCGCAAACATCTTTATCTTGTTCCTCACCACATCCAGACCCCTGCAAAAGCACGAATCAACCATCACACAGCCAAACCACACCACCCCGATTCGCCGATACAAAATCAACTAGCCGTCGCACCAACCTGTCGTCAGAGGCGTTGAGCTCAAGCACGGCCTCCCGGTAGCTAGGCCCGAGCATCTCGTGGGCTAGCGCCAGGATGCTCGTCGTCTTCCCTGTCCCCGGAGGCCCCTGGGAACCAAAGATAAGAGGAGATACCGTAAGTTGTGTTGCTTCGAGGGGGTGCGCGCGCAAGGTGTTCGAGAGAGTGCCGCTTACGGAGAGGATGAGGTTGGGCATGTTGCCGTCGCGGGCGATGACCTGGAGGCGAGCAACGGCGTCGGAGTTGCCGACGACATCTGCGACGCGGGTGGGGCGGTACTTCTCCACCCACGGGATGTCGTAGGCGTCGGCGGGGACGGGGACGGGGGCGGGGGCGGCGGAGGTGGCCATGGCTCTGGGCTGGGCACGCGCGCAGACGAAGGGAAAACCGCGCGGTTGTGGAGGGAAAGGGGGAATTTCCGTCGTTGCGGAGCCAGCGGCGCGAGGGTCTTTTGGGTGTGTTTGGTTGCGACCTAAGGGGCATCTCCGGCGGTTGCCCCATTTCTCTTTTGCCTCATCCCTATTCACGTGACACCTCACCAAATGGAGCTGCCTCATCCCTATTCACCTCCCCAACAACTGCCCCATCACTATTTCTACACTCTAATTTCCCTATTTCATATCCATCACTGTTTTGCTACAGTGATGGGGCATGGGCCTGGGCATGTGCTGGAGATGCCCTAATACCAATAGTTTGGTCACAATCAATTCAAGATCCAATTCATTGGCAAAAATATGTTTTTTGGATTAAAACCAATTAAGGGTTGCCAAATTTTGGTAAAGTAGATGGTATATTTGGTTTGTTGCCAATTAAATATGCCAATTGTTCATATAGTCAAATAAAATAATTATAAATTCAAATAAAGTATAGAAATTGAATTTAAAATTTTAAAACATATTAGAAAATAAAAATTACCAGATAAATTATAAAAATACAAAATTATAAATTATAAAAATTACAAAAACGGGTAGATTGGGATTTTATATGATTTATAAAATTTATTCTATGTAATTTGGACACGGTATGAAATAGATACAAAAATGAAAAAAATCAAAAGATTTGAAATAAACATGGTGAATCTCACCCTCGCTGGCTCGCCAATGCAAAGGCGCCCAAATCTCACGCCCTCGCCTTGCCCTCAGCTCACGTACAAATGCAACGGCGAGCCAAATTTTTTCGTCGGCGCGCCAATCATTGGCTGCGATCCAAATGGCGGCCAAATAGCGATGGCATGACCACTCGTTGGTAAGGTAGCTGAGGCTATGAACCAAACATGCCCTTTATTTGGGATCTGGCTACTTTGCGGACGAACATCCGGTTCCGGTAGACGGCAGAGTTGTTCTCTTCTGCTTATCTTATTATTAGATAAATTCTTCTTCTAAATCTTTTTTACCATCACATTCACACTCTAGCCTTTTATGTCATCCCATTTGCAGTTTAATATCTTATATGCTATCGCCATTAGCTCCATTAAGATAGAATGTTAGAAAGCTTATCATAATGCCAAAAATGGCCTTGCATTATAAAACTTTGAAAAATTGTTATCTCCTGCATTTTAACTCAGAATAGAGTGATTCGGCTTTCTAAATTTATGTAAAATCATGTTTTACTTGTGTTAAACTTTTATATTTTTTTAATAAAAAATTATAGTATAAAAATTATGTGACACTAGGTATCATTAATTTTAATATAAAATTTCACATACAAAAAATTAAATTTCACTGGCGCATTTGAGTACACATAATTTTCAGCCCGCAGAGTTTTCTCATAATTTTACAAATTTTCTATAATTTTTAAAAATTTATCTTATTTTTCATTGTATTGAAAAGACAGGGTGTAAGTGTCTTTATATGACACTGTAACGGTTCGATAAGTCAACAATGGCATAGAAAGTATTAAGTTGTGAATGTCATGACACATAAAGTTGGAGTGCGAATGTGGTGGCACGGGAGGGATTGAGGGACTCTGCAGTAGCATACAAGGATTTATATTGCTTAAAATGCTTAATATGCAACTCAAAATGTTTTATATTGCTTATATTAAATTTATTGGTAGTATTTTATATTCTAATTATCTCTCTTTTCTTCTATTCCATTATTCAATTTTTATACCTTTTATGGTTCAATCCTTGGGTTAATGTTTTTATTAGTTTAATAAGGAAATACATCACATATTTAGGTGTATTTTATTATTCTAAACATTTTTCAATTTTGAAACTGCTCAGAAAACCAGCCTAAATTTTGGTAAACTCGCCACTTTAGTGATAAACCAGTTGTACTGGATGTTTTTGTGCTGAAAAAACCAGTATCGTCTACTTCCTCCTCTCCCCCGTGGTGCACTATTCCGGCGAGATCTCTAGTTGGCAATCACAACTTTTTTATTCCAAACGTGCAAAAAAATCGAAATAAACACCAGCATACCATGGTATGCATAAAATGCTTAATATGCTACTCAAAATGTTTTATATTGCTTACATTAAATTTATTGGTAATGTTTTATATTCTAATTATATCTCTTTTCTTTTATTCCATTATTCAATTTTATACCTTTAATGGTTCAATTCTTTAGTTAATGTTTCTATTAGTTTTATATGGGAAATAAATCTCATACATAGGTGTATTTTATTATTCTAAACATTTTTCATTTTGGAACTATTCACAGAACCAACGTAGATTTTGGTGAATCGACCACCGTAGTGATAAACTGGTTGAACTGAATGGTTTTCTGCTGAAAAAACGGTATCGTATACTTCCTCCTCTCTCCTGTGATGCACAGTTGCTTGGAATTGCAGCTATTCTAGGGCTTCTCGTGCCCTACGGTTTGCGGGAATGGGATCTAGGGTCCAATGCACAGGTGGCACTAGGTTGGCTAGCGGCGAGCTCAAAGTGGAGCTAAGCGACGGTAGCAAGGTGGCACGGTAAAGCAGTGGCACTCGCGGCAAATAGCGTGTTAGGGTGGTTTTCGTTGGTTCACGTGGAAGCTGTTGGAGCTGGCGATGACGTTCAGGATGGCTCGTAGCGACGGCAAGCTCATGCTGGAGCCTAAGTGCAGAGCTCGACGCGGCTACGCTCTTCGGTGATGTTGCGGCAAGGGCAACTGGCTAGGAAGCTTCTAGTGACATCCTTGAGTGCTCCCATGGTTTTATCCATTATCGCGCACAACTGGGCAAGCTGGCGGTGTTCACCATGGGATTTAGGCGGTGACGTTAATGGCAATGATGATTCCGGCGATTAGGGCTCAATAGCGTGTGCGGGATTGGTACTAGGGACCTCTGGGATGCTTGTGGACACTCACTACTGAACCAATTTAAACCGCGCATACTAAATTGTTAGGATTGGTTGTGGCAATCAAAATTGGGGAAAAACAAAGAAGGGCTCATCGGCGATGGCTTGATGAGGGTCAGTGAACGTCGGCGAAGCTTCGGGCAGTGAGAATTGGGAGGCGATGTGAAGGATTTCCACCACATGGCTTTCATTGTGGCTTATTGTCACATCAGGTGGAACCGGTGGCGATGGCGGCAGCAGCTGGCCATATATGACACAAGAAAATCTCTAGGCCGCATAGCAACTTTGCCTTGGGACACGCGACGTGCAGGCATGCAAGTGCTGCAGCAGCCTAGACTAGCTCGACTCGGCTCGTGATGTCATAGGCGCAAAGACACAGAGGGAAGGTGTATTTTCCATAATGGGTAAGGAATCTGAGTAGGGTAGCTTCCAAGGGTAATATCGAGTTTAATGAAATAAACCAATTTTCCTATTGACTAGATAATGCCATTAAAAGGCTATAAAAGATTGGTACCTTAGAGTAAAAATATCCTTAAATTCAGAAAAAAAAAATATGAGGATTTAAAACTTGTGTTATGTTTTGCCATTTGATGATTATTTATTTTATGGATTTTTAGTCATTTCTTCAATGCCATTTTTTTTGTTTAAAATTGATTCTTTGCTCAGAAAAATATTATCAAAATATCTTTAAATTCATAAAAATATGAAGATTCCATTTCTGCAATTTGATTATTATTTTGACAAATTTGTATTTTTCTGTAATTTCTAAATTTAGGTATTATTCTTTAACCTATTTCTAGGGCATTTAAAATAATCCTTAAAATTTATATTCATGCATATTGTGCTATTTAAGTCACATTCATCTTACACAATGCAAATGTTCATGCAAATTTCTAGCGTAGCTCCAATATTCAAATTAAGGCCCTGTTTGGCACAGCTCCAGCTCCACCAAAATTGGTGGAGTTGGTGGAGCATCCTATTTCTAACTCCAAAAATTCATAGAGTTGGAGTTATGAGTACACATTGAGGATGTTTAGGTGAGTCATCTTATTTATATTTTGAACTAAAAATATAAACTTAAGTCACTTTATTTTAACCTACAAACTCCATATCTGAGGTAGAGCTAGGAGCAGGAGCTGTGCCAAACGAGACCTAACTCCTTATATGGTACTATTACTATTGAAATTCAAAAATATAATGCTTAAGCAATTTAATCATTTAATGCCATGGTAATGATAATGAACATGCATGCACTGTGGAACTAAAAATCAAGAAAAAAATTATGCTGAAATTTGGGATGTTACAAAATATCTCTTCAAGTTGTGGAGGAATTTTATCATGAACTCTAACCTCATGTCTGGAAGATCCTCTAAGAATTTCTTAAAGCACCTTGTATCAACCTCTCCATATTCACTTTCTAATTAATTAATATTAAATTTGCATGGAACAATTATTACGGTTTTTTCTATGGGATTCAATATTTTTAAATCATATGTTTTCTTAGTCAGTTGTTTCTAGACCACCTGTATAAAAGAAGCACTTAACAACAATCATTAACATGAAATTTTTGCAATGAGTGTCTAACACATCTTTACAAAAAAAAAACCATTAGTGAGATGTGAGTAACAAATGTGTTGAACATCCAAAACAAATAGGTAGAAAATGATAGAAATAAACTTTTTACCATAACATAAAATATCCAATTTATGTTTGATTTGCCTTATGTCTTGGGCTTTTTACTGTTTTTTAGCCGAACACTTTATCTTTTTGAAACTATTTTTAAATATATTAAAACTCTCAAAGCACTCAAAACCCAGTCAAATTAGGTGTCCTAACTCCTCTAAACTTTCAGAGCCCGACATTTCGTTCTTAGCAATACTAACCGGTGCCTAAATGATACCAAATTTGTTGGACCCAGATTTTCTAATGTTGGCTAGGGCCCACATGTTAGGGGCACAAAGGCGGATGCCCCAACATCAGAGGAAACGATCCAAATTTGTTTTACCGTCACAAACCAAGCGAAAAATACATTGGCATACAAATTTTAATAGGAATCACGCAAAATATCAATCGATTGATCATTGTGCAATAAAACAAAATGAGATGTATAGCTTAAAAAGGTGGAAGCCATATAAGTTATAAAAAAAGGTGATCAATTAGCTATGTCATCTCTTTCTTCTATTACACAATAATTAAAGTTGCTTTTGTGTTTAAATTTTTTGTGATGTTTGGAAGATATCTGTAGACAGTACATGACTTTGATGGATGTTTAGAGGAGGCTTGTAGACATTACTCTGTCCATTTATTTCTAAATAATACTGACAACATTGTTATCTGTAATAGAATTTTATCAATATATATCATGGTTCTAAAAAATAGATATGGTGTGATCTTCACATTCCATTACATTATATAGCTAGGTTTGTTTCATTTTCTTGAAAAGTTAGAAGTATATTGAAATAAACTTTATATTTAAACATCTGTCACAACAATGACATCCTGTGTGTGTGCACATCTGATGGTCACACTGAACAAGACAAGATGTAACATATCGTATTG
Organism: Olyra latifolia; assembly: GCA_036346145.1. NCBI lineage: Eukaryota > Viridiplantae > Streptophyta > Magnoliopsida > Poales > Poaceae > Olyra > Olyra latifolia. Next base: position 12,006,663 of record CM070526.1, read on the forward strand.
TCTCATCTAAACAAAAAAATAGGTTTCCTGGCCTTTACTTCACCATTTACAGAATGCTATTTTTATATCTCATAACAATATCTTAAACAAAGTGTCTATGTCAAATTCTTAAATTCAATTAAAGATCTTATGTTGCTATCTCTGCTCTTTATGTACTGACCATTCCACTAAAAATGGAAAAAAAGTGCCAACTTGATTTTTAAACTTTTACGTTCGAGCCATATTGATTCTTTTGGGAGTGAGATTGGTCCCTCAGCATTCCAAACTATGCTGATTTGGTTTTTTGATCGGTCAATATGATGGTTTTCGATGACGTGGTGTTAGTGTTACAAACGACGGGTTTAGGTGATGTGGTGTTACACGTAGCAAATGCCATAGATCCATATGGAAGATTTAAAATCCAGTTTTATTTAATTTCTATTCCCTTAAACAGTGTTTAATGCTAGCCCTAACTATTTTGGTGCTTAAGTGCAAACCGAAAAAAAATAAAGCTGAAGTTTCGGAGGCTATGCAACCGTGTACTTTCTCGAAACAAGTTTTAAGCCACGTTTAACGCAGTCGCCAACTGCCTGTCTTGGCATCATGAATTGCTGCTGGTCCAACCCGCATCGCCCATCATGTAATATAGGAAGGAAAAAAGAAAAAAGACTCTTCAGTCTCCCACCCATCCCAATTCCATTCCCCAAGAAGAGGCTTCCTCCTCTCGATCTCGCAGGGTTCCCTCGATGGCGACGCCTCGCTCTCCGAGCACCCGCGGCGACGCGCTCCTTGACTCGGCACCGCTGCTCGGCGGCGCCAGCGGCCGGGGCCGACGTCGAGGGAACGCTCTTCGCCGGCCGTCGCTCCGCGGCGCCGCGCAGCTGCTGCGCCGCGGCGGTCGGCGGGCGATGCGGGAGCCGTCGGTGCTGGTGCGGGAGGCTGCGGCAGAGCACCTAGAGGAGCGGCAGGCGGACTGGGCCTACTCCCGCCCCGTCGTGGCGCTCGACCTCCTCTGGAACCTCGCCTTCATCACCGTCGCTGCCGTCGTGCTCGTGCTCAGCCGCAACGAGAACTCTCCCATGCCACTCCGGACCTGGGTCGCCGGCTACGCCTTACAGTGCGTCGTCCACATGGTCTGCGTCGCCATCGAGTACCGGATGCGCCACGGCCAGCGCGGCGGGGCTCCAGCACCCACCGACGAGGAGAGGGGCAGTGATGAATCGACCTCATCCAGCGACGATGATGTCGGGGAGCATGATCGCCGTGGTCGTCGGACCGATTGCGTCAGGTAATTTTCAAGGATCTGACAAGTAGGAGGGATTTCCTAGCTAGCTTACAGTCCGCGTCTAAAAGTCCCTCTTTTGCGTGTTAGTGTTGCCTTAAGCAACTTAGTGAGAGCAACACAGGTAATCATAGCGAGTTTTTAGTGGAAGGTTCCTTATGGCTCCCCGTGGTCATGGCGTTGATGAAGTTGGCACATTGGGGCATTGTATTTGTATGGCTGCGCAACACACCACGGAGAAAGAATGGTAAGTAAAGAAGCTGGGTCAGTACCTAGTGGCTAGTGCTGCCCAGTCCGGCAATGTTAGGACGTACAAATGGATTGCTGTTCCATGATGTTCTATAAAGTTTTATTTTGCTGTCATCTGTGGATTGGGATGAATTGAGCAATCTCGCTGATCTATGGAATGCCAGAGTGGATTCTTTTTACCAAGCGACCACTAGTTTTTTTTTTTTCTTTTTGCAAAAGGAGCTCTCAGCCTCGATGTCCATTCATTCTACCGAACAAACGGAAACACAGAACAGCGTTTAGTCATATTCCTTACAGTTCCTTACAGAAAGGAATGGACGAGGGGGAGACTCACACCCAAGCTCCAACTCCTGGCCTGACAAATTCACAAAAGACAACTGGTTACCAACAACAAAGGAACAACCCAAACATCCCTGACACCAATATATCAAAGAAACATATAGAAACACCCACTACTAAGATCAACCTCCAGCATTACCATCCTCTTGTGCAGTCTCCTCATCCAGAGGTCGAGATAGAAGCTTCGAGCCAGCACCACAATCCTTATGACACAGCTCTTGCACTACATGGACGATCTTGTCTACCCCTGCTTCCAGAGTCTTCTTGTCCATTTCTTTTTGCATACCTGCCCAATATCAAAGAAGAGAGCAAATACAGTGTATAACTTCCAATGGATTCTTCAAATGGTTCTTCTTAAAGTAGGCAGCATTCCTTCATTTCCATATGGCTGAACAAACAGAAGCCAAACCCACATAATGCAGACACCTTTGCTGCATGGTAATCAAAGAAAAGAGATGGTTTAGACTTTCTACCAAGTGACGATTAGATACCGTTATGATCTATGAAGTTCACATCAGTCTGTTATGTCCAGAATATTTTGCCTAGTCTTCTCTTCTAGGTGGTCTTCTTTCACCAAAGGGGTTTAAGGAATCTAGTGTTTCTTGATTAAATGATGTCTTTTGAGATGACTTGCTCCATCTCTACTACATTGAAATAGTTACATGTCTATGCCAAGAACTGGGTCCTAAAGAGGCCCTAAATCTGTTAATCTGTCTTCTTAATAAATGAGAAAAGAAAAGGCATACATTAGCATTGGTGTTGTCTTGTTCTATACATATGTGGCTATGTCAATATATCACATTGCAATGTGTAAAAAAGTTTGGGTTTGCTTTATGTGGTAAAGGCTTCTTTTAGGTTCAATCTTCACGAGAAATTTGATTAGAAGGTCCTGCATATTCAGTCTAGATTTCTTTCTCTAAGCAAGTGGAGATGTAGAATCTATTTAATTTGGTATAGTGAAGAGATGTACTGTACCATGTACCTATTTCTGTTCTGATAGGTCAAGTAAAAGATGATAGTGGCCTCCAAGTGCTTGATATTTTGACACAATTTTGCTGTAATGTTGAATACTTGAATTGATTGTTCTCTTCTATTTAATTCCTGTAATTTCAACCAATGATCATCCATGTGATTGCTTTGTTTTACTTCTTTGACCCAGGCCAACAAAAACATATAGATTTTTGTAGTTAAGAGATAGCACCCTTCATATGCTGGTGGATATTTTGTGTCTATTTAATCATTTATAGTGTGTGGTATGTTCTAAGAATATTGATGTTTCATTACACAATCTCTCCCGTATGTCTTGTACCTAACAATAATATTATGTTCTACACTGGCAGCATTGCAAAGCATCTGGAGTCTGCTAATACAATGTTCTCTTTCATATGGTGGATAATTGGATTTTACTGGATATCTGCTGGAGGTGAAGAGGTTATCCGCGATGCACCCCAACTTTACTGGTATATATGTCTTTTAAATTAACAGTTTTTTTTTTTCATAATTCATAGTGTCCTTATTTGTTTGTTTGCTAAACATATTTTCATATGATTTTCTTTGCAGGCTTTGCATAGTCTTTCTGGCATTTGATGTGTTCTTTGTTGTATTCTGTGTTGCTCTGGCTTGCATCATTGGTATTGCTGTTTGTTGTTGCCTCCCTTGCATTATAGCAATTCTGTATGCTGTCTCTAATCAGGTATGTCTTTTCAAGTATGTGGGATACACCATATTGATATGTCATTCTTGCAATAGATAACCTTTGTATCATCTGACTGAGATCAGGAAGGAGCATCTGACGATGACATTAGCCAAATCCCAAGATACAAATTTCGGAGGACAGATGAGCCTGAAAAGCAAGCTGTTGATGCCACGGGGCCTTCTGGAGGAATAATGACAGAGTGTGGCACCAACCAACCTATCGAGAAAGTGCTTGCAGCTGAAGATGCAGTAAGTTTTCATGTTTCGATCTTTTGGATACACACATAATTTTGGCCTTAATAATGCAAGAGGTGCTATAGTTCAAAACCTTGCATCATATTGTTCATTCATCATGACAGATATATCAAGTCTAGTGAATGGGATATCATGAAACCATGGTTATGTGCTTGATCTTGCTTTTTAATCACTAGTCAGATCATTTGTCTTGATCAAATAATGTGATTTGGTGTACTTGGTGGTTTTGGCAAACATATCAAGTATTAACCTGGTGTAACCTTATTTTGTCATATGGCACCGGGAACCCTAAATGTTGAACTTGCATTGGTCAGGGAAGAACTAATAATATATATGTACTTCAACATATAATATCCCTTTTCCTCATTGTTTTCCTGTAATCTCATTAAACTATAAATCCATTGTTTATTTGATCAATGCAGGAGTGTTGTATTTGTCTTTCGGCGTATGATGATGGTGCGGAGTTGCGTGAGCTCCCTTGTGGGCACCATTTCCACTCTGCCTGCATTGATAAGTGGCTGCACATCAATGCAACATGCCCCCTGTGCAAGTTCAATATCAGGAAAAGCAGCAGTAGCAGTGGAAGTGAAGAAGTTTGAATGTTGTCCACTTAAAGAGTGCCGATCCATTACGACTTCACACCTGTGTCTCTGCTAATGTAACTCCAGGACTTGACCGGTGTAAATTTTTGTATCCTAAATGTGCCGATAGTGTCAATTATTAAAGTGACTCAAATCGCTGTTCATATTACAGTCCGGAATATATGCTTGTTACTTCGTGAGTTGTATTTGAGTGGCTCAAACTCTTCCCAGCTTGTTTGTGTCAGATGCTGGCAAAATATCGTACTTTGCATGGTTTGTGCTGACTAAGTATTCTGGCGGTGGTCATTTTTTTGCATCAAGATCACAGCTGATGAAGCTGTTGAATTGTTGGGGGTGAAAATGCACTACTACAAACAACCATCTCGTGAGGTAATGTTCTATGGTCATCCTCCAAAGGGCGGTTTGGTTGCCTTCCTGTTTCTTCCTATTTGAGGCTGGCTCGTATCAACTCGGCCACCAGGCCAAGCTGGTGGAAGACTAGATAAGGGAATGTAAGAGATGGTGTTTGGTTCGCTGTATCAGCTTAGACATGATGTGAAGAGTAGATGTTTGGTTGGCTGCATAAGGAGTGAATAGGATGGTATAATTGAGAGAGATGGTGTTTGGTTGGGTGTATGAGACATTCTAGTTTATGTATATTCTTAATTTTTTCTTTGGTTTTAACTGCGTAGTTTAAGCTTGTAGATTTGAAATTGTCATTTTAATTATTGAAATATTCATGTGTAGTATTTGAAATGTTGACTTCAATTTTTTTTAAATGTTGAAATATTCACATGTACCATAATTCGTCATTTCAAACAAATTCAACATATTGCATGATTTTGAAATCTTTTAAATTTGGAATTTGAACTATACAGTTGTGAAATTCAACGTATCCACCACCATAGCAAAAATAAAACCTGAGAAGCCATTACATGACAACAAAAGATGTAGAAAAAAGCAATTTGACAAATATCCAATGCATTATATAAATTGTTCGTTAATGCAAATAGCGCTAGTTCAAATTAGATAGACCATAACACTATAGAGGTACTAGCCATAGATTGGCATATAATACATAGTGGTTTGTAAACAAAAACATATATATAGGAAAGGAGACATAGTTTGGTATAGTAGAACACATTGTTCATGACAGCAAAAGTCCATCCATTCAAAACAAAAAGTTATCCCCTACGTTTCAAATGGTGACATTAGCATATATTTTACAGCAGAACGTAAAACAAGAATAAAATTACAGTTGGTATGAAACATGCAAGACAACTTACCTTGTAACATCAAAAATCAAATAGTAAGAACAGATCATAGAACACAGTACTCCCAAATTTCAGTATAGCACATGACAGTACCTAAATCAAATTACCCAAATTTCATAGTATCACAAATCACATTATCCAAAAAATCAGAAATCAAAGTATCCTAACATCACAAATCATAGTATCGTAACATCAAAAATCATAGTATACCAGAACAAATATGCCTCCTACTTACGAAATTCTCAGTAGAGTGCAACTACTACCATGAGTTACTTGTGTAATATTAATATATCTATGGAGCTGTCTAGTGGACTATAGAAATCAGTTCTTTCATTTTGAGATCTTCATTTCTATCCCCAAAGATATTTAACAAAAGTTTTATCAAATAGAGAAGTTGTTTAAGGTGGATTACTTAGTGGTACTAGTGATGATGTGTCTCTTCACCTCAGTCAAACAATATCACCTGAAGATGAGACATGCCATTGTTCAAACAACATAGTTGAACATGCAGAATAAAAATATGAGTGGAAAATAATAAATGATTGGACAAATTTAACATACAAGCCTCGTTTGGTGTTTCAATAGAAGTTCGAAAAACAATTTTTTTATAGAAAAGCGCAGAAGCGACGAACCTGTGTTCGCTAGTATGAATTAACTGTCCGCATAGCAAAGGATAGCAAGCTAGCGAGAAGTGGCTCATTATAGTGGGCCAAAAGATCCTCTCCTAGTCGATGCTCTACCAGACCAGCAATGACCTTAACATATTTATAGGGAAAAATTAGAAAATCATTCTAAAAATGGAAGGGGAACAATAACTTGCATTTATTCGTGATAAAATTACTGGACAAGGTAAATCATCGGTGAGTAATTGATAGCATATAAGTGACGCTTGGTATCTTTAGCGAATGCCAAATTTTAGACAAACCAAGGTGGAAGAAAGTAATGTGCAGTCACAATATGGTTATAATGTGCGAGGCAAATTTTTGATAGATCATGTAGAAGAAAGAGATGGGCAGTACAATATGGTTATGTTGGTACCATGAAGTCACAGTGAAAGCAAACTCTGAGGGACCATTAGGGAGCTAAAATGCTAAAGCATCATGGTAGTGAAAAAAATAAGGGGCGGTTAGAGCCAAAGGTGGTGTAGGTGGATAGAATCTAGACATTTTATATGTGCAATGGTCTCCCTGCACTCACTCATCTAAATGAATACTATAACCTGTTATCCTCTAATTTGATTATTGAACACAAGATATCAGTAAAATGCAAATTTAGTGAAAAGTTCACTTTTTTTTTCAAAAAAAAACCCCTAGAAGTTCATTCTTTAAAATTTACCGGATACAGGGGAAGTATGTTCTATATATTTTTTTTAAAATTTTTTTAAGATCAATCTCAACCAAAATTTTGAAAGACGAAATAGACATACTTAGCCAAAAACAAGAAAAACACTATTTCAACAACTATATGTGTTTTTTTTTGTGTCCCGCAAATAGAATGAGTTTAACCTTAAATTTTTTGTAGAGATATAGAACATATCCTCCCTTGTATCTCATAATTTCACCGCTCATATTTACAGGGAAAAAAATTAGAAAATCATTCTAAAAATGGAAGAGGGAACAATAACATGCATTTATTCGTGATAAGATTACTGGACAAGATAATTCATCAATGAGTAATCGATAGCATATAAAATTACTGGACAAGGTATATTGAAGAGCATTTTAACCATTGCTACCATGTGCCCCTGATATATGCAACCACAAACAAAGTGCATATTCCCGATTGCCAGAACCACTTAAGCGAACAAATTTTCAAGTTTGAACTTTACAACACTATTACTAATCTAAAATCTAATCTCTTCAATCGAAATTAACAGATGGTCTTGATGAAGTACCTAATATCTAAAAGTGCATCTGGGCCCCTAAGTGGGTTTTGGTGATTAATGATAAACGATTATGGGACTAATGCGTTCATTGAGGATATGAACAGGTAAAAAGTCCCAATGGTGAAAAGCTAGAGTGTCGTAGACCCCTCAAATAAGGAAATAAGACTGCACGTGGTTATTTATAGACTTGTATTATTTTTTGTTTAATTTGAGTCTAAGGATTACCGTACTATCAAGAGGGATGCGACAGAAAAATGGCTTAGAAATGTCTCGAGTGCTCATCGTGTTGTCGGTCTCTTCCCATAGCCTCTCTCATGGTCCAGTGGAGGGAAGAAAGAGATGAGAGGGGATGCGTGACACAACATGGTCCGGTGTGCCAGTATGGTGGTGCATGTGAAACCAGGAGGTCACGTAGCAACATTGGCGAGGCTAGGGCGGTGTGTCTAGTGGGAGGCAGAGGAGACGGGGAACTAGACAGGCAGAGAGGACCGGGGAGAGAGGGTGGTTGATAGGAGATTGCACTGGGGAGAGGAGAGAGAAGAGAAGAGGAGGAAATGGAAACGTACCACCACTTACATATGGGTCATCGCCATGAATGTCACTGCCATGTCAAACTCCATGTCACAACCATGGTGGCAAAACCACCTAGGGGGTTTGAAAGTGCATCTAGGCCCCTAATTATTTTGGTGATTAATGACAACCGAACAAAGGGACTAATGAGTTTGTCAAGGATGTATCTAGGTTTTAGTCCAAAAGGAGCAAAGGTGAAGGATACGGATCCCTCAATGAAGCTAATCGGTTATGAGAATGTTTTCCGAAGACTTGTAATTATTTTACTTTAATTGAGTCTAAGGACAACCGTACTATAAAGAGGGATGCGGCGAAATGTGACTCTTAAACCTCCAAAGTGCTCAATAGATGAATCTTAGTGCATAGGGCAAGTCTCACACCACTTCATTCTCAGTCCACAAATTCTGGTATCAGACTATCCGATGTTTAGTATCGGATTGTCCAATATACCTCAGTCCAGACTGCCGATTTTTCAGAGTTCGGGGTTCTCTGTCTGGAAATAAATTTTTGGTCGGACTGTCCGATATACCCTAGTCCAGACTGTTCGATTTTTCAGAGTTCGGGGTTCTCTGTCTGAAATTAATTTCCTGATCGGACTGTCTGATGTTGTGCAAATCAGATTGTCCGAACTTCCAGAGTTTTGGGTTCTGTCCCGATTTATAATTTTGTTCGAACTGTCCGATACTTGATATCGGACTGTCCGATACTACACAGTTTTGAACCTAACGAGCAAATTTTCACCCCGACCTATATATACCCCTTTACTCAGACAGAGCTAGGGTTAGACACTGCATTTACTCCACCAACCAGTCGCCACTAGCTCTAACTCTTGCTCCTCTCTCTAGCATTCAAAGCCTCCAACCACTCCCCTTTAATTCCTTAGCAAAATCAAGAGGGAAGGGTTGAGAGGTGAAGATCCGAGTGCACCTACGACTAGGCTTCAACTTTGAGCACTTGGGTCGTCTTCCAGTTCACACTCCGCCAATCTATTACTCTTGGAGTTTGAGGGCTCCTAGACGGTTAGGAGTCTACCATGAGCCACCGGAGCTTGGTGTGGTGCGCCGTGGGAGTTTGTGAAGGCCAGTCTCCGCCTCCGAAAGGAAAGGAAGCACCGAGTAAACCAAGGGAGCTTTGTGCAGACTTGGTGAGGAAAAGGGTTGAGAGAAACACGGGCTCAAGTGGGATCGAGCCTACCTCAACGGAGACGTAGGATCCCCTCAAGGATCTGAACTTCGGGAAAAATTGTTTGCGCCTCTTTTCTCTCTTCTCTCTACCTTGCATCCTGATCTAGATCTACTTTATTGTGAATCTTTGTTTTAGATCTTTGTGTTTCTCCTGTTCTACTAGTGTCTCTTCACATATTTGATGCAGGAAACCTTCTTGATTTGAAATAGATAGTGCTCAGATTCAAAATCCATAGTCAAGTGCTGTTCCACATCGGACTGTCCGAAGTTTCTACATCGGACTGTCCGATATAGTCTGCATCGGACTGTCCGATATTCTCTGGTGAAGTATTTTCTGCATAACTCTGATTAAATTTTATAACGCCTATTCACCCCCCTCTAGGCGACATCCCGGTCCTTTCAGGGTTAGTTCCGCTGATTTCAAAAGTTTGGGGGATAGAATATCTGGTTCGTAGTTCATAAGGTAGAGTAGACAAAAGTGCAATAGTCTAGGGGTCAAGTAGACTTTTTCCTTTATAAATGATAAACTATTCGACTTATTGATCTTTTTTAGATTCTCGAAGTTGGTAAAGAAAATTCTCAAAAAAAAAAATCTAGGAACAGGTTGACATGGGAGAGGTCGGCAAAACCGCCACTGCCATCGGTAGAGAAGAAGAAGCCAAGGAGACGGCGCCGGTCGCGGCGGTATGCTTGAAGGAGTAGCACGAAGTCCATCGCTGCCGGGAGACTCTTGAGGGTTTTGGGGAGCCCATAAAGCTGGAAGGGGCAAAGAAGGCGAGGAACATCCAAGAGCTTGAGACTATGAGAGTGCACAAAGAAAGCAGTTGAGGGAGAGGGATTAGGAAAAAAATAGTGGGAGCCTAAGAGGAACGGTTCAAAACTCAAAGGTGGAGTGCGGACTGTGTAGTGAACAAGGTGGCTGGAACCTAAGATTTTGAGCTTAGCAATTTTAGCTAAGGAGTTGTTCGTGCCGAAAGTTATATTGGCTAAACACACGTAGGCTTAGGGCTTAGGATCCCTGTCAGCACCGAAATCTAGGGTTTAGAGCGTGCCAGCCGATTTGATACTGCAATTGGTAAGAAGAGACGTAATCAGCTTTAGATAGCCAATTAAATCTTAAAATAGAGTAAACCTGCAATACTTTAGGACAAACGAAAGGAATAGTGGATTCAAAGTATCGACTTAAATCAGATCTAAACCGATAGGTTCAATAGGTAAACAATCAACTACTAAATTGATGACATCAGCAAAGTAGCAAAAGGAGGGTAAACAGACTATCAACTAGTCGATTAGATCGTCTAGCTGATAGAACAAAAGATAAATAGACTATCAGCTAGATTAATAAGTTAATAAAACAAATAGAACAAGGGTAAACAGACTATTGGCTAAATAGCAAGTTACAAACCAATAGAACAAGGGTAGAACCTAACCCTTTGCACGAAACGGCGATGTACAATAATATCAGCAAAGATAGTATTATGATAAACCAAGCGAGAAAATTAGACTTAACCGAGACAGTACTCCCTGAGGTTGTACCTTAAAGTCGATCGAGAAAGCGATACACAACTAGTCGATCGAAAACAAAGTACGACGAAACTAAGTTAGTGCTACTTCTAGAAATTGAAGAGACGATTGCATTGAAATAGTAGATTGATTGATCGGAAGCCCTTTTCTTGATACATAGGTTGGATATTTATAGTCGGTACATAAACTTGATATAATATGACTTCAACTCTTAACTTACTCTATATAATCTAATTGACTTAATATATATTTAAGACTCTCTGAATAGAAACTTATATAAAAGATGCATAAAATATACTACGTAGTCGATCCGGACAACATTGTCTTTAAGAACTTTCCTAAATTGGTTTCTTCGATAAGGTTTCTTATTTTAATTTATCGTAGATAATTAGGAATCTTCTTTCTTATTAGGACTTTTAGCCGATTGTATTTGATCCAAATTTTTTTAGAATTCTTTTTGATATCGGTTTTTGACCAGTATTCTAACAACTTATAGAAATTTCGGATGTGTACAAAATTGAGTGTCCACGTGAACGCAGGAAGTTTATAAAATTTGTACACAAAACAATGTTTTGAGCAGCCCCCATCGGTTCATCAGCCTTGGTAGGAATCCTACGTTCCTACTTCCAGCGAATGTTTTGAGCGCCGCCGCAAAACGATTTCAAAAGGCTGACACACGGTCACACGGCCGTACACGGTACGCGTCTAATAACGTCCACTGCTTTTGTTTACTGCACTGCGGGCCCAACGCAGCCGCTATCTCTCGTTCATGCATGTGGCCTTGTTCACCGCCGCACTCCTCCATTCGGATCATTTCTCCCACAATTTTTTTCCGATCCGTCTCCCTCAGCTGCTTTCTCTGTGCACTCCGCACTCACAGCCGCAGCGCGCAGCTGTTCCTCGCCTTCTCCGCCTCCCCAAAACCCTCGAGAGCCTCCCCGCGCGAGCGGCGGCGGCGATGGACTCGGCGCTGCTCCTGGAGGCGTACCGCCGCGACCGGCGCCGCCTCCTTGGCTTCCTCCTCTCCGCCGCCGGCGGCGGCGGCCGCGCCGTCGATCTCTCCCGCGTCGACCTCGACGCCGTCAGCGCCGACTACGCCCTCGAGTGCGTCGCCTCCGGTGAGGCGAACTCCCCCACTCTCTGCGCGCGTGCGTGTGCGTGTGTTGAGGTCGGGGCGTTTCGGGGCTGGATAAATCTGATCGTTGGTTGCGCGTGTGTTTGAATTGAAACAGGCGCGCAGTTTGATACCTCGGAGGCCACCAGGAGGTACTTCGACGAGAGGAGGTACCCGATCATGGTATGGGTGAACTGATCACTCGGAATTTCCTCTCCATTTCAGCTCGAAATGATTATGTTTCATTGGATACTTGCTCCTGAACTCGAAGTGTTCTATCAGTAGAATTGTTTTGGGGCAGCGGGGATGCGAAACATCTGAAATATGTGTAATCACAGTACTAGGAGCATGACAACTATAGCTTTACCCTGCTAAGCCTATGTTAAATTTGAATGGAAGCATGTTGACGTTCTACTATTCAATCAAAGCTAAAGCACATTAAGAACCGGACTATATGGTGCAAATATTTATACGCAATCATGCACAAGTCCTTCCTCGACTATAAGCAGCATATTGCTATAGTATATTTAATCTGAGATGAGTAATTCTTGATCTGAATTCTGCTGATAATTTTACCAGATTTCAGAAATACAATGTAATAGCCTTTCACTTTTAATTTTAAAATCTGTCAGATTTTTCCCCAACCTACTCTGTACTTAAATAGTTAAATCTTCCTGGGATCATAGTCGCTGACCTCTGTCCATGCTTATGGAAGTTTTCAAATGTCTACTGCAAGAGCAAAGGCCATGGATTCAATTGAGTTTTCCATTTCTCCTTCCTAGTTAATAGTTAAATTTGTTATACATACAAAAATTAGCATAATGAGGACAGTTTTCTGTTATTGACATAAAATAACTAGACACTGTACTATTACCACAATTTTGTGGAAAATGATGGTGATATTCCGTATGAGGCTCTATTTGTAACTAATTAATTACACATTTGCCATTTTGTCTGATGTTTGCTTTTCAAGTGATAAACCGATTACACCTTAGCCTGCAATTCACCAGTTCTGGAAGTTAAACAGTAGTTTACCCATGAAGTACTGCTGGGACATTTTTTGTAATTGTTACAAACATTTCCATTCAACAGATGAGGTTGCCATCAAGGAACTCGTATTTTGTTCTTTCAAGGCCAGAACTCTCTGGTTCCCCTCCAAAGAAAGCAGCACCTGACATTGGGTCCCAAGCGGCTGCAGAAGAGAACTCAAGTACAGCAAGACAGCATACCGATTCTTTTAGAGTAGCCATTGACATTTTGGGAACATCCTATGGTACCAAGGATGTTAGTTTGGAAGATATTTCTCCTCAGCAAGTAAATAAAATGGATATTCTTTCTCTAGGTCTACCTAGATTAAGCGCAGGTATAAAACTGTACATGCATCGGTTATGCCGTTTTATTGGATATAGCATCCTTTAAGTTATATTCAATTTTTCTAACTTTTTTTAAGTTTCTTGAACTGATTGTATACTTTTTATTCACCCTTTAAAGAACTGTCTGATGATGATATCAGAGAAACAGCTTATGAGGTCCTTATGGCTTCTTTGTTTGCTGGGTAATTCTCTTACAAACATGTTTGCGTGCTTGTTTGTATACATGCATGCATATTCACACTATACATTTATTATTCTAATCTCTTCCTTAATGATATGTAACCAACAGCGGGAAAATACACTTCTCTGAAGAGAAGAAAGAAAAGAAGACCAAATTCTTCAAGGGTCCGAGGTCTAAGACAGAAGGACCAAATTCATCACCTCAGCTGGAAAATCGCTACACCCACCTTCTTGATCTGATCCGAGTACAAATGGAGGCAAGGTCTCCTTCACCAATTTTTGTGCTGTTCATTTTTTATTAGTTAATTTTTTAAATTCATAATTGGTATCTGCTGTCTTCCTTTTTGAAAATTGAAGTTAATGGCAACGGTAACAAGAATCCTTTTTTTAATGGAACCATAACAAGAATGACTGGGCGTGTGCGTAATAATCCGAGAGAACTTCTAGCAAAGATCAGAGGACATTTCTCCTTTTCTTTTCAGTTATTTTAAAATGCCATTTTCTTTTCGTTCCTCTAGACTCTAGGTTTTCGCATGTTGGTCTGAGGAAAAAGGGTTCCAGCTAAGATCAGGAGCCCATTTTTCTTTTTCGGTAATTGATCATTTGGAACTTCATTTGCTTTCTATTTCTCTTGATTGCATGAAGAGAACTCATTATTAACAAAGTTCTTCCAGATATCAGAATCTATGGATACATTGACTAAGAAAGCTTTAAGGCTCATCAGTTTGAAGATGGTGCAAGGACAACTTGATGTCCCTCGCATATCATTACAGCTCTTAGGTTCTGTCGGTAAATTTGATTTCCCAACAGAAAGACTTCGTGTTCAGTGGCAGAGGAGACAGGTAAACACCTTTAGCTGTTTCTGTATACAGTATGGGGATCTGTTTTGACTATCTTTCTTGATTCTTCTGTCCAGGTTAATGTTCTAGAAGAATTACTTCTCTTCTCAGCATCTTGTGAGTACGATATGAGTGAAACATTGGGGATAGTCCTCTCTAAGCTAAAAAATACAGAGGCAAGAACTAGTATTCGTATCATATTATTTGGTATTAATTAATGTTACTAGTGTATCAGAAGACATATCAATTGTTTGATCTCTCTGATCAAATTGGGCATTGTTCCGATATTGAGTTCTTTCTATATTTGCATTGTCAATTACTCCAGGACTGGGTTGTTAGTGTTCCTGATTGGCGTATTGAGGTATTGACTATCGTTGAAAGATACAGCACAAAACTATCTGCAGCGGCAAAGAAGTTTGGCCTTAAAAGTGAGACCTACCATTGGACCCGGAGCTACCATTTTAATTTTAGGCTATATGAGAAATTACTTTGCAGTGTGTTTGATATTCTCGAAGATGGACAGCTTGTAGAGGTTTGTGTTTTTTCGGTCCCTTCTTGATTTCAACATATCCTTCCTGATCTGTTCAGACAAGAAATACCCTACTTTTATTGCCAAGCTAAATTGTTCTTGGACAGCAATGCGGTATTAAGTCAATGGTTGCATCTTGAGTTCCTGACGGAGATATGGTTTTACTCCCAGGAGGCTGATGAAATACTAGAAACAGTGAAGCTAACCTGGCCTATATTGGGCATTACCCAGAAATTGCATGACGTCTTATATGCTTGGGTGCTTTTCCAGAAGGTCTGTTTGCTGCTGTATCCCCCTCCTTTTTTTTGTGTGTTTGTGTGTGAGGTAGTATCAGTTGTTCCCTTTTTTCAATATGAGTGCATTGCAAATGCATATCTTCTCCATACTGATTCTTACGGCTGTTTTCCTTCCATTCAGTTTGCTCAAACTGGGGAAATTCTTCTACTAAAACACACAGGCCTTCAGATACTGAAACTTCAATCACATAATGATGTTAAAGAAATAGAGCTGTATATAAACAGCTTTATTTGTTCTGTTGATGATTGTGGCAGCAACAGGACTCTAAATTTGGTCGATGGTGCCCTTCTTAGGATAAATATGTGGTGCCGTAGACAACTGGAGAATTATCACGCATACTTTAGTCAGGTTGGTTGCCTCCCTTGTTTGAATCACAAATGTTTCATCTGATTTTGGCCATCCATCAAGCCATCAACTTACTGCTGGGTGTGTCTTCCTGTTATAGCATGCTGATTGAGAGAACCTATTAACAAATGTTATTTCTCGTACTCCCTGTTCCAGTGCACTGGTCCAAGTCATGTGTCCATGAGACACTGCCAATGATGCGACTAAACATGCTTACATGATACTGATCAGTGATTATTTTTTCAAAAAAGAAATACTGATCAGTGATTCCTAAAAATACTGATCAGTGATTCCTTACATATGTGGGTGTCTGTTTCCTAATCAACCAAACCAGCTATTGAAATTTATTACATTCAATTAGTTATTTCTGGGTAGTACCTGAAAGATGGGTTCATACTTCTAGCCTAGACCATTTCTATCTCATTTTAGATGTACTCTTTGATTGAGACCAGTGTTAAAGGTAACCTGGGCACCTCGTGGTTTGACAAATATTTATCTCTGTGTTGGTGTGTCCACGTACAAGTTTATCATGGCCTTAGCAGGTAGATGCAAGTATAATTCCCTAAATTATAGCCATCTTCCATATCCTGTCAAATCTCTCGTTTTTGCAGAAGCATAAGTGCAGAACTTACTAGACAGTTGCTGATTTAGGTATAAGGTAGTTCATCTTTTGTTATGTCTCATTACCTTATGGAGTGATATGTGGACATAAATATATAGCTATTGCTACAATCTGGATAATTACGAGATCATGAAAAGAAAATTAATGTAAGCTGGGAAAGTCTCAATGGTTCACATTGATTGCATGAATTGATGGATGTTAAATCAATTTAGACAATGTTTTTTGTTGTATATTTTTCAAAAAAGGGGGTACAGTGTAACATATTACCACAAAGTTTTGATATAAAACTTCCTTTTTCTTGTCTTTCTGTGATAGGCTAACTACTCAATTTTTGAGAGCATGCTGAACTTGGTATTACTTTCGGCGAAAGATCACATTGATGATGATAGAGGAGTCATGGTTCGATTTCTATATATTTTTTGCTTTTTTTATTTTGCATCATTTGTCAAAACACTAATACAATTTTGATATTAACTTCTTTATTCCAAAAAGGAAATAGCCCTCATTTCCATTATAGAAGCAACATAAGGGTGATTAACCAATTCTGTTTAAATATTAAATAAAAATTATTCTGTATTTGATAGAAGTGGAGAAAATATTGGAATATTAATGTCAACATATCTCATGATATAACTAGCTTTCAGATTTATTAAAATCATGTAGCCTGTAAGAACTGACGACTGATGTATATATATAACCATGATAATTGAGATTGAAGCTCTATATTGCCCCTGGAATTGAGAAATTCTCTGAAAGGAGGGTTTTTTTTTTTACAACAGCTCAATTTTTGTGTTCTAATATTTGTTGAGCTTGGAAATATTTGCTGGAGAGTGTAGATTCAGGATCTTTCTCAAGATTTTTTTTAGTTTCTCCTTAAAAAGTATGGGTACTAGATCACACAGTTACTTCAGATTGTCCACCTCTAGTCATGACCTAAACATGAGGTTAAGAAACAAAAAATATCTTGGATCAGTTTTCTTCAGTAGCAATGTTTTTACTGTAGTCTCACATGTAATAAACATTTAGTAAGGATGTAATATAATCTATATATGTTCTTCAGTGAGGATGTAGCCATCACCCTGATGATGTTTCTTGTAGTAAAAGCCGTCAATATTTCTTTTGTCAATGTTAAAATACACAGGTGTTCTTTTTAAGCTAGGTTGATATCTCTGCCATATTTTGTATAAAGTCTCTTGGAAATGTTTTGGTCTAGATCAATTTGTTCTTTTATGTTGGATGTTGACCTCCTCGTGTTCTCCCTTTTAAATTTTCCTTATGAGATTGCCTTCAGAGTGCTATGCTTTTATCTGTATTTTATTGGTTTCAGCTTGTTGGGACCCCAGTAGGCAGTACAATTGAAGCCACATTGATCCATATACTTGTTGTCAGATCTATTCAAGCTGCATATAAGCATGTGAGTTAAATGATCTAGAGTCCCACTTTTAAAATGGTACATTTGCGGAAAAAGAGCGGTGAATTCTTAATATTTCATTATGCTTCATTAGGCCCTAATTTCATCAGATGCTCAATCAAAAGCAGAATCAAAGCATCCATTGATATTACTTGCAAATGAGCTAAAGCTAGTAGTGGAGAAAGAGTGCACTACATTCAGCCCAGTACTTCACAAACATTATCCTGATGCTGGAAGAGTAGCTCTAACTCTATTGCACCTAATGTATGGCCAACAACTGGTTAGTCTGAACTCTGAATCCCTTTGCCAGCCATGATATTTTTATTCTGGGCAAGTCTAATGATGTTTATTACTCCTATTGGTACGAAGGAGCTGTTTTTGGAAAGGACAGATCATTCGAAACACTTGAAAGAGATACTGGCAGCATCAAACAATTTTGAGCTCTGTATAGTTCAGAACCTTTATTTAATGTATGGAGAAGCTTTTGGGTCTTCATTGTCCAACTTGTTTAAACCATACATGGTAAGGCATGACAATGTCCTTTTTGCTCATAGTAATATTTTGAAAATGCTCTTTAGTCTTTACTTCTTAAACTGACTTAACAATGCCCCCGAAATGATTTCTTTGATAAAATAAAAAATCTCTTGTAGTCTGTTCTGTGGATTCGATATTATTGTGAGTACTTTTGCTAAAAAATAATTCCAAGTGTTATGTAGATTGTGGTACCAAAATAGCGCCTGAATTATTGAAACCAGTGGTTTGATGATATGCAAACTTACAGTGATTTTTCATTTCTCCTTTTGTAATCACATAGCCTCCTTACAACGTGACAACTTTTTACAAACATGTCATCAGTTTCTGTTCACTTCTAGGGCAAATATGAAAGTATAACAGGTAACAAGCAATCCTGTTAGAAACTATCTGGCCTTCTCTCTCTCTAAACTGTATCGGTGCGTCATTTCGCATTTCCATGAACATTAAATGACTTTTTTGAAATTCAAAACAGATAGATCGTTTTTCTTCACCTCTCATTCTTCAGTGGCTGCATGCTCAACATGAGAATGTCTTGGAGTGGACAAAACGTACTGTTGAGATAGAGGTTTGTTACCCTATGCAAAGTTCACGTTATTATTTTCTAAACTGCATAACTAACTATGGGGGTGAGGGGCGAGCTGCATTCATAATGAGACTACAGTAATGATTTCGATGAACTTTGTGGTGGCTCACTCAATAATGATTTTAATCAAACTGTCTTGCTATGTATTTGTCAAAACTGAACCCATGTTGCATATGTTATAAAACACATATGTTTGTTGTTAACACAAATATAATTACACCTGCCTGCTGCAGCCTGCAATAAGATGGCCGTTGGAGAACATCATTTAGTCGGTGGCTTCAAACTTCACTTTATTTCTCACAAAAAAAATATCAAATACCTCTTTACCGGCTCACGCTTATTTTAGTATGTTTGGAGTGGTTGAGCTGAATGAATAAACTGATTGAGCTGAATGTTAAGACTTCGAGAGGTTCTTGAATCTGCTTCTCAAAGCTGCTCCGCTTCGTTTATATTATTTTTAAGAGCTTTTAGAGGTGACTTCATGATAAAAAAAATTAGACTAAAAAAGTCAAAACGTTTAGCTTTTCACTTCAGTTAGGCTTAAGCTTTTTGTCATGTTTCATAAGTATAAAATTTTCCCTTTTATCTTCCTTCTTTATATAAAATGTCTGACACAGACTGTTCATGTGGCTGTTGTTTATCTTTGGTCCATAGGATTGGGAGCCTCTATCAGCTCACGAAAAGCAAGCAACATCTGTGGTTGAAGTATTCCGGATTGTGGAGGAGGTCAGTTTTTCTCAGAATTAGAAAGAAGTGTCTGCATGATGGGCTCCTTCACCACCGATTGTTACATTACCTCAAGAAAAAGAGAAAATAGAACCACTCAGTTTTGGGTTTTGACAATATGCAAATTTCATTAGTAAATATGGTTATCATTTGTGGTGCCATTTCATCTTAAATGCAATCATAAAATATGAAACTTCAGTATGAAAACAGAACCTTTGAGTTATATCTTCCAGTCAATGCTTATATGTTCAAGCATTTCCATTTTGTCTCACTACTCTTCTACTGTAGTACATCCTGGGAGCTGTTCAGTATGTGTTGTTAAGTCAGTTAATATCCACATATATTTAATAATCACTCGTATGTTTGTTTGGGTCTTGAGAGCTTATACGATCATTTCATGTGCAGACCATTGACCAGTTTTTTAACTCAAGTCTACCTTTGGATATTGTGCACTTGCGAAGTCTGCTTATCACAATCACTAGCAGCATTCAAGTCTACTTGATTCACATGGAAAATCAACAAGGTATGTCTTAGGTTTTGGGTAAATGCTGATGCATTATCTTGGTGGAAATAATGTGCAGCATGCACAGTTCATAAGATGTCACCGCACATCACAATCTACCTTTCTAGATGAAAGAATAGATAAGGTCAGCAGATTATAAAAAGTGGTTTCAGGTTTAAAAGTCTGGATCTTTTAAAGCGAGTACCTGTTTTGCAAATATTCAAAACAAGACTAATGGTGCAAATATTTCTGCTTCATTTTAGTAGCAATCAGATTGTTGTAGTGGTTTTTTGTTCCATAAGGTTATTCGTTTTGTTCCACTTGCGTCCTTATGTTGGAGCATATAACAAAATAATATCAACAAAAATAATTTCAATATGTGCATTTCTTTGTGTGTGGAAATTCACGTTCATCACGCCTAAAGAGGTTAAAGTTTGTGTACCTTTATGGCTTTACCAGTACGTCCAGTATGTATTTAGGCTACTACTTGGATTATTAGCCATAAACTAGCTCTTCTTAGCTTCAACTAAGTTACATAACTATCACAAACCTGAATTAAGAGTTTTAAAACAAGTTTTATATTCACTATGGCCCAAACATCTCGATGTACCCTACACCCATACTGCCATGCATCATACAATTTACCAGTTATGTAGTGGCGACAGCTGGGCCGGGCAAAGCAATGACAGCATCAGCAATCAGGCTAAGGCTTCCCAAAGCTTCGTTCCTGTCTGTATTTTTCTGGCTGGTATACTTGTTTTACACCAGTACCAGTTAAGATGTCATCATCCACCACTTTCAACTGCAAACTGAAGGCCAGTAAATCTCTAGGACTAGTGAACCTTAAATCCAACGAGACTAACTCCACTCCCTGTGGCTCTGTGGATGATGAAGGGGGGCCAGCAGTAGATAATTGGTAGAATTGAACAAAATTACCTTCTAAGCATCCATTATGAAATCTATTCTTAATTACTTTGTGATGATTAACTTAAATATTATATATTCATACTGATTTTATTTATTTTTTATAATTTTTTTAATGCAAATGTTGTGCACACGTGATTTCTAAGAATGTTTGCTTGACATAAAAGTCACCATTGTTCAACATTGGGATGGTGTCTCTTACGCATGAAGCTGTCTCAGCCAGCATATGCCCACATTTATGCCAAGTGGTGATGTGGATTTTATCTGCACCAAATGGCCAGTAGCCATCATATTCGTTTTCATTTTACAATGTGCTAGCTGTGGCAAACTCTACCCATAACTAATCAACAAGCACATATGGAATAGCTTTTGTTCTGCTTTTTGTCCATAAATTTTCTTTAAAGCATATCCTGGTGTAAATAACTAATTTTTTGTGTTATTTACAAATTAACTTGTAGCATTGCTACAAACACTTGGCATCTAACCTTCATGTGCTCTATGCACTCCCTTTTGAAGGTTAAAATCATGTATAGATGTGGATAATAAATTTAGCATCATTTCTTGATAGGCTATCCAGGCTAGAAACCTCCAAATAGGTATCGAGAGCCGCTATGCAATGCTAATTTTGCACAGTTGGAATAATTTGTTGAGTGTTGGACTTGCTTGCAAACAGTGTCACAATTTTTTCGGATATCCTTTCAGACATCATATAACAACGTAGCATAGGCCTCTTTCATACACAAGTGTATTCTTGTATCTTATTATCTTATACCATGAAATATATTTTTTAAAATTAAAAACCATGAAATAAACTATATTGAATGTTTTCTCTTGATTTTCATAACTAACTGTTCCTTTTTCATGTGTTTTTTTCTCAATTGCAGTTTCTAAAGCTACCTTGCTTCCTGTTGCTCCAGTCTTGACACGTTATGCAGAATCAATGAATCCATTTGCAAAAAGGAAACTTATTGAGCCTACAGTTCCTGAAGAAAAGGTGGCTAGTAAATTGAACGATTTGACAGTGCCTAAATTATGTGTGAAACTCAACACCCTTCAGGTTAGTTTTGTTGGTTGACCAAAATTTTCCCAATTTCCTTTCTCAATGAGTTAATAATTATATGAGGAGTTCCGCGACTGGCCTTTTCATGTAAAACTTTGAGAAATACATCCTTGACTTGCATATCATAGGTGCTTGATTTTTTATGTAGTTGTTTGTGAAACAAATTACTGCTCTAAATCAATAATCAAATCATCAATTTTGTCATGGCCATAGAGTAAAAATATTTATTTTAGGAGACTTTTAGGCCCTGTTCTTTTCTAATCTAACTTATCTCGAACTTCGAGAATTTTCCGAGGTGGCCTGGAGAGTCGGATGGCCTTGATTTTTAGGATTTAGGGAGCTTTTTATTACTTTTTTTCAGATAAGAAAAACCGATTCAAAAGTAATAAAAAAGTCTAATAAGTACTTATCGACTTTTTCAAGGCCATCCGACTCTCTAAAGCCACTCGAAAATTCTCAAGTTCAGATAAGTCAGATTAGATAAGCCCAAAAGAACAGGGCCTTAATCACCAATATACATGTGGAAAATTCAGGCTGGAAAGCCATCCACAGAAGTTTGTTGTGCTCAGCTTATACTATTCTACATAAGCACATAACTCTCGTGTAGATCCATCATGCTCTGATATCTAGTCCTTTCTATACCAGATTGTACCTCCAATAAATACATGTTTGGAGGATTTCTTTTAGTTAAATATTGCGTTTTGAATATACGATTGTCTACCTTGTTTAATACAAAACCTTGCAAATACATCCATGGAACCATTGAAGTGTTTGGTGACTATAAGCAAGTCGCTGATATGGATTACAGCTTAAAGTATGAAAATGGCTTGGTTAATCATGTATTTCAATTCAATCAGTAGAGACTTCACCAACCCTTGTATGGCTTTGCCATCCACCCCAACTTGGGGTATTGTGTAAAAGTAAAACCGCAGAACATCTCACCTCGCTCTATCCTTGCCCTTATTATTGCCATTGAAAATTGTTTCTTTTACAATAACAAAATGGTGAAAAGACTAAAGTGTTAGAGAAAAGAGAAAAGTGAATTACAAGGGGGTGTTAATTTAGCGTGTTCAGCTGTTGGAGGTCTACTTTCTCTTCTATTCATTGACAGCTTGTAGTTTTGGTACTGCCACCACAATCTACTATGACATTGATTGAGGTGGAGATTGTTGTAATAACAGGTGGTACTATTCATCTGTTCCATTTCAGTGGTAATAATAGGTGGCATGCTATTGTTACTACTCCCTTCATCAGTTTTGTGGGTATATCAACAAGCCACCAACTTTTGCATTAGAGAAGGTGGATGTTGATATGCAATGGTTTTATAATCGTACTATTCAAGGGCATTTTTAATCTTCTATAAAAGAGATTTTGCCTCCATTGTTCTTTCAGAAATTGTACTGTTTTTAGTATCAATTATCTTATGATCCTTTTATATTTTCCAAATGCTGCAGTACATTAGGGATCAACTTGATACCATAGAAGAGGGTATCAAACAATCCTGGAACTCTGCTCAGTCAGGTAATCCTAAAACCCACATAAGTTTAAGATTATTTTATGGGCTGCTTTGGAGGGACTCCATATGCAGGAGTAGGACTAAGCCCATTGATATCAATAAACTTAGACCCATTTTACATCATGGACTGTAAGCAAGAGTTGCAATTTATTGTTTACATGTGGAGTTTAGCAAGCTTAATATTATGGGTGATAAATTATACATAACCAATCTTTGTTCCTACACTTGTTTTCTTGCAGCTGTCGGGCTATTGTATTACTTGTCTTGTATGGCTAGTGAAAGAGTTTATCCAGAAAAAAAATCGTCATCTACTGAATCGATTGATGAGTTGTTTACAATATTCGATGACGTGCGAAGAATTGCAGTCTCTATAACTGACACAATCCTGAACTTCATTGGTGAGATACTAAGCTTCTAAGTTCATGCTCTTTATAATTTGCATTTGTTATTTGTGTAAATGAACTTTAAGCAAGCATATGTAATAACACTCTAGTCAGTCATTTACAGACTCAATATTTTCTTTGGACATGTAAGCTGCTAGAAACATTGTAATGTAATGTTTATGTTTAGCTTTTCAAAATCCGAAGAAGTTTACTGCTAGATTTGGCATCAAATCGCTGCAGATCCATTGGTATCTTTCTGTGTGCAGGTGATTGCATAAATACTCAGTGGAAAAATTATTAAAGAAAGTGTGAAATCCCTGTAGTATACAGTTTATTCTTTTGTAACGATCAGCCAAGCTATTTTTCTTAAGCTGCTTCAGTTAGATCATGTTGTGCCATTGTTATAATTTTGGAATTTTCTTTGTTTCTTCACAAACTACCAAAAACTGATTTTCATTTGGAATATACAAGGAATAGAAATCTTGCATGGTTTCTTTTTCATTATGCTGATATATATCACATGGTTTGCTAAAGTAATATTTTGCAGGGGCACGGGCTGTATTCTGGGATATGCGTGACTCGCTTCTTTTCTCCTTGTACCGTGCTAACGTTGAAGGTGCACGCATGGAGATTTTTATCCCTGCAATTGATCAAGTAAGGAGACCAAACTTGATAAGCCTAGTTACCTACATTTTGTTCTGGTCCTTTCCTTTAGCTTTATAAACTGATGATCCGGATATTTTCTGCAGGTTCTTGATCAGGTATGTGATCTAATTGTTGATGTCTTAAGAGACCAAGTTGTGCTGAGAGTTTTTCAAGCATGCATGGTATATATCTCTGTCTATGCTGTCATAAATATAATTTTTAGATAGCTATTTATCTAAGACAAAAGGTGTTCAAACTTCAAATGTTGATTTCAATCAGGAAGGGTTTATTTGGGTCCTACTGGAAGGAGGCCCATCCCGTGCATTTTTGGAGGCAGATGTGGACTTGATGCAACATGATCTGGCTATGCTCAAGGTAAGAATAAGATCAAAAGAATATGCATGGTACTTATCATGAGCGAAGAAAGAAGAAAAAAAATCTTGTGAGGAATCTCGCATATCATTCCAACACGTTGACTTCTTTGTAAAACTTAACACATAATTACAAGATTTCTTTGTCTTGACTATTGAAAATTTTCTCCAAGGATCTCTTTATAGCAGAAGGCCAAGGTTTACCATTGGAGGTGGTTGAAAAGGAGGCTAAACTAGCTCGGCAGATTTTAGACCTCTATGTCCTAAAGGTATGTCAGTCCTTTTCCTTGAGTTTTATCAAATAAAATGCTGCATAGTAACTAACTACGTGAAATTTACCCCAACTGGTTTTCAGGCTGATACAATCATTGAAATGCTGATAAATGCAAGTGACCAAATGTCTCACCATGTTGAACTTGCATCTGCTCGAAGAAGACATGTACATGATGCCCATACCCTTCTTCGAGTTTTGTGCCATAAGAAGGATAAAAGTGCATCTACATTTCTGAAAATTCAATACCATCTTCCAAGATCTTCGGGTGAGACAAATTTATTGATGTATCATGTTTTTTTGTGTTTCTTATCCTCAACAATAGTGAAACAGATACTTTTTTATTAATGATTTGCTCCCTGGTCTCCTGCTTCATTGCATTAAATATTAAAGCACAGACGCTAACCTATGACGCTCTATCTTACATAGTTACACTGAATATGTGTTTCTAGTCACATATGCACTTTGCCAATAATGTTATGTATTTCTGAAAAAAAAAAATTACTTCTATTCCTGGTGTTTGGATTATAAATGACCACAAATTCTCCATTGATGCAGATTTTGATGATGTTCCTGTGAAGGATGTGTCATCTAAAGTACCTATATTTTCTGACATGCTGAAAAAAAGTACTTCATTCACTTGGTCAGAAACTGGGCAACATAGCTTTAGGATTATGAAGAAGAAATTGCAAGAAGCTACCTGGAAGTGAGAGGTGTTTTGGTGAGAATTCTACTTGATATGCACGTGTCCTTTCCATATGTGCACAAAGATAAGCAAAAATAAAGAAATAAATAAAAATCCTGTAGCACCCAGATATATGCAAATAGATGACATCCTTTTGTTATCAGCACTTAATGTTCCTGTTGTCTTTTATTGCCTTACATTTTGCAATTAATTGTTTTTGTGAGCTGTACTATAACAAAGGAACTGTGAACTTTTCCGAATATGGACTTAAAATTTTAGCCATATCTTTTTAATGCTAACTTTAAGTTAGGGCATTGAGTTACTTAGATTCCTTCCTGTGAATTCACTAATACCTCGTTACCTAACATTTGGTGCTGCACAATATCTGATGAATATTGTAGATTTATAGTGTACTTTTTGCAGATGAAGCGTTCCCTATGATTAACATATCGCCTGTCCTAATGATTATATTCACATTCTTATTTTTTTATTTTAATTTAATTCACACTTTTGGATTATTATTTGAGTTTTTTCAATGTTAAGTGCAATTGTATAACACTGAACACTATTCAGGATAATGGTCAGAAGGTTGTTATTGAGGAGAACAAATATGGCGCTTATTTGAATGCTTCTCAAGACTCATAAGTGGTAAGCTTTGCAAATTGCCTGGCCCCAATAGAAATGATACATTTAGTATGCTTACGCAGCTGCAAATGAAGGTTATATGCTACAGGGCACCCACATGATGGCCGTTCAAGCGTTAAACAACTATCACCTAACTTTGTGCTCCTTGAGTCCTTGGCATTGAGCAACTGATGAGGAAGAAGCAAAGAAGGTTTATTCGGTGAGTTGATAAAGAGTAGAAAGAACTGGACTTACACCCGAGATCATCATCATCAGGTAAGCTACCTGCACATTTCAGTTTTCCACTAATACCATCAACATTAAAATGCCGAAGAAACAAAAAATTAGTCATCCTCTCTTATCTTGCAAGGTCTTCGTTCATGTTATTTCTTGGTCGTTCCAGTGCAGGATGCATACAGCGTTAGCATCCAGCCGGGGGCATAATTCTCCCAGGAGCTTCCCCCAGTGCGATTGGATCTTTGCTGCAGATCAATAGATGCGGATTATCTTTGGTATCGCAGATGCTATATATTCAGGAATAATAGCGTGCTTCTACACTGTTCAGTTGCTCTGAAAGAATCTACCAGCTAAATCGTCGGGAACAGGGACCTTAAAAGTGGACCAATCAAAAAAGGGACAAGCACTTGCTGGTTTCCTGAGAACTGTTTGCAAAAACTTGCATGCATACACGCCGACGCCGTCACCTTCTGTCTGCCTTGTGTGCTGGGGAGCAACAGCAGATATTCGCTCGTGTGATTATGCTGAGACTGCCAAAATCCTGCTTCGATTGCCTCGCCGCTGACGCCCTTCCGTTTTTTAAAAAATTTTATTTATCCTCCCACCTTCGCACGGCAGCACGCTTTGCCGTGGAAGGTGTTTGTCGTGGATGGTTCTAGCCTTCTGGCTCCGTAACTGTAGATTATCCCCTGAGTGAGACCTAAATTTCTATTGCCCCGTAGGACTGGATAGTGTGCTTTACAACCAAAGTATTCTACCTTGGTCTTTTTGACTGACTTGCCGTAGTATCTGAAATCTGAATGCTTTCCTTGACCAGCTGTAGTAAATTAGCCCAATTTTCAACATTATTCGAACAGTTAATTATAGATGAGATGGTTTTAGCGCCCCCCGGATCCGGCTACTTCACGCTAGCTAGGCCTTGCAGGCAATAGAAAGCTGCACAGAATCTCGACCATGCGATTGTAGATTTTTGAGAAAATCCATGATATGCCACTCTAAATAATGGCAATGTAGGATTTGTTTCTTCAAACATTCCAGATTTCTGCCATTTAAGTGAAAATTTTCTTTTCGAACTCATTTTGGCCAACGTGAAATGATCAAACTGACCTGTGCCCTCGTTGGAGCTAGGAGACGAGAGCAGGCAGAGGCCGCCGGCCGCTTAACGAAGCAGAAGTACCTGGGTAGCTGTTCGGGTGGTTCAGTATGACGTTCAAGCTCGTTGGCAATGCCTGCCTCGTCACCGCGTAACTACTCCTGCCTGGCTAGAATTAAATCGAGTAAATACTCCTACCTAGCTAGAATCAAATCGGGTAAGCCGACGAAACTCCCCCTACCTGGCTACCTAGCTCGAATCAAGCCAAGTGCCCACGAAGCTCACGCGTCGAGCTGGACTTCGAGTTCCCGGTCACCGGACAGGACATCCTTTACATCATCTAGACTCGGCTGCTTCCATTCCTTCCTCTGTCCCAAATTTCATCCAGGCGACTGCTCATCTCCCCGACGAGGACACTTTGGTCATTTCACATCGGCAAAAATAGTTCGCAAAGAGAAAGGAACTCACTCAAATGACAGACGTAGTTTGGAGCGGCAACTCTTGGATTCCACACTTTGGTCATTCCACTTTTTGGGGTGGAAAATTCTAGAATTCCATGTAGCCCTCGAAAACCACTCTCTTGGGTAATATATCATGAATTTTCTCAAGGTCTGTACCGGTTTAGCTTGGCTTGGCTAAATTAGTCCTAATTTACATTTGATTGCAACTAAGGTTAGAATAAGAATGTAATCCAGGTTGCCACAGTAATAGATGCAATCTATGCCACCGTCCAATCTCAATTCTACAATAACAAAAAAAAAAGACTTCCTTCCACTACACCAGGCACCAGCCGTCTGCCCGTCTGCCAGCAACGTGCAACCGGCTCGGCTTCAATCCTAGCGGTCACGAGACCGAAGAGTTCTTCCGGTCACGTGAGCCCCCTTCCGGCCTAGCCGCCGCCGCAGCTCGCACGGACAGCGCGAGCACGTCCAGATCCGACAGCTCCGTCCGCCTAGTCTTCCCCTCCCTCGCCGACCCCCGCCGCGCCGCGTGCCTCTCATCGTCGTCGTCCTCCTCGTACTCGTCCTCGCCGTCCTCGTCGGCTCCGTCTTCCTCCTCGGCGTCCTCGCCATCCTCGCGCGATCTCTTGCCCCCGATCGCGACGCCGAACAGCATCGGCTTCCCGCCGCTGCCGCCGGGCCCGTCGTCCCCATCCCCTTCGTCCTCCCCGCTGTGGTCGTACCGCGACATGAGTCGCCGCACACCGTCGCAGAGGCGGCGCGCGCGAGCGAGCTCCCGCGCCAGCCTCGCGTTCTCGCGCCGCAACCGCGCGTTCTCCTCCTCCAGCTCGGCCACCGCGCCGCTCACCCCAGCCGCGGCCCCGCGCGGCGGCGACGACGACACAGCGGGCTCCCCGCCGGAGCTCGTCGGCGGGGACGAGATCGGTATCGCCGTCGGTATCGTCCCCGCCAGCGCCGGCGCCCCGGCGCCGGTGCCCTTCCGCCTCTGTATCCCCCCGAGCAGGTGCTTCTCCCCCCTCTTGAAGCAGTCATTCGCAAACTCCCACCTATCCGCCACCACCTTCTTAAAGCCCTACACGAAGAAACCCAAAAAAAAAAAAACTTGCCTTTCAGTTTTCGATCTACCGAATGAATTGGGGGGGTGCAGAGATGGACAAATACGCACGTAGGTGTTGAGCTGCCGCACGAAGGAAGAGAAGTTGCTGTGCTTGAAGTGCTTGGGGAGGAGGTCGCGGGCGAACTCGGCGGGGCGCCACACCACGAAGGCCGTGCCGGAGTCGTTCCATGAGATGGTCTCGTCCGTGCTCGGGTCCTCCACCATGGCGTATGTCTTCGTCAGAAAAGGCGGCGTCCCCGCCGCCGGCGACGCCATTGAGCAAGCTTTTCGGGAGTGGTGGCTCGGGCAGCGCTGCCGTGAGAGGAGGGTGAAGATGCGGAGGGCGCAGTTGTTTCCGCAGGAAGGAACGGACGCGTCTAGAAAGGGGGATTTGAGAATGGGGTCCATGAGGATAGGTTGCCGATGAGGGCGAGAAGCATCCAGCGGATTCTAGAAGGTTCCCGCGGACACGTGGAGCGGTTTCTAGAAAATGCACCGGTTGTTGGGTTGAGACTTGATGGGCTGGAGGCCGCCTGAAGGTCCGGAAGAAACGAGCCGTCTGCCTGTCTCATCAGTAAATATAGCCTCAAACCAGCCCAGCTAAGGCCATGTGTACAGAAACCATAGCTTTTGATATTTATTAGCTGTGCAAAGCAGCTCTAGCTTTTCTAGAAAGGTCGTCTGGAAGTCTATCTTTAGGCTGGCTGGTTGATTTTTCAGTCATAAAATATCTTAATGGATTAATTAGATAGATGTCACTGCATCCCATTATAAAACACTATATTGTATAAATACAATTAAGTTTGAAAATTGTACCAATTACATTGTTTGAATATCAATGCAACTTTTCAGCCCGACTAAATCAAGCCTAACAGAGTCTTCTTTTGTCCGGCTCCCCCACCCCACCCTCTTTCAACCCAAAAAAAAACACCATTTAACACACCCTCGATGTTCTCTGTCTCTCCAACTCAAGGCGAAAGCAAGTAAGATAGCGCTGGGCAGCGAAGTGGGGGCGGCATGGCTTCGGCAGTTCCATTAAAGGGGGGCGATGAAGAAAGATTGGGGAAGAGGGGCAAAAGGAATGTTCACCTCTGATCGCCACAAAACGTGGGCTTCTTCCTTGGCTTCGGTGTACAATGGCGACGTTCTGGGCGACTCCTTGATGCTTCTGCGTGTTGGCTATGTGCTCCTCCAAGCTTGGCAATCTTCAGGATGGTGAGGGCGGATGACAAACAACGGCGGCACCAAGAACTTGGCGAGAAGGGTTTAGGGCGGTTTTGTGAGGAGACAATATGCTTACTTGTTAGCATACAGTACAACACAAATCTTTATTGTTACTCTAATAATTATTTAGAAATAATTCATTCATTGCATAACATCGAAAGATCAAAAATTTTAGAATATACTATCCTAATCCACTGTCATAGACATAGTGGATCCCATTTGTCAATAAGACAAAGTGGTATATTTTAAAACGTTGATCTTTCGCGGTGGTATAAAACAAATTCTCAAGATCAAAAGTTTTGGAATATTTAACATTCAACATAGATGTGCTAGTCATTTGGTAAGGGCAGAAGCATTTCGTAACAATTGTGCATATTATCTTTACTACTTAAGAATGTAGTGGTGACAGCGGTGGCGATACATTGTCAATTTCGATCATTTGATCTCTTCAACCAATGGCTCAGTCATAGTAAGGATATTTTCTATTGGTTTGGTGTACTTTTTTTTATTTTAGTACATTGATAATGAAGTATTTTAGGAAGTATTTGATTGTGATGGGCTATGATATACAGGGTCATCAAATCTATTTATTAGCTTAGTTTGTTACGTGCAACACGCAGTTGGGCATGAATACGGTGCAACACACAATCTGGCATGAATGTGGAGCCAAGACCTAAGACAAACATAAAAAATATTAGTAAAAAAGTACTCATATATTTTATTTGTAGCAAAAAGACGGACACTTGGCTAGCTATGGCGCGGCCAGCAAAACGGCGCCGCACCCCAAGAAAACCATGCCTTCAGTGTTACAGAAGAGGGACACTGGGACAACCCACCCACCGGGTTGAAACGCTCGTCTACTCTACTCCAAGTTTGTGTGGCGGGCCCTCATCTGGGCTGGGCTCTGGCCCAGGACGCGCGCGAGCTCCAGCACCACCATCTCGAACAGCACAAACATGGCCCCCTCGTACAGGCTCCCCATCGGCAGCATCGCCTGCGACTGCGAGCTCCCCTGCGCCGCCGTTCCATCCTCGTCGTCAGCCATGGTCTGCGCGGGGAGGTGGGCCACGACGTCCGCCTGGCGCCGTGGGAAGTCCCCATCCGGGCGCGCGGTGAGCAGCGCGACGCGCGCACCGGCCCCGCGCGCGACGTTGCAGATGGCATCGACGGTGGAGAACGCACCCGGGCCCGCGGAGGCGACGAGGAGGTCGCCGGCCGAGGCGGGCGGCGCGGTGACGTCGCCGACGCAGTGCGCGGGGAGGCCGAGGTGCGCGAGGCGCATGCAGAGGGCGCGCATCATGAGGCCCTCGCGCCCGACGCCGTGCACGAACACGCGGCCGCCCCTCGCGGCCGCGGCGGCCAGCTCGGAGACGAGGACGGAGCGCGCCGTGGGGCGCGCGGACGGCGCGGCGAAGACAGCCGCGATCTGCGCGCAGATGACGGCGGCGTCCGCCCGGGCCGAAGAGGCGTCGTCGCTGCCGCTCATTGCAGGAGCTATCTTATCTGTAGCTCAGTAGCTCCGGTGGAGTGGAGCCGTCTAATCGTCTTGTACCATTCTAGGTGGAGGCATCAGCGGTTCAGCACGGTTTCGTATGCC
The DNA here is from genome assembly GCA_036346145.1 of Olyra latifolia. Lineage (NCBI taxonomy): Eukaryota > Viridiplantae > Streptophyta > Magnoliopsida > Poales > Poaceae > Olyra > Olyra latifolia. Next base: position 12,038,722 of record CM070526.1, read on the forward strand.
AGTGACTAGTGACAAACTGACAGTGTGGCACTATCGTTGGCTCGTTGCTACTTGCTACTGGATATGATTTCTTCTTGGCAGACTATGCCGATCACCGCCCATTGGTTTACACGTTCCAGTAAGCAGGTCACGTTGTCAATGACTCACTTCAGTTTGATATTGGGAAATTTTAGACCCGATACCCTTGCTGACAGATTCCTTTGAAAAATAAGCAGCGGCAAATATAGTTTGTGCTCAATGCAAGGAAAAAATATTCCACGCTTGCTCTAAAATTTTCTCGTCCTATCACAATATGTTTCAAGATTGGTGTATTTCTCTCTCCCTGTTTCATTTTGAAAAATAAACCCCTCACCCTTTCAAATTCTCACATCCGCTCTCTACCTTCTCTGTCGTCCATCCTCCCCACTCCCCTCTCCTTCATCACCAACAATGATTCTATTGACCAACGCGACTACATCATTGACCACCACCATGGTGCCCTGCGTAGATTTGAACCTATCTCGAGCAAGCTCAGGCTGCCTGAGCTCAAGCTCTCGAATCAGTTCTAAGCTTAGGATTAGGCTAAAGATCAGGCTCGATGGAAGCTTGGCTAGACTCAAACTTGGCTCAGCTGAGCTCAAATGAAGGGGCCAATACCAGGAAAAGGGAGGAGAGAGGGCTATATGAGTTTGGTTTGGCTCAGTCTTGAGCTCCAGCTCGACTCGAATTGGTTAGGGTAGTTGGTTTAGAGAGAGGGATATCTAGTGTAATGATGTTTGTCTGGACTCTGTTGGGCTCGACGAGGGCTTAGGCTCAAGCTAGAGCTTGTCTTGAATCTGATTTGAGCCCAAGTCTGGGCTCGAGTTCGGGTTGTTTATCTTTTGAGCTCAATTCAAGCTCGAACAGAGCTTGGTCCAATCTCAAGTAGCTTGTCAAGCTCGAGCTTTTGGTCTAGCCCTAGCCCCACGCTAGCCAACCCAGCGCTAATCGTGCTGATAGCATGACGAGCGAGCTCTAGCTTTCTCCCGCTAGTGTGACCCTGCGTTAACCTGGCGTTGCTGACTATCCTGCCTAAGCTCCGCTCCAACCATGCTTGCTAACCTTCTGACAGCCCTGCTGCGGCCAACACCGAAGTCGTGGTCGAGGTGGATGGCGGTGTGGTCGGTAAACGCCTCCCTACCACGACTCGCAACGGCCATGGCAACGTCAATGGTGGCAGCACTGTGATCTACGATGGCTTAGCTGGCGAGGAGGCACGACGACAAACAGTGAAGATGGGAGGAGAGAGGGAAATGAAGGGAGATTTTGAAAAAGAGGTAGATGCTTTTTACAAAATGGAATAGGGTGGGAGGGGAGAGAAATGTACCAATCTTGATGTATATTGAACGATCTAGGTAGTTCAAGTATTTTCTTGTCCAAACATGGAATTCACATGCTCATTGATGTACTAGCCAAGTGCACCAAATGAAAAAAAAAATATAATATTACCAAACGTCACTTCGTGATCAATGTGTGATCAATATGGTTGGCTTGCACTCTAAACCTTACTCATGTGCTCAACTATGTTGCCCATTCGCACCCTTAGTTTTGAAAGTGCATCTAGGCACTTAACTAATTTTGGTGATTAATGGACAATGTATGTATGGACTAATGTATTTATTGAGAAATACCTCAGTTCTAAGATCAAAATGAAAGGAGGATAAAGATTGGTGATGGCTTGGAGATCCAAATGAAGAGACGACCAAGATTAACTAGATTATAGGTTTTTATAATTTATTGAGTCCTAAGGATGACCGTACTATTAAGGTGGAGCGACTAAATGAGGGTGTTTAGAAGAAAAAGTGCTCAAAGTTTGAAATATAGCACGTAGGTGAACACGCACATCCATAGCATCTCATTTCAAGCTGTTTTACCTATTTTAGTATCGGACTGTCCGATCATTTTTTATTAGACTGTTCGATACCCCTTCGGACATTGTCCGGTTTTTCGATCCATAGGTCTTTCTGTCCAGCAGCGCTTAATTCTATCGGACTGTCCGATACTCCTCAGACAGACAGCCTTGGATTGTCCTATTTTTCGATCTCTAGGCCTTTCTGTCTAGCAATGCCAAATTCTATCGGACTGTCCAATAGTTGACTATCGGACCGTCCGATACATCTCGGACAGATACCTTCGGACTGTCCGATTTTTACGACCTTGGGTTTCTCTGTTCAAAGTGCTTTAATTCTATCGGACTGTCTGATAGTTTACTATCAGAACTATCGAACTGTCCGATACTTCTCGGACAGTGATCCAGGTTTGTCCGATTTTTGCAACTTTGGGCCTTTCTGTTTCGTGCTAAAAATTCCTATCGGACTGTCCGAACCTTGACTATCGGACTGTCCGATATTACATGTAATTGATCAGAATTGCCGATTTTAAGGGCTTCGTATTTATACCCACCAACCCCTTCGGACAGAGGTTGACCACCATTTACTCTTGCATTCAAAGCCCTAGCTTCCTCTCTTGCTCCCAAGCTCACTCCTCCAACTCTCCCCTCCATTCCTTGATTCAAATCAAGTGTGAGGATTGAGAGGAAGAAAAAGATTCAAATGCACCGACGTTCTAGGGTTCATCTTTGAGCACTCGTTCATCTTCTCCCCACATTTTGTCACTCTATTCTCTTGGAGTTTGAGGGCTCCTAGACGATCTAGGAGTTTCCCTTAAGCCACCGAGGCGTGTGGTGGTCGAGGGAAGGATTGTGAAGGCCCGGTCTTCGTCTCCACAAGGGAAGAAGCCAACTAGTGGAACCAAGGGAGCTTTGTGCGGACCTTGGAGAGGATTAGGGTCAAGAGTGACCCGGGCTCAAGTGTGATCGAGCCTCCCTCAACGGAGACGTAGGATTCCCTCAAGAATCCAAATTTTGGGATAAATTTGTTTGTCTCTCTAAACCTTGAGCTCTTGCAAACCCTAGTTTACAATTCCTGTTTGATCTACTTGTGTTTTAGGGTTTATGGTAGATTGTGAGTTTACTTGAGTTTCTTTAGTGATTTTACTGCTATCTATTGCAAAGGAATTAACCAATTTGCTCCAGCTAGGTCCTAGATTGGTTTTTGTATTCACAGTAAATTGACCTTGATTTGTCAGAGGTTTACTTTCGATCGTCGAACATTATCTGACCGTCTCGAGCTCGACTATCGGATCGTCCGACATCGATAAAAGTCTTCCGCAGGTTTTATCTCTGAAATTTTAAATTACGCCTATTCACCCCCTCTAGGCGACATATTAGTCCTCTCAAGTTTTCTCTAGAAATTTGACAGAACAATGTGATCATCACATTATATAAACTACCAAACAATCAAGGATAAAGAGAATGCTATAATTTGTTCACACTTTAAAGTTTCCATGTTGTATCTTTACGTGTCTCTACATATTATTGCATTGATGTCCAAATATTTTAACCCTTCGAAAAAGTTCTATAGTTCCTACATTCCAAATTACCTAATCACACCATAAATAAATTAAGTTGTATGAAGACATAAGTCCATTGAATTAAATACAGGTCACACGACCATACAGGATCTTGAGTTTAGAATAACACGCTCCATGCATGCAAGACAACATTGATTATGAGGAGACTTTTGCACCAATGCCCAAGATAAACTCAACAAAAAGTTCTATCTTGTGTTGTCAATTTGGATTAGAATGCTCATTAGTTGGATGTGAAAAATGCATTGATCTTTATGTTGACCTTTGAGAGGAGGCGTACATGGATATTCTATCCAGGGTTTGAAACAAGTGAAACCTCTGGAAAAGTGTTATGTTCGCACTGGTCCTTGTATGGTTTAAAACAATAACCACTAGCTTGGTTTGGTCGATTCAGACATGCAATGCTCAAGAAAGGCTACCTACAAAGCAATGTTGATCATACATTATTTTATAAATATGTCGTGAGTAAGGTAGTGAAGCTGATAGTATACCTGGATGACATTGTGCTTAGCGGAGATGACCAAGGGAAAATCTCAAGCCTAGATAAACATCTTTAAATTGAGTTTGCAATAAAGGACTTCTGGAAATTAAGATATTTTCTTTGAAATGAAGGACTTATGACAATTAATATATTCTCTTTAAATAGAAACATGCATGCAGCAGAGGAGTAGAGGTCTTCCAGGGGTCTAAAGGTATGTTTCTCTCCCAACAAAAGTATGTATTAGATTTAGGGTGTCATTTACGACTTATCTACTTATCTACCTATCTTTTTATTTGCTTATCTCTATTTTCAAAATAAAAACACTTTGAGTTTTTGAGTCTGTTTCTTTTTATCTCGAATGTACGTCTCAAATCTCCAAGAAAAAAAAAGAGAGAGCTAGACCCGTCTCTCGAGGGCACCTCGAGAAGCTCTCAAAATTTAGGAGATCAGCAAATAAGTAGATAAGAACAAGTAAATAAGCTTTAAAGAGCACCTTACTCAAGATATTGGAGGTAACCCCGTTTCTTGGCGAAGCATAAAATAAAATGTGGTAGCCCGAGCTGCTACAGAAGCCGGGCCGAGTTTTGATTCATGGCTCATTGTGTGTGCGAGTTGCTATGGCTCAACCTCAAGGCCTCCTGCGGCCAAGCCTCGAAACTGCCCAATACCTCAACCCCAAAGCACCGGTCAGTTTGTTGATTGGGCTCGCGAGCCCTCACAAGCCAGATTGAGATCTCAGGCGAGCCCGACTTAAGCTTTTTCTCTAACTCATGTGGTGACTGAGCCGAGCCAGACAGTGACCAAGCAGAGCCAAGCCAGACCCTAGCTCACTCAAGCTTGGCTCGTTACCCACCAATGTACTCCCCTCGGTCACAAATATCCGTCATTTGAAGTACATGCAAATGAAAGTTTAAAAAATTTAGCCGCGAGTAACTTCTAAACTATTTAGATTGAGTGTATGAAAATTATATACGTAGATTCACCTCGAAGAGTATTTTCATAATATAATATTTTTAATGGGCATAATAAATGAATTATGATAGTAATTAGTGGTTAAATGTGTTTTTTGAAGACCGTATCAATATCTAAAACATACTTATTTGTGACTTGAGGGAGTGCAACGGTTGGGGCTTGGGGTGGTGTCACGTGCAGTGCGCCTGTGTTCTCCTTCGGAATCGAAATTGATGTGGGCCTAGACGGTTCCCACTACACCTTTGAGCCGCCGTGACAGTTGGGCTTGTTTCGTGCCGTCCCCCACACGATTGTAAGCCGAGCAAGACTGCAGAGAATCTAGAGTTCGGCTGCAGCAACTGGGCCACGTCGTGTGGTATACCGGCGTGGTGCGGCACCGGAGGTTGCAGGGCTGCGCACGTAGCCTGTAATGGTGCGGCCCACGGCACGGATGGTGCGCCCGTCGGCTCCGAGGCGGCACGGCATCGCACCACAGCCTTCAGCTGTTGCTCGATCGTGCTAGCTCGTCTGCACGGGAGCCCACCGGCCACCGGCCACCGGCCACCTCGTCGCTCTCATCGGCCCAGTTGGTGATGGGGCACATCGAACACAAAGTTTCTCGTGCAAGTTCCATAGGATCCGTATTTTCAGCTAGCCATCATGAAAATTCCCTTCAAGTGCTACAATCATCGGTCAGCAGAGGAGGAGAGCTTTCGCTACTCTCGTTCTTCAAGTGCTACAATCGTCGGTCAGCAGAGGAGTGCTTTCGCTCCTCTCGTTGTTTAGATTGGTGTGCGCTGTTTATTTTGGTGAATGTTGGCGGCATTTCAATTTTGTTTCTATTCCATGCATTTTGCCTCTCCTAATACATGAGTAGCCGGTGCTCCTGCCGGTTTTTTTTTAAAAAAAAATTCATGAAATTTTACAGCATTCCTGCGATCCAAACGCACGGCCCCGACAGTTCATATTCCACAATCCAAGCAGATCGAGTTGCCCACAGACGAATAATGCTGCTAGCTCAGCTCGAGCCGTCCTAATTACCGCTGACCAAACACACCTCAACAACCGCATTTATCCTACGTACGACTACGAGCAACATGCATGGCTGATCGATCGATCAGCAGCCAGTAAGTAAATACACCATGCCAGCTGCAAGCTGCATGCATGCATGCGGCAGAGAAGATCTGGACTCCCAGACACTCCCACAACGCGGCACGTACACGAGTCCGTGCATTCATGCAGGCCCCATGCATGGACATGGACGTACGCGCGCGGGTGGCATCGCGTCGCATCGCACGCGCACGGCGGGCGCGCCCCCATCTCGCGTTCGTCCGTCCGTCCCTGCACAACCCGCCCAGATGAGCTGTCCCGCGTCGCGTCGCCGTCGCATGGTCCCCGGCGGCCGCGCGCCGGAGTCGGAGAGAAACTACAGTCTGGAGACGGAGTGGAGCGAGACGACGACGACGACGGCCAGGCCGGCCGGCCAGATCCGGGCGGGCGCACATACAGGTCCGGACCAAAACTGGCAGATCCGACGCTCGCTCGCGGCCATGAGTGGCCGGGTACGTGGATCCGGTGCCCGCGCCTGTCTCCCCCCGCCGCTACAGCATAAGACCGGCTCGTGCGCCTGCACAATCATGCCATGCTCTCGCCTCGCATCTCCCTTCGTTTTCCCGTCTCGTTCGTGTGCGTCCGTCTAACGCAACGCGTGCAGGGATCGATCGAGCGACCGCATCTCTTGCAGGATCTAAAACAAGTATAGTTTTTTGGGTGCGGTGAAGATAGAGCACGCAAGTAGGGGGACAAAGAAGCCGCTCTCGTCGCCAAAGATGGAAACTTGCTTGCAATGAACCTGGAGGTTTTTCGCGGTCTCCTCTCCCGACTCCATGCATGGTGTGCAGTGCGGCGAAAGAAAGCGTGCACGAGGCATGATGAAGCGAGCGAGCAATGCATTTGGCTAATGCTAGCTACTACGACGAAGATGATATTGGTAATCAATAACTGCACTGCACATGGGGCTCTCTCAACCTGTGAATCGCGATCGATCATTAGTAAGCACTGAGGTCATGGGATACGTAACGCGATAGCAGATCGGGGATCCTGCTAATTAATTGTGGGGAACAGTTTATTTTTTGGCCCCTTAGTACACGTTAGCCCCTAAAACTAATATTGGGTAACCATGGTTCCTGCACTGTGGAAACCGGATATAAATGGTCTCTACTCTACATGGCGGTATTGTATGCCAAATGATGTGGCAGCACACGTGTCGATCACATACCACGTTGGACCATAGTACTACCCAAAACCGTGGTTTGACTAGTCACTTGAAGGAACCATTTTCTTTTCATAGTTTAGTGATTATAGTCACACGACATTGGTATTTAGAGACCAGAATATGCCAATGCCTATAGTTGATGGGAAAGAAATAGATTTTTGCCCATTAATTGTGTGTAGTTGATGACAAACAGCTCCAATTATGCACGAGGCTTGCACAATCATTCGGGCGATGTCAGAAGGGACAGGCTTGCGCGAGAGCACCAGCACGGCTGATTGCTCATACGTGCCGAATGACCGGTTCTGCTCTCTCTTGTCTGCGGTTTGTTGCTAGTCTCGTTTCTGAATTTGAAAGTCTCATGCCTTTCAGAAAACAGCTGGTGAGTCGGTCACTTTCTCGCTGCGACAAGCTGCTTCGTTTTACTGCAGTAGGCAAAAGATGACCACATCAGAACGCAGCAGGGACAAGCAGGCAACAGTGATCGGTCAATTTTGTGTAGCTCTCCGGATCCAAGCATTAGCTGACGGATCGTATACTTGACTGATTCTTAGTTAGTCAATGATGTTGGATTTAAGCTAGCCAGCTTGGTAGCCTCAGCTGACGAGCACTTCTTGGTCAGTTCAGTTCCAAGCTTCCAATAATAGCAGAAACTCCTGCAGCAACAGAAATGTTTGCAAATTGCAAAACCGAGATACATACTAATCTTGACGCAATTAGATGCCTCTGCGTTCTAGAAGCACGCTAGCCGATCATTCTGTGCACGTGAAGCTGATTGGTTGAATCCGGCATGGTCAAGATGCTTGTTCTTGCTTGGTCTGGGCTGCACATCTAATCAAGCTGATCTTGGTTCCAGTATGCTATTGTTTTGTGCCCCGAATCTCAAGCTAATCCAAGGATGCAACGCGATGGTGCATTGCACAATTGCCGCTGCGTCATCCGGTGAACTTGCTCTTCAATTCTTCATCATGTGAGCATGATAATTTCTGAAACAATGTGCTCAGAAAAAATAAAGCACACGCTATCCTTTTCTTTTTTCTTTGGGTAGTAGTAAAGCAGCGACCGAATCGACATCACCTTTGCTCTTTCTCCCTCTCCTTCCTAGGATACCAAAGAAGAGAGAGGGAGAGAGAGGGAGGGAGGGAGGGAGGGAGAGAGAGAGAGAGACTTGGGGTCCATGAGAATTCATGAACCATGCATTCTGCATTAGTGCATTTTGCGATGGAAAATGAGCTGTCTGCCTGTCTGGACTCTGGAGCTGATAGTTTCAACCTCCAAGATCCCATCGCCCATGAACGGAAGCTGGAGTGGAGGCGACCGAATTGCCCAAGTGCGAAAGAGCGAGATTGGCATATTATCCTATGCCTGGACGAGTGGTGGATCTTGTACCAGCATGTCTCCCACTGCTGCTACAGCACAAGACAGTTCCATATGACACGCCCTTTGAGGATTCCATGGAGGCACTGCAGCAAGCACGGGAGCTGCTGCAGCTAGCATTTCACTGCGTCGATCTGACGAGCGCAAGCACGAACAAGCAGCAGCTTCAGATCTACTACTCCGTCCCTAAAAGAATGTCACTCTGGAAAATTTTGAGTAGATTAAGGAAGGTATATGTAGATAGGAATCTATAGGTACTTTATAGGGGTGAGAGAGGAATCTATAGGTATTTTATAGGGGTGAGAGGAAAATCTAGCAATTATTGCCCTAAAATGACATTCTTTTAGGGACAAAATTTGAATCCCAGGATGACATTCTTTTAGGGACAGAGGGAGTAGAGCACATTGCTCTGAACATCTGAGGATAGGGTAGTACTAAACATAATAGGGTCTTTATTTAGGACGTACTCCCTCCGTCCCTAAAAGAATGTCATTCTGCGATTCAAAATTTGTCCCTAAAAGAATGTCATTTTAGAGCAATAATTGCTAGATTTTCCTCTTACCCCTATAAAGCAAGGTAGTCAGAGTCGGGATCCTAAGTTGGATCGATTTTCCCTGGAAAGAATCGAATCGTAGTATCCAATCGTAAAATCGAGGATTCTATCTAATTTGTAAAATAAATATATATTTTGTTCTCCACTGTACTTTTATATTATATATATATATAGTTGAGCTCCGGTGCTTTGCAAAGCACCGAAGACACCATGCTTTGCGTCTAGTTTATAAAATCCGAGACTCAAAATGGACAATCCGAACTATCCATCTTGATCTTCTCGTTGAAATCTCTTACATGACCAAATTTCGTATTTTTGATTTTTTGCTATTTGTATTGTATTTTTGAAAACCAAAAATTTGGACACTCCATAACTAATTAGATCGGTGATGTTCAAAATACAAAACAAATAGCAAAAATTCAAAAATTACGAAATTTGGTCATGTAAGAGATTTCAATGAGAAGATCAAGATGGATTTATCATGATTCGATTGAATCACACACTAATTAACATTATAGTTGCTGTCAATTATCAAAAATAGCTTCTAAACCTTATCTGGAGTAGGATCGCGATTCTACACGATTCTACGATTTGGATCGCGATCCTACTCCGATCCTATGTGATCCCGATTCACTAAGCGACTCGGATCGACATGCTTCCATAGGATCGTAGAATCGCACGACTCTACGAGTAGGATCGCGACTTTAACTACCTTGCTATAAAGTACTTATATATTCTTCTCCCAACACTATAAAGTACTCTAGATTTCTACCTATATATACTCTCCTTAATCTACTCAAAATTTTCTAGAACGACATTCTTTTAGGAACGGAGTATACTGCACAGCACACTGTAGCAACACATCGAACTTGTCTGTGCAGAAGTGCCGATTTGACTGGCTACTCCAACTTGTCGCCGGAAACGAAGGCGATGGCGATTTGCTGAGGTCACCGCGTACGTAAAACGGAATCTGGTAGTACTGCTCAGGAACACCGGAGAAAGAAAAATATTATGAATTTATGATAGTATTTACAGATTGCCAATCCTGCGAAATGAGCTGTTGAGTGCGATGCAAATCGCCCCCCCAATTATGACTGGAACCTATCGCAATAATTCGAGCGCGGCCAGAATGTTCAGATTCCCGGCAGAGTAGTACTCTGCAAGCCTGCGGCAGCTAATAATAATTCAAAGCGTGGTAAATTCTCTTCTACTGTTCACGGCGTTTGCTAACCTCTGAACCTGCAGCATGCAGGACTGCCTTTTCGGCTTTTCCAACATGTTCTGGATTTCAAGTCTGTGATGAACTGAAATTATGTATCTGGCAGGTAAAAAATGTGAGACATGGCCAGCAGGTTACATAAGGAAACAAGTCAAGCAACAATTGGCCTTGCTTGCAGCGTCCATACTCTGAATCAATTGAGCAATTTGACCTTTTTTATTAGTTAGATTTAAGCTAAGCTCGTGTTGACTACTCATAGTTTTATTACGACGTCCTGATACAATGGTAGCGAGGACCAGTGTTGCTTACTAAAATACTGGCATAAATTATGTTGATCGAAGATGCATTTCTAAGCAGTGTTGTCGTGGTCAGAGCGTACATGCTTACTCTGAACAATTTGCTTAACACAATCAAAAGAAAATATGAAGTTGCATTAACACGCGTTGCCATCGAGCAAAAGCGAATTGCTCGTACTGATTACTAAAGAAGTGCGCGCAACTTTGTCGTAGCTTCAGAAGTTTGAGAGTCAGTGTACTAGTTATCATGTGAAATTACAGACTCTGAGCAGCCGGCCAACCTGAGGTTGCATGGAGCAATGACCTAGATTTCTCATCACCCTACCAGGACCAGAAGCAGAAAATAGATATCTGCAACTTGCATTGGACTTCATACGTCAATCATACAGAGTGCCTAACCTAATGTTTGACAAACTGGAGAACCCAATGTTGGTCAAGTTACTCAAAATTTTAGAGACAATCATCAATCGCCTTACCTCGATCCAAGTGAAGCATCTGAGTATACAAATGCATGTTAAATGTTTTTGTGAGTTGAATCTGAAGAAGTCCCGACGAATAGCACCAGGGCCACATGAACCAGAACCCTTTCCAGCCGGGAAATAGCAGACACTCGGCAACTCGCCCTCTAGAGAAACAATGTAATGTACCAACAGATAAGAAAGTGGTAGTTTCAAGTATCAAACAAAAGTATTATTTCATATCCGAACAGAAGCTCAAAGTGACAAACTAGAAGGATAATGATATAGCATATTCACAAAGAAAAACATCGAACGCATCGAAAGAAATTTAGCATTTCGGCAACAGACACAGAAAAGATCAGATGCACATTCATCATAGGATGGTAAGTTCGGCCTCAACAAAATAAGGATAGGTAGATTTATGAGATGTACAACTAACATGGCAAATCAACCAAAAGATCAACCACCTCAGGTCCCATGAGAGGAACAATCATAACCTTTCGAGGAGCTCCACAATGTCCAACTTTTGATCCGAACCAGAAGCACAAGTCACCTGCATATGAAATCGGACAAAATCCAGATCAAGAAATAACTGGTGTGAAGAACTGACTACCTGAGTTTTGAACAAATGAACGAATTTTGTATATTTAAATGGAACATATGTATCTGATAGTTTGATCGAGTTCCCATATATTCAATGGGAAGAAAATTTACACTCAACTGAGGCTAACATTTCTGTGTCATGTCAATGAGCAATTGAAAGGGAGAAGAGAACAAATCTGATCTACACTGAAAGATTTCTACAAAAGGTACAAGCTACCGGGCCTGCCACTGAATAACCGCTGATGTAGAGATCTCAAAGGACCACCGGGTTGATTATGTACAACACTGGTCCATGTACAATTCAGCAGGAGCACCAAGCATGTGATGTCTTGTACCAAGAAACCACACAATGGACCAGCATAGCTGGGTGCACGGGTGCTTTTCTTGAGGCCATGTGAGGGTGCCAATACGCCGTTTACTTTCACCAAATGCACAAACTGGTCATTGATGCACTGGTAATCCATAATTCTGGAACGATCTAATCCTGCCATCCCAACCTGCGGTAACTATCACTTGACCCAAGGAGTTTGATGTGCTTTGGAAACAGTTCCTTAGGAGCTTGTACTGCGAGTCATCCAAATTTGCACCAATTGAGCAAGATGGCAGCATTTCCTCTGGCCAAGTTGCTGAACTTTTGCAAGAGGGGTCATTGAAGAACTCCTGGTTCAGATTGAAAATACCAGGAGCACCGTATTTCAACATAAAATTGTTAATGGAAGAATCCTCTCCACAGCTGCTTGAATTGTACTTGACAGCCTTACTCATGCACCAGAAAATATCACCTTCTGGTGGTAAAATTTGAGAGGCCAAAGCAATGGGGCTTCTTGGTTTTGTGCCATTCCATGGTATTGCGATGGCTGCATTGTTGGATTGGAAGCGCTCTGAGGAATATGTGGTTTTTGCTTGTCTCAATGCAGATTCATCTTGATTTTCATGGTTCCAAACATAAATGTTGGAGTCTTCACTTGCAGAAACTATATGTTGCCCATCTTGAGTGAATGTTGCTGACAACTGGCAAGAACCACTTCGGAGGCCTGATGGGTTAGGAGTTAGAACTATGAGTTCAAAGTCCATAAAAAGCAATGATTGTATAGAGCAAAAGGAACAAAGCATAAAGATTTGAGCTGTACCACTGTAATTCTGAATCACATTGGTCCCATCCAGTATTCTGATCTTTGAGTCAGCTGATGTTACCAGTAATTTACTAGGGTTGCTTGGACAAAACTGCAAGAGAAATGTTAAAATAACACGTCAGAAGCAGTCACGATGAAAAAAAGGATGAATGAGTTGTAGATCGCAAGAAGAGTCATCCTTTTCTTGAAGATGTTTACCTGAAAACCTGTGATTCTTTTAAGAGAGGATTTTTTCTTGCCATTGGGCGCAATCTGAATTTCCGGCTGCAGCAGGCTGTCTGATTTAATGCAAAGTATTTGTGGTTAGCATACATGGCCACATTACCAAAGTAAAAAAATAAGGGGGACAACTATGCAAACAAAGTTATTTAAAAGCTGGTAGACATTTCACAAATTAACTATTTATTACCTGATACTTTGTAGAAGCGGCAAATTCCTGTAATGGTTCCAGCCACTACTCCCTGAAAGAAGCCAAAGAAAAAAGGAGATCAACCTTACAAACTATTGAGGCAACAAATTAGTCAAAATGACTACAGTGGGATACTAATAATCATACCTTTCCATCAGGTCCGTAACAGACTGCTGTTACTATGTCTCTAACATCCACCCAATCTACAACACTGCATCTATGAATGTTCCAAACACGGATTTTGCCATCAATGGATCCACTAATGAAGCCATTCTCATCAGAAGGATTAAATTGGACACAGGTCACTGCAGGACAAGGAAAGCCAAGTGTGAGCTTAAATCTATAGTAAGGCGAAAACTTTGAAGTCAGGGGAAAAAGTGATTATAGGCCTACCAAAGTTGCTATGCGGAAAAACTGTAATGCAGTTTGCAGATCCAATTTCCCACAAGCGAACAGTTTTGTCCGTTGATGCCGACAGTAGATGCTGCAACATGTTAAGCTAAAATTTAATCATCATAAACAAAAAGATATAAGAAAAACCAAGAACAACACCATGAGGTTGACAAATAAGAAAGACACATTTCTCTAACTGACCTTGTTGTTTGACCAGGATAGATCCAGGACATCACCAGAGTGCCCATGGAACTCATGCAATGGTTCCTCCGAGATCTGGAAAACCACTGTTGGAATGACAATGCAAGCAGACTCCGCAGATTTCTTCAAGCCCTTGGTTTTGCATTCCCTATCATTGTCAACATTCACAGGAGCCAACCCATACTTGCGATGCGCTTTGAGGTAGACACAAGAGGGATCATCCAGAGGAATTTTGCAGTCCTCAGACTGCATAACGCCCCAAACCCTTACAACTCCATCTTCGCCGCCGCTCGCAAGAAACTGCCCATTAGGACTGAACTTCATCGTCAAGATGGCACCATCATGTGCTTTGATCACTTGGCCTTGATAGACTGCAGACAATTCCTTCGATTTCTTCCGGTACGAACGGACCTTAATCCTTTCATACCTTCCACCCCGAATTTGCTCACTGTCAGAGGTGCTGGTGCTAGTCTCATCCCCTCCATAATCCACAACACAGGCTCCCACACCCAACCTCCGAAGCCATCCATTTCTCCTCCTCTCAACTGCCTTGGGAGCACCAGAAGGCTTACCATTACGACTCATAAGCCTCTGAATAAACGACAATGAACTGAAACTCCTGCTACCACCATCCTTACTGGATCCGCTCGCGGAATTGTCATCCGACGCGCCATCCTCATAGCTCGTCGTCTCCTCCGCTGACCAACTCGACGTGGAGCAGTCATTCTCATCCGACTGGCACGACAATCTCCCAAACTCCGGCACAATCCCCTCCTCCTCCTCTTCCTCCTCCTCAACAAGAACAACAGCATCCCCCACGGCACCCACGGAATCCACCTGTTGGGGGCTTGCGCTGCATTCCAGGCCCATGCTTCTCAAGAACCGCTCCCTTCTCTCCCGGACACTGCCGAGGTCACCCGACCACGGCAATGCCGGGCCCGGGCTGGACGCCAGCGACGCCGACAGCTCCTCCCGCGTGTCAAAGAACGCTTCCTCTTCCACCTCCATCCTATCACGGCTCCTTTCTGCTAGCAATTGGCACGCCTCCATGGATTGCTGGGGCTTGGCACGGCGCTGCAAGAAGATAACACAGAGGAAGCAAAGGGCAAACACATCTCAGAGCCCTGTCCGGACACGCGCTTATATAACAGTATAAGGTAAGAAGCAAAGCGGCAGGAGATGGCGCTGAATTGCCTGGGCGGCGACTAGGGACGAGAAAGAAAACGCGGACGCGGGGGGAGCACGGGAGAGGAAAGAAATCGCTGGCGCGATTAGTTAAACCACGCAAATTAGCACCAAATCCGAACTATTCAATTCCCCGTATCTCTCAAATCCTGCGCCTCGCATGGCCCAATCGCGCCCCCGAGCAATGCATCTGGCCTTACCAATCCAACGAGCCGCGCGGCCATTATTAAAGCGGACAGACAAGGCAAGCCAAGAAACGTTGCCAAGAATAAAAAATTTTTCCGTCTTCAACAAACGCCGAATTCACCAACATGGCAACACATATTTCGAAAGGATTTGACTACATGGGATTAAAAAAGGTAATCTTTTTTCTCTTTCGGCAGGGAGGGGAAGCGCACCTGGGCAAGGAAAAATTCGCGCGCAAGCCCGTGAATTGGAACCCCAAGGAAGGTATCGGCTTCGGCCTCGCCTCAGGGATGCTGCCGCCGAGAGCCCCGCGCGCGTTCTTGGTTCGTGGTCGCCCGACGCAAGAACAGCCACGGCAGCATGCCGCAAATCGGGAGTGTTATTAAAGGATTGGAATCGACGAACAGGCGGAAAGAAATTAAAAGACAAAGAGAGGTGGAAGAATCGGAGATGGGAGCGATTTATTAGGACGTGGAGGCGGGGGCGCTGGGCTGGGGTCCCCGTCGTCCGGCCCCATCACCATCGCCAGATTTGGAACTGGGAGCAGCAAAATTCGAAATTTTAATTATCAATACTAGTACGTATTCAGCGAGAAAATTGCTGCGTAATTAGAGCATCTCTTCCTTTTTTTTAAATCGCTCGTAAAGTGTCTGATGATGCGAAAATCTCTTTTTTTTTTCTTCACTGCTGATATGTCACTGTTTTTTCCCCAAAGTCGTTGTCTCTCTAGACGTTTCTGCCTCCAAACCGATTGCTCTTTTCTTTTATTTTTCTTTTCCGATTTTACCCCATTTTTTCTCCTTCCTTTCTTTCTTTTTTTTCCCCTTCCAGTAGGTGTACTGTATTCTGTCCAGTGCCTGCACGAGCAATAAATCCTCTCCTCCTAGGCCTGGGTCTATAGATCCTTGATACCCATCAGCTCGACTGCGGCGGTGCATCACAACGATTTGCTCGTGTATACGATCTTTTTCTTGCTTGGCTCCCTCGTGGGATTGATGCGTGGTAGATGCATCAGCTGCCAGAGCGCTAGTACTACAACTTCACTTTTACCACCGTAAATCTGTGAAATTGTTTGGACGTAGTTGGGTCACTGGGGGAAAAAAGGGACAATGGCGAAGAGACTAATCAATATATATAACTACGTATAATTAAAAAGGAGTCGGCGGAATTGCTACACTCGCTCTAAAACGCGTGAAAATCTCACGATAATTGGTGTAGATTCGATGATAAAAAAAATAAAGTTTTTGTGTCTCATAAAAAGAGACTTATTTATTTTGTAAATTAAACTTTTTCTTCAGGATTTTTAGAATTTTATATGATTGGATTTTAGATCTACATTCCCTTAGCATGGAACACACTTGTTTGCTTTAGCATGAAACACACGATTTTATCAGAATGGATTATACGTGCACATTTGCTTGGCATAGGAAGAAACATGAAACATGTTTGCTTTGTAAGCTCATCTTACCAACATGATTTTATTGGATTGCATTGTATCTCTATGGTTTCTATCGGATTGGATTATATATCTCTACACCAATTATTCTAGCGCTATATATAAAAGAGAATTGTGAAGCCAATTATGAATCTTGCGCTCTTGTTAGGACAAATCTTGATACCCTTGGAGCTGATACATCTACTATGAATGGATAGAGCCATCAGGAACCATAAAAAATCTAGACATGCTTCAATAATCTTCTCCATGTACACTTAGGTGAGCAATAACCAAGATTAAGAAGCCGCCTATCAAAATATCAATACATACATATGTCGCCATGAGTTCACCACAAAGAGCGGCCACATTGATAAGTCATGAGTTTACCAATGGAACAACGTATGCAAAGAAAATTTCGATATAATTGATTTGCAATCTGAACTATATTAGAGTTTATCATGACGAGTACAATTACGAATCCTCATATGTATAAAGTTATCATTAATATTGTCACAAATCTAGCTACGGTGGCGACGGTGCTATACAATGTTAAAGCATATTGATATATGCTATGGTACCATTTCGATTTGAACAGTGATGACCTTTGCCTCTGCTAGAACGGGGTAGAAAAAATCGGAGCTCTGATCAGCCTGTTGCAAAAGTGTTTTTGATTGCAACTGCAATTACGACTTGCACAAGAGGCCAGGACTAGTTCATATAAGTGGGGAACAGTTTGATGCACCTAACATACTACCACTGTCTTGGTCCCCTTCAGCCTACGGTACTGCGTTTCTTTTACCTGGTCACCAAAAACACACGCAAAAACGTTGGCTGCTTTCGGCTGCCCTGGGTCAAGCAGTCAGCTGAGGCTAGCTGCTTGTTCCTGATCTGTTTGTTATTAATAAAATAATTAAACCCTTAATCCACTGCATGCTCATGTCCGTGCATATGTAACACTGCCGTGCCGTCTAATTAAGCCGTGGATAATTAATGGCAAAGAAATGCTAGCTCAAAGTGAATGGGTTATCCCCCTGAACAGTAGGAACCTTGTCTAAGCTGGATTGATGAGTATATGGATATGCACGAGCAGATTTGTAGACGTATCCATATCTAGCTAACTCAACAACCCCGTTGTTCCAAAGTTGATCTGTGGTTGGGCAAAGATGGCAACTGGCACAGTGGCAACAACCAATACATCTGCGATGCGTGTGCCTAGCTAGGAGCATCGATCTTTGCACGAAAGCAATTGGTTTTTCTGGGAGCTCACTAGTAATTCTTGGACCATTTAGACAAATTTCTATCAAATGTAACATGAAGCTGAAGAGAAGTAGTGTCAAAGCAAGGTATTAGTGGCAGCAGTATTTTGCTAGCTCTCAATTAGTCTTCTCGATCAACAATAAAAGGACAGGTTAGACTTCTACCCTTCAAATTTAAATCACTCCATTTACTTTCCTTTGCTACTGAGTACTATAGTACATTTTGACATCAAAGCTCCAATTAACTCAATTCATAGTGAACGGGTACTGCTAGTTTGTTGGTAGTTACTCCGTCTAAGAATATAAGGCATATTTCTGTTTTGCAGATAGACCAAAAAGACATTGAAAATGACTATAATACCCCTAGTTATTATCTAAAGTAAGATATTTATCAGGGATATTGAAGGAGCAACACATTTATTTTGCAATTGAAATATGAAATACGTCCTATATATATTGATGGACAAGTCAATTCAAAATTACGCCTTATATTCTTGTACGGAGGGAGTACTAGATTAAAACCCAGTGGTAGGTGATCCCAATTTAATGATATTGGACAGTTGTTTGCTGTCATCTACTAATGATTAGATAGTTTTTCTTTATTGGTAGTGTAAGCTAGGACAGGCCTATATGGAAGGATTAATTCTGTTATGTTCCCCTAGATGAAGCAACACACTGCCTGTCTATTATTCCTCTTTTAATAACATCTTCATGAGAGGTAAGTCCTTTTAACTCCTTAAACCTCACTCTTGTCAAAACTAGTCCTGTTCTTGTCAGTTTAAAAGGTTTTATTTGTCTTATTTAGGGTTAGAGCTTATTTTCGTTTAAAATAAAAACGATTTTTTTTTCGAATTCTTTTTTTCTATCTCAAAGACTTGTCTAAACTTTTAAAATATAAGTTGAATGAAGCGGATCCGACTCTCGAGGCTACATAGGGAAGCTCTTGAAGTTAGAATAAAAGTCATATAGGACAAATAGGACAAATAAGTCGGATAAAATAAACTGACGAGAAATGGGCTTAATACTATACAAATTAGGTGTCACGTCATTAAGGAGAACAGTGCTAATTTGTCCGTGTTGCCGGTAATGCATCCTACTCAGCTCCATGGCCCCCGAAAAAGATGGGAAAATGTACTGACGGTTAGCTGCTAATTATTGCATATGTAGATCCTGTTATTCGAACATGACACTAGACCTAAATAATCCAAAGTTTTTTTTTCCCTGGATAGCCTAACATTCTTGTTCGATTCTGGCATCCATTAGCTTGATCGATATTTATCTTCTTGGAATTATACATTCGTATCCGCTTTTACTCGCGAACACTGCTCTGATGCCAGTTCATTCCAATGGTGAAGCAACAGGTGTCCTCAGTTACAATGGGATAACAGCTCGGTGCTATTCATGGACAGTCACAAGAAGAAATTTTCTCTCCACACTGCTCCTTGTCCTTTTGCCCACACTGTCCCCCACTGAATAAACAAATCTAGGAAGAGATATCAAATCAAGTCAATCACTCAACAGAGGAGATTAAAAGATCATTCCAAATGAACCACTGGCCGGCTCGCTTGCTCCAGAGGCATACAGTTACACAAGTGGATTGGGTTGGATTGCACCTGACAGCGCCGGCGCCCGAGTGATAACTGTCACCGAAAAGAAGTGGCAGAAAGACTAAGATAGCAACAAGGAGCTCAAAACAAGACGGGGATCAAATGATCAGTGCCATAAATCAGCCAGATGTAACAGCTAGCTGATTCCACACTAGGTTTTCCACGCTTCCAAGTGTGTAACATGGCAGCAACTGTAAAGTTGGTGTCTCATGCACAGTGTGCAGCTTGGCATTATTTATCACATCAGGTCTGCCCTGCAAGCTGCAAGCATATACTATTGCCTTGATGGCCGCCTAAGATAGGCCTAGCTGTCGCTGGTAGATTAACCGGGGTAGGAGTAAGTAAGATACAAAGGTCACATTCATGGAAGGGTCCCTGGATTCCATGTAGCTAGGCCACAGGAAGCATGTGACCTAGATTAGTTACTATATGCTGAGAGGCGTGTGTAGCTAAACTTGGCCAAAATGCATGCATGGCACCGCATGAAAGCGGCCGAAAAGTATCACCAGGTCGATGTGTACTTAATTACCTCTCCGCTGGGTGTACATAAACAAACTTAATTTTGTCTTTGAACTGGAAGATTAGAACAGCATGAGCTAGCTAGTTAGATGTGTATATGGATCCACCACTGTTCATAGGACTTGCAAGACTTGGCAGGAAAGTGATGGATCGAGTGGTACTGCACAATGATTGTTCTCACATGTCAAGTTGCAACCGGGCACAAACCATCGTCATGGGCTTGCTAGCTAGCTCGCTCATGGCCGACAGGCCACAGCAATTGGTGCAAAGTGAAAAGAAAAACTTCCTTCACTGGGCGCATGCCATGCATGCATCCTTTCTCTCTCTCTTTCACGGCCGGCGTCGGTAGTACGTACCACGCGAGAAATGACGCTCGGTTTGTGCGAGATAGATCGATCGATGCGCGCAGCTTTAAAGGTTACAAACTGTACGTGCCGATCCAACGCAATTGCTGCGCGCGTGAATTGGGACAGATGATCCATGAGTCATAGGATGCCCTCGCTAGCTGTAAAGAGCTCGCGACGTACCGTGAGGATAAAGCCAGGAAAGGCATGCATGCACCGATCAAATTTAGGGCTGGATCGAATTGCATGCATGCTCTCATAGTCGTACGTGTTCATCTTTCACTACTAGAAAATTGACCTTTCATACCGGCCCATTAGTACCGGTTAGATTGGAACCGTTACCGATAGCGACATCAGTACTGGTTCATTGGCTACAGAGCCGTAGTGGGCTTTCTGTACCGGTTAGAGCCACGAACCGGTACTGATGCCCTCGCATTAGTACCGGTTCGTGATAGTTCAAAAGGAATGCATATTCTATTTATATTAGTACGTGATTGTGGGTGGGTTGGTTATAAGGGTGAGGCTAGAGGCTGGAGTTATGAGGTTGCGGGTTCAAGTCCCGCTTCTCAGTTCTCACATATAAACATTTCTAACATCTTTAGTCCCGGGTAAGGGAACCGGTACTGATGCCCTCCTCGCATTAGTCCCGGATGGCCTGTACCGGTTCAAAAATCGGTACTAAATGTCGTTTTGAACCGGTACTGAAGTTCAGTTCTATAGTAGCTGTTGTAGTGTTTGGCACTTGAGTTCATAGCTCTGTGAGCATTCCTACTGTCAGGCACGTACGTAGGCCAGTATAGCGCTAGCTAGCTACTATACATGCGTTGCACCCTACAGCAACACGGTGCAGCTAGCTGTCTGGCCCGTACGTACGTGTGGCGCCGAACTGAGCTCCAGCAACACTGCAGAATTCGGGGGTGTTCTCTCTGTTGTCTAACCTGATTTTGTGATTGTCTTATTTATTGATAAGCTTAATTTTAAGAGTTTTTTTAAGTGGTCTGAAGAGTCTGTTCCGCTTTATCATTCCAATTATTTTTGTGAGAGCTCTAAGAATCGGTTTTGAGACTTTGTTCGAGGAAAAATAAAAAACAAGATGTTTGATTATCCGAACGGAGATAAGACGCATAAGCAAACAATTGCTGATCGATGGTCTTGGTTTAATTTCCATATGTACAACAATCAACCGTCCTCCTAGCTGTAATATGTTTCCTGGCATACGACAGCGATGGGCTGGGGCTAGTACCTGCTAGAGTGGTGGTGGTACGTAGCACGTACAACCTTTGCCGTGTTGCCGACCGAATTCCAAGTCAGCGCAAACGTAATTAGACTGGACTGGCTGCCAAGTGCCTAGCCGTTCTTTTCTGAAAGGGGCTGGCTAGCCAGCGCTTACCACGAACCCTAGCTAGCTCAAGTCGGCGTCCCTTGACCCGGACACGCACGACTTCTTCTCGGAGTTTTTGTTTCGTGTCTAGATTTTGAAAAGGGCCTCGATCGATCGATCGATAGACTTGTCTGGTGCGCGTACGTACGCCTTGTTTGAAGGAAATTTAAAAAATATGTTGGTTTTTGGTTAAACAAATATCGGGGTGGTGCTAGGGCCTTAATTATTCAGGTTAATTAGGATCGATACATCAATCACATCTATCACCGGCCGGCCTCTCCCATCAACCATGCGTGCACCGCCGTACAAACGCATGGCTGGAACCGGTTCGTCCAAGTCACGTTGCTTCTGACCGGGAGTTGATCCATGTTCGGCCGCTCTAGCCTCTAGCTACCTGACACCGTGTTATTCTCCTCATATCTATCTATCGTGTCATTGCAGCCGCAGCCCTGCAGCGGCCATCATGGTTGCGCTAAAATTTTAAAAATCTTTACGTTAGTTAGATTTTTTTTTTTAAAAAAAAGAACAACGAGGTAGGACTTCTCACATGTACATGTGAAAATCTATGGGCATGATTGGTAGGCTGCATGCGTGCAGTGGAGCCTGTCCTGCCAGATACGGCCGCACGCTGCGTATGTGCTTATGCAGGCTCGCAACGCAAAAATGGCCTAGGTTGCATGCGTAGATACAGGCTGCGTAGTACGAGCCAGCCAACCAAACATCCGGTTTTGCTTGGTCAACGGTATGAGCGCGTGCAGGCTGAGCACATACGTGCTACCAATCACGCCCTATGTATATGTGGAAGAGCGGTTGAATCCACTCTAAGATTTGAGTCATAGGTATCGGCTAATATGACACAACTACATATTATTTATATTAGAGATGGGATATTAGCTAACCATATCAGTTATATATGTATCCTTTACTTCAGCCCTTGCGGCCGCAGAGGTGTCCATCCCTGTGTGTTTTAACTAAAAACATGGTATACCATATAGTAATTTGTCTATACACGCATTAAGAGACCGGAAACACAGAAACGTCATTTGCACATTGCATTTTTTTAAAAAAAAAATTAAGATATGTAATTTTTTAAAAAAACATACTATCGTGGACCATCCATTTTTTCTTGATCCAAAAATGCTGAGAACTTTTAACCCGAGGAGAGAGGGGTTAAGACGATGAATACATCTAAGTTGTGCATGCTTGATTTAGGTTGGGTTCTTTTCAACTTATCTTATCCAGCTTATTTGACTTTTCTCGTAACTTCGAGAATTTCGCGAGATAGCCTTGAGAGCCGGTTGGCCTTTGTGTTTAGAGTTCAGGGAGCTTTTAGACACGCCTATGAGATAAAAAAAAAGAGACTCAAAAATTAATAAAAAAAGTGAGATAAGTCAAATAAGCTGACTTATCTCTTGTCTTATTTGACTTATCTAACTTTTTTTTATTAATTTTTGAGTCTTTTTTTATCTCGTAGGCGTGTCTAAAAGCTCCATAAATCCTAAACACAAAGTCCAACCTGCTCTCGAGGCTATCTCAGGAAATTCTCGAAGTTACGAGATAAGTCAAATAAGCTGGATAAGATAAACTGAAAAGAACCCATCCTTAGTAGTGTAAAGAACTCTTACTCTGGTGCATGTACTATAAAAGTGTTCTAAATTTGTGTCTGCACGCATCAAGGGACTGGAAACAGAAAAACAACAATTGCACCTTGCAAAGATAAATTAACTTCCTTTTTAGATAATGGAATATAAATTTCGGTCTCTACATCGTGAGATATACACGGCCAAGTTCGACACAAAACACGTTCAATACAAGGATGATATCATTTCATCTCAAAGCTAACAACACCTAAACAAATAGTCCCTAAAATAAGACAGCACAATTAGCAAAAACATAATCAATTTTTCATTCTTCAACCATAACCGGTGAAGAAAGTTCATATCCACCGCCTTCAAGGACTGGCATGCTTCAATCATACTACCCCTCGCCGGTTGACGCCGAGTCTCAATTAACCAATCTATCTACCGCCCCATGGTACAATTGGGGACAACACGCCGTCAATTCCTCAGTTTTTACGAGTCGATCCCGAGTTACTCTCTAGCCCAGTCACGAGACCGAAACATGCTTGTCGGCTGGCAGCACAGCAGGGTTCGATTGCCAACCTTAACTCTGGCAAACGTAATGACCGATGGGTGATAGAGGGCAGCATAGCACTATAGCTAGTAGATGGGACATGATTACCGCCGTCCAACAGTCGTGCTGGACGCAACAAAGCTCGGCGAGGACCATGCCGCCGCACTCTGCCTCCACGGGACCCGCGCGCGGCGAGGAGCCTGAGGGCATGCACACATCGCGCCACCGACGGCGCGGCCATTGCCATCGCTAGCTAGCTAGGCGCTGGTATATGGCCCTGGCGGCCTGTGTCAGGCGGCGACCGGAGAAAGGTGCACGTTCTCCTAGAGCTACGGCTGTCGGGAGGCCGCCACGTCAAGCAGACGACGCAGCGCCGCCTGTGTGCAGGGAAGGTGGACTCATGTGTGGCCCTCTAGCCAATCAGGTGAGCCGCAAATAGTCAACGGTTTGGCGCGTCAAATAAAATAAAAAGTAAAACTGGCCTACTGCACTGTTTTTTTTATAAAAAAAATAGCAGTACCAGTAGTGCTGCACTGTGACGGGGAGATAGCGGTTGCCACGTGGCAGTTTGCAGCTGGAGAGAGTGCACAAGCCCAGCTGCTGGTACACTACTGTCTTGGTTGATGAGCTGAAGAAAAGCCTGGGAGCATTTGGCACGAAGCACGCAAAGAGCCGGCCGGGTGCTACACTACCATGCTGGCATGCTTGCTGCTGTGCTGTTCTGCTGCCTTGGGAGCAAAGCAAATCGAGTACGAGTAGCCTTTTTGTTTGTTTGCTATGGCTCGGACAGTACTCCTCCTATGAAGCAGTACACGTGTATGCTCCTTCTGGCGTGCGCAGTGGGTGCATGCTACAGTAGCGGTGGCGCGCGGCCTGTTTCGCAATAGTACACGACGAAATTGTTTTTCCAGCTCTATAGAACATGCATGGCCAGAGGTTTCTTATTTTACTATTCATTTAACTTTGTAGAAATTGGTCTTTATAGAATGAATATTTTGAAGAATATAGTATAAAATATGAAGAAATTTTAAGAAATAGAGAAAATCTTTTAGAGAATATGGTGAGTAGTGTTGTAGAAAACAATATTATAGAAAATCTGTTGGATGCTTAACACTGTAACATCTCATGCATGCATGCAATTATCTGGATGGTCTATATGTACACGTACTCGAGCACTGACTGTGAAATTAACAAGTAGTGCGCGCACATGTAGGTAGATCTTGAAGATCTCGGCATATATGTACAGACTTTGCGTTATGGTTTGAGCTAGATTAGCTGAATAAGCTAGGAAGCAGAGGTCTTTCTTACTGCACTACAGTCTACAGTTGACTTAGTAACTTAACACCAGCTAGGTTGACTTAGTTATCTAGTATATTAACATCCTTGGAAAGCAAAATAAAGCTTCCCATAAATCTATTATATAAACTGGTTGCTATGTGGTCATGATAATTAAGCTAGGTGGGTACCGGGCACCACATCAACCCGCGCATAAATAAGCAACCCCGTAGACATTAAGCAAACCTAATGTAGAAAGATGCGGTGCTTTGCGTCGCTAGCTAGCTTCTGCCGAGTACAGTTCATGCGCAAAACATAAAACAAAGCTATCTCTCTCATCCCAATTGAAGCTGATAAAATTGAAGCTTCTCTTTTAAACAAAAGAACAGATAGATGCATGCATGTGTATATACTACGTGCATATATAATTGCATGTGGTTTGGACAGTGTCGACACTCCAGACAGCAAATCCCATGGACTCTAGATCAGGAGCCACTGAGCCCCACGAATCGCACCTCATGACGCTGAATTAAGTAGACTTGTTGGATTGAGTCCTAGGAACTGCATCGCCGACCCCGATGTTGCATGCGATGCACCTCGTTATCGCAAACACGTACGTACGTACGCTGCGTGCAGTGCACCATACATACAAGCACCAGCTGACTTAATTGCACGTACTCGCGCGCAAATTGCATATATAAAATCAGAACGCATATATACACCCGGATGTGAGAGGGGGGGGGGGGTGGGGTGGGTTTAACTTTCCTTAGTCATGCAGACAAATATCAATATGATCCTGAGGTGCGTATCAATACCATTCGGGCTATTTTAAAAAAAATTGATTCATTGCTAGAACCACTCTTTAATTAATACCACATTTGTCAGTCGACTTTAAAATCTACTAGTTAAAAATACTAGCTCAAGGCATAGCACTTTCGGATTAAATCCTGTGATTTAGTGATGATAAAAGCTTATGAGAGATGATGCGTATGTGTGGGTTGTCCTCAAAATGAGAAATTTTTAGTCCAGGGTGTTACATTTAGTCCAGAAAATTGATTGGATTAGGGGACTGACTGTACATTAGTTAGTTGAAATGTGTCCCACGTTTCAGTCAGCTTTCTGGACCGTTGGAGATCACCCCTACATTTCCTTATCTAACCCCAATATCCATCCCCTCCCAAGCCGTTGCGCCAACCACTCCTACTCTCCTCCCATCGCACGGGTGGCATCGCACCGATGACAACGCTGGTTCTCATTTTCCTTTTCCTTTTTTTTCTTCTTCCCTTTCTTTGGTGCCCTTTTCTCCGTCCTCCTTCCTCATCCCCGGTGGCTCACGCCGCCAAATCCATCTCCATTGCCCTCCGCATCATGACGATAGTACCCTCATCATCTCCGTTGACTGAGGCCACCCACCGCCCTCGACGGGTCCTGTGGCCACCACCAAGGCCCACCGTCGGGTCTCCGCCACCCTGTGTCTCCCTCTAAGAAGAGGAGAGGGGATGAACCATACACTGCTAACTAGTGGCAACGGCAGCCGGCGCCAGGAAGCATAAAGACCTGTGAGCCAAGATGGACCGAAATCTCAAATTGTTTTGGCTCTATCAAGAATATAGCAAGTCCGTTTGATTAATTGTCTTGATCGAGTTGGCTGAAAACTCTCGGACGATGGAACAATATATAGCAACATGACGTTACATGTAGGTGCTCTCTTGTATTTGTGTTTGTTGCAGCAGCTTGTTATTTGGGGTATCAGTGGTCCTGTAGGGCAGAGTCGCCAGTCCCCTGGCGCTTTGTTCATGCCCTGTTGTCAGTGATAAACTTTGTAGTATTTAAACCATTATTCCTACATTTATAGCTAGACACGGCAAGTCTACCGCAATTTTTTTTTAAAAAAATTGTCCCTATCGTGACGTAAGCGAGGATTGCGCGGCGATTAGCTACACTGTAGTAGTAGTTTTTTGAGACGTATATGACACACACACACTACTATGGTGCAACAGGGATCGACTTCTGGTAATCCCCATACGTGGATGAGCTCGTGCCACGTCACCATTCACCAGTGGTCAATTTGATCGAGCATGCAGAAAACCGACAGACGGTATGCCGGCGGCGCCTGGCCGGCTGGGGCTCTGTCCACGACATGGCATGTTAGTACGTAGTATTTCCGTGGGATCCTTGCATGCGATTTCCTCCTGAACAATCTGTCGGTGCACAGGTTGTCCAGACGATTCTCTCTCACGGAAAGCGAACGGCCGACGGGACACGTACGTGCGTGCTTCGTCTGCGAATCACATTAAGAAACCCGCGAAAGCTACGACGCGAAGCTGCTGGGCACCCGGCGCCGTGGGAATAACCTACTCTCAGTGATCGATCAGCAAGGTGACAAAAGGACGCGTATGCAAAAGCTAGCAGCCACGAGCGAGAGGAGAAGATCGACCGGCTGGGCTGAAGCCACGTGCGTGCATGGGCACCTCGCTTTGCTTATATAGAGCTGTGATCTCCATATTGGCTAGCTATAAGGTCTACGGCGTCTGTATACACTAATAAGAAATGATGTCGTCTAGCTAGCTTGCTGTATAGAAATTGCCGCTGTGGTCGCTACGTGGCGGCGCGTAGGTAGCCGCCGCGCATGCACATGCATGCATGCTAGCTTCGCGGACATATCGCGTCGTTTCTCGTCTCGCCGAGGCCGCCCAACCACTCGACCGGTTACTAGCTAGTTAGTAGTTTCGTGTCAGCCTTCCGCGATGCACGCATGCATCATGCGCGCGCAGTGCATGGCACACTGATCATCTGGGCGGGGCAACCAAACGAGCGAGACGTAGGTTGTGTCATGTAAGGTGTCAGATGGCTGCATGCATGCATGCATGACAGTGTCATATTGGCGTCATGTCCAGTTGTCCAGGGGTTAGGTTGGTTTCCAGCTGTGCAAGCGTTCGCCGGGCGTGGTTTCAGTTGGTCAGGGCGGTGATCAGATAGATATTGGCTTCCTCAGATGTGTGCCGCCAGTGTCGCAAGTTCAGTGGAGCGTCCACGTCCCTGTGTTTGGCACGTAGCCGGTAGCCCCATATCGACGGGGCTTCACGTCAGCTGGTAGCTAGCTAGCTAGCCTCAAGATGGGGATGCTACGTACGTCCTGCATGCACTGCATGCGGAGGTCCGTACAACAACGAGAAATTAGCCCAGCTCGTCGCATTCATAATCAGTTCGAACCCTATGCTTAGAGATAAGCTAAAACACTACTCTCTCTCCCCCTCTAGATCAGGCTAGAGGAGGGCACTATATAGGGGTAGCTGCAGCGCAGTGTGGGGGATCGACTTTAGGGTGATGCCCAACAACTGCGACTGGGCCAGCCTGCTCGTGTTAGGTCGGGCCAGGGCGCACAGAAAACGCCGCGCGACGATGCGAACAAGGCGAGGGTCGGACATCACTTGGATGGGCCGCCGGAAAGGAAACGTCGCGCGTCAACCTCGAAAGCCCGGCCTACGGGCAATCATGAGGAGCACCGATCCACGCATCGATCGGTCGAGGGCCGTGGATCTGTCCAAGTTCACCCGGCCATCCCTACATATATGGAGCTTTCCGCTGTCTGCCCCGTCCTTAATTCGGTAGGAAACGAACTGCCGCCACACGCCAGCAGTACAAAAAACTGTACATGCCTGCTTGCCTTAGGCATATCCAAGAAAAAATTTTAATTTTAAACCTTTTTAAAAAATTAATTTAAAATTAACCCTGGTGAAAAAATATTTTTATTTCTAACCCTTTTGGACGCGCCACTCGAGACGGCGCCGCTCACAGGCACTGCCGCGCCAGTGCATGTGGCGCGGCAAGGATTGCCACGCCGCACCATGGCCGGGCAAGGATGGTGTGGCGAATCACGGGCCCCACCTTGCAGCGCCGATCCTTGCGGCGTGGCGGGGGCCGACCAGATGGGGCCGGTGCATCTTCCCAGTCTCGTGGGCGCGACAGATCTAGGCCTACCCTGCCGCGCCATGCCGCCTGGCGCGGCAAGGCCTGCTCCATAGTCCTGCAGAGCTCCTCCTAACTCGGCCATTCTTCATTTTCTCCCATTTCACCTCTTCTCTAACCACTCTTCTCCTCCTCCATTCTCAAATAGTTTGAGCATTAGATCCGGCGAGTTTTTTTGGGAAAAGGCTGCATTTCATCATGGCAGGTGACCCCCTCTCCTTTGGTGTCTTTTGGTTGCATTTTTTGTAATTTTCAATTGATTTAGGATTAGGGTTAGGGTTAAGGTTAGGGTTCTAGTTAAACTTAGCGTGGAGATGTATGGATTGTGTAGTGGTTTTGTCTCCATTGATAATCTTTTGAAAATGTATAGATTGTGTAGTGATTTTTTTTTCATAATATTTCATGATTTTTTTAATTGATTTATGGTTAGGGTTAGGGTTAGGATTCTAGTTAAACCTAGCGTGGAGATGTATGAATTGCGTAGTTGTTTTATCTTCACTGATGATCTCGTGAAAATGCCTAGATTGTATAGTGATTTTTTTATAATATTTGATTTAGTACTAATGTTAAACCTAAGATGTATGTTTATGCGGAGTACATTTTGATAAAAATAATTTATTTTCCCGCCATCCTGCACTATATTGTAGGAAACGATAGTGGGACGGCGAAACCATTGCTCAAATATGAGAATTACCCTAGGGGTAAGAATGCTCCAGTTAGGGTCTCACCGTTTCCGGTTCCACTTTGTGAGCACGGCCTTCCTGCGGAGGTTCAGCAGTCGAGGGACCATGATACTGTCGATAGAGCCTTTTACAGTTGTGGTGTGAAGACTAAAGACATTGGCAGCTGCTCTATTCGATCAGCAGTGTTGGTTTTTCGAGTGGATTGATGGACCTGAAATGTTTGATCCGAGGATCCGGCTGTTCCCATGACACTCCATGGAAACTAAGCCAATTCAGTATTTCAATCGTTGGGTTCCTCCTCCGTCAAATCCACCGGAAATGACAACGGAGGAGAAGGCGGTGGCAAGTGCTAACCGGGTAGTAAACCCGCCTCTATGCCATTGCTATGTTTAGTCGATATTAGTATGGCCTAACCCAGGGGTGGACTTTATCCCCTTCTTCCGTTGCTCGCGCAATGATCGGATAAGTGTATGCATGCCTAGTCCATATGTAAGTCAGTCTCATGCATTGAAGTAGTTCGATAACAATGTTTATTTTTTCTAGGATGGATGGTCTCTCTGTGATTTCCAGGAGTACATTTATGGACGCAAAGCTTGTTAGCCATCTAATGAGGAAGTGGAGGCCTTCAACTCTGGCGAGAAGAATTAGCCATGTGAGCAATTTCCACCCACTACATGTAAGTGCGGCATACTGGCTCTTAGAGGTGTTGAGCCATTGAACCTTGGGTACGTATGGTATTGTGGTGTGGGGCCCAAATTCCGATGTTTGAATATCGAAATTTAAACTCCAAAATTACAACAGTAATATAGAAATGGTTTACATTACCAAGCTCTTACATTTATTCAAGTCAAAATATCTAAGTTTTATACAAACATAATTTACATCATTTTTTACAATAATTTACATATTTCACATCTATTAAACTTGTGTATAGGAAGAACCTAGAATTCTTGACCAAACATATCAATTTCCTCTTGTGTAAAATCCAGATCTGCAGCATAAGAGGGTTCTATTCATGATAATGAATAGTTCCCAGAATTAATTGGGTAAGTACCAGCCGTACTTGCAGGAATTTCATAGGCAATTTCTATTAACTATATGCAAGATTTATTTGAGTGGAGTTCATTTTTTAACTGGAATGCAATATAAATTATTATAGATGAAAGACTTAATATTTAAAATCAAACCAATTTTTATGATTGAATTCTTCTATCTTCAACACCATCCTTATGCTCATCTGCTAACCAGAGAAAGAATTTATAAATCAAAGTCATGAATTCAATGTATAAGATAGGCATCACCCATTTGACACAACTTCATATACCAAGTAAGGTCCATCGATGTTTATATTTTCACTCTGCGAGAACCTACCCACTTTACCCATATAGTGGCCTACTACATGGATGGGAGAAAATTTGTGTCATTCTTATTCATTTTAAACTCAAGTTTTTATAGAAGCAAACGATTTACAAATGACCTTGTCATTTGCTGCCCTTGAGTGTTTTCACCAGCCATACTTGTTGTGACCATAGCCCAAGACGGCAAAGATAACGATATTTTCGAATTTGCTTCTATATTTTATAGAGCAACGAATCCAGACTTTAACTCAACCAAACACCTAATCTGGTGCCCTTGAGTGTTGCACCTTTTTCCCGGGGTGCCTTACCCAAGCCGACAAAGCAATTTTTTCCGAATTGCTCTATAGAAAAAGATGCATTTTAAATCTTCCATAAACTCTAATATAACCTATCCACCCAGCTTATATTCTTCAACATATCTTTGCTCAAAATTCAATGATGATTATTATCCTTAAATTCTAGGGTAGTGGAAAATGCTAAACATGTTATTAGGAAGGGGGCTTTTTGGCTATGGGTTTTAGGAGTAGTACTTTTTAAAAGGGAATTTCATACATATATATCTACAACATAATGCAATAATTATAAATAACAGAATAGGAAATAAATTATGCATCAAGGTAGAAAACACCGTCATCAATCGAGTTAGAGAATTAAAATTCCTCACAAGATTGATTAAGAAGTGCGGAACAATCCTCTGATTCTACATATTGCGAAAAGAAAATTCAAATAAGAATCAAATAAATTTAAATGAAGGAAATTTTTCAAACAAAAAGAAATGTATGAAATGAATTTACAAAATAGAGGGTTGGGAAAGAGGATTATAGATTATTTGATTTTTAGAGTTATTAATGGAATTTTTTCTAAATTTTATAGTGTATTTAAATGTTTTTGGGAAATTTTATTTAATAAAATGGAGTTATTATATTCTTGAAAAATTCTATTTATTTTGAAGGTTTTTAATGAATTTTACAGCATTTAGAAATTATTATAAATATTTTTACTTCTCTTCTTTTTTATGTTATAGTTTTTGAGAAAAATTACTTTAACAGTTTTTATTTATAAAAATGTGGTTTTTATATTTTTATAAAATTCTATACTGTCTAAAGTGTTTGTAAGAATTTTTACAGAATTTAATTGTTATTTTTATTATTTTTAACAAATTTTGACAGCATTTCGGGTTATTAAATAAAGAAAGAAAGAAAAAAATGAAAAGGGGAAGAACAGAGTTCAATTTGGGGGAAGTCGGGATTTTGAAAATTTTGAAAATTTACTATCTTCTGTTTCTTATAACTAGTAATTGACTTCAATGTTGAAGATGTCCTGACAACGTCGTACTTACTTACTACTCATGAGTTGCTGACATGTTAATTACGTACTTCGGGCGGTGCATTCGTACCGATCGATCGATCATCACGAGAATGGGCAAGCTGGCTGTCTAGCTCGTCCTTATCATCCTGCATGCCGCCCTGCTTGATCTGCTGGTACATATTGGCATCTGCATGCAATGCATGCACACGCAATGGGCCTGACATTTGCTGAGCAATTTGTGTCTTGACCTGCTCTTCGAATGCAAGCTGGGACGTCGCCTGGTGAAATGTGACCATCTTGTGCGTCCGATCAAATAGTTTCCGAGACCACGACCTGTAATCTGTTGGTTCTTTTCTGCGAGGACAAGGAAAAGATGCCGAGCGCAAAAATCGATGTCCCGTACCGGCAGACTAGCCAGCCTTTCTTTGTTTCTTTTTAGAGAGAGATCATCGAGGATGGAGGAAGCCCTTTCATGGGACGAAGCTGTTGGTCTTTTCAGACATCATCTTTACTTCCTTCCAATATACATCGACGGGCTTGCAAATTAGGCCGTCAGGTAGCTTTGATTCGAAAAGGAAAGCTGACTGCGATACAAGGGTTCTTGCTATGACTGACTGCGAAATTTCGAGACTAGAAACACTTGAGTGGCGATGTTGATGGGTTTCCAAGTTCGGCCATGTCATATTTTGGGCTGGGCCTAGTAAATTTGCCATCCGTTTGGTTAGGATTTTGTGACGTTAACCGCAATAGAATAGAACTTAACTATCTCTGTATTTGGTTCTGGGCCATGGCTGATGCAGAAAGTAGACAAGAATACGGCCTATCGGTTATTCAGTTAAATGGGCCCAATAGCTGATAAACCACATGGAACTGGACATATCTGTAGGCTGAAGCTTTTCGGCCTTCTGGAATATCGGACGGGTAAAATAAAGGAAAACGTTTTTTTCCCCCTTGAACTATAGAGAAAGCCGTTCGCTTTAATCATGTCAACAGTGGTTTTGATTGGTCAAAGCTACTTGTTACAAGTACTTTTACATAAACATATTTTGTGAAATGCAAAACCAAATTGTATATTTGAGTTACTAATAATTTTACGAGCACAAAATTTTATGATGAGAAGGTTGGCAGCGATGCTGCAAAATGAGACGCAGAAGAGGAGAGGATGAGAGATAAAGAGAGAGTGAGAAAGATAGGAAGAAAAAGGTGGCGTGGCCGCACGTATGGACATCATATCATTCTTATCTGTAGATGTGACAACCAAATCAGCACTTAACGGTAAATTTGATAGAGCTACGGTTAGAGTGCAACATATATAACTTAAAGAGCAGAGGCAGAGCCCAATAGACCCATAGGGGCGCATAGGAACCTGGACCCAAAATTTTTTTTAATAGGGATTAGTTTGTATATACCACTTGTGCATCCCTTAGCCCAAAACTTGTGCACCCGGACGGCCCGACCTGGTGTCTAGGCCAGGCCCAAGATGCTGCAGTCCTGGGCCTCCTGGCTTGCATCACGCAACTGCGCAACAGCCGAATAGCGCAAGGCCCACTAGGCACTAGCCCAGTCCTGTAGACTGCAGGCTTGCACGCTTCAACTTCTAGTCCTCCGCTGCTCCGCGTGACGGCATGACCGCGTGAGACCGGTGAGGCGGTGATCGACGCGACGATCGTGCCGCATTGCCGCGCGTCGCCGGCGTGCACAAGCAGACAAGCTGCTGGGTCTTCCGGTCATCGGTCTTCGGTCTTCCCCAGGCAGGCCCCCGAGCGGCGCCGCTTCCGTGTCTCCCCGAGGCATTGAAGGACCGACGTGCAGCTCAGCGCCTCAGCATCAACCACTGCATCTAAGCATCTTCATGGTCCGTGCGGCCCTCTTTTCTTTCCTGCCTTACAATCCAAAATCAAGATACGATGCTGCTGTCCTAATGCCGGATAGTACTAATCAGATTTTTTTACTTAAAGACCTCTTTAGCCTTTAGATTTCTGAAAAGAAAAATGTTGGATAGTACTAATTAAACTTTGCGATGATTTTTAAATAGCAGGTAGTGACTAGAGAGTAGCGACATGGAAAGGTTTCTGAAAAGAAAAATGCCGGATAGTACTACCAATGCTGGGAATTCATATCCAGAAGATCTCAATTGGGAAGAGGAGATAGAGTTTGATCCGGGCAAAAGAAAAAGAATAGATGATTATCATCCAAACCAGAAAGATGCGGTAAGAAGAAAGTACTTGGATAATGGGCCTTGTCAACCTCGCACTTATAATTTTCCGTATACAAGGTTTGGTGATAAAAACAGAAGATTTAATTCTGAATAGTTTGATGAGTTTGGAAATTGGCTTGAGTACAGCGAATCCAAAGAGAAAGCCTATTGCTTTTGTTGTTTCTTGTTCAGATACCGAAATAGAAAAGAAGCTGGTTATGATGCATTTGTTGTACATGGATGGAATAGTTGGCATAGGAAAATCAGATTAAAAGAGCATGTAGGTGGTGTCAATAGTATTCATAACCAAGCATTACAAAAATGTGATGACCTTTTAAAAAGAGAACGCCACATTGATGTTGCTATCCAGACACAGAGTGAAGCCGTTAAGATTGCATATTTTAATCGGCTAAGAGATTCAATTGATGTTGCTAGACTATTGTTGAAACAAGGGTTACCTTTTCGAGGGCATGATGAGTCAAAAGAGTCATTTAACAAAGGGAATTTTCTAGAAATTCATGAGTGGAAATATAAACTAGATAAAAATGTCGCGGGTAATAGCCTTATGGTGTCTCCTCCAATCCAAAAGGAAATTTCTTATTGTTTTGCAAAGGAAATATTACAATCAATTCTCACAGAAATTGGGCATGATGTCTTTTGTTTGCTAGTTGATGAGTCCAAGGATGCCTCTTGTAAAGAGCAAATGGCAGTTGTATTTAGATATGTTGATAATTGTGGAATTATGAAAGAGAGGTTTGTCGGTCTAGTTCATGTTAAAGAGACGACATTTTTCTACCTCAAGTCTAGTATTGATTCTCTATTTGCAGAATGTAAACTAAGCTTTAAGCAAGTTAGAGGCCAAGGATATGATGATGCCAGTAATATGCGAGGTGAATTCAATGGTTTGAAATCGTTGATTATGAGAGAAAATAATCAAGCATATTATATCCATTGTTTTGCTCACCAACTTCAGTTAGTTGTTGTTGTTGTTGTAAGAAAGCATAAAGGAATAAATAATTTCTTTAGTATGATCTCTCTCTTGTTGAATGTTGTGGGTGGGTCTTCAAAGAGAAAAGACATGATCCGAGACCACATCTAACTTGTTTGTTTGGTCAGCTTCTTTGAGTCCAAGAGACTCCTTTCATGATTTCAACTTGGAGAATTTGATGAGTTTAGCTAAACTCTATCTAGATGATTTTAATTATATGGAATTGAGAGATCTTGATCATAATCTTTGTCTCTATATTGCCGATGTGCGGGCAGATGATAGATTCTCCAACATACAAAGTATTGGTCAGGTTTCTCAAAAAATGGTGGAGACAAGGAAACATCTATGCTATCCTTTGGTTTATCGACTTTTGAAACTAGTATTGGTATTGCCTGTCGCCACAGCTACTGTTGAGAGATGTTTTTCAGAGAATAGTAAAAACATATTTGCGCAATCGCATGGGTGATGAGTACACGAGTGATAGTCTCATTTGTTATGTGGAGAAAGAAGAAATGAAGAAGGTCACCGATAATGCTGTCGTTCATCGCTTTATGAATTTGAAAAAAAACGAAAATATTAAAGGTAAATAGGTAATATATCTATTTTTATTTGATTATTTTACCAATTAGTTTATGATTCTAATTCATTTTGTTCTCTTTTTATAGGCTATTGAAGTCGGATAATAAATTTTGGCAATGTGGTAATATCCACCATCTTTTGTCCATGATCGGTGATTCCACTTTTACGGTTGTAACTTCTCCTAGCTACAATCATTCACTATTATTAGTTGGTTTCTCTATTTTGGTAAGCATTTTTTTGCATTTTGTTGCTATTTCTTTATCATTGTACCTCTTAATTTTTTTAATGGTACTAAATTAGTAGTGCTTACAAATTATCCGTTATATTATATATATATATATATATATATATATATATATATATATATATATATATATATATATATATATATATATATATATATATATATATATATATATATATATATATATATGGGGTAGTGAGGTGGTGAACCAGGGTAGTTTTTGTTCTAGTTCCGCCCCTGTTAAAGAGGTCGAGGAAGCGATTCTTAGCATTTAGAGGATAAGAGATTTGACTACAATTTTAAAGGGCTGCAATTAACCTTCTTACTGGGCAAAATTTTATAGAAGGTACTAATTTGGTGCACTTGATCGGATAGTATTAGGAAAGCACAATGTGATATATAGCGATGGTTCCAAAAGGAAAGCTGGATTTCCGAGAACTGCGAAACAAGTGTGCTATTATATTCTGTTTGCAAAAATTCAACAGAGAGAAAAATACATACACGAGTCATCCACATTGATAGGCTTTTATGTTGGGCCTACATCCAATTTTAGGCCTACATCACATTTTAGGTTGGACCTCGTTTTTTCAGATGGATATCGACGGGTCCGTTGGTCACAGATCTTACAGTCAAGTAGGGTTGGAGAAGGTAAATTCGAGCTTCTGTTGATGGCTTGATGCTTCGTCAATGCCCCAATGGTGGCTTACAAATCCCCGTATTATCTTGTGTTAATTAACCTTTTTATCACAGTTGTCACCGTCTTCGTCAAGCGGGTGGAAATTCACTGTTGCATCGCTATAGGGAAGTAGCAGATTGTTTTGTACAAATTGTTCTCTCTTTCCTGTGCCTCGTGATGGAATTAGCTTCACATTTACACTTCCTCACGAAGAACGTGCCTGCTCCCTTGAATCAATCCAACAACCCCAAGATGTATTCGATCGGGTACGGCGCGACGGCAAGAGCCGGAACCATGCTTCTGGCCTCTCCTCCTAACTTGCACACTAGTCTGCTTGCAGCTGAAAAGCTACCTATAATATAATCTAAAAAATTGAGAGTTATTGAAATGAGAATCGAAGAGACTTAAAAAATATATTAGAAAATAGTTGAGAGCTTTAAAATGAACCACTAAAACTTTTAAAAAATAGCTACAAAGTGCTTACATCATATGGCTAAAAAAAATAAATTTAAAGTTATACATCATGTTCAATGGGGTTTAGTTTAAAATTAAAACTTAATTCTAGCCGAATATCTTACTTTAAGTCGGAAAGAGCAACCTAAAACATGCGGCACCAGCACATGCTAGCCGTCGGCGCGTACACGCATGATCCTGCAAAATAAAACCGCGACACGACGCGCCCCACGGCGCCTACCATCGTCGCCATCCGGCGATCGGCCCCGATGCGAGAATTCGCCCGGCCCTGGAAACGACGCGCGCGCGGGCAAGCTGAGTGGAGAGCGGCGGGGCGAAGCCATCGCGGGGCCCGGGGCGCATTAGCACCTGGGGAGCCAGGCGCCACGCCAGATTCCAGCGCCGAGTCCGACCTACGAAAACGACCTCCACGTTAGGCTTGACCGACCCTCTCCATCAGTCCATCTGCATCCGTCGTGCAGGAACGGACGCCTGGTCGTACGACGTAACTACGTGTCCTCGTGGCAGTGTGGCACCCGTCCGCTATGGTCTCCTCCTGGTCGCGGGGCGCGGCGCTGCCCCCCAACTCCCGCCGAGATCGGGATCCTCTGCGTGAGAATCCTGAGCCATATCACCCATCCAACGTGCAGCAGCTGCTCTCTCTCTCTTTTCTCCTCGCTTCACATGCGAGGAATGGCATCTCTGCCGTAACAATAAAGGATGTGCGTGCCGTTCACCGCAGTGTGTGGCCCGTGCACGCGCTGGCTGGCGACGGCGCCACGCTCGGCTGTTTCCTGTCTCGATAGGCCGCGGCGCCTCCGAGGCTTCGAGCGCCGACACGCCACAGGTCAACCCGCTCGATCACCGTGATCTCGCCGATCGATCAATCCGCGTCGCCGCAGGTGAGTGCTGCTCACTGTTCGTTGCCACTTGTCGATTCGTGGGAGGCTAGCTATAGCTAGCATGCAGCAGCAGTACCACGCCTTGGTAACGTGATAGTGGTGTTGCATGTGTAAATGGCCAGCACACGAGATACGACGACGTTGCATCGGTTAGGTGTTGAATGGTGACGTCTAACAGCACCCCACTAGGAGCATAAACACAACTAGCAGCACAGCGTAGAGCAGCAGTTCGTTCCGGCTAGGTATGTACGATGATTATGCGCTCATGTCGAAGGGAGCACTGCATGCGCATGGACATGGAAGTTGGGTCGGATACGCGGGGGATTTGATTTGACGCTCGGCAGCATCGTTTC
The DNA here is from genome assembly GCA_036346145.1 of Olyra latifolia. Taxonomy (NCBI): domain Eukaryota; kingdom Viridiplantae; phylum Streptophyta; class Magnoliopsida; order Poales; family Poaceae; genus Olyra; species Olyra latifolia. The sequence continues at coordinate 12,077,546 of CM070526.1, forward strand.
TTATTCGTATTCCTCTGGTCTCTGGCTCGGGACTGGCCGATTAGAAATGGGCGATCTCAGTGGAGAGGGTGAGGAGGTGAGGTCACGAAGGTGACAGTTGAGGACACGGCATGTCTCGGTGTTGAAATTTGGAGCATGCTGTCGGGCGTTAACTTGCCCAATCTTTGGACAAACCAACGGTGGGGCAGATTAATTAGTCGTAGCAATAGGTTTTCTCCTGATGGCGAATCCATTCTTACTTGAATGGTCAACGTAAAAATTCTCCATCAACCCATTTGCGGATATTTTTAAAAGAAAAACTCGTCTTTCCATTAGACGCCTATTATTTTGTCCCAAAGTGCAATACCGAGTAAAAGTGGTTCTTCATTTATGAAGAACCATTCAGCACTAGTCATTTGACTGGTTAACCATATTTTTTATCACATTATAATTGTCAACACCCCATATTTTTAAACAAAAATATTTCATAAATCCAAACTAAAATGTATATTTAATTTCCTCATGATTAATGAAGCTCATATCAATTTCCCAATTTTTTTTTTTTGGGGGGGGGGGGTTCTATAAATTTTTAGCATTTTATTCTATTTTCATACTACTAGAATTGATACAAATATTAGTAAAATAAAAAATGCTATAAAATACAAGAATAGTTTTTATGAGCCCCTAATATTATCTGGAACTCAAATATAGAATAAGTTTGCAATTTTTATTATACAAAAATTCTAGGGCGTTGGTCATTATTGATGGATCAAAACCTTCGTTTGACCTCCAAAGGACCACTGGTGGATGGTTTTACAAATATTGGAGAACAACTTTTACATGGTATTGTATTTTAGGAACCTAAAAGAGTTAGCTAACATAATTCAAGAACCAAAAAGGAGTTTTCCTACTCTTTTTTATTGGTGGTCGAAGGGCATGTACTATGCAAGATATTTATGTTTAATTGCTTAAGGAGAGAGAGCATACTACATCATTAAGCACTAACAAATCTCTCTTCCAATGCGAAGAAGGTTAGATAGATGATCGATTAAATGTTACAACCTCCTCTAAGCACCTACCCGAAGTATAGATGCTTAGTTAAACACTCCTCTCCTCCTACTTACAAGCACCTCTCTAAGCACTCGCCCATCCTACATAGAAAAAATTCTGGTTTTCTTTTCTAAGCATCCCTCTAAACATCTTGCAATGTATATGGCCTAAGATGCACGAAGCGATTTCCAAAAAGAAACCTTGTTCTGGCTACAGAAATTACGGAAAGCTAGCTGCTTAATTGTTCACAATGACTAACATTGGTTTTAGTTACTTGGTGTTGACGCCTTGTGCGTCACAAGCCTGTGAATCGGAACCACATTTTGACAATGTTCAAAATTAAGGCTCCACTAAATGTCATGGATGGCCGTTGGATACGACCTTCATAGAATATTGGATCAGTGTAACCTGTATTTTAAGACCTTCCCATTTCTCGCAAGATAAATCGTAATCTCTGATCCTCCCGGCACATCAATCCTTAATTACCATCTAAACCTGATCTTATATTCTAACGGTTGGAATAAATCAAAATACAGGTCACAGCAAACTTTGCCCCTGCTAGGGCAGTTTAATGCTGGCTCTATATCTTTATTGTAGCTGACCCTATTATTACAGAAATGAGATTGTGAATAGTAAAAATAAGATTGAGTACAAAATATAAGAGATAGATATATAAGGATTATAGAGATGAATAGTAAAATAGGGTTATGAATAAAAGGTAAGAAGTGAGTGAATAGTAAATTAAGGTCAGCGTTGCACATGACCAATTACCTCCGAATTATACTTTATACTTCCGCTTAGTTTTGGCTCCTCCAAACATAAGTATTCGGTTTTCGGGGGAATACTTCGAAGCTCATTGGTAGACTTGTTAGTATGTAGGCACGGTTAATTCGGCGTAGCTTCACGGATATCAGAACTTTCCACAAGAACATTGCACTTGTTGAAAAGCCAATTCAAGAATCTTTGTGTTCCATCTCTTCTTTCCACAAAGAGCGATCTGACTAATCCAGCTAGGGGCAGGGGTCTTTTTCCAATGCATTCTTCTTTCGATGACGTACCTGATCGGATGTCACGGTGCCACGAGTACTACGAAGAGCTCTGGGTGCTTCCCTCTGCATGCTTGACCTGCCAAGCGTATCAACTTTCATAATACAGGCTTTTTTTAGGAACAACAAGACTATACCGTCGTTTCTCTCTCCGACGGTGCACCTAAACATCGAGAGAAAGTTCCGCTCTGCTCGTTGTGCGCCCTGTTTCGACAAGTGATGACATCCGTCCGCTGCTAGCCTGCCACATGGTGCCAGGGTCAGCTGCACGTAACTACTAGTTGGACAGCCCAGTTATACTAGTGCATATCAATTTTGATCTTGCTGAGGTCATTTAAAATTCGCAGTCTCCAGATTCAGTGAAACAAAAAGAAAAAATCTAAAATAAAAATCTAGCTTCTTTTTTTTTTTCATATTTTTTAATTTATTTGGTTTTCTGCTTTTTTTATTTATATTGTCTTTCGTGCATAGGTCATGAGTGAAGTCGAATTTCAAGAATACTGACAAAAGTATTTGAATTGCCGCAAGTCCCCTTTGATACATGATACTCGCCGAATAGTTGGTGGTATTGGTACTCTATGATATCTGATCTGATACTCGGCGATACCTAACCTAATTCTCGATAATATCGATACCCGGCTTGACACTTGACGATATTTAACGATACCCCGATGCTCGACGAGGTACCCTGGTACTTGACGATACCTCGACCCGACACTCGACGATATTTATGATATCTACTCATGATAACCAATACTTGACAATTCTCAATACTCAGCGATCCCCGATATATAAATAATACTTTATGATACTTCCTCATTATGCCAGATAATCGACGATACTTGATGATACTCGACAATATCCGATACTCGACGATACCTAACATGATACTTCACGATACCCTCAATATTCGATGATACCCCGACTCAATACCTAACAATACTTATGACACCTGATTATAATGCCCGATACTTGATGATACCTGATAACTTGTGATAGCTAATCATAATGCCCAGTACTTGACATTACCTGATACTCGACCCAATACCCGATGATACTCTGGTACTCAAACATACTTTATGATATTTCCTCATGATACCTGATACTTGACGATACTATGATACTTCCTGATACTCGACAATACCCAAAGCTCGACGGTCCTTTCCCGTACTCAACGATACTCGATGATACCTAACTTGATACTCTATGACACCTGACCTGATACTCAATACTCAATGGTTTCTATGATCAACGATACCTGATAACTTAGTACTCAATGGTACATGATGCTCGGCAAAACTTGACGGCACTTGATGCTTGATGATACTTGCGCTCGAATAATGCCATAATACTTGGCGATACTTCATATTCGTCGATGCCCGATACTCAATGATACTTGATGCTCGACGATACTTGATACTTGATACTCGATGATTATCGATACCTGATACTTGACGATTGTCGAGACCTAATGATACCTAATACCCGGTACTCGACGATAGATTTGAAAAATATTGATAACTAAAACTTGTTGAAACAATTTTTTTAAAACGTTGCTTTAGTGTAAACAGAAAAGAAAAAGGAAAATGAAAAAACTAGCTAGCTCGATGGACCCACTTCGATGAACTGACGAATGTACCACGTGTTTCCCTTCGCAGCATGCAATGCGGCTCGCGGGTACTTGGCTGTTTTTTTGTCATGTCCTCGGTAGCTATTTTGACCAATGGTTTCAAAAATTCGAAACTAATAATCGAATCCAAATTTGCAAATGTTTACATCGTACTTCAAGATTTTTTTAGAAACACCATAAAAGATCAAAGCGATCAAAAAGATAATCAAACAATTTAAGAAAAAAAACTAAATAGAACATGCTCGGCACTCAGCAACACCTGCCAACATATAGTGGTTTTATAAAATCCATGCATGCCATGCGCATCAATGTATAACTCCCCCTTGTAAAAATTTAAAGGCAAAGATATCGTGCATATGCTTCGCGCATGTCTACATATATGGCTGCATGCCACTTTTATTTCCTTTTGAACTCGTCCGAAAGCTCTCCCGCATGCGACGCGAAGCAATGGCGACCACACGCGCGCATCTCCAGACCAGCATGACCTGCGGTTCGACCATCACGCTTGACAGCATCCAGCCGGGAAGAGAACAAAACCCGCCATTGTCGTGTTTCCACTCTGCTCATCCTCCAACCTGCTTCAGAACTCCAACATTCCTCCCCATCACCGCAGGTCGCCCGCCGCAACGCCCCAAGCAGCCGGAGACAGGACCAAAAGCCAGGGCAAGAGAAAGAAGACAACAATGCACGCACAAATGGCGGCGTTAATGCTCGCCAAGAGGTGTTTAGCTACGCGAGGCGACGCGAGCGACAGATTATAGAATTGTTGGGGGTGTGGCGGCTGAACCGCTGAAAGCTGCAGTTGGCCTGCCCTCGAACCAAAAGGCGCGCGGGATCGACGGAATTCCATTATGTATTCCGTCTCTGCGGCGGATCAGAGGTGTTGGATTCTTGCGATGGGGGCATCGGCCATTTCCACGCTCAGGCTCAGGCGCTCAGCTCGGCGTTAGCTAGGCTCTGAACTCTGAAGGCGTGCGGCCCACGTCTGATTGCCGCATGGAGTTGACATCAGATGGGACCCCGCTCTCGTGTCTTGCTCTGGTTTGCTCGATGTGCGTTCTCTCTGGTAGAGTTCCATCTCTTGTTTGTTGCCGTGATACGTCCTGTAGCCTGGTGGCTTAAGATCGTGCTACCGGGAAGGCGGTGGATCAAATAATACAGAACAAAAGTTGTCAACTCAGTGTGTCAAATACTAGTAGATGCTACCATTGTAGCCATGGTATATAAAGACGGTGATCAGCTAGCGCCGATGTAGAGGGATTTGTATTTCTTTGTGATGCAGCTTAGCATTTTATGTGGGACCCTGTCCTCTAGGCTGAAGTACCGGAACCATGACCGTCAAGAACTAGGCGGCTTGAAGAAGCCGGCTCACTTCATTTAATATATTTTTAAGAGTTTGGGAAGCATCTTTAAGATTAAAAGAGCTTGATAAGTCAAAGCGTTTGTTAAACGACACGTTCAAATTAATTTGGTCCCAAAACTATTGATTGTGTCTACTTTTGGTCCCTCGGCTAAATCCAAAGCCAGGTAGAAACATTCTTCCATTTTACAATACCGTTTAGAATTGATCTCTCTGATGGGAAAACTTAATTGTCATTTAAAAAGGAAACACCTGGTTTTATTCAGTCTCATGAATCAAGTTTGAATTTTAAAAATAACCAATCAAATTTCAACAGTTATGAACATTTTTTGGAAAGGTTATTTTGATTAGTTAAAACTTAAGCTAACCATTTTAAATCAACATTCAGAGTTTTTTTGGAAAATCAATTGAAACCACTATAATTGATTGCTAGAAAATAATTAATCTTTTAAAGTGAATGCTAATAATGTACTTTAGTTTTGGTAATCAAAGGGGCTTAGCAATAAGGTTTAAGAATTTTTGGAATTTGATTGATAATTTAAAATAATCGAACCTACTTTATGGAATTTGGTAAATATTAAAATTTTCTTTTTTAGAAATGATTCCATATCAGTCCCGAAATAGCTTCCAGCTTACATCGAAACCCTTGATAAAAAAAATTACAATTACACCCTCGGGCCTTTGTACCAAACACCATAGGCTACTCTTCCCTCTCCTCACACCGGCGAAGAAGACGAAGACCACCGGGAATCGCAGCGCCACCGAGCCCATCTCCTCTGGCCAAACCCACATAGGATGACAGAGAAGAAGATCAACATAAAAAATAATCATGGAAGCATTAACCTCTATCAAGGCCCTAATTGAGGAAGACGAGACGATGGAGACGCTGCCGCCGTTCGCAGGCATCGACACCAAAACCACTGGCATGAAAACCTCTCCACAAAAGAACCACTTACACCTTTCTCCTACTAGCAGCAACATTCCAGCAATGCCACCGTCTGTGGCTGCCACGGAGCCATCGCCGAGGTATGAACACATCGCCTTTTTTTTTTCTCCAAGCTAACCGCCAATGAAACACGGAGTAGCCAACTCCAGATCCACCACCTAGAACCTGCCGCATCGCCGTTACATTGGAAGAGTTTCTGTCGCCACCCCCACCCACAGGTTGGTGCCCAAGCGCCTCTCAACCATCAATGCCCAAAGCCAATGAAGCCGACACGCATAGGGCGAAGCAGACCTCACACCGCCGATGAGATCACTGCTGAACCGGCCGACGAAGGAGGAGAACACCCAGAAGGAGGTAGCGACCAACGCCACCACGATGTCCAAAGCCGCACCGGCCCATGGCGGCAGCAAAGTGACGTCTTGCCGGTGATCTGCTCCCAACGCCAACGAAGCCGGCATGCCCTAGGCGAAGCAGACCTCACAGCACCAACGAGATCACTGCTGAACTGGACGGTGAAGGAGGAGAACAAGCGGAGGCAACGACCAGCACCACCACGACGTCCAAAGCCATCCTGGCCCACGGCAGCAGCAAATTGACACCTCGCTGGAGATTTTCTCATCAACACCGCCTAACTAAGCCAACCTACTAAACCCTATATACACCAAATAGGCCCCCATCCGACCCCCTACTCCTCCGGCGCCGGAGAAGCCACTGGATTCAAATAAGCCGGTTGGCTCCGTCCAGATGTGAAGCTGCCTCTCGCTCTCTTTTTTTTTTTGCTGCTTAGGCCTCTTGAGAGGAAACACTCTGGCTGTGTAATATTAAATTTTCTTTAAAATTTAAAATATAGGCCAACTCTAGTCAAAACCCCACTTTTTAGCTAAAGGCGCATGTTCTAAATGGTATTGTAAGATGAATGGCCGCTTCTAGCTACATGGTATTGGAATTACGGAACCAAAAGCAAACACAATCAAGAGCTGAGTACACCAAATGTGTACTTTTTTCACAAAATAATTAACTAAAAAGTGTTATATTTAAACCCCCAACCGCCAAATGCACAAACGGGTCATTTTATTGCTTGTCGCTGCATAAGTGTCGAATCTCGTTCGTGCCATCACCGAAATAATGCACCTCCACGTGCCATGACATTTCTCGGTGGTATGCCATCACCATTAGCTCTGTTATCTAGCACAATTACAAAGTCCACCATAATTCCTAAAGTACACTTTTTAATTTTCCTGATTTAAAACTTCAAAGCATTTTATCTCATAGGCTTTAACTCCACATCGAGTGATTCATATTTCTAAAATTATGTAAAATCATGCTTTTCCTGTGGTTAATATTTTGTAGTTTTATATACTTTTTATTTTCTGTTATTTATATGCTCTTGTGTTTCATGAAACTTGCTTTCATTTATTTTCTAGCCCCGTAACAACAAAGATTAGTCTACAATTAATGATATATAAGGAAATAAACCGCAAATGCGATGGTGTGTACATGTATGGTGCTTCGGTGATAGTAGGGAATTCGATTAGATCTTCTACAGTGACACACAAGGTATCATCTCAATGTACAATCACGCTATTACATAATGAGCCAGCCATGCGTATTCAATTCACTCAGCAGAGTTACTACCGACGTGAAGTAAAAGGTCGGCGTGGTCTCGGAGGACAAAATGTAGTTGCTGCCTGTGTCGTGTGTCTTATAAGAACTCCTGTCTCCCCCTTTTACTCGTACCTGTCAATCAGTTAATCCCATGGAGCTAGCCAGAGCCTGACGCCCTGACCCCTCGCGGTCCATAAGCATGTTCAACAAAACACTGTTCATTTATTTTTTAAATAAAATATTTATTGAATAAAAGAATCTTTTAAAGTACAATATAAAATGTAAAGAGATTATACAGCATGGTTAAAGTTTATATTAAATAGTGTCATAGAGAAGAAAATTTAAGGCCCTGTTTGGCAACAAAGTATTTTATAGTTTCTAGGCAAAACTGCTTTGAAAACCATGATTTTGCCAAAACCATGGTATTTTTGGAGTTTTGGAAACTCCATTTTGAGCTAAGTTTTGGCTCATTGCTATCACTATTCATAGGAAATAACTTTGTAACCAAACACTTTGTAGTTTCAAGAAATACCATGATTTTGTGGAGATTGGCAAAACCATAATATTTTTGTATATAATACTTACAAATCATGATATCTCAAAACCATGGTTTTTTTAAACTTTGCTTCTAAACAGTGCCTAAAGTTTTTACCGGAGATGCTGCAAAGCGGCAGCTGTGATCTGTTTCTATTTGCAAAAGGCGGAGAATAAGGAGCGAGACAGTGAAACACTTGTTGGTCCGGAGCTGCATGCAACACATGCATTCATGGCGGTACTGCTGGTCTGCTCGCTTGTCGTAAAAACTAAAAGTGCTCGCGATGTGATCGATGCTCGTCCGGCGAATTCGCCAGGTACCGAAAGCTATTTGATCTGCGCAATGGAACTTTCACCCGCCTTTTGGCAAAGTTTCCTGATGATGCTAGCATATACGAAACCATTGCTTATGATGCTCCACATGCCGACTCCTGGTAGGGATTAAATTAGAGTACAGTCACTATCACCTTGCATGCAACACCCGATCATGAATTCGCTTAAAGCCAATCCACTTTAGAGACACCCTACACACATTACTACTTAGAAGTTCTCTTTCATTTTCATCCTCACTTTGTTTAAAAGGACTAGTTAGCTTAGAATTGCTACGTTGTAAGCAAAAGCTGCATTAGGTTGAGTTGGTTGCACAGATGTTCATATTGAAGAAGGAACACATGATCTTGCGAATAGTTGTTAAAAAGAGCGATTTTGCATTTAAAATTTCAAAAGGCATATTGTAATACATACATGCAATGCAGCTCAATGCATCCCCATGCCGTGGAAAAAAACATCGATCTCCTGAAGAAGAAGGAGGGGAAAAAAAAAGGAGATCAACGCCAGGTACCGATTTGGTACAGAGGGATCCGAGAGCACCAGATAATCCAATTGTAAAATTGAGGGTGTACCTCCACCGCCCCCACAGACGCACTGATGATAACGTGCACACGATAAGCTGCTGCATTATGGGAAATTAATAATTAGGGCAGACAGCACGTACTAAACCTTCCCCAGGCTAGGAGTGCATGCCGTCCATGGTTCAGATGGCAGTGTATCAGGCATCATACAAATACAACCTGGAGGGGGGAGGCGGAGGACACGCGATTGGACTGGCTGCTTCGCACTTTGTCCCACCCTTTGCAAACATTTTGCTCCGCTCCATTGAAGCCTGGCGCCTCACATCCATGCACATGACAGTGTTATCGGAATTCTTTCCAGCATGGTACTCCTTGGTCCTTGCTAGCTATTCCTACCTGCTACTCTCTGTACATGTCCTTGGAAGGGTCTATTTGATTCAAAAGACTTTCAAGGAACGAAAGAGTCCAATCCAAAAAAAAAAATATCCTATGGAGGAGTTTAGTCGGTACTCGGTAGGATTGATCATTCAAATTAAGGGAATTCGTAGGGTAGGGAATTTTTCTACAAGTTTTGAAGGATTTCTAAAATGGGCTTTGATATCTTGCCTCGAATTTCTTCGAGAGTTCCCATGCAACTTCTCGCTGTGAGATGGCCGAATAATTTTTTTGATTATCTCTTAGGGTTGTTTTATGGTCCATGATACTTTCTAGTACCTATGATACTTTATATCACAGCTATTCATCATACTTGAACTAACCATTGTTACTAGATGGTACCTCCTAAAAAATGAGGTACTAGAAAATACATATGGACATTTTCTATTTTCCATTCTGTCTTCTCTCTCCTCCATATCTCTCCCACTAAAGGTAGCCAATCGTCGTCGGTACCGGTCAACGACCAACCGGTTAGTCGCGCCACCCCTATGCACCGCCCACCATGTGACCTTCCTTGTGCAACCCAGCCACCTAACCGTACACCTAGAGCGCTACTACCTAGCCATGCGCCACCTCCCAACCTTCCGCGCGCCTGCGCCATCCAGCGGTGTGGCTCCTCTTGGACTCCGGCAAGACCTTACCGTGCGCCGCCGTCCGACCATGCTCCTCCCATCAGGCTCCTATAACATGCCACCACTTGCCCGAACACCACCACACGCGGGTGGCACGATCCTCTACCGCCGGCCAGCGAGCTGTTGCTAATCCGCTTGTCTATCGCCGTTGGTCCGCTCACATGCCACCGCCATCGCCGTGTGCCCTCGAGTAGGCCGGCCGGCCAACCTAGAGAGGAGAGAGTAGAAGACAAGTTTGTTTCAATTCTACCCTTAACAGATGGACTGTTAAATTTAATTGGTAACCGTAAAAATTCTTAGGCTTGCGTCCACGGGATTGTTCGTGCTAGCTATGTACTTCCTCCATCCCTAAAAGAATGTCATCCTGGGATTCAAATTTTGTCCCAAAAGAATGTCATTTTAGGACAATAATTGCTAGATTCCCTCTCATCCCTATAAAATATCTATAGATTCTCCTCTTACCCCTATAAAGTACCTATAAATTCCTATCTATATATGCCCTTTTTAATCTACTTAAAATTTTCCAGAGTGACTTAGGGACGGAGGGAGTATTTCTGTAAAAATGGTTAAAAAAATTGTGTGATGCACCTGCTTAGAAAGTCATGCGTATAGTATAGCCTTTGTGCAGCGTGGATGTGTAGTGTAGGAGAGGCGTCTGGACATGAGGCTGAGCCGAGTCAGTAGCCCACTAACTGCGCGGCTGCAGTGCGGCCGATGGGACGCAAGAAAGCCGCCCTAGCAGAAAAGCCACCCGCTGGGACGAAAGATAGGGAGAGGACAGCTCCATTAATCCGCCAATTGGACGCCATACCAGGGCCCTCTGCTCCTTGTTACCCGGGAACCAGAAGACGCCTACTACAAGCCTACAGCCTCCGCCTCTCATTACCACGTTACTCCCATGATCACAGATTTGAACCAAGTACACAACCGGTGGTCACTCACAGGCAATCAAGGTTTGGCATCGATGTGCTCACTTGCAACAGGAACCAGAGGGGCACAACAGTGTGTGATGTCTGATGTGTATGTATCAGTGTCTGGCTGACGGAGTGGGAGAGCGAGCATCAGCACAAAATTGCCATCATCCTTCATAAGCGTGCGTGCATGGGCCGGCCAGAGCAATTTTCAACAGATTTAGCAATGATTGCCTCACCCAACTATTCCCGTGCTTCAGGCTCGCCAGGGTGGGGGAAAATCGCATGAATAATGGCGAAAATGATAGTAGCAGGGGAGCGGGTAGGTCAATTCGACGAGTGATCGGCTGCACCTTTATTCCTATTCTCTAGATCTCTTCACGCATTTTACCACCTTTACGACTAAACTTGCACAAAGTAGGCATTAAGGTCTCAAGGGAAGACGATGGCTCCAAAAAAATGCTTTCCCCCTCGTCTTCTACCTTTGATGAAAAGTAGTAGGAAAAAAAACTAATGATGCCTGTATATATAAACATTCGCCATGTTCAAATCGTTCCGTTGTTGGTTGAACATAGTGAATCAATCAACCCTCCGAGAAAGCAAAAGAAAATGGGACCGGCTACTTGGCAGTCGACGCCTCCTCCTTCTCTTCCTCGCCTCCGGCACCGCACTTGCTCCCTTTTTCTCTCTCTCTCTGATGGACTCCGCGTGTCTCGACCACCGCTCCCAACCTCGCCAACCTCCTACCCACGATGAGGCCACGCTGCTCCGCCCCTATTCATCTTCCGCCACGCGTGCCCCGTCCAACCAAACTCGGAGCCACTGCGCGCATAACCTCCGTGGCCACTACCCACAGCCCTCCATCCATTTGCAGCTTTGGTGGTACCACCGCTGCCTCGTTGCACCGTCGTACCACCTCCTACTGACGGGTCTTTGCCTCCCTCTAAGCCTAAGAGCTCGGTAAACCACTGATCCTAATCCTGCATTCTGGACCGTAACCCTAATGGCCATGTACGGTGCTATGCTGAGATGCGGCAGAGCAAGAAAACGGGACAAAGAGTGGAGGAGTTTGGGGTCAGGGAAGAGGAGAAAGAAAAGATGCGGAGGATTGGATTTTAATCCACCAGTGGAGATACGTCGACTAAGGTTTTGCTTAATTTCAGGCGTCTGGCAACTAGATTCGTGCTTAGGCATATTAGCTGACTTGCCACAAATGTCTGTACTGCTAACACGTACTGTTCCTCTCGCATAAAGATGAGAATGAAATGTCGTGGCAACAACGGAACAAGAGCTTTAATTATTCTGTTTGATGGCAGTGTGAAGGGTCCAAACTGTCGGACCGATCGATCTCGTCAGCTGATGAGCTCCGGAAGCGAAACCGCGCGGCTCGCGACATTCTTTTCCCACGCGCCGACGCTGTCGACGTCGCATCGCCCGGGAAATCCGATCCGGCGGCACGGCAGACGCAAAACTCCAAGGAGACGTACACACGGGCGAGGGGAGAACAATCCGTGGATCCGCCTTCGCGAAAGCGACCAAAAAGAAGGCCAGGAAGGAGACAAGAAGAGAGAGAGAGCGAGGATCGAAACCTCGTCTGCTTCCTTCTTCCTTTGCAAAATATTTAACCAAGTAGATGTTTTGGGAGTAATTCCTTCCCTACGTAGGTCGTCTCGCTTTTCCGGTCACTGGCACGGTAGAAGAGGTGATCTCGCGAACCAGAGCCCGAGAACACCAACGGAGGCTGCGTGCCATCGCCGTGCCGCTGCGAGCTCGCGACAGGCGCGGCAGTGGTAAGTCGACGCATGATGACGAGCGAGGCACGCGATGATTCGCTCGCTCGCTCGATCGGTCACCGGTGAGGGACACCATCATGCCGGCGTACTTATCGACCGTCATGCGCGCGTCCCACCGGCAGCACCCGCGCCGCCCGTTCGGTGGCCAAGAGGCGGGCGCGCGCGGCGCGGAGCCGGCACGCCCAAAGACCCGGCCGCGCCTGGGCGCACTAGCGAGCGAGAGTGCCGGGTGGGGCCGGCCGGCCGGCCGGCAGCTGGCTAACGCGGCGTGCCTTCCCTTGTCGGGGCGGCGGGGCCGGGGCGCGATTATGCCCGCACGGCGCCGGCGGCGTGGCAGCGCGCGTATGGCTACGGCGCGCGCGGTGGGCGGTGGGTCAGGGGAGTCCACTACGCGCGCCACTACGGGCAGCAGAAGCAGCGGCGCGCGCTCTGCCTCACTCGCCATCGACGACGCCTGTAAGCTGTGCGCGCACTGCACGGATCGACGCGATCATTTGCGGGAGGTCGAGCGGACACGGAGACGAGAGCGCGTGGGTTTCCTTCAAGCATGTACAACTCTGGGGACGACTGGTCGAGCTGACCGTCTGCTCGTGCCCTGCGCGGCATGCGCCCATGATTACCGGCCTGCCGGTGCCGTGCACAGGTGGAGTAAACTAGAAGCGCGCGCGTGTACATGTGTGATGCTGGCATATATACGTCTGTTGTTGAATACTTGAATGCAATCAGTTGATTAAGTGGAAGCTTTTGGAGGATAATTAGCCTATTTTGGACGTCGTTTGGCAAGCTGCGTGCATGCTAGTTTGTGGCGTACTGCCATATGTGAAATTCGCATCAGCGAAGCAAAACACCGACGGTTACAAATGGCACCGCATAACAGATGAACAAACACGCATTTTTAACATGAAAAACCCTGAAAAATATCCCGTACACATGAAGGTGAAATATCACTATATGAGGCGAAATTACAAGCACGAGGCTATTCTGCCACTCCCTCCATATCACAGACTTGACGTTTGAGATACATGCATGTCAAAGTTTTAAAACTTTATCCATGAAATATTTTTAAACTGTCTAGATTGAGCACTTGAAAATCATAAATATGAATTCGTCTCGAAAAGCTATTTCATAATATCATTGTTGGGGAAAGTACACGGCCCATAGGAATACGGCCCACTTGCCTACCTCTGGCCCAGCAGAGAGCACGCGCGAGCTTCATAAGCTCACGCCCGAGCTTGGCAAGCTCACACCCGAGCTTCCCCGCTCTGAAGCTCGGGTCTCTCACCTCCCGAGCTTCCGAAGCTCGGGGGCTCGGACCCTGACACGGATTGCGCCACGCCGCGCTCAGGCACGCCCGCGGGTCCCGCATGTCACCGCGAGTTAAATGCGACCGCAGTTTCGATGCGCGCCTGTCACAAGCCGCTGACGGGTTGGTGGTCGGTCTTGTCAACGGTCAACTTTTCGTTCGCCCCATAGAGAAAGACACATATTGCCGTGTGGCGGTCCGAACACTGATCCTGGCGAGTTGGGAAAACACGCCCGAATATCCGAAGGACCTCGTACGTCCGCCATGTCGTAGCACGGCGAAGTAGGAGAATACAACTAGTGACCAGGAGTCAATACGGTACTTCACAACGAACCGAAGTCAGACTACAGTGGCCGAAAACCGCATATAAAAGGGGCGCACAGGCCACAACCACAGGAGGGCCAACCACTCAAGACAGACACAAACAGAAGAGCACTCAGCCGCTGTAGAACAGGAGCACTTGCACTTATGTAGAATCTCTAGTTCTAGATAATAGTTCTCCGCATCCTGATATTGTAGGAATATACATAGTGCCTTGAGCGCTTATTGTACTCGAGCCCGGGCTTTCCAAAGCTCGGCCTCACCCCTTTGTACTCGTTTAAGCTCGATACTAAGCTAAGACTGGATGTAGGGCTGTTATCCGACAGTGGAGGCCCGAACCAGGATAAAAACACCTGTGTCAGCATCTGCGACAACCCCGTCACACACACGTCCTTCCCTCGGCAGTGCCCGGCCAGCAACCGGGCCTCGGTCGAGGGGGCAGGGCCGCTCTCGGGTCTCGCACACCCCTCCCTTGCATATCGGCGTGCGGAGGCTCGCCTCCCAGTTGCCGACAATCATAATTTAGTGGATTTGCTAAATAAATTACTCCCTCCATCCTGAAAAAGAAATCGTTTTGGGGAGCAATGAGGATACCAAGGTGTGGCTAATGAAGGGTTTTCTTTCCATCTATACCCTTAATAAATACGGTACTCAATCCCAACCAGATATGTTTGCATGGCAAGATGGTAAGATACCGTGCATTGACCTGTGAGGTCATTGGTTCGATTCCTGCTGGCCGCACTATTTTTTAGCACATTAGTTAATGAACTGCATGTTTCAAGAGCTAATTGAAAATCTAAAAGGCAATAAATATCCCTAATGGAAGGGTAAATATAGTCAACAAAGCTCAAACGACTTCTTTCCCAACCATCTCGCAGCTCTCTCCAACGACATCTTTTACAGGATGGAGGGAGTATAATGGTAACTAGCGGTAAAAGTTATATTTACAATACCGTGTCGATGTCCAGAACGTCAAGTTTTTTGTTATATGGATGGAGTATTTGACACATCTAAGTTAGGATTAAGACTAGTCTAGCTAGGAGAATACGAAACCGCGATAAGATTGTTTATGGGATGTATGAATATTGCAACATGGAACCAGATCTTAGTTCGAACTAAACCCCAGCGAACTCTAACGAATAATATCTACTATGTAAAAATATTTAGTGACGAATGGTGAATAGCTGTATGCCATCCATCTCCACCGTCCATCATCACTCGTTATAAGAGTACTTTCTATTTATTTGGCTCACTTTCTTATTTTATTGAGTTGTATTCTACTATTAACACTGTTTGATTAGGGAATTCAAAAGATTTGCAGGATTATAATCCCACGGGATATTTTCTATATGGTTTCTTTGATTTGTAGGAATAGGGTGATAAGTTTTTCTATATGACCATTTCATATGGTACTGTTTACAAGAGATAATAGACATGGACGGTTTGGTTGGAAGCTAAATTTGTTTCATTTTACCATTTTCCATATAAAGCTTAGCTATGGTATTTGTTGACAAGCTTAGTACACCTACCAAACAGACCATGGCCTCTTATCTCTTAAAAAAGTGCACGCCAGAAAGAAACTCCTGTGGTACCATCAAACTATGAAGAGGAAACAATTCCTCATGAATGTCAATTATGTGAACTCTACTATTGAAAAGAGATTAGGGGTGGTGGTGGCAGTATTACTGTCATAACCAAACTGGACAATATGTCCCTTGATCCAATGGTAGTACTATTGTAAAGATATTTTCTATTTATTGGTTTTTTTAATTTTAGTGTATTGTATTTTAGAAATTTTTTTATTAATTCAAGATATATCGAATCACCCTATGTGGCTTCCTTATCTTAGCATATATATATATAGGCAATATATCTAGTGTTAATGAGACATTAGGTGGTAACATGCTAATTGAACAAAGTAAAGGTGGTGGAAGTACGACAATCCAGTGCGAGAGCGAGGCTGATCCAAATATATTAAATATGGCGGAGCGGGAAGTACTTATACTATGACACCGTTCTTTTCAGCGGACCGCCGGTGGCCCGCTACAGTAAAATTATTATTTTTAGATTATTTAATTTTTTTTTTCTAAAAACTTATAAATTTGCTACAGTAAAACTGCCAACCGCCAGAAACCGCCGAAAGGAACAGAGCCTATTTGTTCAAACGCTGTTGTACCAAGCCAATACATTTGAATCCTGTTTTTATATTCTATGTTTTTTAAATCCTACCGATCATGTATCCTCTTTCGCTGAATTTCATGCAAACAAAAACATTTGATTGGGTGCGTGCTTGGGCGTCAGAGAGCGAGAGCGTGTTTTACACGAGCTACTGTACACTGAAAACAAAGAAGCAGGTGCCGTGTCGCGTAAAAAGGAAGAACCGCAGAAGGTTGCGCCACCACACCACACAGTGACGGCCATAAGGCCCGGCTGCCCACACGTGCCGCGCCGTCCTGGGCACGTGCGAGCGAGGCCCCCACGAACCGCCATTCTCAGGGCTTCCCCCCCTGGTGGTGGCTTCCTTCCTCTCCTTTTTCCGTGGAATCCCTCCCGGCCGGTTGAGTGGTTGACTACTCGCTCGCCCGCGGCCAGACTCCGGAGTGTCCCCTGAGCAAGAACGCAACTCCTCCTCGTCCCTATCCTTCTTCCCCAGCTCGCACTCACCGCCTCCTGCTACTACTTGGCCTGATCACCATCAGTACATCAGCAGGGGAATTTTAATCTGGCGCGCAGCAATTACAGGCCAAGCGTAGTGCTCCGAGTTTTCGCCTCTCTTCCTCCCCTAGCCCGACGAGTTTCTGGCAGTGGCAGCCGGAGTAGCTGGGAGCCTGAGAGGCATGTGGAAATATTAAAAAAAGGGGGGAAGAATCCACTACTAGCCTAGCTATTTCAGCAAAACGTATGTGGGAAGAGAGAGATGGGAGCACAGAGATAGGAGGCATAATTCCACTCACTGGCCAACCACAGGACATTCTTTCTCTCTCCTCCTTCGCTCAAGAAATCCACCAGCCGGGAGCAGGAGCAGGAGCAGGAGCAGGAGCCGAAGCCGCCCTTCGTCCCTCTCCCTCTCTTCCGGTCGTCGTGTGCAGATACCATCTGGAGCAAGAATTGTTGGGGGTTATCGAAGCGGCTGGAGTCCCTTGCATGGATGCAGCCCACTGGCACCAGGTAAATCCCTTTTCAAAGATCAATCAATTGGGCGGCACATGCGTCGGAATTCGGCTCCTGTTCTTCTTCATCTTGGTTGCCTTGCTGTTCATCTTCCTCCCTGTGCCTGGTTCCCGGTGCATGCTTTCTTTGGCGAGACCCATGATCGATCTCTCCTTCGTTTGCTCTCGGGCTTTCTTGTTCTTGCTCCATGTGTTATACTCTTTGTGTAGATCTATGCATCTGCATCATCATCAACATGCACCTCTCCTCCTCTCTCCACAGGTTTTAAGGTGAGGCCTTTGTGGCTTTAATCCTCTGCTCCCCTCCCCCTTTTAATCCTTGAAAGGAGCACACACACTACCACCACCTTTCTTTTCCTTCCTTTCTTATCCCCTTTCCTCTCTATCATCCTTTTTATCCCCTCCCTTCTTCCCAAACCTTCTTTTCTCATAGCTTTTCTCCTTCTTTCCTTCTCTCTCCTTGCCACCGGCTCCTTGCATCAAAAGAGTAGCCATGTCTCGGTGATGTGTTGTTGCAGCAGTACTGCTACCACAACACAACCCTACAAGAGCACAAACAAAGTTGTGTTTTGTGCGGTGGTGTGGTGTGTGTTTCTCTTTCATCTTTTCATTCCTTCCTTTACCACCTTTTCCTTTTCCTTTGCCTTCCCGCTTTCCCCCTCTCCCTCTAATCTCCCTTTGTATTCTTTTGCTTGGTTCTTAGTTGCACCATAAAGATTCTAGCACCCCTGCACACCAGCTCTCCCATGCCCACATGCTATTTTTGTTCACTTGTTCTTGCTTCTTGCAGTAGCTGTTAGCTCGGTGTTTGTTGATTGGTGTGTTCTGATTGATGAAGTGCTGCACCATGTGTGCGTCCTCAGGGGCTAGGGCTGGTGAAGCCCATGGAGGAGATGCTGATGGCAGCAGGCGCCAACCAAGGCTCGAATCCGAATGCGCCGGCGCCGGCGCCATCGTCTGCACCTGGGGGCGCCCTGAGGGCGGCGCGCCGGCAGTGGCGGGTGCGGGTGCGGGTGCGGCCGCCGGCGCCGGCGCGGGGCGGGTAGCACGGAGCGGCGGACGCGGCCGCAGAAGGAGAAGGCGCTCAACTGCCCGCGGTGCAACTCCACTAACACGAAGTTCTGCTACTACAACAACTACAGCCTCCAGCAGCCGCGCTACTTCTGCAAGACGTGCCGCCGGTACTGGACGGAAGGTGGCTCCCTCCGTAACGTCCCCGTCGGCGGCGGCTCCCGCAAGAATAAGCGCTCGTCGTCGTCATCCGCGTCCGCCTCCACTACCAGCTCCGTCACGAGCTCCTCCATGGCCAGCACGGCGGGAGCGGCGCCCAAGAACCCGAAACTGGCGCACGAGGGCGCGCAGGACCTGAACCTGGCGTTCCCACACCACGGCGGGCTGCAGGCGCAGGCTGAGTTCGCGGCGTTCCCGAGCCTGGAGAGCAGCAGCGTGTGCAATCCGGGTGGCGCAATGGCGAGCAATGGCCGGGCCGGCGGCGCTGGGCCGGCAGTCGGCGCGCTCTCCGCGATGGAGCTGCTTCGGAGCACCGGCTGCTATATGCCGCTGCAGCTCCCGATGCAGATGCCCGGCGAGTATGCCGCGGCAGGGTTCGCGCTCGGGGAGTTCCGCGCGCCGCCGCCACCTCCGCCGTCGCAGAGCGTGCTCGGCTTCTCGCTCGACGCGCACGGCTCGGTCGGCGGCGCTTCCCCAGCTGGTTACGGCTCCAGCGCGGGGCTGCAAGGGGTGCAGGAGAGCACGGGCAGGTTGCTGTTCCCGTTCGAGGACTTAAAGCCAACGGTTAGCTCCGGCGGCGGTGGTGGTGCAAGCGGCGCCGGCGCCGGCTCCGGCGTGGACGGCGGCCACCAGTTTGATCAAGGCAAGGAGCAAGCCAGCGGCCCCGCCGTCGGGCAGCACGACACGCAGGGGTTCTGGAACGGCATGATCGGCGGTGGCGCTTCCTGGTAATGTGGCGGTGCGCACACGGTGGCACGCGCCTGGCCCATATGGCTCGCGCAAGCTCAAGCCTCCGTGCATGCGCGCGCGGGAAACTGGAGATAGGCACTAGGCACAAGGGTTTAATAAGAGGGTGGCATTGGTGGTGATCACTGTTATATGGTGTTTGATGATCTCTTTCTGGTGTTGGTACGTTCTTGGTGTTCTTCTTCCTGCTATCATGTCGTCGTTCATCGGTTTCATGTGTGTTAATTTGGTGATCGACTTGGGCTACTTCTAACACATCAGAGTACACAATTTTAAGGATCGTGATACATAGCTCCATCTCTGCGTCAGTCTCATTTCTGATCTGCCCATTGTTCATTGGGTTCTTAATCCTTTGATCGATCGAGCATGTATTGTAAAGCTGATCTTGAGGCTGGCTTCGAGCTAGACCATGGCACGTACGTAGTACACGGTGCATGTGGTGTGGTTTCCTTGGTTTTGCAGGGCCAGCATTGGACAATGGAGGTGTGGCTATGGGGAATAGAAGAATGGCCCGCCACATGTACGCCGCACTGAGCTACAGTGCGTTCGGCAGCAACGATGTTACGCGTGCAAGTTTCAGGTTTGAAGCTTTTGGTGTAGTCGTGTAGATGTAGATCTTTGAAGAGGAATTGCATGCTTGCAACTTTGTTCTTATATTGATCCAAAAATCATTAGACCAATCTATTTTCCACCGTTCTTTGTTATATATAATTGTAGTAGAGCATGTAATGCGTATGTTTTATTGTTATTGTTATTTACAGCTAAACTAGTGTATATATATATTTTGCTTATTGTTTCTCTACTTTTATAAACTTGCATGTCTTTCTATCTGTCATCTCTCTCTGCTCTCTTTTTCTTGTAGCAGGCTAGCTCTGAGATGTCATGTCTCACCATCGTCCCCAAACCAAGAATCTTCCAGCCATGAAAAGCACTAGCGAGGGAGAGAGAGAGGAGAAGAGCTACGAGAAGGCATGGGAGCAAGGGAATAAGTATGTATGACAACTTTACTCACTCCTCTCTCTCTTCACATGGTATTATTATATCATATGTTTGGCAATCTCTAAGTGCTTGAGCAGGCCATTTGTACCACCTTTATTATTTTTTATTTTTGTAAGCCAAAAGGTACACTGCTATCACCTCTCCTCATCATCATGCTTCTTGCATCTCTGATCTCTGTCCCTCTTTCTTTCATGTCAAGTGGGTAAGAATGCCAACTTTTCACTCATTTGTTTTTGTTTGTTGTTAGGCATTCACTCGCCCAGTTCACCTGCTCACACCAAAAAGTTGTCACCTATAGAAGAGTTTCCAGTCCACACACCCAACTTGGAGACATAAATTAGTTGTTCTAGTTAAGCTAAATTAGTCGCTAAAACGATTATTCGATGAAAAACTGAATCTTGATAGTTTATTCCCTTTTGGTTTTTAATGTTTTTTAAGGTTTTATTAGCGGCTTCGGTATTGGAAAAAAAATCACTAAATCAAAGCATTTAGTTTTTTCATACAACCCGTTTATAATCCTTTGTCGATAAGCTAACGATGGTTGGAGCAGCATATTTTTCAGCTACTTTAATTACTACTGTGGCCTCCATCTTAGAGTCACCTGCATATATCCAGTGCATGCACCGTAAAAATTTACATGCGGTAGAATTAGAGGAATCACAGAGGCTGCCCGTAGTTCACATTTTTGAGCCGGACGTACAACCTGAAAGCACCCGGGAATGCCCTAACGGTTCTTGCACTCATCCTGTGTCATCTCCCTGCTGCCTGTACATGCATGCATGCTGGCCTCTGTAGTGTACATGCTCATCAATGTACTGACTCCAATGGCACAAAAACTATTCACACCATGGCGCCAGTACGAACTACCAACCTTATCTTAGAGAGGAGCCTTCGAGGGGGGGCCACAAAACATTCTCCTAGGGATGAGGGCATCAGAGGAATATCGCTTCACCTCCTCGCTGATGCATTGGCGACCGTACTAAACAAAGCACACCCGCCCACCGGCCTCCAGGAGGATAGTTCATGATATGCATGCTACATTTGGGTGTGTGCAACCATACGCCAAAGAGTTATAAGCACTGTTACTATATATCCCCTTGATAGTAGTTAGCATCAACCTAAGGAAATGTGGGGCTAGGATTATATATGCATGCTGCTAGCTCTTGCTTCCATGATCCACATCATTGCATCAACCATTATCTAAACTTTTAAGGGATCACTCTGGCACGTATCTAAACTGATGGTCGGGTTGGTCATGATCACTACATGCATGCTTACTGATCTAAGTAGTCTATTAAATACGTGTTTCCATGCTGCATGCTTGACCGATGATCCGTAGCTATCTCATTTCGCCACCCACCTTGTTTTCTTCTGCACTTCCGTGATGTGGCCGCTGCTTTGTCTGCATGTTGTCCTCGCCTCGCCCTCGTGCCATTTCGAGGGCCGCTCCAGGAGGGATAGGTCACTGTTGGTTGCATGGAGGGCTACTTGCTGCGTTCCACAAACAGTGGTGCGTGCAATGGCTTCCATTCTACGTGTACATCCCTTTCACCCGCGCTGCATTTTGCATTTGCATTTGGCTAGCTGGGGACGGACGTGCGCACGGCCGGGGCTTGGCCTTTCGAGTTTGCTTTACAGCAACCACTACCTAAACCTGCAGCTCTCGCGCCTGTTCATTTATGCCAGCAGGTGCAAGTGCGCGCGTACTGCCGCTATGCCTTTCTTGATTTCCTCCGCGGCTCTCTTTCTGGATGCTCTTCCACGATGCATTCCACTTCCATACACCCGCTTAGGTCTACGTCTGCTTGTCTCGGTGAATGCTAGCTTTCTGGCAGTGGAAGAAGGCGAGTTCTCGAAATGGGTTGGCTTCAACCTCTTGCAGAGAGTTCTTGACGTGTAAAGTTGCAGGAGCTAGCGCTGCGATGTTTTTTTTTTCTCTCTCTCTGTTAGTGGAATAATGCATACGCATGCAGTACGATTTAATTTCACCAGAACTGTGAGTGCTAAAGGAAAGTGTCACCAGTCACCCTGGCCTGTATTTAGGACAGTCCAAAACTGCATGCCAGTGGCTACCTCCAAAAATCTAGCTAGCTTGTCGGCGTGCAGTTACTGTATATTGGCAGGAATCTGTAAGTAGATCTACGTATTCATCAATTATAACTACTCTTAACTCTTGAGATGTTTTATTTCCTGAAAACGTGAAGTTATATAGACCAATATATGTTAATAGGCTTTTTACCATCCTTGGTACCATACATAGAAGTACCTAAAACTGTAGCTGTCTATAAATCATGTCTAATGGTTACCAAGAGATCGAATGTACCCTCCAGTATCACCCATCCATTTCCTTGGCACCTTATGGTACCACCCCACCATGGCTTCCCACTCTCCTACCTCCTGTAACTTCCCTCCACAGACCGGCCTCCACACAACCCTCATGCGCGCCGCGCCGCACCATCTATGCCACTGTGGCATTATCCACGCCGTCAAATACATATTAGCAGTTATGAAAACGAATCGGATACATATGAACATCAGCTACATTATATTTGTATCCATATTTTTTTGTTGGGTATGGATTTAGACACAGATAATGCCAGATTCAGATAAGGAGATATATGATGTCAAAAACGAACACACATACATTGGATACGAATATGAATGATTGAAGATTGGATATAGGCTAGAGCAATTATTTTGTTGGATAATATACGAAGACACGAACTATAAAATAAACATCAAACTACGCATATTAGTTATCATTATCAGACATCAATTAACTTTGTAGGCTCATGGCTATAAATGGCAATATATGAGTACCAGAGTACATAAGACTACTCAATCCATACGCATCTCACTGTTACAGGCATAGGCTATTCGCCCATATAAGGAGTAATGTATGTAGATGGAGGCTCTCGGTGATCTAGAGGGAGTCAGACTAGGCTTTTTTTTTTGGTGAGTTTGATAGAATCACAATCTCTCGGACATGTAACGCTTCAAGGCATGGTCGGACCGTGCCAACTAAGTGGACTAGGATGGCTTGCAAGTGGGCTATCTGTATCAGTTGGATACCATCCATAAAAAACTATAGTAGTATCTGTATCCAAACATATATCACGAACACAATTCTTTATAGCTTATTTACTTATATGCTTATCTTTTTTTTTGTTTGTATCACTACTACAAAAATGGTCATCCATACCCCCCAATCCCTGCCGGTTAGACCAAAACCGGCAGTGATAACTTATCGCTGCCGGTTCGTAAGCCTCAGAGGCTTGTGCGCTTGAGAACCGGCAGTGATAAGACTTATCATTGTCGGTTCGTTGCTCAAAACCGACAGTGAAATATCACTGCCGGTTTGAGAAAAGAACCGGCTGTGATAAGTCTTATCACTGCCGGTTCTATAGGCCTCTCACCTCTAATTTTCAACCAGTAGTGAAAGAACTTATCAGTGCCGGTTCTTGTCAAGAACCGGCACTGATAATGAGTTCTCGCCCCCAATTTTCAAACTAGCAGTGAAAAACTTATCACTGCCGGTTCTTGTCAAAAACCGGCACTGATAATGAGTTCTCGTCCCCAATTTTCAAACTGGCAGTGAAAAAACTTATCACTGCCGGTTCTTGTCAAAAACCGGCACTGATAAGTAAGGTTAAAAGGTATGCATATCCTCTATAAGTAAGAACATGAGATTGGGTGGGATGGTTAGAAGGGTGAGGGTAGAGTGGAGAGGTTGCAGATTCGAGTCCCGGGTAACGCAACATTTGTATTTCACGCGAAATGTGGCCTAATAACCTATAGTAGGTGGTAGATGATTAGTGTATAGATTTCGGGCATAAAAAAATATTTTTTCTATTTTTTTATACAGTTCAGCAGGGACTATCATTGACGGTTTTTACTCGAGAACCGGCAGTGATAAGGCTATTATTGTCGGTTCCAAAACCGGCAGTAATAACCTGGGTTATCACTGCCGCTTACGCAGTGTCGGTTCAAAAACCGACACTAATGCCAGTTCCGAACCGACACTGATGTGGTATTTTATAGTAGTGTATATCTTATTGTCAAAATTAAAACCCTTTGCCTTTTTGATTTATTTTTTTATCTTGAAGATATGCCTGAAAGCACTACAGGAATCGCGCGGAAAACCGACCCCGCCAAGCTCTCTCGACGGCCAAGAAGATACCGTCGAGAGAGATAACCACTCTTGACGGCCAAGGCCTAACTGTCAAGTACATCTATCTCTCTCGACGGTTGCCACTCAGGCCGTCGAGCGAGGTTCAGCGGCTGCTCACAGGTGCTAGCCCACGGAGATGACGTTAACCTCTCTCGACGGCTTGCCGTTCACCGTCGAGAAACTTTGAGCACGAAAATGAAATTTGGGTTGGCTGGGTAGCGTGCTAGGGTCGAGCGGGAAGATGGTTGCTTGGTTTTGGCTGGCAGGCCATGGGCTCTCTCGATGGCTTAATAACTTAAGTCGTCAGGAGTAAATGTTTTTTTAAATTTTTTTGCCAAATTCATACATATGGTAATATGAATTACAATCATGAGATTTGGCATTGCAAGAGTTTTGAAATTAGTTCTTACAGTTTGCAATAAATTTCTAAATTTTTCCGAGTCGTGAGGATGAAAAACTAATTTAAATGTATTTTATAATGATGGAAATGGATTTGCATTAACAATAAATGTTTGGATTGTTTAAAATTTAAAGAAAAATAAAAGTATCGAACACGTCACCGCGTAGATTTTGATCTATCCGATGTTTAGTGCAGCGGTGGGATGGAACCGGCAAAGCTATCGATGATTATCTCCGAACATCTCTATACATTAAAGCGCATCAGTAACTCGATTAGGACGATTACATATAAACCCGTAGCTCGGAACGTCAAAATTTTTTAAAATTTTTTTTGAGTATGTTAAGTCACATATGGAGCAATATGAACCATCAGTACAATTTTTTACAGAAATTAAAAGAGCCGGGGTTGATCACCCTTTGCCTAAGAAAGGGGGTCGTTGAGTCAAAGATCTGTCTCGACGGCTTCCTCCGGAACCGTGGAGACAAAGTAACCTCTCTCGACGGTTATCAACGAAGCCATCGAGACAGATTTGTATTGATGGTCAGGGCAAAAAAACCCCTCTCGGGAGAACAAAGGGGCCTTTCTCGACGGTTTAGGCATGGCCATCGAGAGAGGTACGTGGAGCGTGGCCTCGTGACCGTTAGGGACACATCTATCAACAGCTTAATGTTGGCCATCGAGAGAGGTTGGTGGTTTTGAACTCGCAAGGGCTCGGGACTTGGGCAAAATCCCAAGTCCCGAGCCCCGGGCGCCTCCTCCTGTGCTACCATCGCCTGCGCCGCCCCTGCCTGCCCCGGCCCACTTCGCCACCGGCCGCTCCGGTCTGCCTCGGCCCCACCTGCCTCACAGCCTGCCTCCGCCCTCTCCGATGCCGCCCGGCCGCACTTGCTCTGGTACCACCCCGACCTCGGCCTCGTCCCACCGCACCAACCCCGTCCCGGCGCCACCCGCCTGTCCCATGTAGTTTGTCAAGTTTTTTTTTTGAAATTTACGAGTTAGTCTCAACGGCCGGCACACCATTGAGACTTAGGGTTAGGATTATGATTAGAATTAGTATTAGTATTAGTAACATAGTATTAGTAGTAGTTTCATAGTATTAGTATTAGTATTAGTATCGAAAAAATGCATTCCGTAGGAACACGGTGGGTAAAGAACATAAGCGTGGCCGCTTAGGAATAAGGAAAATAAATGATTGTCATAACAACTTGGTTGTGGGAACCAAATCCCGGTAAGAATTTACCAGAAAATGCCCCGAATGCCAACTGTCCAGGATTTCAGTTGAGTTCATAAATAGTACAACCTGCTTATCTTTATTACATGTTACAAAATAAATTGTAGCGGAAGTGAAGATAGAACCTAGTAATTTATAATAACAAAAAGAAGAATACATGCCCATATACCACAGGTAAGGTCTAAGCATAAGGTAAGCCCTAGACGTCAGTCATATATAAATTCCAGTCTTCTCCATAAATGTCCATTTCTAAGTAGAAAGCTTGTCCTGTTCAAAGAAATAGGCGGTTTGCCCACATACTGTGGGTAAGTACTAATCGTACTTGCAGGTTTCTATAGAAAATTAAATATTAACTATATGCAAATGGAATCGAATGAAGGTAAAGGCTGTATTTATCCGGAATATATAATGCAACATTTTAAGACCTAGCATCAACATTTCAAAATTGTTTTCTAAAACATTTAAATGAGTTTGTAAATCATTATCTCCCTTCTCCATCCTTAACTTATCTCAGAACCATTATCTTTTTAAAAAAAAATTCATGGATTTGTTTGAATAGAACAGGCATCAACCAATTGACACAACTTCATATACCTGAAGTAATGTCTATTAATGTTTTTGTTATCAGCTCTGTAGCACCTATCGAGCTTTACCCATATAGCAGCTCCTTATATGGATGGATGAGTACTGTGTCATTTCTATTCTTATTAGTCCAAGTTTTGTAATGTTTCGCATAAGGCACAAACATTGAGGAAAAAGCCTAGCGATATTGGCCTCCGCACAGACACAGCCGGTAACATGTGCATCACTTGGTCCAATATCCCAGAACCTGGTAAATGCCTGGCCTCCACAAGATCATTACCGGTGACTACTCGGCCAACATCCCAAATGCTTAGTATTGCGAAAACACTAAGTCAATACTTCATCCATACAATTACCACTATGGTAATTCATGCTATACTTTTCAATTTTTTTCGACTTCTGTTTATCACATTGTCCATCCAAAAGACAAGATGAATACTATCCTACCTATTGAAATAATTATATATCTAGATTTTCTTATACTAAGGTATGATCAAGTTTAATCATTTTTGGGTAGGGTTTTGGTTGTGGGGTTTGGATTATCTATTCTACAAAAATATTAAATACCAAAATTCAAATAAAGGATAATTCACAATTAAATAGCTAGAAAGTAATACGGTAAATATATAATAAATGGAACCAGGAAATCAATATGCATCAAAGGATAGAAAACCTGCCTTCTTTGGGGATCGGATTGCATTCGACTATATCTCCCGGATATTCTTGATTAAAACTTCAGGGGGCGTGTAGTTCATTGTCTATACGT
The DNA here is from genome assembly GCA_036346145.1 of Olyra latifolia. Lineage (NCBI taxonomy): Eukaryota > Viridiplantae > Streptophyta > Magnoliopsida > Poales > Poaceae > Olyra > Olyra latifolia. The sequence goes on from CM070526.1 coordinate 12,105,238, forward strand.
TGTAAGAATAGGAAAATTTTGGAAAAAGAGAAAAGAAAGACACAAAAAATATTCAAATAATAATTAGAAAAGTATTATGTATAAAATGATGAAATACATAAAAAAAAGCTCTAGGGTGAAAAGGGTGATTGGTTGTATGATTTTTTAGAAATTTGAATATTTCCTAAAGGGAAAAGGGTAGGGATGTTATTGAGAAACTAATACAATTAGATTAGCTCTTCATAGACAAACTTGGGGTTTGCGAGCCAAGGTAAGACCGGCTCGGGATCATGAGACCTCTTTTCTATCAGATAGGAGGGGCTCTTGTACAAAATAGAAATGAGCATGTCCTCCGGGCAGCATGAAGTTAATACTAGTGTACGTGTGAATTTAAGTGTGGATTGACAAATTTCCAGAGATCGGGGTCGACGACAAAAAATTGCCGGAGTTCCGAGATAGAATTTGTCGAAAATATAGAGATGGAAAATTTTAAAATAGGTTTTTGTTAACATATTGGGTGATATAATATATCTAAATGGTTTTAAAGTACTTTTTAGGATTTTAAGAATCATTTCTAAAATTTTAAAACACTTTTATATTCAAGAAAGAGAACAAAAGAAATTTATTTGGGTTATTTTATTATAAAAATATGGAATATTATATTTTTATAAAATTTTATACTTTATTTTAGGTTTTTGAGATTTTTTGTAAAATTTTTGAAAAGGTTTTGATATTTGAAATAAAATGTAGAAGCTTGAATGAAAATATAAATAAAAAAGGGTTTTTATTTATTTGGGCTACAATATTGGGCTTGGCCCATTTATCTGTCTTGAGTAAATGACAAGGGGACCGGTCTTGAGGAGAAAAGCCTTGGCCAGGGCCAAGGTGGTGACAATTGGGCTAGGGCATCGTGGCAGTGAAAAAGGAATAGAGGAGGCGACGGAGGAGGTGGACGGCGTCAGCGAGGGGAGGCCGACGGCGAGAAATTGGTGGCGAGTTCATGAAATTGAGAGTATAGGTGTACCTTGGGAGGACACGGTGGTGCTCGGGATGTTCGAGCTGGCCTGGCGGCGAGGTCAAGGCAACGGGGTCATGGGACAGTGACGGCGAACAAGCTCCGGTGGTTAGAGGTCAAGGCGGCGGGGTCATGGGACAGGGAGATGGTGGTGTTAGCTTTGTGATGTAAAGTGCAGGCTTTTTCATATGGGTTTCGAGGTTACAGGAGGGCTATGTAGCAAAGGGTAGGGTCGCCGGAGTTGGAGATGGAGGCGGCGGTGAGGGTGATTTATGGCAGTGGAGAATTAATGGAGGGGTGAAAAGGAGGACTTGGGTTGTAGCGGTGCCGGGGATAGGTTTTTATAGGCCGAAAATATAGTGCCAGCTACGGTTGTGCTAGCTTGCCTTGGCGGCGGCGGCGCAAGGTGGCGGTGCATAACTGGCGAGCTGTCGAGGAAGGATAGAGTTTGATGAGATGGCAGATAGGGTTAGCGGCGGGGGAAGCTAGCCTGTGGTGACGAAACCGGGGCAATAGGTGGTCAGAAGCGACGACGGCGAGGAATTCCGGCGGCGATGGCGGCGCCGGAGGTTCGGCAGGGGCGGCGCAACGAGGAAAGGTAGATGAGGCTGTGTGTGCCGTCGGATCAGAGGGGAAGCCGTGGGTGCCGTTGGATTTACAAGGGGGCCGACAAGGGGGTCCCACCAGTCAGAGAGTGGACAGACCGGAGGTGGAGTAAGTGGAAGCGCATTCCTAAAAGGGGAAGGCGTATTCCGGGACTTACCCAAAAAGAAAAGTCCAAAATTTAAAAGAGATAAGTATTTCCAGAATTTGTTTAGGGCTTTGAAAATTTATAGGAAATAGTAGGGAACTCAGAAAAATATAAGGTAAGTTTCTAAAAACCCATAAAAATGAGGAGAATTCAAATATGGAATAAATTTTGTTATTTATTTATTTTATGGGATTAATTAATTTTGAAAAAATAGGAATGGAGTTTCCTTTAGGGAATAAATTGGGAATTAATTTGGAAAATTCTCAAAAATTGGGAATGATTATAGAAACTTAATTATGATTTTTTGCGAAAAATTTTTATGCCAAAATTGGAAATTTTTTTTGGGTATGTTACTTTGGTACGTAAAAGGGAACAACAACGTCTACGAGGTGTACGGGGTCTCACATAATTGGACGCACAAGGGCAGATTGTATTCTCTCCTGTACACTCTAGACTTGCTGCTGTCCCACAACATCGACATTATGTACCAGGAGAAGAATGTTACGGAAGCCATATTTGGCACAAACCTTGACATCGCCAACAAAACCAAAGACAATCTCAAAGCACGTCTCAACTGTATGCTGATATGCAATCGACCGTCAATGAACATGATAGAAGGACGTACGAAGAAGCCAAAGGCCCCGTACTGTCTCACTAGAGTACAGAGGACAGAGGTTCTAATCTGGTTCGAAGATAAGCTTAAATTCCCCGACGGGTATGCGTCAAGTTTTGGTCATGGCGTGAGTATTTTTCAAGGAAAGATACATGGCATGAAAAGCTACTCAAGGAACGCGAAGCAGAAAGTTCAGGACCTGATGTCCGACGCTCGTGTCACGGTGGTCGAAGAGTACCATAGGCAAGCAACCATCCCTATAATTCTTGTAAAATGGTATTTACTATTTCTACAACAGCGAACTATTTGTACATTTTAGGAGAGAGCACGGTGAGCAGATCACCACCTCCGAGGCTCATGGGATCTATCTCGACGCGGACGACTACGCTGGGGTGTCGTCTGAGTGGGCCACGAACCACTCGGAGGCATGGAGGGCTCTTGGCGAGAAGTGGGCCAGCTAGGAGTTCTAGGACAAGTCCGCGAAGGCCAAGCATAACCAGGCCTCCAAGAACTACAAGAAAAACACGGAAAAGTGGTCCATTCCCTAGCTAGCCAAGAAGTTGGTAAGCTCTGATTTTTATTTACTTTTTATTTTTTTGGCTAATTTGTCTTTTTATTCTTGCAGACGCTAAAGATAGGGTCCTGGCCCGACGAGTTTGACCTGTGGAAGCGGGCCCACATATCGAAGCCCAAGCCCGACACCTAGCCTGCGATGGACCCCCTCGCGCAACAGAAGATGGTAAGTGCTAACGAAAACTTTCACCTTTATCAGATTTGTAATTTTGCTTAGTCTAACTTGAAAAAACGCAGGATCGCTATCGGGAGGCATACACTCGGGGGCACAGCCCAGACAGCTTCCAGGAGGACGGCCCCTCGACCCAATAGTGATCCATCAGCACATGGGGGGCAAGGCATACGAGAGGCTAGCGATTGGAGGGGACCACCTTAGGTGAGCTAATTACTATCTAGCATGTCATTTATTTGAAAATATTGATTTTGTGAACTAATCACGGTCCTTAATTGTAGGTCGGAGGTCCTTAATTGTAGGTCGGAGGCTTACATGCCCGAGGTTCGGGCCTCTCAGAGCGCAACTGAGAGTCGGCGCGAGTTCGAGGCCCGCATCCTCAAGGAGAGGGAGCAGGAGAGGAAGCAGAGGGAGTTGGAGAGGAGGGAGCGCCAACAGATAATGGAGGCGTTCTAGGCGAGCCTCAAGTCTGCGGAGGAGGACCGACAGCGGGAGCGCGAGGAGTTCAACGCTAGGCTCCTAGCATTGGAGGCAACGACAAGACTTGCTGGGGTAAGAGACTACCACCGCCTCATTTCCCCCCTTTTTTTTTCTTCAAATTTACAAGTTTTTAACTAACGCGTTGCGAATTTGTAGGCCTCATCGAGTGGTTATGGGGGTCGCCCGCCCTTTCCTCCGCCTGTTGGTTTAGGATCGACGGCTCCAGCTCTGGCTCAGCGCGACGACGCCCGAGATGAAGACGACAGGTCTGCGAGCCAGCCGATGGACATGGTGTCGCGATTCCTGCAGGACGACCCGCGCCCTTCCCTTGAGTGGTATGGTGTGTAAGCGAGTGATGTGATGAATGGTATTATTAGACATGTTTTTTGTACGATTTGTGATATATTACATGCTTTTGGTTGAAATTGTGGTTCTATTTGTGATATATTACATATCTGTGATTTGAAATTATGCTTGTGCATGCATATTTGTGGAAAATGTAGGATGATGATATATATGCGGGGTGTTTCGGGTATGCAGGTGCAGCTATTGCTGGGGCAGTAGCATCTGCTAAATTGGATTTTTTAGCCATCTATCTAGCGCTTTTTTTTTTGGTAAAAATCTATTACTCTCGACAGCTAGGCCTAAGCAATCGAGAAAGGGGGTTCCAAGGAACCCCATGGAGGCAAACACTCTCGACGGCTGACATACGGTCGTCGATAGAAGGTGGTCTGGGGAACCGCCTGGACACCAGCTTCTCTCGACAGTGTTGTGTGACAACGGTCTAGAGAAGTGAAGACGACCACGTGGCCCAAAGCACTGGAAGTCACCTCTCTTGACGGTCACGTGGCTACAGAGAGAGGTGGAGCCGGAGCCGTCAAACGGCCAAACGGCCGTCCGCCCAATTCACTCGACGGCACTTTCTCAAGCCGCCGAGAAAGGTGTTCTCGACGGCTAGAAAAGCCATCTCTCTCGACCGGGCTTGCTGTACGGTTATTTCTCGACAACTGCCCGTCAAGAGAAAGTACTCTCGATGATTTCAGCCATCGAGAAATTACGCGTTGCTGTTGTGAAGCTCTAAAAAAAAGTCAAACGAGCTAGACCCGAGGCCACCTTGAAAGCTCAAAAAGTTTAGAAGATATAAGCAAACAAGTAGATAAAGAATAAGTAAATAAGCTGCAAAGAACACATATCATGTCAGACATAGATACGGATCATGATAACTGTAAAATTATTTAAATCACCATCAAAATTGATTTGATGGATGGTCGGATAAAACTGTCCGTACCCCTACCTTCCAGTACCTACTACCTGGACGACATTGTGATAGCAAAAGAGATCGTATTAATTAGTACTAGCATATGCGCTGTTCACTCAAACCGAAGATGACATGTATGCATGCATGTATATATCTGTAACCATGGAGGAAAGATTAAGTAAACATGGATTAAGAGAACAATCAACATAGCTGACCATGCGTGCATGAAGGGCAGAAAAAAAACTCATCAACGCTTGCATTTCTAACGACCCTATGTACTCGCCGTATCATAATACTACCCCACGCCGCTGCTACGTACATAGGGTCGATCGATTGACACACATAGAACTCAGGTTGGTAAAGTTGTTTGTTCAGAGAGCTTGACAGCTAAACCACAACTTGTGCACAGTTGATTCTGCGCGCAAGCCAAACCCTACACACATCCTCTCAGAAAAAAGTTGGACAGAAGAAGGAGAAACATCCCTGTCTCGCGCAGCAAGTCAACAATCTGTGTTGAAATGGCCGTGAGGGCAGAACACAAGCTTTCGGTCAGACAGAGTCAGTGTCACACAGATGCACTTATTTACTTGATCTCACGATCTAACTGCTGAACATGGCCGGCCCTAGCATTTTCAGATGCAGTGCGAATGTGAAATAAAGTTTAAAATAGGGAAAAAAACACTGTAAGAGACTGGGTCCAAAATGGTGTGACATTAAACAAAATTTTAAAATAGTGTGCAATTGGTACAATATGGCTTAATAACATGCATTTAGGCTCTAGAAGATGTGCTAAGACATTTTATGTTTACTTGTGGGATGATCGTTTCATGGACCCTCCTAGTTTGGTGGGCTTAGACTATCTCCAACCCTTTTCCTTTCCATCTCCAATTTCCGTCGCGAAGAGATTCCCGTTCCCTTCAGCGCTCCAACAGATTCCCTTCAGCAATCCCTTTACGAAGAGATTTCTCTCTCCATTCCCTTCAGAAAGGAATTCTCTCTCATTTCCCTATATTATTCCCTTCAAAGGGATGCTGTTGCAGATGGTGTGAAATGAAGTGAACGAATATGGGGAAGGGAATGAGGAAGGGAAGGAAATGAAGGAAAAATGGTTGGAGATAGTCTTATATGGTCGCACAGCCTGTATGACCGCACATGGCCTACGCCAAGCCTATTACTGAATGCTAATCACCCTCTCAACTAGCATGTGCACAATATGTTGTAAAAGTAGACATTATTTTAATTCCAAATTTGATTATTAAGCATATTCCACAAATGATCAAAGACAACAGGTAACATATGATTAAAAAAGTAAATCTGCACAAAGTCGCACACACGACGAACAGAAGGAAAGAAGATTCTTACGAAGAGGTTGAGGATGAATTGAAAGCAGCGCAGTAGAGACCGGCTGTAGAGGAAGTAGTCGATGTCAAGGATTGCGCCTAGCTATAGTTTGTAGCCGACGTTGTGGAAGAAGAACTTAAGCGGTCGCGCAGATGCGCTGCCTAGAAACCTTATTGCTGCCCCCGTGCAAGTGCTCGTAGTGGTAATGGTTCGGAGATCCCGCTTTCCTCGCCTCCCGGTGCACGCCGAGAAGGAAGGCTGGCGAGAGGCCACGATAGCAGGAAGACTCAATACAAATAACTTCTGAATCACACGAGAGAGAAGAAAAAACCAGACTATTTGCTTAGACGTCTTCAAAATTTATAGCCCCCTCACTGGTAACTTTTCTTCAATTAAAACTGCCCATTTAATTTACCATTTCAAATTGAAACCGTAGCCATAAATTGGCCGTTCCAAAACCGGTAATAATGACAGTATTATTCAACGCATCATGGGAGGAAACCGCAAAATTAAAACGAGATTAAACGCACCAGGATTTAAAAGTCATAAGTCATGCTGGAAAATCACGTGGAAATACACATAATACGCGCACGCATGCGTTGTGCGCATGTGACTTTACCTTTTCCTTCTCACTCTCCACGTGCCTCATGATGAAACATGGTGAGAGCTCTCCTTTTAAGTTGATATTCTCTCCTTCCAATTAGCAATATGATACTATTCTTTCCTAACTTTGGCATTTATGAATAAATCAGCATCTCACTTATATGGGCCCAATTCTAATACGATACGCACAAATATGAGATATAACGTTGTTGAACCGTTATTGAAATAATTTTTTATATACGCTTAAAACATTTTCTTCTGCAGCGTAGACATCTGAACATGAGACGTTCCCTAACCTGGTGGTGTACATTGACTTACGGTTTCTCGGGCATTCATGATCCGTTAATTCATCGATGGCCAGGCCATGGCCGCACGCGCGTCGCTCGATTGGTAAGGCTCGCGAGACGTGATGTGTAAGCCATCTGGAGTATGCGTAGGGAGAAATCGATTGGTCTGTGTATCGATCTAATCGTCGATACATCGATCAGGCTGGCCCTGCCACTCTAGCTACCCACGTGCTATATACCTAGCTATGTATAACTCTGTTGGCCGGGCCACTATACTCCGTATCTTCTTTTCGTCGATGTTGACGACTCAATAATATTCGATCCTATGTGCAATACGTGCGTATATGTGTATGTAATAGTTTAGGTGTCTATGCTTGGCTACCATAAAAAGTAAAACCATGAATCTTGGAGAGGCAAAACGTAAAAAATATGAGTATGTGCTAGAAATCGAGAAACTAAGGGGTCAGAACGTTTAAAAATTTTAGCAATCTGAGGGAATAAAACGTAGAATATGAGATGAGCCTTTCACTCATCACCAAAGGCACAAAACCAGAAAAACCGAAAGACTAAAACGTAAAATTTGAGATAAGACCATCGCTGGCTCATCACCATTAGAGGATTTTTAATAGTAAAGATATATGCATATGCTTCTACTTAAGATGTATATCTGTACTAGCTAGTAGGCCAAGTGCATGCTGCCTTGAGCATGCCCATTTTAGCTTGGTTTAGGTTAACATTTAAACTTTAAAGTCTAGCTAAATTGAAAAGCAATATATTTTGACATTTTTAGTTTAGTTTTTTTTAATCATGAAACCATCTCTAAAAACTGTTAAAAATAGTATAAACCACGTGGACCGGTTTCGAGAAACAGAATTAAGAGTCTTAGAATTCAGTTTAATATTTAACTCGACCACTCTGAGAGACGACGTGAGCTGGGGATGATGGCAGGGAAGAGTCGCATCCTCGGAGAACTAGTCTTGCATGCAGAGGCCTTACGTCTGGGTGTACATACGTACATGGATGCTGCTGCAGCGAACGAGGCAGGAGGTTTGCAGCCTTTGTACGTGACGGAGGGAGATATGGGGTGGAAGTGTGGCAAGCTAGCTAATAATAAACGAGCCTCGCTCGCCGGCTGTTCCTGTCAGGGAAGGACGGCCGACCGGCCGGCATGTGGTGCCATCCGCGTGCGTTTGGCCGCAAACCAACAGCGGTCGGTCGATGCGACGCGACCCGCGAGACCACACCGGCCGGCCGTATTCAATCATGGACTGGGACTGGAACCCGGCTGGTCTGCCATCGATAGACGTACGTACCGAGGGTGGCCGGGTGGGTTGAGGTCAGGCCAGGTCAGGTCAGTTCTAGCATGGCTGACAAATGCATTGATCTCACCGGCTACCGTGTGTGGTACGGGATAAAAACCGGCGGTTTCTCGCCGAACCGTTTGGCCGGTTTTGATTCGGAACAGTTTAAAAATTTGAATTTAAATTTTATTATTTAAAAAATTAAAAAAAATCTTATAAAAATTAGAAATTTTGTAAAACAATTTGTATAAAGCAAAATTTTAAATTAAGGCTATTATTTATATTTAGGGAAGGTCCCACATCTCTCTCACTCAAAAAAATTTAAATTTGAATTTTACTATTTAAAAAATTGAAAATAAATCTTATAAAAAACTAGAAGTTTTGTAGAACAATTTTATAAAGCAAAATTTTAAATTAAGACTATTATTTATATTTAAAATTTTTTCTTATTCGAATATATGTTTTTGTTGGAAACTACCATGCATATCACATTATTGACTTCATATTTATATTTTTGTTGGAAACTACCTTGTTCAAATTATTGACTTCATATTCATATGTTCAAGATGTCATATATTTATCAAAGGTTCTTTCAAATTTTTTTCATAATTAAACAAATTACCAACACATATATCTCACCCATCTATGATTTTTCCTAATTTTTAAAATTTTTTCAGACCACTTTTCTTTTTTTTTTTTCCATTTTCCACGTTTCTCTTTTTTTTGTATCGGTTTTTTTTGCCAAAAACCGCCGGTTAACCGCTAAAACCAACGGTTTCTCGGCAAAAACTGCCAGAAAAACCGGTGGACTCGCCCGCTGCGGTCTGCAGTTTGAATTTGAATTTGAGCGGTTTTTAGCGGTTTTTTTCCCGAAAAACCGGCTTGCCCGAGGCAGTTTTGGGTCCCGTTTCGGGTTTTAAAGCCCTGGTGCGGTATATCTTATTTTGCTTATAAGCTGAATTTGAGGAGTCAAGACCTAACTTGAAAAATTCGGTATGTTTCGTTTAACTTGTTTTTAAAATTTTTTGTAGGTACCTTTAAGAGAAAAAAAACAGATTGCAAAAGACGAAATGTTTGACTTTTTAATTTAGAGATAAGTAGATAAGATAAAAAGAATAAACTGAAGAGAACAACCCTAAGAACTTTATTCGGTAGAGCCTTTTAATGGGGCAAGAACTTATTTGACTTGCATGCATGAATTGGTATCTAAAATAGCACGGTTCAATTACGCCAAGAGCGGGATATTTTTCTTTGGGGTCTAAAAAATGATCAAATTTTCCACACCATGTATTGTAAATTGATCACTTGTACTGATGGTTATTCAAATAAGCTTCTTTGGAAGCTCAAAATTCCCTCAAAATCAATTTTTTTCTGCAAGTATTTGAAAAGAAGTATTATTTTAAAAAGATAGTCTCGCAAAATGTTGTTGGAAGGGTAGTAAAAAAATATTGTTTTGTAACAACAATAAAACCATTCATCATCTTTTCTTTAATTGTCATATATGTAAATCAGTTTGGCGAATAGTCTATATTGTGATAGGATTAAATCCTCCTAGGAGATTCCCATATAGTTAAGAGGAGATTGACTTGTACGATTAGGGTTAAAACAAAAGAAACAATCTTGATTGGTGCCACTGCTCTTCGTCGAACCATATGGCTTTATCAAAACTATATTGCTTTTACAAATTACAATCGCAAGTACGCTATCTATTTGCAGTTTATTTTCAGAGGAACATATTAGTTACGTTACATCTTCAGATGTTGAGAATAGAATATTTTCTATTATCTAAAAAAATGTGTGATATAAGAACTAAGAAGAGAATGACACTAATTTTCCATGTGAAAAACTGCACGTCGTATTGTTCATCCTTGACCCTTTATCGTTGGCGGATTTATCTAGAACCGTCATGATATGACCCGTCCAGCTTTGTCTCGACCAGGAACCCAAAAAAACCTTCAGTGATACCGAACCGCCAGTGATAGTAAACCTATCATTAGCGGACCGCCAGTGATAGTGAACCTATCACTAGCGGCTCTATAAGAAAAACCACTAGTAAAAGTATCATTGACGGTTCAATCCTAGAACCGTTAGTGATACTTTACTAGTAAAAGTATCACTGGCGGTTCTCTAAAAGAATCGCCAGTGAAAATAATTTTTAGAATTTTTAGATCTTCTGAATTTTATAACTTTTTCATACGAGCTCAGACGATAATAAACTTTATATGTAAATTGTAGCTCTCGACGAGATCTAAAACTTTGTAGTTGATATGTTTTCCATTTGAAGTAATATAGATGCCTAAATATTTATTATAATTTTAAAAAATTTATAACTTATTCAAATAAAGTCGGATAGAAACAATTTTTACATGAAAACTGTAGCCTTCGACAAGATATGTAGCTGTTTAGTTGAAAACGTTTTATTTAGCATCATTATATTTGTAGTTGAAAGCTAAGGCTATATACGTTGTGGTAGATGGTGTAGAGGTGCTATTCGGATCAAAATAATATTTTTAGTCAAATTTTACTATTCAAAATCGCGTTTTCGAACACCCTTATCTATGGCAGTTCATTCAAAGAACCGCCACTGACGGTTCGAGAACCGCCAGTGATAAGCGTTACGAACCGTAATTGATGTGGTTTTCTGTACCAGTGGGTTATATTATAGCTACCTGTGTGGAATGATGGATCTTTTTTCCTGATTTCTATGGTCACTTGGTATGAAATTTCTGCGTTTCAGATATTGAACCTAATATATGTGGTGATGTAATAAAAAGGGGGTGTCTATGCATATGTGGTTGTGTTAATATTGACACGATATTTTTAACAAAAAATAACATGTAGACATGTCATTACGCCATAAGCACGACCACATAGGATTAGGTTTTAGAACAATTTATTATTTAATTTCCACGAATAAGATGGAAAAGAATGTTTTCGCGCCAGGTTAAACAGTTAAATTAAATGCAGGAAGTAGTACGACCTCTAAGATTTGGGGCTTTTTGGTTGGGTGCCACGATTTGTCAAACATTGTCTAAGGCGCATTACATTGAAATTTCGTAGTGTGACTTATCGACTTATCTCGAACTTGAGAATTTTACGAGGTGGCCTCGAGTCGGATGGCCTTGAAATTTAGGATTTAGAGAGCTTTTAGACTACGCCTATGAGATAAAAATAAAAGCAGTTCAAAAAGTAATAAAAAAGTCAGATGAGTCAATATTAGTCGAGATAAGTCACGAAATTTTGTGACTTATCGAATCCGTTGATAAATTTTATCTCAAAAATTTCAATTAAATCGATTCAATGAATAATATATAACTCTCTTAAATTTTGATATGCTACACATTTTATCCACATGGCTACTTGTCATTGTCTCATAATTAACTTTGCCAAAGTTTATCTAAGTTGTGGCCAACAAACCAAGCATACTAAATGTGTATATAGATGATCCGGCTCACTGATACCTGCCTGCCTTCGAGCAACGAAACGAACTAGCGAGCGAGAGCGCATGCGATTCAGAGCATGAATGCTCTCATTCCGGTGACGCTCTCCTGATCCAATCTGCTTGCTGATATAGCCCGAAACTTGGCTGGTCTGTACATCGATCGCGATAGCCCACGGATTTGATGTGGACAGTTGATGTACTTTAGATACCGGAATTGACAGGTAGTACGCTGTACTTTAGATACCGGAATTGACAGGTACGTACTACACTCTACACGTGTGATATAGGAATTTTTTTTAAAAATACAACAGTTAAAATATTATGCACAAAAAATACAACACCGAGATGAAATTATAGAAATTACCTTCGAATCCGCCTCTCCGTACAGCATCCGCCACACCACGTGGCGTCCACCACACCGTGTGGCAGACGCGATTCAAGCCGTCCATGTGGCGATCCGAGCCGTCCACGTTGATTCTTATTCTCATTTTTTCTTTTTGATTCTTATTTTTTTCATCCCGTTGCGTGCGCAATTCACGGGCACGCAAATATGCGACGCACCGAAATCAGCCGCGCTAGCCATTCATGTGGTGTCCGCCACGCTGTGTGGCGGACGACACCGGAGCTCGCCATTGCCGTCCGCCACACGGTGTGGCGGACGCCGAGTGGGGGGACGGACCCAGGAGTGATTTCTATAATTGCAGCTGGGTGTTGTATTTTTTACGCATAATATTTTTACTGTTATATTTTTTTAAAAATTTCCTGTGATATACATCCTGAATCGGTACGCTTTACCGTTTAATTATGATATCAACTTGTATTCGTTCAGACTTTCTTTTTTCCCATGTGGTAACTACAAGATTCCTGAGGTCAAAACCAACGAAAACCAACTCGGTTTGTGAGCTTACCGACGCGCAGTGGTTTGGCAAATCAAGCTATAAAATTATCTAAATTCGAATTTTCAAATTCCAAACCAGGAAAATCCATATTTTTTTTTAAAAAATAGTACTAATATGCTTAAGTATTTGACAAGAAAATTCAATTTTTAAGTGGATTTTGAAGTTATCTAACAGTTTCTTTTGAGCTGATCTAACTTGTTGATTTGTTTTTTATTGATAAGGTAAACTTTAAGAGCTCTCCAAAGTGATTTAGAGAGTCTAGTCCACTTAAAGGATGTTCTTTACAGCCTATCTTCTCATTTGTATCATCTTATTTGTTAAAAAGGCAAACTTTGAGGGCAACATATCTAGTGCTAATGGTGGTTGAGTGCTAACATGCTAACATTTAATCTAGACCTTTGGATTAAGATTTAAAGGTTGAGATGAAGGCCAACCAACTCACATAAATGCTTACACATTTAGGTGCAAGACAACTCATTGCCATAAATGGTTTCACACACAGCTAGTAATTAGCTTCATCTCAACCTTTAAATCTTAATCCAAAGGTCTAGATTAAATGTTAGCATGTTAGCACCCAACCACCATTAGCACTAGATATGTTGCCAACTTTGAGAACTTCTTGAGACGGTATGGAGAGTCCAGCCTGGTCCGTTTGACTTTTTTTTTTTTAAGCTTTGAGACACGTTTTCAAGATGGACAAAAAACCAGCTCAAAAAGCCAAAAAGTTTGGCTTTTCGATAATGGAGGTAAGCAAATAAGTTATAAAGAACACTCTCTTAGTTTAACTTATTCGTTTTAGAGTTTTGACCGGTGGTCTCGAGATTAAAAAAATTGGACTCACAAAACCAAAGCGTTTTGACTTTATCTCCGTTGAAAAAAATATATGACATATAGTTTGAATGATCTTGTATAGAAATATAAGGTATACATGCTATCTTATTGAGGTGTTTCCTCATGTACCTCTATTTATTCTCTTCAACCATCTACATTTATTCATTAGTACACACATAAAGCATTCTCTCTCATCTTTCCAAAACAATTATATAGGGGTGTATAAATCATTTTATTTCACTCCTTTCTCAAATTCATCACTGCCTTAATTCTTACATCAAAACAAAATATGTTTCATATATTTATCAAGAGAGGGAGTATATAACAAGCAAATAAGAATAGGCTGATTTCACGTGTTGGCCTACCAAAGTTCTCTGGCTATCAACCGACGCCTTTATGAATCGGCCATATCTCGTTGGTGAGGGGACAGATATTGCCGAAATGTTGCTTCTGAATGGTCCAGCAGATACACCCGAATGGGAATCGCATGCTGAAACAGCAGCCCGGGCTCCAATCGGCCGAAACTACAACAGTTGATGATTGATAATGGGTGTCACTGTTCTTCGGCCTTCCGGCGCCGTTTTCCTTCATCTGGAAGCTAAAGAGGGTCCGGATGAACGACTTTGACAGTAACGGGAGTCAGTGGAAATGCACCGCATTTGTGACAAACAGTTGCACCGAAATGAAGGGTAGCATTGCGTTGGTTGGCCCAACTTTTCAGAGCAAGCTGGTTACGGGAAGTCAGCAAATCTGTTTGTGACGGCTGAAGTCTGAAGATGACTTCCACCAGCTGTTTGCTCTGAAGACACTGCAGCAACCGGCCTGGTTAGGGCATATTTAATGGTGGCTCTATTTTTTTTTACTATAGCTGACTATATTACTGTAGAAATAAAGTTATAAATAGTAAAAATAGAGCTAAGAGTAAAATATAAAAGAGAGATATATAGAGATTTAAAAATAGGACCAGGGTTGCGGATAGAATAAAATAGAGTCAGATGAGATAGAGATATGAATAGTGAATTAGGGCTAAGAGTATCCACAGCAAAGACGCTATATACACTGTTTCGCGAGTGCATAGTGCGGATAGCGTTCCGCGAGCCGCTGCAGCAAAAACGCTATGCGTTGATTCTCGTTTGGCGTCGGCCCTTCTGGACGCCAAATCTGGAGCGATAGCGTGCAGTCCCCCCGGCAACCTCTCTCTTCTCCGGCCGCAACTACCGGCGACACACGGCATTCCTCCCGCGCTGGTTTGGGGAAGAGGTCGCGGGGCGACCGGCGGCGGTTGGAGCGGGATCGAAGTCAGGCATCGTGGGCGGGAGAGGTGCATCGCGGCGGCGCCAACGCAGATCTGGCGGATCTACCGGAGAAGCCTCTCAGTCCCGGTTCCCCTGCTCCTTCTTCGCAGTCGTCGTCCGCTCCAACACCGCCGCGTCGTCGGAGAAAAAGGTATGGGGTTGCCTTTCACCGCCGCTACTGATTTCGCAGATGTGAAAACAGCGTGTATTATTTAGCTTGATTGTAGATCTAGATGAGGGCTAAGTTTGTGGGTTGCGATGACGGATTGTGGGGGTTGGGGGTGGGTGATGTTCATATGACATCCATGGATGTGTGCTGGTTGCTGCCTGATTTTTTCTATGGTGGGAGATCCGGACGTGAGCCGTCGGCATTCATAGAATAGGCAAACTATTTTGTCCTTTTTTTCTTTTATCCCAATCTTTCGTATCCCTTTTGTCATTTGCTTGCAATTAATTGTTGTTTCATGCAATCTTTGTCTAATAAGTGTGGATTTATCAGTTCATATTTTCTTGTTTCATTCCAACAAGATAGTTTCTATGGGATGTTCAATGCTAGATTGGCAATGGGGAATGTTGATATCAGATGTGTGACAGACAGTGCCATCATGTGAAAGTTGTGCTTCGCTAGCGAGAACAGTTTCTTTTGGAGCACAACATGTAAAATTTACGAGTAGGCAAGAACACCCTTTTGTAGGCATTTGCATGCGACATATAATCTATTTTCACATTAAAGATATAATCAATTCAGTATACAACTTGAGCACTATAATCTTGTTCGGTTGTTATTATTTTCAAAAATGCTACATGACATTAGTGTTCCATGGTCTAATTAGTACATTGCAAGACATCATTTTGTGTAATGGCGGAATGGATGTTCCTATATTCTGACAACATGGAACAATGTTCAATTTATGTCATGCTTGTATATGAGATAAATCTAGTTCATTGTAGTAAAATGCTAAGTTCACTTTGGGTCAGTCTTTCTGTAGTGGAGAATTCAAGAACAAAGTGAATTTGTCGTGCTTTACATTTTACCGTTGATTACAGTGAATATTATTATCAGAGAATATTACCCTTTACAGAATATTATTATCGCATTGAATATTATTATCAAAGAATATTATCACAGAGAGTCTGGACTGATCCCTCTGCAAACATGAAGACATCTGTCTGGCTTATTTTCCCCCACATGGCCACAATTGATCTAAAATATTTCTTTTTTCCTCTGAGAAATTCATGGTATCTCTCTAGCTGCTGAACATTGTTAAAGAATGCCCCCCAGTAGAATGTTACCTGCAATTTACAGTCAGGTTCTGTGTTTTCACATAAAAGTAATGAACAGGGAGTAGGTGGGGTTTGGCGTCGAACGGCTTTTATTTACATGGCATCCAATGCCAAGCTCAGCATATGTGAGTAAAATTTAGTAAGCTAAATGTTCTCGGACTAGATGAATGATTGTTGTGATAATATCATAATTGGAATCCTTGCCACAGTTTGTTTCATTATAAAGCTAATAGGCATCCTATATGTTAGCGTCTCTTGCTTAATTAGACATACCCTAATTATCATACTGCTTGTAGTGCTTGTTGCCATGAGGCCTTGAACAGCGAGCTTGCTACGTTGCTTGACGATGCTTGACCATTTGGAGGATGTGGCTTCGAGCTAAAGAATTTGGCCAACGACCACTTTGATCCGACAAGTTCCCCAGAAGCTATCGCGGTGAACAACCTAGTGCTGGACGTCGATGCTGTGGCGGAACAAATGGAGAGGTTGGCTTTGGAAGGCAAGGATGAGCTCCTGAAGGTGATGGCAGATCCGTCACCTGCGGAAGTAGTTATTAGAACTGTGGAAGACGATGGCGGTTGGAATGATATCGACCCAGCCGACATCATTGACTCGGACAACGACGGCAGCGACGACCATCCTTTCTGCTTTCAGGACTGGTGTGAGGAGAACGGCATGGACTACGATAGCGAACAGTCGAGGGGCGTGTAGGATTAGTCGTAAATGTGCAATGCACAACAGTATGCTCCCTGCAATGGGCGTGTGTAATAAAATAGGACCAGTACCTTTTGTACGAAAACAAACTTGGTATCCGGTATTGTCACTATGTTGTCACACATGGTACCCTTTAATATGTGTAATGGCGATGTACAAACTTCTGTTCTTATTAATTATTACAGTACTACTCTTTTATATCCTGCGGCTGGAGATGTACGTTTTGTTTGTGGACGATAACAAGAATTTCTTATTTTGTTTTAACGGATACGTTTCCACTCACGTACCGTGATTTTTTTTTTTTATAAATTTCAGGCATAAGATAGATCCTGATTTCCAGCGGCTTATGAAGCAATATGGATATCATCTAGGTGGAAGTGGTACAGGGGAGCAAAGTGGCCCTCCTCAATCACCATCTCCGAACATAGGTCAGCCTACGGACTTACCTACCTATCCAGCTGTTGGTATTAGTCCATATCCTCCAAATTATTTGCTACCACATATGAGTCCAGCTGGTCCTCAATATCCTCCTGTTTTTCCTCCATCAATGGCTGGCTACTTTCCATATGCAACTATGCCGCCTAATTTTGGAGAGGGGTCGGGAAGTTTAGGAGGCCATGGGTGCACACAATAGTCATTTGGCCATGTCGTGTCTGGTAGCAAAACAGCGGACAATGTCTCAATCGATAGGGTGGAAGAAGTCCAAACTCCCATGGTTTCAGCCCGGGGTGCGGGTAGGGTAAGAGGAAGAGGTCGGGGTAGAGGCAAGTGTAAGGGTAAATCACCTGTCATGACTGACACAGTCCAGCAAAATGATGATAATGGGAATGATCAGGGGGGAAGAGGTCCCAATTGGACAATTCGCGAAGACGAAATTCTCATCTCATTATGGCTGAACTCGTCGTACGACCCTATTGTGGGGAGGGACCAGAAACAAGATAGTTTCTATGGGACTATCACTACAAAATTCAATGAGCTTACTAAGTGCAAACCCATCGAAAGGCCCCTAAGATCAGTGCAAGGAAGGTGGAACTTCATCAACAAAGAGGTGGCTAGGTACGTTGGCCTGAAGAGTGATGTGGACGCCCTAAACCCAAGCGGGACGACTGAGCATGATAGGGTAAGAAGACTGCAGTACCATATGTTCATTTTACACAAGTGTAGTAAAATATGTAGCTGGCTGCTGTATGTAATAAGGTCGCTGCCTTTGTTTTGCAGGAGGAAATGGTGGCCGAGCTGTACCGCAAGGAAACAGACAAGGCATGGTCTCTTAAGCATGCTTGGATTCTTCTCCGGCACGAGCACAAGTGGCTTACTGAGGGGCAACTCGCCATTGGAGGTAAGAAAAAGCAAAAGTCCAGCTCAACTGCATCTCCGGGGGGTACTGTAAGCATTGAAGGGGACTCGAAGGAAGAAGAAGGGATTAGCCGACCTATTGGAAGGAAACAGGCCAAGTCCCGAATGAGGGCTGCTTCTACCCCGATGTATGAATGCCTACAAGAGTGGACAGGGATGCAAAGACAGCTTACTGCCCCAAAACTGAACTACTATGAGGTCATGTCTGACGTGCGGGAGAGGGACTCTAAAACCAGGGAGATGGAGGTCAGGCTGAAACAACAAGAATATGACACCCGTATAATGACAATGGACCTTTCCCAAGTACCACCAGACACGAGAGACTACATTGAGATGCAGAGGGAGGCAATCTTGCAAAGAATGCGGTCTAGCTCAGGCAGCGGGCAGTGATGATCTTTGCTGCATGGAATGTGTGCGGGTGCTGCCTCGTTCCTGCTGGTAATGAATTTGTTCGTTTCTTCATCGAACTCATAAAAATGTGTTATGGGGCTGTCCAATAAGTTCTATCCGTTATTTTCCTATTTAAGTTGTAATATGACTGTGCACTAAGTAGCTGCTGTGATGTTCCTTGTGTCATGTTCCTGCTGTGATGAAATAATGTTGCCATGTACTACTACAGAAATTCAGCTGTTAATGAGGCTCACTATGCATCAAACTTGGGGAATATTCTAATAATTCTGATATCTCTATACATTGAGCTACAACACAGTGCTGTCATGTTCCTGATCTGAGATCAATAATTAGTGTGCGGTGATTTTCTGGCTGTGAGATGAAGTACTGTGATGTGCATGTTTCGGCTGGATATTCTGGCTGTCCTGCTGTGATGTTGCCGCTGTGAAGTAGTGTGCTATCAGCTAATGATCACAGTTATTATGTTTTTGTCCCTGACAATTTAGCATTGCTGTGTTTACTTGTCGATTTTGTCAATGCCTAGAGAATTAGGGAGTGATTGAAAAGATAAACTAACTACAGTTGCTGATGGCACTGTACTGTCGGCAGGGAGGACTAGTTGCATGTCTACTAGTTGATTTTCTTAACTTGTTCGATAACTACAAATATAACTTCTGTTGCAAACGGTGATTGCATACTCAGTCAAGGCATACTGAATCAAGGCATACATGTTGGAATGGAAAAGGCTAAATACGCTAATTAATCAGTTCATTGAGGTACAAGACAGTGCGCATACCACATGAAACATACGAAATACTGAACATACTGATTATTACTACATATTCCATACATACGACTACCGCCCGCCATGGAGTGCCCACAGATGTTCAACAAGGTCATTCCTTAGTTGCGCATGCGTTGCCCTATCACGAATTGCACTATGCATCGCCACGAAGTCCGCCCAAACTTGTGCCGGTGGTTTCGCGGGCGTCACAAGCTCTCCCATTGCCTCGAAGTCCGGCTCACTTGCCGGAAGCCCGCCTTCGTCCTCCACTATCATGTTGTGCATTATTACACAGGCGGACATGATATTTTGTATGGTCTTCTTCTTCCAGTGCCTAGCAGGCCCCCGGATGATATGGAATCTTCCTTGTAGTTGTCCAAATGCCCTCTCAATGTCCTTGCGGGCCGCGTGGTGCAGGCTTGTGTACAACTTGACCTTGTTTGTGATTGGAGCGGGGACATCCTTCACAAGCGTTGCCCACTCCGGGTAGATGCCATCCACGAGGTAGTAGCCATGGTTGTACTCCCGCCCGTTGACCGTGAAGTGTGCCGGTGGAGCTTCTCCCCTGAGTACCCTGTCGAACGGTGGAGATCGTTGAAGAACGTTAATGTCGTTGCTCGAACCTGGCGTTCCGAAGAACGAGTGCCAAATCCACCCGTCGTAAGATGCGACCGCCTCCAGAATAATCGTTGGGCCTCCGGCGTGTCCCGAGTAGCTGCCTGCCCATGCTGTTGGGCAATTCTTCCACCTCCAATGCATGCAGTCCAAACTGCCTAGCATTCCGGGGAAGCCTCGTTGTTCTGCCACAGCTAGAAGGCGCTGCGTGTCCGCTTCGGTGGGAGCCCTCAAATACTCCGCACCGAAAGCAGCAATCACGCCCTTCACAAACTTCCTTGTGGACTTGAGGGTCGTCGTCTCCGCGATGCGAAGGTACTCGTCGATGGAGTCCGCCGCGGGCCCGTATGCGAGCATACGAAGAGCCGCAGTAATCTTGATCAGCGGGTGGTGCCCAAGCTTCATTGCGTGGTTCCGCCGCTGATGGAAATATGGTTGCTCTGTCATGACCCCGTCGACAATGCAGAGGAAGAGGCGCTTGCTCATACGGAACCTGCAGACCATCAACAGGGGTGTCATCAGGACAGACTACATAGTACCGTGATAATGTAAATTTGGTCATACCTCCTCCGAAAAAGACCCTCGTGATATGTAGGGACGTCGGCGAAGTAGTCCCGGAAAAGTTGTGCGTAGCCGAGATGAGACTCCCGGTGGATGGTGCGACGACCAGGCACAGAACCCCCCGGCCGTCCCCTAGAAGCGTCGCACTTCTCACACTCTGCGAGCATAGCAAGAAACATGAAATTCTTCTCATCATCCGAGTCCGATATGATATCATGGTCGGAATCGGAAGCCATTGCTACTTCTTTTGCGAGTGGACAAATGAAAAAACGGTGCGTCCTGCCTCGGCCGTGGGCAACGGTTTTAATAGCCGATGTGGCTTCATATGGAAGCCATTCCAACGGTGAAGCTTCGGCTCGAAGCTTCGTTCAGTTGCTGTACCCAAGCTTCCGATGGAAGCTAGCTAGCCCGGTGATGACCAAAGTTTGGAAACAACCCGATTTTTTGCAACGCTTGCACCGCAAGCCGATCCTTGTCTCCCACGAGCTCGCGTAGTATGGGGTCTATCTGGGCTGCTCATTTTCCCTACCTTTCTCCTGTTACCATAATGACCAACTGTCGTACAAATACACTCGTATAAATACACTCGTTCATGTACTATGAGGATGGGGTCTTCCGATTATATGGCATAGCATTGTCGGAAAAATTTCAAGTATATTTTTCCCATTGTGCTAAATGGACGATTACACTCGTACATGTACTACATCGCGGCTTATACACGCAGATAATGTTCAAATACGAAAATACGACGGTTATAGTATGGTAGTTGGGGTGGGAATATGAAATGAAGAGAGAGAAGATAGTGTTTCAATTATAGAGTTTCTGGTGTGGATGGATTGGGTAGGTAGAAGAGAGAGAATATAGGGTTGGGTGTAAATTGATGGATAGAGTAGTGAAAATAGTGCTATTGGTGTGGATGCTCTAAGAAATAGGATCAGCGTTGCATATGGTCTAAAGTTTTTTTTAGTCCGTAGAACCAGTAATGGCACTCCAGCTTTCATGAGAATACTAGGAACATTTTACCGGGAACTGGGACGGGAGTAGCATCTAGCGGTTGGTCATGCCGCAGCTCGTTTAGCGTCACTGAAGACTAAAGAGCGAAATTGAAAGACCAACCAACCCTAATGACAACTGCGAGACATATCAAGTCTTCGTCAGACAACTTTTACGAAATCAACTTAGTACGTTTGGTTGGAGTAAATCAGAAGAAGGAAAAGAGAATTAAGGAGTAAGGGAAATGAATTTCCATATTTGTTTGAAGGATATATATAGAAGGGATAGGAAATTTGTAACTTAAATAAAGAGAATTCAATTCCACCCCCACATAATTGAACTCCCTCCATTTTTCCTTTCCCTTTCTTCAACCCAACTTTGTCGAGGCTGTTATAGGTCAACATAGTTTGAAGGGTGCTTCTATGCTTAAAAGAAAAGTTCTAGGGATAAAAAAAAACAGAATAGGTTGATCGAAATTTAAAAAAAGAGAATAGGTTGACGCTGATCAGCTGCCAAACACTTGAGTTGACAGTTGTTCGGAAGTCTCTGCAAATTCCCTTTATACAAGAATTTTGCTTATCTTTTCCAAAAGATTGAGGTAACTCATACTCGTAAAACATAGCAAGTGGGTCTTAGAGTATCTCCACCAGCCACTCTATCCTCTCACTCTATAACACTATTCACTACTCTCTCTATCCAACACTTTAAATTTCTTTCACACTTTACACCACACTCTAAAAGATTCCTTCATTGCACCAGCTACTCTATCCCGGGCTATAGCATTATAGAGTATTTGCTCCAGATGCTCTTATTGCACAAAGGGATACCCGCCGGAACTGTTTGCTATTCCCTCTGGCTATAAATATTCGTTGTTTGAAGAAAGTAAAGTCAAAGTATTTAATCTTTAACTATAAATATTTTTAATAATTTTAAATTCAATACATGAAAACATCCATAAATACATCTCAAAAATTACTTCAAAAATATTATAATGTTATTAATTTTGTTAAAATGATGGAAATACTGTTAGTGATCCAATATGCAAATCATCTCAAAAAGTACATCCAAAATATTATAATTTTATTGAATTTTATAAAAAAATTTGAAATACTATTAGTGACTCACCGTACGAAATGTATTTGTAACCGGAGGAGGAAGTATATTTTTGCCGCATTATTACTCATTTCGTGTGGATATGGACAGGCAGCTCCGTGTTCCTAGCGCGCTCACACACACTTCAAAAGGAGTGAAAATTTATGTGCATCAACCGACAAATACTTTCACAAGACCAAATAGCAACATTAAGTCTACAGAACATTATTTCCAGACCTTTTAGCATTTCTCTGTACAATGTATCACATGCCATCTACTAACAGCATTCAAACACTACACACTGGTACTCTGATGTGCCAATTCAGAACTAGGTATTGATTGGTGTCTACCGTGGGATGCTGCCTCCTAGATGCCAGCATTGATTCCAAAGATCCGAACCTTGTGCATGTTCGGTAGTTTGGCAACAACCAGCACACTGGCTGCAAGGGTGTTGGGAAAGAGCATGGGATGTTGATAATCCGTGGTGTGCGAAGCTATCAAGTACCTGCAGGGAACAAAGACAACCCTACAATTAATACTTATGATCACTGTGACATAGAAAAGATACTGGTAGATAGGAGGGGGAAAGAAAGAAATGGCTAACTCATCAAGAGGTTGGGAATATATGAGAAAAAAGTGAGTATGTCTATATAATATTAAAGGCTTCACAGATTTAATTGACAGGTTATGATAGTTAAGAAAAACCAGATAACTGAACTACAGAAAAGTCATCATGGTATCCTGTGCAATCCGGGCCCTATTTCCTTGCCTTATTTCACTATTCACCTCTCTAACTCACTTGACCCTATTTTATCCCATTCACAACCCTGGTCCAATTTCCAATCCATACATATTTCTCTCTTAAACTTTATTCTCAACCCTATTTTCACTATTTATAACCACATTTCTACAGTACTAGGACTAATTACAGTAAAAAAATAGGGCCACTATTACACATGCCCTAAATTTGGAGTGCAAAACCAATTCATAAAGTAAATGCCCAAGTTCAAAGTGAAACTGATTTTTAGAGCAAAATAGTCAGAGTGTTCCCCAAATATTAACGATTAGAAGCATGTTAAAAAAGCATAGTTTTTTTAGCCCAACATCAGGACCATATTGGGATTATTTTTCGCCTTTCCGTTAATCCGTTATCGTGGATAACAAAACAACTATGTATAAAGATTACTCATTAGCATCATAGTAAACAAAAAATAATAGCAGCATAGCACATGAAAACATACATGATTCTTTAAGAACTTGTTTGGCAATATTCACGCAGCGTGATTTTGGTTGACGTAGACTTCATGGTGTGGTAGTTCAGTTAGTTTGAACTGAGTTTAAACTTTAAACTAATTTGAAGTACTTTTGAATTTAATATGACTACAGTGATTACATACCATGAAACTTGCTCATACTAGTAAAACTAATGATAAATTCGATTTTTGCTCAGATACACTAGTTTTATTTTTGAATAATTAAGGATTTGTCACTCCAAAGCTTGGCATTTAAAAATTTGCCATGTGTTAATGATATGTGGGTCTTCGGGTCACATGTCAGAGGACCCATCTCCCTCTTTTTTTTGGTATATGAAGATACCCACATCGAACGACATGATCTCAAAGCACATCAATAGATATTGGTCTAGGTACTTAGATATAAAGGTGCATGAAACACTTGCCTACAAACACCGAATTTGATGGAATGCACCATAGAAATAGGCTTTCTCAGATTTCATTGTCCCATATGCATCATATCTGATCCTTGGTGTCAAATTTCTCAAACATGCAAGAACATTTGTTGACGAATTATAGGTTCCTGATTGATTAAGTGTTGCTTGCCCCAAATTAGCACATATTCATACCTTACAGAAATAGAGCGATGAGCAATGCTTACATACGTATAATACTGTGACTATGCTACTTAGATCTAGACATTAACTAGTGACTTGCATAATTAATGAAACTACCTAGTATTTACTGACTAGATAGTCTAGATGAGATCAATCATTTGTGAATGTCCATCCATGTAATAGTTCCTTGAAAAATATGATGTAATGAAGAGTATAAAGCAAAGATGAAAAAAATGCAACAGATAGTACTTACAGAACCACAGGAACTACGGTCAGAAATTTCCTGTTGCGAGTAAGCTGCTTGCCATTGTCCATTTGCTCCCACCAAGTCAATGTATTATACATCCCCTGGTCATCAGCAAATGGAGTTCCCTTCTTCCAGTGGAAAAAGTGGTATGTAATCTGAAACAAAGATTCAATTAGGCAAGCAGTGGAAATTGGATAACAACAGTCCAGCTGAAGTCTGCATCAAAAGAAAGGAAATGGCACACTATAATCTTTTGAGGTAAAAGAGTGTAATATCTTTCTACTTCCAGAAATGAGGGTTGGGGACAATAAAAGATCTACAAGATTTTTTCCTGGAAACATCCATGTCTATTTTATTAGTTTGAGTAACAAAACACTGACTAAATTCAAGTTGTCTACTTGGCTCTTATGTAAAAACAACCATTGAGCAAGAGTACACTTCATGGGAAGGTTAACTTCAGCACTAATGCATGTCCTGGCTTGAGCTTATTTCCTAACTAGGGTCGATGCTATAAAGAAATGGTGATATTGATAAAGACGTTAATCATAGAATCAAGGCGGAGTGGATGAAATGGTGCTAAGCATCTAGCATCCTTTGTAACAAGAAAGTGCCACATAGGCTAAAAGGTAAGTTCTACAGAACGGCGATTAGGCTTGCAATGTTGTATGGTGCGGAATGTTGGCCTACTAAAAGACGGCATATTTAGCAGTTAAATGTAGCAGAAATGCGCATGCTACGATGAATTTGTGGTCATACGAGAAAGGACCGAGTTCGTAATAAAGTTATTCGTGATAGGGTTGAGGCAGCACCAATTGAAGAGAAGATCATCCAACATCGGTTGAGATGGTTTGGACATATCCAACGAAGGTCCCCAGAAGCACCGGTGCATAGTGGAATTCTTAGACGCACTGATAATGTTAGGAGAGGTAGAGGTCGACCTAATCTAACATGGGAGGAGTCAGTAAGGAGAGATTTGAAAGATTGGAACATACCCAAAGACTTAGCCCTAAACAGAGGTGCATAGAAATTAGAAATCCACGTGCCCGAACCATGACCTAGATTTTGTCACTGTTTGGCTCTTTTTAATTATAAGATGTTGGCTCTTATTGGGTTTCATTTCTAGCCTACCCCAACTTGCTTGGGACTGAAGGCTTTTTTGTTGTTGTTGTTGTTGTACTCAACGCCTCCTTATGAGTTTTGACAATGCTCCTGCTCCACAGTGATCAGGGAAATGATATGATTATACAAATTCACTTCAGGTGCGCCAGACAACAACACATTACACTTGGAAATGTGACTAGTGGTTATCAATTTCAACATTGTTATCTAGGAACACATGAATAGCATATACCAAAGAGAGTCGATAATACCCACAATGAAGGTAACACTGCAAAACTATCTGAATCCTGAACTACTGCATATTTGGAAAATTGTAAACGTATCTCAGCAGAAAGAATACTAATACACATTTTGATACTTTAGCAATATGTACGCAGTACGCTACAACTATGAGTACAGTCTGTACTCAAACCCGGACAAACCTCTCCCTGCAATCTACTGCTGTATTTACCTACATTTCACCCACTAGGGGCATACCTCTGCTTGACCAATTTAACCCTCTGCGGACAGAAAGGAAAGGCCACAACTGTTAGTATTTATCATGTCTGCATGGAAGTTTTCACAGACATAAGAGTGCCGAGCAGAAACCTGAATGTTTAGAGGTTTACAAATCCTTAAAACTCCCATGCTCGATGGACTGAAATGCAGTCTAACACAGAAGTTTGGATTCCATTCAGCTGAAGCTGTAGACAATACTAGATGGTGCGCGACTTACGGGTGTTACTACATTGCTTAGGAAGAATATTGAGCAAATACTAGTACCAACTTTTGTTTGGCGGAATTGGCGATTGCTAGTACCAATTTTCAGCTAGGGAAGGCAATATTGTAGGGCAGGCGGGGGGCCAACGGCCAGATGCAGCAATCCACCCTCGTGAAACGAATAATCGAGCAAATATAACACAAACCACGGCCTTCACATTCACTGGGAGCCAAAGCCAATCAGCCAATGCGCAACCGAATCCTAATCCCGGAGGGAGCCGAAGGGAGCGGGACAGCAAAACGAGGAACGGAGAGAGACGGTACCGCGAAGTGGGCGAGGTTGACGAGCGTCCAGGCCATGCCGGGTGTACAGCCGGAGACGGAGAGGACGAGGAGCCAGGAGAAGAAGAGGATGAGGATGTAGGTCGTCCACACCCCCGGGTACATGAACCACTCCGTGTTCTTGTTCAGATCCGCCGGGGGCACCGCCTGCACGTACAGCTTCGCCATCGATCCAACCCACCACCGAACCCCCCTCACTCCGGCCACTCCCCCCCCTCTGCGGGGGCTCCGTCCTCCGGCGCGGCGTCGCGGAAGGAAGCTGCGCGCTGGCTGGCTGCGGGGCGTAGCCTGTGGTATGCTGCTGCGGTCCGTGGGGCTGGAATGGAATGGATATGTAGGAGAGGGAGGCCGGGTTCGCCGGGTTGGTCAGCGCGGAGGAGGAACCGAGGAAGACGAAGGTTCAAAGATGGAGGCGAAAAAGTATTCGAAGAGGAGGGGAGCGACGGGCGCGAGGCAGGGCGACACCGACGCGACGCACCCGAACCCCAGGGCCCAGCCAGGGAAGGTAGGACGCGACCTCGGACTCGATCGGGTCAAATGTGACGGACGAGGTGGGCCGTGGGTTTCCTGGGCGGCACATCAGCCGGCCGGTGCGGGGGCCTGGCCTGCAGAGGAATTTTTTGAAATTTTATATTTAATTTTATTTAAAATTTAAAAAATACGCTGGTTAAAAAATAAAAAAACTAGTCTCCTCCCGCCCTACCGTTGGGCGGGCAATAAATTCCCGCATTAACTGCCCGACGGTCGGGCGGGAATAGATAAAATCCACCTGATGATCAGGCTGGATTTGAGCGCGGGAAATCCCGCTCAATCAATGGGCGGGTTTTGATGCCATATAAGGCGCACGGCTGCTACCTCGCAGCCATGCGCCGTCTAAGGGATAGGGTAAGGGAGAAAGAGAGGAAGGGAAAGGAAGGGAGGAAGGGAGAGAGGGATGAGGAAGATAGAGAGAGGAAGGGAGAGAGAAAAAAAGAAGGAAAAAAGGAAAATTAATTTTATAATGTAGAATAATTGAAAACCTGGTAGGTTAGCCATACAGATAATATTATTTATTTTTAGGTTAATTAGTTTAGGAAATTGTTGGTGATATTATTTATGGGAATTAGTAATGCGAATTAATTAGGACATTATGTAGGGTCGGTTGTTAGGGCATTAGGGTTTAGGACATGATTTAGGTTATTATTTACTTTAGACTGCTAGGACATTATTTAGGGTAGGATGTTAGCGCAATATTTAGGGCATTATATCTGCCATTTTTTAGGATAATTTGTTGGCGGCATTATATACGACATTTTTTAGACAAGACGTTTAGGATAATTTGCAGGACATTTATTAGGGTAATATGTTGACGACATTATATATAGATATGTTAGGGTTAGTTCGGTTACTTCCACTCAAGTGGGATAGATATGTTTAGGGTAAAAGTGATAGGACATTATTTAGGGTAATATGTTAATAAAATTATATATCATAGTACGTGCGTCAAATTGTTTGTGTTGCAATAATTTATACCGGATGTGTTTTGTCTAGGAAGAATGTCAGAGAAATTATTTTTCGAGATTTATTATGGAGAGGGAGAAGTTATGCATAGGCAGCTACTTGGGCGCTTTAGCGGCATCATCCGGCACGCAGGGTCTGGCGTGTACAGGCCCTTCCTGCAGTCCGACACGCGTGGTCCGCCCAAGAGATGGATACTGCAGTTCACGGTAAGAAATGTTGACCTTTGCACAGACTTTCGCTACGTGCTAACGTGTCTTTTTTCCTTTCTTTGAACAGGCTGAGCACATCCACCCAGATGCGGATGACGCCATCGTCTCGAGACACCTCGAGGCTTACCTGTTGTGACTCTTCGGGTGGGTGATGTTCACAAGCACGAAGGGCCACACGGTAGACAAAATTCTTGTCCAGTACACCAGGGAGGTGGCAGACGCTCACCCGTACGAGGTACCACCCTACAGTTGGGCCTCAGCTGTCTTGGCGATGACATACAGAGGGTTGTGCGACGCCTGCACCAAAAAGGAGGCGCAGCCCGTGCTTGGTGGGTGCCCTCTTCTTCTCCAGCTGTGGTCCAACGGGAGGATCGCCATTGGGCGACCTCTCATGGATCACAGACCCTACAAGGCCGCCTTCTACCATGACAGTCCAGAGGACACGCCGACAATGGGTTTTCTTTGGTTTCGTCGCTGAGTACATGTTTGTAAGTGCATCTAGGCCCCTTGTGGGTTTTGGTGATTAAATGATAACGCAATTAGAGAGCTAACAGTTTTATTTGAGATAAGTTGAGCAGTGGTTCATTCATAGCGAAAGGAAAGAATATGGGGACTTCTACGCCACACATTCAAAATCATGCGGCATCAAGACAAATAATTGTAATACTTTCTTTTTTAAGGATAAGCCGCACTATCAAGGGGGATTTGACAAGAAACCACTTTTAGGATACCCTTGTGCTCATTTGATGGATCTAGCTAAGCAAGAGCGCCCAAACATTCTTCCAAAATCTCTCTTAGGCTAGCCAGAACCAAAAATCCGAAATCTCCGGATAAACATCCGGATTCTCCGGGTTATACCCCTCTGTCTAGAACCTAATTATTTAAGTTCATTCGGATACTCCGGATTAAACTCCGGATTGAATCCCGGATTCTCCGGGTTATACCCCTCTGTCCCCTCCTATCCAGAAGTTCCGGATGTTAATCCGGATACTCTGAAATGTTTGCACTGTAACGGTCAGATTTAGACCTCCACATAAATACCCCTCCACATCCCCTCCTACTCGGTGACAGAGTCATTTACTACCATTTACTGCTCCAACTCTCTCTCTCCAAGCTCTTGAGCCTTAGCTCCTTCTTCCACCTTGAGTGCTTAGTGATTTGAGGTTTTTGGTGAGGAGAAGGGGTGAGATTTGAGTGCTAGAGTTTGCTAGATCCATCTTGAGCACTCGTTCATCCTCCAAGCTTGATTTCTTGATAAATTCGTTACTCTTGGAGGTTGAGGCCTCCTAGACGGTTAGGAGTCGCCGGTGAGCTCCCAACGAGGTTGTGGTGAGCCCCGGAAGGTTGTGAAGGTTCGTCTCGCCTCCGCATGGGAAGAGACAAGGAAGAAAGCTAGTGAGTGCTTTGTGTAACACCGGGAGGAGAGGGTTAAGAGTGACCCCGGCTTTGTGCCGCCTCAACGGAGAGTAGGATACCCTCAAGTATCCAAACTTCGGTAAAAAAATTGTGTGGTTCCTCTCTTTCTTCGTTGTTCTCCTTTCTCTCTTCGTTCTTGTGCTTGTTCTAAACTTGAGAAGCCCCAATCTACTTGATTGGTGTGCAAGGGCGTAGATCTTCACTTGCTGCAGGTTCACTGAGCTAAACTAACCCCTTTTGTGCATGTGGTATCCTTAGATCTGCTAGGGATTTGAAAATCCCATCAGCAGCCTGAGTCTCGGAACATTCCGATATAAATACGGATACTCCGGATTACTTCTCCGGAGTATCCGGACTAGACTCCGGAACCTCCGGGCTAGGGTCTGCTGGTTATAATTATTTTTCCGCTGCATTTTTAAATTAGCCTATTCACCCCCCTCTAGGCGACATCCTCGATCCTTCAATGTTATTGACTATTATTTGTGTTTCCGTATTGTTCGATTTGGTAAGATGAACCAATGTTATGTTCTTTGTTTTCCAGCCTACGTGGGCCCACGTGCAGTCGAATAGGGACTACGCCGACTACGTGCGACAGTTTGACGACCTCCATGAGGAGGATGCCTCAGGACCCAAGATGGCCTGGACCGCATGCATGCTCGCCACCACGCTGGCTCGTCCTCGTCAGGCAACCGTGACGCCAAGATATCTTGGCTTATGAGGAAGCCGGTACTCTTGACATCTTTGTCGAGGAGTACTCACCCCATCGGGTGATGCGCCAGTTCGAGCTGCTTCAACAGTTTCCTCTTCCCATCGCACACACAATGCCGCTACAGGCTTATCGGTAAGAGTTATTCTCTTTTGTCAATATGCTAATATTTTTCATTTATGTACAGTTTGAATTGATTATGTTTTAGGTCTACTAGACGAGGCCACAATACGACCTATCTTTGGGGACCGATGATGGCGCCTTGGGATGAGGTGTAGGGTCATACCCTGCATTACAGGGTTCAGGAGGATCGACTGTACGTCGATGCTTTGTACTCGGCGTACTTGTGATGGTACAGCCGGGCCACCCGAACCTGCGTAGGCCACACACCGACGACAGAGGTGCAGCATGAGCCGAGCGTGACGGACATGTACCCGATGCACCATGTACAAGCGCACTACCACGCGGCACGTATCTTAAACACAGTGATCTTCATCGTTTTATTATTGCATTTAGTGTTTCGATGGGCTTACAGGCGTGCCATGTACAGCAAGAGCTTGTGTGGCTTGCAGAATGGCCTTCAGTTGACCGACGTGGAGCTTATGGCATCGTTCTGCTGCATTTACGAGAAGACCGTGCAAGCTATACGCCTCAGCTCTTGTTGTGCACCACCGAACCCTATACAGTAGATCCTCACGACTTAGTACCGACTGCCATGTAACTTCCTGATCATACCTTTGCACAATGCTTTGTTGTACGATCACATATGAACCATTGCCACACATGCAGGCACACGGGGGTACGGGTCGTCGTCAATGCCTCCACTCCAGCCCTCATGGAAGCCTCCCGTCGACGAGCCCGGGACCTCCGTGCAGGGAGCAGCTCGAGTGTTGTGGAGGACTCACGAGGCTGGGCCGTCCTCCCAGGTTGCAACTCGGCTCTCTACCAGGTCTAGGCAAGACAAGCCTAGGATGTCCTGGTAGCCCAGGAGGTACCGCCGGCCAGGCAGAGCCCACTCCTAGGAGCGTGGCAGCCTGGCGTGACACAGGCGTTCCCGACCCCCGCGCAGACGTTGGAGGTTAGTGCACATATTCCATACGTAATTCAGGTGCTATACGTAATTCAGGTGCTATGGATTTCCTTAACTCACTCTAACAAGTGCGTACTACAAGTAGCCGCCTTGCCGATTAGGACAGTCCGGGCTACGCCGGCCTCCGGACCCCTAGCTCCCCCAGTTTGATGTGGACTCCTTCGCAAGCCATGATGAGCTGGGCTCGTCGTAGCTCGCAAGCGCACCCCCTCCACCGACGCATCCGTCCCAGACCAAGGTCGCGACACCTCCTCTGGAGGGACAACCTTATCGGGACGTGGTCGTTCAGAGCCACCACGTAGGGCCCATGACGAGAGCAAAACCCCCAAGTGGCCATCATTTCATTACTGTCTTGGCCGACTAAGCATTTTGCGAAATTCGTGGAGGAGTGGAGCAATGCGACATGGATGTTGCGAGTTGAAGGGTCGACCACTGTGTAGCATAGGACAACTAAGATTATTCCCATAGTAGTTCGGATCCACCACGTGGGGCCCACGACAAGAGCAGAACCCTTAAGTAGACATCATCTCATTACTGTCATGTCCGACTAAGCATTTTGTGAAATTCGTGAAGGCGTGGTGCAATGCGACATGGCCATCGCGAGTTGCAGTGTCGACCATCGTGTAGCATTGGACAGCCTCGATTATATCTATGGCAGTTCGGAGCCACCACGGGAGGCACTCGAGGAGAGCAAAACCCCTAAGCGGCCATTATTTCATTACTTGCAATAGCCATTGGTTACACTAGCTACTCATTGGTTGCAGTTCCTCTTCTTCTAACCTACATTTACTATTTATTTCCAATGGAGAGGGTTTTTCTTCAGCTTACCGCATCGCACCCATGGCTTCACGACACTCTACAAACGCATACATCAAACAAGTATAGTGGGCGTCATATGGTCCTGGATGCCAAGCGCACCCACCAAGCGACGACCTGCCTATTCGGACAAGAGGTAGTTACAACACGGAGCCAACCATGCTAAGAGACCCAAACTTCTACGGGGATGGCCACAGTGCACACATGAAGTGGACACAGTTGTATACACCTTTGACCATGTTGTCGAAGGCTGGACTGGCCGACGTTTCTATCGTTGCACGTACTATACAGTGAGTCACCCACACCACCACACCCACGGTTACAATACTTTTCCTTCTCACCTTTTGGACCTTCCCACATGTAGACCGATGATTGCAGTTTCAACAAATGGATGGACGACCCCCTTTCCAATGGCTGCCAGCAGCTACATCGAACATCTTCACGCAAGACTCTTCCATCTTGAGGAGTGAATAAACCATGTTACTCGTTTGAACAACGTGTATGCCCATGTGGAAATGCTCCACCGCCGCCGCTAAACCTGCCGTCTCTAGTACAACGATATATTTCATTGCTGTATTTCCACCAATCTTCGGCCTACGTGGATTTATGTCTTCTAATGCGTAACATGTTCTGAATGTCACTGGAGCACCACATTCAGTTCGTTTATCTCATGCATTGTCACTACAGCTTCCCCTTTGTATACTACCTTTGTTCAATACTTTGGATGGAGCGTGGTGACATAGTTTTTGACATGCCACGAGAAAGAGATCATCGAGGAGAGGCCTAAGCATGATAACATGGAAACCCTACGTAGGTAATACGGAAAAGGAAATTCTCAGGGTGGACGGATTATATACCATACGTTAGTCAGTAGTGGTACGATAAGGGGTGCGAATTTTGGTAATAGGAAATAGGAGTTTATTCCATACACTACATAGTTGCTAGATTCGATGGTAACGAAACTATGGAAGTATCAGATTGCTATATGCGAAACATCTTACTATCCTTGTAGTTTGACTCTTCTGATTTTATACCTACTATGATTAACAAATATCTAATACACATGTTTCCTTCTGTGTAGTATTATTGTTCCGTACTTCGACACCTGCATATATTTTCATGGCCAACTGGGGAGCCTCCCCACGTCCATTAGTGCCTGATGCATGGTGGGAGTCTTTTGGCCCTAGAGACCATGCTCGTCCTCCTGCCGAGGACATGCGGGTCATACAATATGGGGACTGGAGAGATAGGTCCCCTATGCTACAAGATCGTCACTTTTCGTCGATTTTCGACTGGCCGATATGCGACTCTGGAAACCCCGCCGTTGTGCAGTAGTTTGACCATGTTCGCGAGGGGTTCATTGGTCACAGATCCTACCGATGCCCTAATTACAACGTAAGTTCACTCCTATTTCGTAGATCCTAACGACTTATTGATTTTTCAGCCACAGAAGGTGATTTCCCTGCTATTGCTTCCTGTTCCATTAGATATGACCATGCTAAGATACGTGAGATTGTTGCTACTATGGTAGTTGTTCATGAATTGACTTTTAGAATTGTGGAGTATTCTCGGTTCAATATTTTATTGAGAACATTGAATTCATCCTACCAAAAGATTGGGAGAAAGGGAACTATAGCTGACTGTGTTAAACTCTTTGAATCTGAGAAGGCAAAATTAAGGAAAACATTTAAAAGCATTGATAAGATAAGTCTCACATGTGATCTTTGGACATCAATCAACTTGTTTGTTATATGAGCTTAGTTGCACACTATGTGGATATGGAATGGAATATGCAGAGTCAAATAATTAATTTTGTTGAGTTAGAGCCACCACACAGTGGAATTGTTATCTCCCAAGCTATTTCTAAATGCCTAGCGGAATGGAAAATTGAGGACAAGATAGCTACCATTTCTTTTGACAATGCATCTAGTAATGATGTTGCTGCCAAGTATTTGCTTGCTAAGTTGAATGCTAGAGGTGTTTCATTCTTCAATGGGAGTTTTTTTTCATGTGAGGTGTTGTGCACACATATTGAACTTGTTTGTTAATGATGGGTTGAAACCATTACAAGACTTGGTTAGCAAGGTTAGAGAGACTGTGAAGTACTTCAAGAAATCCAACACTCGTTTGTATAAATTTACATCTATTGCCAAATCTCTTAAGTTGTATTTGAAGAGAAAATTATGCTTGGATGTTTGCACTAGATGGGGTTCTACTTATAAGATGTTTGAGACGTTTTACTTTAAAGCTGTTATTGAGATATATGCCACAAAAGACGCCAACTATAAGTGGATGCCTTTAGGTAAAGAGTGGGACTTATACAAACAAGTTGGTGATGTTTTGCTTGCTATCCACTTGGCTATGGAGACTTTCTCTAGCTCTACTTACCCCACAGCTAACATGGTTTTCTCTGAAATTGTAAACATAAAAAAGGTTTTGTTGAGTCTTTCGAAGTCACCAAATGCTTGCATTGTTTAGATGGCTCATGCTATGCTTCTAAAGTTTGAAAAATATTGGGGCTCTGAATGCACACATCTTTATCTTATTCCTGCAATTCTTGATCCAAGGTACAAGATAAGGATGATCCATTATTCTTATCGCTTCATGTATTCTAATGATGATCTTCCACATCAGTTGTCTTGTATCAAAATTTTCTTGGAGGAATTGTACTGCACATATAAAAAAGGGTATAAACTTAAGGCTTCATCTGCAGAAGGTAGTGAAGTAACTTCTAGTAGTGGTATTGTTGCATCTAGTAGCAGTGCTGCACCATTTTCATCCCACTTCCTTGAGTTTATCAAGTCTATTAGTGCTGCACAAGATCTACAATTAGATTTGAGGTTGTATTTACAAGATCCAAATATAGTTCCCGATGGTAAACCTTTTGATGTGCTCTTATGGTGGAAGTTGAATGCTAATAAGTATCCGGTGGTGGCTATGATGGCAAATGATATATTGAGTATTCCTATTAGCACCGTATCTTCGGAGTCAGCCTTTAGTGCAGGGGGACGAGTTCTTGATGACTACCGGAGTTCTCTCCACCCATCTATGGTAGAAATCTTGGTGTGCACCTCTAATTGGATTAGAGGGAACCATCGAAGATTTAAGAACTTGGTACATTCTAACCTTGTTTTCTTTCTACTTTATTCAAAGATTACACATCTTTAATTAACTCTACCTTCTCACAGGAATCTCAAAACGAGGATGATGTGGAGGCAATCACATTGATAGAATCCTCCAGATGGTACTGTTGTGGGCAACACTTAGTATGTTGGTGAGTCAATACAATTTGTATGTATGTACATGAAATAATTGTTGGATGTTTGCTAAACTTAATTATCTATGCTCTTGAACAGTTTTTTGTGAAGCTTGGAGCTGGAAAATAGAAACTAGAGAGATAGTGGTGAAGCACCTAATTACCTAATGAACTGCATGTTTGAAAACTCATTTTGTTCACTGCTTTACTTGGACAGATGGTGATGGTTGTTAACTCATTTTGTTTATGCCTTAGTGCCTCGCTACCTTAGGCCCTTATATTTATGGTAGTTCAACCATCATGTTTATGCCTTATGTACTTCTGCTTCTTACTGTCTTATGGAGTTATGATTTGGTTATTGAAATGGATATGGTTTATGGACTGGTTATGCACTTGTGCTTATCACTTTTCAGTTATCCAAGGGTGAGAAATTGCAGCATTTCCTTTGTATGTGTATGTGGTTGGTTGGTTGCGTGTGAATGTGTGAATGCGTCATGTGTTCAATTGTTCCTGCCATATGATTTTGCAGGTTTGCATCAGATGCAGCATAAGTTGATCTGCTTATGTGTATGAGATTATGACTGTATAAGTTTATGAGTCTATAACAATATGAATGTACCATTGCAAATATGTTCATGAATCATGAGTTCATATGTATTTAAAGTTGCCTGTGCTGCTGTGCATCTATAGATATGGTGAAACTGTGAAAGATTGAACATTCTCATAAGTATATGCTTTAAATTGCTCTTGAAAAATTCTATCCAGTGAGATATTATAGCCTATCGAGCTCGAGCTGTTTCGAGCCCAAATCGATTCTGAATTCGAGTCTCAGTATACGCTCGAGCAACTTTCGAACCGAGCCTAAGCTAAGCCCGAGCCTAACCGAGCTTAAGCTCAACCAACCCAGGATCGCTCGGGATCGGATCGAATCCAGCTCTACCTGTACCTGCCTTGTTCCGGCCCAGCTCCCTCCCGGCATTGCCCGTAAAACATACGGCCCATCTCTTCCCGTGCGGCAGCCGCAGCGTGTGCCGTGTCGAACGTCTGGCTGTCTGGGGGGCCACCTGGCCCATCTCCCGGCGGGGTGCCGCTGCCGCCTGCGGCCCAGTCGCATCGTCGCAAAATACGAGACGCGGTGGTGAGCTCGGCTTTCGCTTTCCCACCCCCGTAGCGCGGCTAGCGGGTGGTGGTGGCGGTGGCGCGCGCATGCATGTCCTTCTGCTGTAGTACAATATTTGTTGTACGTACTACGTACCACTACCACATGAAAATAAATACTCCTCACGTACTTGACAGTTTTGATCTCTTGCGTACGTCCTACGTGAGGATTCACAGGTTTCATGCGCAAGCGCAATGCACGCGCATGCATGCTGCTTCACGTAGGACATGTACACATAACTGGGCAGTAGGTAGCTTTCCAGAACGCTTGATTTCCATCCCTATATATAATCCTACATTTGACGTTCTTGATCATGATATGACGGCCGTAGAGACCAGCTATATACAACCTCATCAATCTTCTTCCTGACAAGTCTGCATGACTACCACATGTGCATAGTGTGTGTACGTCGTCTCTCTCAACACTCCCCAAAAAAAAAACTACGTACGGATGTACTCTCAAATTAGGGCCTGTTCTCCGAAGTTAATTTGTCTTGGAAGGTCTGAACTTAATGTACACTCCGATGGCGTAAAAGGCTGGGAAGCGACTTCTATGTAACTGTCCTCATACGCCTCAAAAGTGGACATGTCTAGATGTTCTCCGGCCGTGGAGCAAAGTTTACATGGTTACCGGCTTGCCGCTGTACTGGCAATGGCTTTGCAGCACGATATCCTCCAAAATCAACCAGTGGCAGGCAGAGGTACGTGCAGCGCTGTAAAATTCCGATGCCACCGTACCTCGTACGATCGTGCTCGTGCCGCGGCAGACGCTTCGCATAAGTACCTGTATACCTGTCAATTGAGGGGCTGTTTTCTTCTGCTTCTTATTTGTTCATATGAACTTGACGGGGGCCTAGGGTGACGTTCGGATAGTCACACGCTAAGGAACGCAAAAACAAAACAGCCCTCTCCCGAGCAAGGGTCTACTTCAAGGAGTCCTCGCCGGCTCGGCACGCCAGTCTGCTCGGACCGGGTCCGGCAGCTCCTTCCTCGACCAAGGAAGGATCTGACCCTCTCCCGAGCAAAGGGTCTACTTCAAGGAGTCCTCGCCGGGGCTCGCACGCACCATTTCTGCTCGGACCGGTCCGAGCCGCTCCTTCCCGACCAAGGAAGGATTCTCCCCGTTGCATTAAATGCTCGACACGTCCGAGACAGTCGGGGGATCGACCACCAACCCACGTCTTGTAACATCGCTCCCACACCGTTTCCCGTAAGACGAAGAACGGCGACGATGACGCAAGAGGAAGACATGCTTCGGACCACCGGACAAAGGAGGGACAACCATCATACCGCTAGGTAATAGGATTTCACCGCTAGAAAAACCGATGGCGTCCATGTATAAATAGACTACGTCGCCGCACATCTAGGGGCGACTACCGTAAAACACACACGCACATCGTGGGAGCTCCACCGCACCATTCGGGCCAAAGCTCATCCCTCTGCCACAAGAAACTCATCCCTTTGTAACCTCTTGATCCCTCATATAGATACCCTTTGACGAGGGTCACATTACCTCCACTCGAGGGGCCCGAACCAGCCCAAAAATCATGCGTGCCTTCTATCGATAGCCACTCGATCGAAGTTCGTCTTCTTGAAAGCCCCGACGCCATGAAAGAGGCGGTTGATCCTCGCTCTCAACAAGTAAGCTCGGTGCCGGGGCCCGTAGATTCTAATCACCGACGGTGGCGCCGTCCGTGGGGGCGAGATCACTTCGTGGCGAAGGTCCTTGAAGAATGGCGAACTCTCGGGACAACCAAGATATTAAGCCGACGACCTCGGCGACTTGGGCGAATATTGGTCCGATAACGAGGTCGCCGGATTGTCGATCCGGACGGACACACCATGGCGAGTCCTCTCCCCATGGATGTCTCCGCCGCCGGATGGATGCTGGGTTCGAGTTCGTTCGAACCTCTCCAGATTCGAGAGTTACGGAACAGAGACACCACCATATGTGAAGGTGTCGATTAAATGCGAAGAAGTCGATATCCGGACATCGTCGACTCCACCACGAGATAGCGGTCTCTGCGGGGATACGGTCATGACACCTCATGCCCAAGATTCGCTGGGAAGCCCATATGGCGGACAACGGCGGCGACGCCCGCGCCTCGGGAGGGCGAGTCGCGTCGCCGCTTGACGCCCTGAACTGGCCGGGGCCGACTCGTCGGCCGAGCCACGCAACCCATCGCGATGACCGGGCCGAGCGCCCGCCAGCTCTCCGCTCCCCGGCCGGGTCGCCACCTCGGTCCTTTCCTCCGATCCGACGGTAGGAGTCGCCAGCGCCTCCGGGCCTGGCACACGTTGCGTGACCTCGACCTGATTTCGACCGGGCCGCCGAGCTAGGCGTAGCCATGGCCGAAAGGTGGAGCGATTGGCGGCGATCTTCCTCGTCTTGCCGACTCGGAGTGCTTCCCGAAAGCCGAACCCGGGGTAGTTACTCCGTCCACGACCTCCGTCGGGACCTTGATCAGCGGAGGAATGACCGCACATCTCGCCATCACGGTGGCGTCTCTCGAGCAATGCTCGGCAAAGCGAGCATCGCCACGACGACGGCTCGGCTCGCCCCTCCGGCCGAATGGGGCCACCCGAGTCGATGCGAGGCGCTTCGCGGCAAGCGCCGACCCGCGCCACTCGGGAACCTCTACGGATACCCCGGCGCTCGGCGCGGCGGCGTCTTCTCGCGCCTCGGTCCCCTCCGGGGCGTGAGGCGTGGCGCTCATGGGAGCGACGCTGGTAAACCACGGTGCCCGCTTTCTCCGCGCCCTCCGGCGGCATGGCCCCCAAATTCAAACCGGGCCACATAGAGCGATTCGACGGGACCCGAACCCGGACGAATTCCTCTCGGTATATGCTACCACCGTCCACGGCGCGCTGGCGGTGATGAAGGGTAATGGTGAACTATTTCCCATTGTGTTGGAGGGCCCTTCGGACATGGCTCTTCAACCAACGGAAGGCTCCATCCACACCGGGTCCAATCAGCGAGGCCTGCGGCGAATTTCATGAGTCTTGCCCCCGCCAGAAGGCCGCAGACCTCAAGCGGGTGGTCCAGATGGAGGACGAAGCCTCGGGACTACGTTCGAAGGTTCATCCGCACGAACACGATTCGAACATCGAGCACGCGATCGTCGAAGCATTCACCGGCGTCAAACGTCCGCTTCACCCAGACCTCGAGATATACTCGGCTCCTCGGCGGTGAGCTCTTCAAGCGGCGGAGCGTTACATAAACGCCGAGGAGGCCGTGGAGCGAAACGGCTTCTTGGGTCGGCGGCGCCTCCAGCCGGGCTCGGATCTTCGGACAAAAAGAAGTCCGACAAGAAGGCCAAGAAGAAAAAAAGCGCCAAATTGGTGGCGCTATCCCGAGCCGTCGTCTCCACGCACACCGGCCAAAAAGCCTCGGCCTTCCCGAGCAAGGTGGGCGGTCGGATCGACCGACCCCGAGACGAAGCGTGGACCTCGGGGACCCTCGAGCGGTCGCTTGCTCGCTGCACCAAGTGCAGGCACGACCTCCGCGAATCGCCGCTTTGGATCGCTCGGCTTGAAGACTTCTACAACGGACGGGGCCCATGCTCGCCCTCCCGGACGCCGGAAGGGTGGGCCCGACCGAAGTCCGAGCCCCGCCCGGACCGAACGGCGGAGAGCGAAGAATACTCATGAGCCGAGTCACCACATTGCGGTGATCTTGGAGGTCCGCGACCTCGCCCCGACGGAGTTGAAGGCAGCGGCGCGAGGTTCTGCCAGCGGACGAGGCGGCTCGGTTCCTCGAAGCAACAGATGGTCGAAGCGACCATCTCCTTCTCCGGGAGGATCGTCCCTCGGGAATGACGGCCCCGAACTCCCTCGTGCTCTGCCTCGACCATCAAGAACACAAAGGTCGCCGGGTGCTTATCGATGGGAAGCGCTCTGACCTGATCTCGCCGGGTCTTGGGCGAGATGCAAATCCCTCGTTCCAAGATCAAAACATCGCTATGCCCTTCCACGGCATCATCCCGCACGTCCATGACCCCGCCGGGCGGATCGTCTGCCGTGACCTTCGGCACCCGAGCAACTTCCGGACCGAGTTGGTCACCTTTGAGGTAGTCGACTTGAGTCGGCCTACAACGCCATCCTCGGCAGCCGGCCCTCGCCAAGTTCATGGCAGCTCGCACCACGCCAGTATCACCGCCTCAAGCTCCCGGGGCGAAAGGGGTGATCACCGTCGGGGGCAACCACAAGGCCGCCTGAGTGCGACGAAAATGGCGCTGACCACTGGTCGGCCGGCTCCTGACGCGGGCCGAGCAAAACTCTCACAAGTCCGCTCGGCCCAAGGTTGTCCTCGGCCTCGGGAAGCGGGCAAAACGTCTCGATCTCCGGCGAGGATCCGTCGAAGGTGGTCCACGTCGGGCCGCTGGATCCAAAATAGGAAGGCGAAGCTCGTCACCTTCCTCCGCAACGCCGGCGTCTTCGCATGGGAGCCGTCCGACATGCCCGGGTCCCAAGGAGGTGATCGAGCACAGTCGGGCGGTTCACCGATAAAACCAAGTCGCTAAGCGCCGAGGAGATTCCGCAATGGAAGGTCGATGTCATCAAAGAGCGGTGGACAAGCCGTTGAAGGCCGGCTTGCTCGAGAAGTCGAGCACTCCGGCGGTTGGCGAATCGATCGTGGTCGGGAAGAAGAACGGAAAGTGGCGGATGTCGTCGATCACACCAACATCAACGGCTCATGTCCAAGGACAACTTCCCCCTCCCCGCATAGATCGGTTAGTCGATGCAACGGCGAAAGCATACCGGTGATGAGCTTTTGGGCGCATACTCGGGTACCATCGGTCGACTGTCGCGGGAGGATGAAGAGAAAATCGCCTTCATCACCCCTTCTTCGCACCTTCGCTACACGACCATGTCTTTCGGTCTCAAAAACGCGGGGCCACTTTCCAACGTTTGATCAGAAGACCTTCCCGACCGGATCGGTAGGAACCTAGAAGTCTATGTAGACGACATAGTCGTCAAGAGTGCTTTAGCCGAGGCCCACATCCGGACCTCGAAGAAACCTTTCGTAATTTAAGAAAACATCGGATAAAGTGAATCCGGAGAAATGTGTCTTCGGTGTACACGGGCATGGTGCTCGGATCGTCATCGGGTCGGCCGTATCGGTGCCAACCCGAAAAGATCGGCCGTCGAAAGGATCGAGCTCCTTCGAATGTAAAGGAAGTCGATCGCTCGCTGGTGGGATGGCGGCACTTAGCCGCTTCATCTCCCGACTAGGTGGCGCGGACTTCCTTTCTTCAAAGCCTTGCGCGCAAGCACGACGGTTTAAATGCGGACCAAGGAGGCCGACGACGCCTTTAAAAAGCTCAAAGAATATCTATCGAGCCCGCCGTCCTAGTCACCCCGAGGGGCAGGGCCTTTGTTGCTCTACTTGGCGGCCTCCCCCAGCGATGGCGCCGTGCTGCGTGGCCGGCGAGGAAATCGTGACCTATTTACTACGTGGCGAGGTACTTCATGGACCTAGGGGCGTTACCGAGGTCGAAACTTCAGACTCCTCCTCATGGCTTCTAAAAACTTCGCCACTATTTCTTGGCTCACCCAATCACGGTCCCGACCAGCTTTCGGAGAGAAATCCTCAAAACCCCGACGCCTCGGGCGCGACGCTAAATGGGCAATTGAGCTCGGGAATTTGACCTCAAGTTCGTGGCCGAACGGCGATCAAATCTCGAGATCTTTGGCGGACTTCGTGGCGAGTGGGCGAATCCCCGACCGAACAAAAGGCGGGCACCGAGGAACCCCATTGGACAATGTTCTTGACGGCTCGCGTTCCTTGGCTTCCGGGCCGGAGTTGTCTTGACCTCTCCTCACGGAGAACAACTCGATCGTCATACAATTACTTCATTGCGACGAACAACGCGCGAATATGAAGGCCTCTTGGCGGGCTCCGGCATGCTCTGCGCTTGGGTCCGACGACTAACCGTGAAAGGGGATTCGCGGTTGGTCGTAAACCGGTTAACAAGGAGTTTGGTGCTTCGATGACTCAATGGCGCGTTACTGGCGAGGTGAGGAAGTTGGAAAGGAACTTCAGAAATTTGAAGTCCTTCACGTGCCGGAGAGCAAATACTGCCGACCAACTTGCCAAGTTGGGCACCTCGCAAGAACCGATCCCCAACAGGTGCTCGTTGAGCACCGCTAAAGCCCTCCATTCCCTCCGGAGAAGAGGCAGCGTAGACGCATAAAGCAGCGTCTCGGTCCTCGAGCAAGGAGCCACTTGATGACGCCATTCATCCATTCTTGGCACACGGACATTGCAGG
This sequence comes from Olyra latifolia, assembly GCA_036346145.1. NCBI lineage: Eukaryota > Viridiplantae > Streptophyta > Magnoliopsida > Poales > Poaceae > Olyra > Olyra latifolia. The sequence continues at coordinate 12,148,547 of CM070526.1, forward strand.
AGGACGGCCGAGAAATCCCGCTTATCGGAGAGCTCCACTATCTGAGTTAGTGGAAGGTGCCTGTCTTAGAAGAGGCGCTTCGAGTCCTCTCCAAGTCGTCCCTCGGAAGAAGGGAGATTCTGCTAAAGGACTTGCACGAGGTGCTGTGGAGCTCACTCCTCCTCTGAGCAGCTCGTCGGCAAAGCCTTCAGATGGGCTACTATTGGCCCATTTGTTGGTGGACGCCGGAAGATCGTCACCACATGCCGGCGTGCCAATTCCATGCCCCAGTACACCAACCAGCCTACACCCTTCAAACTATTCCCTCACTTTGGCCATTCTCTACAGGGGCTAGACATACTAGGACCATTCCCCAAAGGCGAAGGGATCGCATACCTCTTCGCCGCCATTGACACGTTCACCAAATGGATAGAGGCGAACCGGTCTCGGCATTCTGACGGCGGCCAAAAATTTTTCATAATAACGTGGTCACACGGTTTGGCGTTCCCACCCGACGATCACGGATAATGGAACTTCGGTTCACCAAAGTGAAATGTTCCAAGAATATTGCGAGGACGTTGGCACGAAATTTGCCGCCTCTGTGGCTCACCCCGAGAGCAACGGGCCGTCGAGCGAGCCAACGGGCGAGATCCTCCAAGGAATCAAGAGGCGGGTCTTGATCGGCTTTCTAAGCTCTGACAGGCTGGGTCGGCGAGCTCCTTCCGTCTTGTGGGCTGTCCGCACCACTCCCAATGAGCGACAGGCGAAACACCCTTCGCCTCGATATCTGCACCGAGGCCATGCTTCCGATCGAGATAACCTTAAGGTCACCTCGCGTGGACCTCACGGAGGTCAGCCGATGACCACCAAGGCAGTTACTCGACCTCGACTTTCCAGGAAAAGCGAGCAAGCCCTCGTCCGATCGCCACCTACCTCCGGGCTCTGCTTGCAGCACGCCGCCGCCCGTGCGTCCGGCCAAGGGCTCTGCAAAAGGCGACTTGGTTCTGCGGCGGGTCCAGACCTATCACACGCCAACAAGCTAACCCCAAGGTGGGAGGGTCCATTCACGGTCGTCTCGTCTTCACGCCCGGGGCTGTCGCCTCGCCTTCCCGACGGACGAATTCTCGGCAGAACTCGTGGAATATCGCCCGACTCGCAGAGTTCCACGCCTAACCTTCCCCTTCCTTTCGGCCCATCCTCCTTATTTAACTCTCGGATCTTGAGCGACTTCTCGAAATCCCGAGCATGTTAAATAAAAGGAATATTAACCAAAGTTCTTTTCCTTCCGAGGTTTTCGACCTTTTTTTTTTCTGTCCTGCCCAAGCACGAGTTCTTGTTCTCTAAACCGATTTCTAAAGCGGCCGACGGATCTGAGAATGCACTCCCCAGAATTCCATTGCTCGGATAAGCCGATGCACATCGCCCGGCAAGTTCTCGGCGGTACCTCGCGAACCGATCCCGAAACCCAAATTGAACTCGAGTAGAGTAACTTGAACTTCGCGGCTACTTGCCGTGTGCCGGTCTCTTGCTCGCAACCGGGGGCAAGGACCCGGCCACGAAAGGGGACGACATCGCCTATTCGCGCATCTTCGGATGCGGCCGCCGTATGCCCGGTCTCTTGCTCGCAACGGGGCAGGACCCGGCCACGAGGGGCGGACATCGCCCATCCTCGGCCGCCGGCTTGCCGTGTGCCCTGTCTCTTGCTTTCGCAACCAGGGGCAGGACCCGGCCACACGAGGGGCCGACATCGCCATCTTCGGATGCGGCCGCCGTGTGCCGGTCTCTTCTTTCGCAACGAGGCAGGACCCGCCACACGAGGGGGACATCGCCCATCCTCGCCGCCTGCTGCCGTGTGCCCGTCTCTTGCTCGCAACGGGGGCAAGGATCCGGCCACACGAGGGGCCGACATCGCCTATTGGCGCATCTTCGGATGCGGCCGCCGTGTGCCGGTCTCTTGCTTTCGCAACCGGGGCAGGACCCGGCCACACGAGGGGCCGACATCGCCATCCTCGGCTACGGCTGCCCGTGTGCGGTCTCTTGCTTTCGCAACCGGGGGCAAGGACCCGGCCACACGAGGGGCTGAACATCGCTTATTCGCGCATCTTCGGATGCGGCCACTTCATGTGCCCGGTCTCTTGCTCGCAACTGAGGCAAGGACCGGCCACACGAGGCCGGACATCGCCCATCCTCGGCCGCCGGCTGCGCCGTGTGCGGTCTCTTGCTCGCAACGAGGGGCAAGGACCCGGCCACACGAGGGCTGAACATCGCCTATTTCGCGCATCTTCGGATGCGGCCGCCGTGTGCCGGTCTCTTGCTCGCAACCGGGGCAAGGACCGGCCACACGAGGGGCCGGACATCGCCATCCTCGGCCGCCGGCTGCGCGTGTGCCCGGTCTCTTGCTCGCAACCGAGGGCAAGGACCCGCCACACGAGGGCTGAACATCGCCTATTTAGCGCATCTTCGGATGCGGCTACTTGCAGTGCCGGTCTCTTGCTGCAACCGGGGCAAGGACCCGCCACACAAAAGTGGACATCGCCTATTCGCACACCCTCATTGCCCGGCTACTTGGTGCCGGATCCTTGCTCGGCGTAGGCTTATAGGGTAGGTATATAGCGACAAATAGTAGCATAAATATTTTATAGGCGTGAACAAGAGAGAGAACATCTTGTATTTAAATTAAATGTACTACAAACACGTGTAAACACCACGTACACTATTCCCTAGATCTACCCTTCAAAGATTGAAGCTTAGCCTCCACGTCTTCAAAGGCGACTTGGCCGAGAACCCGATCTGGGCTTCACGCCCGGCGGATCTCCTAGCAAAGCCGCCACCTTCCTGTCTCACTTCGGCTGCTTGCCGCTCCTCCTCAAGCTCTTTGGACCCGCTCGAGCTCCTCACAGGGCCAGAGCTCCTCTCCAGACCCGAGCATACCCCAAAGCGTGCTCAAGTTAGATTCAGGACCCGAGCGAGCTCCGTTTGGGCCTCCCTAGTTTGGGCGCACCACCTTCACCTTGGCACGCACCGAGCTTCTATGCTCGCAGCCCGATCATCCACCTCAGCAGACAAACCGCAAGCGAAGAAGCCAACAAAGAAGATTCTGAGACAAAGTAGTTCACAAGAAGAAATTACCTCATGGCGGTGGCGCTCGAGCAGCACCCTCGGCCGGGCCGAGGGCCGACACGGATGTTCCCAGAGCAGCGAGCCAAGACCCCGAGCTCGGAGTTCGAACTACTCCGACCTCTTCGCCTCGGCAGGACCGGCCGAGCATCGTCCACGCCCGGGGTCGGCGTCCCCACCACTTCTAACCCCATACTCGGGCACGGACAACCAAAGCCATATCGCGACTCGACGCCCTCCCGGGAGACCCCCATGGTCGGGTGAGGCAACCACCACCTCAAGCTCGGAAGATGCGCGACAACGTTCTGCGCCATTGCACTGGCGGGGAGGGCTTTCGGTACGACCTTCTCCCCCAAGGGCTAAGCGACGACGACGCCACCCACGCCGTCATTGAAAACCGTCGACCCACTCACAAGTAACCGTTGGAAGACCCAGCGTTTGGGCTTACCTTCGGGCGACCCTTGATCGGCCGACCCTAAGATTCGCTCGGGTAGCCTTTGCTCGGGTAACCTTGAGCTCACCAACCTGAAGTCTGCCCGACTAGCCCTGCTCGCTAATCGGGCGTCGTCCGACGTCTGGAACCGAAAAGGCTCGATGCGGTTTAAAAAGCCGAGGAGGGGCCGGCGGTCCACCACTCAGCTTCGGGGCTAGATGACGGGGCCTAGGGTGGCGTTCGGATAGTCACACGCTAAGGAACATAAAAAAAACAGCCCTCTCCCGAGCAAGGGTCTACTTCAAGGAGTCCTGCCGGGGCTCGGGCACGCCAGTTCTGCTGGACCGGTCCGGCAGCTCCTTCCCGACCAAGGAAGGATCTGACCCTCTCCGAGCAAAGGGTCTACTTCAAGGAGTCCTCGCCGGGGCTCGGGCACGCCCATTTCTGCTGGACCGGTCCGAGCCGCTCCTTCCCGACCAAGGAAGGATTCTCCCCATTGCATTAAATGCTCGACACGTCCGAGACAATTGCGGGGATCGCGCCACCAACCCACGTCTTGTAACATCGCTCCCACACCGTTTCCCGTAAGGCGAAGAACGGCGACGATGGCGCAAGAGAAGACATGCTTCGGACCACCGGACAAAGGAGGGACAACCATCATACCGCTAGGTAATAGGATTTCAACGCTAGAAAAACCGATGGCGTCCATGTATAAATAGACTACGTCATTGCACATCTAGGGGCGACTACCGTAAAATACACACGCACATCGTGGGAGCTCCAAACGCACCATTCGGGCCAAAGCTCATCCCTCTCCACAAGAAACTCATCCCTTTGTAACCTCTTGATCCTCATATAGATACCATCGACGGGCGTGAAACATTACCTCCACTCGAGGGGCGAACCAGCCAAAAATCATCGTGCCTTCTCTCGATAGCCACTCGATCGAAGTTCGTCTTCTTGAAAGCCCCGCGCCCAGAAAAGAGGTCGGTTGATCCTCACTCTCAACAAGTAAGCTCGGTACCCGGGGGCCCCGTACTCCTAATCGCCGACAGAACTGAATTTTGAAAACTTCTTAAGTTAGATTAGAAAGTCCAGTTTAGCTTTGGGACGCACCTTCCGAAAAAAAGGTTAAAAAACAAACCATTTAACTTTTTAATTTGAAGATAAATAGATAATATAAGAAGATAAACCGATAGAATAACTCTCCTAAATACTGATTCGCCTACTACATATATACTTCAGATTCAAAGAAACTGCTGTGCCGTGTGCGGGCGTCCGACGCTCCAATCAGCCCTCGCAGTCCAAAATCCAAATCCAAGCACGTCTGTGCTCAACAATTCCCTTTGCCGGTACGTTTTTTTTTTTGAGGGCGGTACGTATATAATTGAAAGTTGAAACCCTCATCGGAAACCTGTCTCGTGTATGTACGGGTCAGCGACGCATCTATCCTATCCAGTAATCCAGAGGTTGTTAACTAACCAGCCAGGAAAAATATCCTCGATAGTACTGTCCGACCCACATGGCAATAGCACAAAGACATAGAACAATACTGTAGAGAATATTATTCCACCAGCCAGTTACCGTGGACTCCTACTGGTGATCATTTCTAGTATTTTTTTTCAAGCCGGGCAAAAATCTCCGGCTTTTGTTTGAAATTTGTTTGGTTGAATTTTGTTTTAATTAGAATATTTTATGTTTTCTTGAATATATTTTCTTATTTGCCGGGAAGGGTAACTGGGCTTGCCCGTGACCTCCAGCATTTTTTTAGGAGAACTTTTATGGTATACTGAAACAAATATGTGCCACCCTAACTATCTAACAGTTCATACAAGTTTCAATTTTTTTATACTATCATAACAGTTTTTGTTCTAAAGGGTAATATATTCCTGTAAGTAGGACATCATTGTGATTTGCTATAGGTAGATGGCATGGCACATAAGTAAATTTTTTTTTATCTATAGTTGTTTTAATTTGTCGTTTGCTACAATTCATGTACTATTTTTTTTGCCGATCAAACTCTGACTAGAAATTTTGCACTCAATCCAACAGGATTGACGACTTGTAGAATTGAATAGTATGAGACTATGTGAAGGTCTTCATGTTATGATGAGTATATATGATTTGATTTGATTTGGTTGAGGAGTTTGTGTTTGAGACTTGTTTAGAGTTGGGCGAATTTATGTTTCAGTATGCACAATTTTCATGGTTTGGACTGTTTCATAGTGCTTCTTTGCTCGGATGATTTTTTGGTCTTTATAGCTCTTGTAGAGAATTTCAAGACGATGGTTTTTTGTTTTGGACAGAAAGTCATTTGATTGACAGCTTAATTGATATAATTTTTGCAAGCTGCTATGTATTTGTGGTGCAGTTTTGACTAGTTGTGATTAGTGCTGATTTCGGTTAATTAGAGCTAGTGCATGATTATGGATGATAATATGTTGACTTGCAGGGAGGTAAGTGAGATTTTTGTAAAGATTGTGTTGGTCCATTTGAGTGAAGGTTTAGAGGCAGCAGTGGTCGTTGGCGGGTATCGGGACTAGGTTGGGAGAACCGAGGTCCAGAGCGGTCGAGGATGCCGGTGGGACGGTTAGGCTCAAACCGGACTCACATGTGGACATCATGAAGATAGATTTGAGGCAGCTCAAGGTTTTTGGTTCGGGTTGAAGGCCCGAAGGCGCGGAAATGGGGTAGTCAAGTCCAGGGACAAAGGTTCGTTGCATCGGTTTGATCAGGTTTTTTTGTGTAAAGCCCATGTATGACCTATGTGGCCCATATAAAACCCATGTGTGAGACTAGTTAGAGAGTGGGTGGAGTGAGTGAATCTTAACCTTTGATAGGATAGCTTATGTTGTAAACAACTCATCAAGGGTGGAGATTCACCCGGTAGACCTATAAAAGGAGGGGTGGAGAGATGCGATCAATTTTTTTAACCTTTTCTAAATAATTATTTTAATATTAACCCTCGCGAAAAAATATTTTCACATCTAACCCCTTTCTCCGCGCCATTTAAATGCAGCGCCAACGAGTCCTTGACGCCCACATGTCTCGCCATGGCGAGGTGCCTGTTGGCACCCTTGGCAGGTGTCCGTGGACGTGGCAGTGTGGGACCCACCTGCCGAGTCAAGGCCACTCTCAGGCTTGTGGCTGGGGCATGGGTCTGGCCTTGCCGCGCCAACCCGCCCGTCGCGGTATGGGTGGGCCCCGCACTTGCCACGCCGGCCGGCTGGCGTTCCTCGGTGCCAGTCAGTGGACAATAGCTGCGCCAACCGCAGTGGCGCGGCCAAAAGGGTTAGACGTGAAAATATTTTTTCACGAGGGTTAATATTAAAATAATTATATACAAAAGGTTAAAAAAAAATTTCTTCGAGAGATGCCTCCCCAAGTCTTGGATAGGGTTTTATATGGTTGTATCATGCTTACTGAAAGCTTTGTCCACTTAGGTGTGGCTGTGAGAAAACCCATCAAGTAATAGAGATTAAGTTCTTCAAATTTCTTATTTTGTTCTTACTTTGTTATATGGCTTAAATCTAGTTCTTCTTTATTATTTTGTTTGCACCATATTTTCTTGCTTCCCCTCCTTCTACTTACCGAAAACTTATTGATCAAGGAGGTGTTGTGGTTGTTCATATCATCTATATTATCTTGCAACTCATCAAGAACACCGAGATCAAGAGTTGCACTTTCTTTCTAGTTTTGGTAGATTTGGTTTCATTGTGCAACCTTTTTTTGTTTATTTTGTAGAAAATTCATCCGAAATGATTTTGGGGTGATTCTTATTCCAAACGTTGTGTGACTTCCATATCTACCACCTCCTTCAAGTGGTATTTGAAAAGGAAGCACCAAACGGGAGAAACAATGCTTTTATTGAGCCCTATATGTTCTATCTAGATTTCCTGAGCTGCTGAGTTTGCTTGACTCTCTGTGCTTTCCAAAGCAAAAATAAAAAAAAACATTAGTTGAGTCATAAAATAGGAGAAACCACCTCTTGACCAAGATGCTTCTTATTGAAATCTGCTTTTATTTTCCAGAAAACAGCTAGGATTCTTTGAATTTTTTCTCTTTATGTAAAGTAAATTTTGACTTGACTCTTTTTTTTGTTACGTTCTTAACAACCAGGAGCACCTAGAAAAAAATCCCCATGACCATATGATTCACGAATTTTTATCCGTGTAATTTTTACTACGGGTATATGTTGCTGTCTCAAGAAAGAAACATGAGTGATCCTGTTTGTTGGGAGTCCCTTTTGCTTGAGTTCCTTTTTCTCTTGATTTTTGAGACCTTTATGTTTTTGTATTGGTGATCTAAATCTTTGGTTGTTGTCTTGTTCTTCTTGCCATGACAAGTGGAATAGCCTTTATAGTTATCTTAAACTCTTAAATCCTATGAGCAAGTTATAGAACAAGTTCTTTCCTCTTGACCGGTCTTGTCGGCTTGTATTTTATTTTAACCTTGAGGGCTCTTGGATGAAAGGATTCATTAAAAAATTGAAGAAAATTATTGTGGCTCCTATTCACTCTCCTCTAGTCGTCTAGCTTGGTCTTTCAAATAGATCCAAGGTATATAGATCTTCCTTGATCCCATCAGAGCCACTCCAAACTTCCTCTACCGCTGCAGAAAAGTAATGCGATGTGGCGGCTACGTATCTGTAGCTACGGCGATGAGCGATGAGTGATGATCGTCGGAGAGCAAATGCGCACCATTTAGTCCCCCGACTCCCCGGCCGTCAAGTTGACGGGATGTCTAGCCTCTTCAGCCCCGCACGTTGTCCCGTCTAGAGCTGGCCAAATGGGCCGGTCTGAGTGGACCGAACTAGGCCAACTCACACTGTTCATTAAATCGGGTCAGCCCGGTTTGGTTAACTGAACCAAACCTAGGCCGAGACCTCGGCCTGCCGGGCCAGCTCGGTACTATAGCCCGCATATTTAATTATATATATATATTTATATGTTTATTTTCTTATGATAAATAATTTATTTCTTTATTTTATAACACATATTTATTAAATATAATCTTTTTATTTTTTATATATTATTTTTGACTAAAATGTATTGGCCCGCTTGTAATCGGACCAGTCCAGTTCGGGCTGGTTGCTACGCGAACTTTGCTTGGGCCGAGAACCCGGCTCGTTGGCTCGTTTAGCCAGTCCGGTTCTTGGTTGGCCAATTCTAGTCCCGTCCCTAGAGCCCGTTCCTGACGCTTTCCACTGAACGGCAACTCGATCGATCGGCTCTGCTGCTTTTTACCTGATAGGCGGCTTTGCGTTTCAAAGTCGAAGTCGATCAGTGCTGCTAGCTGCAGCCCTAACATGTCAAACATCACATGACGCACAGCGATAGGTGCTCTCACTTTACACGCTCCCTCAGGTAGTGGAGAGTTGGTTTGCCCAGAGTCTTTACACAAAGTTGTCATGGTGGTCGAGGGTTGAGTGACGACGTAACTCTAGCTAGTATACTGTCGTTTGAGACACAGATTTTGCACGAATTCCACAACTGTATAATATAACGAATTAAGCAAAAAAATAAAAAGAATTGCTTCCTCTCTGTCGCATGAAAATAAGTGAAATCTCAGTCGATATGTTTTACACTAATAAATAACTAAATTTACGTATAATTGGATGTGTAAAAATTGCATAATTAACTTAAAAAAGTTTATGTGACGAGAGGATGCAAAGTGTACGTAGTAATTGATGGAGGAATGGACCAAACAAATTTAAAACTAATGACAATTGCTAGGAGTACGTAGATTGAAATGCCTATATCAGTTCATATTGATGATATTTTGGAATGGTACTACTGCATGTAGAGCATTACTGGTGTTGGCTAACTATACATAGGCGCTAATCTGATTCGTCTGCAACTATCTGGGAAGCAACTGAGCGTGTCATGTGCATGTATAGTCACACGATGGGAATCAAGTGTCTTTGAGAGATCAGCTGAATGTTTGAAAATAAATAATATCGAAGATAACTACAACAGCGAGACAAATGGATTTAATCGAAAAAAAATCCTTGCCAAAAGTTAAGCACAGACTCTCGAACCAATCAGAGAGCAAGGTGCAGCCTAAAATTTCAGTCGACTGTTCCCTAGCCGCTCCCAAAAAAAAAAAAAACTCCCGCAGACCAACCCATACACCCAGAGAGAGACCAACGAAGCTTGTGCCAAGCTTCAATGTCTGGAGCAATGGTACATTCACTATATAATAAAAATATTATTTTCGATGGCCACTGCTATTGTCGATGGCTCAAAAAAATATTGATAAAAAATAGGGTCGATAGTTATTCACCAGGACGTCCACACAAATGCTAGTGTTGATGACTCCATAAGCGGGCCTTCGACTATATGTCTCCCTAGGCAAGTATATCAAGAACTTCAAATTTGTGGCTCGGACATAGGCTTGCGTCGATGGCTTTATGGATAGCTGTCAACCTACCCTAAGCTTCCCCGATATAAGCTATAACAGCAACGGCTTAGTCTCAACGACCGTTGGTTAGGCCATCGACACAAAAAATAATATTAAGGTTGACGGTTGTTATCGAGAGCCATCGACACAAAGGATGTTGATAAATCTGCTAGTCCAACTCATCATTGTCCCCCATGACTCCCTCTGTGCCCCCTATCTCTCTTTTCTATTCCTCTTTCTCCTCAGCACACTCCTCTCTCCCCTTCCATGTCGAAGCAGCGATGAGGCACGTCAGAGTAGTGATGGGAGGCGATATCAACTCAAATCTATGGCAAGGTCATAGCTAGAGGTTAGATCTAGCGAGCCTCTGCATCCCAGTCCGAGATCCATAGCTAAAGAGGACCCAACAGGTTCCACCAGTTGCTGTAGGGGTGCCACCACCAGTCACTGTAGGGGTGCCACCATTAGGGCTGAAATTTTAGCTCGCGGCTCGCGAGCAGCTCGGGCTCGGCTCGTTTGAAAACGAGCCGAGCTCGAGCCCACTTTCCATCTCGGCCTAGAAAACGAGCCGAGCCGAGCCGAGCCAGCCCTTGGCTCGCTCGTTTCAGCTCACGAGGGCTCGTTTGCCACACAGCTTCGTAGTCTTTATGGTTTTTTATATGCTTGTGTTACATTTATACATATATATTCATGGTTCATTGTTAATTGTTTATTATTTATGGTTCATTCATGTATATATGATATATATGGCTCTTTGTTTATGGTTCATTCATGTACATGTGATGCATGTTTATTTTTTTCATCACAAGCTCACAAGCCGGACCGAGCTTTTAGTGAGCCCGAGCCGAGCCAAGTTCTGAGCTCGTTACTGAAAACGAGCCGAGCCGAGTCAGCTCGTTTAGAAAACGAGCCCGAGTCGAGCCAGCCCTGGCTCGCTCAGGCTCGGCTCAGTTCCAGCCCTAGCCACCATAGCTCTCTGTGTGTGTGTATGTCTACCTCATGTCGTTATAAGCGCTCGACGCAACCGCCCTTCTCACAACCGACATAGATGACAGCGCCTCGCCACCCCTTCCTTTCTCCTTATCCCTCTCTCTCTCCCCCCCTCTTTGGTTCTCTCTCTGGATGTGTCCTACATACCGCCTCGACGTCGTCGACTCCACTACGTTCATGTCGCTACCCTCTTCGATGATAAAATCCATTGCCACACCTCGTCGCCTGGCCTCGTTTGTGACTACTGCTATTGCTACATCTACCGAAGTAGAGTTTAGGGTGGATTTGGGGCGGGAACATTGATTTTGGGTTAATTTTGGATTTGGGGTGGTTTTGGGATGGATTTTGGGATAAAATTTGGGTAGTAATTTTTTTTGCAATATTTTCAAAAAAAATACTTAGCGTCGATGGCTTTGCTTCTGGCCATGGACACTAGGGTTCCATTATCATCTATAATGGATGGGATAAATTTATTTTCATCGGCTTGTTGCCCGGTTGTCGATACTAATATAGTCGACAGTTATACTATCGGTACTAGCCGTCGAAACTAACCTTTGTGGACGGTTTTTTGACTTATTATCCACAGCCTTGGCCTTCCAGAAATAGGCGTACGTCTTCATGTAGTGATTGGTACGTAAGTGCGTACACACGAATTCTTCCGACATAGTATTCAATCTGGCTTACTCTAGCGAATTTCAAAGAAGGCAGCCGGTGAAGTACTCTTCATCGGCAGCAACAAGTCAAGAACCGATGCTGAAATTGAACAGGTTAACGACCACAGGGGTCTCCATATGTTTCTTGAACAACATACACGTGAAGCACTAGAGGAATCAATCTCCTTCCACGTTTGCCAACTAGGGTATGCATGCAATGAGTGCTATCCTCCTCGACGGCAGGTAGGACACAGGGCAGAACGCTCCGAGCACTGACTTAGGATGAGTACAATTAATTAAACCGGTAATCAACGAGCACTCGCGCCGAAATCATACTGTCGCGGTACTGGCCAGTGCGTGCAGTGCGCTGACGGCTGGCTTGCTCGCCGATCAGATGCTCGTCTCGAGGTGGATGGCCGTGTGCTATCTGACTATGTCACCGTCAACTTGGCAGTATATATTAAGTTCCATGCATGTATCAATTAATTCATCCAAAGTCTATAAATTGCATCTACAAGAACTCGAATTATTAATTCATGCAAAAGTCTAAACTGATAAGAAAATTAAGATGATCAATGCACTGATCTATTTCCAACATGCAGATGATTGGGAGGCTAAACCGTGACCGTGCATGGAACAAACCGAACATCAGAATTGGTGAACATGATGCGGCCACATTTCGACCGGTTTTAGATGATGACCATGACCCTGGTATTCTCCGCGCGCATTATGCACATCGTCAGTGGGGGTCAAGATGAACAGTTTTTTTTTGTTTTTTTTGGAAGGGGTTGAGATGAACAGCTTCTTGGCTCTGTTTGTTAGGTCGCGGTTCATTGCACAAAGGCGCAGTAAGCATTGATCCTCCGTGCAGTGGCTAGCAATCGCTGTGCTGGACTAGCGCAGTGTGCTATACATGACGCCTTGAAATTTCATCTTGAGCGTCTGAAAAGGACTGCCGTGTGCACAGTCGACTAGCAGTCTCGATCTTTTTACCTTAAAGATCTAAGCATCTCCGAGAGAAGTCTTATACGGGTTCATATTCTTATATTTTTGAGATCTTCTGAAAATACCTACCCAACAATTGTTCCTGCACCGAAAGTTGTATCGGCTAAACACACGTAGGTTTAGAACGTAGGGTTTAGAGCGTGCCAGCTGATTTAATCCTGCAATCAGCAAAAAAAGACGTAATCAGCTTTGGATAGCCGATTAAATCTACGAAAATAGTATGAACCTGTCTGATTTTAAGAGTAATCAAAAGAGTTAACAGATTCAAAAGTATATCAAAACTATCGGCTAAGATTAGATTTAAACTAATAGATTCAAAAGGTAACTAATCTACTATTGAGCCAATGGAATCAACTAAATAGTATTAACGAAGGGTAAACAGACTATCAGCTAGATTAACAAATTAATCTAACCAACAGAGCGAAGGTAAACATACTATCGACTAGATTGTAAATCCAAACTAGCTGATAGAACGAGGGTAAACAGACTATTGCCAACGAATGTTTTGATTGATAGAACGAGGGTGAAATCTAACCCTAGTCGAAACGGCGATGTGTAGCAATATCGACTAAGATAGTATTTTGATAAAAACAAAAGCCGATGCAAACCCGTAGATCAAACTAAATCGAGACAAAACTTATTTGCAAGCAACCCTAGGGTATACCCTGAAGCCGATCGAGAAGACGATGTGCAATAAGTCGATCAAAGGCAAAATACGGCGAAACTAGACCAAATGCGATGAAAAGTAAATGATAGTTAAAAAGTAGATTTGATTAATTGGTGTTGGACCTTTTACACGCCGCTTATCGGCTATATTTATATAGACCTGGATGCCATTGACTAGGACTCTAACATCGTACACAATACGAATTCAGACTTGATACTTCCTAAATCATCCCTAACAATCCGATTGAAACACTCCTTTGCCATATCCGATCCATCCCATATCACCTCCACTAAATCTAGCGCAACTCTTAGCTGATTCTAAAACTTTCCAAACAAATCGACTATCTAAAATTTAGTGTCAACACTATCTTAAAAAAATAGTCTAGAAAAGCTTAGGTCCTTATAGATAAGTGCTAAAGTTTAGTGCTCTTTTCTCGGCCCTATATGTATTGTGTCACAATTATTTAAGTTAATTAGGTGGATATCGTTATGTTTTAGGGTTGCTTGTTACATTTAATACAAATTTTAGAGTCCTAAAACTTTTAGGAAGTACATATTTTGATATAAGTTCATTTTTAGCAACTCCTTTTGGACTTGCTAATCCATTCCCTCCCCACTCCCCAGTCGTGAGTCGGAGATCTCCTCCACTGCCGCTGCACCTCCTCCTTCCTCTAGCGTGGTCATTCTCTCCTCTTCCCCTGCCTTTTTCCTCCTCTCTTGTGAGTTGTTGATACCACGCACCCTCCTTCCTCGTCTCCCAGAACGACCTCCACCTCCTGCTTCCTCCTAATACATGATCTTTCATCTTCTTATTATCCTGCCATCCAACGCCGCTGATTTTGGCCAAGGCAGCGTCGCGCTCTGTTGTGCCTCCACCGTGCAGTCCACATTGGCGTTGAAAATTCAGGCATGCATGGATGGACCAATGCACGCCAAACCTTTGTATCTTCTCCAATCTTAATTGACCAAGAATTTTGAGACCAATAGCGGATTTTCCACTCCTACCCATGGTTCCAGTCATATTCACAATTAGATCTCCAAAATCCATGTTTGCTCCTATCTTCTCTCTCCTGCACTTTTGGAAAAAAACATCGTGCCTCTTCAAATTGTTGTTTGAGATCCCTCTCCCCCCTTCCTATCTATCTCTCTATCTCTCCCCCTCCACTCCAGGGGCCCTCGCTAGCGGTGACCACCACCGCCTCGGCTGCCAACCACCTCATCCCCACCTCCCGTCGTTGTGTCGCGTCCTGTGGCCGGTGGTTTGTTGGTCGGCGACGGGAGGTGGGGAGAAGGTGGTCAGCACCCGGTGCAGCAATGGTCATAGCAAGGGTGGGCTGCTAGAGTGGGGGAAGGGACCTGAAACAACATAAGAGGGCAGGTTTTTTTTGTTGTGAAAGTGCATATGAGAGAGAGTAGGGTAAAATATGGATCTTGGAGCAAGCTCTAATGATCGCGATTCGCAAACGTGCCTGGAACCATAGCAACATGTGGATTTGTATTTCCATTTGAGACATGCTATAATTAATTGTGCCATCGAGAGCAAAATTAATTTTGGACATGCATTGACATGGGCTCAAGAATGCAAAAAAAAAGCAACTTAATTTGATCACTAATTGCTATTGCAGTTTATTTATAAAACCACTAGAATTATGATATTGTGGAAGTACTTTTTAAAGATTAATTTACACATATGATTTTAATTTAGCGCTAATATAAATATTTTTTTAAAAAAATACTCATAGTAAAAGTTTGAAAACTTTGATTTTTAAAAGTACATTTGTGATGACGGAGTACTGCTATAGTAGTAGTACGCAAGCCTAGCTGACGATTAACCATAAATTCAGACGGAACTCGGTGCTGATGGACGACAAAATGTTCAGACCACAAGGTGTGGTACGCTAGCTAGTATGCTACCATGATTTCGAATCTGTCTCGTAATCCTCTTATATTTCTCTAGAGGTGTTAGCTAGTGCAAACCAATACCAACCGCAACCTTGAATTTTGAATGGGAATCAAGAATGATTCCGTAACTTTTAACTTTGTTAATTATGTACCGATGTACGTTTGTACGGGACATAGTGGTTAGGTTTTCATCGTCACTGATTCATCGAATATTAGCCAGCCATATTTAAAGCAAAATGTAGACCCCGTTTAGACTTTAGACCATCGATCGGTCATTTCTTGAGAATTTTCACTCTCGTGTCAATTAATTTCTAACGGAAGCAGTGTAAAAGAATTGCTTCAGTAAATTAAACCGGCTCATGGGCAAACTAATTGGACCGTACACATATGTACAGCCATACAGGGCCTCAAAACGAGGTCTGAACTCTGAACTAACCAACTTCAGCACAAAAGTAATTAAGTAGCAACGAATCAGGGTCAGGGAGGTGCACCGTCCACTGTAAAAACGAAAGTGTAGCCTCTTGCACCCAGTGTGATGAGATATCACACTAGAGATTTCAAGTACAAAAATACGACATGAAAAGTGGCTAGAGTAGCTAAACTTTCTGACGCTATGATATATATATTTACATATATTAGCTAAACTATCATATATTTACACTATGAGTTTTAAATATACAGGCTAAATGCACGTACGATCACAGAAATTACAGCGTGGCGCGTGACTTGTCAATTGATCGTCACCCGTGTGGCCCCACGAAAGCGACATTCGTGCGGCGAGCTGATGACACGTGTCATGTCGGTTTCCATAAGTACTTATGATGTAGCTGTAGGTTAGGACATATGATGCAAGGATTAATTTAGTTTAGCGAGAGGCTATAGCCTCACCTTACCTTGCCTAGCGAAAACATTAGTGGGTCTTCCTTTTGTGTATAGTGGGTATAAGCTAATCAAAAAGCATGTGATGTGCCCTCACCGAACATGATTAGCTAATCAAAGAGGCTTGCATTTCCATTAGAGATCGATCGCACGATGCCACGAGTTCTTCTTTCCGTTCTGTTGCAGCCAGTGGGCTCACATGTTATTCCTCCTCTTTCTTGTCTCCGACAACACTGCTAGGTTCATGCATGGTTGACTCAATAACAGGTCGGTCAATAGGATCATGACTTTCAGCACAATCATGATCGATGAGAACTTGAAGCAGAGCATTTCCTGCTTGCCGTGCTCCGAGGGCATCAAGCGTGTCACGTGGTGATCCCATGTCAACCCTCGTGAAGCATTCAGTGGCGTATCCAGAAACTTGAGAAGGAGGGGCTAAAATTGAGACCTCCACACTAGTATATATAATATCTTAATATATATAGTATATAATTTTTTCATTCGTGTAAATTTCTATCACTCGCCGAATACTTTGCTCTTGAATTTTGGATTGTCGGTGGCCGCTTGGAACAGAGACACATAGTTACGGAATGACGATCAGGGAAGATGCTGAGACCCGATCGAGAGAGGCCAAGACAGCTAGACCGTCATGTGCAGGTACAACATATAAGTGTGATCATATTCAAACTAAATAATAATCAAGCTATGCAAGGAGACTAGTAGTGACTTCTTAGTGCTGACCATTTATCTGTGTATGTGGGGGTAGGGGTGAGGGATGGGGACCCACAGGGGCTTCAGCCCCCCAAAGCCCCCCTTGTGGATACGCCACTGGAAGCACTCCCGTGATCACCTTCGCACACTTGTGACAATTGTCTAGCGCCTGCCAATTAACTGATCCAAGTGAGTATGATGTTGAGACGGTTGGACAAGCGGTCACTGAAGACTTGGAGAGCATAGCTAGAAAGCTAAACTTCGCGACCAACCTTCGGCGCAACGATTCCCAAAGTACTACTCAGAAATTGACATTACGCCATTCACAACAACGGACTTCACCGAATTGCCACTTCATAAAATTAATACGTTAAGATGCCACTCCCGTTATTGAATCCTTGTTTTCATCGAATTTGGAACGAACCGGTCAGTCACGTGGTTTGTTTGGGGATTGGGGTGAACTTTTTGTGTAGTGTTGAGTGTCTGTAATCTCAGGTTGGGATAGATCAGTCTGTCTAGGACTGATCGGTCCGTCACCTGCCCATGGCCTTGTCTGACTCCACCGAACCTTTGCTCTAGAGAGATGTGCTGGAACTGGGTGTTGGGGGTGATGGATAAAACGTCTGGGAGGGACTAGTCCGTATAATCCAAAGGCTAGTGCTAGCTCAGCTGGTCCCATAGGAGACAATCGGTCTGTCCTAAACGGGGATTTGACCAGGTTGTGTCTAGCTGCTAGTTTTCCTCGGGGGCTACTCACTGACCTTTTTTAGGATTCGAGTGCAAGAAATAGACTCCATTTCAGATCTCCGACTCATGTGAGGGAGAGCACCATTTAATAGAGATCCATTTTAGGATTTGAGTGCAAGAAATATACTCCATTTCAGATCTCCGACTCATGTGAGGGAGAGCATCATTTGACAGAGATTTTCACTTCTTCTCAGTATCCCTAACTAGTGGGAGTGTCAAAGCCTATGGCTTGTGTGTATTACTTGAGTCTTGATCTGGTACGATCGATCATCTACTGTATTCATCCAAAACTCAAGGTGCAAACTGCAAAAATTGCTTTTGGTTCATCAAAATCCCTAAATTTAATGCGTCGCATGTTAGCACAAGCATCCATTACACTCATCAAATATACGAGAGCTCACATCACCAGAGTACCTCTTCGCTAACACCACGTCATAGTCACTGTACCACCTACTCCTCACCATATTAAGCTCACAGAAAACATATGGGACACCCCGGCACTAGCAGCTACCAGGTTCATCTACTATTAGTTCTGCCTTATGCTTACTTCCATTCTAATACCAAAGTTTTATTCAGCAATAGACTCATGTACATCGTGCCCGAGATTGCCGCGTAGATCCGCAATACTCGCGCCATTACATGAACGCGTCCTCATGCACTCGGCCACGATGCATGCGCTTAGACTCAGGAAGCTCACATTACCGCGCAAGACTCGGTCACGCAGACATGCACACAAAGAGGTCGTGAGCTCATGCGTGACCCATAACTGAATTAGAAACTCTTATCCTAAAAACTATCAAGAAAACAACTAGATTATTCAACATCGGTCATGATGATCATCACTGTTCCCATAAACTTCCAACATTAACACCATTATCCTTCATATCTTGAGAATTGAGATAAAACTACATTACGTACCCACAACACCATTTTTAAAGTTGCCACTGTGCCTTACCCACTTTTGCCTCCGTAAATTGTACACAACCGTCATGCACTGCCGTTAATCCTTCCAGCTACCACCAATCCTTAGAGCAACTCCAGCAGGTACGCAAAAGTACTGTGGCGATGGATATAACGAGGCGGCACAGTACTTTGGCGTTCCATGTCTCCTCCCAGCAGACGCGCCATCGGACGATTAGCAACTAGCGGGGATGGTGGCAGACGCCAAATCTGGCGAGGCCGCGTCCGGGCGCTATCCCTGCCGCTTGCCCGCCCGTCACCAATGACTTCTCGCTCGCGCCGAAGCCCGGAGGCATCGACGGGATGGAGTCGCGGCGGGAGGAAGCAATTAGGCATCCGAGGCGCGGCGTTCCCGTTGTCATCATCTTCGGCGGCGGAGCATAGAGGGGACGATAAAGCCGCGAATCCGAGGTCGACGAGGTCGGCGGAGTCTGTCCCGTCCGCGCATTCGTCGTCGGACGCTGCCGGTAACTGGAGGTCGCCCACAAGGTATGATTCATGGTTCACCTTGTTCCCCTTATGTCCAGATCTGGGATATCTACATGCACCGCCGATTTGTACTGCCATGGCCGATTCCCTGCGAGATGGGGATTTGGCGCAGGTTTGGGTGCGAGATGGGGATGTTAATCTGGGAGATGGGGATTTGGGTGCGAGATGGGGATGTGAATCTGGGAGATGTAGAAGGGGATTGGGGGGGGGGGAATGTGATTGTATGAACAGGTGCGGGATTTGGGGGATGAATAATATAGATTACGGGATGGATTGGGATTGGGGGTGGGATGAACCTTCCTTGCCATATGTATTTCATCAGAAATTGTAAGACAGGTAGAGCCCCTTTCTTTTTCTCACCTTCCCCCTAATCAGTGGTGCCGCATTCGATTTAGGTTACATTTGTCCATCTGGTATAGTACTGCAATTACATGTACATATCTCCATCTCTGCATGTGTTGTTCTTTATGACAAATCCATGGTGCCGCATTTGTCCATCTTGTATACTTGTGCAATTAGATGTACATATCTCCATTTCTGCACTTCTTAGTTTCAGTTGGCATAAAGAACAATACATGCAGATATGCAGATAACTCATTTATGTTCTCCACGTAGAGATCAATAATATACCAAGATAATTTACACATTGTCAAAATTATATGAATCATTGAGAACTATGAGCTTGTGGACAGTCAATTAGGTGGCAAGTACCCACATATACTCCCCCGTCACATAATGGTTGCTCCTAATACCGACTGTGCAAAATCCTATTAGAATGTATTACTTATCTTGTTAGTTCCCATTCCTTACAATTCACGCAGTTGGTTCCATATAGATGTCGACGGAACTTGAGAAGACTCAAGCTACATTGCGTCGGTTCTAACACCTTTGGAGGAAGTTCTTTGAAGAGGCCGAACTTCATGGAGCAGCATTATGATTCCGGAGACACTCCAGCATCGGTTGCAGCAAACTGGGCAGCCTGGGACATTGACGGTTTAGGCCAACGTATCGACAGGCTAGCACTCGAGGCACGGGACGAGATGAGCAGGGTCTCTTCAGGGAACCTCAACATTTTAGGGGTCAATCGGGAGGAGGGCAACGATAACCCTTGGGACGACATCGACCCTGCGGACATAGTTAATTCCGACTATGATTCAGATGATGATCACCACTACTGCTGCATCCAGTGTTTCTGTGAAGCGAACGGTGTCGATTATGACAGTGAGCAGTCTAGGGGAATGTAGTGCCAAGGGAGTAGACTATGTACTAGGTTGCAATAGACTTATCATGGGCAGTTATTGCCTTCTTTCGTATGTAATATTAAGATTTTAGTGGAACATATAGTACCACCATGTACTCGTCGACTATTTCGTAACATGTTAAGGTTGGTAAAGTGTGTTTGTTCCATGGCCTTTATGGGGTTTACTGTTTGGGCTGTTATGTGCAGGAACAAGATAAACGAAGATGACTACCGTCCTTTCATGGGATATGGTGCATATGGGGGTCCTCAACAGAATTTTCCATTCGGGAATTCAATTCCAATGCCCCCCCAAGTGGCCATGTTCCAATTAGTTTCGATGGAAGTGGTAATTCTCAACCCCTTGGCCCTATGTCAAGTCCACCCATGTTTGCAGGTCCCTACCTCCACAGCCCGGGCATGGGTGGGGTAGGTGTGTCATATGGTGCAAACTCCTCTCAAGGAGGAGTGCAATGGAGCCAGCAAAGCCAAAGTGAGGATTACGGGCAGCACGCAGATGGTCCCGAGGTAGAAGAGGTTGAACCCACGCCTACACCTCCCACAAAGGGCGGCGAAAGAAGAAGAAGGAACCAAATGGAAGGCCGCGGGTACAATGAGGCTGAGGACATTGTCCTCATGTCTGTTTGGTTGAATAGCTCATATGACCCCATAGTAGGAAACAATCAGTCTGGAGAGAAGTTTTGGGAATCAATTACACGACAGTTCAACGCATTGACGAAAAGGGGAATAGAAAGACCGGCCAGGTCAGTTGAGTGTCGATGGCAAACAATTAACAGGGATGTGAGTAGATTCGTCGGGTGCCACCGTCGTATTGTTGCACTAAACCAAAGTGGGAAAGCGGATGAAGATAGGGTATGTATTTCGTTTATGTAATTTCATTGCATATATGTCCATATGAATAACCGGTTCTTACACTTCCAATTTGACGACATTTTACGGTCGTCACACGATGAAGGATGCAAAGGCTCTGTTCAAGCAAGATTGGGCAAAGGAGTTCGACTTGGAGCATTGTTGGAAGGTGCCATAACCAGGTAAAGTGGCTCGCTCAAGCTGCATTGCCATCATCGCACAAGAAGGCAAAAGGTTAGTCGGTTTGCTTCGCCAGTGACTCCAACAGCCCTATGTCGGAGGCTCAGGTAGAGTCCATTGATAGGAGGCCTATTGGGAGGAAGCAGGCCAAGAGCAAATCTGCTTCCATTGGTAGTCCGGTTATTGACCTCGTTGATAGGTGGGAGGCACGAAAGGATGGGGATGATGAGTACAAGAAGGCTTATTACGACCGCCTCGCTAAGGCTAAGGAAGAGGAGGTCTTTGTTGAAGAGAATGGAGGTTGAGAGGGTGCCAAAGCAGCGAGAGGAGAAGGTCTACCTAAAGAGATTGGAGGTTGAGAGGGGGCCAAAACAGCAGAGGAGAAGATGTTCCTAAAGAGGATGGAGTCTGAGCGAAGGTAATGTCCATGGACCTTAGTACTTTGTCTGGGCCTCAACGTTTGTATTACGAGAAGAAGCAACAGACATCGTTCAAGCATTGTTACAAGGTGGTCCTCCAAGCTGGCGATGGAATTGTGTGTGATGCTTACGTGAGATCAAATCTGTCCTTGAATTCGCATCAATTTGTAGTACTTTGTTATGTGTCCGAAGGTGCTTGCACATTATTTATGAAGTTTGTCGGTGTTATCGCTTGCGACCAAACTATGAACTACCATCGACTCCTATATGTTATGTGTGCACTTTGTCTGTCATTTGTAGTTTGAACATTGATTCATGTTGAGATTAAGGCTGTTTTAATTTACTACAAGTTTGGTAAGTGGTGCAGGTAAATTTGGTAAGTCTTGAAGATTGTCTATTAACTACAAGAAACAGTGCACTGCCTTTGCCTTTGGTATTTGGTAAGTCTTTGAAGCTTAACACACTTGGACAACATACCTCGTTGGTAAGTCTGAAGTTTGTCGGTTTAATATCTAGGTTCAGATTATTAAGTCTGAAGTTTGTCAATGTAATATCTGGGTTGAGTTTGATAAGTGCTCAAGTTTGTCAATAGGCGTGTATGCTGTCCAGTGTGCCAACCAGCAAGCAGCAAGCAAGCTGCAGGAATAATCATACTTTACTGAGTTCAGTTTGTCATCAGAGATTGCTAGCAGTAGTAGACATTATTTCGTGATTGAAGCACGAGGTGAAATTTGTAATGCACAATGACAGTCACTAATAATGAACTCATACACGCCATGATTAGGTCTACAATGGAACTTCAAATTGACATAAATGGATGGGGAAACTACGACATGCAGGACACGTAAATAGGATAATAAGAGAAACTAAGAAGAGCTCAGTACAATATGGAGCATGGTTTGCAATACTACAGACCACCGTGCATATCCCACTGATGCTGTACGAGGTCCTCCTTCAACTGCCTATGTACCTGTCTATCACGGATTGCAAGGTTGGTTGCCATGAAGTCGTTTAACAGCTGCGATCCTCCCCGTGCTGGTTCTACCAGTTCGCCCATACCCTCAAACTCTAGGTAATCGTGCGATAGGCCACCCTCATCCTCAACAATCATGTTGTGCATGATGATGCAGGCAGTCATCATGTAACGGAGTGAGGTTTGGTCCCACTGGTGGCTGCTCGCGGATCATGTGGAAGCGAGCACATAGGCGGCGAATGCTCGCTCCACGTCTTTCGGCATGCAAGCATGAGCATGGAATACACCTGCGCCTTTCGGGTAATTGGCACCGGTATATTCTTTACCAGAGTAGCCCACTCTGGATATATGTCGTCCGCAAGGTAGTAGCCTATGGTGTACTGCCTTCCATTCACAGTGTATGTTGCCGGTGGAGCCTCCCCCCTGGCAAACCTGTCAAAGAGAGGAGAGCGATGCAGAACATTTATGTCATTGTTGGAACCGGGGACTCCGAAAAAGGAGTGCCAAATCCAACCATCGTACGCAGCAACAGCCTCAAGTATGAGAGTAGGGCCATCGCAGTGACCCGTGTAAGAGCCATGGTATGCAGTAGGGCAGTTTTTCCACTGCCAGTGCATGCAGTCTAAGCTGCCCAGCATGCCAGGGAAGCCCCGGCTCTCTGCCTGTTGAAGGAGCCGAGCAGTGTCCTCGGCGGTGGGGGCCCGAAGGGCGCAAATACCTCCACAATGGCACGAGCAAAGTGGCGGGTGCTCTCAAGGGAAGTGGACTCAGCGATCCGGAGGTACTCGTCCAATGAATCGGCGGCATGACCATATGCCATCATACGGAGGGCGACCGTGATCTTCACGAGCGGATGTAGGCCAAGCCTCATAGCATTGTTGCGCTTCGCTGAAGTAATCATCATGTTCAATAACTCCCGCAGACTATCACGGAGGAAAAGACGCTTGCTCATCCTAAACTGAACAAATTGTGCGAAGAAAACACATAAGCGTAACGAAAGTGCGGAGTTCGGTAAACCACATAAATGAAATGTAACGCCTTCGCGAAATAGGCCTTCGTGGTACATGGGGCGGTCGTCAAGTAGTCGCGCGTTAGTTGCGCGTGTGCTTCATGAGGCGACGATCGATTACGGCGGCGAGAACGAACCCTCCATGGCGCCGCCGCCATTTGTTCATCTTGGGCCATCTGCAAAATTTGAAGCATCACGAAGTCGTCGTCGTCGGAGTCTGAGCTCATCTCATACATTGGATCGGAGGACGGCGACCCCATATTGGAAACCACTGGAATGTACCTACTCTCTCCAATATCTGATGAGGGGGTTCATTGCCTATCTACCTCATTATATAGGCCCCATGGAATCCCAGGCTTCTTGGGGAAGGAAACCATGGTTGGCTTACGGAAGAAGCTAGTTCTTTGGTTCCAACAAAGGTAAAATACTTGGTGCTTTTCACGGAATCGGTGACAACACGCACTACTTCATGTCTGGGCTAAATTCCACTAGCGGGCTAATCTTCGGATGTATTTTTGCATAATTACGGCGGATTTTGTAACATGAACAATATCGTGTCATCCGTACATTTCATACCCTTTTCCGACAAGTGCAAAATTAAGTAGCACGATGAGCAATTTCCCAAAAAAATTTTGTGGTAATTTTTTTTTTACAACATTCATGCGTGCATGGGCCATGGAAATCATCAGGAATCCGCGTATAAATACAGAAATACGATGGTTACGAAGCTGTTGGAGTATATGAATTAAAAATTACGGAGAGAGAATATAGAGTGGAACATATAGAGTAGCTGATGTGGGAGATGCTGTAATTATAGGAGAGAGAATATAGAGGGGGTGTTTTAGAGGGGAAATGGAGTGTGAAGGATGGAGTATCACTTGGAGATGCTCTTACCGCTGCCGTCATGCAGCTGGTCCCTACGTACGTGTGCCTGTATTCCTCATTTGCTGCTCAGGTCACAACCGGCACCTGCTTCGCGGGTCTGTTTTAATTTTCTGGCCGGCACATTGAGGCATTAATTGTGCATATATGCCGATTGTAGGCACTAGATGTGAATGCTGTTGCAAGTATAAGTAAATTACAGCTGTGCGTTTTAGTCCAAATCAGCATGAACGTGTGTTCTGTTGGCTCGTTGGCATTTGGAGATGAAAACCTTTGGAGCTTCAGCATCCCTCCCATCTCCGTCTTGGACAGAGGAGCAGTGGTCGGCGACCCAGTTCTTCCCAAACTGGAAGCTTGATTAAAGTTGGTTGCCATTTGGAGATGAAAACCCTTGGAGCTTCAGCATCCATCCCATCTCCGTCTTGGACAGAGGAGCAGCGGTCGGCGATCCCAGTTGTTCCCAAACTGGAAAGGTTGATTAAAGTGTGTAGGATATATCGGCATTTGATAGGCAAACCAGGTGAAATGCCAGGCAAACCAGGTGCGTGTGAGCTTACAATCTTCTACTCTGTTCAGTACTTCAACAATCACTACTCCCATCTGTTGTTCAGCACTCACTACTCCCGTCTGTTTTTCAAGAAACACTACTCCCGTCTGTTCTGTTCTTTAGTACTCACTACTCCCGTCTGTTCTTCAAAAATCACTAGTCCCGTCTGTTCTGTTCTTCAGCACTCACTATTCCCGTCTGTTCTTCAAGAATCACTACTCCCGTCATTACGTTCTTGGCAAAGACTCACTACTCCCGTCTATTCTTCAAGAATCACTACTCCCGTCTGTTCTGTTCTTCAGCACTCACTACTCCCGTCTGTTCTTCAAGAATCACTACTCTCGTCTATTCTGTTCTTCAGCAATCACTACTCCCGTCTGTTCTTCAACAATCACTACTCCAGTTCTTCAACAATCACACACTATCATGGCCAAAACTAGGCGACAAATGTCGATCAGTAGCATCGTAGCTATTGTTGTTTGCTCAATAGTAATCATTTGTCTCACAGTGTGGGTAGTGTGGGCAGTGGCGTATCCAGAAACTTGAGAAGGAGGGGGCTAAAATTGAGACCTCCACACTAGTATATATAATATCTTAATATATATATAGTATATAATTTTTTCATTCGTGTAAGTTTCTATCACTCGCCGAATACTTTGCTCTTGAATTTTGGATTGTGGGCGGCCGCTTGGAACAGAGACACGTAGTTACGGAATGACGATCAGGGAAGATGCTGACACCCGATCGAGAGAGGCCAAGACATCTAGACCGTCATGTGCAGGTACAACATATAAGTGTGAACATGTTCAAACTAAATAATAATCAAGCTATGCAAGGAGACTAGTAGTGACTTCTTAGTGCTGACCATTTATCTGTGTATGTGGGGGTAGGGGTGGGGATAGGGGACCCATAGGGGCTTCACCCCAAAGCCCCCCTTGTGGATCGCCATCGAAGCACTCCGTGATCACCTTCGCACACTTGTGACAATTGTCTAGCGCTTTAATTAATCGATCCAAGTGAGTATGATGTTGAGACGGTTGGACAAGCGGTCACGGAAGACTTGGAGAGCATAGCTAGAAAGCTAAACCGCGACCAACCTTGGTATAGCGATTCCCAAAGTACTACTCGAAATTGACATTCGCCATTCACAACAACGGACTTCACCGAATGCCACTTCATAAAATTAATACGTTAAGATGCCACTCCGTTATTGAATCCTTGTTTTCATCGAATTTGGAGCGAACCGGTCGATCCGTGGTTTGTTTGGGGATTGGGGTGAACTTTTGTGTAGTGTTGAGTGTCTGTAATCTCGAGTTGGGATAGATCGATCTGTCTAGGACCGATCGGTCCGTCACTGATCCATGGCCTTGTCTGACTCCACCGAACCTTTGATCTAGAGAGATGTGCTGGAACTGTGTGTTGGGGGTGATGGATAAAACGTCTAGGACGGACCAGTCCGAATAATCCAAAGGCTAGTGCTTGCTCAGCTGGTCCCATAGGAGACAATCGGTCTGTCCTAAACAGGGATTTGACCAGGTTGTGTCTAGCTGCTAGTTTTCCTTGGGGGCTACTCACTGACCTTTTTTAGGATTTGAGTGCAGAAAATAGACTCCATTTCAGATCTCCGACTCATGTGAGGGAGAGCACCATTTAATAGAGATCCATTTTAGGATTCGAGTGCAAGAAATAGACTCCATTTTAGATCTCCTACTCATGTGAGGGAGAGCACCATTTGATAGAGATTTTCACTTCTTCTCAGTATCCCTAACTAGTGGGAGTGTCAAAGCCTATGGCTTGTGTGTATTATATTCATCCAAAACTCAGGGTGCAAACTTCAAAAATTGCTTTTGGTTCATCAAAATCCCCAAATTTAATGCGTCGCATGTTAGCACAAGCATCCATTACACTCATCAAATATACGAGAGCTCGTTGGCATTTGGAGATGAAAACCCTTGGAGCCTCAGCATCCCTCCCATCTCCGTCTTGGACAGAGGAGCAGCGGTCGGCGACACAGTTCTTCCCAAACTGGAAGCTTGATTAAAGTTGGTTGCCATTTGGAGATGAAAACCCTTGGAGCTTCAGCATCCCTCCCATCTCCGTCTTGGACAGAGAAGCAGCGGTCAGCGATCCCAGTTCTTCCCAAACTGGAAAGGTTGATTAAAGTGTGTAGGATATATCGGCATTTGACAGGCAAACCCGGTGAAATGCCAGGCAAACCAGGTGCGTGTGAGCTTACAATCTTCTACTCTGTTCAGTACTTCAACAATCACTACTCCCATCTGTTCTTCAGCACTCACTATTCCCGTCTGTTTTTCAAGAAACACTACTCTCGTCTGTTCTGTTCTTCAGTACTCACTACTCCCGTCTGTTCTTCAAGAATCACTAGTCCCGTCTGTTCTGTTCTTCAGCACTCACTATTCCTGTCTGTTCTTCAAGAATCACTACTCCCATCTGTTTTGTTCTTCAGCACTCATTACTCCCGTCTATTCTTCAAGAATCACTACTCCCGTCTGTTCTGTTCTTCAGCACTCACTACTCCCGTCTGTTCTTCAAGAATCACTATTCCCGTCTGTTCTGTTCTTCAGCAATCACTACTCCCGTCTGTTCTTCAACAATCACTACTCCAGTTCTTCAACAATCACACACTATCATGGCCAAAACTAGGCGACAAATGTCGATCAGTAGCATCGTAGCTATTGTTGTTTGCTCAATAGTAATCATTTGTCTCACAGTGTGGGTAGTGTGGGCAGTGGCGTATCCAGAAACTTGAGAAGGAGGGGGCTAAAATTGAGACCTCCACACTAGTATATATAATATCTTAATATATATATAGTATATAATTTTTTCATTCGTGTAAGTTTCTATCACTCTTGAATACTTTGCTCTTGAATTTTGGATTGTTGGCGGCGCTTGGAGCAGAGACACGTGAATTCTGGAATGATGATCAGGGGAGATGCTGAGACTCGATCGAGAGAGGCCAAGACAGCTAGACCGTCATGTGCAGGTACAACATATAAGTGTGATCATGTTCAAACTAAATAGTAATCAAGCTATGTAAGGAAACTAGTAGTGACTTCTTAGTGCTGACCATTTATCTGTGTATGTGGGGGTGGGGGATAGGGGACCCACAGGGGGGCTTCAGCACCCCCAAAGCCCCCCCTGTGGATACGCCACTGAGTGTGGGTAGTGTTGCGTTGTTACCGCAAGCGGATGCGGGGGGAATAAGGAGGAGGAAGCGTCGCTGGAAGCGTCTACCGGAGCGGCTGATTACGGACTGGATGACGCCGCGGCTGATGACGGGCTGGATGAACACCGGTGCGCTCGGCTCGGCGGAGTTGTCCTCGCTAGACACGCTAGGGACGCCGTCATCCCCCGACGTGTCTCCAGTTGGGACTCCGCAATCTTCTTTTTAGATTTCACCGGACGCGCCGGGGAGGTCGTCGGAGGAGTAAGAATGTCGACGTGCATTTCTCACTATGTTTACCACTGAAAGTTTTTGCGGCCTAGGGCATCTCCTCGTCGCTTACCCTCGCGCGGAGAATGAAGCACATAGGTGACGCGCCTTTCTTTTTTTTTTTCTCCTGTATCCCATTCAATGACGTGTTTAAGTAACGCGCCTTTCTTTTGTTTTGCTCCTGTATCCCATTCAATAACGTGTTTGAGTACGGTGTTCGGATGCGTGTTTGGATTGTAGCACTGCATTTTACGGGTCTAGATTGATTCGTTTTGGTTTTGGGTTGTAGAGTTCAAACTAAATCAGAATTGATGTTAGTGGTAGTGTAAGATGTCAAGATGAAGTTAGAGATGAAATGTGCTGCGGCTTGTTCTCTTTTATTTTGGATGAGATGCATATTAAATTTGCAAAATATTTGGTGCAAATCTAAAAACTCGCGATGTCAACCATCAGATCGCATCTAGACGGGCCTGATCTTGGGAGGTGGAAGCACACCGGTCAGTTAAGATGCTTTTGAGAAAACCCCCTGAAAACTTCAGACTGAGACAAGCGTGTCCACTAACACAAGCTAGAATGTTCATTTTGGTTAAATCAGCCCATTTGAGATTTGACATTAAATCAGTCCATTTTCAGAATTCTAGACATTTTACATTAAATCAGCTCATTTTTAGAATTCTGGACATCATTGCATACAAAAGTCACATATAAACCAACATCTGTTAAATGGGCTGGTGTTAAGATAGAATTCTGGACAGAATTCTCGACATCATTGCATACAAAAGTCACATATAAACCATCATTGCATTAAGACAGAATTCTGGACATCATTGTATACAAAAGTCACATATAAACCAACATATGTTAAATGGGCTGGTGTTAAGACAAAATTCTGGACAGATTTTTGGATATCATTGCATAAAAAAGTCACATATAAACCATCATTGCATTAAGACAGAATTCTGGACATAAAACATGTTCCCCTATGCTCCACCATTTACATATAAAATCTGTTACAAGGAAGAGGCAGCACACAAAACATGCTCCACCATTTACATCTTTTTTAATCACCAAGTAGCACAAAACTGATACAACTATTATAAACATCATAACTATTACAAGAGGCCTCTACAAGGAAAAAGAATCTTCAGAACATGCTCCACCATTTACATGCACTTCACAATAAGCATCACACAAGCTTCAGAATTAGCTGAAAGTGCTGAACATTTCTTCAAAGTTTCCAAAAGTATCTTTTCTCCAACTATTATTATCATCTTCTGCAGCATTTCTTCACAAACAATTTTGCTTTCCTGCAATATAGAAAAAAAATGAAACGATGGAGAACAAATGACAAGAATTAAGTTGCCTTACAGGTCGAAGAGTAGAAATATCAACAACTTCCTTTGGTGATGGATGAAACCATAAACCCTTCAAGCCAAGTAAATAATCTGAAAATAAGTGCACCACAAAGAGAAAAAGATTCACTCCACTTGTATCAATATGTCATGATAAAGGTTTGAACTCTTATTAATCATCTTACTTCGAAATCTTGTTGTGAGCCTGAAACTAACAAGATATTCTAAACGGATGTGAATAGCAGTGCATATGAAGAATGTTATTTGCTGCAGCAAATGGACCCATACCAGAGAGGAAAAGGTGGTTTGTGTGGAACTGGAGGGCTAGATTCAAGGACAACTTGCTTCACCACTTCTGACGGAGAATTTGCAGCCTTATCCAACATTATTGCCTCTACACCGCCATTAGCATTACCAGAGTCCACATTGGCTGCTCCATCAGCTTCCTCATCAAAGAACAGAGAAGGGAAAAGCACTTGCCAATGTCATTGAACCAAGCAACAGATCACTGCTTTCTAGTTTTTAGGTTGACTAGGGTCATTGACAAGAAATCAACAAGAACAGGCTCATCGTCCATCACAGCCACAACACTAGATTTACCGCTCTTGAATTCTTCAATCAGGGACTTCATTATTTGCTCAGGAAAATTTTTCCAAGAGCCT
This sequence comes from Olyra latifolia, assembly GCA_036346145.1. Taxonomy (NCBI): domain Eukaryota; kingdom Viridiplantae; phylum Streptophyta; class Magnoliopsida; order Poales; family Poaceae; genus Olyra; species Olyra latifolia. The sequence continues at coordinate 12,179,065 of CM070526.1, forward strand.
TGTTTGTAAGGCAAACACAACACGACTAGGAGCTTCACTTTTCAGGACTTCAATTTTGCAGCGAGCCACTATTTGAGAGAGAGAGAGAGGTCACCTTGAGGAGGGCGGCGGCGGCGCGTCCGAGGAAGAGGACGGTGGGGCCGGCGCGGCAGTCCTAGAGGAGGGCGGCACCTACACGAGAGGAGAAGATGACGGCGGCACCTTGGGGAGGGGAGGAACGGCGCCGGCGCGGCCCCCGAAGATGACGGCGGTGGTGGCGCTTCCATAGCGACGACGAGGCGGCCAGCGCACTTCGGCCGGCAGCGGCAGGAAAAGAGGAGGGCGGCGCCCACGCGAGAGGAGAAGATGACGGCGGCACCTGTGGGGGACGGCGCCGGCGCGGCCGGAGAAGATGATGGTGGCGGAAGCGGACGAGGACAACGGCGGCTCGGCGGAAGCGTAACAGCCGAGGATACGCTTCCAATAATTCTGAATACTGGCAGCAAAATTTACTGCGTCATGTGGAGTTCAGGGCAAAGATTTACGCTTGGTGTTAGCCGTCTCTCAAGCCGGCTGCTCCTGCACCTGCAGCCAGCCACATGGTAAGATTTACGCTTGGTGTTGGCCGTCACTCGAGCCGGCTTGCTCCTGTACCTGTAGCCAGCCACATGGTAAGGGGATTTTAGGTGATATGCCACTCAATTCGATAGCCAATTTTCATCACTACAGGGTGTGTCGTGTTGATAGGAAGTATGTTTATGATTGACATGTTGCTTCTTGTGCTTTATTATGTTTCTTGACACAATTGTGACAGTTTGAGCCATCTTTGCAGAAATCTATCCTCCAGTGATTTGAGTGGTTCCAATATCCGACTACCTTTTGAAATTCATATCAATCAAATATTTGTAAGTGTTACTGATCAATATAGCATATAAGTTTTGTCAATGTCATGTGCTTGTGTGTTCCAGTTATTTGTGCTTATCAGGGTACAGAAAATCTTTTAGTTGCCTTTTCATGTTGTGCAACCACTTTGATTTAAATCACATGATATCTCAGTTTCTAATTGACTAGACTTTGTTGCACTACCACTAATTGTTTCAAAACCTGCATGCATACAGTATCATAGATGGATGATGCCGCGAGGAAGAAGAGAAGATTGGCCCTTATTAGGACAGCCACTTACCTAGCTGGTTTGTTGTTAGTGGTGTATATCCGTAAAAAGTACATCAACAAAAGAAAAAAGAGTAGAGTATGCTCCAATTTCATCTAGAAACATCTTAAGGAAATACTATCTAAATGGTATTTACCATAGAAGTAATGCTGATTGTGTGAAGATGTGTCGGCTAAGAAGAGCTCCATTTTTTTCATTTATGTGATACTTTACGCACAAGGGGACTACTTAGAGATACTTTGCATGTCACTGTTGAGGAACAAGTTGCCATGTTCCTTCATACAGTTGGATACAATGAGAGGAACTGTGTGGTTGGTTTTAACTTCAAACGGTTGGGTGAAACAGTGAGTCGATATTTCTCAATAGTTTTGCACGCAATAGGTGAACTACGTGAAGATGTCATTAGGCCACCATCTTTGGAGACCCTGGCCAAGATATCAGGAAGCCATAGATGGTTTCCTTGGTTCAAGGTAAAAACTGATTTTTAAATAAGTTTAACTACTATATTAACAATGTTTACTGACCAACACCACTCATGTTTCTTTTTTAAAATACATTAGAATTGCGTTAGTGCTATTGATGAGACCCATGTGAGAGCCTCCGTATCTAACGAGATGGAACCAGCCTGTCAAGGAAAAAACCCTCTTCCCTACTCAAAATGTCCTGTGTGCTGTAGATTTTGACTTGAAGTTCACTTATGTTTTGGCTGGTTAGGAGGGTTCAGCACATGATACTTTAGTTTTGAGTGATGCCTTGCAACGTGACAATGGACTTTTTGTTCCTCAAGGTATTCTACTAAAATCAATGTCATGTTAATGGATCTCATTTTAGTTAGAATTCTGACTCAGTCATTTTGTTAGGTAAATTCTAATTAGTTGATCTTGCCTATGCAACTAAGCCTGGGTTCATGCCACCTTTCTGTGGTGTGAGATACCATTTGAAGGAGTGGGGGGCAAATCCTGTGCAAGATGAGAAGGAATTATTTAACCTTAGACACTCATCCTTGAGGGTTACAGTGGAGCGAGTGTTTGGTTCCCTCAAGAGAAGATTCAAGATTCTTGATGATGCTACACCTTTCTTTCCGTATGCCACTCAAGTTGATATTGTTGTAGCATGTTGTATCCTCCACAATTGGGTTCTATCACATGGGGTTGATCAATTCATCATATCTCCACAATTGTTTGTCATGAGTGATTCAGAACTGTAATTTATAACTTCTTGTTTGCCATGAGTGATTCAGAACTGCAATTTATAACTTCTTATTTGCCATGATTGATTCACAAAATGGGTTCTATTTCTAAATATTAAACTTGAGTTTTTAGGTGATTTGTTTTAATGGAGGGTGTTGGACAAGGAGGTGATGCTCAAGGCCCTATTGTGTGGACCAATGCCATGTCATCATTTGTACTCAAGTACTTGGCGGAGCTAGTGGCTAGTAGGGTCAGGACTGATAAGGGTTTCAAGAGTTCGCATCTGAATGCTTGTTCAAGGGCAGTGGTGGAGCATTTCCAAACTCCAGTAAGTGGTGTGCAAATTAACTACCACTTGAAGTGGAGAAACAGATGGTCTAGGATTAACTCATTGAAGAAAATCAGTGGAGCCAATTGGAATGAGCAAACAAGATCGATAGTGTTAGACCATGACCACTATATGAGACACATCTCGGTATGTGCATTTTTACATAGATTAAGACATATCCTTGCTCCATATAATAATCAGTTGCATTGTTTTCTGCAGATGCATAAGAAAGATGCAAATTTTCTCAACACTCCTCTTGAGTTATATGATGAAATGGCCACAATCTTTTCTATTGGGATGGCGACGGGTAATTATGCCAAATCATCTTCTGTTGTACTAGCATCTGATGCAGTAGAAGATCTTGAAACTACAGTCCATAACATTCAAGGGGGAGGAAATTTGAGTGAGGATGACACCACGTGTTTAGGTGAATCCTCTCTCACTAAGCCCCCAAAACATTACAAGAGACCACGTGTGCAAGAGGATCTACTATTGCAAATCATAACTGACAGCCTTGGTAAGCTAGCTGAAGCCATTGAGAAGATCGAAAAAAATTCCGAAGTGCCAGATGACCTATGGGCTCATGTGTCCGCCCTGCCAGAATTTGAGGAAAATTCTTTGCACCTTGTTCTCTTTTTAGGAAAACCGAAAAATTGCTTTCGATTTGTAAAGGTTGGTACCATTTATATTCTTTGCACCTTGTTCTCTTTTTAGGTTCTAGGATGCTGTTTCAGTGATGAAATGATGAGGTCTTAAGGTGCATGCAGGAGCTATACTTGAGATTCCTTCTGAGGAGATCCTATCTAAGTTATGGAGCATTTTCTATATTAGAGTTACAGAAATTCAAAATCTTCAGGGTTCAGTTGAGCTAATAGTATCAATTTGCATCATCTAGATGACATTATGTGGTCATTGCACCTACAGAAACTCATGTAATGGCTCCTGCGATGAGCTGAATAGTCGCAGCATTTGTCTTCTTTTATGTACAACTGAGCATCTTTTGCCTAACTCTTAATTTAGAGCTTCTTCTCTAGTGTTCTGCGGCTGTGTATTGAGTGGTTCAATGTAGCAAAATCTGCTAAAAATTTGATTGTTTCTGAATGGTTCAATGCAGTAGAAAATTTGATGAAAATTTGATTGCTTCTGAGTGGTTCAATGCAACAGGAAATCTGGTGAAAATTTGTTGCAACCGATCTCCTTTTTGTGTGAGTCCTTTCGATCGGCCCATGTTATGAGCAATAATTGCGTTCTGTCCAGATTTTGTTCTAGAATTAATGGGTTTGAGACGAATAAAGTATATCTTGCATGCATTTATTGGCCGGAATGTGTACTGTACTACAGAGGCGTAAACATGAACAAACTATAACCAGGACCGAACTATGCAACCCACCTTACCAAACACTAACCAGGACGCACCGATGTTGAAGGGAGAAAAACAACCAAACATAGACTATGTCATTGATCCATCCCTCATAGCTTTGACTTATGCCAAAAGTTATCCAGGTTGGCGATGGCTGGCTCAACCAAACACTTCATAAGAAGAGGCGGAGAGGATCATGCATGCATATGCCCTTGATTTGGACCAGATCGAGGATCAATTGAGACCACCGGATTGGTCAGGAGCACGTACGAATTAGTCGAGATGCACCAATTTCACCCCAAGCATTTAGCTAGAATCAATTTCATTTTTTGTCTGGCATCAGGGCGCGACGTGATATTCTTGCTGCGATGTCGATTGTAGCGTTGGTCACAGCCGCAGAAGCAATCAGCTGTTGTCTTTACCGTCTTGCTCCCTAATCCCATGCACCCCTAATTGAAAATGCACACTCGATAAGGAAAATGCTTCCAATCGATGGTTTTTCCAAACAGCACATGAGGGAGGCATCCCCTGCTGCCTCGTTCGAAGTGGATGAATACAAATATATAAGGATTGGCATGTCAACGGACACGAGTTGGAGTCACCTTAATTTGCAAGATGTTATATTGTGTTGAATATATTGTGAACAGGTCCCCCAATACACTGGTTCCCCTTCTATTTATACAGTTATAAAGGAGGGGGCAGGTGAGTTGAAAAAGAAAATTACATTGGTGTCCCTACTTGACTACTTAATCCTCTCTGGGCTACTGAGGTAGGACCTAGGGGCATGATAATCTTTTTCCATCCTCGTACCCTTGGCAGAGTTAGTTGGCCAACTCCATATATGGGGTCAACTACCAGTATAGTGATGGGGAACGGATAAGCTACGCTAGCGTAATTTTAAAAATTTCTACTACAAGCACCTAGGACATCAAGCAAGTAAAGGATCACAGATCGTTACCCTTGACGCGCGACCACAGCGGGAAAAGAGTCAGAGTAGCTAAGTCCGATGTCGCGCTCATCTTCACATCGAGTCGAACGTCCCCTCCTCGCCGATCACCACCGCAGCAACGTTGAACGTCCCCTCCTCGCTGATCACCACTGCAGCAAGCCGTAGAGAAAGTAGTCGATCTCGCCGATCTTCTTCTCTTTGTTGTCGATCAGCGCCGCAGCAACCACAGCAGCGTCTCTATGGTATCCAAACGTCCAGGGGCGGAACGCCATATGCCGGTGTGCTAGCATCGCACGCGCACGTATAGGGTTTCTAGGAGTTGGTAAGGGACGTAACAGCTAGAGTTACATGGTGGCGAACTCGTATATGTGCACCGCCCACCGTCTCCCTTTATATAGAGCGCACTAATGGGCTTCTACGCTAGAGGCCTATTAGGACTTTAATCCTACACGGGTCAGTATCTGTGAAACCCACTAATGAATCCAATCTATTAAACATGTTCCAATCCGTTAAGTGTGTGACCCGTTAGGTTTATGCACAAGTGGCTGTGGCCCCGAAAACTTTTTTCTAAATTACAAGTCAATAGTGGTTCCTAGTAGGACATATTGACCCCAAATGCATAGAATGATCATATAGCTTGAACTTTGATATAATCACATACTGATCCTTTGCCACATGATACCAGTCAAACATAAGGCGAGATGCATGCCACCCTTGTGATAGCTCAACTACACTTGATCTTGGGATGGATTATAAACCGTGATTAACTCTTTAATAACATTGGTATGACCATATACTTTTCAATCCAATCACATTGAGGGGCCCAGAGATATCTCTCTTATTATCAAGGAGGGACAACTAAGCATGCTGGGATTCAATGATGATCTCAGATCTAAGGATCATATAGGTATACCACTTGAAACTATAGGTTGATGGCACATATAAGATAACAAACTCTACAGTGTCTAGGAGTATGTCTATCCAACACCATGTTCTCTAACATGTGTCCACATTATTAATTTGATATCTCTATATCTATGATATGTGAAATATTACAATTAATCAATACGTGTGCTGGTCAAATCATTACTGTCCCATATAATGATATGAGACTAGGGATCATTTAGAATAAAATTAACGGGATTAGTGGCATTTTCGTAATTACTCAAGATCAGCCTAACCTCCGGTGATATTAATACCTCGAAAGAGTTGCTCGGGATAGATAACCCATATACCCTGAAAGAGTTGCTCGGGAGAGGTAACCTATTTACCCCAAAAGAGTTGCTTGGGATGAACAAGTCATTGCTCGGGAGCCCCCAAGTAGCGCCAGCTGCGCGCGGTGTAATGCTTGGGCACTCCTCTGCTTGAGCACTATATGGGAACACACGGCTGCTTCAGATAGGTCTTGTTTTCCATTCCCCTTGCGCCCGTCGTGCTGACATCCATCGCACTACTACGTCCCGTCGCAGGGTTGGAAAAGTCCACTACCACCTGTCTTCATCACGTTTCACTATTTTGCTGTCACGCGCCACGCCTCCTCACATCGTTCCAAGGGATGGGCGCGTGACGTTTGCCGTACGGCTCTAGTCAAGGGAGCAGCGCTCGGATCGGAGAAAGCACCGTATGGACCGCTGGATTATAAGCGGTATTTCTCAAGAAAGTTAGCAGCTCTTGTACAAGTATAAATAGATAGCCTTTGCGCACGCGCGCGAAAGGAGAGGACACAGAAAGCACACCACAATTCCCTCACTTCGGGCAGACTTGAGTGTTTGCCACTTGAGCTTGCTCGGGCATCCTTGTAACATCTTTCATACACTCGCATATCCAGATTGTTGGACGTAGGGTTGTTACCTCACTTCGAGGGGCTCGAACCAGGGTAAAAATCTTTCTCCTCTGGTTGCTTGACCAAATTCGCTGTCTCGAATGTCCCCGTAGCTACGGAAAGGGGCCCGTTGATCCCCAGTTCAACAAATAATCTCAGCACCTAGGGGCCCGCACTTCCAACCGCCGACAACTGGCGCCATCCGTGGGAATCGTTTGGAGTCTCTGTAGCGAAGGTCCTTGAGATGGCGAATTCTAAAGACAACCAAGATGTTCGCTTCGACGACTTGAATGACCTCGATGAGTACTGGACTGACTCGGAGGTCGCCCGAATCTGTGATCCGGAAGGACATACCATGGAGGAACCCGGTTCCCCATGGATGTCTACCGCCCCTTGGGCGATGGCGAAGGCGAGGAGAACATTTCCGAGCCCCTAGTTCTGAGAGATTCCGGGACAAGAGATGACCGACGGTCGCAACGAGGATGCCGGCCCGTACGGGGGTGTCGACATCCCTAACGACCCGTGCGAGTCCGACCCCGAGACTGCCTCATGCGGCGATACCGTCATGACTCCTTCATGTTCGACCGCCCCGCGGGAGGTCAACATGGCTAGCACCTCCAATACCCCCAGTTCCAGGGTCTGGGGAGACAAGTCACAGCGTCACCTCAAGGCTACTGGCAGGTGGCTGGCCAACCCGATTGATCAGGCCTTGTGAGAGCTACAATTTTCGTATAAATTCTGTCTCCATCTGATTCTATATGAAAAGGTTATGAATTTCCGAATATGAGCTGTAATCCATTATCAGATTACTAACCGGTAGTGATACTCCCTCCATTATCACTGCCGGTTTGTGACTTGAACCAACAGTGATAATCCTTTATCAGTGCCGGTTCGTATTACGAACCGATAGTGATACTCCGTCCATTATCACTACCGGTTTGTGACTTGAACCGGCAATAATAAATTTTTTAAAAGCCTCAATGATTTTCTCGCGACTACGGCTTACGAACTGGCAGTGATAAGTTATCACTGCTGTTTCTCGATAAACCGGCATGGAAGGGATGTTCTATAGTAGTGCTAATTCATTACATCCGACCAAGAAGTTCTCCATAATAATTAGAAAATCCAAAACCGCTAATTGTTCTCAAATAGCGCATAGCGCAGCAAAAGCCAAGGACATGTACATTAATGTTACAAACAACTGTTATCTATAGCAAGTTTCCATGTTAGCTATAGACGACCTTATAAACAACTCATACAATGGGTATAGAGAATCATCTTCTCTAAAAACAACATGTTTCTCCACACTTACAATTTGTCTTAGTTTTCGTGCTATAGTTAACTACAGAATTATAGATAGCTCAATTCTTTATATGCTTCTTTGTAATTTATATTATCCTTTATCCCACGTGGCAGCACTTAGAGACGGATTATAGACACATGAGGTGTAGCATTTGTACATGCTCTAAAAGTAGGAGAAATGCATCTTGTTTCTATTTCCTCGTTTTCAGGAACAAGAAACCTGTAAATTAATGAAAAGACGTGATCTAGGTCTAAAAGATATTAAATAACCCATTCAGGGCTTTTTTTTTTACCCCGCGCAGGTTCGGCTAGACTGGAGGTTGAGAACGTGCTAGACCTGGAATTTGCCTTATCGGAAACCCCAACTAAGAAACTGTTTGAAGTGAATCAGCTAAATAAATAAACTGGTTAAACTAAATGTTAGGTTGGACTTCGATGGTTCTTGAATCTGCTTTTCGAAGCTGGTCTGATTCGTTTATATTATTTTTAAGAGATTTTAGAGGTGGCTTCATGGTAAAAAGGTTAGACTAAAAAAAATCAAAACCTAAGCAAGCTGAAAAAAGACATGCTCTAAGTCATAGGATAGAGCAATGACCGGAGAACGGTCTGAGTTTATTGCATTTTTCGGGGTTTTCAACGTGTGATCATCTCAACTATCAATTTACGCATCGTCCATGGCTTAACATTCAAGAGAAATTGGATGGTTTTAACTATACCAACAAATTAATTAAGCAACCACATACTATTCTTATTAGCTTATGGCTTATCTCTGTATAAAAAGTCAAATATTATCTAATTTTTAGGCTTTTTTAATCTCAAAACTGTTTGTCAAAGATTTCAAAATCAAGTCAAATAAAGTAGGCCACACTCTTCAAATCGCTTCAAGAATCTCTCAAGTTTAGCTTATCGGTAATCTCTACTATTAAAAGTCTCTAGTGGTGGCGGTGGCGGTGGCGACAGCGGCGGTAGTATGTCGTCTATCTCCACCCTCATCCCTCATTCTATGGTCAAATCAACATAGGGTACTTTCTATCTATTTAAATTGCTTTCTTATTTAGGTGTGCTATGTTTTAGGAAGTTTTTTGATCAATTTAAGATATATTGAATCATCCTATTTATCCAGCTTCCTTATTTTAGCGCGTTGTATTTGAGAAAATTCCCGATCATTCTAAGATATCAAATTAGAGAGTGTGGAAGCATAACTCCAATTGACCGTAGAAGCGAAGCTAAGTGTGCGGAAGCATAACACATTCGAGCGTGAAATGTTAAAAGCGGAGCTAAGGGTATGATTCAAACAAATCAAATATAACATGATGAAAACTACTCCGTAATATGGTATTTGCTCGTGGCAATGCACGGGCAGTTGACTAGTTAGTAAATAAGCAAATTAGAACATAACCAAGTGTGATGTTTAACTTTGATTGATCTGAGTGCAGCAGCACTTGTAAAGTCCAAACAAAGGAAAATATGCACGTCAAATAAGAAATATAATCTCCCTTGATCTACTATAGATAAACTACTTTAGTAGTTATATATAGTGACCACATTTTCCTCCCACAAGAGCAACCTTTATGCAAGAGATAAGATACATTTTGCAATGGCTTTTTTTAGGACCTCATATGGCTATCTTATCCAGATACGTCAAATATATGTGTTCACCGAGCGATTGCTCATGTCGTACGCCAATATATACGAATATATCATGTGTGCCTTTTTTTTTAAAAAAAAAACGTAGATGTGTACGCATGCGCGTAGGTTTGACATGCAACTCGTGAAATTGCTCACGTCTATGTACGTACGTAGCTGGTGTGCATCTAACATCGCACGGTCATGCTTGATCAGGTTAAGAATTGTAGATTCGATCGTTTATTAACAAATCGCTTCAACTTTTTGAGACAGTTTTATAAATATCTTAAAGTCATTTCAGAAAGCTTTTAAAGCTTAACCGAACCAAACGTCATTCTCGCTCCTCAAAACCCAAAACCTTCTTTTGTAGTTCTCGAATTCCAATATTTCAGCTCATTTGCTTCCAATCGCAGATAAACAGCTTATAGCTTATGACCGTTTCTAATAGCCAAGTGGTTTTGGCTTCTCGAACCTGTTTTTTCTAGTATCACATGAATGTTCTCTCAAAACTAATGACTAGTGAGCAGGGGACGTGATTAGCGCAAATCATTGAGAGGTGTCGGCGATTCCATCCAGCATAAGGGTAGCTAGCACTATATCTAAACATGTCATATATACCTGTATCTTTGTACCGATTCAGTTAGAACTCACATAAATAAGGTTACTACCACAGGGTCTTCAGTAGACACGCGACAAAAGCTTTTATATACCATTTGTAATTACCAACCGGCATAGTTTATAGATTTTTATGTGCCGGTTCTGATTACGAATTGGTACATATATGTTTGTATCAGTTCCTATAATGAGCCGGAACATATAATTTGTATATATGTGGCAGTTAGAAATTAGAACCGACACGTATAAAGCTTCTACTGCCTGTCAACTAAAAAGGGATGTCGCTTTGTAGTCATATGTGCCGGTTAGTAAATAAAACCGGCACATATAATGTTTCATCTCTCAAGATATTTCACAGGCAAATTTTTCCGTACACATCTATATATCTATCTGATGGATCGTCTCCCCTATTCCGATCTCTCCGTCTCTTCAATCCCATTCCTCTCGATCCTCGCCATGGTCCAATCCTCTTCTTCATCCTTGTCGCTGCAGCCCTCTCCACACGTCTTGTTGTTGTTGCCGATGCCCTCTCCACGCGCCTTGCCGCCGCGCCCGACCTCACCATAGTCACCATGGCCTACCGGTGATCCGACGCCGCCAGCGCCCAAGTGGCAACAGGCCACATCGTCGCATTCATCTTTGGATCCTTCGGTGTGCGGCCCCACGCGCAAGGAGCCGGAGGAAAAGGAGGAGAAGGAGGACGATGAAGAGCTCACTCCTGCCATGTTGTTCGATAAGGAGTCAGAGGAGGCGGCGGTCGGATGGGTCCGAGGGTCCGATGATAGGGACACCTCCCCTGATCCCTCGAACAGCCCTATCCCGCCCCGACATCTATAATGAGTTCGACGGCTACCTCGAGGCCACGGGTGGCGGTGGCGACGACGACCGGTGGATGTAGATAGGGTATATATATGTAGTGTAGACATAGCTAGCTAATTAGTGGTGCTAGCTAGGCTAACTAATTTAAAAATATTTTAATATATTTGTGTCGGTTCCATAAACCGGTACAGATAATGGGTTATCTATGCTTGTTACGAACTCGCACAGATAATTGGACATATCAATGTCTGTTATATTATGCCGGTTTAAAAACTGGCACTATTGCTGGTTTAAAACCGGTATTGATTACTATTTTTTGCTAGCGTAGCGAGTAGTGATGATATTTGTCAAGTTAGTGAAGATTCTTCTTGCGCGGAAGGAGACCGATACCAAATATACCAAACAAATGCGCCGTGACAGGACAGATAAGCCGGCGAGTGGCCTCCAAATTTCGCCGAGACACGCATGCATGTGCAGCTTCTACAAAAGTACGTACGTGAATCAGTGGATCCATTTCGTTCACTCGAATTTAATCAAGAAGGTGGCCCGACCTAATTAACTGTTCACGATCGAAACGACTTGCGGTTGCGGGCCCACTACTCCATCTGCCAGCACGGCGGTCCTCGTCCTGTTGGCTCGTCCGACGTATCAGTGCGCTGTTGGTCTGAAGAGTCTGATGTGTCATTGAGCATCCACCGTAGGCCTCAAAAGTCAAAACCGTCTCTAAGCATGCTCTCTCATATTTAGGAGGTGTTCTTTTGGGCCTATGAGCTCTGACTTATCTGTCTTATCTCTAACTTCGAGAATTTCTCGAGGTGGCCTCGAGAGTCGGATGGTCATGAAATTTAGGATTTAGGGAGCTTTTAGACTCGCCTACAAGATAAAAATAAAACGGATTCAAAAAGAAATTTGTTTCATGCAATTTGGACACCAAATTAAATAGATATGAAAATGAAAAAAAAAAACTTGATGCTTATTTTTTTTTGTTATTTTCGTATCTATTTCATTTGGTGTCCAAATTGCATGAAACAAAATTCATAATTCATCTAAAATTCTAAGAAACCAATTTTCAAAATTTAAAAATTTATTATATTTTCTAATTATTTCTCTTTTTGGGTAACTAAAATTTACATCTACCAAAAAATGAGAAATAATTCAAAAATACAGTACATTTTAAAAGTTTTAAAATGGGTTCCTTAGAATTTTAGATGAATTATGAAATTTGTTTCATGCAATTTAGACACCAAATGAAATAGAAATGAAAATAAAAACGAAAGCACTGTTAGCACTCGATGTTCTGCTGGTGTGGGACTGATCGCCCCATAGTGGGGCAATCGCGGCATGCATGCTCACTGCAACCGTGGTGCGTAACAGATGGTGTACCGATCACCCAGGCAGCGGGCGATCGCCCGACCCATCGGCGAGGAGCGTCTATTTTTGAAAAATTACCGGTTCAACATATATTTTTTAAAAAATAAATTTAAAAATTTAAAAACAAAAATTTCCACAATTTTGGGTATATACTCATCACTGTCGTGTATGGAATTTAGGTATTGATGTTAGAAAGGTGAATAGTGATAGGACAAGGAATAGTGAATATAGAAAGTAATGGTTGAGAAATAGGAAGTGAATAGTTAATATAGAGAGTGTGATTTGGGGAGTGAAAAACAGGATTGTTGTTGGTAAGGTGAATAGTAATAGGGAGAGGAACGGTGATAGGGATGAAATAGGGAGGTGAAATAGAGAGGTGATTAGTGATAGGGATGGAAATATGTATTTGTGTTGGGCTTGCATCGAGGACTCTGGACTCTCGAGCTACTATTCGATTGTTCAGCGGGAAGAGGCCAAGGTCAATGGCTAATTTCTTGGGGGGCCTGACGAATTTTGGCCATCTCCATTGGTTGGGACTATTGGGCTTGTCCTAACATTGTTTATCGGATATTTGGGGCACAATGTTGAGAAGATGAATAGTGATGAGATAGTGAATAGTGAATATAAAGAGTGAGGATAGTATATGGTTGTTGTTAGGAGATAAATAGTGATGGAAAAATAAATAGTGATAGAGATGTGTCTAACACTGTAGATAAATAGTGATAGAATTAAGAAACCGCTTGATATGCCTAACGGCAGGTTTGGTTTTCCATCGTTCGTGTATGTGCAGCATGGAACTGTTGAAGCAAGAGCCCAGGACTGAAAAAGGAAAAAACCATGAACTCATAAAAAAGGGCGTCGCGTGTTCGGGGAGATGCCGCCGGGGCTCTGACTTCGAGGGGCGTACGCGGAAACAAATGGGAGCACTATAGCAGTAGGATGAAAACGGATCCGGATCTTCCCAGTTCGGACCGATCGGATACGGTTCGGAACCAATCGGATCGGATATTTTCGGATCCGGATCCGGATAGTTTTTCTTCGGATCCGGATTCGGATCCGGTTTAGGCGATATCCGACAGATTCGGATCCGGATATCTGAAACTGTACAAATTTGGATCCTTATTCGGATCTCAGCCCACCAGCCCAATACAAAGGCCCAACAAGCAAATATACATTGTAAATGGGAGATTTAGCATTTTAGATCCAGAGCCAACTAGCCCATCGCCCACCGGGCTAGTCATTTAGGCCCATAACCTTCTCGCAAGTATAAATTATAATAATATTTTAATTTAATTGAGTTATTTATGTGTTATAATTGATTTTGGGGCATACAATTTATTGGATTTAAATGTTCCGGTCGGTATCCGCAACCGTATTCGATCCGATCCATATTCGACCTGTATTCGTATCCGTCAATATCCGTTTTCGCATCTGTATCCGGACTATCCGTATCCGGATTCGAATCCGAAAAATAATATGGATACAGATATGGTTCAACCATTATCCGATCCGATCTGATCCGATCCATTTTCACCCCTATATAGCAGCCATGCATGTCGCGGTGCTTCTGCTGGTAAAAGCATTTCCAACCGGAACACCTTAGATAGTTATAAGATTTTTAACTCAGCATTTTGCTTATATAGAAGAGATAAGAGAAGAAGAGAGACAAGAGCTAACTTTTAAGCAAAAGTCGGTCTATAACGTTTTTCAAGATAAATAAACACTGCTACATATAGACCCATATTTAATTTTAAGAGTATGATATAGCTAGCCCATTGAAAATTTGTCTATATGCTATCTATAAATGATATGGAGGTTGTTTATAGTTAGTAGTTTTCCGACATGTCTCGTTGAATACTTGCATGAATGGGCCGAAAATGGAATAAAGATTGTATTGGCGCCCCGACGCTTCCGAAAGATAGAGGATTTTTAATTGTTAAGTTGGTCCTAAATTATTTTCAGTTTTGTTTGCACATTTAATTTACACCTAATTTTCTGTTTCTCGTAATTTTATGAATTTGTGATTTTGCATACAGTCACCTAGTTTCTTGAGATTTTTCATACAGTCTTTATATAGCTCCGTCATACCAAAACTAGTCAACGGTGATATGAACAGAAACAATATGAACATGCATTGGCATGAAGAGTAAGGTCGATCAACGATGACACACAAGGGATTAGGAATTTCTGTGTTGGTTAGTGGCGTACCGAAATTTATCTCAAATTATTTCGTTCATTCATTTCAAGTGATTCAACAATTTGGTGGTCTCTTACACCCAAGAATGAATACAGCTAGATCGTATGTATTTCATCCAATGTAGAGCAATCTCTTATCCACCAAGTACCGTAGATGTCATGTACAGTGCACCAAAGCGATGGGAACAAATACAAAAATAGAATAGGAAAAACATGCATCATGTTGCATGTGCATGCATACGCTAACATTGCAACACATAGTATAGATCGCCCGACCTATTTTCTAACTAGCGTCCAGGATTACCGTAAACAAGCAGGGTGTCCTGCATTTACGTGAGTAGATTTGTTTCAAATTTCAGTATATATAAAGATTCATACTCATATTTATTATGGTAAGTTCTAATAGATATAACCTCTATATCTTTACGAATTTCTATATTTTTTAATTTCTATAATTTTTATTTTTAATATAGGAGACATGTACTTTTTTCTATTATTTTTATTCCAACTTTTTATTATAGTTCATATGAACTCCTTTTCTAATTTTGTAGTTGTTGATACGGACTCTTTTTCTATTATTTTTATTCTAAATTTTATGTATTTTTATTTTCTATTGTAGTTGATATGAACTCTTTTTCTAGTCTGGTAGTTGATAGAACTCTTTTTCTTTTTTTCCCTGAATTTAAATTGCTTTTATTTTATTGTTGTAATCGATATGGACTCATCTTTTAATCTAAGTCGTTATAATTTGATCTTATTTAATCAATGGTGGGAATTTCTTTGATTAACAAGTTGGCTCTGTGGCTCCTGTTTTAATTATATAATAGATAATAGATAGATATTTTGCAAACACAAGAATTCACAATCGTATTTTTCATGATGAGCTCTAATCTAGACTAGCTATAACTAGCTTTATAGATCTACACCATTATAATTGACAGTGTAGATTTTTCTCCGATTAATATGGACATTTCTAGCATGTTAGAGCAAACATAATAATCTGATGGACCCTGTTTTAATAATATATATAATAGATATATTTTAGTATTATGAATATGTCTAAAAAGGAATAATATATATCGACACTTCTAATAAGTTTTTAAGGAAACAGAATAGAGAAGGGGCTACTTAGGCCTAACAGGCGAGTAGGCTCAGTGACGCATACGCACTCCTCTAAAACCGAAAAATTGTGATACGGAAACTTTGCCTCCCAAATCCCAATAGAAACGAGAAACACGCCTCCCTTGAGCTAAATGGAATTAGAAATTGTACAGTACCGTATGTCGTCCTTTCGTTCTCAGGATGCAACCGTTCATTCTTCTTGTTCTCTCTCTGTGCCTTTTACAGAGCATACGTAAAACATGAAAGTTGCAACGTTCAATGGGGGTATTTGGTTTATTCTTGGAAATGACCTTGCGATTTTTGTGTATAGAGAAAAATTGTAAAACCAAACTAAACATTCGAAGAAGCGACTTTACTATTTTAACATAAAAATGTATAAATCCAGAAGCGCCATACCCGAGCAACTTTTTTTTTTTCCTGTTTTGGGCCTGGGCCTAGTACACTGACCTACCTTCAATCATCGGCCACCTCGTTGCCTTGGCATCTCCACCAATATGTTCAAGCCCATGCCCTATCACAGTGATAGGACATGGAATAGGAAAAGTAGAGTGTAGTAGGAATAGTGATGGGGCAGTTGTTGGGGGAGGTGAATAGGGATGGGACAACCATATTTGGTGAGATGGCACGTGAATAGGGATGGGACAAATTTGAAATAGGGCAACCGGTGGAGATGCTTTACCTCCTCCTACGGTCAACGTTGCCCCAATTTGTCTCGCCATTGCCATGTTGTTAGCAGCCAACTAGCCTATGGTTTGTTTTTACTTCTTAATTTATCTTTTAACTACGTAGTTCTGTTTTTCCTTTTTTTTCACCTTTTTCTATTTTATTTTATTTCGAGGATATTTTCTGCTCAACTATTCGGCAAATATTTTCTATGTCAAACTATGTAGAAGACAAACCACTAAGACACGAACCAACAATTATTTTCTGCTTGATCGTTTAACTCTTCAGCCCAACCATTCAATCGCTATATCAAAAAAGCTAAGGACAGTCATTCACCTCTTTAGCCTAGCTGTTTCGATGCTACATTAGAAAATAGTGTGTTCTCAACGCTGAAATTATCTGATTAATCTGGACTTTGGCCGATTTGACTAGTAACTTCGAAAACCTGAATTGATTTGAGAATATTTATCTTATAACTTTGAAAATTTTGAGAAACCACATAAAAAATCCAAGGTGCTAAAAAAAGATAATAAAATAATTTTTTTAAAAAAATGCCGCATAGACTGTAGAACATGCTCAAAAGCTAAAGACAACCCTTGGCTCACACCTGTTGTGCGCAAAGTAGGTCAGCTTCGGTCTCCAGTCTCCACCCTGAAAGTCACACAAGCGTGGGTCGCCTAACATCTGGTCCCAAGTTCCCAACCAAACATGTTTCTTCTGCGCCTTCCCCGGCCGGCTATATAAACAAGCGACGAGTCCTGGATTCATGCTACAATCCAAGGCAGCGAGCAAAAGCATTTGCCTACCGACACTTTTTCTCGCATTCGGCATTCCCCTCTTGGAAGCCGATCTCTTCACCTCCTTGCTCCCGCCGGAGGGTAAAGCAAAGCAACACTGCACGGAGGTCAACTAGCTTCGTATAACTAGACAGGGTCCAGTTCTTCGCTAGTTCCAGCCTCTTAATCCACGGACCGGGCGGCCGGTCGATCGTACTGGAAGCTAGCTAGGCATGGAGGTGGCCGCGGCGGCGCCCAAGGACGTGCACCATGGCTGCGCCCCGGAATGGTGGGTGACTGCGCCGGAGGGCGCGTCGGTGACGGTGGAGCACGAGGCCGGGCTGGCCGCGCGCGCCTCGGCTTGGCTGGTTTCTCTCGTGGTCACGCTCGGGAACAGGGTGTCTGGCTCCGCCGAGCGGGTGTGGAGGATCGCCGCCGACGATCCCAGGAGGGTGGTGCACGGCCTCAAGGTGGGCCTCGCGCTCGTGCTGGTGTCCGTCTTCTACTACACCAGGCCCCTCTACGACAGCGTCGGCGGCGCTGCCATGTGGGCCGTCATGACGGTCGTCGTCGTCTTCGAGTACACCGTTGGTAAGCACCTTATATACACCCAATCGATGAAGCCTGAAGGAAGTTTGTAGCTACGACTGCTACGTACAATGCCACAAGCTAGCATTGCATATTTTGGTTTGGGTTTCTAATGGCGTATGCACGTACGCGCGTGCAGGTGGCTGTGTGTACAAGGGCTTCAACCGAGCCGCCGCGACGGCGAGCGCCGGGGCGATCGCGCTCGGCGTGCACTGGATTGCGAGCAAGTCAGGCGACAAGCTCGAGCCGTTCGTCCGTAGCGGCTCCGTTTTTCTGCTCGGTACGTACGTATCAGAGCGTACGTGCATGCATGCTTCGGTGCTTTCCGCAATGAAGCGCAAGGGGAAAAGCATGCAGTACTTACTTGCTCTACGTACGTTTGCAGCTGCGGCGGCGACGTTCTCGCGGTTCATACCGACGGTGAAGGCGCGGTTCGACTACGGCGTGACCATCTTCATTCTGACGTACAGCCTGGTGGCGGTGTCGGGCTACCGCGTGGACGCACTGCTGGCGATGGCGCAGCAGCGGATATCCACCATCACCATCGGCATCTTCATCTGCCTCGCGGTCTGCGTGCTCATCTGCCCCGTGTGGGCAGGGCAGGAGCTGCACCGCCTCACCGCGCGCAACATGGACAAGCTCGCCGGCACCGTGGAGGCCTGCGTCGAGGACTACTTCGCGGAGGCGCCGGACAAGCGGCGGCGGCCGCCGTCCGCCGAGGCGGAGGGGTACAAGTGCGTGCTCAACTCCAAGGCGTCCGAGGACTCGCAGGCGAACCTGGCGCGGTGGGAGCCCGCGCACGGCAGGTTCGGCTTCCGCCACCCGTACGGCCAGTACAAGAACGTCGGCGCCGCCATGCGGCTCTGCGCCTACTGCGTGGAGGCCCTGAGCGGCTGCACCCGCTCCTCCGAGATCCAGGCGCCCGAGCACGTGAAGCCGCACCTGGCCGACGCGTGCACGAGGGTGGCGGCGCAATGCGCGACGGTGCTCAGGGAGGTCTCGGCCTCCGTCAGCGCAATGACGGCGTCCCGGAGCCTGGACTTCGCCGTGGCGGAGATGAACACCGCCGTGCAGGAACTCCAGAGCGACCTGAGGGCGCTCCCGTCCAAGCTGGTGGAGGACTCGTCAATGATGATGGACGCGGTGCAGCTCTTCACGCTCACCTCGCTGCTGATAGAGGTTTCCACGAGGATCGAGGGCGTCGTGGACGCCGTCGACGCGCTCGCCAGCCTCGCGGCGTTCAGGTCACCGGATGAAACCGAAACCAAGGTGCAGCAGCGACCCGTGAGCGATCCGGACTCGGACGAATCGGAAGGCGATCGGACATTGAAGGCCCTTGGACAGGTGTAACCTGACATATCAAACCGGTCGAGCCAGACGAGTCGAACCGAGCAGATTAAACCGGTTCTCTGATGGTGCTCACCGGCCTTGCGGCAGTCGACCTTTCGACCGGCAACCGATTGGCCAATGGAGTCTAGAGTGGGGAATAAAAGGCTGAAGCCTTGGCGCTGATAATTCACCAAGGGAAGAGGTCACAACGCATATCGCCAGGGAGAATAAGATCTGCCCTCTTATCACAATCATGAAGTCATCAATACGCCATTGTGGCTTTCATGATGTCACACAATTGTGTATGTTATTAACCAACCGCTCTATTTGAAACCACATAGAGGAAAGTCCTGTTGGCCATGTTCTTCGGGGCTTATTTGTTTATCTACGCTTTAAAACTCTAAACTCTTTGTCTTGTACGTTGAGCCCTTTTTTTAATCTTAAAGTCGCTTCTAGAAACTTTGAAAAACAAGCCTAACAAAGTGGACCACTCTTTTAAAAGCACTCGAAGTTTAGATTTTTAACAAATAAATTCAGCATACCCATTTTTAGAAACACTTGTTAGGTTTTCAGTAAATAAGTTCAGCCTATGAGAAATCTACATGTATAGACGCAAAAAAGGTAGCTAGTGAGCCGATGTCATGGCTGCATGGCATTGCATCTTTCCAAGCAAAGGCTACCGGATTTTCTCGGTATGGCGCCTGTGGTGTGCATTTCAGCAGCATCCACATGACTGTGTTAATTCTTGTGTCTCCTTTTGACGAGTTGTAAGCATGGATTAATTAAGTTGTTAATTAAGAAGCAAAAGGCACGTTTTAGCTGATAAGAGTAGTCAGCAAGAAAAGATCAAGAAGAAGAAGAAAGAATGTATTGGTCATTTTCCTAGTGGAGGACAAAGTTTCTGCACTGAGTAATGTGGGAGCGATAGGTAGATGACAATGTATACACCTGAAAAACACAGGGACCAGAAAAGTTTGGTCAGATCGGCGATGGGATTATTGATTAAACTAGCTAGTGTCTGATCGGTGCAGCTTATGCTAACTAGAAGCGGGGTTGAAGTGATCGCCCTAGTTGAAATGGTAAGGTAAGCAATATGCTCCAAGCCTCCAAGATCTCACGATCCAAAATCTTTGCTAATACTTCCGTTCAGAAAAAAAATTGCTATATTACTGGGCACTGCTCCTGTTATATAATTCAGAGTCCAGGGAAAAACATTTGATAAGATTGATGTCTTCTTTACCGCTGCACTAGGGTTCTCGACTTGACTTGGAGCGTTTGGCTCGATGAGGTATCAAAAGCATCGAGCAGCAGTCTTAAGTAGGTGGAGCATTTGATTCGGCTTTACGACCTTTTACCGTGTAGATTGAAGGCAGGAGCGACTGAAATCAGGGTACATTTCGTGTTAAAAAAATGAAAGAGATGCAATTTTTCACGAGAGCAGTTATGTAATATTCCTGATTTTTTTCACCGTCCCTGAATATGCAAACTGGTCTCATGTCCATGCAGAAAAAAAAACCTGTGATGCAGGCCATCATTTTTTATTTCTTTGGCCAAACACAAACACTGAATTTATTTCACGAGAGACCATTTTAGAAAGAGGGTTGGACCCAAACGTTCAAAGAAAGCCATGGAGCTGCGAAGGCCCATTAGGCTGTTTGCTCAATCTCGCATGCTTCTCAGTTCTCACTGACCTTCTCACTCCCTCGCCGAAGCTAGGAGCCTAGCGCCTCTCAAAGCATTCACACCGGCTGCTTTAAATCTTCTCCTCCAAAACACTATTGACGTTCTCTCTATCCATCCCTCTAAAATTCCTTCATATTTTACACTACACTCTAAAGATTTTTTCCCTTCATCAGCTACTTTATCTAAAAAAAAAGTCAGAACTATAATATTATAGAGTGTCTTTTACGGATGCTCTCAGCGATCCGCGCCTCACCACCGCTCATGCTTAGACACCGCTGCTCACCACCACCTCCTTTGCTCCTCCTCTCTCTCTCCATGCACGCGCGGAGCTGTACCTCACACCGGAGGGCACAAACCCCTCTCGGATGAAGATTGGTGCCTGCAGCCTCTCTTCGTTGCTGGCCACCCTCCGCGTGGACTCCCCCTGGACGCCACCAGCAACCTAGGAGTCCATCACCCCTGAGAGTGGCGCCGCCCTTACTGCTGACCATAGAGAGCGTCCTCGTCAGTATCCAATCTACGAGCTCGCCTCTGTTCTTATGAGTGAAATCTACATCTGGAACATTCGGTGTTATGTTGGGCAATTCTTCTAGTGCAGCGGTGAAATTGCTGGTTCAGCAAAGTGTTGTTGCGATGGAATTATTTGACTTGTTTGTCTCTATGGGGAGCATACACCGATTAGGAAAAATTCGGGATGTAATATTGTGCGAATTGTGAAAGCATGTTGTGCTGATTGGGGATCGATCGTGGTCAGAATAAGTAGGAATTGGTAATGTAGTAGAGGTCACTCAGAATAGAATTAATTTTTCGAGGGTAGTAGTAAAGTGGGAAATTTTTGAATTTTTTTTGTTGGGTTCCTTCAATGTTTGGTGCGCATGGTTCCAGCGGCGGACACAATTTTTTTTTAGCCTAGGCGACAACAACTCAAGAAACCTAAAGAACTAAATAAAAGATTATTATATTACCATTATAATCAGATAACTTATTATTTTTTAAATTAGTTTATAATTTATAACAGGAATTTCATAAGAAATGCTAAGTGACAGTGTACCGTTCGCACGTCTACCAACAGGATAGCTACGCGACAAAAAGAGCAGCAGTTCGTCGTGTGTGCGTCGCGCGTTGCTTTTCTTCCGATCCTATGTGGATGGGGCCTACCATGTGCATGTGTACACATTGCTTTCCTTCTAATCCTATGTATGTGGATAGGCTCCACCATGTGCATGTATAGTAGTGTGGCTCTATGTCTGCACGTGCCTGCACACATCAATCGTGGGATTGACCAGATATTAGTCAATTTTTCTTGATTTTAGACTTCACAATTTCACATCTATTATCTATTTTATTCGAACTTCATTTTGCACGAAATAAAATTTGTAATTCATCTAAAATCAAGATCTAGCTCCTATGAAATTTTCTTAATTTTATACATTTATTTTATATTCTATTATTTTATTCACTTTTATTTTGCATGTGCATGACGATACTTATGCTAGATGATATTCAGTCCTTGACGATACCGAAACTTGATGATACTTACATGAAATTTGACGAAACCTGATACGCGAGATACCCTCGGTACTTGACGATACTATACTTGATGCTCGACCATACCCCGATACTTGGTGATATCCTGATACTCAACAATACATGAAGCTGGAAGGTACCCGCACGATACTTGGATGGATACCTGACGCTCGACGATACACGTCTTAATACTCGATTGTACTTATTATACATGTTTATAATGTTCGATACTTGAATATACTCAATACTATACATGTTTATAATGTTCGATACTTGAATATATTCAATACTTGACGATACCTCGTGGTTCACACCTGAGACACCATAGTTTACCTCAGCACATTATGGTTCATAAACATGGTTCACCCCTGACACAACATGGCTTATCCCTGACACACCATGGTTCACCCGACACATTATGATTCACAAACATGGTTCACCCCAGCACACACACCTAAGACACCATGGCATAGGAATATGACAAAATGGTTCAACTCGAGACATCATGGTTCACACCTAAGACACCACGATTTACCTCTCGACACACCATGTTTCACACTTGAGATATCATGGTTCATCTCTCAAGACACTATGGTTCACACCTGAGACAACATGGTTCGGCCGATACATTATAGTTCATAAACATGGTTCATCCCAACACACACACACCTAAAACACCATGGTGTAGGAAAATAATAAAAATGGTTCAACCCGAGACATCATGGTTCACACCTAAGACACCACGATTCACCTCTTGACACACCATGTTTCACACCAAAGACACCACAGTTCACCTCTCGACACACCACGGTTCACACCTGAGACCATGGTTCATCTCGACGCATTATGATTCACAAATATGGTTCATCCTGATACACCATGGTTCACCCCTAATACACCATGGTTCACCTGACACCTTATAGTTCACAAACATGGTTCACCTTTATCCGAGTTCTTTCCCTCTGATTCACTCGTGATTCACTCGTGATTTACCCCTGATTCGCCCCTGGTTCACACTGATTCACCCATGGTTCACCCTTGTTGTGGGCGACCAATTTCCAATACTTTTATATTGAAAAATTAATCACCCTAAAGTTACAAAACCTCAGAATTGATATAGTAATAACTTTATTACAATACCAAAACAAAGTAATTTACAGTTATATTTCTCCTATATTACAGCTTGTTTGAGTGTACAAGAAAACTTAATATTCTTGACCGAAGAGATCCATTTCTTCTTGAGAAAATTCAATATCTGCAAGAAGATAAGTAGGATCTGTTCATTTAAATGAACAGTTCCCAAGTAATGGGTAAGTATAAAAATTTTATACCAAAGAGTTTCTTTAAGAAAATAATAATATTATATGTTGACATTATTCAAGGAATAGTTAAGGCTTTATATGATCATGCAAATTTTAGATTTTTAAAAGTCTTATTTATTTCTAAAACAATTTTTCATAGTAATACAAATTCTATCAACTTTCTCCATCCTTATTCATTTACAATTCAGACAATATTTTCCATAGAATAAATTCATGGATTTTGATAAATAAGAGAGGCATCACCCATTTGACACAACTTCTTATACCCGAAGTAAGGTCCATCGATGAATTGGTTATTAGCTCTGCAGAACCTACCCACTTTACCCATATAGTGGCCTACTACATGGATGGGAGCAAAATTTGTGTCATTCTTATTTATTAAGCCCAAGTTTTTATAGAAGCAAATGATATCTAGATATTCTCATACCACGATCGAGCAAATATCTAGTGTCCTTGAGTGTCAATCAAACTCTTTGATTCCTCTAACCCAAGACGACAAAACACTGCTTCGAATTTGCTTCTATAGTTTATAGAGTAACGATTTCGGGGAGTTCACACTCTCTCCACCGGTGTTATTGAGTGGTACTTCCTTGTACTTGCGGGCCCAAATAACAAAACACTGCTTCCAAATTACTCTATATAAATACAATCAACCTTCCAAATTACAATTTTTCCACCACAAATAAGTTATCCAAAGTAACTTATTTGTACAAACCAATTCCCCAATCTTAATAAGAGATAATCAAATTTTAATATTTTTGTCTATACTAGGTTTTATCAAGAGGTTATCCATTTTGGGTGGCTTTTTAAGGTATTGAGGTTTGGATAAAATCATACTTGGAATGTATAAATAAATAACTAGAAAATATATGCAATAAATAGTAAGTAAAAGAAATTTAGGTATATCAAAATGCATCGAGGTAAGAAAACCTGCCTTCTTCGGTTGTTGGTTCAAAATCAAAAGATTCTTCTGGGAATTCCAACTCAGAAGTTTCAGGAAGTCCTAAGTCGTTTTCTATAAAAGCAAAAATATAACAAAGATTCAAAAAGATATAAATTCAAATAAAAATATGCATATGATTTTTAAATAGGAAAATGATGATTTTATGTTTTAAAATCATTTTCTTTATAAAATGGGATATTAAGAAAATTTTTGACAGAGTTTCGGAAATTCCTCCGGATAGCAAGAAAATTTGTTATTTAAATTTTTGTTTTATATATATAAAAAATGGATCAATTGAGCTCTAGAGATCGAATTGACAACATTTCTCATGTTGGAGTTCCGAGATAGAGCCAATTGAGGTAAAAGAAATTTTTCAAAAGTTATTCTTTTTACCACTTAAATAAATCATAGGAAGAGATTTTTGAAATTTTATTAATTAATTTATTATAAAAATGTCGATTTAATAATTTAAATAAATTCTTTGTATTTTATATTTTTTAAAAATTTTGGCAGAATTTTGGGAGGTAATTTGATGTGTAAATAAAATCAAAAGGATAAAAAAGAAAAAGAAAATGAAATGAATAATTAACTGGGCTGAAGTGGGCTCGGCCGATTCAGGCATTGAGGCACTGACAGCGGGTCCCGTGCAAGGAGTGAGAGGAGAGGTTGATCGGGCAACCTGGCCACGGCCATGCAGCAGCGGAGGAGAGAGGTGACCGACGGTTGGGAAGGTAGAGGAGTTGCGAGCTACCTCTAGGTGTACTGGATGGGGTTGGGGTGAACGGAGTGTGGCCGTCGACGAGGTTTGGCGGCGGTGAAGCTACGGGCTCCGGCGAGGGAGTGCTCCGGCGAGGTATAGAGGTGGAAGAGTGACGGAGGTGGTGGCTTGAGTCATTACGGGGCCGAGGATGCCCTTATATAGGTGTTCCGTGGCTTGGCGGCCACGAAATCACGAAGACGGCGGCGGCGGCTGGCGGCGTGTCGGCGAAAGCAATTATTGCATGCGCGGCCGGATGGAGTTGGCGACGTGGAGGATGAGGTTCGCGGCGGGAGGAGTCCAGAGAATTAAAACAGGCGGGCGAGTTCCAACGGCGATTGTGTCGTTTTCGGTGAAAACAACGGCATGACGCTGGCGGCCGGGTTGAGACGGCGGTCTTGTGGGTGAAGTCGGCGGAGGCGACGTGGTCGCGTCTTGGCCATCGGATCAATTCGAGTGGCTAGGATTAAATCCTTGAAGTGGTATGGCTATCGGCCATTAGATCAAGATGATTTGATCGTGGCCGTTCGTGGCCACTTATGGTGTTGGTAGGCCGATTCGGCCGAAACAGAACGGCCTTAGGCCCAAGTAGCGCTCCGGGCTGAGAAGGAAAGCGTATTCCCAAAAGGGAAAGCGTAATTTTGATTTTTCAGAAAAGGAATGGTGTTTAGAACTTTGTAGAAAATTATAGGAAAATCAGAAAAATATGAAATAAATTTCTAAATTCTTATAAAAATAAAGGAATTTAATTATGCATTAATATTGGTTATTTATGTAATAAATATTTTTGAAAAATAATGGATGTAACTTTCTTTTAATAATAAATAGGTATTAATTTTGGAAATTTATCAAGAATTAGGAAAAATTAAAAGGAGTTTTAAATATGACTTTTGCGGAAAAAAATTTTTATGGGAAAATTTTGGTTATGTTACAGACTTACCCCCTTAAAAGAATCTCGTCCCCGAGATTCACTCTGTTGGAAGTAGGAAGGGATATTTTTCCAGAATATCAGACTCTTTTTCCCAGGTTGCTTCTTCTAGCGTATGATGTTTCCATAGTATTTTATAGTATTTGATAGTCCGATTTCGAAGTTTTCTTTCGGTTTCTTCTAGTATAGTTTCTGGTTGTTCTTGATAGGTCATGTCTGTTCCTAATTCAATTTCATGTATTTGCATGTTTTCTGAAGGTTTCTTAAGGCATTTTCTTAATTGAGATATATGGAATACTGGATGTACATCTTTTAATTCCTCAGGTAGCTTTAATTCATAAGCTACATTTCCTTTCTTAGTTTGTATCTGATATGGTCCAATATATCTGGGAGCTAATTTTCCTTTGATTTGAAATCTTTGTGTACCTTTTACTGGAGAAATTTTCAGATAAACCATGTCTCCAATTTCAAAACTTAGGTCTTTTCTTCTATTATCAGTATAACTCTTTTATGCCTTTGGGCGCTTTTTAACTTTTCTTTAATAATTTTGACATGTTTTTCGAGTCTTGTACTATTTGAGGGCCTAATACTTGTTTTTCTCCACTTCGTCCAATTTAAAGGTGTTCTACACCTTTTTCCATATAGAGCTTCATATGGTGCTATTCCTAAACTAGACTAAAAGCTATTGTTATAAGTAAATTCGCAAAGGGTAGCAGATGTCCCATGTTGATCCATAGATTAGAATACAAGCTCTCAAAGATATCTTCTAGAATTTGATTTACTCTTTCAACTTGTCCTCCGGTTTGAGGGTGATAAGCTGAACTAAAGGTTAATTGAGTTCCCATAGCATGATGTAAATGTTTCCAAAAATTTGATGTAAACCGAGTTCCTCTATCTGAAAATATCTTTTGGGTACTCCATGCAATGGTACTATTTTGGTGATATAAAGTTCAGCTAATTGATGTCCTTTATATGTAGTTTTTATGGGTAAATATCGAGCTACCTTAGTGAGTCGATCCACTATTACCCATATGGCATTATATCCAGATTGAGTTCTTGGGATTCCTGTAATAAAATCCATACTAATTTCATCCCATTTCCATTCTGGAATAGGTAAGGGTTGTAATAATCTGGTGGTTTTCCATGGTCGACTTTGACTTTTTGACAAGTGTCGCAGAGTTTACATGTGTTGCTATATCCTTTTTCATATTTTTCCACCAAAATGTTTTTCTCAAATCCTGGTACATCTTGGTACTTCCAGGATGTATAGAAAAGAGAGATTCATGTGCCTCTTGTAGAATTAAATCTCTTATTTCTTTGGAATTTGGCACACAAATACGGTTTTTGTATGTTATGATACCATTTTCTTTAATTTTAAAGTCTTCATTCTTAGGATTTTCGCTTCATTTATAAACTCAATTTCTTTCTTTTGAGCTTCTTTAATCTTCTGCTCAAGATCTGATTGAATTTCAAGGGTATTTAACATGCCGGGTTCTATAAATTCCAATTGTAGTTGTTGAATTTCTTTTTGGAGTTCGAATGGCATTCTTGTAGTATGGCTTTGTTACAATATATCCTTCTACTCAGGGCATCGGCAACAACATTTGCTTTACCGGGATGATATTGTATATCTAAATCATAATCTTTTACCAATTCTAGCCATCTTCTTTGTCTTAAATTTAGATTTGGTTGTGTGAAGAAGTATTTCGTGCTTTTGTGGTCTGAATAAATTTCATTTCTCTTACCCAAGAGATAATGTCTCCAAATTTTAAGGCATGAACTACATTTGCTAACTCTAAATCATGTGTTGGGTAGTTTACTTCATGGGTTTTGAGTTGTCGGATGCATAGGATACTACTTTTCTATCTTGCATTAGAACACAACCTATTCCATTCTTTGAGGCATCACAAAAGATTTGAAATGGTTTACTTGTATCTGGAAGGATTAGAACAGTTGCAGAAGTTAATTTGTCCTTTAATGTTTCAAAAGCTTTTTCACATTTTTCATTCCAAACAAAAGGAATATCTTTCTTCAGTAATTGGGTAAGTGGTCTGGCTATTTTTGAAAATCCTTCAATAAATCTACGATAGTAGCCAGCTAATCCAAGAAAGCTTCTTATTTCAGTTATAGTGGTTGGAGTTTTCCATTCCATTACTGCTTTAACTTTTTCTGGATCAACTTGAATTCCATCGGCAGTAATTATATGTCCAAGGAAAGATATTTCTTTCATCCAAAATTTGCATTTGCTAAACTTTGCATATAATTTATTTTCTCTAAGCTTTTCCAATGTTAGAGATAAATGTTTTTCGTGTTCTTCTTCATTCTTTGAATATATAAGAATATCATCAATAAATATTATGACAAATTCATCAAGATATTCCATATATATTTTATTCATGGTGCTCATGAAGAAGGCTGGAGCATTAGTTACTCCAAATGG
This sequence comes from Olyra latifolia, assembly GCA_036346145.1. NCBI lineage: Eukaryota > Viridiplantae > Streptophyta > Magnoliopsida > Poales > Poaceae > Olyra > Olyra latifolia. The sequence goes on from CM070526.1 coordinate 12,207,871, forward strand.
CATTACTGTAAATTGATATAATCCATATCTAGTGGTAAATGCCGTTTTTGGTCTGTCTTCTTTCTTGACTTTTATCTGATGATATCCAGATCTAAGATCAATTTTAGAAAACACTTTTGCTCCTTTTAATTGGTCAAACAGATCATCAATTCTGGGCAGAGGATATTTATTTTTGATAGTAGCTGCATTTAATGCTCGGTAATCAATACACATTCTGCGGCTACCATCTTTCTTGTCTACAAACACTACTGGAGAAGCCCAATCTGAGGAGCTAGGTTCAATAAAGCTTTTATCCTTTAGCTCATTTATTTGCTTCTTTAATTCTTCTAGATCTGGAGGTCCCATTTTGTATTGATGTTGTGCAATAGGTTCAGTTCCAGGTTTTAATTCAATGGAAAATTCATAACTTCGGTCAGGAGGTTGTCCAGGTAATTCCTCCGGAAAGACATCAGGAAATAAATTAACTACAGATAAAGATTCTAATCCTTGAGCAGGCATATAATGGATGGAGTTATGAAATTGATTTTTATGACAAGGTTCTATTTGATAATTTATGATTTGATTTGAAGGTGTAGTGAGGGTCAAAATTTTTGTGGCACAATCCAACTTTCCTTTGTTGGAAAATAACCAATCCATTCCTAAAATAAGGTCTAACCCTTTTAGTTCAATAATTAAAGGATTTGCTGAAAATTTTTCTTTTTGATTTCTATTTCAAGATTTTCACATTTAAATGAAACTAAGATTTTTCCTCCGGGGAAAGGATGTAACAAGGGTTTTCTAATGGATAAGTCTTAATTTTATGTTGAGTTATAAAAGATTTAGATATAAAGGAATGAGATGCACCGAATCAAATGAATAAGCTGCTGGATGTAGTTGAACCGAAAAGTTACTGTTATGACGTCGATGCGCTCAAGACTATCACCGTGACATAGTTCACTTGACCTTGTGGATTTCTTGGAACTTTTCCTTTGTTCAATGGATTTCCTCCTTTCATTGTTCTTTGATTAAAGTTAGGCTTCTTTTCAAAATTTTGAATTTTTGGTTTAGCTTTGAGCCGCTTCCATAGGTAATGTTATCCAGGGACATTGCGGTTTTATGTGTCCTTTCGATTGCAATGATAACAAGTTACTTGACGGGATGTGGACAATCTTTCCTTAAGTGTGGTCCTCCACAATTAAAACATCCATTGGAAGGAGGTAATTGAGTATTAGAAGAGGAGGTGTTCTTCTTATGGGCTGATTTTTGGGTCTAAAGTTTGAATTTCTGGATTTAATATTTCTGACTTTTGTTATAAAATCAGTCCTTTTTCTTTTGTAGTTTTCCAAATTATTTCTCTTTTCTTCTATGTCTAAGATTTTATTAATCAAAGTTTTAAAGTTCTGATATTCATGACCAGATAATTGATATTGTAAGGAAGGTTGTAGGCCATTTGCAAACTTTTTCATTTTTCTTTTCTCTTCCTTTATTTCATCAGTTGCATATCTGGCTAATTGATTAAACTGATGTAGATATTCCATAACAGTTTTATTATTTTGTTTAAGCATGTCAAATTCTCTTCTCTTGGCTTCTAGAAGTCCTTCAGGTAGATGGTGTCCTTTAAATTCATCTTCAAAATTTTTCCATGTGATGGCTTCTTTATCAGGATATGTTTCTTGAATTGTAAGCCACCATGCAAGTGACTTGTCCAGATAGTGATGAGAGGCATAAAGAACTTTTTCTTTATCCGTACATTGGATTGTATTCAATTTCCTCTCAATGTCTCTTATCCAATCGTCAGCTTGAAGTGGGTCGGTGGCAATAGAAAAGATAGGTGGTCTGGTCTTTTGGAAGTCATTCCATCTACTTCCAAGACCATTTATATCAGGGGTTCCATGATTTCTTTCTAAAATTTCTCTTAAAAGGTGGTTATGAAATTCTGCAGTTTCTTTAGTTTGTTTTTCGAAATTAGCTAAGATTTGAGTTAAAGTTGCTTCAAAATTTTGGCTCGAATTTCCGCCATGAAGAAAATTCAAGACTCGCAAAGAAAATATTATAAAATATGAACAAGAATTATTGCACAAGATAAAGTACAAAAGTAGAAATTTATTTCTTCGGTCCAAGATTTCTATTACATTATTTATGGTACAATGGTGTTACAAGAAAGGAAAATTACAAAGTTACTTTCTTTTGGAAAAATGAAAGTAACTTATCCTTGAATGTTGCTTTCTCTTAGAAAATGAAAGTAACATTCGGAAATATTACAACAAGGTTATAATATTGTTAGGATCATCCTATTAGTTATTTCCTAAGGGAAAAATGGAAATAACTAAGGTTAGTTACAAAATATTTGTAGTGATATCCTAGTCATTGTCTCCAGTTAAGTCTATGATTTTAGGTGGACTAGGATTTACTACTTCTTCTATATTATAGTCAGGATTAGAATTATTATCAAAATTTTCCTGATCTTCTTCCTCTACTCCTTCTATTTCTTCTACTTCTTCTATTTCTTCTATTTCTTCTTCATCTTCTATTTGTCCTGAAAGAACTGCATGTTCATAATCTAATTCATGGTTTAAGTTACATGCAAAAATGAGGTCACTCCTAAGTTCTTTGTTTTCTTCTTGTAATGCCATAATTTGATGTTGTTGCATAAGACTTAGAAAACCTAAGTCTCTGGCATGTGGACAAGGGTTATTTGAAGTGTCTATAGCTTGTACTTCATAATCAGTGTCTCCTTCTTGAGGAAAATATCTATATTTGGTATAATAGAGTTGTGCTTGGTATTTTTTAGTAAGATAGAGGGTAGCTTTCATACATGCATCTTCTACGGCTTTTATCCTAATATTTCTTGTGGCTTCAAACCTAAGATGTCCATTATCATTCATATCTAATATGAGTATAGATCCTAAAAGCTATGAGGAAGAGTCTGGTTCTAATAAAGTGAGATGATAAAACAGGCTCTGAGTGCGGTCAAGAGAATATGCATAATGTCTTGCGACATGCCCCAAAGTTCAATTTCATCAGAGTATGATAGACAGTACCCATTCTCGCAAATATACATTCAAGGTTAGAATGAATTTAAAATCGAGAATTTTCTTTTCTCAATTTTATCTTCGGTTTAACCAAAGGAATGTGTGTTTGTTTTTTTTTTTTTTTTAAAAAGTTTTCCCTACAGTCAAACTAAGGCTCTGATACCAATTCTGTGGGCGACCAATTTCCAATACTTTTATATTGAAAAATTAATCACCCTAAAGTTACAAAACCTCGAAATTGATATAGTAATAACTTTATTACAATACCAAAACAAAGTAATTTACGTTATATTTCTCCTATATTACAGCTTGTTTGAGTGTACAAGAAAACTTAATATTCTTGACCGAAGAGATCCATTTCTTCTTGAGAAAATTCAATATCTGCAGAAGATAAGTAGGATCTGTTCATTTAAATGAACAGTTCCCAAGTAATGGGTAAGTATAAAATTTTATACCAAAGAGGTTTCTTTAAGAAAATAATAATATTATATGTTGACATTATTCAAGGAATAGTTAAGGCTTTATATGATCATGCAAATTTTAGATTTTTAAAAGTCTTATTTATTTCTAAAACAATTTTTCATAGTAATACAAATTCTATCAACTTTCTCCATCCTTATTCATTTACAATTCAGACAATATTTTCCATAGAATAAATTCATGGATTTTGATAAATAAGAGAGGCATCACCCATTTGACACAACTTCTTATACCCGAAGTAAGGTCCATCGATGAATTGGTTATTAGCTCTGCAGAACCTACCCAGCTTTACCCATATAGTGGCCTACTACATGGATGGGAGCAAAATTTGTGTCATTCTTATTTATTAAGCCCAAGTTTTTATAGAAGCAAATGATATCTAGATATTCTCATACCACAGATCGAGCAAATATCTAGTGTCCTTGAGTGTCAATCAAACTCTTTGATTCCTCTAACCCAAGACGACAAAACACTGTTTCCGAATTTGCTTCTATAGTTTATAGAGTAACGATTTCGAGGGAGTTCACACTCTCTCCACCTGGTGTTATTGAGTTGGTACTTCCTTGTACCGGCGGGCCCAAATAACAAAACACTGTTTCCAAATTACTCTATATAAATACAATCAACCTTCCAAATTACAGGCTTTTCCACCACAAATAAGTTATCCAAAGTAACTTATTTGTACAAACCAATTCCCCAATCTTAATAAGAGATAATCAAATTTTAATATTTTTGTCTATACTAGGTTTTATCGAGGTTGATCATTTTGGGTGGCTTTTTAAGGTATTGAGGTTTGGATAAAATCATACTTGGAATGTATAAATAAATAACTAGAAAATATATGCAATAAATAGTAAGTAAAAGAAATTTAGGTATATCAAAATGCATCGAGGTAAGAAAACACGCCTTCTTGGGTTGTTGGTTCAAAATCAAAAGATTCTTCGGGAATTCCAACTCGAAGTTTCGTGAAGTCCTAAGTCGTTTTCTATAAAAGCAAAAATATAACAAAGATTCAAAAGATATAAATTCAAATAAAAATATGCATATGATTTTTAAATAGGAAAATGATGATTTTATGTTTTAAAATCATTTTCTTTATAAAATGGGATATTAAGAAAATTTTTGACGAGTTTGGAAATTCCTCCTGATAGCAAGAAAATTTGTTATTTAAATTTTTGTTTTATATATATAAAAAATGGATCAATTGAGCTCTAGAGATCGGGTCGACAACATTTCTCATGTTGGAGTTCCGAGATAGAGCCAATTGAGGTAAAAGGAAATTTTTCAAAAGTTATTCTTTTTACCACTTAAATAAATCATAGGAAGAGATTTTTGAAATTTTATTAATTAATTTATTATAAAAATGTCAGATTTAATAATTTAAATAAATTCTTTGTATTTTATATTTTTTAAAAATTTTGGCAGAATTTTGGGAGGTAATTTGATGTGTAAATAAAATCAAAAGGATAAAAAAGAAAAAGAAAATGAAATGAATAATTAACTGGGCTGAAGTGGGCTCGGCCCAGTTCGTGCACAGGGGCAGCCTGACAGGCGGGTCCCGCGTGCAGTGAGTGAGAGGGAGAGGTTGATCGGGCAACTTCGCCGGCGGCGAGCGGCGGCCGGAGAGAGGTGACCGACGGTTGGGGAAGGTAGAGGGAGTTGCAGGCTACCTCTAGGTGTACTTGGATGGGGTTGGGGTGAACGGAGTGTGGCCGGCGACGAGGTTTGGCGGCGGTGAAGCTACTGAACTCCATGAGGAGTGCTCCACGAGGTATAGAGGTGGAAGAGTGACGGAGGTGGTGGCTTGAGTCATTACGGGGCCGAGGATGCCCTTATATAGGTGTTCCGTGGCTTGGCGGCCACGAAATCACGAAGACGGCGGCGGCGGGCGGCGGCGTCGGCGAGCAATTATTGCACATGCGCGACGGCGGATGGAGTTGGCGACGTGGAGGATGAGGTTCGCGGCGTCGGGAGGAGTCCAGAGAATTCGAAAACAGGGGCGGCGGCGAGTTCCAACGGCGATTGTGTCGTTTTCCGGTGAAAACAACGGCGGACGCGGCGGCGCCGGGGTTGGAGACGGCGGTCTTGTGGGCTGAAGTCGGCGGAGGCGACGTGGTCGCGTCTTGGCCATCGGATCAATTCGAGTGGCTAGGATTAAATCCTTGAAGTGGTATGGCTATCGGCCATTAGATCAAGATGATTTGATCGTGGCCGTTCGTGGCCACTTATGGTGTTGGTAGGCCGATTCGGGCCGAAACAGGAACGGGCCTTAGGCCCAAGTAGCGCTCCGGGCTGAGAAGGAAAGCGTATTCCCAAAAGGGAAAGCGTAATTTTGATTTTTCAGAAAAGGAATGGTGTTTAGAACTTTGTAGAAAATTATAGGAAAATCAGAAAAATATGAAATAAATTTCTAAATTCTTATAAAAATAAAGGGAATTTAATTATGCATTAATATTGGTTATTTATGTAATAAATATTTTTGAAAAATAATGGATGTAACTTTCTTTTAATAATAAATAGGTATTAATTTTGGAAATTTATCAAGAATTAGGAAAAATTAAAAGGAGTTTTAAATATGACTTTTGCGGAAAAAAATTTTTATGGGAAAATTTTGGTTATGTTACACTTGTTCACCCATAATTCACCCGTGGTTCACCCATGATTCACTGGTTCACTTATAGTTCACCCACACTGGTTCACCCATGGTTCACACTGATTCACCTATGGTTCACACTGGTTCATCCAAACTGATTCACCTATGGTTCACATTTACTTTGTCCTATTATATACCGTAGCTATGCCAGGGGACGGTATACCGTCCTCTAGTGGCTTTGACGATAACCAGACCCGTTACCCCTGATACTCAACCCAATAACCCTTAACTCGATACCCGATACTTGACAATACTCTCCGATACTCAACCCGATACACAGCAATACCCCAATACCACTGATACTCAACTTGACCCCCTTAATACTAATTTTGATACATGACGATACTGCAATACTCAACCTAATACACGACGATACCCTAATACTCAACCCAATACCCTTCATGCTCGACGATAACCCCTCCCCTCACCCCCTCCCCCCCTCCCCGCGATACTCCATGATACTCCATGATACTTAGCTAGTATTGGATCGATGATACCACCTAATACTTGATGATACTACCTGATACCCCATGATACTACTTGGCAATCCATTATACTTTACACAATGATACGTGATACTCGATAAGTATCTGGTACTTGATGATACTCGATACTAAACGATACCTAGAAATTAGCAACACCTGAGACTGGACGATACATCAAACTCAATGATACTTGATATTCAACGATACTCGATGCAAGATGATTCCCGTAAATTGTTATACAAGGTAAAAAAGAGAGAACCTGTGTGCTCATGCAAGTATTTTTAGGTACATATGCTATATTAGTTTTGTCCCATGCAAATGCATACGAGTGCAAATTGTTGGGAGCTAGTACATACGTGGAGACAACAACGGCCCAGCTAAGTTGCTGACTATTTCGGTCCCATCACGGAATCATGGAGCGCAGACTAGGACGCATGGTGCAATGTTTTTTTTGTCACAGAGCTATACCGTCCCATCCGGTGCGGACGGTATAGCGGTGGCTAACAGTTCCCAATTTCATATTATAATCTACAATTGGACAATAATCTTTTAAATGAAAAGAAATAACCAGTAATGAGGAGGGTGTAAGCTTGGTACCACATCACACCTACCATGAATACTATTATAGGCGGGAGTACACATGTTCAATAGGTAGTTGTTGACACTCGATTTTGGCACTAGTCGATGGTCTAGAATCTTCTGGAAATCGGCTTGGGCTTTGAAGAAATACGGGCTAGAAACGGATGCAGAGAAGGCCCAAATCGGCTAGAGATAGATATGGTAATAAGAGTTCAGGTCGACTAGAACCCGAGTATATTAGGAATAGTTAGGCAAATTTAGAAGTTAAAGTCGAATCTGTATTGACCACGAGATAGAGTCCTAGTTGGATTCAGGGTTAAAGGGACTGTATAAATGCTTAGCCCTTGAGGATGTGTAAAGAGACATCATCAAATCAATACAACATCTACTTTTACCTGTTCCTTTACTTTTCGTCACATTTAGAGTAGTTTCATCGTATCGATATTTCGATCAACTTGTTGTGCATCGCCTTTCGATTGACTTCGAGGTACAACCCAGAAGTTGCTTGCAAGTAAATACTATCTCGATTCAGTTCGATCTATAGGCTTTCATCAGATTTTGGCCGAAATACTATCTTGGTTGATATTGTTGTGCATCGCCGTTTCAACCAAGGGTTAGATTTCACCCTTTCGTTCTATTGGCTTACAGCTTGCTGTTCGTCGATAGCCTGCTTCGTTCTATCAGCTAGACGATACTATCGGCTAATTGGTAGTCTGTTTATTCTCTTTCTGCTATTTTGTTGATTTCTTCGGCTTAGTAGTAGACTACTTACCTTTTGAACCTATTGGTTTAGATTTAATCTAAGCCGATAGTTTCGTTACCTTTTACTTTGCTCGGATCTATTTCCTAATGTTGCAGATTCATCATATTATAGATCCAATCGGCTATCTGAAGGCTGATTGCGTCTTCTCTTGATGATTGTAGATCAAATCGACTGATAAGCATTGAACCCTGCTTCCGGTGTTGTCAGGGATCCAACTCCCTAAGCCCATGTATGCTGGCGTGAAGACCCGTTTTTGCATCAACACATCGATACTTTCATCTCGTTATTGTTGGACTTGAGAAAGCTCGACGAAGGATAAGTCTTTCTTCAATATGTTGTTATGACTTAGCCGTGTTTATCATGAATCATTTCAGGAAATTGAGTGGTTACTCAACAATACATGGCAAGTTCAACATGTTTTCATTTTGTAAATCTATATTCCATTTTCCACAAGATCACTTATTACCAATCACTATCTCAAGCATCATAATTTTATTTTCCCATTCCATAGACTATTCTATAATCCTCTGTCATTTCATTTCCACAGAATGGCCATACGTTGTGTATGGACTCGCTCCCGGTCTATTGGTTTCAGCGGTTCTAGAGTTTCTATAGGGAATGGGGATCTCACCAACGTGCTTGGTTGGGATGGAGGATGCTCGATGTGGCATGGCATCGTGCAACCCAAACGACGATGACAACAAATTCACGTGGCCAACAAGGACAAGGGGGCTGTACTCTGGTGGCTGGCTAGAAATAGTACTCGGGCTTGACGTTACAGGTAATGACGAAGGCTAAGCTGTGGTAGCACGGGAGGGGCATAAAGCTCACCGACGATGGTGTTAGAGCACGGCAGCGGGGTGAAGAGGGGAAACTATAGAGACAAATATATAGGAGGGTTTTATAGCTAGGAAAGGATAGGTGGTTGCTCAGGGATTGAGAGCAAGCTTTTAGCGGTGCTTGACTAGGCCCAAACATGGCTATGTAGGGTTAGAAGAAAGGGGAAAGAAGAAAGGGGGAAGTGGCTGATAGGGTTAGGCAGTGGTGAAGCCAGAAAATTTCAAAGAGGGGGGCTAAGAAAGAACCTTTGCTGGAGTCTCTATATCACTCCAGCAAAGCCTCTATATCGGTCGCTAAATTTAGAGATTCTTTCTTGGAGTCTCTATATTTAGAGATTCTCTCTCCTGTCTCTCTATCTTTTTAAGAATAGAGACTCTGCTAGAAAGGATGAAAATATAGGGAACAAATAGTGATTTAGAGATCCGAATATAGAGAAGCTACTAGAGATGCTCTAAGAAAGAACCTCTATGACTCAACACTAAAAACATCAAATTTCTAAATCATAGTATTATACCTATTATTATATGGTTATATCACTTATAGAACTTGATAATATACAAGTACAAACAATTATCTAATAGTTATGGCGACATGTCGCCGTCCACTTGTGCTACCGGTGTTGGACTAGCGGTGCCCGACATCTTAGAGTCGAGAGTCGAGACCTAGAGGTGGCTGGAGGCTAGACCTCATATCTGGTGAGCAAGCGAGCAGTGATCACGATGGGGGATTCAAGCGATGACCAATATGGAGAGGACATTTGTTTTCTTTATAGCTTATATACTTATTTACTTTTCTTCATTTTCAAAATACAAACACTTTAGTTTTTTGAGTCCTTTTATTTTGAAGTCATGTCTCAAAGCTCTAAAAAAAAGAGGTCGAATGAATTGGGCCCGACTCCCAAGACCACCTTGGGAAGCTCTCAAATAAGTAGTAGATAAGACATACGTAAATAAGCTGTCAAGAACACCTTGGGCTTTAGCTGGATTATTGAACCTATTGGGCAAACTACCCTATTAGTATTAGTGTATTACTTATGAATTATAAGCTACCTAAATACCTATATGGTATATCTCCTTGTTGGCCATGACCGGGGCTCAAGCCCCACTGTGACCTGGCTGTGGCTCTGCCACTGGGGTTAGGGATTTAGGTGTCAACTTTCTTCGCCGTAGCATGGCAGGACAGTGGTGGTCGTGCTACGACATGGCATGATGGTGCCAAACGAGTGGTCGAAGTGTGATGACCCAACAAGGGAAGAACCGATGAGAGAGAGGGACACGAAGAGAATGTGCACCATGATTTTTCTATCTTTGACTTCCTTTTGACTACAACATCCAGAAATAGGGTAAACATGACAATTCTAAATATTGCGAAGATGATGGCAATGACTATGACAGTGATGGTATTTCTTCCAACTACGGAAGCTGGGAAGAGGCTGAGGATGCGCTTTCGAAGAATTTCGACGATGAGAATATTGACTATGTTAGCGATCGTTTGGGAAAACACTAATCCCAAATGACTATAGCTTCAAAATAAGCAATTTCATGTGCTGCTCTTGTATCTCCATCCTGTACTACTTCATGCGTAAAGCCTCTATGTTTTCATGTGTGTTGTTGTAGTCGTATTTCCTGCTTATCTTAGACGATGCTTAATAATTGTTCGCCTTCGCCCAGGGGTGGAGCCCAATGGGCCCATGGTGGTGCACATGTGCCAGGGTGCAACAATAGTTTAGTAGAGATTAGCTTATAGCTATCACATGTGCATCCCCCTAGCCTAAACGTTGGGCACCAGGACTAGCCCAACTGGCTGCACAAGCCTACCGAGAAAGGCCAATTTTCTTTCCTGACCAGAGCAATAGCGTAGTGCACTGCCACTATGCACGTGACAATACTACGCTGACCCAAGGCCATCTAGCTATGTACATGCTAGAGCCTGGAGCTGCACTCCTAGCCTTGGGCCAGCGCAGTAATGCCAGGAAATGGAATACCTCCCAACCGACTAGAGTTAGAGAAGGAATAGAGCCGAGGTGACATTTCGCATCCTTGCAAGTTGCAAATCGCGATAGCCGATAAGCGGCACATTGCGTGCATGTGTCGGTGTCGGCATCTTGGTGGTGGCGCCCTTGCTTAGTTGCTCCGTGACTCCATCACCGTCACAGCCGTCCACCGACCGCCGCGATCGTCGCCGGAGCCTGGCTGCTTGGAGACTGATTCCAATTTGGTACATAATTGTTTTGTTAGGTTTTCTAATCCATAGACCATAAATTGTAGTTCATTGCTATTTACCGAGTAATTGTAATTTGTAAACGACTAAACGAGTAATGAGTCGTCAATCGTCCATGATTCCTTTTCAATAATTACCAATTAAGATTACATGCTTAGCTAATTAGCTTTACACAATTACAAATTTACGGTAGAGATTGCACATCATAGTGTACTCAAGTAAGCAACTCAACTACTCATATACAGATCTACTCAAGACTCAAGAGTCAATCAGTCAAAGGCAAGGCTGACTACATGACTCATCTCATCTAGTGACTAGTTTGCTAGTGCATCGTGCACTTTGTACTCAATACTCAAGTAAGTATAATTTTTTATAGGAATTCAAAAGTATAGGATAATTTTATTTTTTAAGTTCTTAGAATTTATCCTTGGACTGGACATGATACAAGTCAACCTATAATTGCTCTTACAAATAATCTTGAAATGGCAGGTAAATTTATGAAGAGATTTTTGAAAAGAAAAGCACCAGATGAGGCTATCAATGTTGCGAATTCATGTTAAGAATATAATAGTCATGTTTGGAATTCCTATGTCAAAGATATCAATTGGAAAGAGGAGATTCAGTTCGATCCAGGCAAAAGAAAAAGAGTAGATGACTATCATCCTAACCAGAGAGATTTGGTAAGAAGAAAGTATTTGGATAATGGACCTTGTCAACATCACACTTTTGATTTTCCATATACATGGTTTGAGGATAAAAATAAAAGGTTCAATTCTGAATGGTTCAATGAGTTTGGGAGTTGGCTTGAGTCTAGCGAGTCTGAAGATAGAGCATATTATTTTTGTTGTTTCTTGTTTAGAGACTGCAATAAGAAGGAAGCTGGGTACGAAGCATTTGTTGTAAATGGCTAGAGCAGTTGGAGCAGAAAAACTAGACTAAAGGAGCATGTAGGTGGGGTTAACAGCGTTCATAACCGAGCACTACAAAGTTGTCATGATGTATTAAAAAGAGAGCAACATATTGATGTTGTTATCCATACACAGAGTGAAGTTGCTAAGAATGCTTATTTTTGTCAACTAAGGGCCTCCATTGATGTTGCTAGACTTTTATTGAAGCAAGGATTGCCTTTCCAAGGCCATGATGAGTCAAAAGAGTCTTTCAACAAAGGAAACTTCTTAGAAATTCATGAGTGAAAATATGAAAAAGATAAAAATGCTGCGGGTAATAACCTTATGGTGTCTCCTCCAATGCAAAAGGATATTGCTCACTGTTTTGCAAAGGAGATCTTGCAGTCTATTCTCAATGAAATCGGATATGATGTGTTCTGTTTGTTGGTTGATGAGTCCAGAGATGTCTCTTGCAAAGAGCAAATGACAGTTGTGTTACAATATGTTGATAAGAGTGGACTTATGAAGAAGAGGTTTGTTGGTCTAGTTCATGTAAAAGAGACAACATTTTCCTATCTCAAATCCGCTATCGATTCTCTGTTTGCAGAATATAAGTTAAGTTTGAAGCAAGTTAGAGGCTAAGGATATGATGGTGCTAGCAATATGCGAGGTGAGTTCAATGGCTTGAAATCACTAATTATAAGAGAACATAGTATAACATATTATATCCATTGTTTTGCTTACCAGCTTTAATTAGTTGTTATTGCTGTTGTAAGAAAGCATAAAGGAATAAGTAATTTCTTTAGTATGATCTCTCTTTTATTGAATGTGGTGGGCAGATCTTCAAAGAGGAAAGACATGGTTCAAGATATCAACCATGAACAAGTGTATAAGGCCTTAGGTTGTGGGTTACTTCAAACTAAAATAGGATTAAATCAAGAGCAATGTCTTCAAAGGTCTGGAGATACTCGTTGGAGCTCTCACTATAAAACTCTTAATAGTTTAGTTGACTTGTTCCTGGTAGTTGTCAAAGTGCTAGAATTTGTGGAAGAAAAAGACAAGGATAGAACAAGTAGAGATCAAGCATTGAGTCTTCTAGTATACTTTCAATCATTTGATTTTGTCTTCTATTTGCATCTAATGTTAAGTGTCTTGATAACCACAAACACCTTGTCATTGGCACTATAAAGGAAGGATCAAGACATTGTGAATGCTATTAAATGTGTTAGATCAACTAGGATGCATTTGGGCAATCTTAAAGCAGAAGGGTGGGAATCTGTCTTTGGTGAAGTATATGTATTCTGTGAGAAACATGATATTCCTAAGTTAGAAATAGAAGAAACTTACATTAATCCAAAGAAGCAACGACAAAAAATTAGAATTACCAATAAGCATCATTATGAAGTGGAATGTTTTAATGATGTTCTTGATTGCTACACCAAGAGCTTGATAGTCGCTTTAATGAGACTATCTCTGACTTGCTTGTTTGGTCAGCTTCTTTAAGTCCAAGAGACTCTTTTCATGACTTCAATGTAGAGAATCTGATGAGCTTATCTAAACTATATCCCAATGATTTTGATTCCATGGAATTGAGGAATCTTAGCCATAATCTTTGCCTCTATATTGTCGATGTGCGAGCAGATGATAGATTCTCCAACATACAAACTATTGGTGAGCTTTCTCATAAAATGGTGGAGACTAGGAAACATCTTTGCTATCCTTTGGTTTTTCGGCTCTTGAAGCTAGTATTAGTATTGCCTGTCGCCACTGCTACAGTTGAAAGGTGCTTTTCAGCCATGAAAATTGTGAAAACATATTTGCGCAATATGATAGGTGATGAATTTATGAGTGATAGTCTCATTTGTTACGTGGAGAAAGAAGAAATGAAGAAAGTTACCGATGATGCCATCGTTCGTCGCTTTATGAACTTGAAAGAATGTAAATACTAAAAGGTGATGCATTTATTTCCACTGAATCATTCTACTAGTTTTTATTTATAATTTTTATTTATTTCATCCTCTTTGTAGGCTATTGAAGTCGGATGTTATATTTGCCAATATCGGCCATCTTTTGTTCATGGTTTTATTTTAGATTTCTTCTCTTTACTACAACTAATGGGACATTGGTCAATTTCTTCATTTTGGTAAGCATTTACATAATTTGTTGGAACTTCTTGACCATTTTACATCTTCGTTTGTTTTGGTTATGTTAAATTATGTACACATTCCTTGGAGTGGTGAACCAGGGTAGTTTTTCCTCTAGTTCTGCCACTACCTACGCTATGGTAGGCTTGTCGATAGAGATGTTTACCCACCATTTGTCTAATTTGTGTAGGTTTGATGTGGGTTTTACTTGTAATATAAACCTTACTTGGCATAAGGCATATAGTTTGAATGATCTTATGTAGAAATATAAGGCATGCATGCTATTTTAATGAGGTGTTTTCTCATATACCAGCTACATTTATTCATTAGTATACACATAAAGTATTCTTTCTAATCTTTTCAAGACAATTATATAAGGATGTATAAGTCATTTTCTTTCACTCCTTTTTAAAATCATCACCATCTTCATTCTTATACCAAAGCAAAATACGCCTTATATTTATCAACAGAGGGAGTATAATAGTTTAAATATGCAAATGTGCTTGCGTTGTCGCAGAGGAAGGGCTTGCGGCGGCATGATCCCGTGGCAATACCCTTGTCGTGCTTCGATGCCGTGATAACCACCTTGTTGCGCCTCCGAAGGCGCTGTGGCAGAGGAGTATTTTTGAATACGGTCATTCAAAAAGCTCAAAGCTCACAAACTGCTCAAACTCGGCTCACTCTAGGTTCGATCCGAGCTTGGCTTGAGCTTGATTCTAAGCTCGCAAGTCTGGACAAGCCGAACTCGAGCTTGACACAAGCCTACTCGAGCTATTTCAGAACCTCAATTTTATAGATAAAATCATATTTTACTGAGTCTACTCGAGCTCGAGTTTCATCTTAGCCTACTTGAGCTTCGTCAAATCTATTTTTTTTTAGAAAATCTTATGTTTACCAAATCTACTTAAATCTAAGCTCGAGATTTGTCCCAGCATACTTGAGTTCACACACACACACACACACATATATATAGAGAGAGAGAGAGAGAGAGTTGAGTTATGGTCACTGCAATGACCAAATTCTGACCTGCTCAGCGCCCTCGGTAGTCGATCCAAAAATCTAGGTCGTCCACATGCGCTCCCTACCCACCCGAGCCCCACGCCCGCCTGCGCCCCATTCTCCTGCCCTCTCTCTCCTCCCCCTCTCTCTCTCTTCTTCTTCTCATGATTCCTCCCCTCCCCACCGATAAAAATCCCTAGCGCCACCAAGAATCCAAGTTGGTTCGTCGCCGGGGTGTTCTGCCACTAGGGAACTGCCACCCGTACGCCTGGAGGGACTTCATCGGGACCTGCTATCCGGTCGCCATCGAACCAACCACCATCCCGGTGAACGCTAGCCGCCCTTGGGGGAGGATATGAAGAGGTCATGGGCTGCGCCGCCATTGCCGGCCTAAAGTCACGACCCTTGGAGAAGCCGCCAGGAGGAGCTCCCACTGGCCGGATCTGCACCGGCTATTCCACCGAGCGCTGCCCTCTTCAGCCCTAGCCCCGGCCCAATCCATTGTTCTGGGCTGTTCTAGTTCTCAGAAGGTGTGTTTGAAAGTGTATGAACATTGTCCTAAGAAATAGAATCGATTCATCTGCTTGTATCAGATTAGTTGATGAACCTTGCTGTTGTTAGCTTCAGCATGAAGATTAGTAGCAACTTTTATTCTTGAATACAAGTAGCAGCAATAACAGTGGTTTGGAGGCCAAAATTAACAGCAGCAGCAGTGTTTTGGATGCAATTAAGTGAGTTGTATGTAACAAGTGACATCTGTAAATCTTCTCTGTTAGGAGTTGAAGAATCTTCTCTGTTAGAAGAATCTTCTCAGCTTGTAAATGACCGAGAATTGGCTTGTTAATTCTCTTTAGTCTGTAATTATGTCTGTACAAGTGTCTCACTATGAGAAACTATGAAATTTTTTGTCAGTAAGACTAATGCTCATGTATGAGATACGTGTTGTTGCTGCTGCTCATCAATTCAGAATCTCATGGACATGTGAAAATTAAAATTGATGCTCATGAATCAAATAGTGCTCAAGTACACAAAACCTCTTCAGAAATTGCATGAACAATTTGACAGTATCTTATTTGTAAGCATCAGAACATAAGATTACAAGATCAGTGCTTGCTAATTTCATACAGATCTGAAATTATTCCTCTCTCAGAATTGTCACAGGTTATTGTGACCCTTCCAGATTTACATGTTTCCATTCATTTCAAAATATTTTAGCTCTAGAAGTTCACAAGTGCAACATACATGGTCTTGTGCTATACATGTATAAGTGGTTTCTTTCATCTAATACATACTCAACAATACAATGTCCGAAAAGTCCATGTCCGAAATGGTCTTCTTCTCACGATTCCTCTCCTCCCTCCGTCAATTTTCGAAACATAATCGAATCGATCTCATTACATTCATTCAATTTGATGGGGAGCTCAACAATTCGAGAGTAAACCGTACACTTCAATTTACAGATATCACTTGTTACATACAACTCACTTAATTGCATCCAAAACACTGCTGCTGCTGTTAATTTTGGCCTCCAAACCATTGTTATTGCTGCTACTATTCAAAGAATAAAAGTTGCTGCTAATCTTCATGCTGAAGCTAACAGCAGCAAGGTTCATCAACTAATCTAATACAAGTAGATGAATCGATCCTATTTCTTAGGACAATGTTCATACATTTTCAAACACAACTTCTGAGAACTAGAACAACCCAGAACAATGGATGGGGCCGGGTCGGGTCAAGAGGCGCGCTGGTGGAGTAGCTTGGCAGATTCGGCCAATGGAGCTCCTCCGGCGCTTCTCCAAGGGTCGTGACTTTAGGCCGACAATGGCGGCAAGCTCATGACCTCTTCATATCCTCCCAAGGCGCTTAGCGCTCACCGGATGGTGGTTAGCTCGGTGGCGGCGGACAAAGAGTCCCGACAAAGTCCCTCCAGCGTCTGGCGGCAGCCTCCCAATGACAGACCACCCCTGCGATGAACCAACTTGGATTCTTGGTGGTGCTAGGATTTTCATCGATGGGAGAGGGAATCGTGAGAAGAAAAGAGAGAGAGGAGAGAGAGAGGCCACGGAGAATGGGCAATGGCAGCATGGGTTCAAAGTGGTAGTGAGCGCACGTGATCGACCCAAATTTTTGGATCGAATCACCGAGGCGCTAAACACCGTGGGTCAAGTCAACTGCAATGACCATATATCAACTATATATATATATATATATATATATATATATATATATATATATATATATATATATATGTGTGTGTGTGTGTGTGTGTGTGTGTGTGTGTGTGTGTGTGTGTGTGTGTGTGTGTGTGTGTGTGTGTGTGTGTGTCAAGCTCGATCCTACTCGAGCGCTTTGAGCCTTCCTCTTTAGTGTTACCTATAAGGCATGCTCTCCGGGCTCGCCTGTCAGCCCTATTTCTCAAGTTATTGACAAATACACGGCATTTTCAAATTTGTTTTTTTGTTTTAAGCTGAGAAATTCCACTCGACAGCGTCCCCCCCTCTCCTCTCCTCACGCGCTCTTCCCCGTCGCCTCTCTTCTCGTTAAAACCTGCCGCCTTGGGGAGCTGCCGCCGCCGCTGGTAGTCGCCGTCGCTGCCTTGCTCCCTAGTTCCCACCCAATCTGTCTTCTCTCTCGCTCCGCCCTGTTCCATTCACGGCCTCGCCTGCTACCTCGGCAAGTCGGCATGAGCCGCCTCTCCGCTCTGGCGACCGGTGCCCCACCTCCTCCTGCGGATCACAGTTCCAAGGTGCGGCTTCCACTGATTCTCTCCCTCCCAGCCTCCTCTCTCTCTCTCTCTCTCTCTCTCTCTGTCTCTGGTTTTCCCCCTATTTAGTGAGCTCGGATTTGATCCAAATTCGACCGGATAATTTTTTTTTTCAAAAATTTTCCATGGCAGACGCTTCAAAAACACTGGTATTATCTTTAGGAATTTCCCCCAATTTTGAATTTGAAACCCTAAATCGCTCGATAATCCTTGCACATCCAATGGGAGCCCAGGCAGCTGCCCCTCCTGCCCGGGCGGTGGATCTGCCACTGCATGGTTCATGAAATTCTTCAAAGAATGTTTTGCTGTGATACGCTTGTAGAAAGGTAGGTCGAAATTGCTGGAGATGAAGTGATGACAATCTGTATCCTGATTTTTTTTAAAAAAATATCTGCATTTGTATTGTCCGAAAAAAAGGCTGGCAGTAGGCCAGTAGTGCCATTCTATTATGTATTGCACTGCTGATGATTGTGAGGACCGTCTTTCTTCTGTAGGATGCTGCGTTGGTTCGTCTGGCTATGCATGCACTGCATGGTGTCAAATCATCCTTAGATGAGATTGAGGAACTTTCTGTGCTGTTCTCCTCAAGTCCGGCAGATAGGACTTCTCATCGTGTTGCAAATGTGTGGTCACGTTCATCCAGCACTACCTCTGTAGGGCATATTCTCAAATCTATATGCTCCACAGGTGTTGCAGTTTTTTTCCTGTGCAAGTTTGTGCAATTTTATCTTTTCCAAACACGAGAAACGAATTGTGGAAGAAGAGAAGAACGTGAATGTGAACTCTCTGATGATAAAGACACTGAGCATTCTCCTCCTTTCAGCCTAGTGAACCAAGCATTTGCTGCAGCAGTTGAAAAGGTTCTAGAAGGCTATTTCTGTTCCTTGAATACTTTACCAGCATCAATTAAGCTGAGGCGTTCAGCAGGACAGCCTGATATACCTTCCATGATCCCAGATGGAGCTTGTTCTAGTTCTGAAGTCACTCTTCTTGAAGTTTATCTCCACACCGAGGAGTTAAGAAGGCACATTAAGTCCCTTGGAAACATTTGCTTTCCTAAGTTTGCAGGTCTTGCATTGTGCCAGGAGGGTCTGACTACTGATTCTAACTTGGAGATTGGGAACTTCCCATGGGGCACCGATTTGCTTTCCTATTTGTATGTCCATCTTCGTGTAAGCAATCATCTTACATTTTAAATGTTTACACCTAGTTTTCATCTGTTTAGTCAACTTTTAAAAGAATATAGCAAATGTGCACTAATTTATGGTTTATGTTTTTGCTAATGTCTTCTGTTTGTCTTTGCTTTTGGCCGTATTCTTCCTGTACACTATCTGAAGATACCATATATTCAAGTATGTTAGATGTCTTCCTTCTAAATGTGTGTATGGATCATCTGGTAGGACTGAATAACTTGAGTTTTTAGGCCATTAATGATTCAAATGAGGGATTTTGGGAGGGAATCTATTGAGGTTGGAAATGTTGTCTGATGATATCTCTTAAGGTTCCCTTGCCATGGTTCCTTTGTCTTATTTTACTTTGGATAATGTTGCTCTGAAGTGCCCCAAGCTTTCATTATTGGCAAAGGTACTGGTATATATTTCTTTCATTGTGATGAGCAATGCAAGACTTAGGATGGTTTGTTTGATAGCTCCTCTCATCTTTGCTTGCTTTAAAGTATGTATCATTTGCTAATGCTACATTTTTCTGGTTGTTGGTATTCTCTGTTCTCATTAAGGCACAGTACATTTATTTATTGGGTGTGCCACTCCGATTCTTTGACTATGTTTAGTTTTGCTTTATATGTAGTTGAGCATCTGGTTTCTGTTATTCCTAATCCTTCCTACTTGTATGTAGTTGGTTAGTTGGTCTCCGCCAAATTAAGCTTTTTTTATCAATATATTTCTGTGGAACATGGCAGTTAAACTGTGTATTTTTGCTTGTCATTAGCTACAGAAGAATCATGCTAGTTTTTCTCCACCCGATAGCCCAAATATTGTTGTGCTTCTGTGCTACAAGGTTTTTACTTGGATATATCGTGCTGCTCATGTTCTACGTATAGCTTATCATGTTAAATGTTGAATGGTTTTCTTAATTTTGCTCATTTCAATTGTAGGATGCTGATCCAGTTCACTATGGACTTTTGAAATATCTTTTCATTCGTTCCTGTCAACCATACTGTAACTTCATTAAGTCATGGATTTACCGAGCTTGCGTCGACGACCCATATGAGGAATTTCTCATAACACAGATTGAGAATAATCAAACTCAAGGAGGTTCTTCTGATTCACGGGTTGATTTCACCATATTGTCCTTCAAGGTAAAACATTACTTCACGAAGCTTCAAGGATAAACTTTCATCTGTAATGCTCTATTAACACAATTATATTTAGCATCAGAACTCCAAGTATATGACCCATTTGTCGTATGAATCCAAGCATATGAACAATCATTTAATCTTACTCATTTGGAAGCAGATCAAAATTCTTTTTATCATGTGCTGATGTCAACAGGGAAGAAACCGTGTATCTGCTCCATGTTTTCTGAAGGATATATGCCATCCTCTTCTACGTACTGGGCAGCAGCTTCAAGTGCTCATGAAGCTTCTAAAGTCATGCAAGCTTTGTGCTACTGGTGGAGATGCTTATGCCTCTCATAATATCATGCGTCTGGAGGAAATGCTACCATGGTTTGGTACCTCCATTGAGTCTTCAGTGAATTCATTTACTTTCTCAAAAAATAGGATTGAAGCAGTAATATATCAAAGAGATGCTATGTACAAGTCAATGCTAGAGAAGCTCCATTGTTTTTTCTCAAATGTTGAGGTCAGGTTAATTATACTTTTTTTTTTCACTTCCAGCATTTACTTACCTGCGTTTTTCTCTAACAAAAGCAAGAATATTTTCCTGAAATGAACATTCTATTCTACATCACCTTGCTTTTGTTTGCAAGAATGCTTTGAATCATTCTGTGTGACAGAAGATTATATTTCAGGTAATTCCTTTTGATACTGCATCAAACTCCCTACATATAAGTAAGAGCCCTCTAGATACAACAGTTTCAGATGTGGAGCTGTTCTATGGTGACAACGATGTTCTGTCTGCTTGCAATATGTATGTCCTGGATATACCTTTGTTGTAATATTAAAGCTGCAACTTTCACTCATTCTTCTGTAAATCATTGTACATACTAAATGTTTACTTATGCGGGCAATGGATATATACCCCCACATCTTTTTATAGTCTGATTCACCTTTTATTATATTAGGGCTGCAGATGAAAAAGATAATGATGCTTCGTCAATATCAGGAGAATCTTCAGATAACCAGAATCCATTGGAATCTTCAGAATGCTCTTCTTATAGTTCTATGGGTGACCTTGAAGTTGAGAGTGATGCCACTTATGATAATTTGCCTAGTTCCATGTTCTCAACATACTATGCAATTACAGGTGAATCAAAATGCTCCTCGGTAACTAAAAAGCTGCTTTCATATCAAACCAACTCATTTTGCAATGGGATAAATCCTGAAAGCCCTATTGATGTGCACTACAAAGATGGCAACTTGAGCTCAAGACGTGTTCCTACACAGCCACAGAATATGGAATACAATGTTATGCCTGATTCTCTAGAACTGGATTACCAGTATAGTAAATTTTGGCCATTTGAAAATTTTCTAGAAACCCCGTTAAGTAGTTCCTCCGAAAAAAAATCGGTTGAGGGGATTTTAAGTACAAATGATAAGAGTGCAGTAGAGCAAATATCACATGATAATGCAGTTTACCCATTACCCTCTGAATCAGGGCCTTGTAAACTTTTAAACAGTAAAAATCACAAGAAGTCTGGCAAGATAAATCAACCATGGGATACGAGTGCTCCTTACAATTTTAGTATCAACCCTATCGTGAAAAATGCAGCTTGTGGTCATATGGAGAGTGAATTACAAGGAAACAGGAAGAACCGAGCAATTACCAGATATGATTTTGAATCAGTCAGAAATCCATGTGAAGTATATTGTGCAAGCAGTAATTCCTACCTTGTTGAGTCTGAAGTTGGAGCTAAAACGGTTGTACGATCCAGTTCTCAGACTTGTAAAAACTCTGATTGTTCTAGCAAGCTTGTTCAAGCTAAAACAAGAAGTCAGGCAAACCTTGTTTCTTCAGAAGAAATGGCAGCAAGAGATAATCTTCAGGAAAATGTTTCTGGTGGAGCATACTGGGAGAAATCGCTAGAACATGCTGCTAAATCAATAGAAAAGATAGCTACAGATTGCAGTTCCACATCTGATATGCCACTCAATATAGTTATCGACAAGTGCATTATACAAGAAGTTTTGCTTCAGTATCCTTCTGCTTTTTTGATGATTGTGTATCTTGGTACATTGCTGTCAATTTCCTTCAAACTGATTATTATGCTTCTTGCTCTTTCTCATATTACTATTGGTACCAGTATGCAAAAATAATTAGATTTATTTCTTTCCTGGGTTTAGTATTTTGATATCCCTACTATCTATATTCTTTATGCAGTGTTTTTCATGGTAACCCTGACCTATATTTTAGTACTATTCTTCAGGAAAATGCAAGTCCGCATGAACTTGTGAATTTTTTTTTCATACTGCATAAAATGATAAAGGCATAATGATTCAGGACATGAGATCAGAGACTATTTCATAAATGCTGATATGTGATTTACTATCTTTTAGTTGCTCCATTTGCCATGTATTAGGTAACCACTATATCTACTTGGTGCTTTTTACTAGTCTTGTCCACCAACAGCTTTGAGCGAGAACTATACATACAGAGTTTGTGAGAAAAATGATATGTTGGCATTAGTTATCTTGTTGGGAAAAAATAGGATGTATGGGTTATGGTTCTAAACCTTGAATTACTAAAATTGCAGCTAACTTTTTGTTAAAAAAATTTGCCCCTTCTTTAACTGTTAAAGATATAAATATGTTAGCAGCTTCACAATGAAGTTGCTTGAGGAGGGCTTTGATCTTTGTGGTCATTTACTAGCGCTGCGGCGGTATCATTTTATGGAACTAGCTGACTGGGCAGATTCTTTTATTGTTTCCATTTATCATAAGGTAATGTTTTCTATCCATGCTGTTTTAGGCCATTGGTTTATGGTGTTTATCTGCACAAAATTCTTGTAACCTGGAACTTTCCCGATGCAGAAATGGTCCTTTGTTAAGTCTGAGCAGAAAAGGGCAGAGATCCAAGGGCTTCTTGAATTGGCTTTGCAGAGGTCTTCATGTGATACAGACCCTTATAAGGAAAGATTGTTTATACACATGAAAGAACAACCAGGTGTTTCTTTTGTACCCTCTGCATGTGGTAATAATTTGATCTCAGATTGCCCCTGGCTACATTTTTTTAGGCATGATAGCTGAAGGCCTGCTTGTCAAATAATTAACTGCCCAATTCTTGGCTTCCAGGTCTTGACATGCTGGATGACATCTTGCTGGGTTATAAAGTTGATTGGCCAGCGAATATCGTCATTACAGAGGAGGCACTTAAAATATATGCTGAAATATTCTGTTATTTAGTTCAAGTCAGGCTTGCAGTCTTTTCACTAACTGAAGTATGGCGGTTTCTAAAGGTACTTTTTTTCATTGGTGTTTACTTAAAGCATTTGCTTTGAGTACTGTTGTTATATCTTCTAATCAGAAGCAGTTTATGTAGTGCCCACTGCCCAATGTCCACGGATAAAAGTATTATCGAGTTATTTTAGACTAAGTTTTCTTAAGGAATTGTTACTGCTAAATAGTTTTTTTTTGTTCTAGTCATGTCAATAGATGTAGCAATGACTGCAATGTGTGGATTTGCATGAGATCCCTTAGTTTTGGTGATGCAAGAAATATTTGCTATCTACTTGACTGTGTCATGCTAATTTATTACTAGTTTTGGTGATGCAAGAAATATTTGCTATCTACTTGACTCTGTCATGCTAATTTATTACAGGAGCTGACACAGTTAATCGGTCGCTCCATCCACAGTAGACCTGATGTTTTCAAGGAATTGAGTTCTGTGATGAAACTAAGGTATTCAAATACGAAGTCTTCCTAAAACTGTGACCTGCAACCCTGCATTCCTCTTGACTATTTGGTACTATCACTCAAGTATAAAGAACACAATGCCTTTTTATTTAAAGTCTGAAACGGTTTGATGCATCGTTAAGCCTTTTTGCTTGTAGAATTATCTTGGAAATGCAGTATGTATAGGGATGTTCATGTCAAAATAAATGTAATTACTGAGTTCATATTTGAATCCAACTATCATTCAGTGGCATCTTCCATGAGTTGTGAAATGTAGCTTTGTACAGATCACTCACCGCAGTCATATTTCTAAAACCACCTATTTCTACCACAACAATTCCCAAACGTAGAATTAGCAATGCACTGTTTAAATTACATCAGGTATTGATTGTTTAAAACATGCTGGATGGTTTGAATCTTTGGATGTTCCAAAAAAAATAGTGTTCTTTTGGATAGTTTATTTATTGATCTGTAATTCCATAAACTAACTTCCTTTTATCTTGTATCATCTGTAGTTTAATTTTAATTTGTTCAATATATGCAGATTTTTTTGAAATCAAATTAGATTTATTATTGACACAGAAAAAGTATGCTCAATGTGTCTTAATGGCTTCATTTGCAGTTTCTTCTACTATGCATAAGAATAGCTTCTTTTCATATTACTGATTGTTATATTTGTGTAAAATATCTCTGAAATATGTGTTATTATTTTACTAATATGTTTCTTGACTCTAATTATTCTCTGTTTTTTAGGCATCAAGTTTATCACTTCCTATCAACGCTACAGCAGTATCACCATTGCCATTTGTCTGATATGTCATGGCGTCATTTTCAACATTCCCTTAAACATCAGGTATAATGTTTCAATCAAGATAATAGTCGAGTTATTTTCATCTCGAGGAGAAAATATGCTCTCTTTGACTTCCAGTGTTATCTCCTGTTTCTTAACATGTCTCCTTTTTGAGATCACAGTTTTACTTGAACTGAATATTTTTTTAGTGAATATTGATCTTGTAATCTTCTACTATGGCATAGGTGAAAGATATGCTGGATCTTGAGTATGTGCATCTGTGTTATGTTACTGACGCACTTCACATGTGAGACCTTTTTCCGTAGTATTTGTTTTTTTTGTGTATTAGTCTATTTATTTAGTTTTTATGTCGTACTTAATATCATTGTTATTCTAATTGATTGCTGATTATTGTGGGTTTTTTTACTTGTATAATATACTATATTTGCTTCTAATTGATCATGATGTGTTGTTCAGATGTTTCTTATCCAATGAGACAAAACCAGTCGCCACCATAATCAAAAGCATGCTACAACAAGCTTTGGAGTTACAGTCATGTTTTAAGAGTCTTGATGACCTTTCAGAGTCAACAGTGGATCAACTTAATCTGCATTCCCTTATAAACTTTTCTCAGGTAATGTCACATGCATAAAATAGTTTGTTTTTCTAAAAAAAATTGCATTCTGTCTTGGTTCATCCTTTGAACTCCAGCATGCAAATAAAAGATGATTTGGACTGATTTTATTCTCTTATTTGATTTATTTACCTAGTATAATGATATTTGCTGTACACTGGTTCTGGAAGATTTCTGTAGCCTTTCATTGATTCCCCTGTTCCTCTCCAAGCTCTCCTTAAAATACTGATCTATATCCAGAGAGTTTGACCATAATTGTCAACTCCAAAATCACACTCAAAGTTCTTGTGGTTATTTGACCTTTTTTGGGCCCCAACTAATAATTTGGTTTAAACGCAACACATCAGATGAAGGTTGGTCACACTAAGGGAATGTTCTGTTGCACTACAGTAACATCACTGTCTGCTTTTTTGACACAGGTGGATGCAATTAGAAAGAAGTTCGAGGGTAACAAAAAAGATTTGTATATTTTGCATTCGAAGTCTTCAAAATATGGGGAGCTTGGTCTTTCCCGTTTCTGGGGGTATCTGAACTACAATGATTATCACTCTCTGACAATTAGCAAAGATATGGGCTGCTTCTATTTTTGATCGCGCACCCCAAAAACAAAGTTCAGTTTTTTCTTCATCTTCTGGGACTACCTCACCTTTTGCAGCTGTTGGTGACATCATCCAATTGATTGTTTTGTGGTAGTGAGAGGAAGTGAATCCCTTTACCCTGCTGCTTATGGAATCAATTCACTTTTTGCAGCTCTCGGCGGGTTTGTCTGGTGCTGGTTACTACGTTTGACATTGAACATGTGTGTAGTTCTTTGAAGATAATTTTGTATAGTTGTAACCTTACCCATATAACTTTGGTATATCAAAGTTGGGTGGGTGGGTTTGTCTGGTGCTGGTTACTACGTTTGACATTGAACATGTGTGTAGTTCTTTGAAGATAATTTTGTATAGTTGTAACCTTACCCATATGACTTTGGTATATCAAAGTTGTGATGGTTGCCCTCTGGCCTCCTGTAAACATTTAATTCGCTTTTGATGTTTTGTGAAGCTACTGTAAAAGCTATTATCCATCGGATGCTCTTAGAAGGATCAAACGCAGGTGGAACAGCAAAGTGCCAACAGAAAAAAAGAATATATTTTATATGCAATGGTCGTCTAATATTTTACGTGCCATCATTTAGGGTTTTTTCTTGAACTTAGCTTATTTCTTTATCTTCTTATTTGCTTATAAATAGAACTTCAAAAGCTTCTCGAGGTAGTTTCGAAACTCCGGTGCGTTTTGTTTGACTTATTTCTGAGAGCTTTGGGATGTACCTTCCAGAAAAAAAGAAGATAAATTGGATAGGTGCTATTGTTAGAACTTCGAAATTTGAGATCTGCCACTGTTTCTTTCGTATTTGTAAAGATATTATTATGAAACTGTGAAAATTGGATATTTGCTACCTTGCGAGCCACATGTTTCATTTTGATGTATATGTATACCGTATTTTATAAATATGATCATTTTGCCCTTATTTTCAACCTCTATTCTTGTTCCTTTGCATTTCTCTCCTAACCATGGTTGTCTCTCTCACTCTCCTCTCGCGGGTAGCGGTGGCGACCTTGCAAGCAGCATGACGACGGGTGCGATGGCCTCGTGAGCGACGACAACGATAGCAAGAGTGGAGCGACCTCGCGGGTGGCGGTGGTGACTTTGTGAGCGGCATGACGACGGGGCGTGACGGTAGGCTTGTAGGTGCGGCGGGGACTTCCCAAGCAGCATAGCGATGGCGACCACACGAGCAGCGGCAACCTCGCAAGTGGCGATAGCCTCATGAGCGACGGTGTGACATTGCAAGCGGCACGGCGACGGGGCACTGAAGTGTGCTCGAAGGAGATGGTGACAACCTTGTGAGCGGGACGGCTACCTTGCAAGGGGCGTGGATCTAGGGTTGCCGGTGAGTACAGGGGAGAGCCGACGCGAAACCAACTTGCTGAGTGTTGGCACTGCTATAGAGACGTCGTGGCTGTGTCACTGGAGGGGCAAGCCATCGCTATCAGATCTTGGCGAGGTCTACCTTGGGATCACCGGAGGAAGAAGAAGAAGGTGGAGGAGAGGAGAAGGAAGAGAGCGAGGAAGATAAGGGCAAAATCGTCTAGTCTAGCCAAAATGGGACACCTGACCTATAGGGTGGCAAATAGCAAATTTTTATGGTTTTATAATAGCATGTTTAGAAATATGAAAGGAAGATGGTATATCTCGAATTTACAAGTTCTTCATCTATCCAATTAATCTAGAAAAGAACGGACTGCAAAAGCCAAAGCGTTTGACTTTTCGATTCGAAGATAAGTAGATAAGATAAGAAGATAAGTTGAATAGAACAACCCCTTAGATGCTTATCTCTTCTATGTCATTGCAATTACTCGATTATTGCCCTATGTATCATTAGCGAAAACTTATCTTTTTTGCTTAAGTTATGTAAACTTTAAAAAAAACTAAAAAACAGAGTTATTAGGTATGTTGCAATAAATTTTTAGTATTTTTAAGTAAATCTTTTATGTTTAAAATGTTTTTAAGTGTAAATTTAATATAAAACTTTATGAAAATACCAAAAATATATATAGATTGAAAGTATTGCATATATGATAACAATATGATTTTTTTAGAATTTTTTGGTATGTTTACATAGTTTAAACAAAAATGATAAGCTTTCAAAAATAGTATACAGGACAATATTAGAGCAATTGTGATGATAAGAAGAGATTAGGGGTGTTCTCCCCCAGCTTATCTAATCTGCTAATCTGATTTATCTCGTAATTTTGAGAATTTTCCGAAATGGCCTCGAGAGTCGGATGGCCTTAATTTTTAGGATTTAGGGAGCTTTTAGACACGCCTACGAGATAAAAAAACGGATTCAAAAAGTAATAAAAAAAGTCAAATAAGTCAATATTAGCCACGTCTTATCTGACTTATTTCGTGACTTATCTGACTAATATTGACTTATCTGACTTTTTTATTACTTTTTAATTCCTTTTTTTAATCTCGTAGACGTGTCTAAAAGCTTCCTAAATCCTAAAAACTAAGGCCATTCGACTCTCGAGGCCATCTCGGAAAATTCTCGAAGTTACGAGATAAGTCAGATTAGCAGATTAGATAAGCAATGACATGCAAAAAGCTATCCGACTATGCAATTGTATACAAAAGTTTGACAAAAAAAATTGTGAAGGTCTGCTTGGTTGCTTGTACTAGGATGAATATGTATGTGATGGTATATGATACAATCCGTCCATGTGTTTCATTGAGTGAACCGAACTATTTCACTTGAACAGTTGGATAATATTCATATGAAATGATGTACTTTTCCACTTATCAATTTGTTCGGATCACGTGGTAAGAACCATCAATGAAATAAACAAAATATAAAATTGTGCATCAAAAGCCATGTACTATCAATCTATCGTAGTACTCAAACACATCCTCTGCCGGTAGAGCGCCCGCGGCAACGTCCATGATAGGGTGTAGGCCCCAAAGCCAAAAAAAACACACACCCCCCGAAAAAGGCGTGTTTTGGTTTCTATGGTCAAAACGAAAAGGTACACTTTAATAGCAATAAAAAAGCATATTCTTTCTTAATTTATCATTGTGTCTACAATCCTGTTAAATGGGTCTAATTATCGTTCTCCCCTCACACACACACAAAAAGAAGACATATTTTGGTTTCTACCATTAAAATGAAACGGTACACTAATACCAACAAAAAACACGTCATTCCTTTATTTACCACTCCGTCTACAGTCCCATTGAATGGGTCTAGTTATATCGCCTCCTCCCACCACCGATCCTTTCTTCCTGCATTTGTCAAAACCCTAGCTCCAAGAGCGGTCCTGCCGGTGGCTACCCTCCCCACCGAAAACAACACCTACTTCACTTATCCCATCATAAATTCGGGCATTTGTAGTACACTCTTCCACGATTCCTTTGGTTGCCACAGATTGCCCCTACTACCTCCACACTACATCTTGAGCAGCGCGTGAGAGGGAGAAAGTCGCGATTGCCAACGGATGCGGATGTCACTGACCTCGAAGTCATGGCTGGGGGGAGGGCAACCGCTAGCGAAACCACCCTTGGAGCAAGGGTTTTGGCAAATGCGGGGAGAAGGGACCAGGGGGAGGGGCGAAGCGATATAACCAGACCTATTTAACAGGATTGTAGAGTGTAGACGGAGTGGTAAATAAAGGAATGATGCATTCTTTTGTTACTTTTCACTTTGATGATAAAAACCAAAACACACATTCTTTCAGTGTCATCAAATCAATTTTTCAAAAAAAAATGGAGGGTGCTCACAGGATCAATCTCTGGGCTCCTTTGGCTTTTTTATATTGACATTGAAAATGTGCTTTGAAATAGCGTTGCAAAAAATTACTGTGTTTGTTTCGGTGCCTACAACTTTTCCTGTCCAAAAAAAGCCTAGAGCGGCTTTTGAAACCAATCCAAACATGCTTCCAAGCGACCTCGTGGTGGTGAGTGACGATGAAGCATCCCCTCTAATTTTGTTGCCATCACCACTTATGGAAAAGGTGAAATTGGTTGTAGGACAGTGATAATCAATGACCATTGTTGCCAAACATTTTAACATATACTACCTGAGTGCTTGTGCTTTGCCACGCATAAAAAGTGATACTAGGGTGTCTAATCTTCTCGCATAAAAAGTATTGTCAGACACTTTAATTTGGATTTATAACCCATGACAAATGAATTCGTCCACGGATGCTTTGTCAGGTTACGGATCCAAGTTGGATCCCTAAGAGTTAGAAACAAACTTGGAATTCAATACAGATAAAAAGGAAAAAATATAAAGATACATCCATCTCGTTCGCACATATATTGCAGCATACACATGGCATATCTAGGGTTGGAACCTTGTCTATTGGAGAATTTTTTATCTAATATTTCTTTTAAATCTTTTTTTGGAAATACTCATCAGAAAATTTAATTTACAAAAATAGGCGCCGATCTCCCCGTTCCCGTGCGATTGGTCCGGCTGCCGTAATCCCGGTAACGGGCGCGGTAACAAGCCGTTAAGGCGTGCAGTGGGCTGGGCACCCATCGCCCCAATCACGGGCAATCGCCCAGACAAGGGCGATTTGTTGCAAAGACCGAAAAAGGGGAGCTAGGCAGAGCTCACCCACGACCTCAGGGAAGCGCACGCACCTAGCTCAGCCCTTATAACCAGTATACCCTTGGGACTTTCTCATCCTAAGAAAAACACTAGAGTAAATATCCAGGGCTCATGAAACCCCTTTTCTCTCTTCCTCCTCTTGGTCCGACCATTGTCACCACCATGCCCCTAACCATGGCCATGGCGAAGACGGTTGGGTTGTAGGGTAGCAGAAACGGTAGGGCATAGGGGGTAGGAAGGAAAAAGAGTATGGAAAAACTTTTAGCAGTGGAAAATCCACTGTGTTTCGATATAGACATGTAGGTCGTGGCATATTTAAAAACTGACAAGCATTTCCGACATAGACATACATGTAAATGGCACATGACTACGGATGTCGCGCCTTTAGGGAATTTGACAAATACATAAGTACCACGTATAAATCGAAAAGCACGCATGATATAGGTGGTGAGATGACATGCATTACTAGTCACCACGGACAGGTGAACAGGTTGTGGCACTGGCAGGAACACCAAGTGGCCAAACACCGAGCAGTGGCTTCCCACTTTGTGTCGTAGTACATGGGGTAGGCCTTTTGCATGATGGCTCTTCGGCGGAGGACTTCGACACTAGGTGTGCCGGGGTAGTGCATCCGTAAAGACACGTAGGGTCTTGATAGGAACAGTTCGGCTGATAGTATTGGTCAAGGACAGGCTAGTTGTGTGCTTGACGTGCCTGCATGGACTGCCTGCGGGGCCTAGGAGGCCATGCGAACCTCTGCTGACCTATTGGTTGCGCTGGTCCTCCTATGGCATCCAGTCTAGTCTGCAAGAAGTCAATTATTGCGTGCATGTATGTTATGTAGGTGTACGCTACTGCCGGGTATGGCTCATCCATCCATCGAGTCCGTCCGCACGTAATGTCTGGTAACTGGAGGTGGAACAATTGAGAAGTAAATAATAATCGTGGCAGCGTAAAATAAATGTGAGCAAACTTACGTGGTAATCAGGGCATCGGTAGAACCTACGACCAGTGAACCCCTCGTACACGTGGTCAAACCATTACACAACAGCAGGTTCCCATAGTTACAGTTACACGTTGGCCAGTCGAAGACTGAGGAAAAGTAATGGTATCGTTGCAAAGAGGGCCCATCTCTCCATTCCCCATATTGTATGACCCGCATGTTGTCCGTAGGAGGACGAGCATGCTCTCTAGGGCCAAAAGACTCCCACCATGCATCAGGCACATATGGCCATGAAGAGGCTCTCTAGCTCGCCATTAAAATAGATAGAGGTGTTGAAGTAGGAACAGTAGTGCTACACAGAAGGAAACATGTGTATTAGATATTTGTTAGGCATAAAAAATGAAGAGTCAAACTATGAGGACTAGCGAATTTGGTAACTATGTTGTCCACAGTTTTGGTACTATCGAATTTGGTCACTATGTTGTCTATCAAATGAACTCGTATTCACTATTGCCAAATTTTTCACCCCTTATCGAACCACTACTGACTAACTTATGGCATATTATCCGTCCACCTCGAGAAATTTCTTTGTTGTATTCTCTTGACCTTGAATGCATCTAGGCCATCACGACCTTGCCCAGTACTTCACAACATCATTGTCTTTATATATGGCTTCCTCTGTGATCTTGTTCTCATGATACTCCCATGCATCACGGCTCCCTTTATTTATTACTAAGTCTTCAAAATTATAGGTACTCCACGCACCAGGGACAGGCATATCGGGAGTATTGTCCTCTTCATCCGAGTGTTCACCCTCTAGGACTTCATCGTCTTCACGGTCCTTCGCCTCCATCATCTCAACTATGTTCTCCACCTCCTCGCCTTCATCAGCCATCCCCTCGCCTCCACGCCTGTCTGCTCGGCACCGCCGATCTCCTCATCACCACCGATCTTGCCCCCCACCCTCAAGCTCCTTGTCGCCTCCAACATCGCATGTTTCAAAGTTTCTCTCCTCCTCCTCCATTATATCTATCTCATCATAACGCACTTCTGGCATGGTTGGAGTTAATTGATAGCATTGTACCAGTAACGTGAGAGGCCAACCGAACTCTAAAGTAAATCCTACATAGCTCCTTCATGTTGATGTTGCATTTATAGGAACCAACTCTCCAAAAAAAACCTTCTTGCACATGACTTACTACGACTCTAACCCGCAACCGATATGGCTGAGCATCCAAATTGAACAACCGAAACAACCATTTTATTAACCCCTTGTATGTTCTATCACTCGGTTTTGATATGCCCTGTATGTGACCGAAGAAAATCCAGATAAATCCACTCCATCGGACCCCTGTGCTATGTCTCCATCTTCATAAAATATTTTAAAATACACTTTCTCCGACATGTTGTCTACAACATCTGACCAAAAAAATTAGTTTTTTTTCTCTTATTGTTAAAATATCATATGTCGTAAATTAACTACTCATATTTTTCCTATATGTTGTTACTCCTATAAATTATTAATTTTTTTCTATCCATCATAACTGCCAATCTACGGGATATATCATATTTCGTTTAAATTCTACATTGCATTTATCGAATCTTTACCCGTATAACATATAACTATCCTACCATGTTTTAACTTATGGCTATCCTACCAGGTTTCATAATAATACTCAAATTTCACTACTAAGTATTCATACTACATTACATTTTTAAGCATTCTATATTATATTATTTGCCGAATTTTTTTTTCCCTAGACTTACTCCGTGAAAATGTCGGATCTACTTTCTTCCCTTCCTCTCTTTTTTTCTATCCTTTTTTCTCTCTTTTTTTTCTCACTTTTCTTTCTCTCCTCTCTTTTCTTTTCTTTTCTCTTCTCCTCTAGGTGTTGCCTCTGCTCTGCTCTCGCTCGGTGCGAATGACAGAAGGGGAAGCCCGCGCTCAGGTTATATGGAACCTATCGCCCCTATAATGGGTGCTGCTCTATAATGGGGTGATATGTGGCCCCCACCATGAAGGCTCTGATGGGGCTAACGGCTACTTCCTGGGCCGTTATCTGCCTAACAGTTATAATGACCTATTGCCCGAAACTGGGGCGATCGCCCGGGAATGGGGCAACCGGCGCCTATTTTTGTAATTTTATTTTTCTACGAGTATTTCCGTAAAAAAGATTTAAAATAAATATTAAATAAAATAATTCCGTATTGGATGGGCCTCAGAATAAACTTTCTAACGAGCATTTGTGGAGCCAAAATGATCTCTACATGTGAAATTTATGCCCCTTTTACTATGGTTTCTCGGGCTGTCTGAGTTTGATTCCGAGTTGACTTGAATACCTTTTTTATTGGTTCTACTTGAATTCATGGAGAACTTGGCAAGAGAGACCTTCTGGTCATTGAAAAGTCTTGGAACATCAAGATGACATGGATTAGGCTATTGTCCTATGGCCTCCTCCAAATGTCAAGTCTCGCTCGTCGTCCGATCCCTACACGCAACCAGGGTTTTAAAACCCGAAACCGCCTCATGGACGGGCCGGTTTTTCGAAAAAAGGGTAAAAACTGCTGAAAACCGCTCAAATTCAAATTCAAACGGACAGACCGCAGCGGGCGAGTCCACCGGTTTTTTCGGCAGTTTTTGCAGAGAAACCGCCGGTTTTAGCGGTTAACCAGCGGTTTTTAGTGGTTTTTGGCTACAAAAAACAAGAGAAACGTGGAAAATGGAAAAAAATAAAAAGAGATCTGAAAAAATTTTAAAAATTTGGGAAAAATCATAGATGGGTGAGATATATGTGTTGGTAATTTGTTTAATTATGAAAAAAATTTGGAAAAACTTTTGATAAATATATGACATTTTGAACATATGAATATGAAGTCAATAATTTGAACAAGGTAGTTTCCAACAAAAATATCAATATGAAGTAAATTTGAACATATCAATATAAAGTAAATAATATGAAGTCAATAATGTGAAACCAGTCCAAACTGTCAATTTGAACATAGCAAGCCTTCTGAAATCAGTCCAATTTTTTAAAAAACGGT
Source organism: Olyra latifolia (assembly GCA_036346145.1). Lineage (NCBI taxonomy): Eukaryota > Viridiplantae > Streptophyta > Magnoliopsida > Poales > Poaceae > Olyra > Olyra latifolia. The sequence goes on from CM070526.1 coordinate 12,242,294, forward strand.
TTTTCACTTTTGCACAACTTTATTCTCATAAAATACCAAGATAATAATCTCAATTTAAAATTTTGCTTTGTATAGAATGTTCTAAAAACTTCTAGTTTTTTATAAGATTTTTTAAATTTTTTAAAATATTAAATTCAAATTTAAAATTTTAAAATTTCTACCGGTTTTTGGAACACGCACTCTAAGGGATATAACTTTTATTGAAAGCTCCAAATAATATGTCGTTTGATGCATTAGAAAATAAAATTCATATGCTTTACAAATATGTGCCTTATCCAAGTCGTATCCTTATGATTTTCTATTGATATTGTTGTTGGGGAGGCCCCCCTATGGCAGGAGGGCCATTGGACCAAAATCTCTGCGTGGGAGCCTCTCGACCCCCCGCTCCCTGGAGCCAAGTCTGGGCATGTTTCCATGTGGAAGCCTCCCGGGCCCCGTGCTCCCCATAGCCAACTCCGGGGCACATCTCACGCAGGAGCCTCCCGAGCTCTTCCCTCCCCGGAGCCAGGTTTGGGACAAACCTCCGAGCGGGCCGGGAGAAGTTTGTCCCACTGGGCGTGCCAGAATCTGACGACGTAAAAATACATGTTTTGAATTTAACAAGATTTAACCCAATTCCACGTCATTAGATACAAATTTATTTAATTTTTTGAATAATGCGAGTAAGAATATTCAAGGAATGCAAGTAGCAAACTTCCAGAATTCATATATTTTCATATAAATGGAGAAAACCCCTGATTAAGGATTCCAACATAAATATTACATCAAATTGTAACATGCTACATAAAGAAAATTACAAAAGACTAAAATAAAAAGAATATCTTGTCTTCTTGGCGTCGATGATGGATGCTTGATCAGGGTCATTTTAATTTGATTTTTGTTTTACTGGCGCAACATAAATGGCTATTAGATTTTTATATGTTTACTTCGAGGCATCCTATCTTGATTCATGTTTTTTTATTATTACTAGCACGACATAATTGGCTAGTAAGCGTTCATTAGTTCTTTTTTTTATTCAATTCACGTGTGAATTGAATATATTGATGATGTCTTTAATTTAGTTTATATGATAACCACATGATTTAGCATGTAGACAGCATCACCATGCATGTCATGAACTTTAAGGTGGACATGCTTAACTAATGCACATGTCTATGCAACGTCTGATCGAAGCATGCATACTGGACAGGACGTGTTATAACAAATTGACATTTTTTTTACGTGAACATAGCTTATATTCTAAGCATGTATGTGAGCAGCATATTGACGTGTGTGTCTATGCTTGCCAGAATTATAACTAAGCACCTTTTATTAGCGTCTTAACCACACGGTTGTGTAGATTTGATCAACAGGCGGCCATGTATACGCACTTGATTAGCATTTGTAGCTATACGTCCCAATGCATACGACTAATATTTACCATTGCACTAATAACCCCTTTTTATAGATTAAGCACAACGCTCATGGTTAATTAATAAACATGGAACCGTATGAGGTGATTTCTACCCAAATTAAGATACATAGGAATATAGTCCAGCAAATTCGAGTATCTAGAAACATCTTTGTTTTGGGATTTTGAACCACCGCATGGCCTTTGATTTAAACCGAATAGCAAATCAAGCATACGATAAGCAATTTTATGCGGGTTTAGCCCTCGCATGTCCCTTATTTTAAACCAAAAGGCAAATCAATCGTACCGGGCAATTGCTTGGATTTTCAGCATGAACATATACACTAGCATACAGCCATGCGTCATGCACATATTCTAATCGATTTTTTGTTTTTGTTTTGATGTGTACGTATATAGATCATGTGTTACTAGACCGATGTACAAGTTAAGTCTTACATACAGCTACGGCCATGCATGTGCAAAATGCTATCGTCGAGCTGAGCATATATGTAATTAACCCTCGCGAACGTAAAGGCTAATCCATTTTACATCTTATATATGATTTAAATGCTAATATTTATGCGAGTTCATTTTTGGGAACATATATATGCAACTTGATTTTGTCATAGGTTTTATATGGCTTTTGCATGGCCCTTGATTTGAACCAATTAAGGCAACAGCATATGAGCAGCAATTTCATTTGGATTTAACTCCCACATGACCCTTGATTTGAACCGAATGACAAATCAAGCATACGATGAGTGCTTTATTTGAATTTTGCTCTCACATAGCCTTTGATTTGAACCAAATGGCAAATCAAGCGTACGATGAACGCTTTATTTGAACTTTGGGCTGCTGTGACTAATACCATACAGCCATGTTAATAGTGAAGAAAATTTTTAGCAATTGCAATTAATTATGTATGGCAGTATAGTATGCTGATTGATGCTTTACTTTACTAGTCGATTAATCAATGCGGTTGCATGCAAAGCAAAACATGGGCGATGTACGTGGCGTTGATTTACACATTTTCCTTTTTTATACATGCACGCGCACCATGTTAATTTCTCGAGCTAACTATGCATGCTAGCAATGAATCAACTTTCTTAATTGATGAATCAGACTTTCAACTCATGCAAACTTCTTTGGTCAGGTTTGCAGCATGCATATGCACGACTAATTTTTCTAGCCGAATGCATTGCAAATTTGTTTTCAAGAACACGTATGTGCAACATAAATCAAACGTGCAAAAAATGATTTGTTGGAGCATGCAAAAGATGATTTATTGTGGATTTAGCCCCCGCATGGCCCTTGATTTGAACCAAATGGCAAATCAAGCATACGATGAGTGCTTTATTTGAATTTTGCTCTTCCATGGCCTTGATTTGAACTATAAAGGCAAATCAAGCATATGAGAGAGACTCCCAAAGAGGCAAATTAAGCCTACGAGGGAAGAATGCAAAGGAGATACATAGGGAAGGGGGGAGGAAGAACTATGATTCTCACCTTCTTACCTTGCTTAGCATGCTGGTTTTCTTGATGCGCACTGCGCAAGAGCGTCGCTCTCCCTTTACTCTCACCGGTAGCAAAACTGCAGCCAATGCATAGTGTCTACCCCTCTCCAAGCCTTCCAAAAACAACCCTCTGCGCAGTCTCTTGTGATCTATTTATAGGCATAAATGAGCGGTTGGTTTTCTCGACGAGCCGCGCATGCTCTCGCGCGCTGAACATGGGGCGTGCATAGCAGTTGCTCGCATCGGCCGAGTGCGTCGCCGAGTCATGTAGCGACCGCATGCACACACGCTGCTAGGCACTTGACGTGGGTAGTTAACACGCTTAGTCGTCGTTTAACCTCAACGCGAATCCATCTGCAGCGGCAACCGCAAACAAGGCATGATATGGGCTAGTTAATGATGTTTACCAGGCCCTAATTAGCTTGCTAATCGGCCGGCTAAACCATGCATGCAATCGTACGTACGTGTGTACGTAGGGCCATGGACGTTGTAGCCGTATGGACTTGTTCCATATGGGCCACATGCTTGAGTTTGATTAGTGATCAGCCTAATCAATTTGCTAACTAGTCGGCTAATCCATGCATACTCACAGGACATGCATGCCCAACGTGTTGCGGGCTGGCTACGGGCTACCTGGACTTAATTAATTTGCTAATTAGCCACAAAATCCGTGCATGCGGTTAATTGTTTGGCATGGATCGACGTTACTGGGCCGGCAATATTCATTAGCTTGGTTATTAGCCCATTAATGCTATCATGCTGCGCGCATGTAGATTGATTGATGGGCTGGTTAGCTGGCCGATTAAACCCTGCATAATACATACAGCCGTACGTGTACATGGCAGCATGTGGGCTTTTGTTTTTATTTGAAAATTATTACACAAGAATCAAAACTAATTAATATATGTTTATAACGGGTTTTAGCCGTCGATGTGGTTTATTAACACAAACGTCACCATTTGAATTCTTTAATCGAATTTAGATTTTGTGACGAAATCGGTGTGTATATATATAAGCACATATATTGATCTATTTTCAGTTTTTAAATAGTAGTTTAGAATTCTATCCCTATGTATTTACCATTTTGCCCCTAGGCCTAATCTATTAGGATCCTCCCTCTGCCTTGGGCCTAGCCTATCAATGATTGCCCTCTTCTGAGGCTTTCATCTCAGCCTAGCCTAGCCCAACTCTATCTATAAGACCATATGGAGATCTTCATGTTATGATGAGTATATGTGACTTGATTTAGTTGTAGCGTTTGTGTCTGAGACTTGATTTGAGCCGGTTAAGCCATTTGTGATAGCCTACAGTGTTTCGTATGTTTGGAGGTCTTCCTGAGCTCAAATAGAAAAATATTATACATAAAAATTGTAGAGAATTTCAAGGCGAAGGTTGTTCTTTTTCGGCAGAAAGTCATTTGATGCACAGATTAATTTATATAATTTTTGCAAACTGCCGTGTATTTGTGGTGCAGTTTTTACTAGTTTTGATTAGTGCTAATTTCGGATTAATTAATGCTAGTGCATGATTATGGATGATAATATCCTGACTTGCAGGGAGGTAAGTGATATTTTTGTAGAGATTGTTTGGTCCATTTGAGTATAGGTTTGGAGGCAGCTGTGGTCGTTGGCGGGTACCGGGACTAGGTTAGGAGAACCGAGGTTCAGAACGGTTGAGGATACCGACGGGACGTTTGGGCTCAAACCGGGTTAACATGTGGATGTCATGAAGATGGAGTTGAGACAACTTAAGGTTTCCGGTTCGGGTTGGAGGCCCGAAGGCGTGAAAATGGAGTGGTCAAGTCAAGCGATGAAGGCCTGTTGCATCGGTTTGATCGGGTTTTTGTGTAAAGCCCATGTATAGCCTATGTGGCCCATGTAAAGCCCATCTGTGAAGCTGGTTAGAGAGTGAGTGGAGTGAGTGGATCTTAGCCCTTGATAAGTTAGGTTAAGTTGTAAGCAACTCATCAAGGGTGAAGATTCACTTAATAGGCCTATATAAGGAGGGGTGGAGGAATGCCTCCCTCCAAGTCTTGGCTAGGGTTTTCTATAGTTGTATTCTGCTAATTGAGAGCTTTGTCCACCTAGATGTGGCTATGAAAAAGTCCACCAAGCATTAGAGATTAAATTTCTCAAATTTTTTTATCTTGTTCTTACTTTGTTCTATGGTTTAAATCTAGTTCCTTTTTTGTTGTTTTGTTTGCACCATGTTTTCTTACTTCCCCTCCTTCTACTTGCTGAAAACTTATTGATCAAGGAGGTATTGTGATTGCTCATATCATCTATATTGTCTTCCAACTCACCAAGAATATCTACATCAAGATTTGCTATCTTTTGTCTATTTTGGCAGATTCGATTTCTCTGTACAACAGTTTTTGTTTATTATGTAGAAAATTCATCCGATATGATTTTAGGGTGATTCTTTTTAGAAAAGTTGCATGACTTCCATATCTACCATCCCATTTAGGTGGTATTAGGAAATGAATCACGGTTTGTGAGATACTAAAGTTTTACTGAGCCCTAAATGTTTTGTCTGAAATTTTTAAGTGACCGATCTTTTTATTTTTTTTCTATTTTTATTTCTCCTGATTTGAAGGTGACTTTTGGTGGGTATCTTCGTGACTCTCTATTCCTTCCAAAGAAAAATATTGAAATTCAAATGAGTCACGCTATTGGAGAAATCACCTCTTGACCAAGATGCATTTCTACTTAAAGTTCTCTTTTCTTTTACAAAAGCAGCAGGTCTTGTCCTAATTATTTCTCTTTTTCTAAAGTAGCTTTTGAGTTGATTCCTTTTTTTGGACTCTCAACAACCAGGAGTACCTAAAAAAATCTCCATGACCACTTGAACCATGAATTTTTATTCATGCCAATTTTATTAAGGGTATGTGCTGTTGTTTCTAAGATAATCCATAGCTGCTATTAATTCTTTAGAGTTCTTTTGCTTGGTTTCATGGTTTTACTTGTTTCTTAGGGCACAGTATTGAAGAAACCATCAATTTTTGTTTGGCATCTATTCAACTCCCCCATTTAACCGCCTAGTCTGGTCTCTCACCATCCCTGTTCTCTCTCTCTCTCTCTCGGCCCATTCACCCTTCTATCTATTCCTCTGACTCAAGCCAGGAGCAGCATCACCGCCACAACTCCTCTGACAGCATCGCATCTCCTCCTGCTCGGTCACACCTCGCCCGCATTGCGTGCGCGCCCATGCCTCGACCCGTGCCTACACCGCGCTACGTTGCACCTATCCTCGTGCATGCCCACATGCCCAGTGACTGCGTTGACGCCCCGTCAACCTTGCCCTTGCCCCTTCCCCAAGCCATCCTCCTCGTGGGAAACCCGGGACCGCCGCATCTCCCCATTGGCTCCACGCTGGCGTGGATGTCCTCCCTCCTCTATTCTAATCCTAGCAAGGATGAGTGCCCTCCCTAAGCTCGGTGCATGCTAGACCTACTCTAGCTTCGCCCCGACACCTTCGCGCCCTTCCCTTCTCGTATTTAAGCCAGGACTGTCCCCCCATCTTCTTCCCATCCTCTCTACTCTGCTCTGGCCGAGAGCCCTCACCGTCGCTAGGCCACCACGGTAAGCTCCCTTCTTCGCCATCACCTCCTATCTGTTCCCCTCTCTCTCCTCTAGCTCTCACTAAGCCTAATTGGATTTTGCTTCTGTCTAGCTCGCGGGACAACTTCTCCACCGCCACCGGCCAATTTCTCTCCCATTTCGATTGCTCGCTGCCGGTGACGTCTCCGAGCCGTAGCATCCGTCTATACTACCCCGAAGATCCCTCGACCTCCCCCAAGACGCAATCGACCGAAGAACCACCGGAGCTCGAGGACAGCAATCCCCTGTTTCGGCCACCTTCGGCATCATCGTCGCTAGCATGCTCCGACCTTTCCCATGCGCAACCAATCGCTTGGTAACGATCCTAGTAATCCCTAGAAGCTCCCCGACCCCTTGCTCTGTGATGAACCCCTTGGATACATGTGTGTCATGCTTAGTTGTAGCCTTCCACCGCCTCTGCCATGGCGTCACCTCTACGGCTCGTTGCCGGTGACAACTCCGGTGAAACGTCGTTCTCCATGTCTCCCTGAACCCGTGGAGTCCTTGAACTCACATGGTCATGCCTTATAGTGCCGCCTAGAGGACGCTTGAGACTCGCTGGAGCTCGGCCCAGGAAAACGAACGCGATGACATCATTGTGATATCATTGTTTAGGCTTACTATGCAAATTCCGTCGCTGACAGCTGGGACCCACTGAGATTTAAGTTGAAATGATTTAAAACTCCCGAGGAGCCTGTTTGTGTTACTAACAAGTGGGCCCTAGGTCTCACCTGTAAGATTAAGTGGAGACGTATTGTAACATCCCCATTTTCAAAAATCTAAAAAAATGCATAATCATTGCATGTGATTTTAAGCATTTCAAAAATCATTTTTGAAAATGTGCATGTTACTATATTTAATTTCCTAAAATCTTCATTAAAAAGATTTGCTTTTAAAATATTAATTACACAATATTTACTAAAAACCTATTATAATAATTTGTAAATTAATAATTTCAAAACTAGATTTTGAAAACAACCATTTTAAGCTTAATTCAAATAAAAAGTTAATTGCAAGTTGAATTTGTTTAATTAAACAAAATTGATTATTTTCCTATTTAACCCTTACCTCTTTTCCTCTCTCTACTCTTGCTCTCTATGACAAGTGGGCCCACCTGGCATCCTCTCTTTTCTCTCTTCTCACTCACCTCTCTCCCTCACTGACACTCTCTGTGCCTCTCTCTCACTTGCATCTCTCTCCCTCTGTGTTCTCTCTCTCTCCTCCTTCTCTCTCCCGTGCTTACCTCCCCTCTCCTGCTCGTGGCCTCCCTGGCCTGAGCCAGCCCGCCTCATGGCGCCCTGCTCCTGCTCCTTCCTCCCACACGGCCTCCTCCCTTCCCCTTCCACCTCCACCATCTCCCCTCTGTTTTTCCCCAGCCCTCTTTCTCCCGGCACCTCCTCCCTCTCACTTCCCTCGTTCCATTTTGCCCAGGAACTCCTGGATCCGATGCTTGTAGCTCCGGGAATCGAACACCAAAGCTTTGCCTCTTAATATTTGGCCGCCTCCACTTCTCCTCACCTCAACGCTGCCTCGCTGCGAATCTCATCAAATCGTCCGAGGACGTCCTTGGTATCTTCGTCGCGAATCCATCCCAACTGAGAGCTTAGAGAATCGTCGACCGAGCGCGACGAATTTGTTCGCCGAAAATCTCTGAATCTGCCGCAGCAAGAACAGCCTCTCTCCACTCTCTTCTCTCCAACCAATCTCCACCAAAATCTCTGAATTAGTTCATACATGTTTTAGGGATGGATCCCCACTTCATTAGCTACCCATCCATCCAATTAGATCCAACATGCCCATGATTTGGGTAAGTTTCATCCAAATTTGTTTTCCTTGTCTTGCTGAAATTTTGGACAGCAAGCAATCTGAGTTTATCTTCTTCCTTTTGCCCTCCTCCTTGCTCTCAGGCGCAAGCCCGGCACTCGACATGGCCAGCACCGTGAGCGCCTCCCCTTGGCCTTCTTCTCCATGGTAGCCATCCACCGGAGCGTCGTCGTCGACGTTGCCATCCGTCGACGCGCCGCCGCTATAGGTCACCGTCCGCCGAGCCGAATGTACCTACGGGTGCGCGAGGTCGCTGCAAACCTATTCCGGTGGTTTTCGTGCTCAGCCATGCCCTCCTCCTCCAGCGCCGCCGATCTCCCAAGAGCTTTCATGGCTGCCTGAGCGTTCTGTCCAGCTGCGAGCTGAAGCAGGAGACTAGGAGTGGAAGTCTCTATTGTACAAAAAAAAAATTCAGTTCTTTCGGAGGCCACCAAAAATTCCTCGTTTCACTGTTTTGGATGAAACCAATTCCAGTGGATAGATCGAGTCATATTCTAGCTCCGGTATAAATTTCATAATTTTCTGAATTTAGTTGATTTCCTATAATTTTCTAGCTATAAGATAATGCATTTATTAATATCTTAATTGATTATATCAATTTAAAATAAAAATTATAATTTCTAAAATTATAAAATAAAATGAAAACAATATTTATCCATTTTTCATGTAATTAGTTATTTTCTATATTTTCTATTTAAAAGAAAATATTTATGTTATATATCTTTATTAGCTAATTTCTATTTCATATGAAATAAAAGTTTTAAAATTTATAAAATAAAATTTACAAAAAATAAAAATAATAATTCTTCATTTTTGTATGTTCATGTTTATAATATGCATTTTTAATCATTTCAAGTCAAAAGAAAGTGTTTTATCTGATTATTTTTAAGTGATTATGCCCATTTAAAAATAAAAGAAATTTTAAAAGTTCATTCATCAAATGCAAGCATTATTTTATCATACCATGCATGCTTATCAATTTATTTTTGCATACATGTTTTCATGCAATGTGTTGAGTATATGTTGTTTACAATCGCTAGATCCGGTCGAGTTCATGTCAAAAGCCAAAGACCAAGCCAGGCAGCCGTACGACTTCAATCACGGCAAGTCTTTCCCTTAGAATCCTAATTTCTAAATTTTGCCAAAATTGCTAATTAATTAAAATATGCGTATTTACCTTAGAAATTCCCAATGCATACCGTTATTTATATATTATGCACCATTGCCATGAAAACCTTAGGATAAATTGTATTATATGTTGTCCTCCTGTTTTCAATTATTAAGTGGCTTAGCAATGCTTAGTTAGACATCGGGGGAGTGATTCCCACTGTTGACCGTGGTTATATTTCTCTTGAGAATTATGTACCGGAGAATGAGACTAATGAATTTGGGTATGGTGGGCTTGATTACTCTTTAATTAAAATTTGACCAACTAATAATTGGGATCGGGAGCGGATGGAATGTATGGTGGGTGTCTTCGTGCACAAGACTTGGGTTTGTGTTTGGTTGCCGCTCCGAGACTAAGGACCGATGATTGTGACACACTTAACTGAGAATTTTTCCGTGTGACTGCAAGCTCAGTATGAGACGGGCCTGATCTAAAGAGAGAGTAACGTCGGTATTGTTCACCGTTCTTGCACCGTAGATGGGGTCTATGGGAACCATCGCCGGTGTACTGCTGGGGACTTGTGGACCTATCATTTCTTCGGATACCTGTGTAGATATCAAGTACAATCGTGGCAAACTCGGGGTTAATTTTCTGAAGATCTTGTTACGATACTCTTCAACAGGAGGGTATTGTATCTTGCGGGTAAAGCATACAACCTCTACAGAGTGTAAACCCATTCGAATAACCGAGCTCCCGGTTAAAGAGCGACTTAGTGGTCTTTCATAACGCAGTCTTACCTTTTAAATATGACATGGGTAAGGTGTTCCGGCATGTGTGATGTTGCTAGATGAGAATGAGAGTGGTATATGAGGTTTGAGATTATGTGATGATGACTTGAGAATTATGAGATATTGGAAACTTGAGCTTGAGAATAAGAACCTGGTTACATCTTTGTTTATTATGAGAATTGCTATTTATTTATTTCTGTTTTCTTAAATGCTTTCACTTATAGGATAAATGCTTTTACGCAAAATAACCATCTGTTTTTCTAGGATGAGCCTTAACCTGACCCTTCCTAGGAAAGACTTGCTAGCATTCGCGTGCTAACCCCGCCTTTCATGCGGGGCTGCTCATTCCAACAAGCATATCCTGATCTCTAGTGTACTACCAGGATGGTAGGGAACTTGAAGGCGAGGACTATCCCAACGCCTAGGACACTACTACAGCTCGCTTATGGGATTGGTTGTTCTACTTTGCCTCTTCCATTTAGAGTTATGGAAGACTGTTAAGGCTTCCACTGCATGTTATCCTTCCACTGTTAAGGCCTTCGTGCCAGTTAGCGTACTCTGATGTAATATTTATTTGAACTTGTAACAGCAATGATACAATGTTCTAGAATCTGCTTGTACTAGCTACTGATCCAGAGACTAGTACAGGTAATGCACAGAAGGGGTCCGACTCCGTTTGGCAGATCCCGACACGTATTTCCAAGGAATACGCCTTCTGCTGGCCTTGGCGCCCTTCCGAGGGCTTTTTCGGCCCGCTCTCTTTCAGGCCTACTTGGGTTGAGGCCTTGTGGGCTAGTCTTATACGGTGGCTATTTCAGCCCATTACTGTTTGTTTATTTTCCCAGTAATTTATCTATTTAAATAACTCTAGTAAATACAAATGATTTTCTATAGACAATTAGAGACTCCCATAAATTGTGATAAAATTATGATAAATACTGGATGGCATGCTGGATTTTCTAAAAATATAATATTGCATATTAGTATGTTCCTTATCCCTGTAAAAATATTTGTAGCTCTATTTTAGCCTTTTTATTAATTAGAATATCAGTAAATGCTTATCTGTTTATTTAAAATAGGATATGTCTTCTAAAAATTCTGGGAAATATTTTGTAAAATACTAGATATTGTGTTGGACTTAGGAAAAAAAATATATTTTGACTTGTTGTATTATTGTTTTACCTCTAAAAATTCAAAACAGCCCTCTTTTAGTATTTTTCTTTTATAAAGAAACTCCAGAAATGGATTTCTATTTATTCAAAATAGTATTTGGACTTTGAAAATTGTGATTTTTTTATGTATACATTACAGAAGGTATGTAACCTAAGAAAAATAATAAATCTCTTAGAACCTTGGAAAATGAATTATTAAAATGGAAAAACCTCTATAGGACTTAGGAAATCAAATTGTAAAGAGGAGATTGTTTGAGTATTTTAGTAGTAATATTTTTCTATAAATACTACAGAGGACTTTGGATCTAGGAAAAATATAATGTTACATGTTTCACTATTTGATATTCTTGTAAAAATTAAAATAACCTTCTTTAACATGTATTTGATAATAGAAATTCATATATTATTTATTTCCTTGTTAAGAAATTGATTGTTTCTGTGATAAATAATATATGTACTGTATTTTAAATATTTATCTTCAATTGTTGAGTGTATTATATGGGTAGACTTATTATAGCATGCATTCACATATACACACGCGCGCGCGTACACACACATATATTGCATATTCATATAATTCCCTAAATGAGAAAATTGAATATGAAACTTATGATAAACCATGTTGTATATAGACTCTCATTGCATCATATGCACCATGCTCTTAGCATTTTCCTAAGTATATTTGTGCTATTTGGCTCTTCACATTAAATCTGAAAGTATTAGATCTGAAAGACCCGGGATAACAGCTTGACGACCTGAGTTAGGATTTCAACACGCCCATTCAAGGCTAGCCAGTATCTCTAGTTTATCTTTCTAACCCGTGTTTTACTTAAATTTATATTGCTTTAAATTATGAAATTGCATGCTTTATGATTTCAGTATTAAATATGTTGTTAAATCAAAGCTAGTAGAGCCGGTCTAATTGTTGCCCACTTTGTTACTAGTGTTGGTAAACACAACCCCATCCTTTGTATAATTCATGCCATATCAATTGGTAACATAAGAACTAGTTAAGAACTCACTGACTAATAAGTCCTTGAAATTTGCTTATCTTTGGTTGACCTAGGTCAAATGGGTCGATCTTGGCTATCAACGCTTGCGATTTAAATAAAACAGATCGATCCTATCAACATTGATAGCTGGTCCCTGATCCTGACTATCAACGTAAATGGAATAGACAGGTGAAAGCTCATTGCACTCGTGTGCCAGTACTGCCAGAGTGTAAAGTGTCAACAATTAAATGTCCTCATATTTTAAAAACTACCGAGAAGAACATAATACCGAGAAGAACATGTCTTACCAAGAAGGATATTACCGTGATGGATAATACCAAGAAGAATATTACCATGATAGATATTACCGTGAAGGTCAGTGTCGAGAAGGATATTTTTGAGGAAAATGTTACCGAGAAGCATATGCTTAGAAATCAGAGTTCTGTGAAAGCCATGAATTTTGTGATTGTGAAAAACCCCTAGTTATGAACATTTGCATAATATTAGCATAATATGTCTTTGTTTTGTTTAAATTGCTAAGTCCTAAGTTTTTATGATTGATTATTGCAACTTGGCTTTATGCAAATAAAATAGCCCCAGCCCCACCAAAAAGCTTGTATCATTATAATGCATTAGGTGGGGTATTAGCTCACGAGCACGGTTTGATTGCGTGCTCACCCTCGCACACACTCACTCTTTTAGGCAATGATGGAGGAGGGGGGACCTCTACGAGTGATACGAGGATGAGGAGGTTCAGGAGGCCGACGAGCAGGACGGGTGTTAGGCGGGACTCCAGTCACTTGCCTGCTGGGTGGATGGCACAGCCCTTGGAACCCAGACCCTTATTCTACTTTTGTTTCTGTATATTCGAACTCTGATAGGAGATCATTTTGGTATTGTAATATTTGGCCTAGATGGCCTTATAAACTTGAGTCATTATGTATTTAAACTTCTATGAATGAATGTTCCATCTATGTGTGTATGAAATGATATAATATTTTGTAATTCATGTCGCGCTAGCAAGATAGATTCTGGGCTAGCACAGACGAATCGAAGGCTTCCGGGGGGCCACACCTAAACCATGTCAACTTTGAAGCTTTCTTTCCACCTTGATTTAATTAGATGTAGATTTGAACAATAAGTAACATCATTGCACACAGACTGCCCTTTATATATCCTATGAAATGTACAACAAACGTGTCATACATGTCGAGGTCAAGTACACAGAAGTATCTTAATGAAATGCACACATATCTTTTGTGTGCTCTTGAGAAGAGTACATAGAAGTATACATGATTAGGTCATCTATTAGATATATAAAGTAGGGGCAAACGGCGCCACTACGTTAATCGAAGAAATTCTCATGTAACTTAAGGAAAAAAATATTTACATTATCGATTACAGTGGAGCCAAATTATAACGGCTTAGATCAAAGAAAGAGTCCATATCAACTATAATAAAAAATAAAGAAAATATAACTTCTAAATAAAAATAATAAAAATAAGAGTCCATGTTAGATTAAAAGAAAAAGTTCATATCGGTTACAATAAAAATAAATAAAATCAGAATAAAAATAACAAAAATAAAAGTCCATGTTAAATTAAAAGAAAGAGTTCATATCAACTACAATAAAAAATAAAAATAACATTTTGAAATTAAAAATAATAGAAAAAGAGCCCATGTCAAATACAAAAGTAGAAAAAGAGTCCATACAAACTACAAGGAAAAATAAAAATAATAGAAATTCAAAATATACAAACTAGAAAAAGAGTCCATATCAACAATAATAAAAAATAACAATAAAGTCCATATCGACTGCAAGACAAGAAAGAGTTCATATCAACTATAACACTAGAAAAGAGTCCATATCAACTAAAATAAAAAAATATAAACCATATGAAATTAAAATAAAAAATAAAAAGGAGTTCATATATACTATATATCTATTATATAATAAAAACATAAGCCAACAGAGCCACCACGTATGTGAACTAAAGGTGAAGAACCAAGCGCTAGAGCATAGTGAGTCACTTCACCACCAACAAAGATGATGTGGAGACCAACAAAACGGTAGAGATCGAGATTACTAAAGTGGTAATGTCAGATAGAAGGTAGAGATCTAGATTAGACTTAGATTATATTAGAGCTTACCATAATCTATATGCTAGATATCATAAAAAAGTATCCTTTTGATTGGATATGAACTATATTATAGCTCAAATCTACAAAGTGTCTTATAATTTTTTACATAAATCTAGCCGCGCAAGTATATGGACACGATTATAGAAAAATCGACACCATCGATTATAGTGAAACTAGACTATAATGGCTTGGATTAAAATAAAGAGTCTATATTAACTACAATAATAAAATAGAAGCAATTTAAATTCAGAATAAAAATAATAGAAAAGCACTCTATATCAACTATAAGACTAGAAATAGAATCCATATCAAATACATCAAAAACAAAAAATAAAATTCGGAATAAAAATAATAGAGAACGAGTCCACATCAAATACTACATGATTAGAAAAAGAGTTCATATCAACTATAATAAAGATAAAAAACTAAAATAAAAATAATAGGAAAAATACATATCAACTATATTAAAAACAAAAATAACAGCAATTTGAAAAAAAATGTAGAAATTCATGGTGAGATCGAAGTTGACCCGATTAGAGCTTACCATGATCAATACGAGTATGAATATTTAAATGTATAGATTTTTCTTAAAGTTTGACACAAATGTAACCACGCAAATGCGCAAGACAACCACCACGTTAATTATAAAATACTTGAAATCCCCACGTTAATCAAAAGATACTTGAAAATCCCATGTTAATTGGAGAAAAAAATAAAAGTCTACATCATCGATTACAGTGGGGCCAACTTATAACGAATTAGCTAGATTAAAAGAAATAGATTAAAAAGGAGTTCAAATCTGCAACAACAAACATAAAAATCATAAAAATTAGGAATTGAAAATCATAGAAATAAGAGTACATGTCAAATTAAAAGAAAGAGTTCATATCAATTACAATAAAAAAATTGCACAAGTTTGGAATAGAAAAATAATAGAAATAAGAGTCCATGTCAGATTAAAAGAAAGAATTAATAGCAGCTAAAATAAAAAATCATATATTGGAATAAAAAAAATAGAAATAAGAGTCTATGTCAAATTAAAATAAAGGTTCGTATCAACTACAAAAAAAAATAAATTTAAATTAAAAATAATAGAAAAACGAGTCCGTACCAACTACTACAGGAATAAAAAGTATGTATCAACTATAATTAAAATAAACAACAGAAAGTTTTTAAAAAAATAGAAATTGTTAATAAGATCGAGGTTGACTCTATTAAAACTTACCGTGATCAATACGAATATGAATATTTATATACAAATTTTTTAAAGTTTGATATAAATCTAGCCGTGCAAATGTGCGGAACACCCTACTTGTTCCTAATAAGGGATAGCTTGTTTTTTAAACATATGATAGCTACACACAGCTGTCTGGAATCCCTTTCGTAATTCAGATGGAAACACAAAATAAACTTAAGCTGACAGATGCACAAACACCAGGCTGCATTTCTACAATTCTACCACCTTATAAGACGCAGCAATAGCGTGTGCAGACAGGCATCGTAAAACTCATGTCATGGTCGACTTAGCACGAGCTAGCTGGCTGGTTGTGACTTCTGAGGAGTATAGCCTACTAATTTGTAATGACCAGCGTATGCACACGGTGGCTTGCTGCTAGAGACTGGGCGTCCCTCTCAGATGAACAAACCGGTGACGACACACGAGGATGCACCGCACATGCAAATCTGTGTGAAAATTCAGTCTTTTCCTCTACCAGCTATGGATTGGCAAGTTGTTAATATAAGCTACTGTACGACACGGGCTTTGCCGGTGTGCGATTGACAGACACTACGCTCCAAAAGGGCATCCCAAGTAGCAGCTTGACAATTTGTCATTGGATCAGAGTAGCGACGAGGTATATATTCAGACAGCGCCTGGTCAGGGGGCGCAGAGGTATTTTTTCTCTTGATCACTAAACTGCAGAAATGACCTTTTCTGGATCTGTCGGTAATTTGGGGTCAGCATCACGGTTACCTGCGCAGGAATAAGTGTCTTCGTATTTCTTTTTTTACTAGTTTGTTCTTCCCAAAGGGGTTGGTAAATTTTTGTTTCAGAAAATGAGAGAGGTTGATGACTGAGTCTCGGAAGAGAGATTTACAAAGATCTGACCTTGATGCAGATCATACCATGAAACATAGACAAAACGATTTCAAATCTGTTCATGCAGGAGTGCAATATGATATGCAGAGGAATCAGACCATAAACGAGATATTCCCCCCCCCTACACTTGAGACCAGGTAGTTAGCACAAACATTTTTCATTGAAGCTATAAAAAATGAGATCCCTCAGTGAGAAATATGTGCCACGCTCAGATGGTAGGGGAGAACACGACAAGTTTCAACAGTTTTGCTAACTTTTATGTATGATTCATATCATCAGTACCCTTTTGTCATGCTTTCAATTAAAACCATAAAATGACTACTGTTTCTTTCTGAAGATAGAGAAATGGTACTTGACATGAAAGCACATAGCCCTTATGATCAAATGCTTCCTCACATCCTTAAGAAGCAAGCAAAGTTCACCGGTTTCAGATAATCTCATCAACATACAAATGTATGGAGCAATAGTTTGGCTAAATATAGTAGTATGAAAACTATTAGCGTCATGGTGGAAATCGTAGATCACCTCCTTCGTTAGCCAGCTTGCACTTAAGTTATTATAATTCTTCTATGAGCCTCCTCAACCATTGAAATATTACTGAATAGAACAAGTATAGGCCAAGTGAATCGATAATCCTCAGAAAGAAAACATAATCCTCACCTAGCTGGGCTCTAGCTAGTTTTTTCACTGAGAAAAAAAAATCTTGTTTGAAAAATAATTTGCTTCAGAGGATAAGAGGATATACCACTCTGCGTCCAGACCATGAACAACAGAAGAAGGTTTCCGAACAGAGAAGAAGAGGCTTAATTTCTGAATGAAGAATACATGAGTGATATTGGTTCGGCTCACGTCTCATCCAGCGACCAGATCAGGAAGGGCATGAGCCGAAACAATATCATACCATGTCGTCTTCTTCTTTCTCCTTCTTCCTGTCCTGGCTAGATGCCTAGCTACTTGCTTTGCGGCTGACTGGCCTTATCTGTGTATACCTGAAGCTGTCTTCTTTGCCGATTCCTAAGCAGCCATAGCACGGCCCTTTAATAGGGGTGCTGGGTTAAGCACTTAAGCCACGTATTAGCATCGCAGCACCCGTTTCATTTCTACTATTTGCATAGAAAATTACAAGTAGCTCCTAGATATGCTAAAACTGACCGACCAGGGACCAATAGAAAGGTTGCTTTACTAATCCTGTGATCCCAACTCTACAGTTATCTTATGTTCTTCAACCAATTTTTATTCCCTCCTGCTACATTAGGTCAGTGCTGCTAAGGACGTAGGTGTGCCTTTACAGCTCGAATTAGTAAACTTGCGTTTGGCATTAATTTAAAACGACTTCGATAGGTCAGGATTTTTAAGGGAAAACAGTACCTACTGTATAGGCGAGAGTATTCTTTTAGAAATATATCGACGAGAAAATTGACAATATGTCTCATAGTTAAGTAATCATTGTTAAAATACCTTTAAACACATTGACATGGACAATATGTCCTATAGTTGAGTAGCCAATTGGTCATTTGCCCCTTTTCAAGTTTTTTCCTCAAATTTTGCTAAAGAGCCAGAGGGCGAAATGCCCCTTCTACCCCTGTTGTTCTTTGTCGTTTGTTTCTTGACCAGACAGAGGTTACTTTCCTTGGGCAGCTAAGGCGTCCAAATCTAGTAGAGTTGATTGGACATTGCTGTGAAGATGACCGCAGGCTGCTCTTCTACGAGTTTATGTTTCGAGGAAGTCTAGAAAACCACCTATTTCAAAGTAGTATTTCTACTCGTCACAACTTGCATGTCACAGAACAACTTGCATGTCACAGTATGTTTACATTTTTTTTTTGTCCTCATATTTCTCTCATGTCATCGAGAATCTGTTAAGCTGATCATAATGTGGAATACATGATTATGTTGTTTATCTAATAAGTATTTTCGGTTTGACCTAGATTCTCTTTCTTCCATATAACTGGACAGTTTTTCTCTATCTTCCGGGGTGAAGAATAGGTTTCAGTTGGCATCTTGTATCAACCTCCAACTTGGTGCAAATGGTTGCTAAGTAGAATCAATTCAAGCAGATCTTGTTTCAACTAAAATTGCTAGTAGATTTTATTATTTATAATACGCTAGAGTAAAGCAAAATTCGAATAGTTCTTACTGTTCTTGAGCCAGGGGTAGAAGGGGCATATCGTTGGGCTCTTTAGCAAAATTTGAGCAAAAACTTGAAAGAGGTAAATATCAATTGGCTGCTCAACTATGGGCCATATTATCCATGCCAATGTGTTCAAGTCAATGTGTTTAAGAGCATTTTGGCAATGGCTACTCAACTATGGAGCTAATTGTCAATTTTCTCTATCGATAAAGGATATGCAATGTCACACCAAAGATCGTCCGAACATACCCTGTATAAATCTCCACTTTTCAGGAATCATCCAAGCATGCCCATGGATGCCTGTCCCTTACGTGTTTCTGAAGAGAATTTTTAGAACAAGTTGCCCCATATCTCATTGTTCTTTATGTCTCACCAATTATTCGTGATTCGGTGAGTGACACGCTACTTCAAAATGAGAGATTCAGTATCCATTTTTATACTAAACAACTAATGCTGCGCTGATTGATTTCACATCCTTTTTTTCTCACCTCCACCAACTCTCTTCGCTATTTCAGGTTTCTTATACAAAGAGAAGTCCTTGCTCTTACAGAGTTTCAGTAAAACAAAAGAAATATAATAGAGTGGTAGTATAAGCAAGCTGTAAATGCTTGTTTCGAAGACGTCCTTGCGTCCATCACAAAAACACTATCGTTGTAGTATAAATACTACTCAGATACTGTAAAAAGATCAAAATCAGTCTCACGTTTAGATCAGAGAAACATATGCCCATATTCATTCACGTGTACATAAAACTTCGAGAAGCTAGCTCCTAACTTTCTCACAGTACCGACCTCGTCAGGCTCTCGGCTAATCTATCTTCAGATTTCACACGCATTGTACAATGTGTACGTGGATCGCCGGTGGTCATGTTCCTTGTTCAGATAGCAAAACGCCAATGTCCACAGCTCCACCTGCATGGTGCGCGTCCTTAATTGGACCAGTTCGCTGCCTGATCCGTATGAACCCTGCTACGACATGCGCATAATAATATGAACTGCGTTGCCAGATGAATGGGCGTACAGGTGCCACGAGACACTGCGTACATGAGATCAGCAAGAATCCCGGGGCAAAATTTCTGTAGTTAGTACCACGATTAGGCCTATATTTTTATAGTTAGTACCACGATTAGGCCTATATTTTTATAGTTAGTACCACGATTAGGCCTATATTTTTGTAGTTAGTACCACTATTAGGCTTATGAGTGCGCAGGGCTACGGTGGCGCACTGGCGCCAAGTATGCTCCCGTCCTTCGCCCAATCATCTGCTCGATGCCCGTTTTTTTTATTTGCTTTTAACCTTTCATCGTAAAAAGTCCATATATCTACAAGCTTTGGATGTGGTTTCTTCAAAATTTAAAGCTGTTTCTCGATGCTCCGGAAGTCTAGCTGAATTAACCCATCCTTCCGGTCTCTCAAAGCTCTGGAAGCCCACTCGAACCTAGGGCTGGAACCGAGCCGAGCCGAGCCTGAGCGAGCCAGAGTTGGCTTGGCTCGGGCTCGTTTTCTAAACGAGCTGGCTCTGCTCGGCTCGGCTCGTTTGCAGTAACGAGCTCATATCCTAGCTCGGCTCGGGCTCGCTAAAAGTTCGGGCCGGCTCATGAGGCTTGTGGGCTCGTGAGCTTATGATGAAAAAAATAAAGATGCATCACATGTACATAAATGAACCATAAACAAAAAGCCATATATATCATATATACATGAATGAACCATAAATAATGAACCATTAACAATGAACCATGAATATATATGTATGCAGGTAACACAAACATATGGCAAACCATGAAGACTACGAAGCTGTGCGGCAAACGAGCCCTCACGAGCTGAAACGAGCGAGCCAAGGGCCGGCTCGGCTCAGCTCGTTTTCTAGACCGAGCTAGAAAGTGGGCTCGAGCTCCGCTCGTTTTCAAACGAGCCGAGCCCAAGCTGCTCGCGAGCCGCGAGCTAAAGTTTCACCCTTACCCGAACCAAATGTAACCGTGCACCTGCAGCAGTTAGGCCGAAACAAAAAGGAAAACAGCAGCGCGAGATGCGCTTCCAGTCACCGAATCTCTCCAAGCTTATCCGCAGATCGATCCATGGCTGCACGTGCGCGTCGGCGAAATTGCTCGAGAAAGCGCGCGCGCGCGGGGCAATATATAGTGGTTGCGATGCTTGGCCAGTGGCGAGGCAGAAGGTCATCTACTGAAGAAATCGCTGCCGTTTTGGTGAGGAAGAAGGCCGACGAACGGGTTGTTGGTTTTAGTACGCCCTTGCCGTTCACAAGGATGGATTAAAAATTGATCACGAGCGGTGTCCTCTTGGTGCTTGATTCGATATTTCGACTCCAGATTATAGTATCTCTAGCAAATAATCTAAAATCAGGCTTCTATACATTCTTTTTAAATTACCATTCGTTCTCTATATTTCCAATCTCTTCAGCAGAATCTCTATCTAAAGAAACTATAGAGATTGACATAGAGAGCCTCCAAATTTAGAAGCTGAAAGAGAAAACTCTAAATTTAGAGACTGAAATAGAGACTCTATTAGAGATCAAGAGACTCTAAATATAAAGAAAATTCTGTTTTAGAGGCTTTGATTAAGATGATCAATATTATTTCTTGCCAGTACTAGTATGGTCCACTGCTTGCCCTACTCTACACCCTAAAAAGTCTCCCCTATTGACCTAGCATGTTTAGGCCGGCAGGCACGGATTAGAATTCGTGTGGTTAGCTTTAGGCTTGGTATATAACTAAGACTTGGATGCGCCTGACTGGACTGTTAATTTGGTATTGTTAAGGAAGGATGCGATGTGACATGTGATGGCTTTTTGGTCGAGAACATCAACGTCGTGATTTTCACTGACAGTGATTCGAGATGTAGAAAGAAACCATCTACCACTGCTAGAGCTACACTACAGAAAATCACCCAGTTTTCTAGGCAAAAAATCAGGATCCAAGCTGCAATTCAGTTTGGAACAAAGGGGTAGGAAATGGAAAAGGAAACACATGAATACGAAAGAAATGCATATATGAAAAATAGATGATCGAAAAACACAGAAATTTTAGAAACAAAAAAGAAATGCTTATATGAAAATAGATGATCGAAAAACACAGGAATTTTAGGGGAAAAAAAGGTTTTTGGGACTCAGGAATACGAAACCCATGTGAATGAGAAAATCAGAAAGAGAGAATTAGCATTGGAAAATTCGAAGGAAAATTTCTACGGGCTCCAACCACATTTATTTTCCTCCAAAACCAAAGAGATGTGGAAATTTTCAAAGAAAAGAATGTGTTAACTCCGGTCCAAACAGGCAAACACCCATTCCTTCGGAATGCAATTCCTTTTTCCTTTGCTTTTCCAGAAATCAGGCCCAGCTAGTAAAATATGGGCCAAACAGGCCCATTGAATCACAGCGACAAGGTGAAGGCCGACGCGTATCCCACTTTTTAACTCCCCCCTACGTTACCTTCGCACTGCCGCGATCACGCGAAGTAGCCCTCCACAGGAAAAACCCTAAACCCAACCCGATTCAGGCACCCCTCGCCGCCATGGCCGACGCCGCCGACCAGTACCCCGACAGAGGCCGCCTGCCGGAAGGCGCCTACGGCAGCGTCCGGCGCACCTACACGCCGTACCAGCCGGAGGGCCTCAGCCTCCCCTCTCTCCGCGCAATCTACGAACTGCCGACCTCCCCGGAGTTCCTGTTCCAGGAGGAGGAACGCCGCCAGAGCCGCACCTGGAGCGAGAACCTCATGCTCTACACCGGATGCGCCTACCTGGTCGGCGCGGGGGCGGGTGCCGCCACAGGGCTCAAGCGCGCCGCGGCGGAGGCAGAGCGCGGCGAGTCGGCAAAGCTGCGCGCTAGCCGCATTCTCAATCAGTGCGGCTCTGTCGGGCGCGGGTACGGCAACCGGCTGGGCGTGATTGCGCTTCTCTTCACGGGGATTGAGGGTGCCGTTGGTGGGCTCCGCGACGCTGACGACTGGACCAACACCATCGCCGCCGGGCTCGGGACCGGTGCGCTCTACCGTGCGGCTTCCGGCCCACGGTCGGCGATAGTCGCCGGCATCGCTGGGGGGCTCATGGCCGGTGCCGCCGTCGCAGGGAGGCAGGCGCTCAAGAGATACGTGCCTAATCTGGCCTTCTAATTCGGAACACGAACAATACTAAATTTCGATCAGCTGGGGTAGAGATGAGCAGTAGTATTTAGTTGAAGTTCTTACATAACGGGGTAAGTTATATGTGTGGGTCTAGCTAAATTTTAGAGCTTTATCGGTGATGATTACAGTACTAGAATGTAATATGCCAAATTAGCTCATCTTAAAAGTGTTGGTTTGCGGATATTAAGATGTTTATGCTGCATGACTAAAAGTTGATGCCTCCTGTTTGGAGCTTAAATCTCAACTCACAAGGCTGTGTGATTGTGATGCTTGCTATATAAAAATGGATTAATGCAATGTAGTATGTGTGGTGCAGAATGTGCCTTTTGTTCTATTGTTGTGTCTTGAAATGTGGTTCGTTGTGGTTCCTTATGAAATATTTGGAATAGAATGGTTGTTAATGTGAGCATTATTCTGTAATTTTGACCAGTATTTCTTTTTTTTTTGGGTTGCGAGTAAGAACCAGTGCAATGTATGTCATTTGCATTTGCACTGTATGCCCCTGTTATTTCTTATGTGGATCAGCTGTTCAACATGAACTGTTTGAATGAATGAATGTGGCAAGCAGGGACGACCACGCACCACACCACTTAGGCTATTACCATTCGTCTGGGAGATCTTACCAACACACGATCGTCAGGTCACAAGTGGAGTGGATATAACTTGTTGAAGGGCAAGCCTACAGAACTAAAAGGCTTTTAGGCGATGGATGTCTCTGGATTTGTGTTTTGAAGGAGGCATAATTTTTTTTAGTAGAAGTGCAGATCTTGCACTCAGAAGCTCGAGACAACCAGGCAACCAGCGTTGTGTAGCTTGTACAAGCAAGAGATCAGTGCGTGTTCAGGTCAGTTGGCCAATCTTTTGAGCCATCTACCGGGCAAGATTTGGTAGTTCAGCATCAGTTATTCCACATGCTGAACGAAGTTTTCAGGGCAATGGTTGCTCGAGTCCTATACAAAGAGTATGTTCAAGAATCAGTACCATGTAGGGGATATTCAACTCTTCACCATCGCAGCTAGCTTCTCGCCTACTTGCTCAGAAGCCCGTGGTGGGTCTCAAGTTTTATGAGGTAACCTTGTTTATAGGGTTGTCAATTCGGATCACATTTGGGATCATTTTTTTACCTTCTTTACTCGATAGGATGCAAATAGGGCATAGGTTTTTCCATTTGAATTCATATTCTTATTTTTTTGTAAGGAGGTTGTTAAAACGCATTATAAAATCACACCATATTGGTTCTCAATCTATTCGGATATTTCGGATACTTCGAATAATTCGAATATCCATTTACACTGTTTCAGCTTTGTAAGGTGTAATCATTTTCAGTTTGGCAAAGTTTCACATGTCGAATCACTGAAGACTCAAACAGCACTCCATGGGAGTAAACAACAAATATGTCAATGCTGAACTGCAGAGCTTAGGCTCTGTCTTTCTTTCCATTCCATCATGACGACAACTGATGGAAGTTTTGTCAGATATTTTAAGGTTACCATTTAACACGTTACAGTTCTCAGCATACTGTGCATTTTCTGTTTGCGTGATGCTGGTTTGAACCGGTGTAAAATCTGATGAGTGATACAGAGGCAACAAGGAGGTGAAATGCTGCTGCAGATGGAGGTCTCTTTGATCATACTGGGGCTTCTATAATAAAGATATGATTAGTTGTTACTCCAAGCAAATACTCCCAGCTAGCATGATTGCCCAAGCATTATGACCACAGACAGTGAGACAGATCCCTTTGGGAAGGTCAGTGTTGAAAACCCAGAATTCTCCCAGCTCTTGGAGTTTAGCTTCTTGTCACCTTTTCAGTGCCCTTCAATGTCAAAACCCAGAAAGCTCGTGGGATATGATGGCCTTGCTACTGCTCCCACAACTTTATCTTATAATGGCCAGTTCACAAAGCATGCATGATATTGATGCTGAAGAGGCAGGAGTCTGTGACGGCTTTTGTTTCGCCCACCGTACTTGCGACGCAGCGTACTGGGGCCATCATGGTAATAATTTGTACTTGAGCTGAAAAACACTGTCAATTTCACACTCCTCGGGAAGCTGAAACGGTGTTCGTCTTTGACAAAAACAAAACATCACGTTCAAATACTAGAAAAGCTGACGAGTGTATTCCTAAGTGGTAGGAGTACTCTTCTTCTTCCTTCTCTTCTTCAGTTCGTCCATTTATTTTCTACGCGTTGGAGCAATATGTCAATTTTATCCACTCTTTTGACCAGCAAAATCAGTGGTCCATGTGACAAGCTTGCCCCTTTTCTGAAGCACCTTTCTCTCTACAGTCTTCGCTCCTCACACACACACACACACTGCACAGCCACACGCACACACACATCATACGTGTTTTGACTGCTTCTTCAATCATGCTGCTGCTGCTGCTTGGTGAGCATATGTTTAGCTCCCTTCTTTGGATCGAAGGGCGAAGCCGAGAGGTTTTCTGAAGCCTCTCGCATGGTCAAAGCGTGTTCATCATATCATCTCTGCATCGATCTGTACCCTCCGCGTGTGCTGTTTCTAGGAGTGATCATGACGTTTTCGGTTGGGGAGGCTATATGTCCGTATGTAGGTCGTCGAGGAGGCACCAGCGAGCAGAGGTGTCGCTGTAGCCTCCCGAAACCACCACCTAAAATTCTTTGGATCCTCCCAAGTCTCTTCCAAGGGATAATCTGGCTCAAGGGAAAGGGAGAAATGCAGGAGCAATTTTTGGGAAAAGAGAATCTCCTTTGTTCAGGGTATACCCTTGCAGCTGCATGCAGGAGCTGTCAAAGTCAGTGATAGCATGTAGGAACAACATTATGAGCATCAACACTCTACTATACTACTACATGAGAGTTGATACTTGAGAGACTGGCACTACACTCTCCTCTAGCGGCTAGGCTTGGCTTGGTTGCCAAACATGATCCACAAAAATCTCCATGTCGCCAATTAGCTGATCCCTACTCGGGAAAGCCGTCTTTGACATGATCAAACAAAAGGAGGCAAAGGAAAAGACGGTTGAGGCAAGAATCTCGCCTTTTTCATATTCTTTGGTGCTGACTGCTGAAGCCCGAAAGCAACAGTGCCGACTGTGATGCTTTGAAAGGAGCTAGATGACTTTGCCACTCACTGGCTGGATGCAGCCTGTGAGCTCTGAGCTCGCTGTTGCTGCACTACACGCTAATACTAATTAACTTGCCAATTGACATTAGCTAAGCTATCTTTCTAACATGATGCCAGGGGTATGAACAGCAGAGCAAGCTGGCAGGCAGGGAGATCACCAGACCGGCGACTGATCGATGTACAAAAATGGGCCAGTGAAGTGTGATCTAATTAAGAACCGCAGATGGACATGGAGAGCTCCAAGTTGACACCGGGGGCGGCGAAGCAGCCTGAGGAGTGGCCGGAGCAGTCGCTGAGGCTCCTCCTCGACGACGGCGGCGGCGAGAGGATGCAGCTGCTCTCGCTCGGCGAGGAGGACGCCGCCGCCGCGTGCGCGCATTTCGGGTCCAGACCAAGGGACAGCGACAGCGAGCATTGCTCCGGCGGCTCGTCCGGCTCGTCGTCCCTTGCTGCTGCGCTCCTCAGGAGGAGCAAGCATCCACTGCCATTGCTCTCCTTGGGGCCTTCTTGCTGCTTCACCACGAGGCCAAGATGACGGCCCGCTTCCGGTTTGATTACCTGCGCAAAACAGGTGAAAAGCGGCAGTTAAGAGTAAATTAATCCCTGCATTTATGGCAACTATAACCTGAAGAAAATAAAGCTACTACGTCTCCTGCAGTAACTGTAAAATTTAGTATTTCCTAGACATGCAGCTACACCGTCAGATCTGACCCTGTTGGAAATGGCCTCCCTAGCTAGCTGCAGTAAAACCACAAAGATCGGGAGGATCTGCGCGACGGGGTACAACCACATCTACGCTATTTGTGTCTCAGAATTAAACCAAATGGCAATGCCCAGTCTTCAGAATTTTTTTTCAGCTCCCACTACCACAGAAGCTTTAAATGAGTAAATTCTGTCTGCACTATCTCACCACCATGAAAACTACTGGCCACAAACAAGGCTTCCCAGGTGGACACTGCGAATCAAACGGCACCACTAACTACAGGTCATTACTACGAAATGGAGTAAATGTCTGAATTACGAGACATGATCTCAAGAACTATTTATGTCAGTCTTGAGTCTTCTGATACCAGCGCACTGCCTCGTCCTTGAGAAAATACGGGTGTTCATGTTCATGAGACTATCTGGGGCTTGCACATGTAGTCAGATATGTGGAAGATACATGTACCACCTATCCTATTTAAGTGCAGTATATCCTTGACACAGCATGCGCCAGAGATACGGCAGCACATGTGGTGAGGACATGAGTCGTGCATTGGTCAATCAAGCATAAGATCAGGAGATTTTTGGCTCCCTCTAGCATAGAGAAATGGGTAGGGATGGTCAATCCCAAGATAGTATATTAGATATATAGGCTGGTTGACCAACACTGAGGGATAATAAGTGGACCCTAGATATATATAAATTTTGGGGGGAATTAAAAACTCTCCATGTAAATACAATATGACTGACAATTGACAAATGCAAAATGCTTACGTGGGAAGTCGGCTAAATGAATAAATCGATCAATTTTGTATGCGTTTGAATAAAGATGGTGGCAAGTAATAACAAGGAAGATAAAGCTAAACATATGGGGAGAGAGAGAGATCAGGGTGTGAAACCAGTCAAGACAAGAGAAGATATCTCTTCTTTTGATCAAACTTTTTCCCCAATGTTTCTTTTAGCTTTTCTTTTTAGCTGATGTGTACCTTAAAGGGGTCAGATTCTTGCACCAAACATCCCACGGCTTGGAGGTTGGAAGCAGCAGCAGCATCCCTCTGCCATCTGAGGCCCTCCTCCTTTATTCTCCCCTCCATGGCCATGGCTTGCATGTAATCATCAATGCAGTACTGGGTGCCAGCAGCTCTCTTCTCACTGATTCCTTGGCTTCCTTGCATGCCTTTGTATGTAGCCTCTGTCCACATCCTGGCCCTGTTCATCCAAAGACCCCAAAGAAAGAGCAAATGGACACCAAAGGGAAAGGTGCTTTTGTGTCAAGATTAGGCCCCCGAAAAGCTTGTCTTTAACTTGAACACAATTCAAAGTTTGAAAAGTTGCAGCACAAACCTTTTCAGAGGGGGGCACAGGAATTCCTTGGGGCCTTGCTCATCAGCAGCAAATGAGTGCTTCCTTTGCAGTTGTGGTTGCATCTCTGATGGTACCATGAAAGAAAGGGGTTTGGCTTTCCATTAGCAACATCTAAAGTGTGCACTCAAAATTTTCTCATCCATTTAGCTTTTTCTTGGTATCTTTTTTCTTAGCAGAGAGCTTTGTGTGAGTGGTTAGTTGCCAAGTGCAGTAAGCATGTGGCGGAGGGAGCTTTAGAGTTAGAAAGCCCCACTCAATGAATTCTCAATCCCTCGCACATTTGGAATGTTCATTATAGTGATTAGCATTTTCCTTTGGTAGACGTGAGCTTTGTTTCTGGAGATTATAAACAATGTAACTAAACTACAAAAAGCGTTGACACCATAATAATAGCAACTATAATAATAAGGGCTCATCTTATCCCCAGAAAGCAAGGAGGCAAAACCTACGACTTTGGAGGGTGATGGAGTAAAGAAAGATGCAAGAAAGGTTAACATGGGGGATGGGCAGGCCTCATCTCTCACCTTCCATTCTCGTGCCAATCCTCGCGCCTCTGTACATCTATTCAAAAGAGCAAACGAACAAATCAAAGTCTTGTATATGCATGCTCGTCCAAATGAAGAAAACAATAGGCAGTGGCCTGCAGGTTGCAGATGGTTGAAAGGAAAGAACCTGGAGGTGGCTCTTGACATGAGATATGGTAAGCCCCTTCACGCCCATGAACTGAAGAATGAGCTTAGGGGTAGCCTCTACAATTGACACGACGAAGGAAGTAGTTAGGCTATTGAAACTACTAGAAGAAGAAGAGGAAGAAGAAGAACCATCTGGCAAGACGCAATCCTAAAACACAGGTAACAAAAGAACAGAAAGGCCACAAGGAATTCATGGCACTGAGAATGTTGTCCTCAAGCTAACAGTTCCAGGAAGGAGGAGGAGGAGGAGAATAGCAAGCATCGATGGAAAAACAGTAACGACGTCGAATGCACATATAGAAATTCAAGGAGGAATCACGTCACGGACGCCATGCATGCTAGGCTCGGAGCAAGAAGGAAGAAGAACGCACTGTCTTGGCCGCCGAGGCATTCGATGGCTTGCACGAAGCCGCGGTGGAGGTCGGCGGTCCATCTCAGCCTGGGCACCTTGGATCTGATGTACTGCCTCACGGCCCCGTTCCTGCCGCTGCTGCCCATCTCTGAAGGCTGAAGCGAGCGGACGAGGAGGGAGGGAGAGCTCGCCGAGCCCAGCGCACAGCAGCTCGTAGCGATCGAGGAGGAGATCGAGGCAGCTGCAGCGCAAAGAAAGAACCAAAGTTTCGCTTTTTTCTTGCCCTCCTTCCCTTCCTCCTCCCTCTGACTTAATGTAAGCCTACAGCTACAACAGCACCAAGGGGACTGTCTCTCTCACTGAAGATGCAACACTTGTTGCGAGAAGCTGCTCTCAACTCAAGCCATCGCGCTCTCTCTCTCTCTCTCCCCCTCTCCCTACTCGAAAGACAAGAGGCCGTAGGTATAAAACTTGCTCGGACTTGGCTCCTCGGCTCTACTTGTTGGTTACTTGGCTGTGTATGTGCGTCCCTCTGTCTTGTATGGCTGGATGGCAGTCTGGTACTGGCTGCGTAGGCTGTCTAAAAAAACTAAATATCGTTGGGCCTGTCTAGGATTAGCGGAGCAATGGTCGAGCGACCCTACGCCTCACGGGATACGGCCATCATTAGCTGAATTTAATGAGCTCAGAATACCAGCGACAGAGAGAGAGAGGGTTGTCTTGTTCATATGTGCCACGGAAATACTCTCTCTAAGACGTATTTTAAATTTGCACGTAGATTAAAAAGTTATGAAATTAAGAGAAGATCAAGAGAAAATGACCACGTGAGAGTTGTTTATAAATACATGAGAGAGAATCGTGTAATAAATAAAGATAGACAAGGAAGAAAAACAATAAATTTGCATGTATATCCTATATTTTAAAACAAGATCATTCAAACTATACATCTGATATTAAAAAAGGGAGGGAGTACTAGTAGTACTAAAATCCTGCTATACTTTGCAAAGGGAAGACTTTGTTACTCCATCATTATACATCTTGGCCCCATTTGGCATTAAAGTTTAGATAAAACTACATTTTAATATATATATATATATATATATATATATATATATATATATATATATATATATATATATATATATATATAGAGAGAGAGATTGGACTATGGTGCTTTGCGAAGCACGGATAACGCCGTGCTTCGCGTCTAATTTGAAAAATCTGAGACTCAAATGGTTGATCGGAATCGTTCATCTTAATATTCTTGTTGAAATCTTTTAGATGACCAAATTTCGTTTTTTTATTTTTTGCTATTTGTTTTGTATTTTTAAAAATCACCGATCTAATTAGTTGTGAACCGTCCAAATGGCTGGTTTCCAAAAATACAAAACAAATAGAAAAAAAATCAAAAAAATGCGAAATTTGGTCATCAATCTAAAAGAT
Source organism: Olyra latifolia (assembly GCA_036346145.1). Taxonomy (NCBI): domain Eukaryota; kingdom Viridiplantae; phylum Streptophyta; class Magnoliopsida; order Poales; family Poaceae; genus Olyra; species Olyra latifolia. The sequence continues at coordinate 12,272,846 of CM070526.1, forward strand.
TCCAACGAGAAGATTAAGATGGATGGTTTAGATCGGCCATTTGAGTCTTAGATTTTTCAAACTAGACGCGAAGCACAGTGTCATCCGTGCTTCACGAAGCACCATAGCCCAACTTTTATATATATATATATATATATAGGAGTGTACGGATTCCTCCGTACTCTCGATGGATTTACGAAATTCGAGAGTTTTAACAACCGATCCAAACAGTTGATCTTGTTCATCTCATTAAAATGTAGCTACCGACCAAGTTTTGTATTTTTTTGAATTTGTTTACTATTTGTTTCGTATTTTTAAAAATCAGCCTTCTAATTAGTCGTGAAGCGTCAAAAAAACCGATTTTAGAAAATGCGAAACAAATAGTAAATAAATTAAAAAAATACGAAGCTTGGTCGGTAGCTACATTTCAATGAGATGAACATGATCAACGGTTCGGATCAGTCATTAAATATCTCAAATTTCGTAAACCCGTCGAGAGTACGGTGGAATCCGTACTCTGGAGAGTACATTAGCCATCCTCATATATATATATATATATATATATATATATATATATAAAGAGAGAGGGAAAGAGAAAGAGTTTTACAATGTGTGATACAAAACCATGTTTTAACTAACAGATCTTAACCTTAGTTTTTTTGGAACTACAATCTGGTTGTTTGAGTGGTTTTATGGATGCAAAACTTTGATCAAGTACAATGGAGATTAGTGCAAACAAAAGACTAGCCAACGATAAAAGTTATAAAAAGAGGTGTGGAGTGGGGTTACAAAAATTAAAATAAAAACCATGATTTTCACCAAACACAGAGTTATGAAATTGTGACAAAGTTTTGTATCCAAACATCCCCTTTAAGTTTTCTAAACTATGGTATTTTTACAAATCAGAATTTTATTTTAAAGATATGAAAAAACTATGATGCCAAACAGAGCCTAAGTCTAATCTATACTCACGTCTCACACACACACAAACAACGTGCTTGTGCAAAGTGGCACAACAAGAGCTGCTGTTTTCTTCATGTAGATGATGACTTCCTTTGCGTTGTCCACAGAAAACTAACACCAGTTCAGCGGCCGGGGAGGAAAAATGATTGTACTATACTATACCGTTTAAAAGAAGAGCAGTGCGCTGAACTGCATGAAATGCAAATGAACAAATGGAAGGGGACAAACCGGATGCGCTGGTCCAGCCACCTCAGATCCCAAGCCCCCAACCCGTATTAAAAACCAGACCCATCTCACCACCTGAACATAAAAAAAAAAAGGGAGTAAATAACACAGGCCGGGCAGGTCACACCACCAAGGTTCAAGGCCACAATTCATCTCTCCAGCCATGCCATGCCATGCCAACTTGCCAAGCCATGCAGGTATGCAAATGCAACCATGCATGTCCTTGGGGCTGTCCGAATTGCATGCCATTATGAAACGCCACAGCTCCGGCCAAAGCCTTTGACTCCACCACTGCAGACAGCGACATGGACACTTGATCAGAGACACACACGGTGACACGCAGAGAGAGAGAGAGAGTATCTACGTAGGTACGTACTCCCTCCGTCCCTAAAAACATATCATTCTACGATTCAAAATTTGTCCCTAAAAACATGTCACTTTAGGGCAATAATTGCTAGATTCTCCTCTCACCCCTATAAAGTACCTATAGATTTCTCTCTCACCACTATAAAGTACCTATATATTCCCCTCCCAACACTATAAAGTACTCTAGATTCCTACCTATATATACTCTCCTTAATCTACTCAAAATTTTTCAGAACGACATGTTTTTAGGGACGAGTAGTACGTACGTGGGGCAGTGGGGTTGAGGCCACGAGGGGCACGTCTCTGTATGTCCTGTGCTCTAGCTGCCAGTGGGCGCGAGAAAACGGCTACACTGCAGTGCAGGATCCCTGAGCGCAGGATTCTTTTCTTTTTTTACCGAATCACGTCGGTCGAGGATAGGCATGGCCATTTTTTTTTAACCGCGCCTACGTTTTGCCTTGTTTGGCCACGCACACAGGGGCTACCAGGTACGAGCCCCAGGCCACGGCTCGTAGCTGTAGCTAGGTCGACGACGCAACGGGTTGATGTCGATGTGTTTTGTGCTCTGTACATGTTTGGCACGTATGGTAATTAGTAGAAAAAAAGTGTATTGTTGTTCTCTCTCAATTATGATGGTCAATAAATTTTGGTTCCTAAACACTAAAACTGGGTACATTAGTACTTATTAATTCCTTCTTGACCGTCTTTTCTGTGTTTGTGATGTCTATTTTTCAGGTTCTTCACGAAATCTCTGCTATTAAAAAGTCTTTACTGGACACTTTAGTAAAATTACCCGTCATGTCATCCGTTATAACAAATCCATCTTATCCACTAAAATTACCCATCATAATTCACTAAAATTACCCACCATATTATCCTGCTCACCATGCCATCAAGCATAGCACACATATACTGACGAAACACTCACGCGGTCGCTCGCAAGTTGCAACACGTCGCGTCGTGTCCACGGCAAAGCTGAAGTCGTATGACTTGCTCTCTTATAATCTCGACGAAGGAATTTGGATTTTCTCATAGCAAAGCATAGATACTCGACTAGTTCTTAAAAACTAGATTGTTTTTTATCCAGATTTTATTGGTTGAAAGGCGATCATAAAAAGAAGTGGAGACATTACATTGTATGCCACTATATAAGGTCTCAATCCCCTCGCTGTCATCAATGAAGCGAGCCGCCCCTCAGTGCCATTCCGTTTTATGGTCTGATACCTCTATGCCATTGTTGATCGATCATACTGTAACGGATATGTAAAAAGACCACTCTATCCCGCCCTTTTCCATCTTTTTCTCTTTTCTTTTTTCCTTCCTCATGGGCCCACTAAGCAACCACCTTCTACTCCTCCCTTTCTTTCTTTTCCTTTTCCTATAGCAACTCTCTCTCTCTCTCTCTCACTCTACTCTCTCTGCCCCCGCCACTATCGGTTGCCTCCTGCACCAGATCCGGCCTCCCTACCACCTTTTCTATCAAATCTTGCTAGCTCAAGCCTGTCCAACACCGGTGGCTAGGGAGGAGATGGCTAGAGGAGGAGAAGCTCGCCAGCAGGTGCTCGTGCCCACCGGTTTGTGCCACTCCTTTGCCACCTCCGTCTCCAACCATACCGCCCCAACCATCACCGCCACCAGCCATCTCCTCCTCCGACCACGCCGTCCTGGCCATCCCTACCATTTACACCATTGTGTCGCTGCTCGCTGGCCACACCATCCCTAGCCATGCCTCCAGTAGCTATCTCCACTCTAGCCATGCCACTCTCGACCATCATTGAATCGTACATCGTTGACGAGTGCGTTGCCCAAGCCATAGTGCCCTCTCGGGCACCCTCTTACTCTTTCTCTGCATTGCTCTCTTCTTCCCCCCTCCTTTTCTCCCTCTAACATTTGGGTCCTGCCTGTCAGTGGTCAATGGCTTAGAGGAGGGCCACCAAACGTTGCCCTACATGCTAGACATGAGGACGACTTGGGCATTATTGAGAGTTTTCTAACGGTGCTACCAAACGGAGCTAACGACAATGGCATATAAGCGAACGACGAGCAAATGCGATGGCTAAGAGGCACAGTGCTTTAGTGATGGCGCCGACGGGATTGGTTGCTTATGCAATGGCAGGCAAAAAAAATTACCCAAAGAAGTATGCTAACCTAAGGACCAGGGTGGCCTTGGGATTCAAGATTTAGCTGTCAAGAACAAATGTCTCTAAAGTAGGTTGTGCAAATTATTGAAAGATGGTGGGATTTGGCAGAGATTGTTGAGGAAGAAGTACTTGATAAATAAAACAATGTCTCAAGCAATGGTTCAACCGAGAGACTCATTTTTTGAAAGGGCTCATAAGAGTCAAAATAGATTTCTTCCTACATGGTTCATTCCAAATTAGGAATGGAAACCAAATCAAACTCTAGAACGGTCGGATCATATCCCACTTTGGCACTAGTATCCAAATCTTTTTTTGTCATAGTTCAGAAGAAGCATGTGACGTTCGCAGAAGTGCTTAATTCGATTCCACTTCAAATACTAGAGAGCTTTGGTAGGGTGAAAACTTGCTGACCAGCAACAATTGGTTTCTAGAATTTCAACATTTTAGTCATGTTAAAAACATGACATGTTTTGTTGGAATCTTCAATGGAATGGTTAATTTTCAGCTCATTCGGTGTTGATTAACCAAAATGTGTACTATAAAACAAGCTGATTTGGAAATTTAGAGTATGTTTAGAGTGACTTAGGTTTATTTGGCTAGAAAATCAATTTGGCTTTTTTAGTCCAGTTTTTTGAATCATGAATCCACTTATAAAAGCTCTTAAAAATAACATAAACGAAACGGACTAGCTTCGAGAAGCAGATTCAAGAACCTCTCGAAGTTTAGCTTAATATTCAGCTCACTTCTACTCAGTCAGTTTATTCATTTAGCTCAGTGGAACATGCTCTTAAACTTCCACTCAAAATCAAATTTACCTCTAGTATTTAGGTAGAGGTACCGTACTAATCAAAGACAATATTGCTTAAAGATGTTGGAAAAGACAATATTGCTAAAAGATGTTGGAAAGGAAATCGGCAATGTGGTTTTTGCAATCACAGTAAAACTATTCGACGTCTTTTGTTTAACAGTCGTTTTGCTAAATTAGCTCGAAAAAAGTGCAAATTGCACTAGGGATTAAACCTCCCACTAATTTAACATATATGGGATTAGGTTAGTTATCAAGGATGACCTCTGGGGTTAAAAAAAAGAAACATATTTTCATTGGCAAGATAGCTGTCTTTTAGTATAGTTGGCTTTGTCAAAACAGTATTGTTTTGACAAACGCAAACGTAAATACTTGTCTTCAAGTAATTTTCAAGTGTGTACTGGTTGCAACACTAGTATTATTTTAAAGGGAACATGATAAGGAGAAGATGACTGAGGCACACGCCAATCCTTGAAAGGTGTTGCTACGACTTTCTTCGTCAATAATAGATTGAAATTTAATAATAGAACGTGGGCTAGATGATTGTCTTATTCAATCTTCTTAATTTTTTTTATTTAGTTTCCTCTTTAGATTTGTTGAACCTTTGCAGATTGTAGTGGGATGTACTTTGGATGTAGAGTCCTTAAGTTTCACATTCTCACGTATAGGTCCATCATTTTTAGCATTTCAACCCCTTAGGTACTAATATTTCACATGTTGCCCTTGCTTCTATTGTTTATGTGCACACATTTTAAAGTAAATAGTGGTGATGGTATGTTCTCTTGTCTTTTGTGCACCTTTGTGTTTTGGTCCTTATATTTTGCCATTCATTTCATGCATAGGTCCATGGGTTTTAGCATTTATGTCTATAAAGTTTTAATAATTCATGTATAGGTCCCTCATCGCAACTTTGCATTTGGATCTTGCAATTCCCCAATTTCACGCATAGTTACATGGTTTTTAGCATTTCATTCCCTTAAGCTTCAATATTTTCACGTATAGGCTCCTGCTTCCACTGTCTATGTTCTCACATTTTCTCCCATTTTGGCCCCTTCTGATTCTCAATTTCATGCATAAGGCCCTAATTTTGTTGTTCAAGCCCCTCAACTTTCTAGATCTTCCAACCTAACAATTTCACATGTAGGCCCTTGGTTTCTAGCTTTTAAGCCCTTAACTCCCCTGATTTTCCAACCGACCAAATAGTGATAACCGGTTTCACTGTTTTCATCATGGAGCACGAGCATTCAGACTGGTTGACCAAAATATGTTATTGCCCTTAGTTTTTTTAGAAAGGGTCATGTATTAAACCAGAGAGAGATTACACCCCTTTTTTACAGTTTGAACCATGCCAAACAACAAAATTACAAAGGAACCCCTAACTGGACCAAACCATAAAACTTCACCTTTGGAGCACTGCAGCACGGCTCGCTGGAGAAGAAGCTGAACTTCCTAGCCATCACCACCATCGACACACTCTCCCAATTAAAGCCTTGACCCACACATGGTTAACAGAGGGAGGCCACACCATAACCAAAGGCATCTGAGCACAGAGGCTCCTATCGATAGCCAAAGGGGAATAGCACCGCCATCACCTCGGAGAGAAAGCAAGACAGCGGAGAGAAGCCAAAGAAGACCAACCCAACCCCCAAACTCGCTAAATTGAGCACCTCCAAGACAAAGAGGACATCTCTCCTCCTTTCCCAACAAAACACCCAACCCTTCAAGATCCAAAAGGACGACCCGAAGATCTCCACTAATCTCACCGGAGACGAGCTCCTTGCAGCACCGAGAACCGTGGAAGACGACATCGCCGCCGCCCCGCTTGGATCCAGCACCCAGGCAACAAAAGATCCTCTCCACGCTACTACTGAAGCAGCAGCCATAGGAAGGTCAGTCCACCTCCCACGACGAGATCCGACGAAGGCTCCACTTGCATTCATCGAAGATCCGCCGCCGAGGTCTACCCACTTCCTTCGAACCGAGATCTCCGCCGACGGAAAAGCTTTATTAGCTAACCCTAACTTACATCTACACAAGCGCCGCCACGAATCCAACACCGCCCCTCCCCGTCAACCGCCCGAAGGCCATCGACAACAGCAAGAAAGGGGAACTCTCGAGAGGAAGGTCATTGATGCCCTTAGTTGAGCAATAGTCTTTTTTTTTTTTCTTAAGAGCATCTTCAACGGTAGCCATAAAATACTGTTTATTTGACTTTTTAGATAGAGAGCTGTTGGAGAAAGGAATCTTTTAGATTGTAGCGTAAAGCGTTAAGGAATTTTAGATAATGGATAAAGTTTTTAGGGAATAGTGTTTTAGCGAAGAAATTTGAAATATTTGCCAGAGATGCTCTAAAACCATCTTCATCAAACACTTTAAATTTCTCCTCTATAATACTATTTCATACATATTCTATATATCCTCTAAAATTTTTTTATACTTTACACTACACTTTAAAAGACTTTTTCCCTCCGGCAAACATTCTTTTCTAAAAAGTAAGAATAACCATGTTTTACCGCTGGTGCTATAGATGCTTTAAGGGCCGTGCGCACTCCCGTGTCTGTTTGAAACATTGCACCGTCCAAAGAGTTGACTTGATGTCTCTGCTGGCGTATTGCAATGCTTGCAAGATGGTTTTTTTTTTAAAATGTGCGTGAGCAGCGATGAGCTAGCTCACGTACCTAAACAAAATCTAGGTCAGAGTTCGATCCTTGGGAGCAGTAAACTACATATGCATCGTATAGATTAGACCAGTCTACAGGGGGTAGTTAGTCAAGCTCTCAAGACCCATATAAAATCGACCGAATTGACAGGTGCTGCACGCATGCCTACTGGTAACTCGCCGTTGAGGAATGAGAATAAAATCCGATGAGCCGAGTAAAAAAATACCATGAGTCCATACCTGTGTCCCCATTTCGTCCGGCAGGAATCGCAAGGGAACAAGAGGGATTTATTTCTTTGGCAATGCATTCAGGAACAAAGGAATTTTCTCCGCCCACGCAGCAGTCTAATTAAGTGCAAACAAAAGGCTATTAATTTCGGTCAGAATGTGCCAAGGGAGAATTTTTCTCCAGCTGATCACGGGAAAATGTACCCGTGTGTTGCTTTGTGGATGGTAACTATGGTCTATGGCAGCAGGCTAAAGAACAATGGCGATTCTCTTTTATCTTTTCACAAGAAACAGCCGGGGACTGCAGGTAGCCACAGGATTCACGAGTCCTGAGCGGCGAGATTTTGGCTAGGCGCTGCGAAATTCCCTCCTAACATTAGCCTCCATGCATGCACAGGAAGGCCGTGGCAGACGGGCCTAGATTTTGAGCAAGGCATGCATGCAGAATGCCAGGGATGCAGAGGTATGAACTCAAAAGAGGCAAGGTAGTAAGCAGCTGGGGCAGTGACCGAAGCATAGGAGCCTCCTCACTTTTACTGCTCGCTTGCTCTCTCTTCCGTCCCTTTGGTTTGCCTACTTGTAGAAGCAAAGCTGCCATGAAAGCTGTGTGAAGAGCATGGCATGGCAAAGTTGGCTGCCACTGTACGTGCCGTGGCTCCTCGTGGGTATGTGGGGATAGGGAGCAATGGTGCAAGGCTAGCTTGCCCTGCCACAAGGTTATCTGGATTTCCTCTAAAAATAGATTACCTGGAATTCTTTTGTTTCCCTTTGAGTTTTGAACAATGTAGAGTTTTTTTATGTTGATCGGTGCAACAGAATTCAGAAGCATTTGCAGTTAGGATCATCAGATGCTAGCTTGTGGGGTTTTCTTTGTGGTACAAAAATGCCAGCAAATCTCAAGTGAAAGCGGGAGGGGGGGGGGGTTTGAAAGAGCGGGTTTTTGCAGCCTAGACAACGCTATACCATTCTGATGGTTATACAGCAGCATCTGAATGTTTCCCGTATTAACTAGGTCCAAATCTTGCAGAGATATGATCAGATCATCCTAGGATAAACCCCACTCCACCTGCATTTGCATACACATCGATCAGACCAGCAGGAGAGCCAGTGTTCTGTGTACATACATAAAGGTAAGTATTCATTGGGCAGAAAGTAAAAGAGAGAAGATAAAGCACACGTCTATCCATCTCTCTCTCTCCCCCTCTTCTCTCTCTCGTCGCGCGCGCAGGTGGCAGGCAGCAGCCACATCGCCCTGCGAAAGCTCTGACGAGCGTATCTCCATTCCCCCTGTGCAATCGAATCCGCCGTTGCTGCCGCGCGCAACTCTTCCTTTAACTCGGAAACGCGGTGCATGCGGCGACGACGACGCCACGCCATCGATATCGCGATCGATGCTGCTCCCGAGCCAAACATGCCATCTCGTGCAGCGCGCCGCCTCGCCTCTACCTGCTGCTCAGTGCTCCCTGCGGTGGCAAACACAGAAACATAGGACGTGTTTGGTTGCAAGCAGCATATCCCGTGTACAAGGGGCACCTGTATATATATGGTACACACCAATTAACGAATATTACTAAATATTCTAAAAAAATTTCTATATGTACTTCTAATCTTACTCTACCTATGTATAAAATTTTAAGTTCAGATTCATTATACATAAAGAGCAGCAAAAAAGAGAAAATTCTAACAAATTTATACTCTTAAAAGTGTCAGATTATTCTCTTTTTTGTTACCGCTAAAATGTAATGAATCTAAATTTGAAATTTTATATATAGGTGAAGTAAGATTAGAAGTACATGTAGAAATTTTTTTTAAAATTTTTGACGAAATTTATTAGTTGATGTGCACCATATGTACACAGGTGCTCCACGTGCACAAGATATGCGCCCCAGGTTGCCACGCCCAAGCTAGCCGGAGCCTGGCCGTGCTCGTGCAGGTTGGCACGTTTGGTTGCGTTGCAGCAAACGAGCCTAGCTCGAACGAGTGTTTGTTTGGTTACCTGTGCGCCGAGTTGCCACCGTGTTTGTTCAGATCTGGCCTCCTCGCGCCTCCTTGGGTCGTCGCTGGCCTTCTCAGGTGGCTGCAGCAGCCATCTCTTGCCCTACGTTACGCTCGCCCTGCGCCCGCGCGAGCCTGGCTCGGGGGGAACGGCCGCTGCGGGCGTTTCCCTCAGGCCAGGCCTAAAGAGGGATTTTACACGCATAGATACAAGCTCCGAGCGGCGATCGGACAACCAAACGCTCGTGGATCTGGCTCACGCAGGCCGGCTGGGCGGGAGCGGGCAACCAAACAAGCCCATAATAACCCCGCTCGACGTACGCATGCAGATGCAGTAGTAGGGGCAGGTAGGTGATGCCTAGAGCCCAGCACTCAGTGAGAGAGCGTACGTAGTACGTCGGCCTCATCAAGCCAGCAGAATTTCTCCTGCGTGCAGTGCAGGCATGCATGCATAGCATAGGCATATTAAGTAGCTAGTATACGCAGCTAGCTAGCATCTCACGTCTTTTCAGACAGGATACGCTCATACGCGTACGCCGGCTCGCAGTGGCACACCCCTTTACTCCCTGTGCAACAGGCGCGCGATGGAATAACAGTGCAAGCAGCAGAGGCAGAGCCAGCTTCCTTGTCTTGTTCCAGCAGTGGCAGTAGTGGCAGTAGCAGTGAGCCTACGCACGTAGTGGTGGTAGTAGTCGTAGTGTAGCAGTAGTACTCCTCTCTCTAGCTAAGAGCAGCTACTAGTTTGTTACAGTAGAGAGGCATGTAGTCCTGTGCGTGCTGCTGCATGCTGCACTGCTGCCTGCTTCGCAGCGATCCTCTCTGGCTACCGGCCGTCTCGGCTTCTAGCACCGGCGTTTGCAGATCGATGGCAAGACGGGTACATGCCTGATGGCTGATGCCTGCCTTCTGCCCACGTCCAAAGGAGAGAATTTGCAGCGAGCAGCTGGCTTCCATTTGTAGCTAGGAGCCTAGCCTACGCAGAGCTGCAAAAATGAATCGCTTGTCTGCGTTCCACGTCGTCTCAGTGGTAATTAAACTGCGTGTACTCGCTCTACTGGCGTACAAACTGCTGTCCTCTACTAGTACTACCACACAATACTAGCACTCGTTCGAAGGTTAAAAAAAAAAAACCTCCAAAGCATGGCATCAACAGTTCAGCATCTTAATAAATCCTTGTGATTCCAGTAGTTTATTGTCCGATACTCCAATCTGTCAATGATGAGCCCTATGTCAAATAGTTGTCTTGGGCGCTAGCTTGTAGCACTGCATAGCGTATCAGAATTTAGCACAGCGATTTCAAATAGTATATATATACGTTCTCACTGTGCACTCAACGTCACGAGCTATACACCATCTTACTATTGTCAGTACAAAAAAGCATGGAGAAACAGCAGGCAGGGGGAAGCCTGGTCCTGTTCATCGGAATTAACTCGACGTGCACTGTGTGCCTGTGTATCGAGCCGTGCTCGTGATGAAGCGCAGGCCCGGAGAAGCCGCCGGGTTTCTTATCCACGGCGAGGGGCAATCGGCCGGTCGCGACAAGAGCTGGGGATCGACGCCAACTCTGAGGCCTCATCAGAGTTTCCACGGCTGCTATTCCAAATTACTACTCTATACCACTATTTTCTACATACTCTATTCCTTCCTCTAAAATTTCTTCACACTTTACACTATACTCTAAAAGATTCCTCCTTTCCATCAGCTACTCTATCTAGATGAACAGTGTTATAGAGCGCCTGCTACGGATGCTCTCAGATCGCCATGCCTATCTCTAAAGATCTCAGGGTATTTGGAGATGAAGCCGCATTTTTTACCCGGCTTTGCTACGTCGCCACTTCCTCATTTCAAGAGGCCTGTGCAGTGCTAAATGGATAGATGTCTATAGTTCTCTGTCGCATCCTGATGCAATCTCATTATCTAAGAGAGGGAGAGAGAGAGGGACATACCGTACGTGGAGGAACAGTGTGAAGCCATAGACGACGGTTGCTGCGAAAGGAACGATGGTGTGGTTCAGTGTTAAGAAACCGGATGGGCCAAATAGCCCGTCTCTCTTATTGATCCGTATATAAACCCTAAGCCTGCTAGCTAGTCTATATATGCAGGTGTTCTTATGTTGACTTGTATTGACAAAAGGAAAGAAGAGTTCCCTTACCTCTTTTTGTCACTTGTGTGATTCTCTATCTGTGTATGTGATTATTCCGGTGAGATTAGATCTGATCATAGGCAGCCCGGCCCGGTGACCCGGTCCCTTTTTGGACCGGGCCAGGCCGGGCTCAGAGAAAAACAAAAAACCTAGTGCAAAGTCGGGCTTCAGACTAGGCTCGGGCCCAGACCGACAAAAAAATTTGGGCCGGGCTGGGCTCGGGCTCAGGTCAAAGTGACCGGGCTTTTCCAAGTCCGGCTCGGAACATGATCAGGGCTAGGTTAGATTGAGGCGACGCTCCTAAAATTCGTTAGACTATATCCAGTAGCACGGGTTTTCCAATACAACCTTTCACTAGCCCTACGGACATGATGTAAGCCCCCATTTTGAGGACCAGTGTGTTTCCTGCACTAGTCCTTGTATCAATAGGCTAGCACACACAATTACATAGTCAGTTCATTTGCATACAACCATTACAGAGATGTCCCAACTACTTAACTGAAATAGCGTCTTTCGGCGAATAGTTTATAATATGGCCGATCAGGCAAATATCATAGTATATCACAAAAGAAGGTTTAAAGTTCAATGTCAATGCAGAAAGCTTAAAGGCAATAAAAGATCATACAACGACTATGCAATCTTGCAAACAATTGGAGGGCCGCCCTAGACTTCATCGTGACTGTCATAGACTGGATACTGTCATAGACTGGATCGTCATCCTTATGATACTTATAATGATCATCGGGTTGATCTCCATCTAAAAGAGTGAGTGAATGCGAGGGTAAGTACATAATCAAAGTGCACTTACGAGTAAACACTATCCTAATGCAAATAATGATAGAGGCTCCAACGGAAGACTAATGGTTCTTTTATTTGTATAACGCCAGTTGAAAATATTAATAATACAAACCTATGATCTAGCCACCTTAGAAACCTTGTTAAACATTCATCTATTTGTTAAATGAGTTGTCGTTCGCCTTATAACCTTTTACCAAAACCTTTCTAACCCTTGTACCTAACCTCGGTACGACCAAACCTATCCAAACTTAGCTGTTTCAGTGTTCCAGTCTTCCTCCTTTCTCTCGCCATTATATTCCAGAATTTAGGCGCTCTCGTTGTGCATCACCACTCTATTGGATCGCTGGTCCAGCAAGTGCATGACCTAGATCACTCTCGATGACGACTCCCTTCCCCCTTCGCCTCGAGTTGGAGATTGTTCTAGGGTCTCCTCAGAGTAGGGATGGCAATCGGGCGGGTCGAGCACGGTTAGAGGGTCCGCAGACCTGTACCAAGATTACAGGAGCTAGCCGTCTCGGAGAAATTCAAGACATTTATCTATAGTAATATCTATCTTTCCATTGTTAGCGCCTTAGTCATAGTACAAATACCCATGTAATCACCATAGGGAGACATGATCTGGCAGATCCCAACTCGCGTATTGTAATATGTTCATCCTTCAAACCCTAATCTAAGCACTGGATATAGGGCTATTATCCGATCCCAGGAGGCCTAAAGCAGGATAAAAATCTTTGTGTCTCTTTTTTGCAATTCTTCACGCTAAGATCTCTTCGACATCTCGGAAGTCCCCTCCCCCCCCCCCTTCGTGGCAGAAAGGGGGCTTTCTGGACCCTCATCCAAGAAATAAGCTCGGCAGGGAGCTTTGTTCGCAATCGCCGACAGCTTTAGATAGTCGATTAGATCTGTAATGTGAACGACCTGCAACACTTAGAGACAAGTCCGAGCAAAGATGACAAAAATAACGAAACTATCGGTTTAGATTAGATCTAAACCAACAGATTCAAAAGGGTAAACAGTCTACTACAGGCCCTGGATGTCAACCACTTTCTCTCCCATGCTTCCTCTATCGTTGACGTGCAGTTCATTTGCCAGCCTCCTGAGGAGGGGTACTTTAGGTATTATGAAGGGCTTTCTAACTATGTTTGCTAGTTAACCGAGCTAATAGCACATAGCATATAGGAAAATGATGACAAAATGAAATGACATGGTATGATGCTGACAACGCCGACGCCAGATTTGATCACTTCTCCATACTGCAGCGGTATAAAAAAAATCAGAATTGTTAATTCTCGTGCGACTAAAATTTTCTTAACTATTAGTCACTCTAAAATTGCACTCTAGTAAGACTAAAATTGCATAGTTTACAAATGTGCCATTTTAGTATCAAAATTGGTACTTATCAATCATTAGTTTTATTCGTTGATTTTTATGCTTTTGTTGATGCATAAATCTGTCGAATACACATGCTTACATACTTTTCTTTTCCTATGTTTCAAGTCATCATGTTTATTTCAGTCAATCTAAAATTATATACCGGTAAAACTAAATTTGTACTTATTTATAATTTGTAATTTTAGTATAGTTATAGTGCAATTTTATTAGTAATCGACCGATAGTTATTTTATTATCAGACAACTTGACTTTTCTGGTCGAACCCTAAAAAAATACCAAGCAGGAACGATTGCTCCCAGATGGACCCCCATTTAATGATAGTCGTGTGTCGTATGACTTCAGCACAGTGGCATACAAACAAGCCCCTCTAGCGCGGCCATACTAGCTACCACTATTTCTCAGGGAATAAAAACCCCGATTCCGTCCCTCTCATTCTTCTCCAATCTCCATGTACCTGCTCGAGCAGTGCCTAACCGGAACCAGTCTTCACTGAAGACCACAGGACGGTAGCCAGCAAAATTAACCGGAAAGGCTCCAACCTTGATAGAAAAAAAAAAGGCTCCAACTCATGAATTTTAGAGCAATTGACATGGAAACGCCGAAATTTTATGCTCGTTTTTTCAGACATTTCATCTTTATATGCCATGACATGCACGTAGATCCTATATATATCTACACGTTTGGTGACTCAAAAACTAATTAGAAGACGTATTTACAGAATTCCACGGTAATTTTTCCATGGAGACAACAACTTTAACACGTACATACGAGTACGCATTATTCCAAACATTTCCACGTCCGCACTGCACGTAACTGTAGAAGCAAATCATTTCGGGGGGCCAGTAGACGACGCCAAACGTGTTCATTTTTCCGTGCGATCATCATGGCTTGCCCTGCCCGGCCGGCCGGCCGGCCGGCGATCGAGTTGATCGAGCGCTGTGCGCGGTGCATGTGCATGTGCATGCGCATGCGCATGCGCAGCGCACGTTTGGACTGCAAAATGCTACATTGCACGGCCCTCTGCGCCACTCGCAAATAGCAATTGACTAGGTGCCCCACGCCCGTTTGTCATATCGGCCAGGCACTCATTCCATCATATCGGCCACGCCCGTTTTTACTCCGTTTCGGTTTTTTTCCTTTTTACCTCGCGACAGAGTGAAACAGATAGATCTATCTATTATATATATAACCAGATCTAACGGAGTCACCACGTTAATATTAAAATATTAGAAATTTCTATGTTAATCGGAGAAAAAAGATAAGATATAAGCCATCGATTATAATAGGATCAGATTATAACGGTATAGATCTATTAGCTCTAAAATACTAGAAATTCCCAAGTTAATCAAGAAAAAAGAAAGATCGTCTATGGTAATCTGATAAAAAAGAAAAGATCTAAGCCATCAATTACATGGGACCAGATTATAAAAGTGTAGATCTATTAGCTCTAAAATACTAGAAATTCCCATGTTAATTGTAACAGCCTGAAATTTTGCATAAAAATTTTTCGCGCATCAAAGTGCATGAAAATTCCTTAGAACACTACCTACACTTCCAAATCCTTCTTAAGATCCCAAATTATCCTTTAATAATTTTCCCCAATTTTATAATTTTAAAAAGCCACATGTCATATAGAAAAGAAACTTTATTCATTCTTATAAAGGAAATCCTTTATAACATGCAACCTATTATTTCATATATTTTATGAATCTTCAGAGACCAAAATCATATTTTGACCTATTTTTAGTATTTCATATATTTTATGAATCTTCAGAGACCAAAATCATAATTTGTAATTTTCGTATAGTGAATAGTGTTTTCAATACCCTCTGTTTCAATAATTCAATTTTCCATCTCTTTTAACCATTTTCCACCTATAAGCAACTAATTCCACTAAGTTACGAATTTGATACTCAACCATCAGGCATTAGTGAAATTACCATTTCGCCCTTTTAAGACAAAAATTCCCAAATTACCCTTTTCCTTGACCCTTTCATATTGGTTTCAATAAATCTTTTATAAGTACAACATATGCATTCAATTAATGTACTATTTTCAAACTTTGAATTTATAGCAAAAGTGCACTAGTAAAATTACCAAAATACCCTTTAGCTAAAATCCCAAGTTTCTTGTTTTAAACTTAAATGTTTACTCATGCATGCTCAATTTCTCCCAAAACTCAAACTCAAATTTAGACCTTAAACTTACATCAAATATGCACTTGGTAAAATTACCAATTTGCCCCTTTGACTAAAAATCTCCAAATTTCCCCTTTTTAAATCCTATTTAACTACTTTGCATGATCAATGTTCATTTAAACTTAATTCCAACCCTTAAATATATTTTAAATTTTGAACTAGAACTATCTTCAGCCAAATTACCAAAATACCCTTCCAACTTGATATTTCCAAAATCATCTTCTTTTATATATAATTGTCTACTATCTTCTTATATAATCATTTGCATCCTATCTAAATCCTAATTTTGATTTCAAACCTTAAATTTCATTTTAAAATTTGAATTGAAGATACTTTCAAAGAAATTACCAAAATGCCCTTTGAGCTTAAAACCCCCAAAATCCTCCTCTCTTTTCATTTTACTTAGATATTATATGCATAATACTTCTATATTAATTTACATTCAAATTCTAGTTCAAACTAAGAGTTGATTTTGAAACCCTTCCTCTGTAAATTTATCAAATTGCCCTTGGGGCCTTTCTTCCTCCTCCTCTCTTCTTCCTCCCCTCCTCTCTCCTTTGTCTTCTCTGTTTCTTGTCCACCGCAGCAACTCCAATCAATTGCACCGATCCAAACTTGATCTTGCACGCCAAGGCAATGCAAAATCGACGCCACATGTCGCTGCCACGAAGAACCCCACCGGAATTTCTCCTTTCCCGCCATCATCATTGCTCACCCGCGCCGTACACTTGTACACTTGCTCAACGGCAATTGGACCGAACCACTGCGACAATCCTCCGCCAATTCGAGCTCATCCACGTCGTAATGTCCCTCAGTATCCATCCACTTCATCCGCGCCTATAAATAGCACGCCGGGAGCTCCAATTTCTTGTCTCCGTTGCACCGGCCGCCGCCTCTCCGCAAAATTCCTCTCGATTGCGGTGTTTCAAGCTTAGCTCCGCCATCTGAAGCTTTGTAGTGACTTCACCTAGCTACATCTAGGAGCAATCGGCGGGAGAAGCAACACCGCGCCGCCGTCGCGAGCTCCCCCGCAGCTCCTCTGTTTCGGCCGCCACGGGCTCACGTCGCCGTGCCGACTCGGGGTTCCTCGAGCCCAATTAGTAGCATGGTAAGGACCCACTACACCCTCTCAAGCTCATACATCCATCAATTTGCATAATTGCAAAAAGAAACCGAAGTTCCCAAATTTGTTCATCGCCGCCACCGCCCGACCACGTCGACCGGTCATCCCCGACCACCTAGATCCACCAATCCACCTCCAAAAAACTCGTAGACATCCTAGAAACAAAAGCCCTAAGGTTAATTGCCCCAAAACCCCACAAATCCGAAAGCCCCAATTCGGGATCACGAAGAACCCTAGTAATCACTGTTCATCCCTTCCCGATTATGTTTCTCTTCAAATTGAAAGCCTTAGAGTCCAAATTAGCAAAAATCTCCTATACAAAAGTTGTTCAAAATAGTGTTTTACATCTAGATATTATTTTTCCTGATTTTTAAAATCATCCAGAATTTAAATTTGAATCCTAAACCCTCTCTTTAACAATTTAGAGAATTTCTAAAAATATAAAAGTCTTTGAAAATGTAGAATTGATATTTTTCCTAGCAAATAAAAATTTATAAAAATTTATAAAATTATAAATTTTAGGACTATTTTATAAAATATAAGAATAATATACTTCTCTTTCTTTAAATCTTTATAAAATCAATTTCTTAAGTAAAATTAATAATTAAATTGTAACCAAAAATCTTCCCAATAATAACAAACATGCAAAATGGATATTTTATTGAGTCATAAGCAATTTTTGATATTCCTTAAAATTTCAAAACCCTATAGTACTATCTAATACATGAATTTTCCATCTATAAAATTTATTTCTTCTAGAATTTTAGAAAATTCCTAAAACTACAAAATACCTCATAGAATAAAATTTATAATTTTCATAATATATTGATATAAATATTCTCCAGAAGAATATCTTATGATCCTATCCATTCGTAACTCTGTAACTCTATCCATTCGTAACTTCGTAACTCTATCTTTTCGTATAAATATCTCGTGATCCTATCCATTCGTAGAATATCCTGCAGTAAATCTCAATTACCATAATATCTCATAGTGAACCCTAGAATATCTCGCCGTAAACTGTAACTACCATAATATCTCGTAATAAACCTAAAATATCTCGCAGTCACTTCACTCCAGTTCAAATATCTACCAAGATTCTATCCTATCCCTTTGTACCAAGACATGACAAATATTCATCTTCATCATTTCACCAGATATTTTCACAACTTCTATTCTATCCTATATATATCCTATACTATCCATAGCCATCATAACCACTCTTCTATCCACATCCTCATACCTATTGCCCTCCAAACCCAAACCCTTTCAAAAGAATATTTCTGCATAGCATCCAAAATCCTTTTTACTTGATTTGATTCTTTTTCCCTCTCTTTTATCAAAACTTCACGGTCAATTGAAAAAGAAAATCAAGCTCTGAAGACTCAAGCTACCCGTTGGACGGAGATGATAATCAAGAAAAATTTAGTAGCATCCGTAACCAAGGCAGGTTTCTATTCCTTTGATGCACATTGAATTCCTATTTATTTAATCATGTATGCATTACTTTTTAGTTATTATCTATTGCTAAATTATTATTTCATGTGTTATAAAATGGTCATACCAAGACACAAAAAACCAAAAAGCTTACCTATTGTTGTTTAGCCCTATCCTTTGAAGCCTAGAATAGGTTTTGAAATATTTAAATGGAGTAGGATAAGTCAATCATTTGTCATGTGGATAAGTAGTATGGGATGCTTATCTGGACATGGAAATGTTGCGATATAAGAATTCTATATGAGCCACCATGTAGTAAGTATGACGGGTCAAGCCGGTAACCCTTAGAGCTGGGCACATCTTACGAGGGTCCAGCCAGGTAAAGGCTCAAGGGGGCACATCCCATACCTACCAAAGTAAGTATGACGGGTCCAGCCGGTAACCCTTAGAGCTGGGCACATCCTACAAGGGTCCAGCCAGGTAAAGGCTCAAGGGGGCACATCCCATACCTACCATGGTACCTGTTGTTAAGGGGATACAACTAGGCTGTGCTCATATAAAAACTTGGGTATAATGAGTAAGAATGACACAAATATCATCCATCCATGTAACCGCGCACTACATGGGTAAAGCTGGATAGGTCCTGCAGGGCTAATAACAAAATCATCGATGGACCCTACTTTGGGTATATGAAGTTGTGTCAAACTGGGTGATGCCTCTCTTATTCAATAAACCCATGCTTTCAAGAGAAGTTTATGGTGTATGGCGCTGCTTGAGGCAGGTAGAAAGTGGAGAATGGTGATAGTATTATGGAGAGATGAAAATGTTTCAACCAATTTAATAAAGTTCTTTCAAATCTTAAGTCTCTCAAATCTACTGTATATTATTGCATTTACGTTCCTGTAAGAGTCTTAATTCTTTTGAATTCCTGCATATAGTAAGTAAGTTTTCCATATGGGAACCTGCAAGTACTGTTGGTGCTTACCCACTATGCGGGGAATAACCTATTTTCAAGTCTTTCAGCTCTTGACGATTTTGAGAAATCTTCCGCGGGGGAATTGAACGAATATGGCATTATTGGTTTCTAGAGTCCTACTTTTAGAGAGTTTTTCCTATCCTCACAACTTGTGCAACAGTGTAAATGTACAGTAGAGGTCTGAGTTGTAATATTTTATGTAAAAGTGAATATCTCCCCAAGTAATGAAGTGAACTTTTGTATCAGCTCTGGCACTGTTGCATCCTGGGTAATCGTGCTTTTGAGGGAACATTTTCCGGTAAGATTTAACCGGGAATTGGTCCCCACATTAATGGAAGAAAAAAGAAAGATCTACACCATTGATTATAGTAGAGTTAGATTATAATGGTGTAGATTTATTGATGATAAAAAAAATTGGTTACTAAATTTAAAGTTTTATAAGGGACGTAGTGTCCTGTTCGTTGAGATAAGCATGTATCAAATATGAAAAGTATTTGAGTCTGATCCAGGGTTTTAAAAACCGACGAAAAACCGGTAAAACCGGTGGTTTCTTCCAAATCATTGTCTTGGCGGTTTGAGAAACGCCGGTTTTTTTCGATCAATTCAAAATTTTGATTTTTAAAAAATTAAAAAATCTTATAAAAACTAGATCTTGAGTAGAACAATTTGTATGAAACAAAATTTTGATTTTTCCCAATTTTTTATATTTTTTCAGACCTCTTTTTATTTTTCCCATTTTCCATGATTTTTCTGGTTTTGTAGCGGTTTTTCACTAAAAACCGCCGAGAAATCGAAAAACCGGCGGTTTTAGCAAAACCGCCATGAAACCGATGGCTCGCACGCCGTTTGAATTTAAATTTGAGCGGTTTCATGGGTTTCTATCGGTTTTTTGAAAACCGCCGCGTGGTCGATGGTTTCGGGTTTTAAAACCCTGGTCTGATCACGTTATTAAGGATCGTTTTAGTGTTGTAATTGCCGTACCTATATATATTTAGGGCATTGAAACCTGTATTCAGGGATGAGAAAAGGGTGTCGCCGTCGAGGCTAGCTTGTTCACAAATGTACCAGCTGACGTGCAGGAACCGCGTGTCATGTATGGCATACTGCTTATGACAAGCTTGGGAAGCCATAAATAGACGCATTGGATTAGAAGCAAGAAGAGCAAATAGCTCTGAGGTGGCAATAAGCAATAAATAAAAGCACAGGGAGGAGACATGCACTAGCTTTGCCCTGCAACTAACCAAGAAAAAGATCTCAGTCATAGATTATAATCGGTTAGGATTATAATGGCGTAGATCTAACGAGGTTGGATATGGGTGTATCAACCAATGAATCCAGATTTGACATGCATGGGTCAAATATGTGTTAGAGATTGACATGGATTATCAAAGATGTACAAAGATTCTTGGGGTTCCTATGTGTTATCTTGGGAGGAAGTAGCTTTAGAAGCTTACTACGTGGGGAGGGAGATAACAATGGTTCATAGCTCGAGGGCTAATTCGAAATCCTCTTAACCGATGTAACATTAGATTAGAAGCATAAAGAGCATAAAAGTTTGAGGTGGCAAGAAGCAATCAATGAAAGTGCAGGGAGGAGAGCTTTGCTCTGCACCTAACCAAGGAAAAGATTGCAGTCATCAATTATATAATCAATCTGGATTATAATGCATAGATCTAACAAGATTGGAAATGAACAAACTAATCAATTAAGAATGATCATGTAGTAACCAATGAATATAGGTTTTACATGCATGGATTAAATACGTGTTAGAGATGGACATGGATTATTAGAGACATATAAGGATTCTTGGGTTCCTATGTGTTATCATAGGAGGAAGTGGCTTTGGAAGCTTACTTACACGGGGAGGGAGAGATGTGTCTAAGAACGTTAGATGGGAGACGCCTACACATGCCTTTCCTAAAAGAGTTTTCAACTAAAAGTTTTTTTGTCGGAACGAGAGAAGGAATGGGGCACTCCAAAGATTATAAGCTTGGAAAGCAAACAACTCAGAGGCGGCGATAAGCAATCGATGAGAGTGTGGAGAAGATTTGCGTCAATTGATGCTTCGCACCTGACCAAGAAAAAGCAATACGAAAAAGAAAAAACATGCACAGGCTCTAAAGCATGGCAATCAAAGGTAATATAAAAGACCAATATATTTCTTTCCTATTTTCATTTCTTTGGGGCGCTCGGTATAGACATAGCCATGACCACACTCTAAAAGGTTAGATATTCCCAAACTAATTGAACAAAAATGAGGAAAAAAATGTACACAAACTATAACGTGTCTCAATAATAAGGGAAAATTGGTTGTAGGACACTGCAAAAGAGGTGACTATGCTGTGTAACACTATAAAATCGTCACCTTGCCGTATAGCATTGTAAATTACAACCCTATATAGGACACTTTGGTATACTTCCATTGGTAAAAAAAATCAATTAAAATACAAAATAAAAAAAGAAAAATCTAATTTCTTAAAGGTAAATACAAGTGTATTCAATTTCTCAAACGGTGAACTCCACATCTCAACATTTGAAATGCCAAATTCAAGTAAATTTTAAAAAAATTCAAAACAAATGCAAAAAATATTAAAAAGAAAAGGATGTTGAGGTGTCAAATACACTTCTATTCAATCATCGGATTTTGAAACAAACAATTCATCAATTGAAATACCGATTCAAGCAACTTTCATGATTTAAAAATTTTGTTTGAATTTAGAATTTGAAATGCTGAGCTATGGAGTTCAGACTTTGGCATGTTGAATGCAAGTGTATTTGAAAAAAAAGCTGCACAAAAAGATTAATCTATTTATTTTTCACCTTTGATTCTGTCGGCGTCTGGGAGGCGAACCTCCGCAGGTCGATATGCAAAAGGAAGGAAGGCTGCGAGACCCGAGAGTGGCCCTGCCCTCTCGAACGAAGCTTGGGCATGCCGAGGGAAGACCGTGAGAGGTGTTGGTGATGTCGGATGGTGACGCGGGTGTTTTTATCCTGGTTCGGGCCTCCACTGCCGAATAACAACACTACGTCTAGTCCTCGTTTAGTATCGAGCTTAAACGAGTACAGAGGGGTGAGGCCGAGCTTTGGAAAGCTCGGGCTCGAGTACAATAAGTTCTCAAGGCACTCTATGTGTTCCTAAAGTGACTGAACGCGAAGAACTATCGCCTAGAACTAGGAATCTTACGCAGGTGCAAGTGCTCCTGTTCTATGGTGGCTGGGTGTTGTTGCTCCGCGCATCTTCCTCTTGTTTGTGGCCTGTGCCCTCCTTTTATAGGCGGCCTCTGGCCACTGTTGTCTGACTTTGGTTCAGTGTGGAGCACCGTATTATCCTCTGGTCACTGGTCGTGTTCTTCCGTCTTGCCGGGTTGTGGTGTGGCTGATCTTTAGAGTCTGCTGGATATTAGGCGTGCTTTCCCAACTCGTTGGGCTCATCGTTCTGACCACTAAGCAGCAATACGTGTCTTTCTCCTTAGGGGCGAACAGGAAAGCTGACTGTTGATACGACCGGCCACCAACCCACCAGCGGCTGTGGCAGGCGCGCATCGGTATTGGGGCTGCATTTAACTCACGGTGACATGCGGGACCCACGGCGTCCTGCGCATGGCGCGGCACAGTCTGCGTTGGGGCCTGAGCCTTGTCCCGAGCTTCGGAAGCTCGGGAGCTAAGAAACCCGGGCGCCGGGGAAGGGAAGCTCGGGCGCGAGCTTACGAAGCTCGCGCAGGCCCTTCCTTGGGCCAAAGGCAGGTAAATGGGTCGTATCCCTATTGACCGTGTACTTTCTCCCAACAAATTTCTTTCATGCTTGGGTGCAGCCGAATTGGAGGCAATCCCTATGTAAATAAGCTTGGAGCATGGATTACATGGATCAATATAAATTGGAAAGCATTCTTATTTCCCGTCTATTCATTAAAGCATAGGCGAAAGGAGCTACCATGTTCGCTGTAAAATATTAGAATTTTCATGTTAATCAGATAAAAGGGTAAAAAAAATATGCCGTCAATTATATTGGATCTAGACTATAACAGTATACAAATGTTTAAATGATAAAAAATTTTAGTTGAATATAATATATTGTAGTGAATCTAACTATAAACTTAAAAATTTAGCCTCGCAAATGTGCGGGTGACCATGCTAGTTATATATATAAAGCAAAGTCTAATGGAGTCATCATGTTAATCCTAAAATACTAGAAATTTCCACATTAATCAGAAAAAAGAAAAGATCTAAACCATCAATTATTGAAGAGAGTGTTAATGAAGTGTAAACCTATGACCTACCCAATCTTCATCGGGAAAAGTGAGTGTTAATGACGTGTAGTGTTTTTCTTAGAATAACCAATCCTGTCTATCCCAGTACTAACCCATAGTATGACTAGACCAAACTCAAACTCAGCTTGAACCACATTTCCAGTTCCTCCTCCTTACACCCGCCATCATATTCTAGGATTCGGCAATCCCGTTGTGGATCATCGTTCCTGGATTGCCGGTCTAGCGAATGGATAACCTAGATCACCCTTAGGTGACATCTCCCTTCCGTCTGTCCTTTGGGTTGGAGTATCATCTAGAGCCTCCGCAGAGCACCATGCTGGAACTCCACACCCGCACTACCGCGTGATGGTCACGCGTTATGTCAAACACATCCAACACTCAATCATATCCAAGGGATCCTTCTGATCCTACTTCTCATGGCCCGAGAGCCGGAGGGCCACACTCCACTCTCTGCCTCAATCTCGACAAGTCCATGACCTTCCAGTCTAGAGCCACTCTAGACAACAAGCACAATTTCCGAGTCTCAACCCCTATCTTAGCCCAACAGGCTCATATCTTGAGACCAACTGACGCAGCCTATAACCAAACCAGACCATAAGTAGTTCATAGTATAAAGTAGTAATTGTGGTGATGAGCTAGTGTTCACCACTATGGGATTGTTATACCCCAAAACAAGCATTGATTAGACCTAAACATGTCTAAGCAGGTTTTACCTAAGGACTAAGGGTCTACAGGTTTTAGTTTTTTAACTGGGTGTCACAAGGGATATGACTATCAAGGCAGTCATGGTATGATATTCAAGGCAATGATAGCATGGTAATTTAAAGTGTCAATGGTCATGGCATGTGTATAACATAATTAACAAGCTAGGTATTGAAATCATATGACATGCAATTTTTTAATTAAATCAAAATAACTTTAAATAAAGCTAGGTAAGACATGAACTAAAGATGTTAACTCTTCTTGCCCTGAGCCTTGAAATTCTTCTTCGGTGTCCTCGAACCTTCCTTCGAGATTTTCAATGTCTACTCGGAAATATAAAGACAATACATAAACAATTGCAAAAAAGAAATGATACATGTATGCACGAAGGGAAATACTAATAGTGAGACAAGGATCGTACGTGTCATCATATAATTATGAATGAACAGGCCTTAGGTACCCTTAGGTAGTATTACCCTTACTGGAAAATAATTTTGGAGATTATTTACAGTGTTAAAATATTAATTTCCTAAGCATTTAGAGGCTTTTCTTTTATTTGCTAAATTTTACCAAAGATTAAATGGGTTTAATATTTTTTATTAAATTGCTTCTGAGTTCAAAATGTTTCTGTCAAAATTTAGGAATTTTTTGAGTTCAAATAGTTTTTTTAAATGAACCTGTTTGATTTACAGTGATATTAAACATTAAGGAAAAGGGTTTTAAATTGTTCCCAACAAATTTCCAGGGGGCAGAAATGTCTTTAAAATAGTTCAACTAATTTTCTTAGGTTTCAAAATACATTTATTACTCTCTGGAATTTTGCCAAGATTTATGGAGATCATAAACTAATTTATTTAAACAGAAAGGTTATTTAAAATATTTTCCAAAAAGGTTGAATTAGGGCTTCTGGAATTTTATAGAGGGCAGAAATAGGTTGCTGTTCAAAGCTATAATTTTATTAAATCCAGTCTACTGTCTAGTATTTATCGTTATTTTTCCAATATTTTACAGGATGTTTAAGTATTTTTTGAAATTCAATAATAACTTCTGGATTAATTAAAATAAGAAAATGCTAAAATTCCTAATCAGGACTGGTCCGAATTCAACACTGTGTGGCCTAGGTCGGTCCAGTTCGTGAGACAGAAGCGGCCTGAACGAAGCCGATGAACTAAAGGCACAAACTAAGAGTACGTCTCCACTAATACTAACAGGTGGGGTCGCGGACCCACATGTCATCGGCAGACAACGCTTAAGCATGGAAGATTTAAACGTTAATCACTGTTGGCATAGGTCCCACATATTAGCGACATGTCTCGCGGCCGACGTTGGGGTGACGTGAGCCGGGCGACGGCTCGCTTGGTTCTTCGGCCGACCTCCGGCAAATCTTCGGCGAAGGATTAGCGGCGCTATCGTGCACTCTCCTGGTGGTTTATGATCGGGATGGGTTTGGCTAGGTGAGACCTAGGACATCCTGGCCAGACATCGCTGACAACGAGCCAGAACGGTGGCGCCATGGGCACGGGCGGCGGGAACCTTCGGGACCATGCTTTTCCGGCGAAGGGAGGAAGCGGCTAGTTCGCCAGTACGGGGAGCAACTAGGGACTACTAGGGAGCTACCTGAGAAGACCGCGAGCTCGAAAGACGACGGATTCGAGCTGGCACCGTGGAGGGTGCCAGCGGCCGAAACGGGGGCATCGCCGCCGAGGAGCTCTAGTGGTTCTTAGCCAAAATTGAGAACAGAAAAGTGAGAGGTGGTGCTTAGACGTGCTAGGGACATGAGGAATCGACCGATGATGTACCGAGTCGACGACGAAGCAAAAAGGGGCGAAACAGGGCTTGGCGGCGACAATGGAGAAGGGGAGTCGAGAACGGGGCCAAGCCGAGCTTAAATTGGCGTGGGAAAGTCTACGGGGAGGGGAGAGAGTCGTCCCAAGGCTAGGGGCTCAAGGCGGCGATGCGACGGCGTGGCACGGGGCGCAGTGTGGCAATGACATCGGGAGCGACAGGGCTGCAGCGGGCAGCGTATGGGGCACGAGGCGCGGCCGAGTGGCCCTGAGGCAGAGCGGCGCAACATCGAGGTCTGCAAACACGACGCCGCTTTCAAGAAGCAATGCGGCCAAGGCGCTGTCGGCGCGTGACGTGTGGCGCGGCGGTGTCAGAGCAGGGGGAGAGGGGACGGCGACTGCGGCGAGGAGGTGACGCGCACGGCACGTGTGCTGCCTCTCGGGCAGAGCGAGCGAGAAAGAGGATAGGAGGGGAGACAGAGAGAGAGAGAGAGGTAGGGAGGAGGAAGGACGGCTCGGCCTAGGCCGAGTGGGCCTGGGTTGGTCTGGGCCTAGGTTGGGTTGAGCCCAAAAGAGATTTAGATTTTTCGAAAAAGTGTTGAATTATGAAGAGAATTTGAATTTATGAAATAATTTAGAGTTTATAAGTAGAATTAGAATTTAAATTTGGAAATTATTCAACCTTCTGAAGAAGTTGTTAAAGTTGAATATTGAATTTAAGATATAAATTTTGAAATTAGGGAAAGTGTTTGCTTTTCGAATTGAATTTGAATTTGAGGATTAGGAATTTTTCAGATGGTGAATAGTAAATACAGGAAATGTAATTCAAATTTGATTTTTTTAAAAAATGTCAAAAGGGCCCAAAATGGGTTGTTGCAGATATTTACCGTGAGAAAAGGAAGTCATAGGTGCGTGTGATACGTTAGGTGGTGGCCGCTGGGCAGTGGCAACGCCATACATAGTGGGTATATACTATAATGATGTAGATTTTAGATAAGTTTAGTCAAATCTAAGGATTTGTGCCGAAACAAACAAACAATCCTGTGCAAAAACAAACTAACGAATCTAACTGTGCAAACAACAAGTTTATAACAGTGTAGAGTTTAAATATGTATTTAGTTGAATCTAACAAATCTACACCTTTAAGTATATTTTGTCTAAATAAAATGGTGTAGATCTTAAATATTTTTTGGTTGAATCCAATATATTGTGCAGAATCTAACTGCAAACTACTACTCTAGCCGTGCAAGTTTATGGGCCACCTTTTTAGTTTTGCTTAAAAGGACAGCTGCCTTCGCCGCGTACTGCAGTTTGAAAAATAGAAGAAAAAAAAAGGTTGAAAGGCCACCTTATGGATTATAGACAATTTGGCAAAGAAAATTTCGCTACTACAAAACACGTCATCACTGTCGGTTCTGAAAGATCATGAGTGCCAGTTTTTGAACTGGCACAAAATAATAGACACTCTTGTGGTCAGTCATCTATCGGTAAAGATGACCCATTATCTGTACTGGTTTATGGCTAGAACTGGCACAAATATATTTTTAAATATTTTTAAAAATAGCTAGCCTAGCTAGCACGATGCTAGCTACTAGCTAGCTAAGCCTACACTATATACACTACCCTAGCTATCTACATCCATTAGTGATCGTCGTCGTCACTGCCCGCCCCCTCCAGGTAGTCGGAGGAGAAGTCATCGTACTCGGTGAACAGGACGAATTGACTTTCATTCCTTATTCTGATCCAATTCAATTGTTCGGACAATTTTGTTGTTGGTAGGAAACATTATCTAGAGTTTCTCTTAGATTTGAACCCATAGCTAATGATAAAACTAGAATAGATATCTTTTGTTTTCTCAAGCTGCTTTATATACTCATCACCAATATATTGCAGGGTTCATCATGACGGGGGCTATCGTCTAGTGCTTTAGGACATCTCTCTTTCAAGGAGGTAGCAGGGATTTGACGTTCGATCTCAAAGAGAAGGAAGAGATCCCCTTTTGCGTATGGCACCCCCACTCCCTTTGGCAGTGTCTACTAATTCGGAACTTAATTTGAAAACATATTTCAACCTGGACGCTTTTGGGATGTGAAATCATAGATCGAACTGCCGAATTGGAAAAAATTCGAAAAAATCTGGGACGGAAGGATTCGAACCTCCGAGTAACGGGACCAAAACCCGTTGCCTTACCAAGTGGCCACGCCCCATTCTGTCCAGGGGATCGAGAGAGGTGTCCTCGTCGTAGGACCCTTGGGCCCATCCGACTACCTCCGACTCCTCCTCGGACGTGATGAGGAGGGGGTGAGCTCTTCGCCGTCGTCATCCTCGGACGCCTCTTCCTCCTCTGGCACCTCACCAGTGGCACCGTACACCGAAGGATTCAAAGACGGATCCGACGGCGATGCGGTCCATTGCCGCTTGGACGTTGGCTCCTTCTCGCAGGGCTCCTCGTTGGCTGTCGGCTCTGCCTCATGGGGCGTCGAATCACTGGCAGGCCATGGGGACCATGGCAAGACCAGATGCGGCGGTGAGACGGGTGGAGAAGGTTACGGTTGTGGCGACAAGGTGGGTGGACAGGTTGGTTGCAGGTGCAAGGTGGCCTGCGGAGAGGGCTGCGGCGGTGAGGCGGGTAGAGAGGGCAACGACAACAAGGGAGAGGAAGGGGATTGGGCCATGGTGGAGTGGGAAGAGACGGATCAGATCTAGGATTACGGGAAAGTGGCAGAGAGATCGATCGATCAGAATAAGGGGATCGATCAGTTAGATTATATAGGTGTACGAGAAAAATGTCCGTAAAACGCCTTGGCAGACAAAACGTTATGTGTGCGGTTGTAATTACCAACCGAAACATATGACTACGAAGCGACACGCCTTTTCAGTTGACACGCGAAAAAAGCTTTATTTGTGTCGGTTCTAATTTTCAACTGCCATATATATACAGACTATATGTTCCGAGTCGTTATACGAACCAACATAGATATATCTGTATTGGTTGGTCATCAGAACCAACACATATAGTCTATAACCTGTGTCGGTTGGTAATTAGCACTATCACGTATAATCTTTTGTCGTGTGTCCATTAATTAACCGGCATTAGTAACCTTTTTTATATCGGTTCTAACTGAACCGGTACAAATGTACAGTTATATGAGACATGTTTTGGTGCTGTGTTTGAAACATTTCTAATTAATGATTTTCATATTCAAATTTAGAATTTAGATTAAAAAAATAAAATAGTATTAATATGTCGGAACCTTCTGGCATGCAAATTTTTTTTTTTACTTTTTTCTCAATTACTTGTTGTCCTTACCCATGCTAAGAAATTAAAAAATACAACAAAATAGGCCAAACCCAAGGTAAAGAGGGTACGGATCGCCTTCGCTTTTACTGATCAGCCCTAGCACGAGCTAGCCCCAACCAGGCATGTATGCAATTATGCAAACACCAATCAATAAAAGTCGGTCGTTTTTTTTCATATCAAAACCGTTGATTTTCGATCAACGAACGACCAGTGCAGATTAAAAAATTGAAAACAAAATTTGATCGTTTTAAACCAATTTTAAAGTAAAATCGCTATGGCGGCATGGTGGTCTAGGATAAATGCTTTAGTGAACCCTGCCTATGAAACAAATGTGAAAACAGTCAACAAATAGCTAGGTTACAAGCTGACTCCGAGCTCTCCTCGAGATTTCAAACGAAAAGAGCGAACACACACATAAATTCTTTTACCATGCACTAACAACTAAGATAACAGAATTATCACAGGTGGTAGGTAAAAATAGAGGTCGAACTATTCCTTTATCAAAAAAAGTAAGGTAAAAATAAAAACACCGTCTCCGAAATATTGTTGAGACATGGTCTCACCCACTGCGGCGAGCTGGACAAGCAGGCAAGCAGAAGCAAAACAAAAGGAAAAATACACCGATGTGAACAACAAAATTCTCTTTAGACGAGACGGAGGAGGAGAAATAGTACTTACAACCGTGTACTACTACTCCAGTAATATTAAATAGCAATTTCTCTTTTTTTTTCCCGATACCTAAATCATCATTACACTTGCGCACCGACGGGGCCCAGCGTGCGGCCAATCGATGGACCTTCAGGATATATGGGCCCACTCCACGGGTGGCCCAATCAGGTGCCGTACGTGTGTTGGTGGGGCATCTCACGAATGCGAAAGTATTTTTCTGCCGGCGAGAACCATGGATGAGCCCATCATGTACCACCCGGAAAAACAAGAGGATATGCAGAGAAATCATGGAAATGCAGGGGGCACACGGATTGGATGCCGCCTACAAAACGCATAAAAATATAAATTTTATGTGAAATCTCCGTAACTCTCGTATGCTAGCTCTGGATTTAAATATACTAGTACACCTTAAATTTGCGAGGAAAAAGCCGCTTTTCAACGGAACCAAAGTACAAGAAAAAAGAGCCCCTATTCTCAAACAAGCCTGTACATATCTATTGAGAGCCTTTTAAAAGACATTAAACCTCTGAAACGAACTGTTAGATATAAAATATACTACCGTCTACTGTTATATAATATAGTAAACTATACAAAAGTTTATAGCTACGACGAAATGAAGCATGGTTCACAGGCACAAGCAGTGCACATTGCTAAAAAAAACAGGGCAGTGCAGTGCATCAAACAATTGGAGACGGAAAAGTGCGCGACAACGCCCCACACGCACTCGACCCTGCATGCTGCTGCATGCAGAGCGAGAGGGAGATGCAGACATGCAGGGCCTGTTTGACAGTAGTATTTTCATATTTTTTAAATAAAATCATGGTTTCTAAAATACTATGGTTTAGAAAACTGTAAAGTGTTTGAGAATAAAATTTAGATTCACTTTCATAACTCTATTTTGATTGAAACTATGATTTTTTTTTTTGTTTTTGTTACTCCACTTTATACCAAAGCTTTTCTAACTTTGGCTATGGGCGGCTCTTCTTCTTTGTGTTTGATCAAAGTTTTGATTCCATACAGGGCCGTTCCTGACATTTTGGAGGCCCGAGACGAGATAAAAATAGGGTCTATGCCAATAAAGTATATAAGAATATTTTTTTGTTAATTCAATTTATGGTACTACAAAGTGGCCACTATTGAAAATGTCAATAAAAGTTGAAAATCCGGTCGGTGCCACCCCAAAGTCGATGAGGAGGTGACTAGATGAATCCTAGCGAATGAATGCATGTGAGATGATGCAGTCATGGGTGAAGAGGTCATCCACTTGTCCACTTGTCTGTGCAGTCTCCATGCAGACACGAAGTAGACTTGAGGACATTGGGGCTCACCGCTCGCACAGATCAGTAGATGCACAACGGGAAAAAAATAACAAAGGAAGGTAAAGCTTTTCAAAGTTTAATACGGAGTCTGGAGTGGCGGCATGTTTTGTTATCCTTGACTCCAACAATTGCTAATTTGGGACTGGGAAAATAAATCGTTATGGTGATGTTTTGGAGAAGAGCTGGTTACTGTTCATTATGGGGAGTAGTATATTGTGGTATTATATTTAAATCCAACCATTCATTGAATAAAATTATACTACCCATGTCATTTAGGTATAGTATGTTTAAATCATAAGTGATATGAACCATGGGATTACGAATAATGAATGACCCACATTCAGTTAAACGTATCAAAAGACTCTTTGGGAAAGGTGGGACTAAAGGAGATTTCGACAGAGTTTAGCCATTGTTAAGTGGTCGTTGGTTGGGAGAGAGACGAGAACTCGAGAAGATAAGAGAAATTAGTGCAAGACTAATAATAATTTTTTTGTCTATACTCTATATAAATATATGTATATAGAGCCCTGTGAATTGGGGCCCTGCCGTTCTTGGGGCCCGGGGCGGTCGCCCCTTTCATCCTGTCCTAGGAACGAGCCTGATTCCATAAACTATGCAAACAAAATAAGTTGTAGTTCTAAAGAAAACAAAGTTAATTGAAAGCTAAGCTATTTCTCCTTCCAATTCCGCTCGCTCGCTCTCATCGTTTTATATACATGCATAACTAAACTTCATGTATTACAAAACAATGTTTTATCTAAACTCTGTTGAAAAAGGCCCACAGAGTGCAGTGCACCGGCACTGTGCAGCCCCGGGCTAGCTCCGATCGGCCTCATCATTGTGTCGCGTGGCTAACCTCCGTCCGCTGGCCCTCTCATTCCGACGCCCCCTGCCTGCCTGGCTGCCTGCACGCCGTGGCCCATGCAGGGCGGGAAAAAGCCTGGTGCCTTTGGAGTGGAATTTCCGGCACTGCCAGTCCTGGTACGACGCCATCATTCGCAGGCTAAACTTGCGCTCTCTCTCTCCAAGCTTAAAAGCCGGAGCCTATAAAATAAAATATTCTTTATATTTATATTTTTCTCGTCCCTTCAGAAAAGTCTCTATCTTGATCTCTAAATTTAAATTTAGAGAACAGAGACCGGCGGAAGAGAGAAACTTTAAATTTAGAAACTCTTTATGTCAACCTCTATAGTTTATCTGAATAGAGATAATTGATATAGAGAATAAAAATATAGAGAACAAATAGTGATTTAGAAGGGATGTATATAGGCTCGATTTTAGAACATCTGCTGGAGATATTCTAAACCACAGCACGCCACTCTTCAACTCTGCATGCATCCCAGCACTTAATTTTCTCTTCAAAAATAAGGCTCTGTTTGGAAGCAAAGTTTTAAAAAACCATGGTTTTGAGATACCATGGTTTGTAAGTGTTATATACAAAAATACCATGGTTTTGCCAACTTTCACAAAACCATGGTATTTCTTGGAACTACAAAGTGTTTGATTACAAAGTTATTTCCTATGTATAGTGATAGCAATGAGCCAAAACTTAGCTCAAAGTGGAGTTTCCAAAACTCCAAAAATACCATGGTTTTGGCAAAACCATGGTTTTTAAAGCAATGTTTTTTGTAGAGTTACCAAACACCTCATGGCTTTAGAAATCATGGTATTCTCCAAAACCATGGTTTTGCCTAGAAACTATAAAAATACTTTGTTGCCAAACGGGGCCTAAGCTTGCAACGTCAAGATGGAGCATGCAGACTATAGTAAAAGAGTTAGAAATGGAACTTACTCCCTCCGTCCCTAAAAACATGTCGTTTTGGAAAATTTTGAGTAGATTAAGGAGAGTATATATAGGTAGGAATCTAGAGTACTTAATAGTGTTGGGAGAAGAATATATAGGTACTTTATAGTGGTGAGAGAGGAATCTATAGCTACTTTATAGGGTGAGAGAAGAATCTAGCAATTATTGCCCTAAAGTGACATGTTTTTAGAGATAAATTTTGAATCGTAGAATGACATGTTTTTAGGGACGGAGAGTACAAGTTACGAGAGAGTGGCATGCATGTTGGAAAATCATGATGAGTAGTTGAGCTGGTGGTAGATTCGCGGTGTTTTCCAACAGCTAGCTAGCTCGGGCATGCATGCAACGCATGATTTGTTCTTAGTTGTTACTACTGGAGTAGGAGTAGTTAGCTAGGCAGTACGTTGCCAACGTGCGTTGATCAGTCAAATTAAGGCGCGAAAGGAGAGAGATATATATATATATATATATATATATATATATATATATATATATATATATATATATATATATATATATATATATATATACACGGAGAATCGGTGTCACGTCGAAAACCTCGGCAAACTATAGGTGATTTCGCGATCGACCGTCAAATAATTGGTACGACAACGAGCGCTGATGAGAACAAAAGCCGGGTATTGAAAACATAAACAGCCTGCCGGCTTCTCAATGCTCAACAGGTAGCCTACTAGCTAGCTGCTTGAGATCATTAGACCCAAATCTAAGATAGACAGCGACCTCTTTGTTTAATCATCGTGCCAACCGTGAGGTTAGCCTCTGGACTCGAGTCTCCAGGATCGATCCATGGACAGAAAGCTCGATGCAAATCCGTGTGTCTGTCACACACTAACAAGCACGACGTTCATTTTTCGTCAATTCAGCCGGGATGGCTGATGAAGCGACGAGTGATTGATGCGTGGCTTCGCTTCTCCTGGCGTTTTGCTCGCCCCTAGCTTGTCGTGTTGTGTCGGCCAGGCGATAGTAGGATTACAAACTTCAAGAAAAGTGCCTCGTAGCACATAGGCTATAGATTTTATGGACACATGTATCATCAACACGCCCTAAATCAGGGACAGTCCGTTAGCTAGCTCTAGGTGCCACTACTACCAGGACCCACAAACATTGGAAAGCATGAAAAATATCGTATCAGTGTCATGTGTCCAAATGTGTATCCGAGCTCTTGTTTGCTTACCACCAAGCAAAACATCTCGTACACGCCCTTGAAATTCTTCTCTTGCCACTATGTTACAACCCAACTTTGCTAGATACAAATAAACGATAGAGGTAAACCACACCAATTACAAAGTTATTTGGGTATTCTTTACTGTTTGTCTGCTTATCTACTTATCTACAAACACTTTGGTTTTTTTAATTTTTTATCTCAAATGTATATCTTAAAACTCTTAAAAACAAGTCAAACTAGCTAGATTTGATTTTGAAGGCCACGTTGGGAAGCTCGCAAAGTTTTAGAGATAAACAAACAAGTAGATAAGACATAAGGGAGTAAGCTATAAGGAACACCATTTAGAAAGAAAAGGAGGTTGAGAACTAGTAGCAGGGGATAGAGGGGAAGGAGACTAATGGCTAATGCCCATCTCATTCTTAGATGCCCTCCTCTGGTGCTTCTCATTACTTGTAATCTTCCCTTCCCAACCAAGAAGGCCGAAGGGTCAGGCCCATTTTTTACCCGGGCTAGAAGGCCAAGTCCAAGGAATCCATGTCCGTGACACACTCGAGGAAAGCAAACAAGAAAATACAGGTGCCGGTTTCCACACAGTAAAAAGTCACGAAGTCAAACCGAACCTATGACTTTTTCAAACCATACTTCGAAGCTAGGACTACCAACCATATGCTTCTTCTTGAAACACTTTTCTTTATAGATTAAAGTCAGATTTTAATTTATCATTTAAAATTTATCATTTTTATACAACGCTTTGATACTTTATAGACATTTTTTTAGGCTTTTAGTGGTTCTTATCAAAACTCTCAAAATCAATTTTTAATAAGTTTTTCATCTCATCAAGTCTCTTTTCGAGAGGTCTCAACTTTTCACATTATAATTTATCTAGCTTTTTATCCTAAAAAATAGGGCCTCTAGTTGTTAAACCGCAGCCATTCTAATAGTGATATATTAGACACCACGTGCATGCACTGAACTCGTTTTCTCAAAATAAATGGGCCAGCAACTGAGACACCAAAACTAGGGTCATGTTTTCCTCACCATAGCTTATCCAACTTATCTAGTTTATCCCTAACTTTTAGAGTTTTTTAACGTAATCTCGAGAGTCTATCCGCTTCGTTTGATTTATGTTAGCTTTTAAATAAGCCTTCGAAATAAAAAATATAGATTAAAAAACAAATTATTTTTTATTTAAATAAAGATAGATAAATAGACAGATAAATCAGATAAGTTCGATAAGATAGGGGCTGTTTGGTTGCCTTCTCTCACGAGCCTGGCCGGTTTGACTCAGCCAAGCTAATGGGATACGGGATGCACAGATGCAGAGACGGTGTTTGGTTGAGTATTTAGTAAGCAGGTATTTTAAAATTTAAATATTTTGAAATTTATATAGCAAGTGTGGTCTAGTTTTGTTCGAAAAAAATGTCAGGAACCCATTTTTAAAATCGGTTCAGTAATCAAAGATGCTAATCAAAAGATATTTGTAAAAGAGAGAAAGAAAAAACTAATCTGTCAAAGTGGCCAGCAAACCTAGGCACTAGTCTCGCTGCTGGATTAACTCGTACTGCCGCTGCATGGCGGGCCCGCAGGAAGGTGCCGTGCGGCAGTTTCTTGCATGTGGGAAACAAATGAATTGGCGTTTTTTCGAGATAGGTCATGAGGTCTATTGCGATATCAGAGCTGCGCCAGATAAACGGAAGACAATCAAACACTCCTCTTTTGTATCTATAAAGCCAAATCTCGTTGGATGCAGCCAACCAAACAGCCCCATAAAGAACTAGACCCGCGTGCGGCACTGCTCTTGCGAGTCTCCCCTCTTCTGCGCTCTCCTCGGTCACCAAATTCCGCAGGCCGCAGCTCCCGATCGGTTCGCCTCGCGTTGATCCGTCGCCGCCGCGCAGCCTAGCGCAACGCTGCGCGCCGGCCGAAGCTAGCGCCCGCGCTCAGTGGGCCGGGCCTTGACTCGTCTGCTCAGAATGCGGTGCTTCCGCACGGGGGTGGCAGGCCGAGAAGCATCCGTCGCCAGAGAAGCCCAAGAAACATACTTGGGCCTTAGCTCCCTTGCGTGCAAAACAAGGCCTTATGGAACCAGTAAGGCGGGGAACTGCCCATTCAAAAAATCAGGTGCACGTGGAGTCGGAGATGATAAAGACCTCAACTAACGTGCTCGCCGGGATTGCGTGCGGTGGCTTGAGAATGAGTAGACTCCCCGTTCCGCAATGGAGAGATTCTAAGAGTATCCGTAGCAGAAACCCTATAGTCGTATAGAAATAGAGTTTCTGGTGAAAGGAAGGAATCTTTTAGGGTGTAGTATAAAGTGTGAAGGAATTTTAGAGTAATGGAGAGAGAAAATAGAGTAGAAGAGAGAGAAAATAGGAATAGAGCTTCTGGTGTGGATACTCTAAGCAGAGAAAGGGAAAAGTTTGCGAACACGTGCTAGGTGGCTTCTGCAATGACGACATCGGGGATAACCTCAACGGTCTTCGGCGAAGTTTTATCGGCTTCGTCTTCTACGTCGCAACAATTAGTAGGTTGCCACGACTAGCCTTGACTTGGATCTTAAATCCGATAACTTGAGTGTGTTGAGGTTTGCGAAGATAAGGTTAGTGAAGGCATTGGCTTCCGTTGGTCCCATCTCTGGTGACAGTTGCAGCGGGAGCAGGTCTGGTGCCGATGTCAGTTACACTGTGTTGCTGATTGGCCTTGCAGAGACCTTGTTGGTTTTTGTTTGTGTGAGGATTGTATCTGTAAATCGGCAATGTTTCTCCTTGATTAATGAAAATGCCCTTTTCTTAAAAAAAAATCAAGCGCACCTAATAACAACCAACAATCCTTTGGCCGTTTCTTAAAAAAAAAAAAATCTTCCGCCTGTTCCAAGAAACCGCCGCAGAGCAGTTATAGAGCATGGTTGGAGTGGCTTACACTTAATTAGGGGGTATTTGGCAGGGCTACAGCTCCAATTTTTCAGCTCTGCTCACAACTTCACTGTGGAGCTGGAGCTGTCAGTGAGAGTTTGGCTAGCAGGTTGGCTCTAGATCTAAGGATGAGAAAGGTTTTAGGTGAATGGTCAATACTACCCTTGGTGCTTTTGTAGGTATGTTTCGATGAGGTCTTTGATCTACGACGTGATGGTCCTTGTGTTCGAGACTTTCTTGGTTGCTCTATAAAAAAATATTTGCTCATGGTTCATGTGTTTGATACATACTCCTGGTTTATGCCTTTTTCTTTCTTTCTTTTGGCAATCGCACTGATGGGCACGTACTACACCATGCTCAACACTGCGTTGCATGGATGCCCATACTGGAATAAACTGATCACACGCACGGATGCTCCTGGTTTAAGAAAATAAACATACTAGTTCCATTACAAACATACTAGTTCCTAAAATAGCAATAGCGGTTGAAATCTCATATCGAAATGCATCCACACAAAACAGTAGGAGAGTCTCCTACAGTGGTATATTAATAATTCAATTAAAATATGTACAGGGCCTAAACTCAAACGGAAAGAACTAAATAGACTCTAACCAGGTAACAAGTACATCTTAAAAGCTTTGCACTGTGTGCACATGCAGAGCAGCATTCTCTTTATTTTTTTTTTCTAGCTATAGATGCTTGGAACCGTTTGCTGAAAAATCTTGTCATTCCTTTGTCTCCAATTGTTCCATGCTGCTATAATGAAGATTTCCATGCTGAGAACATTCTCTGATACCATTAAAATCTGTTAGTGTTAATTATAAAACTAGAAGGTATTCTCACTGGCATTAAAATCTTGAAAAACAAATGCAGTAAATCATTTAGCACAGGTGGTGGGCTCCTTCACAGGCATCTCTTGTAAGTTAATATCTCCAAACCCATTTCTAACGACCTATAATACTTAAGAAGAGTTGTTGGGTTGCTTTATAAAAATTTGTTCGCAGATTTATCAATAAACATGGGGATTATTAAGTAATAAAAGTTCAGCAGCACGAAAGATATGTTATTAGCATTTCCATGAGATGGTAGGATCATCTGAGAGGACCATAAAAAATGAAATATACTAGAAAAAGTAGTGGATTGCCTCTACAACACTTCAACAACTAGTTTCGCCAGTGGGGTCTCGGTAATAGCAGGCTACAGTAAAAGAATGCATAAATGAAAGGTAGCCATTGCATTTTTACCTCTTGTACTCAGGAGACTGCTTGTATTTCTCGAATTCCAGTAGCTACTTTGTCTGACATTGGAGGCAAGCCCCCGGTGAACCTCCAGTCAGTCATTGACAGCCCAGAACGTGTGAGCCAGGTGACTCCTCCAAGTATGACCAGGCTGAATACCCAGGCAGCACATCCAAAGAGCCATATACCAACCACCTTCTGTGCTTGAGGCCCTTTAGAGTAAGTCCAGCAGAGTCTCTATTTGCACGCTCTATCACTATTGCTACTCTGCTTCAGTCTCTATATCCATCTAACAGAGTCTCTATGTCAGTCTCTAAATTTAGAGATTCTCTCTCTGAGTCTCTATATTTAGATATTTTCTCTCTTGTCTCTATATTTTTTTGAGGATAGAGGCTCTGCTGG
Organism: Olyra latifolia; assembly: GCA_036346145.1. Taxonomy (NCBI): domain Eukaryota; kingdom Viridiplantae; phylum Streptophyta; class Magnoliopsida; order Poales; family Poaceae; genus Olyra; species Olyra latifolia. Next base: position 12,311,859 of record CM070526.1, read on the forward strand.
ATAGAATGAAAATATAGAGAATGAATAGTGGTTTAGAGAAGAGTTATAGATATTCGAATTTAGGGAAGCTACTGTTGATGCTCGTAATGAGCAACTTCAAGCCTGAATTTGCTGTTGCATTTGCCATAGTGGAATTCAGTGGTGCTGCGGCAGTAGACAATCTCCGTGTGCATTGTCCCAATAGATTCTAAAATGAAACGAATGAATTAGCTGTAAACTTTGGAGAATTCCTTTTAGCAATGGTAGTATTTTTGCAACACATGTATGAGCCAATGCAAATGGATAAATGTGATAAACTAAATAAACTAGGTACCATACTCCTTAAGCTTTAAGGTTGAATTATATAGCCAAGGTGTGCATCTCATAGATGAAAAACTCACTCGAGCAGATCATGTTAGTGGCTTAGTGGCATATATGCTAAGATCGTATTAGTGCCATATATACTAATGCTATTCCTCTCACCCCAAAATTTAGACCACTCGCATGGCAGAGCTTAATTATAGCTTCAATAAATTCGCAAGCAGATAATCATTCCACTCCAAATGATCAAATGTTAATCCAAAACTGAAATGTCTTGTCAATCCAACACCGAAATGTCTCGCATTGAAACCTACATTGATGTCCCTGTAGTGCAAATCTCCTTAGAGGAGTCCTGTACGATTCACTACCCACGAAGATGATATCACCATTACATGAGGAACCACGCCATGGAGACGAGGGTGAAGGCAGAGAGATGCGCACCTTGGGCGTGGAAGGAGGCAAAATGGGAAGTGGCAAGGAAGCCACCTGTCGAAGACGGGGGAGGCAGGAGGAGGTGGCCGCCGCCGCCGCAGGGGCCGGATCCAACCCTAGGAGGTGCCGGAGCCGGGGTGCTACTCGGGAGGCGAGGGGCCATCAGGGTGGAGGCCTGGTCCTTGTCCCGGCAGAGCAGCGCCGCGGCCAACCCTGCTCCCCATCATGGCGGCGGCGGCGGACAAAGAGACGAAGAGCTCGTCGAGGGGCGACGCTGACGGGGGATCGGGCTCAGGATGGGGAGAGGCGGGCTCAGGATGGGGGACGGCCGGACGGGGTATTAGCCAATGGCAGTTGTGGGTAATTACTTCCTAACTCCACGTCTACTCTGATAAATGTGGTTCTTGGAGCACCCTCTAGGCTGCTCCAAAAAAATGAATTGCGAGGGAGGCTGCTCCAGAGTTACCTGGAGTTGGGGTGTTTGGCACTGCTCCGCCCAGATCTAAGGTAGAGTTTGGAGCTGGAGCCCTGCCAAACAGCCCCTTAAAAAGCTGAACGATTAGGCTTTTTCTTGTTCAGATTTTTTTATCATGAAGCCACCTCTTAAGGTTCTTAAAAATAATATAATTAAAGTGTACTGGCTTCAAGAAACAGATTCAAGAACATCTCGAAATCCAATTTAATATTTAGCTCACTTCAGCTTAGCCATGAATATGCCGCTAAAGAAGCGTCGCCACGTACCTTCTCACCTGTCTCCCTCCTCCCTTATCCGTTCTTGCGCACGTTTGAGTGGGTGAGGGATTATCGATTTTTAGGAATAAGTTTGTTTTCTTTGTTATTTTCACTTTTTCATCATGTTGATCTATTTTTTCTCTAGTTTATCTTTAGCTGAATTTTGTGTTCCTTGAATGGAGTTTTTATTACCAATTCATTTGGAAGATGACATTGATGCGTACCACGGAAGATCGACACTGTACAGATTTGGTTCTCAATAATTTTTCTGAATTTTCTTCAATGAACAGCACGGCTAAATACCATCAAAATTCTATTTTTGAACTTTTCGACCATCAAGACACCGTTGTATGGCACAGAGTGGGTAGCGAGGAAGATAAAGGGGTCCAATGTGTTCATTGTTCCATAGATCTATTGGTGATATATTGTTTGTCTCCAAGCTTCAAAATAATAGTTGAATACTTCTCTATTTATATTTAAATATCAGTATAAATTTTTACATATTCGTCGATATCTGTTTCTCTTGCCACTGATGCATGCCTCTGCTCGCAGCGGCAACGGGACTCACCGACTAGGACGCGCTCTGGGACATCCTCGCCGGTGTGCTTGCCACGGCTAGGGTTCCTTACCGCTAGTGGCGGTGTAGGAGGCGAGGCCATGGTGGCGGCTACATGCCGCAGGAAGTTGGAGCGGAGGGGCGGCGCTACGAGGCTCAGGAGAGTCGGCGGCGCTCAGCGGCAGCCCAGACGCAGATTGGCGGCGGTTGGTGCTCGAGCGAGAGCAGCGATGACATGGGCTGCGTGCCCAAGGTGCAGCGACGATGTAGGGTCTGAGTGGCATGGAGCCAGCGGTGGTGCGGGGGCAATGTGGTGGTGCGGATCCAGGGACGGGTGGTGCGCCCGGTGGCAGCGCTCGCTACTGACGCGCGACATGGGTGCGAGCACTGGCGACTGGTGCGGAAGCACGTGTCGACGGCGGCAGGCGTCATGGCAACGAGCACCAGCCGATGCGGAGGCGTACGACGACGACATCATGCCGTGGTACTAGGAGGCCAGTAGCCCGATGATGGTGTGGTGTTAAGTGGCAGGTAGCGAGGGCTTCGTGCCCGGTTCCTGGCACGGGCGGTGTTGCGCTATTGTATTCTGGTGTTCATGCGGCTACCAGTGGCGGCTCCCGGTTGTGCTTCTTGCATAATGCGAAAATCTATGGGTGGCGTCGCTTGATGGTCAGAAGGTGTGAGCTGCACGTAAGGAAGAGGAAAGGCACTTGGGTTTGGTCCTAGGGTCAACCCTAGGATCAAGGGTCCATAAGTGTCATTTGTCTCTAAATATTTTAGGTCCGACCCATGACCCTTTTGGGACCAAAATTTAGGGTCAGGCCAGAGGACTAGTTTGCCGGACCCCATTTGCATCCCTAGGCAGGCTAGGATGGATAGGGGGATGGGGGCGTGCAAAGCATAGATGGAAGGGACGAAAGGGAGGCGTGGATGGTGCCATTATGTAAGGTACTTGTGGACGACGGAGGACGTGTTATGTCCAAGCCGCGTCAATTGGTTTAAATTGATTTGTGGCCTCGTGGGTTAGCCATAGATCCGGTTCATAAATTGAGCTGTTCATTGGATCTAGATGAAAGGCTAAGATGTGTTGTGTCAACCAGATCTGATTTGAAACTCATATCATTTATATTAGTATCGATAAAAATAAAAAAAATCAGCCGGTAAGCATCTCACCTAGAGCATCCCAACACCTCTCTGGCCTCTTATTCCAGTAGAGAGCATCTTTCTTTGCTCCATCCAGTTTTTGATCTTACCTTGGTCTATTTCAACAAAACCAACATCTAAAACCGCTTCAAATTCGAGTTTAAATTGAGAAAAATATAAAACATTTTAAAATAGTATTAATATGTTCGAAGCATTTAACATAGATTTTTATAGAAAAAACTAGTTTTCACATGGTTTTTTTACTTTACCCGAATTGAGACAATTGAAACATGGGGGTTGGGGGTGGGGGATGCTAATGCTAAAATGGGCCAAAAGCCTAGCTGGTTTTTTTTGTTCAAACCTACAGGTTTTCGATCAATAAAAATGACGCTCTCCACAAATTAAAACTAAATTGGGAGCTCCACGCCGTTGCCAATGGTAGCGTGCAAGTCAAGGTGAGAAAGATTGGTGAATAAGAACAAAGAAAGAAGCTTGGGAATAAATCACTGAGGTAGTCTGAGAGGCATGCGAGCTTCTTTTTTTTAAATTATTTGATTTTTTTAACATTTTAATTTTTTGACGTCCGTTTCACGAAAATCTTAAAGTTGCAAGATAAACATTTTCAAATCCGATTACAATTTTTAGTTTGAGGTTTTTGGAGCCACCATTCAAAGTGGTCAAAGCTATGGCCGTTTGACTATCTGATTTGTTGATCTACTTATTTGCTTATAAGTTAAACATCGAGAACTTTTCGAAGCGGCTTAGAGAGTCCGACCCATATTATTTGACTTGCCTTTTAGAGTTATGTGACGCAACTTCGAGAAGAAAAAAGAATGGACTAAAAATAACAAAACAATTGTGTTTTTATAACCGAAGATTAGCAAATAAGTAGGTAAACATAAGTAAATAAGTCGAAAAAAGCCAGCTAGGCGAAACACGCTAGTTGCATGGTTTGAATGGCCAAATAAGGCCCTACGGGCTACTACACCTCTGCCTACACATCCTCGCAGAAGTCCCTCTGCCATAGCGAGGAAGATGAGCACGCTGGTGGCTGATAATGAATCCTTTTGGATCATATGGGGTGGCTGTGCTGACATGGCGGGTACAGGCTTCCATTGGACTCTAAGGTGCGCGGTGACCTAGGGCCCATATAAAACGTGGTTCATGCCTAAACCGTCAGATGCCCTAAAATCGGGCCTCTATATACTTCTTCTAAATCACTATTTACTCTCTATATTTTCATCCTCTTCAGCAGAATCTCTATGCAGAGAACCTATAGAGGTTGATACAGAGAGCCTCCAAATTTAGAGGCTGAGAGAGAGAAACTCTAAATTTAGAGACTAAGATAGAAACTTTGTTGGAGAACAAGAGACGCTAAATATATTTAGAGAAAATTATGTTTTAGAGTCTCTGCTCGAGATGCTCTTACAACACTTTTCTTGACATCTTTTAAACGTCAAGAAAAAAACATAAGGGCATATGAGGAGTTAAGCCCCCTTCTCTTCAGCTTATCTTATTTACTTTTCTTCTTATTTGCTTATAAGCTGAACTTCAAGAGCTTTCTAAGGTAGCTTGAAAAGTCCAGTGAGCTTCATTTGGCTTGTTTCTCAGAGCTCTGAGATGTGGTTTCGAGATAGAAAAAACGAATTGCAAAAGCCAAATTATTTGACTTTTCGATTCAAAGATAAGTAGATAAGATAAAAAGATAAGTTGAAGAGAAGAGGGTCTTAGCATCTTATCTGAAAAATTGATCAACCTGACCGTCAGCCAAATCGATTGACATGATGCTCCATGTCCTAACGGTTAGTGTTAATAATCCTTTGATGACATTTAAGCTCACTACACCACGAGAGCTCATATATACCAGTACATCAATACTGGTTCATATAAAACTAGCACATGTATTCTTATATATGTCGGTTCTTAACTGGATGGGTGAGAAAAACTCATTTATACCGGACCGACATAGATACGTGGTTTATCTGTGCTAGTTTTATTTATGAACTGATACAGATACATTTATGCCGATTCATAAATAAAACCGGCACAAATAATGCGCATTCAATACCGGTTCTTAAATAAAACCGGTACAAATGATTGAAAAAGGGCAACAAATTAAAAAGCTATGCGGGCTCCAAGTTGAAAAATCATGCGACAACAAAAAAATAATAATATCTCCTCCACTCTCTCTCCCCTTTATTATTCTACTTTATCTCTTCCTCCCCTCTCTCCCCCTTATCTCTTCTCACTTCAACTTCTCCACCAGCCACACACTTCTTTATTTCTTCATCTCTCTTCTCTTCCCACCGACAGTGCATTGCGCGGGCGACTCGGCGGTGGTGCGGGCGCGGGCATGGGCGACACAGCGCTAGGGCGACTCGGTGTGCAGGCGTGAGGCCCAATGCCAGGCTGGCAGCATGCAGGATGGGCTCAAAGCCTGATGCTTTTTAAAATAGTTTTTAATGTCATGAGTGCCAGTTTTGAAAACTGGTACTGATATTTTTTATCATCAATGTTTGAAAATTAATGCCGGTTCAAAAACCGGCACTATTACGGGTTTAGAACCAGCATTGATGATCATTTATATGCTAATGGCTCTTTTACTATATGCACAACAAATATACTAGGGCAATAATATAATCAAATCTAACCATCCATTTAGAAAGCATCCACCATAAAAAAATATATTAACATTTCAGTATTTGCAGTATAAAAAAATCAAAATCAATCCGAGCCATTAGATATTGAGAGGAATGGAGGGCTCATATTTATTTTAGTGTACTGTAGAATTTCTCGACTTTTATAGTGTACACCCTAAAATCCTAATCGTGTTGTTGTGTGTGAATGGAAGTAAGCCTGAACTGTCTGTTAAGTGACAATGTGACATAGATATGTTTTTATGAATTTCATATTTTAAAATATGTAGTTACTAAAATTAAAATTGAATTATATGCTACCGCGATAGTTCCGACAAAAGTCATATTTTTATAAAATTTACTCTCCTTTTGCTTTCACCCTAGTCCACTTAAGTAGGGTTGTAAAGAACCGCTTGAGTGAGCCAGGGATGTTAGGTGTGGTTATTTTCAGCTTATCCTATTAGATTATTTGACTTATTTCGTAACTTCGAGAATTTTTCAAGATGGTCTCGAGAGCCGGGTGCCCTACGTGTCTTATTTGACTTATCTCACTTTTTTATTAATTTTTGAATCTGTTTTTTTTATCTCGTAGGCGTGTCTAAAAGCTCCCTAAACCCTAAACACAGAGGGTACTCCGCTCTCAAGGCCATCTCGGGAATTCTAGAAGCTCGGGAATTCTAGAAGCTACGAGATAAGTCAAATAAGCTGATAAGATAAGCTGAAAAAAACCCACACTTAAATTAAACTCGAGCTCAGTTTATTAGCCTCGTTAACATATAGTTTGGCTAAAAACAAGCACAGCTCGAGTTCAGCTTGAACAGAGCTCAAGGTTGATCTCGTTTAGACTCACTAAAATCTGACTTTACTAAGAAAAAAAGTTTGAATAAGTTCAACAAATTTTGAGTATTTTCAGACAAAGGCTGAAGCTCGGCCCAACAAGGCTCACGAGTTTCAATTCAATGTTGAGCTTGGCTTGTTTGAAGAGGGCTTTCTGTTGAGGATTATCCCATAATCCTCAAACGTTCGTGCTAAGTCTCCATGTGTCGAGTGTTCCTGAGGAGCTAATACCCTCCAAATTGTTAGCAAGATGAAAGTCATGGCCTTGCTCACTAACCCCTTAGCTTGTGATCCGCTGGCCTATGGGTTGTGGGTCGCTAGTCCTGGATCTAAGTTTCTCGTGCCCCTTATGGGTTGCAAGTTATCTAGTCCATCATCTTGGCTTGCTGCTACTATTGATTAGACCTCTTTAGGTCGTTAGGGACCGACACCCTTTTGAAGACATCTTCTCTAATTGATAGGTACCTCCTTGATATTGACTACAAATATAGTTCACAAGAGAAATCACAAAACAGGTTATTAAGTAGTAAACCAACTTGCTTTCCTTCTAGATTATGAGAACCACAAAACATTTTATCCCAATAGGATAGCAGGGTCCTTTCTCAACCATTAAAAATAGAACAGGGAAAAGGGGGAAGATGGGATGGAGGGAAGCTATTGTCTTGCAGAGATAAAAAGGAGTTGGACGAAAGCTTACCTCCCGCAGCGTGCTCTCAAATTGTCTAAGTTTTCCATCAGTATTGTCATTGTAGTTACCAATTGTTAACCTCAACTCACCAACAGAGTTCTCAAGATGGTGTGCCGGGCCCCTCAGCTGTGAAAGCCTTGAGCTTACGGTATATGAGATCACTGTAGTGTCTGTCACTACAGGAATCCGACCTATAAACGTCGGCCAAAAATATTAACGTCGGCTTAACAAATGCTGACATAAACCCGGACTTATTTATGTCGGCTTGGCCAAACCGACGTAAATAGCACAATTTACGTCGGCCAAGCCGACGAAAACAGCGGGAGGCCTTTTTACGTCGACCCGGCCGACGTAAATAAAGGCTATCACGCGCCCACAAAATTCAAAAACGGGGAGGCCTATTTACGTCGGCCTGGCTGACGTAAATAGGACACGTGGCGGCTATTTACGTCGGCCAGGCCGACGTAAATAAAGGCTTTCACGCGCCTATAAAATTTAATATCGGGAGGCCTATTTACGTCGGCCAAGCCAACGTAAATAGCGCTATTTACGTCAGCCAGGCCGACGTAAATAAAGCCTCCACGTGAACAAAAAAATAAAAATTGGCAAATCCTATTAGCGCTATTTACGTCAGCCAGACCGACCTAAATAAAGCCTCCACGTGAACAAAAAAAAATAAAAATTGGCAAATCCTATTACGTCGACCTGGCCGACATAAATAGGGTTATTTACGTCAGCCAGGCCGGCGTAAATAAAGCCTCCACGTGAACAAAAAAATAAAAAATTGGCAAAGCCTATTTACGTCGGCCTGGTCGACGTAAATAGGCCTCAGCCAGGCCGATGTAAATAAAGATATCACGCTCTCACAAAATTCAAAAATCGTGGCGGATATTTACGTCGGCCAAGCTGACGTAAATAAGTCTATTCGAGCCCACGTGGTCACTATTTACGTCGGCCAAGCCGACGTAAATAAGTCTATTTACGTCGGCCAGGCCGACGTAAATACCGCGGTCCCACGTAGCGTTTATTTACGTCAGCCTAACCGACATAAATAGACCTAGGCCGACGTAAATAACGCGGACCCACGTGATGCCTATTTACGTCAGCCTAGCCGACGTAAATATCTCTATTTACGTCAGCTTGGCCGACGTAAATAGGTCGACTTTTAACTTAACGCCTGGGCTTGCGCAGCTTCGTGCCAGAGCTGCCAGCCCGAGCCTCTCACGTCGCCGCCGCCACGAGCCGCCGCCGCTACCACCGCCGCACCACGCGCCGCCGCCACGAGCCGCCGCTACCACCGCCACCGCGCAAGCGCCACGCCGCCGCGCGCCGCGCCGCCGCCGCGCCACGCCACGCCACGCCGCCGCCACGCCGCCCGCCCCGCCGCCACGCGCGCCGCCGCCGCCACGCCACGCGGCAGACGGGCGCCAGCGTGGCCGCCGCACCCGGCGGCAGGTCGCCGCAGCAGCTCAAGGACAAGAGCGGCGGCGGGTGGCGCCCATGCTGTGTCGGAGGAGCTCGGCGGCGCTGCCGGCGTTCAGCAGACGTTCGTGGTGTCGGACGCGAGCCGCCGGAGCACCTCATCATGTACGCCACGCTTCTTCAACATGACCGCTACACCTCCAAGGAGGTCGAGGAAGGAACTGTAACACCGCAATGCCTCCTCCTCCTTCCCCTAATGGTAATGGTAATGGAACGAACGCGTCGTCATGCAGCCGCTTCCTCCAAGGCTCGACACGGACCCGCAGAGATCGCTAAGATCGAGAAGCTCGCCGCTGGTTCCAACCATCGCGCCGTGTCCTCAACTACAAGAAGGATGACGACGCCATTCTCGAACCTCTTGACCATCGCCCCATCAAGGACGAGGACGGCAGGTCCTCAAGTTCATCGGGTTCCTTCTCTTAACCCCTTCTTCTTACCACCACCAAATATTCAAAAATATATATATATTCTTCTTACCACCATCATAATATATATATATATATGGAAAATATGTGATGCAAACCACCTTTTTCGTGAAAACCACCCGTAAAAGTTTTGAAAAATTCTCAAAAAATTACCATATGTAGAGGAGGTGAGCTTCTACAATCCTGCAAAATTTGAAGATGAAACTCAATCGCATTTAAAAGATATGAAAAAGACAAATTCAGCCTGAATAGTAATTTTTCACTATTTAGCACTATTCATTTTGCTGTTTGTCTTTTTCATATCTTTCAAATGCGATTGAGTTTCATCTTCAAATTTTGCAGGATTGTAGAAGCTCACCTCCCCTACATACGGTAATTTTTTGAGGATTTTTTAAAACTTTTACGGGTGGTTTTCACGGAGTTTTCACGCAAAGGATGGTTTGCAACACACACACACACACACACACACACACACATATATATATATATATATATATATATATATATATATATATATATATATATATATATATATATATATATATATATATATATATATATATATATATATATATGATCATTGTGGGGACAAATTGCGCCATACTAACCGCTTGCGACTTCTAGTCAGGATGCAAGTGGAAGTGAGTAAATACACCGAAGGTAACAAGGATACAGTTGTCCGTCCAAATGGCCTGCCAGAATCACTCATCAAATATGACGGTACTACTTCTGTTTATTAAGCTTATCCTTTAAAAGAGTTGTAACTAACTAGCAGATCTTTAAATGTTCACAAGTCAAATCTGGTCTGCGTTCATTTATGGGGTATGGAAGTACATACAAGTCAAATGATAGAATTACAACATCTTATTTCTTGATTTCCTTGCACAATTCCTGTTCCTTGATCTTATTTTGTCTTGTCCAATCTGTGTGTGCAGTTTTCTTGGTATGGGCCATGGAAATGTGGAGAAGAACATTCTCAAACCAAGAGATGAAGATCCACTACTTGACAGTGATGATGAAAGGCCTGAGAGCTTTGATGATGAGCTAAGGAGGAAAGAAATGAGAAGGGGTATAGACTTGGCTACTACACTTGAACGCATTGAGAAGAATTTTGTCATCACTGACCCAAGATTGCCTGACAATCCCATTGTAAGATTCAACTGGGACATCTTATACCTCTGAATCCACTGTTTTTTTTGTTGGTATAGATATCAAACTTTTCATAAATCTTTTTGTTGCTCTAAGTACATGAAATTGTCAAATAAGTGGTTATATATTTTAGCATTTCTGTTATAACTAGAAGCAAACTACAAATTTAAACTTATTATTGTCGATATCTAGTTTTGCGTGCTCTTATTTAATGAAATTTGCCAATTACATTTATTTTGTAGGAATACATGACGCAGCAGTTCGGAAGACCACTGAATCTTTCTCCGTTTCAACCTCCACCCTTATTTACCCCGCAATCTCCCAACATGGTATCATCAATTATTCAAATTTATTTTGATGTAATCTAGCTATCTCTAATATATGTTCGTTAATATAGGATTTGGTGGCCCCCACACCGGATGGCTATGTTGGAGGCAACGGCGCCTCTTCTTCGAAGACTCCGTCGTCGGTTGATCACTTCTTAAACTCAGGAGGCGACGCCGGTAATGGACATCGATTTGGCAATACTCCTCCAAATTGATGTTTGTATGAATAATGAGTACTATGGTTATCTGTGTTATGTTATGTTTCAGTATGAACAATGTACTATGGTTGATCTGTGTTATGTCATGTTTTCAAATTGACGTTTGTTTGAACAATGAGTATTATGGTTGATCTATGTGTTGTATACTATGTTTAAGTTTATATATTATATTGTGGATGAATGCTATAATTTAATTTGAATGGACGGATTGATATTGGTTTATATGAATATATGGTTGAATAGATTGATCTATGTTGGTTTATATGAATTGATGGTTCTGTGTTATTACTGTATAAATGGCCTATTTATTTGGCTGGCATGAATTCTCCAGTATTTACTGAAGCAAAATTCTGCCATACAGCCCCAGTATTTACATCGGCCTGAAAGCCGATGTAAATATAAGCTTATTTACGTCAGCCAAGCTTATTTACGTCAGTTTGGCCGACTATTTACGTCGGCTTGAAGGCCGACGTAAATAAGCCTTCCATGACCACAATTATTTACGTCGGCCTGGCCGACGTAAATAACATTATTTATGTCAGCTTGGCCGACGTAAATAAAGCTATTTACGTCGGCCTCTAGGCTGACGTAAATAAGGCTTCCACGGTGGCAGCTATTTACGTCGGCCAAAAGCTCCACCCTGTAAATAACTGCCACGTCAGCTTCACCCCGTGGGCTGAGAACCACTATTCCTATTTACGTCAGCTTCGAGGCTGACGTAAATAAGGGTTATTTACGTCGAGGCCGACGTAAATAGTAAATAGGGCTATTTACGTCGCTCGGTTTACGTCGGCCTATTTACGTCGGCTTTTGGCCTATTTACGTCGGCTTCTGGCCGACATAAATAAGTCGGATTCCTGTAGTGTGTGCTAACAAATAAGCAGTCGCTGATAGATTGCATGCCATATTATTATCAGAAAACATAATTGAAATCGATTCATGGGTGAAGTGACACGACGAACAGATGTACCAGCAGAGCCATGGGCAGGAAGTTAGCTACAATATTTACCTTGAGAGGGGAGGACGTTGCCTTGTAGTGGAGCGATCCCCAAGGGTTCAGATTCATGGGTGCCGACGCAGTGGCCAGTGGTGCGGCGGCGGTGCGGATGGCCTAGAAGTCCACCTCGTCCGCGGCGGCGCGGAGCCCATGGAGGTCATGGCTCTCCATGTCCTCCTATGGGATGGGGCTCGTCAGATTGAAGAACTCCCCTCCTCCAGCGCCCCCTCCGAAAGGAGGCGGCAAGGACGCGGCGGCCGCGCCCACCCCCACCGCGGCGAGGCCGAGGATCTGCTTGTCCATCAACCCGCGGCGGTTCTTCCACGGTGAGGTCAAGCCGTCCAACATCCTCCTCGACGGCAACTACAACGCACTCGTCACCGACTTCGGGCTGGCACGGCTGCTCACCACCGCCACAAGGCGACTCAGACACGGCTCGCTTTGCGGACCGACCGAGGCGATCGCGCCCCGAGGCTCGTGGTGGGCGCTCGGCCGAGCCAGAAGTCCGACGTGTACTCCTTCGGCGTCGTGAGCACCTGCAGGCGCCGGAGATCGTGAGGTGGGCACGGTAGGGGTTCGAGGACGCGCGGCCGCTGTCGGAGCTGGCCGACGCCGCCGTCCTGCGGGAGGAAAGGAAAGGGACGAGCGGGCGGAGGACCGCGTGAGCGAGGGGAGGGCAGGAGCGGGAGGGCGCGCTAGGGCTAGGGCTGCGCGGGAGGACGGCGGGTTGAGAACAAAAAAGCCGATGGGTGTAAACAAAAAACAATGCAGCGAGGGTCGTTCGATCGGCTGATCGAACGGCTGTGGAGATAGGAGGATGCGGATGTAAAATGAAAGAGCCAGAGGGCTTTTTTGCGTTGGCAATCTGTCTGTGTGGCCTGGCAGCGAGCCGACGGGCAGATCGGACGGCCCAATTTTTTTTGCCGACATGGACGCATGGCTTTGCAGCATTGGTTACCACTATAGGTAATAGATAATAACTCAACCTATAGGAAATGAGAAGCTCGTATCCGACAAAGATTCTATATCCCTAACAAAAATATCAAGACTTTCCAAAGATAAAGATGCTAGTGAACACGGTATAAAGGCTCCTGCCCACAGGGAGAGTGCAAGTCACAGATGACCCGCAGAAGCTTAAGGCAATGGAAGAGCATGCGTTTAGAGCTAGGATAGTTTAGTTTTGAACAAGCTATATATATTGTCTGTTCTCTTCATTATACGGTGAAGAAAAGGGTGGAGTAGAGCTATTGTCCATCTTCAGAGGCTCGGACCAATTTAATTATGTGTGTTTTTGTCTTGATCGTCTTCACCATTGTTCCACAGGATCCCACATATTCTTCCCTCATGATCAAATAGATATGTGCGACGAGTGTGAGAGATCTCAATCGTTGACACTTAATTTCTTAGATATCTGTACGCACACTTCTATAATGTGCCTTGTTCGAAGCAGCTTAATTTCAACCGCTTTTGTCTTACGAGTGGTAGAGAGCCACCAAGCCGAACAAAACGCTGCAAACTCTCAAATCAACTTTGACTTCTTGAAGCCGCTTTTACGAAGGCCTCGAAGCCCATGTGGACAATCGCAAACTGTGTGTCCATTCCAAATAGGGCATTTACGGAAAGGAGCGTGTGAAATTATTTGTTTGTTGCAAGAGTTGTTCTCGTTTAAGGTTGAGAACAAAGTTAAGTCATTGCAACCTCCACCGCATAAGCCTAGAATAATTTCATTTTAATAGATAAAACTAGGAAATGCCAAAGGCTTGCTAGATACTCCCTCCAGTTATAGAAAGACCATTAGATTCCAAAACGATCTCCAAAATGTAATATTTAGCACTAATCATCACTGCAATTTATTTATGGTACCCAATAAAATTGTAATAATAGGAGGTAGGTACCTTTCAAGATAAATATTGTGACACCCAAATGAATAAATAAATAAATAAACAAATTTGCTTATTCATCGCAACAAACAAAATGAATCTTTCAGTTTTATTAAAGGAACAACTTAATTCAGAATTACAGATGTTTACATTTCCACCCTGCTCCTCCTCCGCTACCACTGCCCTTGCGCCACCCTGCCTCCAACCTCGCCATGGCGAAGCCTCACCCGCCGCCACCGCCTCTCCTTCCTCCTCCTCCTCCTCCGGCCAACTCCACCGCCGCCCTCTCCTTCCTCCTCCTCCTGTCCCTTTCTTCTCTCTTTATGTTCCTTTCTCACTCCTCCTCTCTTTCTACTTGTTCCTCTCTCTCAAAGGCAGTCACCCTAGTTCTTATCTGGTGAAGGCACCCAGATGGGTCAACTTGGGCTGACAGTGGGACCCACGAGCTACAGTGCCATTTCTCCTTTTTAGGAATTTCAGCACATAACAATCCTTCCCAATTTCGCTCTGGATTCATCCGATTTTCGATTCCGGCGATTCAAGTTTCTAAAAATTCATAAAAATCATGTATACCTACTGTAGTTTTTGTATAATTTTTAAAATTATATTGCTATATATGTTATTTATTGGTTGTTTTTCTCGTTTTGCGTGCGATAGATCGTTCGGACGCCGAAGGAGAATTTCTTGACGCCACCGACGCACTGCCGGAGTCCGACTACTTCGAAGGCAAGTCTTTCCCCTAGAATCCCAATTTTATAGTTTTATCCGCAAATGGCTATGTTAATTAAAACGGCGTATGAATGAATAGTGTTACCTAGTGCATGTGTCTATCCGATAAATCCCTAGCCCTAGCATAATTTATGTTAATATCATCCACTGTTTTAAAATAATAGATGCTTAACATTGCTCAGTTAGATATCCGGGGATCCAATCCCAAATATTTGATTTAGCTAGGAATAAAATCCAGAGACTTGATGAATCGCTTGTGTTGGGATCTGGCATTCGATTCATTCATCTTAATTAAAATTTGACCAACTAATAAACGGGATCGGGAGCGGATGGATTGTAAGGTGGGTGCATTTGAGCACGAGAGTTAGGTTTGTGTTGGTTGCCGCTCCGAGAATAAGGACTGAGCCATGTGATTACTTAACTGAGTATTTACCCGTGCGACGGTGTGAAACCATGTGGAGGTGGCCCCATGTTGATGATGAGTATATTGACAAGTGTTTTGAGCGTAACGCAAAGGTTTTTGAGACGATCGAGGCTTCGCCGGGTTTTCCCAGGGTTTTCGGGTCTTGGCGCGGGTTGCACCGTTTGTGCACGGTTTTTCGATGGGTTTTCCGGAAAACTTGTGCATGTCTTGGATGTGATTGATTATGGACTAACCTTGCAGGTGAGAAAGGTAAGTATGGTGTTTTTGGCTAATCTTTGTGGTACAGTCTTGGTAGACCGTGGTCACGACGTGTCGGGACGCGAATCGGCGGTTCGTGGGTCCGAACGACAAGGAGGTTGCGTGGGACGGTTGGACTCGGACTTGAGGACCACAAAGATGATGAAGATGACGGACTTAGCCGGCGAGGATTCGAGGCTCGGCAGCGGTCGAGTCGCGATGGAAACTTAGCGGTTAGGTCAGACCGGCTGCGTCCGGTGTGTGGGCCCATGTGGGGCATGTATCGAATGTGCGTGGCATATTCCAAGGATTTGTGGAGTATATTCCAAGGGTTATATGCTGTAAAGAGTGAACAAATCTCAGCCATCCATGTGACATCCAAGGTGGGGAGTAGTTGGCTTGAGAGCTACTCCACCTTTGGGCTATAAAAGGAGGGAGGGGTGCCTCCCATTCAGATTTTGTGAGAGGGAGTGGGCTGAGGTTTGGGTGTGTTTAGAGTGCACTTCTGAAGTGCTTTGCCCACCTTGGTGTGGCTTTGTATTACCCTCAAACCGATGCAATAGAAATCAGCCATGTTCATCCAAGTTCTTCTCTAGTTCTTGTGTTTGATCTTGTCTCTTTTGTGTTCTTGTTTGCAACTAGTTTATTTCCTCATCTTCTTCTATTTGCTACTGATCCATGATGCCTTGAGATTGCAAATATGATTTGATAATCTTCTTACAATCTAGGAAAGGATAGAGATCAAGTTCATCTTCTAGTTGCAGTGCTGTCCAGAAAGTTTCCTTCGCGCAGCAGTTACTGTTTGATTTTTAGAAAAATATAGAAATATCTTTTTTGCGTGATTCTTGTGGGAAAAGGTGCAGGACTTATATATCTAACTGTGATAAAAACCTGAAGTCCATTTGACGCACCATCTGGGAGCCATGAGGTGAATACCGAGCCCCAATTTTTCTGATCGAAGTTTTTAGCAGAACTTCTTGTTCTTTTCGGTTGATTTTTTATGTATTTGATCTTGAGGTGAAATTTGGAGACTTAATCTGTAACTCATATATCTCTATTGAGAAAAATCTATAAAAATATTGAGATCTCAGAATGGGAGAAAACACCTCTTGATTACAGTGCTTTTGTTTTGGAATCTGCTTTTACTTTCCAGAAAGTAGTCTAGCTTGTTTGAATTGTTTCTCTTTATCTAAAGTAGCTTTAGATCTAATTCCTTTTTTGTTGAGTTCTTAACAACCAGAAGCACCACAGGAAAAATCCCCAAGACCATATGATCCACGGATTTTTATTCGTGAGTTTTCTACTAGGGTATGTGCTACTGTCCAGAATGTTTTTCCGCTGCATGTTTGAGTTGTTTGGGGTGCGTTGTTGAAGAAAACGCCGATTTCCATTTGGCGCCTATTCAACCCCCTTCTAGCCGCCTAGCCTGGTCTTTCAACTGGTATCGAGCTAGGTTGCGCTTTTTTGATCTTCACCGATCTTTGAGCCTTTCCTTGTTTCCGCTTTTGAGCTATGGCGGATGACAAGTACTCCACTAAGCCTCCTGTGTTTTCGGTTTGATTTTCCTTTTGGAAGGCGAGATGGAATCCTACATCATGGCACAGGATACAAAGTGTTTGGCTGAAAGTCAAAAATTCCTATGTGTTGCCAAATGATGAGGAAATCACCCTCCAAAATCGAGCAGATGTAGAGTTGAATGCTAAAGCCCGCAACATGATCATTCAGTGAGTAGAAATGAATATGAGCGAAGTTGCTCATATCAAGACAGCTCACGAGATTTGACTACCCTCGTTGCCTACCATGAGGGACAGTCCAGATCAAGACCGTGAGGCAAGACCAAGACAAGAGGGAATACAATCGCTTTGTGCAAAAGGTCAGTGAATCATTTGACGCTGCTTTAGTCGGTTCACCAAGATTCTCAAGAACCTCGGTCGGTCGGCACCACCTACACCGACTCGAGAATGCTCGCCATTTCTTGTCCGCTGGATTTGAAGATTTGGGGTGTGAAGGTGACCACGATCCGGCAAGTGCGGATCTTACCACCTTGACCTTGATGGACTATATTCAATCTCAAGACGCACGAGCTTGAGCATCTCTTCTATGAGCCCACCAGCTTTCTCAACTTTGGTCACCGATCCTTCTTTGCGGTGTTCCTCGAGTTCATTGGAGTTTGGCACTGGTTTCTCTCTTTCTGCTTTGTGTGAGATGCCTGATGAAAGGTTAGATGGAGTGCCTGAGCATCAGTTAGCCCTACTTGCTAGAAAATTTAGCCAAGCCTACAAGAGAGTGAGTGAGAGGAGAAGAGGGACGATCAAGTGCTTGAGTGTGGTGGCCCCAACCACATTCGGGCCAACTGTCCCAGTGGAGAAAAGCAAGAACGACTACACTAAGACCGGATAAGAACCACTACATCAACAAGAACCGCAACAAGAAGCCGGTGCTCGGAGGTGACAAGAAGCCCAAGTTCTCCAAGGACGGAGACTCTTCCGTAAGGTGTTGGTCGCTTGGATGAGGCCAACATCTCGGACTCAGAGGAGACTTGGAGCGATGATGGAGGTGATGACCGAAGCCTAAGAACGACGACGACGACGGCTCGCGCAAGCATGTGCTTCATGGCCGACGAGGATGGTGCGAGCGACTCCGACCTCTACACCGACTCGACAATGAGGTACCAACCTATGAAGAACTCAATGATGCTTTTTAAAGCTAGGTAGATTCCATGCCAAGTCTAGAGCAAGATGTAGGAACTGGAGGAGGAAGTAGCTTGTTTGACCCAGAGGTTAGAAAATTCCAAATGTTTTGTGCCTCCTCACTGTAGATTCGATGGTTGGAAAGAATGTGATAAGCTTGTACAAGAATTAAATGAACTAAGGACTTTGCATGATAGTGTGTTTATTGAGCTTGAGTCACTTAGGGGAGACATGCTAGTGTGATGCTTGAACTAGATCAAAGCTAGAGATGCTCTTGTTGTTGCTACTTCTACTCCTAGCCTTATGACACTAGTATGATTGATCCTCTCAGATTTGTCATTTGCTTGTCCCGATCTCGCTGCACACCTTTCACATGACACACCTAAGGATCCAGTTAGCTCGGATGAGAGCTATAGAGATCTTGGAGCACCTAAGGACCCCTCGGCCTCAGATGAGGATCTGTAGTTTTCACTCACTTCTTCTTGTGAGGATCTGTCTCACTTTTAAATTGGAAAATTTAAACATGAAAAATAAAATTGCTGAGTTGAATAACACCTTGCTTGCTAATTCTACCTGTACTTGTTGTGATGAATTGGAGGAAGAAATGGGTAGAGTCTATGAGGATCTTAACAAGAGGTTTGAGGGTCAGCTAGCTCAAGTCAAGAATGCTGAGTGCCTTTCCTGTGTTGCTCTTAGAAAAGAGGTGGATATGTTGAGTGAGAGATGTCGCAGGCTTTGGGTAAGGACAAGATAGATGATCAAGATTCTTCTAGTGTCTTACCTCCTGTTGATTGTGACTTGTGCCCCAACTTCATCAAGAGTGTGAGTACCTTGTGAGCACTCTTGAGAAGTTTGTTGGTGGGAAGAAGAAACTCAATCGATCTTGGATAAGTCAAAATTTCCAAGGGTAGAGGTCTAGGTTTTGACTGGCTTGAGCACATCAAGCGCCACCCCGCCAAGATTATCACCGGCGATAAGGATGGCCGACGCTTGAGGTTTCTTCAGAGTCCCCGAGAGGACGTGTTTCGATCTGCTGGCTTTGTCCAAGAGACTTCGCCGAAGGGTGTTTCTCTGTGACTTCTACTCCCGGTAGAGCGAAGTTTACATGCACCTTCTGTCAGAAGGATGGACACTTGGTTGAGTTTTGCTTCAGGAGAGCTAGAGTCGCTAGGCGTGAGCGTGCTTCTGCTCTTAGGGGTTTTCAGAGTCATACTCAGACTTTGAGAGTTCCTAAGACACCCACAGCTCCTAGACGCATACCTAGGCAATTGGCTCCTGTAGTTGCGCCAGAGGTCAGTCTAGGTGCACAGTGCTGGTCCCGTTCTCGGATCTAGTGCTTTTCGTTGTTTTGATTCCCGCCGCCCTCGTGGTGTGCCTTCTTTGCCTCGTGGAGGTAGACACCCACGACGTGGTTTTGATCCTACTTTGGGTGGTAGGAGACCTGAGCGGCACACTTGGGGAGGACCGGCCTTTGCACCATGGCGGCCCAACCCAAATGTGATGCCTAGACGTCCTGTAGGGGTTCCTTCTGGGTTTGTGAGAGTTGAGAGGCGTCGTGGTGCTAGCTCAAGGAGTTTCATTGTTTGTAGTGTGACTCAAGATTGGGTTCCTAACTGCCTTGATTCGTCCCAATCTTGAGTCACTCACCTCTTTGTTTCGCTGAGCAAAAGGCGTCGGGCGGGAAGGAGAGGTTTGGATTGTTGACTCGGGTGTTGCCGACACATGACCGGAGATTCTCGTTGGTTCTCTTCCTTGTCCGTGTCCCAAATGGTGAATCCATCACCTTTGGGGATGCTTCTTCGTAGGTGCCGCCAAAGGGTCAATTCGGTTAGTGACAAACTTTGTGCTTAAGGATGTTGCCTTAGTCGAGAAGTCGAGATACAATTTGCTTTCTCGTGTCTCGGCCACCGATGATGGCTTTGAGGCACGCTTCAAAAATAATTGTTCACAGATTCTTGGTTCTTCCGGAGAGTTTGTTTGCGGGATTTCTCGTGTTGGGAGAGTCTTTCGTGCTGATTTTAATGCTTCTTCGCTTGGCTCACCACATTGTTTAATTGCTTCGAATCCCGTGATCTCTCCTTTTGGCATAGGAGACTTGGTCACATTGGTTTTGATCACTTGACTAGAGTTAGCGGTAGTGACCTTATTCGCGGTTTGCCCAAACTCAAAATGGTCAATGATTTGGTTTGTGCTCCTTGTCGACATGGGAAGATGGTTGTCTTTGCTCACCCACCACCACCCTTGTGATGACAGATGCACCAGACGCTCTTGCACATGGACACTTTGGTCCCGCCGAGTGCAATCTGTGGGTGGCAAATGGTACGTGCTAGTTGTGGTTGATGACTTCGAGGTACTTTTGGGTTTTCTTCATGGTTACCAAGGAAGAAACTTTTGGTCATTTTCAAGTCTTCAACGCAAGCTTTTCGTTGAGTTTCCAGTGCCCTTAGAGCTATCCAGACCGATAATGGCACCGAATTCAAAATTCTCGGTTTGGATTTACGTGAGATGACAGTGTTGAGCACCGCTTCTCTTCTCCGCACGCCGCCAAAGAAATGGCGCTAGGAGAGGAAGAACAGACCCTTGTTGAGATGGCTAGGACTATGCTTGATGAATATTCTACTCCTAGGCATTTTACGGCCGAGGCAATTTTACCGCTTGCCATGTGGCAAATAGGGTGTTTTGAGGTCCAAGTTGCATCGCACCTCTTTTGAGTTGAGATATGGCAGAAACCAAGTGTTTCTCATTTTAGAGTGTTTGGATGCAAATGCTTTATCTTGAAATCTGGAAACTTGGACAAGTTTGAATCTCGCTCCTCGATGGCATTCTTCTTGGTTATTCTACTTCGCCGAAATTACAGGGGTTTGGAGTTTAGAGGGTAGGAGAGTGATAGAGACTTGTGAGGTGACTTTTGATGAGGCTAGTCCAGAGCTAGGCCGATATTTCAGTCTCGAACTTAACTCGAGACTATCTTTGTTGATGAGTCATTTGGAGGAGATGACACTCTTGAGCTCGACTTCAGTGGTTCATCCAGAGGAGTCTCCTGCTTCCACTCTTCCTCAGATGCACCCTTACCTCTGCCTCTTCCCAGCTCTCACCGATTCTTCTGCGCTCGGGGCTTACTCAGAGTCTTCTGCTTGTGTGGCTCTGCTCCTACCTCTTCTGCTCTCGAGGTAGAGGCCACTTCTTCACTAGGTGCACCTAGGCACATTCAGAGAATGCACCCACCTAGTCGATCATAGGTGACCTAGGAGAGCGAGTCACTCGCTCAAAGTCCTGACTGCCCCACTGCCTCTCACCGCGTTTGTTGCCTCCTTTGAGCTCGCAGACATTACCCATGCTCTTTCCAATGAGTCTTGGGTTAATGCCATGCATGAGGAGTTAGAAAATTTTGAGAGGAACAAGGTTTGAAGCTGGTAGAGACCCCCTGTGACACAATGTTATAGGCACTAAGTGGGTCTTCAAGAATAAGTGTAGTGAGGATGGAGTAGTAGTGAGAAATAAAGCCAGATTGGTAGCACAAGGTTTCTCTCAAGTCGAGGGTTTGACTTTGAGGAAACTTTTGCTCTGTTGCCGACTTGAGGCGATCAGATTCTTCTTGCTTTTGTCAGCATCCAAGGGTTTCAAGCTTTTTCAAATGGATGTCAAAAGTGCTTTCTTGAATGGATTTATTGAAGAGGTCTATGTCAAACAAATTCTCCTGGATTTGAAAATTCAAGTTTCTCGATCATGTATTCAAATTGTCAAAAGCTTTGTATGGATCAAGCAAGCTCCTAGAGCTTGGTATGAGCGGTCAAGTCCTATTTGCTTGGGAATGGTTTTACCATGGGTAGTGTAGATAAGACCCTTTTCACCAAGAGAGTTGGCTCAGATTTTCTCCTTGTGCAAATTTATGTCGATGACATAATCTTTGGAGGCTCTTCCCATCGCCTTTTCTCCGATTTCTCCAAAGGCGATGAGTTCAGAGTTTGAGATGAGCATGATGGGGAGTTGGCTTTCTTTCTTGGCTTCCAGATCAAGCAGCACTCGAGGATCTTTCTCCACCGAGCAAGTACACTAGAGATCTTCTCAAGCGGTTTGCTATGTCTCGAGGGCAAACTGTTCGACTCCTATGGCAACCACCACGCTCTTGAGCCGATAAAATGGTGAACCAGTTGACCGTAGGAGTATAGAAGCATGATAGGCTCTCTCTTGTACCTTACCTCTTCTAGACCGGACATACACTTTGCAAGGTGTCTTTGTGCTCGCTTCGTGCCTCTCCTCGCTCTCTCACCTTCAAAGGTGAAGCGTATCTTCCGATACCTTAGAGCTACCCCGACTTTGGGATTTGGTACTCTTCCTCTTCTTGTCTCGTCCCTTAGAGCCTTTTTCAGATGCAGACTTTGTCGGTCAGAGGATAGATAGGAAGAGCACTTCCGCACTTGCCAATTTCTTGGCACTTCCCTTGTCTCTTGGTCCTCTAGGAAGCGGCCAGTGTTGCACACCCATCGCCGAGGCCGAGCACGTCTTCGCTGCTAGTTGTCAGAGTCAAGTACTTTGGATGTGTTCTACCTTGAGGATTTTGGGTTGACCTTAGAGAGTGTTCCACTTTTCTCGTGACAACACTTCCGCCATAAACATTGCCAAAAACCCAAAGCAACACTCTAGGACAAAGCACATAGATATCGGTACCACTTTCTTAGAGACCATGTAGAAAAGGGAGATATAGTGCTTCAGTTAGGAGAGTGACCACCACTTGTCGATATTTTCACCAAACCCTTGGATAGCTCTAGGTTTGTGGCTCTCAGGGGAGAGCTTGGGGTAGTGAGCCCTTTAGGCATTAGTTGAGGGGGAGCTAGTCTTTGTATTATATGTCTACATGTATATATGCTTTTAAATTTCTGCATTTGCATATTTGCATTCTGGGCTTAGTCTTGGGCGGGATTAGAGAGTCGGCCACTTCTTTAGCCACTGCTTACCCCATAGGTTGCTATCATGCGTGATTAGCAATGTCCTCTACTCTAGCTAGTTGAGTTTCACACGTGCTTTTGGGTCTAGCAGTGTTGGGCCCCTGGTAGACAGGGTTTGTGTCTAGACTCTCTAGTAGTCGAGTCGTAGGCTTGCTTCCCTAGTCTGTGGCTTGGGGTAGATGAGTGTGTTTCTAAGCCTTAGAGTTATCTCTCTCTCATCTTTTATCTTGGACTCGCCTCGAGAGTTTCTCCAACTCCTTATCTATTCTGCTTTCATTTGGTGGAATGATTCTTGGTTTGAGGGGAGTTTGGAGATTTTATTGCATTTTTCATGGCATTTAGACTTATTTTCATTTCCTAGCTTTGTCTACTATGCTTTTGAATTTAAGTGAGAGGTTTACATCTTGCTAACTTAGTGATGACCTTTGCTAACTTGTTCATGCTTATTTTGCCAATATTTACACTTGTTAGGCTAGCTGAAAATTAAATGATTTTCAGGCTTTAAACTTGATGAGACTTGTGGCTTTTATTTGCTAGTCTCTCTACTAAATGCTCATGCTAGGGTTAATGATCTTTTGTTCATCATTTGAGCATTTCTTGCAACTTGAGTAAGCTTTTGATTATGTGACCTTGCTCATGTACCAAAAAAAAAAAAAAACAACAACAAAAAAATGATGAAATGTTAAAAAAATGCAAACAAACATGAGGAGGAGAGGGACCTAGGAGGCCTTTGTCGATGGCTCCTAGTCGGGATGTGCTTTGCTAGGAATCTCTCTCCAAAATCTGAGTTTGCTAAAGGAAAACAAAAAAAGAGAAAAAGTTAGGAAGTAATCGAGCAAAAGGTCTTTGCATAAAATATAACTTTCTCATTTGTTGCTTGAGTTGCTCATTTGATGCTCCTTTGATCTTTGCATTAGCATTAGTACTTAGTTTTGAGATTGGCCTTGTAATGCTCTAGTTTCATCCCCGACAAAATTGGCATTTTTGTTTTGCTAGATAGCTTGGATAAAATGTGAGCAATTTTGTATGAACTTGTAAGCTTTTGGTTTAACTTGTTTAGTTTGGTGTAATGATCTATGCTTCATGTTCATTCGCATATTCTACAAAGCTCCCTAGGGTGCATTTGCATTTGCCCACATGCTTTTTCTTCCTTTGATTTTCTTGATGCCTATATTGCCAAAGGGGAGAAATTTCTAGAAAAAGGGCATAATTTGTTCCATGTTCAAAAGAGGGAGAAAGGGCAACATTTAAAAAAAAAGGGGGGAGAAATTTCAAAATTGGGATATTTAAAATTTTTTTGTTATACTTGGACATGTTGACCAATTGCTCTTTCCTTGGTCCAAGTATGATCTTTGGCAATCAATTTGCTTTGTTAGTCCGATATTTTTTTTCGCCTTTCAAAACCTTTTTCCAGTGTTTGTCAATATATTCATCAAGGGGGAGATTGTGAAACCATGTGGAGGTGGCCCCATGTTGATGATGAGTATATTGACAAGTGTTTTGAGCGTAACGCAAAGGTTTTGAGACGATCGAGGCTTCACGGTTTTCCTGTGGTTTTCGGTCTTGGCGCTGGTTGCACCGCTTGTGCACGGTTTTTCGATGGGTTTTCCGGAAAACTTGTGCATGTCTTGGATGTGATTGATTATGGACTAACCTTGCAGTGAGAAAGGTAAGTATGGTGTTTTTGGCTAATCTTTGTGGTACAGTCTTGGTAGACCGTGGTCAGCGACGTGTCGGGACGCGAACTGGCGGTTCGTGGGTCCAGAACGACAAGGAGGTTGCGTGGGACGGTTGGACTCGGACTTGAGGACCACAAAGATGATGAAGATGACGGACTTAGCCGGCGTGAGGATTCGAGGCTCGGCAGGCGGTCGAGTGCGATGGAAACTTAGCGGCTAGGTCGGACCCACAAGTCCGGTGTGGGCCCATGTGGGGCATGTATCGAATGTGCGTGGCATATTCCAAGGATTTGTGGAGTATATTCCAAGGGTTATATGCTGTAAAGAGTGAACAAATCTCAGCCATCCATGTGACATCCAAAGGTGGGGAGTAGTTGGCTTGAGAGCTACTCCACCTTTGGGCTATAAAAGGAGGGGAGGGGGTGCCTCCCATTCAGATTTTGTGAGAGGGAGTGGGCTGAGGTTTGGGTGTGTTTAGAGTGCACTTCTGAAGTGCTTTGCCCACCTTGGTGTGGCTTTGTATTACCCTCAAACCGATGCAATAGAAATCAGCCATGTTCATCCAAGTTCTTCTCTAGTTCTTGTGTTTGATCTTGTCTCTTTTGTGTTCTTGTTTGCAACTAGTTTATTTCCCTCATCTTCTTCTATTTGCTACTGATCCATGATGCCTTGAGATTGCAAATATGATTTGATAATCTTCTTACAATCTAGGAAAGGATAGAGATCAAGTTCATCTTCTAGTTGCAGTGCTGTCCAGAAAGTTTCCTTCGCGCAGCAGTTACTGTTTGATTTTTAGAAAAATATAGAAATATCTTTTTTGCGTGATTCTTGTGGGAAAAGGTGCAGGACTTATATATCTAACTGTGATAAAAACCTGAAGTCCATTTGACGCACCATCTGGGAGCCATGAGGTGAATACCGAGCCCCAATTTTTCTGATCGAAGTTTTAGCAGAACTTCTTGTTCTTTTCGGTTGATTTTTTATGTATTTGATCTTGAGGTGAAATTTGGAGACTTAATCTGTAACTCATATATCTCTATTGAGAAAAATCTATAAAAATATTGAGATCTCAGAATGGGAGAAAACACCTCTTGATTACAGTGCTTTTGTTTTGGAATCTGTTTTTACTTTCCAGAAAGTAGTCTAGCTTGTTTGAATTGTTTCTCTTTATCTAAAGTAGCTTTAGATCTAATTCCTTTTTTGTTGAGTTCTTAACAACCAGAAGCACCACAGGAAAAATCCCCAAGACCATATGATCCACGGATTTTTATTCGTGAGTTTTCTACTAGGGGTATGTGCTACTGTCCAGAATGTTTTTCCGCTGCATGTTTGAGTTGTTTGGGGTGCGTTGTTGAAGAAAACGTCGATTTCCATTTGGCGTCTATTCAACCCCCCCTTCTAGCCGCCTAGCCTGGTCTTTCAGACGGTGCGACCGCAAGCCCGGTATGGGACGGGTCTAATCTAAAGGAAAAGAAATGTCGGGATTACTCACTGTCCTTGCACGGTTGATGAGTACAGAGAGAAAGTTGAGAAACATCGCCGGGATATTGCCAGAGACTTGTACGGAAGCATTTCTCTGGGTATCTGTGAGTATCAGGTACGACCGTGTTAAGCCCGAGGTTAATATTTTAAAGGGTTTTGTTATAATATCCTTCGACGGGAGGATATCGTATCTTGCAGGTAAAGCGTACGACCTCTGCAAAGTAAAACCATTTGAATGACCGTGCCCACGGTTAAGGGCAAACAAGGTGGGTTTCACATTGTAGCATCATCATTCTTAATATGACATGAGTAAGGTTATTCCGGCATGTGTGTGCCGTTGCTAGATGAGAATCATGAGTTTGAAATATGAGAATTGAGATTTGAGAATTGAGAAAGGAGAGATGAGACAATGAGCTGAGAATTATGAGTTGAGAAATTGAGATCTGAGAGTAGAAAGTTTATGATATTATTGTTGATCATGAGAATTTATACTTATTTATATTTGTTTCTTAAATGCTTTTATAATTCTAGGTAAAGTGTTTTTATGCAAATTAACCATCAGCTTTCTAGTATGAACTGTAACCTGGCCCTTCCTAGGAAGGATTTGCTAGCATTCAAATGCTAACCCTGCATGTTATGCAGGGCTGTTCAATTTATGAACAGGTCAAGAATACGAGGACACGCAGGAAAACGTTGCGATCTTCCCGGATGATGCTCCGGACTACTAGCCGTTTCCCCACTCAGTGTGTGCCTGTGGCCGTGATGGGACACTACTTTTGATTGTAACTGTTTGCTCCTTTTTAATATGTGTTATATTTCTCCGCTCATGTAATATATTGCTCCGCCGCACTCTGAATTATTTTAATAGCTAATGCAGCTTTGTTTTGGTATCATGATTCTGTTTCACTATGGGTATGAGCATTGATCCTTGAGACTCATACCAGTAACACAGAGGGGTCCGGTTTGGTAAAAACTGGGGTTCCCGCAAATATACACAGAATTTGCATGTATCTAATTAAAAAAGAGGTAGCATATCTGGTGCCAACGCACCTTTAGGTGCAAAGATGATAGCTTTCATCAAGGACCATCGAGTCTAGTTTGTATGGCTCAGATCAAGGTAGGTGGATGACCCTCAACCCAATGAGTATTTGTGCTAGAAGGGAGTATATGAATGTTTTTTTAATCGGATTGGCTACTGGCGACGTAGTCAAGCTGCATACTCTCCTTTTCTTTTACAGCGATCCCAAATTTGCACTCTACTTCGTCTAAATAAAAGCCCAACCACCAATATATCTGTTCTTTACTGAGTTATCAGAATCTGAATTGACGAATTGATGGCGACAATTTGTAGAGCTAGCAGCCAAATAGCCAATCCCTTTCTATAGATCATAAGTTACAATTTGTTTGGATTTTAATTTGCCTTGTGGTATAATTTTTGGAGTGGCTGAGCTGAATAAATTAGTTGAGCTGATTGATAAGCTAGACTTTAAGATATTTTTGAATCTATTCTGTCCTACTTCATTTATGTTATTTTTAAGAGTTTTAGAGGTGCCTTTATGATTAAGAAAAAGCTATACTAAAAAAGATAAAACGTTCAACTTTTCAATTTAGCTAGGTTTAAACTTTAAGTCTAAACCAAACCATCCTAAACAATGTCTAATCGATCCGACACTAGTATCAGAATGTCAGTCAAGTGCCAATTGGATCCAATACCAAATTATAGTGCTTTACATACGCAATTTTCTCTTTATTTTAACAATGCTCCTCCACTTCGATCAGTACACTACACTGCTAGCTACCCCTCAATCGTTGAGTAGGATCGACAGCCGGCAAGAACAAAGCGGATAACTCATCCGAATTAGAGAGCCCCCCCCCACCCCAACGCAGGGCCCTTTCTCTTCAAATTTTTGTCTTTATTTATCTTATTTGTCGGCTTGATTTTTCGAGATAGACTCAAGGCCAGTGGCCTTCAATTTTGGGTTTAGAGAGCTATAGAACCGCTACGAGATAAAAAAAGACAAAAGTAATAAATGAGACCGACTTATCCTACTTATCTCGGTCTTATTCGACTTATCTCACTTTTTTTATTACTTTTGAGTCGGTTTTTTTAATCTCGAGGCGTGTCTATAGGCCTCTAAACCCCAAAATTGGAGGCCAACCCATTTCTCGCGCTATCTCAAAAATTCTCGTCGATTTAGTATATACGAGATAAGAGATAAGAAAAATCAAAAGAACACACCCGCAAGCTACCACCTTAGCCATCCCACTCAATCCACAGCGCTAATGAACAAATCGGCAAAAAAAAAGGAGGGGGGTTGGGAATAAGCCAAAAGACCGGGCAATATTTCATCCCCACGGCAACAACAATAATTGCGTGTATCTTCGCGCGTACATCATCGAAATCTCTTTGCAGCCTTGCTCCCGCGAGCAGCAGCCCAGCCCCTCACCCACCTCTGCTCTCGAAGCATTGCATGCTACATCTGGAAGCAGCACGTACCTGCCACTTGCTCTACTAGTCTACCTGCTACTACCCAACAAGAGCGCCGGCTCTCCCGTCACGC
This sequence comes from Olyra latifolia, assembly GCA_036346145.1. Taxonomy (NCBI): domain Eukaryota; kingdom Viridiplantae; phylum Streptophyta; class Magnoliopsida; order Poales; family Poaceae; genus Olyra; species Olyra latifolia. The sequence continues at coordinate 12,340,408 of CM070526.1, forward strand.
CGCCACTTGCAATCTCCCTTCCTTCCTAGCGTCGTCACGACGATCCGGGGGGGAGCGCCGCGCTTCCCTTCCGCTCTGGTGATCCTGGCATGGCGTTGCGGGTGGAGAACGGGTACCAGCTGCAGCACCATGGGGCAGCCGGTATGTGTCCCCAACCCCTCTCCCGACTGACTGGTCATGGTTGGTTTTGGCTTCTTTTTTCTTTGCCCCATCTCACGTTTTTCCGTTTCCTGCTTCTGTTTCAACATGCTGTCCTATCAATATCATCAGAATCCGCCACATGCAGCTGCTTGTAGCCGCTGGCGCGTCGTGCGTGATTGTGCGATTGGGTGGGTCGAGCCGTTTAATAACTGTTCGTCTACAAGTGCATGCACTCACGCGTCGGTTCCCCTGCGTCCGCCTGGCTATGACCATGCGGGCCTGGGCTTGCATTTAGTTAGCTACAGAGATTTTAGCTTGGGTCCTGGAGGAACAGTTATGGGTCCTTTATGTCTTAAGCCCCTGAGCTTGCTTGGCTGCTTTGCCTAAAAGCAGAACCGAGTCACGTTCAGGTTCAGTCCAGCAAAACGAGGCCGCTGCTAGCTACCGAACAATGAACATGGAACATCTTGGCATATGTACGTACCAGAATACTACGGGTCTGTTTGGTTCTTGCCAGATGAAATGGAAAATTTGTATGAATTAATCGAGCCATTTGAGTGGAGCTGCAGTGAGTGGATGTAAAAGAATGTTGTTTGGTTGGTTGTATGAGGTTGGACAGGCTGTGTAGAGATGTTGTTTGGTTGGCTGCATAGAATAGAAGTGGGATACACAAATTCAAGAGATGGATGAAACAAATTTAAAACCAAATACTAGTAAATCAATAATTTTTAAAATGAATTGAAAATTTTAAAACAAATAATAGAAAATCAACAAATTCAAAAACCAAAATTTTAAATTTTTAAAATTTATATGGCAAGTGTGGTCTAGTTTTGTTTGAAAAAATATTAGAAACACATTGGTGAAATCGGTTCGCTAATCAGAGATAATAATGAAAAGATATATCACTAAATATATGAAAATGACCTGGGAATATGATGACGTCATCGCATGCAAATGTGCTGCATGCTGGAGGCTGCGCGCGGCCTGGCTCCACGGAAACGGCCCACCGATCCGTTCCGCGCGAGCCAGGCCGGTACAGTGAAAATGCAGCGCACGAGCCAGGCTCGCCCATGCATTCAGCCATCCAAACACGCGTTGAAGCCGCGCGCACGAGCCTGGCTCGGCCTGCACAGCCAACCAATCACGCCCTACATGCATGGATACAGGCCTAAGCTACAGTGGACTTGTGGAGTCATTGTTTAGGAGTAGTACAGCTACACGAACAACATATGTTGCCTTAACACAGCGCTAGCTAGCAGCCTAGCACGGTCCGACCTCTATTCATGCGTCCATGCATGGATGATGGATCGTGCTCTCAACCCTGTGCAGGATCGATGAACGAGCGTATGCATGCGTGTTGGCATGCACACTGTCACGTGCCTGAGCGCCTCAGGCTCAGCTACTGTAAACACTAGGCCTGGAGGAGCTCGTATTTAGCGCATGCAGCATACATGTTTACTGTCCTAGCAACTACGCTGGCCAGCAGGGCTGCAGTGCGGGTGCAACTGCACGGGTAAAACTGTAAACACTACCACATCACTGCTTATCTCTACCTTTCGGCGAGCCTGAGCTGAGGCGTCTGCTTTGTGTGCTGTTGATTTGACTGCATTAAATTGCGACCTGCATGTAGTATTTAGTTTGGTCGGTAAGGGCATCTCCAGCAGACGCCCTATTTCCCTTTTATCCCATCTCTATTTACGTGCCACCTTATCAAATGGGGCTGTCCCATCCCTATTCACCTCCCCAACAACTGCCCCATCACTATTCATACACTCTACTTTTTCTATTCATGCCCCATCACTATTTGCTACAGTAATAGGGCTTGGGCACCACTGCTGGAGTTGCCCTAACAGACATGGCCGGCACACCGGTTTCTCCTGACCAGAAGAGAACAGGAAGGCTATTTGCCATAGTGGCATGCATGCAACGGAGACATGCTCGCTGTGTTTAGGGATGCAAACGGGGCGGGCCGGCCCTCTGGCCCGCCCCTAAAATTTTGGCACCAATGGGCACATGGGTTGGGCCCAAAAAAACAAGGGGTCGATAGGGCCAGGTACTATTAGCGTGTTTGGTTGGGTGGCTCCAGGCAGGCCAGGCCTATGTGAGCCATCCAACCAGTGTTTGGTTTGCTGCTTAGCCTCTAGAGTTTGTCCCATCTCGCAAAACACTCAGATGCTGCCAGGGCAGAAGGAAACGCCAGAGCGACTGCTTCCCGAGCTCGGCTCGGCTGGTGCGACCTCCGGCTAGCCGACCAAGCGGACTAGCAAGAACTTGCACATTTCTTTCAAACTTTTAAAATATTTTAAAATTCAAACGACATCCAAATTCAATGAAACAAAAAATGGAACCGTACTTTACAAGGTATTGAAAAAAATTTTAGATTTTTTTGAATTTTTATTTTTGTTTTCAAATTTATTGATTTTCTAGTATTTGTTTTTTTTTGAATTTTTGTTTTTGTTTTTGAATTTATTTTTTTCCAATATTTTTTAAAATTTTTTATTTTCACTTTTGAATTTATTTCCTTTCTTTTAGATTTTTCTCTTTTGAATTTGTCCATCCCATTTCTCTTCTAGTGCAGCCAGCCAAACAACATCTCTACACAGTCTGTTCAATTTCATACAATCAACCAAACAAACATTTCCTTGCATCATCTCAGTCTGGCTCCCACCAGCCTGGCTGAGTTGAGAAGGCAACCAAACAACCCCTATGAGGATCCGTTGGGTCATCAGGTCGGACCTCTTCACAAGCTGCCATCGCAAATCGCTCACACCATCCTTGCCAAGCCGCTCCAGCGGTCCAGCCCTCCCTTTCGCCCACATCCTGCTCTCCTTAATCCCTTCTACCTCTACTTGATTGGCAACGCTTGGCGTGACGTGGTGGATTGCTAGCGGGCGGCATGCTCAGGTGGGAAAGCCCTCTTCGACGGGCCCTTGTTCTGAACTTCTAAATTCTGATGGCCCAATGTGGTTTTCATTCTGAAATTTTATAATGAACACAGAGGCAGCTCGTTGGCTTCTCAGAGGAAAGGAGTTCGTGATATAGCTAGTCGGCCGTGATCACCAGAGATTGGCTACAAACTTCACTGGTTGTAGCAAGAAGATTCAAGAAAAAATCAAGCTCTTGATTTCTTGTTTAATGCACACATGCACATGGGCGGAGCTAGGTTGAGAAAGGTGGGTGTATAGGAACTCAGGTCAAAAACAAATTTAATGAAGATCGGTTCATTTTCTATCATGAGTGCACTCCCTATCTTAAATATTGTACATCCCGTTGTCTAAAAGTTATAGATGGTGAATCACGGTCCATTTGGTTGTAGTTCCGCCCCTGCACATACAATGGTTCCTAGATCCATATCTATTTCCTGCTTCTTCTCCTGCCCACTGCTCGCTTGTGGCCGTTGTTTGCCTATTTGCCGTAGTTGTGCCCAATCGCCCATCGCCTCTTCGGTTGGCCGACGTTGTCATCACTCCCTCTCGCGCCGATTCAATCGCTGCTGCTGCTCGTGCACCAACTGCTTACCCGTAGCAGCATTTGTTGTAAATATTGCAGTGTAAGTAATATGATATATAATATATATAATAGCAAGCAAACAAATTATCGTGAAATAAATTGACTGACATGAATTTTCCTAATAGAGTAACAACAGTATTATAATTCATAATCAGCAAAGAAAATGACATGATAACATGTTGTAATTTATAACAATTAAACAACAACATAGCTCAGTTTTAAATGTTATAAATTGCTCTCAGATTTATGTTGGGTTGCTAAGAATAGCTTTCCAACGACACATACCATAAATTGCTCACAGATGAAGCTATGATAGATTCAGTGATTGATTCATTGCTGAATAATTGATAGATAATCCAATTCAAAGGAAAATTAATACTGGAATCGCAATTTTATCTCAGATTTCAGCAACAATGTATAACCCAGCTGCAGTGTACAACAACAGTATAGGACTAATTGAACAGATCAATACAAACTAGCAATATAAGCATCACTATTGAATGGAACTTAAACAACTATACAACATGAATATAATCAATCAACTATCATAGCCAATCTCAATATAATCATCATCATCGAGCTAGTAAGAGCACACCCACATCCAGTGCTAGGTCACCAAATCAAAATGATTTCAGCCCTCTACTCAATCAAGAGTAAAGTTCTCAAAATTCACCTTAATTAGTCCCTAAGCACTCAAATACAGAGGAGAAACAAAGAAATACTCACAGTGCGTTGATCAAATTCAGTGAAACAGTAGGCAGGGCGCGAAGAACGTTGTCCTAGAGAACTATATTGCCGTTGCTATATCACGAACAGCGGCAAATGTCGGGGAGATACAATACCGTCGATCTCAGTGCAGCAGTCCAAGACCCTGAAGCGTGGCACATCCAGCACAAGACCATAGCACCTAAGCCCTCGGCCAAGGGACCAAGCCGAAGTGGACAACGTCCAAATCCACCAAAATCAACCGACCAAACCCAAGAAATCAACCCAACCTTGCAAGATTGGGACTCCAACAACTTCAGAGCTCAAGAATCAAAGAAAGGAGCCAAGAAGGTGTGAGAAACTAGGGTTTAGCTCGTTGAACCGGTCACGCAAAAGGGAGGAGCTTACCCGATTAATAGAGGGGAAGAGAGGATCAACGGCAAGCGTGAGAATCGGCCGGACTAGCATCTCCAGGCGCGCGACATGCTCGTCGTTGCCTAGGTCATCCGTCGTGCCGCCTTCTCTTGCGCATGTGTGCACACGAACTAGCAGCAGCGGAGGTAGCCAATGGGCCTTTGTAATGGTATGGGCAAAAGCCCAACAGCATCTACAAGGCAACAAATAGCCACCATCGGCTAGCTCGTCGTAGCCTCAGTCGATGGCTCATCGTAGTCTCCACCGACAACCTTTACCGTGTGCTTATGATAGATGTGCGTTGTTCCAACTACTTTTGCTCTCTTCTCTCTTCAATCTCTTGTGACCTGTGTCAAATGGGTGCAGGGCGACCCTAAGGTCGGCACTAGTCCCAGCTAGACCAGATCGTGGACAGCCTGCCCCGACGACCCAGCCCGGACACGGCCCAGCCCGGACCCGAGCCAGGCCGGGCTTGATTTTGGCGAATAAAAATCAGGCCAGGCCAGGCTCGGGGTTGCGTTCAGGTGACCGGGCTTTTTCAAGCCCGGCTCGAAGCCCGGCCCAGCCCGATAGATGATCAGGTATAGTCCTAGCATGTCAAGGCTTGGGCTAACCCTTGACCGGCACGCCCCGTCCTGTCCCGCCCCTGTTGCATCCCTAGCCCTATGGTCAAGCAAGAGGCAGTAGAGTGGATCAGCGGCTGCCATGGCAGTGGCGGCACGCATAGCCATGGCTTGCCGGCACTAGGCATCTGGGCCATCGGAATCGCGTTGCTACTTGCTAGCGTGGCGGAGGCGGCCCCACGGCTATGATGAGAGCGCATGGGCTATACTAGTAGTATGCCTTATGCAGGTGGGCCCTGCGTGGCTAGGTGGGACATGTATCATGCCACCAATGTAGAGGCGGGCCGCGCGCGCTACCAACTGACACGTGGAGGACGACGGCTTGGCCCACCTGTAAACGGGTTCACGGGTCCTTGGACGTGGCCTGCCGTACGTGCGGGGGTGCAGGGGTGGCTCCCTGACGGTGGACGCATGTACACGAATGGTCGCGTCGCACCACCATTGACTGCCTATTCGTGTCATGCTAGCGAAAGACTTTTTCCTTATCCGAGGGAGTTTGACCTTGTTTTTGGTTTTGCTTATATCCAGCGGATGGATTTTGCTCTAACATCACTTTGGGGATTTTTGGTTGGTTAGATAACCGAGCATTACTCGTATAAGACATGTTGCCTATCAGGCTGAGGTTTTGGTTGTTCAGATTTGAGCCAAGCCAAGCCCAAAGAATCGTCAAACACATTGGAGGCCTTTCCCTTCCCGTCGTCGACCAGCCACCGCGTTGCCGCCACGGTACGGCCATAGCCTGCCCTATGTGCCGCGTCGACCCACCCCATGTGTTGCGCCGACTCTCTGTCTTTCTCTAGCCTCCTTGAGAAGCATGTTGACCTGTTCGGCATGTTGTGCCGTGTCTTCGTGCTCACCCGGGCCGGTTTGAGTGCCACGTCATGCACCACTACCTCGAGCTCCCTCATGCCTCCCTGGGCTAGCAGCGCGGGAGACGCCTTGTTGGTCGTTGAAACCTCGTCTGGCTTCATCGCGTGCCCTGCAATGGCGTTGCTGAGTCACTGTCCTGTTTTTTTAGTACCTCGCCTCCGCCCAAAGCTCGCCGCCGGAGTGATGTCCTTTGACACTTTTGCCCATTTTCGGTCTCATCCTTGCAATCAGCAGGCTAGACTTAAGGGAGCACATGATTTATGTACTTCTTGGAGCCTGGCCAGCAGAAGGCTTTGCACCCACGAAGTCTAGCTTTGGTCGCACTCAACCAACCAAAATGCACGACCCTAGCCAGGACGCCAGGTGGCGCGCAGGGGACCAAACACACCATTTGTTGCCACAACTATTTTGTTGGTTTGTTTGAGTTGCCGTGAGATATATATATATATGAGTAAAGCTAGAATGATATTCGCTCAAAAAACTTGGTTGGCGTTGGGTGTTTGAACTGCTCCCAATTTCCATTCCCTATTGGATACACTTGTCCATTTTTAGCTTATGTTGACATTTCATTTTACTTCAAGACGCGTTGAGAAATGTAGCGCTAGTTAACTTATTTGTCTGCCACTAAATATGATAGCGTTATAACATAAATTTCATGAAATGGTGTGCCAAAAGAGAACTACCCTCAATAATGGGTCATATCGGGGATTACCTAGCCTTTATTCCAAGTCTCCATACACTGAGTGATGGAGAGGAGTGCGTACAAGCCTTGGCTCATGATCCCTTGGTTCATGGATCATAGTTCACATGTCATGGCTCTAGATTTCTAGCTATCCCTAGCTTAGGTCGCTAATGATTTGGGCTGACCCACTAGCCCGTTGCCATCGTCGATTGGGCCTCCTTGGTCGCAAGAGGCGGTGGCATATTTTAAAAAAAAATGTTTATTTCATAGGTACTATGGGGACCAAATCCCGAGTAAGAATTTACCATAAAATGCCCCGAATGCCAACTGTCCAAGATTTTAGTTGTATTTAGAAATAGTACAACCTGCTTATCTTTATTAAATGCTACAAAATATTTTACAGCGGAAATGAAGATATAACCTGGTAATTTATAATAGCAAAAAGGAAAATACATACCTATATACTACAGGCAAGGCTTGAGCATAAGGTAAGCCCTAGGCAATAGGCATTGGTCCTATACAAATTTCAGTCTGTTCCATAGATGTCCATTTTTGAGTAGGAAGTGCGTCCTGTTTATAGAAATAGGCAATTTGCCCACATAATGTGGGGAAGTACTGGCCGTACTTGCAGGTTTCCATATGAAATAAGTTTATTAACTACATGCAAATGGAATCAAAGGAAGGTAAATGTTGTATTCATCTGGATTATATAATGCAACATTTTAAGACCTAGCATCAACATTTCAAAATTGTTTTTTTAAAACATTTAAATGAGTTTGTAGTCATTATCTCATTTCTCCATTCTTAAATCATCTGACAACCATTATCTTTTTTTAAAATTCATGAATTTATTTGAATAGAATAGGCATCACCCAATTGACACAACTTTATTTACCCGAAGTAAGGTCCATTAATGGTTTTGTTATTAGTTTTGCAGAACTTACCCAGCTTTGCCCATATAATAGCTCCTTATATGGATGGATGAATACCGTGTCATTTCTATTCTCATTAGTCCAAATTTTGCAATGTTTCGCACGAGACGCAAACATTGGAGAAAAACCCTGGCAATATTGGCATCCGCACAGACATAGCCGATAACATGTGAATCACTTGGCCCAATATCCCATAACTTGGTAAATGACTGACCTCTGCACGATCATTACCGGTGACTACTCGGCCAGCATCCCAAATGCTCAGTATTACGAAAACACTAAAGCAATACCTCGCCCATGCAATTACCCATCTAGTAATTCATGCCTATACTTCTTAATTTTTTCGTCTTCTGTTCATCACATTGTCTATCCAAAAGACAAGATGAATACTATCCTACTTGTTGAAATAATCATATATCTAGATTTTCTTATACTAAGGTATGATCAAGTTTAATCATTTTTGGGTAGGCTTTTGGTTGTGGGGTTTGGATTATTTATTCTACAAAAATGTTAAATACCATAATTAAAATAAAGGATAATTCACAATTAAATAGCTCGAAAGTAATACAGTAAATATGTATAATAAATGGAAATAGGAAATCAATATGTGTCAAATGATAGAAAGCCAGCCTTCTTTTGGGGATCGGAACGCATTCAATTATATCTCCCGGATATTCTTGATTAAAACTTTAAGGGACGTGTAGTTCGTTGTCTATAGGTCGCAAATACAGAAAAAGAGAAGAAATTCTAATAAATATCCAAATAAAACTTGGAGAAGCATTATGCATAAAATGATGAAAACGTAGAAAAAGGGTTCGGGTGGATAGGTGATGGGTTGTACGATTTTCTAGAGATTTGGAAATATTTTCTAAGGAAAAAAGGGTATGGATGTTATTGTAAAATGGGCATTTTCTCTGGGCAGCATGAAGCTAACATTGGTGTACGTGCGAATTTAGGTGTGGATCGATAAATTTCCAGAGATCGGGGTCGACGACAAAAATTGCCGGAGTTCGGAGATGGAATTTGTCGAAGATGTAGAGATGGAAAATTTTAAAATAGGTTTTTATTAACTTATTGGGTGATATAATATGTTTAAATGGTTTTAAAGTACTTTTTAGGATTTTAAGGATCATTTTTGAGATTTTAAAATACTTTTATATTCAAGAAAGAGAGCAAAAAGAATTTAATTGAATTATTTTATTATAAAAATATGGAATATATATTTTTATAAAATTCTATATCTTATTTTAGATTTTTAAGAATTTTTTCAAAAATTATAGAAGTAGTTTGGTATTTTTCGTAAATTTAAATAGCCCAAGTGGAAATAGAAATTAAAAGGGTTTTTAAATCTATTGGGCTAACAGTGTTGGGCTAAGCCCGTTTCTACGCATGGCGATCGATGACTAGGGCCCAAAGGCACAGAGAGAGAAAAGCGCGTGGCAAGGGCAGGCGAGGCAATGACAGTGAGGGTGGGCTATCACGACAGGAGGAGAGAAAAGAGGAAAATGGAGGGGGCAGCGGAGGGGACCGACGGCGAGCAATTGGTGGCGGATTTATGAAATTGGGAGTGTATGTGTACCTTAGGAGGTCACGGTGGTGCTCGGGGATGTTTGAGGTGGCCTGGTGACGAGGTGAAGGCGGTGGCACGGGGAAACAGCGATGGTCAGGGGTCTCCGGTGGTTGCTGGTGCAAAAGGCTGGTGAGGTTGGCTTTGCGATGCATAGTGGTAAGTTTCGTATGTGGGCGTCGAGTTCAGATATGGCTTGAAATAGCAAGTGGCAGTGTCGCCGGAGTTGGGGAAGAAAGTGGCGGGAAGGGCGGCTTAGGGCTTTAGGGGAAGTGTAGATGGGCAGGGGAGGGAGCTTTGAGGTGATGCGTCGTCAGGAGCGGGTTTTTATAGGCCAAAGATGCAATGCCAGCTACGGAATTGCAATCTCATGGTGGCGGCGGCGCGACGTGGCGGCGAACAATTGGCGTGTCGCCGGGGATGAATAGGGGTGGTGAGGTGGCAGAGGAAGTTGGCGGTGCAAAGAACTATCCCATACGAGTAAAACCAGAGCAAAGAGTGGACGGAAGCGGCAGGGGTGAGCAATCCCGGTGGCTACGGCGGCGCCGGAGGTTTGACGGGAGCGGCAACGGGCGGGAGGAAGAAGAACCATGGGCAGCCGTTGGATTGAAGGAGGATTAGCGGGCGTCGTTGGATCAGACCCGAAGGGGGTATGGCCCTGACAGCTGGGATCCACTTGTCACTGGGAGCTCGGCCGGGGTTGAATTAAGTGGAGGCATATTTCCCAAAAGGGAAAGTGTACTCCGGGGCTTGCCCGAAATGGAAAGTCCAAAATTTAAAAGGGAAAAGAATTTCTAGAATTTGTTTAGGGTTTTGAAAATTTATAGAAAACTCTAGAAGGCTCAGAAAAATATAAAATAAATTTCTAAGAATTTAGAAAAATGAGGAGAACCCAAATATGGAATAAAATTTGTTATTTATTTATTTTATGGGATTAATTAATTTTGGAAAGAAAATAGGAATGGAGTTTCCTTTAGGGAATAAATAGGGGGATTAATTTGGAAAAATTCTCAAAAATTGGGAATGATTATAGAAACCTAATTATGACTTTTCGTAAAAATTTTTATGCCAAAATTGGAAAAATTTTGGTATGTTACGGATACTCTATAGGATCAACTACGAATAGAGTATAGAGTATATTACTTACCCATACGAAAGGATGAGGTCATATTCGGCAGGGATTCCATATGTACGAAAGGAGGATGTCATATTCAATAATGATTCCATATCACTAACAAGAGATTCATACTTTCCATAGAAGGAGATTTTGCTCAATGCTATATAAAGGCCCTGATCCTCGAGGGAGGGGAGGCAGAAACTCAAGACACAAACGGTCATCATAACCCTACGGCGACTGAAAGCGTACAAGTTAGACATAGCATATATCTCTGCAAATCTTCATTGTAATCTCTCTTTCCTTGACATATAGCGCAAAAAGGTTGGAGTAGAGCTACTATTGGTCATTGGAGGCTCAGACCAGGTTAAACTCGCATGTCTTTGCCTTGATCACTAGCGTCCTGTATTCATGTGTTCATAATTTCCTTACGCTCAAACAAATTTTATCGACATAGGAGATATATTCCAGTAGTCGACACGCCGCCCTGTTTTTTTCAGCTTAAAATCAAATTATAATTAGAAGTGATATATTTATTTTTTTTACAAGCCAAACGCTTTGGCGTTGTATAGCCTTTTTAAAAGATCTTAGAGTGTGTTTGGTTCATAGCCCTATATAACCTTACTAATGAATTGATCATGACCAATCTAAAGCATGACCAATTCATTGGTATATTTTTGTTGTTTGGATTGAAGCCAATTGAATGTGCCTAATTTTGGTAAGGCATGGTGGTATGCTTGGTTTGTTACCAATTGTTAGTATAGTCAAATAAAAAATTACAAAAAACAAAAGAAAATTTGTTTTGGATACATTATAAAAATCTGCAAATAAAAATTAAATATTCACAAAAAATTGAAACTAATTTTCCTACTTCAAATTAAAAAAAAAGTCAAATAAACTTTTAAAAATGTAAACATTAACAGGTAGGTAGGCTAGAATTTTATATGAATTAAGAAATTTATTTCATGCTATTCGGACACCAGATGAAATAGATATAAAAATTGGAAAATTAAATTTGATTGAAGTAAACAACCACTTTTAGCTATGCGATGGCAAGCAAATATGTGGCTGACCGGTGGGGGCCGTTCAGCTGGGCAACGCGCCCACGTCTGGCCGTTGGCTCGCCAATGCACTGGTGAGCAAATTCCTGGCCCATGCCTGGGAGCCTTCGCGCATTGAAATCAATTGGCAAGCCAATTTTTCCTCTGTGCAAGCCAAAAGATGGGTACTAACCAAACCCATCCCAAATTGTATTAGCAAGACCAAAATTTGGTAAGATACCTGAGGACAGCAAATCAAACAAGTCCTTAGTGTTTCTTCTGAAATCCTCAAAACTAAATTTTAATAATTTTCTCAGTCCTTTGAAGTTCCTTCTCGGGGGTCTACAACTTTTCAGATTATAATTAGAATCAGCTTTTCAACTCAAAAGAGTAAAGCTCCCTGGTTTTATTCAGCAAGTTTAACAAAATACAACAGAAGGGGATATTCTCCAGAAGATTGTTGGTTTTGTTCGCTGGACATGTTTGGTTTGTAGCCTTGGGCTACCTTACCAATGAATTGGTCATGACCAATTGAGGGCATGACCAATTCATTGGCAACTTTTTGTTGTTTGGTTTGAAGCCAAATATTAGTGATCAAAATTTGGCAAAGTGAATGTTTGGTTTTGCCAATTTGGTGGCCAAAATTTGAATTTACCAAAAAAAAAGAAAATAATTCAAATATATAATAAATTTTAAAAGTTTTTTAAAATGGGTAGTTTAAGATTCTAGATGAATTATGAAATTTGTTTCATGCAATTTGGACACCGAATGAAATAGATATAAAAATAGAAAAACCAAATGGTTTATTATCTATATGCGGCATCAATGCACAGCTAATCACTTGCTGCTCTCAATGCGGCTAATCACGGCTAATCATGCGGCTGCTAGTGGGGCCCTGCGCGTTGGCCGGTGCCTTCCCAACGAAAGGCGGCCAATTCTGGCGCCTTTGCCCTGCCCTCAACGCACGTAGAAAAGTGACGGCGAGCCAATTTTTTTCGAGGGCGCGCCAATCAACGGTTGCTATCCAAACGCTTGCCAAATCACGAAGGCACGACCCTTTATTGGTAAGGCTAACCAGGGCTATGATCCAAACACGCCTGCTATTTTTTCTTCACACTTCTCTTGAAAACATAGTAGTGTTTATGTTCATCTATTCCTAGTGTCTCAGATTGAAAGCATCCTACAATGCAACAGGGTTCATCTAATTCCTCCGAGCGTCTTGTCTAGCAAAACGTCTCAGCCTTTCTGCATCGTCTAGGGCTCTAGGCGGTCTCATCAGGGCTAAACGGTTCTGCATGCTATCGTAGCAATAACATCTAGGCTAATGCCCTTGTCTTGACTCTTGAAGCACCATGCCCTCCATAGTACTTGTACAATCATACGAGTAGGTTGCAACATAAATACTATTTATCTAACTTTTTATGAATAGAGAAGCTGCTATTGATCGGTTTTCCACCGAATCAATGAACTAGTTGCTATTGCTGAACTGGGTGACTTGGGAAAAGGAAAACACTGATGTCGGGAGAGGAGAGGAATGCGATGCCATATCAGGGGCACAAAGAAAGACGACAACGTTAGCATCGGGGCAAGTGGGTAAGGTGATGCAACGTTGGAGGGAGAGGGATGGCAACACATCTGTGGCGGACCAAATTCCGGTAAAAATTTACCAGAAAATATCCAGAATGCCAACTGTCCAGGATTTCAGTTACATTCAGAAATAATACAGCTTGCTTAATTTATTACATGCTACAAAATATTTTACAGCGGAAATAAAAATTTAACCTGGTAATAAAAAGAAAATTACATGCCAATATACCACAGGCAGGGCCTGAGCATAAGGTAAACCTTAGAAATCAATCCTGGGGTAAACCTTAGATATATCGCAGAATGGTCTCAACGGCTAGATTTTGGGGTTCTCTATTTAAAGGCTCTCCTTCCCCACTTCGTGCAAGCTTTTAGGAGGGTATTCCTGGGTGGAATGAGAGCTAAACCCTTGTGTTCTTGAGCCCCAAACACCTCTCCACTCTTAGATCTTAGTGATCCCTTTTGAGAAAAGGGTTGGGAAGATTTAGAGGAGGGAAGTGTTAGGGTTGTGAGAGATTTGATCTAGTGAGCACTTGAGTTCATCTCTAAGCTTATTCTTCGTGGCATTTGTTACTTTTGGAGGTTGAGGACTCCTAGACGGCTAGGAGGTCACCTACGAGCCACCGGTGCTTTGTGTGGTTGGCCGTGGGAAGGTTGTGAAGACCCGGTCTCCGCCTTCACAAGGAAAGGAGCCAAGCGAGTGAAACCAAGGGAGCTTGGTGCGGATCTTGGTGAGGGAAAGGGTTGAAAGAGACCCGGGCTCAAGTGTGACCGAGCCTATCTCAACGGAGACGTAGGATCCCCTCAAGGATCCGAACTTCGGGAAACAAATCGACGCGTCTTCTCTTCACTTTGGTTTTACCTCCTTTACTCTCTTTACTTGATTCGCTTTGTGATTGAGCTATCATTTTGATTGAGTAGCCTTGCTAGCTCCTACTGCATATTTACATGCTTGAGAATATTTGGTTGTAGGTGATATACTCGATTGTGAGCAGATTTGAACATTTCTACTCTGAGCATATCGGAGTATCCGATATAGACAGCGGATAGTCCGATCCACATCGGAGTATCCGATATCAATATCAGATAGTCCGATATTTATATTCCGCTGCTTAGTTGTTTCAAATTTGTAGTCGCCTATTCACCCCCTCTAGGCGACATCCCGGTCCTTTCACCCACAATTAAACATTGCCATTCGAAGACTTAGCTATATGTGAGTTCAGCACCAGCATACTCTTCCATAGTCAGGTTCTAATTCTTTCTACATAGAATGATGTTCTTGATTCCTTAGAGATGGCGGAGAATGTTCTTGACAGTATTCACATGGGAATTTCTGTCCCCGGAACTTCCTTCCCCTCATCTCGAGGTCTGTATGGATCTTGGTCAGCATGCAGTGACCTCCCAACCATTGTAGTCCTCAAAAGAAAAGTCTTTTAAATTCAATTATTTCATTGCATCCCTAACCTAACCACACTTGACCCAGATGGCTAGACCTAGTTGCCCTGCCTGCCCCTCTCCATCCCTCCCCACGCCAACGCCGCTATCTCCCCCTCCTCCATCGGTGTCATTGTCAACTCGCCCTCCTCTATCAACACATGCACACACCACCTCTTTCCCTGCCCCTTCCTCTGACGCCAACACCACTTGTCCTCCCCAATCCCCCCAATGGCGGGCCAATGCGTGCCGTCCACCCCTCCTCGATCGGCTCAACAATGTGTCGCTTTCCTTCCCCTCCACCAACACTGACTCTGCCATCCTCACCCCTCCCCTGACGATGTTGTGGCGGACCAAATTCCGGTAAAAATTTACCAGAAAATGTCCAGAATGCCAACTGTCCAGGATTTCAGTTGCATTCAGAAATAATACAACTTGCTTAATTTATTACATGTTACAAAATATTTTACAGCGGAAATAGAAATTTAACCTAGTAATAAAAAGAAAATTACATACCCATATACCATAGGCAGAGTTTGAGCATAAGATAAACCTTAGAAATCAATTCTATGTGAATTTCTGTCTTCTTCATAAATGTCCATTTCTGAGTATAAAGTGGATCCTGTAAAAACAAATAAATTGCCCACATAACGTGGGTAAGTACTAATCGTACTTGCAGGTTTCTTGAAAGAATATCACTATTAATATATGATAACAGGATTCAAGAAATAGTAAGGCTTTATGGTGAATATGCAAATTTTAAATTTTAAAAATCCTATCATTATTTTAAAACAATTAATAATAATAGAACAAATTCTATCATCTTTCTCCATCCTTATTCATTTGCAATCCGCATAATAATTTTCAGAAATTCATGGATTTTGGTAAATAAGAGAGGCATCACCAGATTGACACAACTTCATATACCAAGTAGGGTCCATCGATGAATTTGTTATTAGCTCTGCAGAACCTATCCAGCTTTACCCATATAACAGCTCTCTTATATGGATGGATGATCAATGTGTCATTCTTATTCATTTTAAACCCAAGTTTTTATATAAGCAAACGATTTACGAATGATCTTGTCATTCGTTGCCATTGAGTGTTTCCACCAGCCATACATGCTGTGACCCTGGCCCAAGACGGCAAAGATAACGATATTTTCGAATTTGCTTCTATATTTTATAGAGCAAAGAATCCAGACTTTAATTCAACCAAACACTCAGCCTGGTGCCCTTGAGTGTTGCACCTTTTTCCCGGGGTGCCTTACCCAAGCCGACAAAACAATCTTTCCGAATTGCTCTATATAAATTCAATCAACCTTCCAGACTACAGCTTTTCCATAACAAATAAGTTATCCAATCTAACTTATTTGTACAGACCAATTCTCCATTCTTTATGGGATAATTAAATTTTAATGTTTTTGCCTATACTAGGGTTTTATCAGAGGTTGATTATTTTAGGATGGCTTTTTAAGGTATTGGGGTTTGGATAAAAATTATACTTGAAATGTATAAATAAATAATTAGAAAATATATGCAATAATTATTAAATAAAGAAAATGTAGGTATATCAAAATGCATCAGGGATAAGAAAACCTGCCTTAATTGGAGGCTGGATCACACTTATAATATCTTGTGGACATTCTTTTCAGAGGGCGTAGCTCGTTGTCTATACGTTGTAAAAAGAGAGAAACTACAATAAATATCCCAATAAGAAGAGTCTTTTAAATAAATGACAAAATAAAAAGGGTCTGGGTCAAAAGGTGATGGGTTGTACGATTTTCTAAAAGGTTGAAAATATTTTCTAAAAGAAAAAGGGTAGGGTTTTGAAGATAGAAATAAATATTTGAGGGGCAAAAAGCTAGGGTTAGGGTATGGGATTGATAATTTAGGGTGATTTTTATTTATGGAGAAATTATTATTAATTTTGGAATATTGATATTTCTATTTGATCTTATAGTGATAATGGTTAAATGAATTAATTTTGGCATTATAATTTTATATGGAAATGTTTATATGGGTTGAATAGATTATGTGAAATTTACTAGTAAGATCCTTATATTAAATAAGTTTGAATGGGATATGTAAAATTTACTAACATAATTTCATATTAACTTTATATTTTAAGGAAAGTTCTAATTATGTTAAAGAAAGGGTTTAAAATTTAGATTTGAATTTCTGTTGGTTTTAAAATGTAGAGATATTATTTCTAGATATAAAATATTATTTTGAGTAACTTTTATATTGGAAGTTTTTACTAATTCTTCTTTTATATTTTTCAATTAAAATGTTTTAATATATAAGGAAGAGAGAATAAAAGGATTTATTTAGGGTTATTTTATTAGAAAAATATGGCATTTTGAATTTTATATTATTATTTATCTTATTTTAGATTTGTATGAATTTTGGTGGAATTTATGAAAGTGATTTTATATTTTAAATATATTCAACAGTATGGTTGTAATATAGAATAGAAAAGGGTTTTTAAAATTTCTTACTGGGCTATTAGGCTCAGCCCAATTAAGTGTGTGACTGTGTGGTGTCACATGACCCGTGGCAGTGTGGGGTGGTGAAGTTGGGTGGTGGACTACTGGGAATGTGGTAGCGAGAGAGGAGGGGGAAAACAGAGAGGGCAATGGGGCTTCACCCCATGAGGAAGTGAGGCCACATGAGCAATCACCAGCGGTTTCATAAAATTGGAAGTTTAAGGGTTAATTTGGTGGACGTAGTAGAGCTCGGGACGGCCGGAAGTGGCTGGGCGACGAGGCCATGGTGGCGATGTAACGGGGTGATGGCGGCGGAGGGGCTCAGGTGAGGATGGAGCTTAGGTGAAGGTCGGGTTGGGTTGGCAAAGTGATGTGGTGGGTTTTTGTTATAGGATTCGGGGGCTGTGAGGAATTGGAGCGGCGAGGAGAGGCGTCGCCGGAGATGAGGAAGAAGATGGCGGGGGGCGGCGGTATGGGGCAATAGTGGGGGAAAAACGGTAAGGAAAGAGGCTTGGGATGTCATGGTGCCGGAGGAGGAAATTTATAGGCCTAGGTGGAGTGGCGGGCACGGTAAGCTTGAGTTTATGGTGGCGGCGGCGGTGTTAGGTGGCGGAGGCGGATTGGCGGGCCGTGGAAGGGAATAAGGCCAGTGAGGTAGTGGATTAGGTTCACAGGGGCGTGAGCCATCCGGTGGCGGTGAAATCAGAAGCGGGGCTTGGACGGATGGGGCAATGGTGGCGAATCCGGTGGGTGGCCACGCAAGCAGGTGTAAGATGGCTACATGAAGAAGTGAGGAGAAGCAACGGCGGCCGTTAGATTAAAGACATTTCAATGGGCTCCATTAGATTTGAAGGTAAGACTGACAAGTGGGACCATTTGGTCAGTGAGAGGAGTGAGTTGGGTTGTTTTAAGTGGAAGCGCATTTCCACAAAAGGAAAGCGTATTCCTCGAGCTTGCCTAAAAAGGAAGGTTTCGGATTTAAATGGAAAGGTGTAACAGCCTGAAATTTTGCATAAAAATTTTTCGCGCATCAAAGTGCATGAAAATTCCCCAGAACACTACCTACATTTCCAAATCCTTCTTAAGATTCTAAAATCCCTATTAGGAATTTTCCCCAAATTTTATAATTTTAAAAGCCACATGTCTTATAGAAAAGAAACTTTATTTATTTATTTTTATATAAAGAAACTCTTCTATAACATGCAACCTATTATTTCATATTCCAATCATATATATTTTATGAATTCTTAGAGACCAAAACCATATTTTGACCAATCTTTAGTATTTCATACGATGAATAGTGTTTTCATATAATGAATAGTATTTTCAATACCCTATGTTACAAGAATTCAATTTTCTATTTCTTTTAACCATTTCCACCTATAAGCAACTAATTCCACTATATTACAAATATGATACTCAACCGTCAGGCATTGACGAAATTACCATTTTGCCCTTTTAAGACAGAAATCCCCAAATTACCCTTTTCCTTGACCCTTTCATATTGATTTCAATAAATCCTTTATAAGTACAAAATATATAATCAATTAATGTACTATTTTCAAACTTTGAATTTATAGCAAAAGTGCACTAGTAAAATTACCAAAAATACCCTTTAACTAAAATCCAAGTTTCCTTCTTTTAAATTTAAATGATTACTCATGCATGCTCAATTTTTTCCCAAAACTCAAACTTAAATTTAGATCTTGAACTTGCATCAAATGTGCACTTGGTAAAATTACCAATTTGCCCTTTGGCTAAAAATCTCCAAATTCCCTCTTTTAAAATCTATTAAACTATTTTGCATGATCAATATTCATTTAAACTGAATTTCAACCCTTGAATATACTTTAAAACTTGAATTGGAAATATCCTTAGTCAAATTACCAGAATGCCCTTCCAACTTGATATTTCCAAAATCATCTCCTTTTATATACTTATCTACTATATTTTTATATGATCATTTGCATCCTATTTAAATTCCAATTTTGATTTCAACCCTTGAATTTCATTTTTGAAATTTGGATTGAAGATACTGTCAAAAGAAATTACCAAAATGCCCTTCAAGCTTAAAACCCCCAAAATCCTCCCCTCTTTTCATTTTACTTAGCTATTATATGCATAATACTTCTATATTAATTCACATTCAAATTCTAGTCCAAACCAAGAGTTGATTTTGAAACCTTTCTCTGTGAATTTACAAAATTGCCCTTAGGACCATCCCTCTTTTCTCTTATTCTTCTTTCTTCTTCTTCACTCTCATTCATCTCCCCGTTTCTTCTCGCTAACCGAACCGGCAACCCAATCTCGTTGCATTGTTCACCGATCTTGCACGCCAAGACAAGGAAAGTCAATACCACATGTCGCCACCACAAAAATGCAATGAGAATTTTCCTTCCTACCATCATTTCCGCTCATCCGGCGCCAACACCGCCTCGACGGCGAGTGGACCGAATCACTGGAATTACCTCCACCAATTCGAGCTCATCCACGTTGTCATGTCCCTAAATATCTACCAAGTCCATCCGCCCCTATAAATAGAACGTTGGAGCTCCAATTCCGTCGCTTCTTCATTCCGGCCGCCACCGCCCCTTCGCGAAATTCGTCCCAACCCCGGCGTTTCAAGCTCGGTGCCGCCGGCTAAAGCTTTGTGGAGGCATCGCGCAATTGCAAGCAAGAAGAATCGAAGCGAAATCAACCGGAGAACCGTGGCGCTGACGAGCCGCGCCACTGTTCGGCCCGCTGCCCCACGTTGACACGCCAAATCACGGTCTCGCGAGCCCAATTAACGGCATGGTAAGGATCCTAGACACCCTCTCAAGCTTACAAAGCCACCAATTTGTGTAATTGCAAGAAGAAACCAAAACCCCCATACCGAGTTCATCCCGCCGCCGCTAGACCCCGTCGCCCGGTCTTCACGATCCACCTCGACCCACCAATCCACTTCCAAAACGTTCCTAGACATCCTAGAAGCAACAGCCCTATGCTTAATTGCCCCAAAACCGAACCAATTCAAAAGCCCCAAATCGGGATGCTCAAGAACCCTAGAAAACACTATTCATCCCTCCCAGTTTTGTTTTTCATTAAATTGAAGGCCTTAGAGCCAAAATTAGCAAAATGTTACAATACAAAAGTTGTTCAAAATGGTGTTTTACCCCCAAATATGATTTTTTTCCAGATTTTTAAATTCCACCAGATTTTGAAATTTGAATTTAAACCCTCTCTTTAGCTATTTAATAAATTACTGTAAATAGGAAAGATAATAAAAAGTGAAATTGATATTTTTCCTAACAAAAACAAATATATACAAAATTTATGAAATTATCAAATACAGAACTATTTTACAAAATATATGAGTTGTATATTTCCTTTCTTTAAACCTATATAAGAATAATTTCTTAAGTAAAATTAATAACTAACTTGTATCAAAAATCTTCCCAACAGTAACAAAAATGTAAAATAGGTATTTTTAATATGTCACAAGCAATATTTGATATTTTCTAAAATTTCAAAACCTTATAGTGCTATTTAATATATAGACTTTCTATTTATAAAATTTATCTCTTTTAGAGTTTGAGAAAATTCCTAAAACTACAAAATACCTTATAGAATAAAGCTTATAATCTTCATCATATATTAATATAAATATTCTCCAAAAGAAATTCCTATGATCCTATCCATTCGTAATTTTGTAACTCTATCCGTTCGTAACTCCGTAATTTTATCTTTTTGTACAAATATCTCATGACCCTATCCATCTCTATCTTTTCGTATAAATATCCCGTAATCCTATCCACTCATAGAATATCCTGTAGTAAATCTCAATTACCATAATATCTCATAGTGAACCCTAGAATATCTCGCCATAAACCGTAACTACCACAATATCCCGTAGTAACCTAAAAATATCTCGCAGTCACTTCGCTCCAATTCACATATCTACCAAAATTCTATCTTATCCCTTCAAGACATGACAAATATCTATTTCCATCATTTCACCAGATATTTTCACAACTTCCATTCTATCCCACATATATATATCCTGTACTATCCATAGGCATCATAACCACTCTTCTGTCCACATACCTATTACCCTCCAAACCCAGGAACCCCTTCAAAAGAATATTTTTGCATAGCATCCAAAATTCTTTTTACTTGATTTGATTCTTATTCCCTCTATTTTATCAAAACTTCACGATCAATAGAAGAAGGAGATCAAGCTCTGAAGACTCAAGCTACTCTCCGGACGAAGATGATAATCAAGGATGGAACAGAAGAAGGAATTTTGTAACATCCGTGACCAAGGCAGGTTTCTATTCCTTTGATGCACATTGAATTCCTATTTATTTAATCATGTATGCATTACTTTTTAGTTATTATCTATTGCCAAATTATTATTTCATGTGTTATAAAATGGTTATGCCAAGATACAAGAACCAGAAAGCCTACCTATTATTGATTAGCCCTATCCTTTGAAGCCTAGAATAGGTTTTGAAATATTTAAATTGAGTAGGATAAGTCAATCATTTGTCATGTGGATAAGTAGTATGGAATGCTTATCTGGACATGGAGATGTTGTGAAAAAAGAATTTTATATGAGCTGCCATGTAGTGAGTATGACAGATCCAGCCGGTAACTCTTAAAGCTGGGCACATCCCATACAAGACCTACAATGGTACCTGTTGTATGACGGATCCAGCCAGGTAAGGCTCAATGGGGCACATCCCATAGAAGACCTACAATGGTACATGTTGTCGGGAGAATACAACTAGGCTATGCTCATATAAAAACTTGGGTATAATGAGTAAGAATGACACAAATATCACCCATCCATATAAGGAGCTGTTGTATGAGTAAAGCTGGGTAGGTCCTGCAGGGCTGATAACAAAATCATCGATGGACCCTACTTCGGGTATATGAAGTTGTGTCAAACTGGGTGATGCCTCTCTTATTCAATAAACTCATGATTTCAAAAGTTTATGGTGTATGACGCTGCCTGAGGCAGGTAGGAAATGGAGAAAGGTGATAGTATTATGGAAAGATGGAAATGTTTCAACCAGTTTATTAAAAGTTCTTTTAAACCTTAAGTTCTTGAATCTACGGTATATTATTGCATTTACGATCCTGTATGAACCTTACTTCTTTTTTGAATCCTTGCATATACTAGAATAAAATTTTCCCTCATGGAAACCTGCAAGTTCGGTCGGTACTTACCCACTTTGTGGGGAAAATAATCTATTTTCAGGTCTTCCAGCTTTTGACGATTTTGAGAAATATTCCCCGGGGGATTGAACGATTATGGCATTATTGGTTTCTAGAGTCTTAATTTTAGAGAGCTTTTCCTATCCTCACAACTTGTGCAACAGTGTAAGTATACAGTAGAGGTCTGAGTTGTAATATTTTATGTAAAAATGAATATCTCCCCATGTAATGAAGTGAACTTTTGTATCAGCTCTGGCACTGTTGCATCCTGGGTAATTGTGTTTTTGAGGGAACATTTTTCGGTAAGATTTAACCTGGAATTGGTCCCCACAAAAGGGATTTTCAGAATTTAAATATAGTTTTAAAAATTCATATAGAGTTATAGGAAGCTCAGAAAATTATCAAATAAATTTATAAAAATCCAAAAAAATGAGTAGAATCCAATCTAACTTATTTGTTATGGAAAAGCTGTAGTCTGGAAGGCTGATTGAATTTATATAGAGCAATTCGGAAAGATTGTTTTGTCAGCTTGGGTAAGGCACCCCGGGAAAAAGGTGCAACACTCAAGGGCACCAGGCTGAGTGTTTGGTTGAATTAAAGTCTGGATTTGTTGCTCTATAAAATATAGAAGCAAATTCGAAAATATCGTTATCTTTGCCGTCTTGGGCCAGGGTCACAGCTTGTATGGCTGGTGGAAACACTCAAAGGCAGCGAATGAAAAGATCATTCGTAAATCGTTTGCTTATATAAAAACTTGGGTTTAAAATGAATAAGAATGACACATTGATCATCCATCCATATAAGAGAGCTGTTATATGGGTAAAGCTGGATAGGTTCTGCAGAGCTAATAACAAATTCATCGATGGACCCTACTTCGGGTATATGAAGTTGTGTCAACTGGGTGATGCCTCTCTTATTTACCAAAATCCATGAATTTACGAAAATTATTGTCTGGATTGCAAATGAATAAGGATGGTGAAAGATGATAGAATTTGTTCTATTATTATTAATTGTTTTAAAATAATGATAGGATTTTTAAAATTTAAAATTTGCATATTCACCATAAAGCCTTACTATTTCTTGAATCCTGTTATCATATATTAATAGTGATATTCTTTCAAGAAACCTGCAAGTACGATTAGTACTTACCCACGTTATGTGGGCAATTTATTTGTTTTTACAAGATCGACTTTATACTCAGAAATGGACATTTATGAAGAAGACAGAAATTCGCATAGGATTGATTTCGAAGGTTTACCTTATGCTCAGGCTCTGCCTGTGGTATATGGGCATGTAATTTTCTTTTTATTACCAGGCTAAATTTCCATTTCCGCTGTAAAATATTTTGTAACATGTAATAAATTAAGCAAGTCAGATTATTTCGAATGCAATCAAATCTCGGACAGTTGGCATTCTGGACATTTTCTGGTAAATTTTTACCGGAATTTGGTCCGCCACAACATCGTCGGGGGAGGGGTGAGGATGGCAGAGACAGTGTTGGTAGAGGGGAAGGAAAGCGACACATTGTTGAGCCGATCGAGGAGGGGAGGACGGCACGCATTGGCCCGCCATTGGGGGGATTGGGAGGACAAGTGGTGTTGGCGTCGGAGGAAGGGCAGGAAAGAGGTGGTGTGTGCATGTGTTGATAGAGGAGGCGAGTTGACAATGACACCGATGGAGGAGGAGATAAGCGGCGTTAGGCGTGGGGAGGGATGGAGAGGGGCAGGCAGAGGCAACTAGGTCTAGCCATCTGGGTCAAGTGTGGTTAGGTTAGGGATGCAATGAAATAATTGAATTTAAAAGACTTTTCTTTTGAGGACTACAATGGTTGGGAGGTCACTGCATGCTGACCAAGATCCATACAGACCTCGAGATGAGGGGAAGGAAGTTCCGGGGACAGAAATTCCCATGTGAATACTGTCAAGAACATTCTCCGCCATCTCTAAGGAATCAAGAACATCATTCTATGTAGAAAGAATTAGAACCTGACTATGGAAGAGTATGCTGGTGCTGAACTCACATATAGCTAAGTCTTCGAATGGCAATGTTTAATTGTGGGTGAAAGGACCGGGATGTCGCCTAGAGAGGGTGAATAGGAGACTACAAATTTGAAACAACTAAGCAGCGGAATATAAATATCGGACTATCTGATATTGATATCGGATACTCCGATGTGGATCGGACTATCCGCTGTCTATATCGGATACTCCGATATGCTCAGAGTAGAAATGTTCAAATCTGCTCACAATCGAGTATATCACCTACAACCAAATATTCTCAAGCATGTAAATATGCAGTAGGAGCTAGCAAGGCTACTCAATCAAAATGATAGCTCAATCACAAAGCGAATCAAGTAAAGAGAGTAAAGGAGGTGAAACCAAAGTGAAGAGAAGACGCGTCGATTTGTTTCCCGAAGTTCGGATCCTTGAGGGGATCCTACGTCTCCGTTGAGATAGGCTCGGTTACACTTGAGCCCGGGTCTCTTTCAACCCTTTCCCTCACCAAGATCCGCACCAAGCTCCCTTGGTTTCACTCGCTTGGCTCCTTTCCTTGTGAAGGCGGAGACCGGGTCTTCACAACCTTCCCACGGCCAACCACACAAAGCACCGGTGGCTCGTAGGTGACCTCCTAGCCGTCTAGGAGTCCTCAACCTCCAAAAGTAACAAATGCCACGAAGAATAAGCTTAGAGATGAACTCAAGTGCTCACTAGATCAAATCTCTCACAACCCTAGCACTTCCGTCCTCTAAATCTTCCCAACCCTTTTCTCAAAAGGGATCACTAAGATCTAAGAGTGGAGAGGTGTTTGGGGCTCAAGAACACAAGGGTTTAGCTCTCATTCCACCCAGGAATACCCTCCTAAAAGCTTGCACGAAGTGGGGAAGGAGAGCCTTTAAATAGAGAACCCCAAAATCTAGCCGTTGAGACCATTCTGCGACATATCGGAGTATGATGCATATGATAAAATATACAAGAATTACACATGTGCAAATCATATTTAAGCAAGAGTGAAGTTGTGGAACAATCTAGATTAAACTTCACTAAGTGATGTGCATGAGAAGATATATAAACAAGGTACACATGCACAAACCAATTCATAGCAATGTGAAGTTTAACTCTAATTAAAACATACCTAAATTAGCAATCTAACCTACTTATACTTATGAGAGTAAATAAGATCAACAAGCAAGTGTGTTAGTCTCAACAACATGATTAGTATAACGCATACCTTGTTAGGATGGATAGCTTGTCCACTTGACCTATATAGGGTTTTCCTCTAAATAGGGTGAGACTAAATAAATCTTCACAATAAACACATTAGTCTCAAGGCAATAAGCATATTAGATGATATCATAAAATCAAGCACTAAATAATGTTTTGTTATTAAATGTGTTTGTCATTAATCACCAAAACCACATAAGTACTACTTGAACTTACAGTGGGTGTACTAAAACTTCCTGAAAATTGTCTAAGCAAAGTCTTGTATCAACTTTGACGAAATGAAGCCTTCTGTCAATGAGTACGGCTTTGATGTGTTGAACACCGCATCCAGCAGTCATGTGGGTTAAGTATGATGAAAATCCCTATCATTAACCATGATGGTAATATTGATTGTGTTTTCAAGTGTAGATGAGATGTGTGAAGAATAGCATTATGAAGTATATCAAATCCCAAATTTTCGATGCTCATGAATTGCAAAGATAAACGATATCAAAGTAATGCACACTAAGTCACCCCGCATCCTACTCTGAAAGATGCATGGGACTTACAGAAGTGCATAGTTTAGGGGGAGAATCTTTGCAAACTCATTAATGAAGCTTGGTTAAGAATGAAGATAAAAAACCCAATAACATTGAAGATTGAATTGCAAATTTGGGTGAATTGTATTCCTTTTCTCTTAGATGAGTTTTCATGCAGTTTGTCATTCTAAGGTTTTTAACGAGGCAATTCGTGCATCATAAGACGTATGACATGTACTCTTTCTCCAATATCTTTTCCACTGGGTTTTTATGAAGTTTTGATGAGGCATGCACATCTCGCGGTAGGTGTCCAAGGGAGAGTGTTGAGAAATCGGTGATGGGCCTGGTAGCCTATCCCGTGAATTAGGCCTACTACCTAGACCCTAGCTCATAGGTCTTGTCTATCTTTTTAAGAGGACTCCATATTGATTGTATCGATGGTTGATAGAGAAAAAGAAAAGCAAAAGCAATACCCCTCATATCTTTCTGTATCTCTTGTGTATGATTTTTCTCTGTGTATTCGATTGCTCGTGAAATTGAGAGACGACGACTACAGGAATCCCTGGACTACACCTAGTAGTAAAGGGTTCCCTAATAGATGGGATGGGCAGGTTGTGGGGCTATAGGGCTATACACCATTTGCATTGGACGGATGGTTCAATTGGCGAACCATGATACAAATTATAGGTCAGTTAGAGATGTTCTCTTCAGTTTATCTTATTTACTTATCTTCTTATTTCTTTATAAGTTGAAGTTTGAGAGCTTCCCGAGGGAGTTTAGAAAGTTGACTTTCCTGAAACTCGGAGATGTGGTTTTGAGATAGAAAAAAACGGATTGCAAAAGCTAAAGTTATGACTTTTGGATTCAAAGATAAGAAGATAAGATGAGAACGAAGCCAGATGATCCGTCAAGCTTTAAAAGCTATGCTTGTGTAGACAAACTAGCGAAGGGGCGTTGCGAGCACCGTGCTGCATCCGTCGAGCGGTGCCATTGACCCATACACCTCTTAACGGGCCTGATTGACTAACTAAGGCCCTGTTTGATTGGGCTAAAAATCTAAGCTAGATTATAATATGAAAAGTTTATGGCTATTAAAAAGAAGCTCGAAGAGACTGAAAAATATATTAATTTTTTTGGGATCTTTGAAAGAACCACGAAAAGTCCTAAAATGACTACAAAGTGATACAGCGGATGGTTTGTAAAAAATAATAAATTTTAAGTTATAAAATTAATCTGATTTTAAGCCAGAGAGAAGAGGGTGTAAAGCGGGAATAGGATGGCAGCGATAGTGATAATGACGGAGACCCATTACACACGCTCACCCAGCTGACCTGACCCATCAAGCACATCGCATGGCTGAACAATGGATGCACCTGCCAGCTACACATTATCGTAGTGAGTGCTCCATTCAATGGGGATCTGGCTTTCGAGGGAACTTTAAAATCTACCTTGCTGTTTCCGTTCTAGCTAAGGGCACTCTCAATAGACCATATAAATGGTATCTAAGCAGTTTTCCTTAATGGAAATAGGACAATCCCTTATTGAAAAAAGAACTTCAACATTTAGGACGTAATTATCCGGGTAATACGCTGACACTGGAGTACCGGACTGTATAGAAGTCGCCTGGGGGCTGGGGCACGGGACACAAAAGCGATGCACGCCCAATTAGCGGCCGAAACGTCCCCCAGGGGCCCTGGGGAGCGAGCAACACGGCGAGGTGGGCGCAATTATCCAGTCCTGACGTTTGGGCCCCTGGCCATTTCCCTCGCTAATGGTTGGTTTAGGCCCCCGGGCCGTCGCGATCCCGGCCTATCCACGGCCCAAATCCCGTGCGCCCGCGCTGCCACGTACTCCCACGTACGTACGGACGCACTAACCCGCCTCAAGAACGGGTCCCACCGCAACGCGACCCGGACCCACGGTCGCGCGGCCGCGACCTGACACGGGCGCTCTGCCTATGCCTGTCTGCCCTCGCTTCGGCTCTTTCCCCGGTGTGCCGCACCGCACTGCTGCTAATTAACCACAAGCGGTCGTCGTCTTTCCGCTCCTCAAAAAAGGCGGAGGCGAGCAGGAGCGTCAGTCGTGAGCGGAGCGGCCAGTGGAGTGGGGAGTAGGAGGCGACCTAGGGTTTGCGGAGACAGCCTCCTCCAGGGCCGCCGTTCGCCGATCGTTCCCCGGTATCGCTCACTCTCCCCAGATCTGTGGCTTTCTGCACCTCGTTCCGCCGGTTCCGTGCGGGCGTATGGCGCTCGATCGATTTGTTGGCATCGGCCGGCGAGGGCGTCGGCGCTCGTGCGAATATGGGCTGGGTTTTGGTTGGTTTGGGCAGGGTTTGTCGGTGGATTTGGTCGGATCTAGCTTTGCGGCGAGCTGATCCGGTGGGGGGCACTCGCTCGTGTTCCTCTGACGCCTCCATGCTTTTAGGTTAAGCTCTACTGCGGGACGCGAGGTGTGAAGGTGGCGTGGGAGATATGGAAACCCTTCTCTTGGCCCCTTGCGGTTTGAAGTGCCTGGCATTTGGGCTAAATGATTTTTTGAACACGTTTGTTTGCTTTTTAATTCTTTTTGCTACTTATGCTAGTATATTTGTTAGCTTGTATGATGATTCCGCACTATGCTGTGGTGAAAAATCGTTTTTTTACTCTGATTATTTGTGCAATCTTCTGTAACCTGGTATCAGAGCGTGGGGGTTAATCTTGGTTTAGAGGGCTGTTCTTGTTGTTCTCTGGCTAGTAAACTAAGGTATTCAGGTAGTTCGGTTCAATGTATCATAATCCAGCAGTGTGAAATTGCAGCCACATAAGATTGCGAGCCTTCATGACAAGTGCAAAATATATTATTTGCTACGGCTCACGCGTACATTGGGGAAATCTGTTATTTGTAGTGCGCCGATGAGTTGCTGGTTGTTTGGTTGGCTTGATCATGGTGTCGATTGTGACATTTAAAATATTTGATGTGCCCCAAAACGATTATGTTGTAACACCTATTGGTACAAATATAGACAAATTGGTGAAAGGAACCTCAAAAATCCATTGCTTATTCTTATAGTACTAGGATTTTATAGTAGTATTGGTTTGTTTTCAAGTTCTCTACTATTTCTCATCCATAGCATGTGCGCCTTGGTGGCTTCTGAGCTTCGATATGATCGCTTTTGTTCATTTGTGCCATTCTTATGGTGCTACTGTTTACACACAGGATGTATATTCTTCAGAGTACGTTTATTTTGTTCTGGTGTGGGTTGTCTGGCTGCTGGTTGTGTGTAACGCATACATCTGTTTTAAATGAAAATATTATTGTGTGTTATATTCTATATAAAAGGTGATTGGTTTATTATGTTTATTGCTTGTCTGTCTATGTGTTTTAGGCTATCACCTACAATAACATGAACTAATTTTTTAGGTAACTAGGGAAAAATGAGGTAGCCATATACTGTATGCTTTTATGTTTTTGTAAACTTTTGCTTGCTAACTTGTTCATTCTTTTCTTGTATGGTATTTGCTAGTTTACAATTTGGTTTTCTTTTGCACGTGCATATAGTGCTCATATAATGTGTTATGGTAACTTAGTCTTCTTTTTCTCATTGGTGCCTTGATCATGGTATTGTTGTCATATTTTTGTTGTTTGTTAACTCTACACATGGTTATCAAGTCGTCACCATATTATCGAGGCTGTCGAGGGTTGGTGTCTCACCTTATGTGCGGGACAATGGAGAGAGAGGTGGAGAGAGAGCACACCATTGCTGGTCCAAATCCAGCATGGAGGTGCTCACGGCAGGCTGATAGAGCTTGGGGCGGGCTAGATCCGAATGGGGCGTCCGATCCATCCTCTGCTGCTTCTGCCATTGCATACACTGCTTGCTGACCTGCTGCCGCTCCCCCCCCCTCTCTCTCTCTCTATCTACCCTGAGCCCTGGCTGCTCCCCCTCTCTTCTTCCCCTGTGCTGCTGCTTTGCTTGCAGTGCGGGGAGGCTGGAACGGAAGGACTAACAGAGCCAACAGCTGGGTTGAATGTGATAATAAGTGGGATGAAGAGGCTTAGAGCATCAGGCTTAGGTGACTTGTTGAGGAGGAAAATGGGCTTTGGATGGACCATGTTGTGCAAAGATTGTGTTCTAGGCAGAAAATAAATAAGCCAACAAGTTGGTGCAATAGGAAATACTGATGTATGGAGTTGCCTTGCTGCATGCCTTACACACCATAAAGGTGCAAGAATGTTCGGGCACCGCACCTTGCCTTATCGCCATAATAACCATGACCCTACATAGGAATACAATACCCTGTTAACACTACCCATATGCAATTTGTTAATAGTTTATTTTCTATTAAATCATGTCATTTTCTTTATCAGCAATGTTTTTCCTTCAATGGATGGCATTTCCGTCGTTTTTAATTTTTCACTAGAAGTCCTTAAGGAAGAATTGCACCGTGGGTTTTCCGATAGTTATTCTCCTTGGCAATGAAGTATAAAAGATGGATGAATCACTGCCTGCACAAATTACAGATGTTGCAGTCTATGTTAAGGTCATGCAATTTGCTAGGTGCATTGCCATTTTAATTTCTTGTTAATTATTGCTTGTCATGGTCTTTAAATTTCTGCTTAAAGTTACTTTGATAACCTGTAGTATTAATAAATTAGATTCCTATAATCTTAAAATTTTGTTGTATTCCTGTCTTGACAGCATCCATCATGGTGAGGAAGAAAAGAACTGGCCCTGGCAGCTCTGGAGAGGGTTCTGGGGAGGCTTCAGGAGCTTCTGGGCAGGGTTCCTCACAGCGAGCTGAGAGAGCTCCTCAACAACATGGTGGAGGACGTGGTTGGGTACCTCAGCAGGGTGGCCGTGGTGGCAGTCAACACCAGGGCCGTGGTGGACACTATCAGGGCCGTGGAGGGCCACATCATCCAGGTGGTGGGCCACCTGAGTATCAATCGCGTGAGTATCAGGGACGTGGTGGTCCACGCCCCAGAGGAGGTGGAATGCCACAGCCATATTATGGCGGGCATAGGGGAGGTAGTGGTGGACGCAATGTTCCTCCAGGTCCATCAAGAACAGTTCCCGAGCTGCACCAAGCCCCACATGTCCAATATCAAGCCCCGGTGGTTTCACCATCCCCATCCGGAGCTGGCTCATCCTCTCAGCCTGTGGCAGAGGTGAGCAGTGGACAAGTTCAGCAACAGTTTCAGCAACTTGCTATCCGTGGTCAAGGTTCGACCAGCCAAGCCATGCAACTGGCACCGCCATCAAGCAGATCAGTTAGATTTCCATTGCGCCCTGGAAAGGGTACATATGGGGACAGGTGCATTGTAAAGGCTAATCATTTCTTTGCTGAGCTGCCTGATAAAGATCTTCATCAATATGATGTATGCCTCCTTTATGAAGCTGTATTACATCTTCAGAGTTTTTGTTTTGCAATTTCTAATCATCAACGTCGTTTCATCAGGTATCTATAACACCGGAGGTTACCTCACGTGGTGTTAATCGCGCTGTTATGGGAGAGCTAGTAACGCTGTATAGACAATCTCATTTGGGTGGGCGCCTACCTGCTTACGATGGAAGGAAGAGCCTTTATACAGCTGGGCCTCTGCCATTTTCTGCTAAGACGTTTGAAATTACTCTGCAAGATGAAGAAGATGGTCTTGGTAGTGGTCAAGGCGGGCAAAGGTATGCTATTGCTGTCAAATCTGTACTTAAATATATTTAAAGTTTCCACTGACATTCTTTCTGTTTGAAGGCGCGAGAGATCATTCAAAGTGGTGATCAAATTTGCTGCTCGTGCTGATCTCCACCATTTGGCTATGTTTCTAGCTGGGAGGCAAGCAGATGCACCACAGGAAGCCCTTCAAGTGCTTGACATTGTGCTACGTGAACTGCCCACTGCCAGGTAATCTTTGAGTTTATCATGTGCTATTTTATTGTTTTTCCTATGTCATGTTCTCGGATTTATTTGCATTAGTCTTCTGTAGGTATTCTCCAGTTGGTCGATCATTCTATTCTCCTAACTTAGGGAGACGTCAGCAACTTGGTGAGGGTTTGGAAAGTTGGCGTGGTTTTTACCAAAGTATAAGGCCTACCCAGATGGGGCTTTCTCTGAATATTGGTTAGATGCCACTTCCATCTTTATTTTCCCTTTTGTATCATTGTTCATTTGTTGATTTGTCAGTTCTCATGCATGATCGGTCAGGTACTCAAGTGTCCAGAATGCTGAGTAATGTACAATATTTGGTTTATGGATCATCTGGGTGTAACTTACAGAATGGTCATTGTTCTTATCTTAGTTATTGATAGTATGGTGTTTTTTCTTGCAGATATGTCTTCTACTGCATTTATTGAGCCTCTCCCTGTTATTGATTTTGTTGCCCAGCTTCTGAACAGAGACATCTCAGCTAGACCATTGTCTGATTCTGATCGTGTGAAGGTTGATTAATTACTTGTCTCACTTCGTTTACAGTACTTTTGGTTTTTGCTGAATTACCATAATCATTCTTCCCTTGCAGATAAAAAAAGCCCTACGAGGTGTGAAGGTTGAGGTTACACATCGAGGAAACATGCGTAGGAAATATCGTATATCTGGCCTCACTTCACAAGCAACAAGAGAGCTATCGTATGCACTTCTCATAGCTTATATGTGAAAATCTCTTATGCACCTGCAAATGTGTGGATGAAAAGATACTGTGTTGACATGGTTTGTTGGTATTACTCTGATAGATTCCCTGTTGATGACCGCGGTACTGTGAAGACTGTTGTTCAATACTTCCTGGAGACATATGGTTTTAGTATTCAGCACACCACTTTACCTTGCTTGCAAGTGGGCAATCAGCAAAGACCAAATTACCTCCCTATGGAGGTTTGTATTTTTAAAGACTCTGTATTGTATTATGTTCACATCTGTGCAGATGTTTTCTAGATGGTATGTCCAGCTTCAACAGTCACAATTGCTGATGACTTAAAAATTGCCAGGTTTGTAAGATTGTTGAAGGACAACGGTACTCAAAACGACTCAATGAGAAACAGATAACTGCTCTACTGAAAGTGACTTGCCAGCGCCCTCAAGAACGTGAGCTGGACATCTTGCAGGTGACTGTGGATCATTTTTTTGGTGAAACTTTTGTGTTTTTGTGTTATAAAATTGCACACTGACTATATGTATCTGTTTCTTTTATAAATTCATATGTTTATGTGGCTGCTTGGTGTTTTCCCCCAGACCTGTATCTTGACTGGTTCTTGCAATTTGTTGTTGTATTGAATTTTCTGACTTGCATGTTATTTACTGCTTATATAGCATTTTACTGCAACTAAGCTTCCTTAGTAATTAATATTTTTATGTGTTTTTGCTTACGGGATCCCTGCACATGCATTCTTGTGCATCTAAAACAGGTTTTGATAGTTGGGGCTCTATGAGTTGCTTAGTTATTGTGATCTCCTGTGGTTTTGATATAGTAGGGGCTCTATGAAATAAGTAATTGTTGCTCTCAAAATCACATAATTCTGATGAAAAGTTCTATCTAATAAACATTTGTCTGAATTGTTCTTGTCTCTGTAATGATTACATGCTACGGAGTACATAAAGATGTTTGTGCTAATGCTAGTACTAATTAGCTGTCATCTTCACCAGGGTTAAACAACAACTAATTATCCTTGTTTTGCTTTTTTTTTTTACACTTTTGATCAGACTGTGCATCACAATGCATACTACGAAGATCCATATGCACAGGAGTTTGGCATAAGAATTGATGAGCGACTAGCATCGGTTGAAGCTCGTGTCCTGCCCCCACCAAGGGTAAGTCAACATTCTGTTGTGGTTTGTCAGCACTTGATTTTCCCTATTGGGCAGAAGTTGTGCATAGCCATTGACTGAATTTCGCTTCTTCTGTGTTTAGCTTAAATACCATGATAGTGGCAGAGAGAAGGATGTGTTACCAAGAATTGGCCAATGGAACATGATGAATAAGGTATGCCTTCATAAAAACATAGTGAGAAATCAAGACAAGACCTTACTATGAATATCTTCAGCTGCTTGCATTTTTTTCTTATATGGGAAAACATTAGTGGAGAACCTTGCGGAGATAAATTCAAAACAGAATTGTACGCAGAATTACAGATAGTTACAAAAAGAGAGCAGAAAACTAACCAAGCAAGTCAGTGTGCAACTTTCTTAAATACAAATGATCATGGAAGTTTCACTGCTGTTATGAAACGTATTGTCCTGGTCCTGTTATGAAACATTTGGGGAGGGATTCTTCACAATATACTTCAAAGTGGAATCCCTGTATTATATGGGGCATTCTACCTTTTTTTGGTTTTGTTCTAGTATCTATCCTGGTAGTTTAGGACCATTGTTGTATCCTGCTGCAAGTTAGTCATTTCGGTGATAATAACTACATTTTATTTTATTTTTGTGTGATAATAACTAGTTCACATATATTCATACATGTATTATCCTGTTTTCTTGTAGAAAATGGTCAATGGTGGGAGAGTTAGCAACTGGTCATGTATTAACTTCTCTCGAAATGTGCAAGATACTGCTGCCAGGGGTTTCTGTCACGAACTGGCTATCATGTGCCAAATATCTGGAATGGTTTGTTACTGTCATCCAAATATCATTTCATGTTTAACACTTCGGTTATTTTGTATTCTTTGCTCTCATGTTCTCCTTTTTTGTCTACAGGACTTTGCACTTGAACCTGTGCTGCCCCCAGTTACTGCAAGGCCTGAACATGTGGAAAGAGCACTAAAGGCACGTTATCAAGATGCCATGAACATACTCAGACCCCAGGGCAGAGAACTTGACCTACTGATTGTAATACTGCCCGATAATAATGGTTCTCTTTATGGTATGTTCTCTTCAAAAGATGATTGAACACTGTCAAGTGAATAGTTTTGGTTATAAGTTTTTTTTTCCATTCTGCAGGGGATCTTAAAAGGATCTGTGAGACTGATCTTGGGTTGGTGTCTCAATGTTGTCTGACGAAACATGTTTTTAAGATGAGTAAACAATATCTTGCAAATGTTGCCCTTAAAATTAATGTTAAGGTATTTTGCTGAGTTCCAATTATTCTATCTTTAACATACACTTAGATTCTTCTGTTTTATATAACGTTCCTACTTTTCAGGTGGAGGGAAGGAATACTGTACTTGTGGATGCTTTGACAAGCTTACATTCTTCTGTTTTTTATAATGTTCCTACTTTTCAGGTGGGGGGGAGGAATACTGTACTTGTGGATGCTTTGACAAGAAGGATTCCCCTAGTTAGTGACAGACCAACAATAATATTTGGTGCTGATGTTACACATCCTCATCCTGGAGAAGATTCCAGTCCTTCCATTGCAGCTGTAAGTGCAGCGCTTGTTATGATGAAGATTCTGAAGTTCTGCTAAGCTGTAATGGAGTTTTTGCTATTTGTGTTTCAATATCATTTCCTGTAGGTGGTTGCTTCGCAAGACTGGCCAGAGGTCACTAAGTATGCTGGATTAGTGAGCGCCCAAGCCCATCGGCAAGAGTTGATACAGGATCTTTTCAAAGTATGGCAAGATCCCCAAAGAGGAACTGTGACTGGTGGCATGATCAAGTATGATCCTTGAAAGATAATGAGATGTATTGAATTTACATTTAGATGCTGCAATGTATGTATAAATTGTGTCGAATATGCAGGGAGCTTCTTATTTCTTTTAAGAGAGCAACTGGACAGAAACCCCAAAGGATCATATTCTACAGGTTATTGTCCTCGCTTGAGCATCTTTGCTTAGCACGGTTGTCTATATATTAAACATTTGTTGTTTTCAGGGATGGTGTCAGCGAGGGACAGTTCTATCAAGTTTTGTTGTATGAACTTGATGCCATTAGAAAGGTACATTCTTAATATGACCACACACGTTTGGCCATATTATTATTTTCTCTGAATATCATTGCTCATCATTGCTGAACTACAAATGTAGGCCTGTGCATCCTTGGAGCCCAATTATCAGCCTCCAGTTACTTTTGTAGTTGTCCAGAAACGTCATCACACTAGGCTTTTTGCTAATAACCACAATGACCAGCGCACTGTTGATAGAAGTGGGAACATATTGCCTGGTTAGTTGTCGATGCACCATCTGTTTGTTGCTTATCTCATCCATTTTGAATCTGACCATTGTGGGACTGAACCATGTCTATATAATTTTAGGCACTGTTGTCGATTCAAAGATTTGTCATCCAACAGAATTTGATTTTTACCTCTGTAGCCATGCTGGCATTCAGGTTGGTTTTCATTAATTTGCAATTTCTCTATTAATGGACTTAAGATGATTGGTGGTTTAATTATCAATTCCTTTCAGGGAACAAGCCGTCCTGCTCATTATCATGTTCTGTGGGATGAGAACAAATTTACTGCTGATGAGTTGCAAACTCTCACAAACAACTTGTGCTACACGTAATTTCCTGTTCCATCAGTTGGATTCTTATATTCTGCTTACCTGGCCAGTTAATTATTTTTTCTATTCTTACAGGTACGCTAGGTGCACCCGTTCTGTATCGATTGGTAAGTTCAACTTGAAAACATTCCATTAAGTTTATTGACTACCATCCTAGATCCAATACGGTGTTGACAGAGTGTTGACCATTGGTTCATTGCTTGCAGTGCCTCCTGCATACTATGCTCATCTGGCGGCCTTCCGAGCTCGCTTTTACATGGAGCCAGAGACTTCAGACAGTGGGTCCATGGTGAGCGGTGCTGCAACCAGCCGTGGCCCTCCGCCGCCTGGTGCACGCAGCACCAGGGCTGCTGGGAATGTTGCTGTCAGGCCTCTCCCTGCCCTCAAGGAAAACGTGAAGCGTGTCATGTTTTACTGCTAATATGGGGGGTGGTTCCAAGGAATTGCCTAGCCTATTTGAAGTATCCACACTGTATGGTTGGTGCTGTGAACACCGTTATCAAGTATTTTTATTGTGTCGGAGACGTATGAACACTACTAGGCTTTCGGAGTACCGTATTGTGTCCTGTATGAACCTGCTTGTGTAACCATCGACTTTTCTACGATCGGTATCGAATGTATTGATGAACCATTGAACCTATGTTGTGCAAAGTCTGGTCCGAAATCCTGCTGGTTTGCCTTATAATCGTTAATTATTATAGATGGTCAAATGCTTTTTGACAGTCATTTGCGACCGTTGTCAAGTATTTTTATTGTGTCGGAGATGTATGAACACTACTAGGCTTTCGGAGTACTGTATTGTGTGCTATATGAACCTGCTTGTGTAACCATCGACTTATCTACGACCGGTATTGAATGTATTGAACCATTGAACCTATGTTGTGCAAAGCCTGGTCGGAAATCCTGCTGGTTTGCCGTATAATCTTTAATCATAATAGTTGGTCAAATGCTTTTTTGACAGTCATTTGCGAGGGATTGTGTGTCTCCATCTCTGCTATGACATTTTTGACCAACTGGGTGCCAGGGCCTTGCACTGGTTATAGAACATGCCACTCTGCACCTATATAAAAAATAGACGGTTTAGTAAGTTTTTTCTCTAGTCTCTCCTACGAGCATCTGCCCATCCTACATGAAAAAAAAAAAACAATTTTCTTTTCTAAGCATCGCATATTATACATGATCTCATGGTTACAGTCAAACGCAACACAGAAAAAAAAAAGACAGGTAAAATGTTCTCACTAGTAGCGAACCGGGTATTACAACCGGTTTTGGAACTGGTTGTAAGCCATCGGGAGTAATACTCCCGGGTATCACAACCAGGTCCACGAACCGGTAGTGTTGTTAGCAAAAGTTAGAAATATATTGGGAGAAGTGAGATTCGAACCCAGGACCTCACACCTCTCCTCATGACTCACGCCTCACCCTTCTAGCCAATCCACGCACGCATGCTCCCTATTGAGAGTAGAATAAGCATTCGTTTTAGCATTTCGAAAATAGAGTTTCTACAATCGGTTGGGGGGCATGAACCGGTTGTAGAACCCAATTTTTACAACCGGTTCATGTCTCTAACCAGTTGGGGACATGAACTGGTTGTAAAAATTGGGCTCTACAACCGGTTTGTATCCCAAACCGGTTGAAAAAGCCCTCTCCTGGCTCCTGGCCTAACGAACCGGTATTGGTGCACCATCATAACGGGTTCAAAATGAACCGGTTATGATAGGGTTTTTGGGATCGGTTGTGATACCCATTTCTCTAGTAGTGTCTCAGGAAAAGAAAAGGTCGATCTTTTTTATTGTGCTATTTCATCCTCCGGCTCGAGCTGCTAATTTGTTTTAAGTTTTACTATGACGAAGCGAAGGAACGAAGATACAAATTATACAACAATCCAGGTCGAACTTGCATTGTTCAGGGAGGGAGTGAAGGATACAACCATCCAGGTCTAGGGCCTCTTACATCCAAAGCAAAAGTGAAGGAATTCAATTTAAAAGTGTTATCACCAACGAGCCACAAAGCAACGACCAAGGTTTGTTGGGCTAACTCCTTCCAAAAGACTCGCTTGATAGATGAATTATAATAGGCAGGATAGTATAGAGTTTGAGTCGGTCTCTATAATTTTGAACCCTACATAAATAGGACATTGCCGTTGTAACCTACAACGATAAAAGTAGCAGCGTATGTATCAGAGGGACATGGCCGACATGTAGCCATGTCCCTGGGCAATAGATATGTTGTGGTATTAGGGAGGAATGTCATAATCATGTCTCATAGATGTTGGCGAGAACTAAACTGCGTTATCAAACATCGTGTCTCTGATGTCTTTTCTAGATCGCATCGCGTTAAATTCTAACAAAAAGAAAAAACACCTTATACTAGTATTTGATTTGTAAGATTATTTCGAAGGAATTTCATAAGATTAAAAATTTATTCCAAATTTTGGAGAATTTCTAGCATGAGCTCCGCTGTCTTTTTTGCAATCCTTTGAGTACTTCATTGCAACTTCTTTCTCTCTCTCTCTTCATTCTTATCTAGTCAATTAGTATTTTAATCTAAAAATTCTTCTAATTTTGTGATTGAATAAAACGACATGCTTGATAATTTCTATTGATTTCAATGCTACGAGATTCAACATGTTTAGACATTTCAATCTTGTCTTTTTATTGCGTTTTTAAAATCTTGCAAATCCAAGGGACCCCTGACTATACACGGTGCATTCTAATTTTTTGCGCATTCCATGCATCCTCTTTAATATGGTTCCCACTTAAATTAGAGAGAGAAAAAAAGAAAAGATATACATCAACTATGGATTAAAGTTGGATCAAATTATAACAGCTTACATTAAAAGAGAGTATCCATGTAGACTACAATAATAAATAGAAGCAATTTAAATTCAGAAGAAAAAATAATAACAAAGAGTATATATCAACTACAAGACTAAAAAAAGTCCATATTAACTACAATAAAAAATAAAAATAATAAAAAACGAGTTTGTATCAACTATTACAAGATTAGAAAAGGTGTCCATATCACCTATAATAAAAATAAAAACCTAAATAAAAAAAGAAAAAGCATATATCAACTATATTAAATTTAAAAAAATATATAAATTTCTCTTAAAATTTGACACAAATATACCAAAATACACGGGTCACCTGCTCGTTTAGAGCAAGTACTTCATGGTTTTTTTTTGAGAGGGTACTTGAAGTTTTTGTGGCATGATAGATTGGTTAGGTGTCAATGTTGTGAAATTGTTGCAAAGTTTTGCTCGACCATTTGCATAGTGTTTAAAGGAGATGCACGTTAATGATTAAAAGTTGGGATGTGCTACATACGGCTTTATATTGACACAGGATTCCTAATGTTTTGTATGGGAAAAAAAAGGAGGATGGAGGGATGCAGGCTAGTGCCCCTTGCCTCCAACTTAGTTCAAAGTCCCTATAGACAAAACCCTTCTCCTTATCTTTCTAAAGAAAAAAATTTCTCCTGTTTCTGCTTGTGGATAATGCTCCCCATTTGGCGGAGCATACAGTAAACGTTGCTGTGGTGGATTAGACCTAGTCAGGTCGTTTGCATTTCGGAAAAAGGAGCGGCACCTGAACCCGTTGTCATGGTGCGTTCGTCGGTGATGTTTGCATTCTTGCTACGTCTGCATCCGAAATCCGCTCTCTGCGACCTTCAGATGTGCGCGCGGATCTCTGCCAACCTGCAGGGACGACGACCTCTCTTTTTGTGGTAGCCCGACTAAACTATTTGACATGATAGTACCCTACATAAGTATTCCAAGTACGCACGGCAGTGAAATCTAGGGGTGCAAAGCGAAGGCTCTCAACAGTAGCACTATGCTGACCTTCCGAGTTTTCGGTGTGAACATTGGTTGTAGGGTCTTCACGGGCCACGGGTCAAATGAGTGCAGCTCGCAAGAGCTCAGAGACCGTAGCTAAATTTCCATCGCTAACAGTGACGGAGCCAGAAAATTTTTAGAGTCCGGACAATTCTAACTATGTTAAATGTTTACTATAAAAAAAACTATTTTCAATCCCTGTGATAAAACCAAATTTCTATTACGTGTTCGCTGATGAGCCCGAGCAGCCGACTGGGGTCGTCGGGTGGTGGATCCGTCCCTGATTAAAAAAAACCCCTTGTAGAGGATTAAAAAGAAAAAAAGAAGAGACCTCGAGTCAGCGCATAAAGAGTGAAATTTATTGCCACCACAATAGCCTACTTCTTCACATTGACCGAATAATGCATACTACTCCGTCCCTAAAAGAATGTCGTTCTAGAAAATTTTGAATAGATTAAGAAGAGTATATATAGGCAGGAATCTAGAGTACTTTATAGTGTTAGGAGGAGAATATATAGATACTTTATAGTGGTGAGAGGAGAATCTATAGGTACTTTATAGGGTGAGAGGGGAATCTAGTAATTATTGCCCTAAAATGATATTTTTTAGAGACAAATTTTGAATCGCAGAATGACATTCTTTTAGGGACGGAGGGAGTACAGTTATTGTGTGCCACAGACCAGTGACGTCGTGTCCTGACGTCGTGTCCTGACGAGAACATGGAACGGTTTTGGTCGAGCACCTTAAAAAGGCAGACTTCTTCCCACCTGCCACTGACTCACTGGCTCCC
Organism: Olyra latifolia; assembly: GCA_036346145.1. Classification (NCBI taxonomy): domain Eukaryota; kingdom Viridiplantae; phylum Streptophyta; class Magnoliopsida; order Poales; family Poaceae; genus Olyra; species Olyra latifolia. Next base: position 12,381,485 of record CM070526.1, read on the forward strand.
CCGTCCTTCAAAGCATCTCCAGCAGAGCCCCTAAACCAGCCCCTAAACAGAAAATAGGGATTGTTACAAAAAAAAACTCAGTCCAGTAAGGCCCCTATTCAAGCCCCTAAAATAGAGAGGCCCCTAAATCTGGCTCCCAAGCCCCAATTCCCACGGGCGTACTCACGGCCCCAAAAAGGTAGTTATATCAGCAGCATCTGGGCGGTGATATTTCCTCGCAGCGTCGTTGTTTCGTCAGCGAATCGAGCCTTGCTGCTCCGCCGCCCGCCGCCGCTCCTCCCGCCGCCCGGCGCCGCCCTCACGCCGTCCGCCGCCCGCCGCCGCTCTCCTCTGGCGCCGCCCTCGCGCCGTCCGCCGCCCGTCGCCGCAGCTCCTCCGGCGCCGGTCTCGCTCCGCCGTCGCTTCGGTCCACGGCGCCGTCCGCCCCGTCGCCGCAGCTCCTCCGGCGCCGGTCTCGCTCCGCCGTTGCTCGGTCCACGCGCCGTCGCCCAGCGCAATTAGGTGAGTATCTGAAAATGGTGGTTCATCAATTACAGGGAAACCATTGTGACCAGTTGTCTTCATTTGAATTAAAACCATCCGCCACTGTCTTTGATATAAGGAGGACCAGCATAACTAGAGGAAGCATGAGCAAATTATTAGTTAGTTCTAGGATAACAATACAAACTGATACTGTCATTCTCATTGATCCTCCTAGAAGGGCAGCAGAGCCAAGAACGGCAAAAAGTCCATGATCTAAAGTTTGCTCATGCTTCCTCATGCTACCTGTAGTTGCTTTCAATCAAAATCTAAAGTTTGCTCATGCTTCCTGTAGTTGCTTTCAATCAAACTCTAAAGTTTGCTCGTGCTTCCTCATGCTTCCTGTAGTTGCTTTCAATCAAACTCTAAAGTTTGCTCATGCTTCGTTATTCATCACTTTGATTAGGTTTCCTGTAGTTGCTTTACAATGAAAAGAACAGTACTGGTTTTCTATTAGCATTCAACACGTTCCATTTTGCTAGTCAGGATTTTTTCCCCCCATTTTTCAACTGTTACTGCTTCCTTCAGCTGCAGTTGTTCATTGCTATATTTTACGGTCTGTAGAATACACACACACATATATATATATATATACTATAGTGTTAGGCTCCGGTCAGCCGCGGCTGACGGAGCCCCCCGTCAGCCGCGGCTTTTTTTTGCAAAATCGGTGATCGAATTCGACGATCCGAACCGACCATCTCCTTCGTCTCGCGAAATCTCACTCTGACAAAATTTCACATTTTTGATTTTTACTATTTTTCGTATTTTTGAAAATCCACGATCTAATTAGTTTTGGACCGTCCAATAAACCCGGATTTCAAAAATACGAAAAATAGTAAAAAATCAAAAATGTGAAATTTTGTCAAGAGGAGATTTCAGCGAGACGAAGAAGATGGTCGGTTCGATCGTCAATTCGATCACCGATTCTAAACAAGCCGTGGTCGACGGACGATCCGTCACCATGGTGACCGAGCATTACTCTGCAGTTCAAATATTCTGGTTCATGGTGATCATAGTGATGGCCATGGAAGCATAGAAGCTTCATACAAATTTATAATCAGAGCTGGCCTAATATGGTATGTGCAGTTAATGGTTACTATGCAATATGTGCAGATATGGTTTGAACAACATAGCAATAGTTTCTTTTTTTGATTTTTGGTGTGAACATCAAACTGATGTGATCACATACCATGTTAAGTATGTAGTTCGTATCACGGCCTTGTGCACTTACTAAACATCTGATATTTGTTGTGTATAGCCTGGTATGGATACAGGACCTGATTCATATGTGGAAATGATGTCTGAGGACACAGATATTGAGTTACTGGCTCTTGGTTTCCAACCAAATGATCAAAATTCTAATTCCAGAAGGGTTGAAACAAATCAAAAAAGGGCAGAAAACTACACTCACCAGGAAGAGATCCAGTTGTGCATGTCATGGGAGAACATAAGCATAGATCCTGTTGTTGGCAATGAGCAGCCAGGAAAAGCTTATTGGAAAAGGATTGCTGTCCACTTCCATGCCAACAAGACCTTTGAGTCTGATAGGAGTGGCAACTCTCTCGAGCACCGGTGGAGTACTATTCAAAAAGAATGTCAAAAGTTTCAAGGTTTCTATGAGCAGATTCAGCGTCGCCATCCAAGTGGCATATCATACAAGGAGCATGTGAGTGGTGCACATTATTGATTGTTTGTACTGTTCCATGCATTTGTACTAATACTTAAACTTTCATGTAGCTTCTTGAGGCACAGGCACTCTTCGCAGCCAAGGATCCAAAGAAAAAAGGATTCCAATTCGTCCATTGTTGGCTTAAGGTCAGGAATTCTCAGAAATTCCTAACACTAGAGACCACCAAGAGTACCAACAAGAGGCCAAGGACCGTGGATAATGAGACGCCAAATGATTCAGTCGGTGATGAAGAAGATGAGAGCGGCAAGAGTAAAACTCCAGATTCATCACAGCCAAGCCAAAAGAACAGATCCATGGGAAGGAAGCAAGCAAAGGAGAAGTTGAAGAGTAGAGGAGATGCTGGAACATACAAAGAAGCTATACAAGAGTTGGTTTTGGTTAAGGAGAAAGAAGTGATATTGAGAGAGGACAGGTGGAAAGAAACCAAGATGATGCAGCAGCGCAAGCTCTTATTTGAGGAGCGCAAGTTGATGTGGGATCAAGAACAAAAGATCATGTTCTGTGATGTTGGAGCCAGATGTGAAGACCTACGTGTTGGCAATGAGAGCACAAATTGCAGCACAAAAGGTCGCTGCTCTTGGTGGAGCTAGTAGTGATGGGTTTAATGGTGGGGCTAGTAGTGGTGGGGTAGATGGTGGAGGTAGCAATTAGAAATGAGTGTCGCCATCTATATTATATCTATGTCATTGTTATGTTTGGATGAACTACGTTTGTTATGTTGTTAACTTTGTTGAACAATATGTAATATCTTTGTCATTGCTATCTTTGGATGAACTACGTTTGTTATTGTTTATATTATATCTATGTCATTGTTACGTTTGGATGAACTATGTTATTGATTGTGTATGTTCATGTCATTGTTTATGTTCAAATTTGATTCAATATGATTTTTTCTTATTCTCATAAGGTTGCTATGGATCACTCTGACGACGAAGACCTCCTTCATCAGTGGTGGGAGGAAGAAGAGGAGTCAGACGATGATATGGATATAATTATAGCTGGTGTGCTAGCGGACATGGAACATGAGAGAAGTAAGAAGAAGCGGCGTGGTTCTATTTCGGTAGACAAGTAGTACCAAGGGATATGCATCTTGAAACTTATGCATTGTGGTGATTATTTCGCAGATCCTCCAGTGTACAACGAGAAATTTTTTAGGAGAAGATTTAGAATGTCAAAGAATCTCTTCTTGCGAATTGTGAGTGGGGTCGAGGCCAAGGATGATTATTTCAGACAGATGGAAAATGCAGCAGGCCTTCGTGGAGCCACTGCACTGCAGAAAGTTTTTGGCTCATTTCGAATGCTTGCATATGATGTGCCGGCTGATTCAATGGATGAGTTGTCAGGATTGCAGAGAGTACCATGGTTGAGGCATTTCAACACTTCGTGAGAGCTGTGGTTCATGTGTTTGGGGATCAATACTTAAGGCCACCCACTGTTGATGACACTACAAGATTGATGGAGTTGAACAAGAAGAGGGGATTCCCTGGCATGCTTGGTTGCATTGATTGTATGCACTGGAGGTGGAAGAATTGCCCTACTGCTTGGAAAGAGCAGTATTCAGGGCATGTCGATGGCCCAACTATAATCCTTGAAGCTGTTGCATCTGAAGATTTGTGGATTTGGCATTCGTTCTTTGGTCTGCCAGGCTCTCTCAATGACATCAATGTCCTACAGAGATCTCCACTTTTTCAGAGGCTAACTTCAGGTACTGCACTAGCTGTGAAGTACATGATCAATGGAAACAAGTATACCATGGGTTATTATCTTGCAGACGGGATTTATCCTTCTTGGGCAACCTTTGTGAAGAGCTATAGTAGTCCACAGGGCAACAAGAAAGTTCATTTCACAAAAGTTCAAGAAACTGTGAGAAAGGATGTAGAGAGAGCATTTGGAGTTCTACAAGCTCGATTTGCCATGGTGAGGGATCCTGCTAGATGGTGGAATAAAGACACTCTATGGTACATAATGACAGCTGCTGTTACGATGCACAACATGATCATTGAGGATGAGCGAGATGGTGATGGAGACTACAATTATGACCAAGAGGGCGGGGAGGTGTTGAGGGAGGAGGAGTACCAACGGCGTGATCCACTTGTATTGAACGAGTTCTTGAAGATACACCAGGAGATTGAAGACATGGAGTTACATGAGAGGCTTCGAGATGATCTTATCGAGCATTTGTGGGCAATTCACAGCGCTTCGTAGTTTGATTCATTGTTCAGAGTTTCTATTTATCTAGTTTGTTTGTTATTTCTTTATTATTATTATGATGTGTGTTTGACAATTTCTATTTGGATATGCCATTATCATGTTTTGAAAATTTTAAATTTAAATTTCAAATATCATGTTTTCAAATTGTAAATGTTAATATGCTTATGTTTTATGTATTACAAATATTTTTATTGAATTTTAGCGGTGTCAAATGAAGATTATACATAGTGCATATGTCAAAATAGGAGAGAAAGTAAAATAGGGACTCAGATTTAGGGGCTGTTGATGGACTTGTGCTCTGAAAACAGGGCTCCAAAAAATAGAGGGAGCCCCTAAATCTAAAATAGGGGCCCTGTTTTAGAGGCCCTTGCTGGAGATGCTTTCAGAAAACTACCACAGCCTTTTTTCTCTGACGAACCGCTCTTTGTGTCAACAGTCTACTTGACAAGCCAAAGCAATTAAAGAGAGCCCAGGGTTGAGAGAGAGAATAAAAAAAAACAAAGGACAAATTAATCCTGGCTTCATCTGCCGTTCCTAGCGGGGAATGTGGCCAGGGCAGGGTTTTCATTTTAGCGGTGGCGGAAGCAGGAAATTTTGGTGGGCCTTGACAAAGTCTATCTATTGGCACGCTATACATGATAGGGGCGGCGTCAAGATTTGAGCAGGGGGGCAAGTAGGTCAACAAAAAAATTGCCTAGTAAAACACGTACACTCCTTCAACATAGATACATAGTATAGGTCAAGTAGGCTAATAAAAAATAGCTTAGCAACACATACGCTCCTCTAACATAGATACATAGTATAGGTAAAAAAAATTCATTAAACATGATAATATAAGTTTGACCATACGAAATAAAATCATATTTGCATTGATTTGCTTCAACATGACGCGTGTTTGGCAACGCCAGAGAAGGAGAAGGGGAAAAGAGAATGGGCGAAGGAGAAGGGGAATAGAGAATGGGTGGAAAGAAACTTACTTGAGGTCACATAGGGAAGAAACCTCTTTCTGTTTAAGTCACAAATTCTCTCTCGCTTAGAACTAGATAGAGTGCATATGGTGTATGATGTGTAGGGGTGTAATCGGATTTCGGATATTTTTGGATATTCGTTTATCGAATCTTAAAACTAGCAAATTTGATATTGATTTTGACAATTGTTTAGATTTTCGGATTCGGATATAGTTTGAGATTTAATTGGATATTTCGGATTTGGATAATCCGAAATATCTGAAAAAATTACTGTGCACTGTACTCCTTTTGAGGTGTTGATGTGTAGGGACCCGTCAAACGGAGTCGAGTTCTTTCTGTGCTTTACCTGTACTAGTCCCTGGATCAGTAGCTAGTACACACGGTTGAACAGTTTGGATCATTGCCATTCAACGTAAAAGTACAAATTACATCAGAGTACAAAGTTTAGGCACGCAGGCCTTACACAGCGGAAGTCTTACAGTCTTCCATAACTCCAAATGGAAGAGGCAAAATACAACAATCAATCCCACAGGCGAGTTGCAGTAGCGTCCTAGGCGTCGGGAGACCTTCGTCTTGAGCTCCGGAACACTAAACCTTCATCTTGGTACATCTCCTTGTCGAGGTAGGGCGATCTTGAACTTGACACCTTTCGTTAAAATGAGCGACCCAGCGTAAAATGCGAGGGTAAGTATACATCATACTCAACAAGCAAGGTGACTAAATGCATCTAAGGTTTACAAGGGAAGGGTAGGGTTCTTTTGCATAAAGCCGGTTTGCAAGTTTTTCCTATAGTTCAAAAGGATTTGAAAGGAGTTAAGGAAAACAAATATTTGAATCATTTCCTTTTGAAACTCGGCCTCAACCGGTTTTGCCCAACTGCTACTCACGGCACCCACCGTGCAACACCCTCATCGCTCACAGCACCCACTGTGAGGAGAGAAAACAAAACTCACGACGGCGGTCGCGGTTTTCTTTTAAAACACCATTTTGAAAACAAATAGATAAGAAGTACCATGAGGCAGCTCCCCGTCGTCCGTCCTTGACCGCGGATACGGCTATCATGATAGTTGTACACTCTGCAGAGGTTGCACGCTTTACCCATGCGAGGTGGTTCTTCCTCGGGTGCCCCCAAAGAAAAATGGTCACCACAAGGCCTTTCTTCAACCTTCCCCTAGCTAGGACATTCCCGCTGAGGTTTCCACTGCAATGCCCCTCTTGCGCCTGCAGGACAACACCGATTGCCTACTCCACCGACTGGAATGCCCTAACTAGGAGTCCGAAGGATACTAAACCAGGGCCCGCCCATACAGGCACACATGGTCGCACTGTTAAACTTAGCTCGTCTACCTCAAGGAATCGGTCCTTAGGGACCAGGGTGGTTCCCGCACTGGACCCAAGTCTCGTGCTTACTGCACCAACCTTGCAACCAGCCACCCCGATCAGGTTTTATAAAACAGTTACCCGATAGCACCCACTATCAGCTACACCCATTTGCAAACATGGCAGCACCCACTGCCTTTTAAATCATTGAGTAAACAAGCATTGATATTAACATGTCCAAGTTTCATGTGATTGCAACTAAGCATAGCTAACATGATTAAAACCTAGTTCAAGGGGTGAAGGCATTATTAAACAATATAACTTTAACCTAAGGTGGCAAGGAAGGTTTTATATATCGATGTTATTAATTGGGGTTTTAGCTAGCATCTAACCAATTAGCATTTTTAAATTTAACATAGCATGCAGTTTAAATAACTATTAAAATCATTTAAAAACATGGGAGCAAGAATCAGCACTTGCCTTGATCAAGATAGCCCGGAGCTCTTCCGATGGATGGTTCGCAAAACTATCGTTACTAGCTCCTAACAAAAGAATTAAACCACAATAAATCCAAATGCTCCAAAATAAAATATGGGATGACATGTATGCTCATGTTTATGCAAAAAAAAATTAACACAAAAAGATAAATCATGCTCTCTAGTTTAAATAAAATTTATTTGCAAAATTGCTGAAACTAATTTTGTTTAAATAACATTTTAAAGACATTTTACCAATTTATCAATTAAGCAAAAATTACATCATTCAAAATTATTCATTAAAATTTATAGAGCAGAAGATAATGTTTTTATAAACATTTTAAAATTGATTTTATAATTTTTGGAGTGGTATAATTAAAGATGTAAATTAACACATAGCACTAATAAACACATGCGAGAAATTGTGGAAAAATGAAATGGATGCATACGCATGGAAATGCTCATGAAAGGTGCACAGGGAAAGTTAAAACTAAAATAAACCAAGTTAATCCACTGTGCTCTCTTTTAGGATCTTTGAAACGAATTTTTGGAATGTTAATTAATTCATTTGCTAAAGAGAATATTAAAATAGTACACAAATTAGTTCCAAAAATGCTACAAAAATTACAGATTATTTGTTAAGACCTTAAAAGCATTTTAAAGTTTATTTGACTATTTTTGGGCAAGTAAATATCCTACACAATTAAAAGCGATGTTTAATGGTATTTAAATAATTCAAAACAGTTTACAACAGTAACAGTAAATAAAAATTACACAATTAAATAAGTTGCAATTTTGTGAGTCTAACAAAATTGGTTTGGAGATTGTTGGATTTTTCTACAAGGAGATATGAATTTTGGATGTTTGGGCAAAATCTAAAAATGGGGAAAATTGGGGTGGCTTGGCTGGGAGGGCCCCGACGGGCGGGGCCCGCATGGCGTGAGGGAAAACAGGGAGGCGGCGCCGGTTTGGGCAGCACACGCGGCGGCGCTCTGGGGCGGCGGCCGGCGAGGTGGGGAGAGGGAGGAGCAGTGAGGGTGCGGCATGGCATGGCATGGCGGCAGGCGAGGCCGGCTGGCGGCACGGCGGCAGCGGGCGGCCATGCCACGCCCGGGCGCTCGGCCCGGCGGGGGAGGGTGGGGTAAGGCGCCGGGAGATTCACGGAGTGAGAGGTGTGGGATGGCGGCGTGGGTTGGCTCGGCGCGACCAAACGACGGACGACGGGGAGGTGGAGGCGCGACCATGGCGGCCTGGTGAGGCCTTGCCGGCGGCGAAAGAGGAGGGTGCAGGGTCCGCGAGCTCTGGGAAGCGAGGAATCTCGGGCGGCGACGGCTTGGGCGGGAAAGCCGAGGCGGCGGGAGGCGCGCGCGGAGACGAGGAAGAAGAAGAGCAACAGTGGCGGCTCAATCCGGCAAAACCCGGCGAATCCAAGGTGTGCTCAAGCTACCTCTACATCTACACAAGCTCAAGGAAGAGGAAGATTGAAGGATTTACCAAAATCGGCGACGAAATCGAAGCGGCGGCGGAGGAATTCGACAATTTCGACGAACAGCCGCTTTGGCAGATTCCGGCGAGGTTTTCGGCGATCGACTGCATCGCGCTCGGGCGATGAATCTCCGAGCTCTTTGATGCGTTGGATTCGAGACGAAGATATCCAGGATGTTCTCGGACGGTTTGGTGAAACTCGCAACGGGGCGGAGCTGAGACGAGGAAGAGTTGAGGCGGCCATGATTTGGGTGGCCGAGCTTCGGCGATGGATTGCCTGAGCTACGGACCTCGGATCCGTGAGTTCCTGAGCAAAATGGAATTGTGAAGATATTAACTAGGATGTCCCGAAACATTTTTGGAAGAGGAGACTTACTTGCGTGTGAATCGAAGAAAAACGAAAGGGCAAAGAAGGGACTCGGGCTGGAAGTTGAAGGGAGAGACAGGGAGGTGATTAATGGCGCAAAACTCCACTAATGGAGTGGTAACTGACTCCATTAGTGAGAATGATGGTGGAATGAAGCTTAGTGGGGAGATGGAAGGTTTAGGTAGGAGTTTTCCTGCATGTTCACAGTGAGGAGAGGGAGAGGAAGAGAGTAGACAGTGAGGGAGAAGAAAAAGAAGGAGAGAGAGGGGGTGACAGGTGGGGCTAGGGAAGGAGAGGGGTTTTATTAAAAATATTTTATTTCTGATTTTCCCTTTTTGAAAATAAAACTCAAATATAATTTTATTTTCTCTTTTCGAAATTAAACAATTGAGGTTTAATTGCTTTATAAGATATTTATAAAACAACTCAATTATTTATTTATTATTTTTTTTTAAGTTTTAATTTTAAAACAAGTAACATACTCATTTGTAATTCTTTTTATTTTTAAACCAAAATTTTATTTTTATGCAAATGACATGCATGCATTTTATCTTTAAACGAAAATGAGGATGTTACATGATGGCTACTGGACTATTGTATTCATGTGTAAATTGTGTTGTATGCCTATTGAATTTGTGTTGTACTTTAAAAAATATATGATGTTTTAAATTGTAGATTTTGAATTGGGCAAAAACTATTGTAATATAAGGTATATGAGAGATAATTTGATTATTATTCGTATCCGCTCTGATTAAATGAATATCCGATCCGACTCCGAAACCGAAAATTATCCGATCTAACTCCGAATCTGAAAAAAGTTAAACAAATCTGGATATGATTTAGGTGATATTCGATCCGAATCCGATCCGAATACACCCTTAATGATGTGAGTTGTGTGCGTTGGAGCTATATCCCTCAAAGAAATCTCCTCTCCCTCGTCTACTCCCCTGCAACCATACAAGGAATTTCTCCCCCACATATAACTTTTCATTTTCTAGACCCTAATCTTACTCCTTTCCCAACAAGCGCACCGATAAAGGAATTTGCATCTCTATCAATTTGAATTTAGCACTACGCACGGCTATACTGAAGTGTTATAGAGAAGAGGATAGTCTATAAAGCATAAATCTACGGACAAATAAAAGTATTGAATCTACGTTGAATTGCTAAATTAGAAACCTGTACGTTTGAAACACAAGAGACCAGGTGAGAGGGAGACGATCAGATCAGAGGAGCAGGAGCACATTGTAGTCCGTCAAGCAAACATCAGAGATTGTGTTGATCGTGCCGTTGTCGGCCGTCGCACTTCTCACGAATTCTTCCAGGGCTCCATGCGCTTATGCGACTGATGTGCGCTTATGCGACTGATGTGAGCAATGCGGCAGCCAGCATCCGAAGATGCGATAGAAGGAGAGATGCGGTCACCAGAGTACACGAAACAGGTTATATATATATCGGTACATTAGTACCGATTCATTAAAAGACACGAGGCAAAAGCTTATACGTGCTGGTGCTAAATACTAATACGTGCTGGTGCTAAATACTAGCCGGCACATATTACTGCTTATATGTGTCGGTTTGTGTAGGGAGCCGTAACATATAATCTGTCTATATGTGGCGGTTGGAAACTACAACTGACACATATAAAGATTTTTTCACATAGCTTCGTATTCATATACGTCAGTTAGTAATTACAACCGACATACATAACGTTTCATCATTTGATGCATACGTTTCACGGGGCATTTTTAATCTCATCACATCCATATACCTAATCAATCCTCATTCCACACACATTCCCTCCAGTTCGATCCCTATTCCAAACACTCCGTCCCTAGATTGATCCCCTTCTCCTCGCCAAGATCTCCATCAGCCGCCTTATCCACACTCTCCACGCGCCACGGCTCAACAATTCCCTTCCTCTCCCTTGTCATCGCTGCCCTCTCCATTGGCCTCGGCAACGCACCCATGTCCACCCTCCGTGCTGGCACCTCAACCCTCTCTACCCGTTGTCTCACCGCATCGTCCATCATCGCCATGGTCACCATGGCATGCTGGTGATCCGGCGCCTGCGAGGAGGAGGCTCCGGCTGCCGGCGAGGAGCCCGATGCGGAGGAGGAGGCATAAATGCCCAAGCGGCAGTGGTCCACATCGCCATCGGACGTCAATCCGTTTTCGAATCCTTCAGTGTGTGGACCCACTGGATTTCCGGAGCCGAAGGACGGCGACGAGGAGGAGCCACCGGAGGATGATGAGGTAACCCCCCTGGCTCCTCCAACAAGGAGTCGGAGGCCGGGGCCGTCGCGGTCCTCGGATTCATCCGAGGGTCTGACAACAAGGACATGTCCCCGAGAACAGCGAGGAGGTGGCAGGCCATGATGACGATGTCGGCGGCTACTCTGACTCTAAGCCGACAAGCGGCAGTGACGACGCCACAGCCTCCGTCTTCCTGTAGATAGCTAGTTGGTTAGGGTTGTACAGTACGTAGGTAGCAGTAGTAGCTTAGCTAGCATTGGTGTGGTGTTAGCTAAGCTAGGTAAAAAAAATTAAAATATATCCGTGTCGTTTCTAACTATAAGCCGACACAGAAAATGGGTAGACCGGCGACATCAACCCCTATTGTTTTGTGCCGGTTCAAAATCGGTACTGACAACGATTTGGAACCTAACACTGATATCGTGTTCTATAGTAGTGCCAGCTAGTTATTTACTAATTATTCCTGCAGGGCATTGCAGCACACGAGGGCAGGCCTACTGGGCTAATAGAGGCTATCAACTAGCTTGGGCCTCTGTTTGGATTTAACGCCAAGTAATTAGCGGGTAACTAGTACATAGGATAAGGGTAATAGAGAAAAATGTTTTGTTGGTGCCCTGGGGCTGCGGGGGTGCGCGCTGGGGCTGGCTCCTTCTTGTGCCCCTCTCTCCACTCTTGCTCATGGTGCAATAAGCAGTTTTCGTCTCTTTGTGTCTATCTTAAAGCATTCTATTGTTAGGACTAGCAGAGCAAACTATATGCTTGGGTGTTCCGGCGTTCCGCTACTGCATCATGGAGATTTATGGGTGTCTTTTAGTTTAGGGCATGAAAATTAAGGTGCTAGTAGTAACGAAATTTATCAAATCGTTCAAACCGTGCAAAATTAATTATATGAGATTTAAACGATACGTCGAATCATCCGGTTTCATCATGAAAAGCAATCAAATTTAAATGAAACCGCTCGAAATTTGACAAAAACCATCGGGCCCATGGGTGCAGCCGCTAGCAGGACTGTGATGCGGGGAGTGTGGGTGTGGGAGGGGGTCGGCGGAGGCTGCGCACAAGGTGCTTGACAAATTGTACGCACGGAAAAGCAGCGGGTAAGATAAAAAATAGTTATTTTTTTTTTGCCAAAATAAAATCAAGCCTGGCTTTCAAAACACATTATTTTTTTAAATTTTTTTTGGTGACTTTGTTGAATTTGAAAATTTCAATTTAGCTCGGCTTACCGAGTGATTTTGCGAACCGCACCTCGACGGAAAGGACCAATTTTGACAAATTTCGCTCTGGTTTGTCAACTTGGGTGAGGGACATCAAGATCAGCCGCGCCAGTTCTATTTGGATTCTTATCACGCCTCCGGAGTTCGTTTCAGCGGAGAGCCAAGTGGTGGTGCCGTGCCGTGCGACCGGTCAGGTCAGACTAGGTAGTAAGAAGGCAATGCCAGACGTGACACTCTACGTCCGCGCCTAGGGGTAAAAACGGATCGGGTAGGGGTCATCCCATATCCTATCCTAATTTATTTTGTCAGATATCGGATCGGATACGGTAAGACTAAAATACGGTCGGATAGTCGGAACGGATACGGATATTAGTCGGGTAAAAAATGGTAATCGGGTATCATATGGACAGATAGTGAACGGATACCGGATACTAAATCGGGTAGCATATAAAATATATAAATTAAAGCATACGATGAAAATAACCTAACTAACACATAATTGGAGACATAATCCTAACACAAATACACGAAATACAAATAACTCAAACATAAAGTCCTAACTAATACATAATTGGAGACATAATCCTAACATAAATACACCAAATACAAATAATTTAAACATAAAGTCTAACATAAAGTTCACTTACACAAATACTGTAGTCCATAATTTAAAGTCCGGACATAACGACAATAGTTCACATACACACATAATTAAAGACATAGTCCAACAACACAATGAGAGTACTGATCAATTCAGTCCACTAGATGATTTGATGGGGGTCTAGAAGGTTTAAGCCCGACAAGAGCCGCTTGAGAAGAGAAGCTTAGTCCTGCAACCAATCAACTCCACTCTAGAGTAAAGTACAGTTCTGGTAGATTGACAGGATGTAACTGACACTGCTGAATGTAGCTTCTCTCAGAAACTCAAAATCCAACGCAAAAATAACACCACGTACTGGCAGTTTGATATGAATGAAAGATTTTACATCAGTATCAGCTTCCTCGGAACAACAGAATAGCTGAGTGCAGCATCAAAGCAGCCAAGGAGCGAAGGAGGTGACCTGGGGGCACTATGGGCTATGGTAATGGTACCCATACTCCGAGACCAGCCTAAAGGAAAAAAATCTGGAAGGCTAAATGAAATTGTCATCCTTGTTTGAGGCTTCGCTTCACTGCAGTACTATAGCAGGAAAGTATTTGTTTCAGTTTGGAACCAGCAAATTGAAGCATGCAACGTACCAGATGAAAAAATGGTTGAACTAGAATATATGTATAAACATCAGGTTGGCGATCCTAAACTTCTTACAGTTTGTTTTCTAGGTCCAAACTTCTTACAGTTTGTTTTCTAGGTCCAATTTTGAGTGCAACAGTTTATTGATGCTGACAGGATTCCTGTTCAACATGATACGGGCATCCTTTTTTGCTACATAGTTGGAAAAGAATCATAATTATCTGAAATAAGCATATTTGTGACTCAAGTAAATATCAGCAAACTGAAGGTATCGTCTGATCAGGTTTTGCAGCAGTGCAGGTAAACTTCACTGGTGAGACTGAGACAGTGTACAGCATAAAAGCAAAGCATGAAAAAAGCCAACCAGATGCAAACATTGTAATAGCTCCACATCAAAATAAACTACAAAAGTAGTTATGTTTCACCTTTGTTTGGTAGATACTAAATCCATGTTGAGAGTGATGCAAGGCTTGCTACATAAAACAACGGATGCAAAATAATGATGATATATTCCAGAAAACCTACGGGTTTCTTAGATGATTTATAGAGAAGTTAATTCAATCGCATTATACTATTTTTGACGGCACTAATCAGGAAGAAAAAAGAACAGCAGAAATTCATAACTGATTTCTAGACCCCATCAAATCATCTAGTGGACTGAATTGCCTCAATATGACAAAAATATTGAGACTTGTATTCATGTTGGACTGAATTACTATAGTGAGCGGACGGGCGGCAGGCGGCGGGAGGCGGCGACGGCGGCGGCGACGGGACGGAGACCGGCGGTCGGGCGACGGGGACGGAGTCACGAGGCATGCGACGGGCGGCGGGCGGCGGACGGGCGACGGGCGGGCGGGCGGCGGATGGGCGGCGAAGCGGCGGGAGGCGGCGGACATGACGCGAGGCGGCGGCGATGATCGTGGAGGGCGGCGGGCGGCGGCCGGGGGGGAAGGGCGGACATGCGACGGGCGGGGCGATGGGAGGCCGACGGCTAGGGTTGGGAGTCGGAGTCGGGACCGAGGGAGATCGAGCGAGCGAAAGGTACCGGGAGTGTGGTGTGGGCCGTGTCACCGTGTGGGATGATGGAGCGGGTAGAAAAGCGGATACCCAATTGGGTATCCGAACCCGATCCAAAAATTTCGGGTATCACCCATCCCATATCCGAACCGAACCCGATCAGACGCGAACGGGTATTATCCGAACCCGAACCCGAACCCGACGGGTACCAAAAAAATCGGGTTTTCCCTGACCCGACCTGAACCGGGTCAGATACCCGTCGGGTAGTACCCGACCCGTTTTCACCCCTATCCGCGCCGCCTCGCCCCTCGGTTGGTCTCATACGTACTCGTAACCACGGTATCGCTACGTACGCCGCGGAAGCGAATGGTGCTGCGCGGTTGCCAAACTCGCGCACGACAGTACACCCTGGACGTACGTCCATAATACATTTTGTGGCAGCCCGGTTTTTTTTTTTTTTGTTGAAGATTTTCCACTTCCACCATGAACGGGTATTTTCACCCATATCCGCCACCTGTGGGTATATCCACGGGTATTCTCAATGATCAGCTGTATTCAGCACAACTGCAATCATAGTTTAACAATCAGCACAACCACAGTTCAGGTCATTTTATAGTCTATACAACAAATTTTACAACATAGAACATATATCAAGTCCATAATTCAAAGTTTATCAATCAACACGTACACTTCTGGCAAGACAAAGCTCTTATACCAGGGAGGAGGAGGAGGGTGGGAGGAGGCGCTGAGGCCAGGGACGGATCACCACTAGTGATGGGTGGGCCGCTGCCCAATCTTGGATTTCAAATATATAGGAGATCTTCAAAATGTTCATGTTACATTCTTATCTCGGTTGGTAGGATTTTTGCTAGCCCAGGAGGTCATGGGTTCGGAGCACCTGAAAGCTTCATCATTGTTGCTTCTTTCTGTTTTCTTTTTTTTCTCTTTTTTTTGCTCTCACAGCATCTCCTGGCAGGTGGTCTCTTCTCTATTTTCATTCTGTTCTTTCGTTTTTCCTTTCCATTTGGTTTTTAAATAGTTGAGGGTTCCTCCCACTGAATGCATAAAGTTACAATGAAGTAAAATATGCATTGTTTTAAATAGAAAAAAGGTTTCTATGTAAACACCTGGTTTTAAACAGAAAAGGGTTCGGTTAGAAAAATAGTCTCATTAAATACATAAAAATATGATGAACTATGATATATATTTGAAATTTGAGTTTTTAGGAAAAAATCATTCTCAAAACTTTAGTATATCATGAACTAGATATGAAATCCGCCTTTTATAACAACGGAGGAGTAATAGCACATGACAAATACAACACACGTCACATGACATCTTTAGATATGAAATCCGCCTTTCATATTAGGCTAGCCCAGACTTGATTTTAATCATGCGTTCGCTACTGGCCAAGGCCCTAACGGGCTAAGAGTAATGGGACCTAGGAGGACTGGAAAAGGAGGCGTAGTGGCAGAGCAAGGCGCTGCTGTGGCCCATGTGAAGCAACGCGGCAGAATTGTGTGGAGGGCGGCGGCTGCCGAAGAACAGCATCTCGCAGGTGGTCTCTTCTCTATTTTCATTCTAGTCTTTCTTTTTTCCTTTCTATTTGGTTTTTAAATAGATGAGGGTTCCTCCCATTAAATCCATAAAATTACAATGAAGTAAGATATGCATTGTTTTAAATGGAAAAATGGTTTCTATGTAAACACCCGGCTTTAAATAGAAAAAGGTTTGATTAGGAAAATAGTCTCATTAAATACATAAAAATATGATGAACTATGATATATATATTTGAAATTTGATTTTCTAGGAAAAAAAATCAATCTCAAAACTTTAGTATATCATGAACTAGATATGAAATCCGTCTTTTATAACGACTAAGGAGTAACAATACATGTCACATGGCATCTTTAGATATGAGATCCGCCTTTGATATTAGACTTGCCCAGACTTGATTTTAAGCATGCGCCTGCCACTGGCCGAGGCCCTAACAGGCTAAGAGTCTAGGACCTAGGAGAACTGGAAGAGGGGGCACAATGGCAGAGCAAGGCACCGCTGTGGCCATGTGAAGCAAGGCTTTAAATAGAAAAGGGTTCGGCTAGAAAAATAGAGTCTCATTAAATACATAAAAATATGATGAACTATGATATATATTTGAAATTTGATTTTCTAGGAAAAAATCAATCTCAAAACTTTAGTATATCATGAACTAGATATGGAATCTGCCTTTTATAACGACTGAGAAGTAATAGCACATGACAAATACAATAAATGTCACATGACATCTTTAGATATGAAACGTTTGATATGGGGCTTGCTCGGGCTTGATTTTAATCATACATCCGCCACTAGCCAAGGCCCTAATGGGCTAAAAGTCTAGGACCTGGGAGAACTGGAAGAGAGGGCGCAATGGCAGAGCAAGGCGCCGCTGTGGCCCATGTGAAGCAACGCGGCAGCACTTTGTGGAGGACGGTGGTTGGCGAAGACGACAAGCCATCAGATAAGGGTGGCCGCCGGAGGACGGTGGTTGGCAGCCTGGCAGGTCGCTGGTTGGTGGTGGCTGGGTGCTAGCGATTTGAGAATTAGGGGCATAGATGGTGGCGGTTAGGCAAAGTGGAGGAAAGGATATTTAGGAATTAGGATTCCTACTTACTAGGGATGGCCAGTGGGCCATGTAGCACTGGTGGAGTGGCATTGGGCTTGGTGTGGTGCTAGCCGGTTGGGCTAGGAGTAGCGCTAGGCTAGGTAGGGCGCTGTGACAACCGGGTAAATAGGCGAAGCAGGCACGGGTAAGACATATCCATTTCCATTTCCCGCGAACCCAATGGGTAGACAATAACAACCATTTATGTATCCGTAGGTATCAAATGAGCACCAATCGCCCCTTTTAGGTTTTTTACTCATGGGCCCCTTTTAGGTTTTTTACTCACGGGTAATCAGGCAAATAGGTAAAATTGCCATCCCTATTATACGCAAGACGGGGTGGAGTGATGGGAGTCCTTTTGTTGTGATGCTATCGTGTCTATACAGGTGTCATCACACTGCTCTTGCTCGATCGAGGGGCATTGAAATCCCGAGAACCCCATGTTCACCTGAGTGCATGCAGTGAAGTACAATTTCACTCCCTGTCGATTGAGTGTATCACCAACTATTGTACGACCTGGTTTGGAACTGATGCGGCTGCACAACATGGTTGAAAGCTAGGTTTCTAGAATTTTGGAAAATAACTTCAATAAAAATGAAATTTTTGTTTGACTTTGCGGCTTCTCACCAAAAACATTTTCATCATAGCGAAGGATCTCCCCTACTGTTGACACTATCCAAGTTTTTTTTACTCCACACCTTCCAACTTATTCAGGAATGCATGCACTTGTCTCTCCTCCCACTAATTACTTATACAAATTCTCCCCCACATCCCTACTCCCATCCCTCTCTCTTTCCTAGACATACAACATCACACCACCATCTCATCAGAAAACTTGGCCTCATCGCAAAACTCGTCAAGAACACCAGCCACATGAAACCTCGTTGAAAACCTCACAAAAACCCCGCCACCTTGTAGGAAACCTCTGTCCTCATTGGAAACCCCGTCTGTTACCAGAAACCTCATAAGAAACCTTGCTCCTCATTGGAAAACCCACCCTTCACTATAAAAATCATTGGAAACCCCGTTCATCACCGAAAATCTCGCTGGAAACCCTCACTAGAAAAACCCTGCCCCTCGCTAGAAACCTCAATATGAAAGAAGCCCTGATGGAAACCTCATGGGCAGCATTGTGGGGCCAATGTGAGCCAGGGCATGCTTGGGTGGTGCGGGGGTCATGTGTAATGTTGCGGTGGCATGACCATGCATGCGGGGCAGCATAGGCCAGCTAGGAGGTAAAGAGAGGAGGAGGGGCTTGAGAGGTGAATTAAAAGAGGGTATCTATTTTTGCAAAATACGATGAGACGTGGGAGAGAGCGATAAACACACATGCATATCTATGCACAATCAATGGTGTAGATAGTGGCGGAAATCTTGTATAGGCGCAAAATCCACGCTTGGGGTGTAAATCTTGTCCACGCAGCTGCTATATACAAACACTATATATGTTCAAAATGCCGGTAGCATATGATCCACCCACGCTCTTCAGCAGGCACCACGTACACCAAAGTTCAACGTGTGCGTTCAAATGCAAGCTACCGTGCCGCTAGCATCAATAGTCTATATCATAAACCCCCTAGGAAAGGCTGCCTCTCAGCCTGTCCACGTCGGTAAAAAAAACCGGTCGTTCGATTTGGATTTGACGGCAGTCCGTCCACGTCGGTCCAAAAAAACTGGCCGTCCGATCTGGATCCAACGTCCACCGTGCAACGTCGGATTGTGAATGCAAAAGGCCCTCTGGCGTTTTCTTTTTACGTCCGTGTCCTTGGATCTTCATATTCGTCCGATCACCCGATCAAGCGGCCCTCGCTTCCTCACCTTTGCGTTTAGCCCCCTCAGCTTTTTGGTCCTCAACCCACCGTCCTCCCGCCCGCCCAAACCCTAGCCACTCCACCTCTTTCTCTCCGCTGCTGCTGTCATCTTTGCTTCCTCTTCCCTATGCC
Organism: Olyra latifolia; assembly: GCA_036346145.1. Taxonomy (NCBI): domain Eukaryota; kingdom Viridiplantae; phylum Streptophyta; class Magnoliopsida; order Poales; family Poaceae; genus Olyra; species Olyra latifolia. The sequence continues at coordinate 12,400,829 of CM070526.1, forward strand.
GCCTCCTTTCGCGCCGCCCTTCTCTCCTGCCGTGTCGCCGCCTTCCCCACCCCCTCCCCCCTCCCCCCGCGCGGTGCTCTCCCCCGTGCCTCTCTGCCTCTACCCCTAGTCCCTGGTCTACCGCGTCGCCTCCCACCACAGTGCCGCCGTTCCCTCTCTCTCCTCCTCTGTTGCCGTCCTCATCCCATCCCAAATCCAAATCGCGAGTAAGAGCCGGACTCGCACTCCCGATTTCTTCTCCTTCTCCAGATCACGAGCTAGGGAATCGGATCGGATCGGATTTGTGCCCGAGATGTTAGCGGCGATGATGCACGGCGGGCCTTCTTCAGCGTAGGACGCGCTGGCGGCCGCGGCGCTGGAGTTGCAGGAGTCCAGGTAGGAGGAGCTGTGGCCGAAGGTGCAGAAGCTGTAGGATGGCCTCGACGTCAACCTCTCCTCCTATGTGCGCCTCGCCGCGCGCTCCTCCTGCGCGTCCGCCGCCCCGACCTCCTCCCCCACCGACCGCTTCTCCTAGAAGTCCATGGAGTTCGAGATCCAGCCGCTGCTCGACAGGCTGCAAGACGTCAACGAGGCCATGAGCTACCGCGCCGCCCCCACCACCTCAGTCTCTCAGAAGCTCGCGCGCAACCGACACATTCTGCACGAGTTCACGCAGGTCCTAGCACCTAACTACCTCTACCTCGCCGTTTGAAAATTTCGATGGTCAATCACCTGACGACTGGTCGGTCGATGGAGACAGGAGTTCAGGAGGACGACGGGAAACTTGAGCTCGATGAGGGAGCACGTGGATCTCCTCATATCAGTACGGGACGATATCACTGAGTGCAAGGTTCGTCTTGCCAGTGCCACAGGCTCTCAACTCCTCAAATGGTGTAATGTGCTATGTCTTTCTATTTGTTTGATCACTGCGATTATCTACAGCCTACCGGGGCCATGTCGCCGACGATGCATTTGGTCAGAGAGAGGGCTTCGATTCATGGCAGCATCAACCAGGTACCATAGAGTTGGAGAAAGCCTACATTGATCTTTTGTTCAAGTACATGTTAATTGATTAGCATTGCCCTGGAAGAGTTTACATTTAGACATGAGCTGTTCATCATCACCTAGATAATGCATTCTTTGATATGATCATCCTATGCACAAAACAATTACGTCTGCATCACTCACTGCTGCATCATTCAGCCATGTATTAATTGTGAAAGCAACAGTGCAAAGAATAGGGAGAGTTTTGATTACACCTGCAACTATGATTTGATAAAAAATTGGCATAATGATGTGTGTTTGAGTTGAAAAGACAAGGATAAATGCTATTGATTTTCATGCATGAATAAAAGTGTTGTAATGTTAATACGCATTTGCCATGAACTTTAGCTCATCAAGTATTGAGTTGCTGTGTTCTTGCGTGATTCCAGATTGATGAGGTAATTGGCCAAGCTCAAAGCACAAGAGTACCCCTCTCCAATCAGAGGGCCTTGTGATTCAACAAAGAGATAATGAGATAGGTTCTGCAGCTTCACTCTATTCACATGTTTTTCTTTTTCCCTATATAATGGATAAGAATAGCAAATCCATATGGAGTTCATCTTTTATATTTGTCTGTATAGTGCCTTTGTCATCCATTTGTGTGGTTGAACAAGTTGAAAGATTCTATTTTCAGGTTTATCGAATGTACAGGAGTTTCATTGAGTCAGATTTAAAGATAACACATATAAGAGTCACCAACAAGTTCGACCCTTTCTCAGGGTTCCAAAATCCTGAATGTCATCGTACACCAGCCCTAACTTAATTTTCTCCGTGTTTTTTCATCCATATCTAACATCATCTTAACTCTTGAATATAACTGTCGACACTGCGATTACTTTTCTATTTCTTTAAAAAAAGGTAACGTTGTTTGTTACTTACCTATAAAGTTAAAAAAACACCTAATGCTAAGTGTTATTTGCCCACCGGCCAAACAATAAAAAAGATATAGTGCGCTTAGATAAGCCACATTTATTCTGAATTGGTCATTCAGTTCTGTTATTTTGCCTTTTTGATTGACCCGAAGTGTTTGCCATATTGTGGACAGTGCCAATGTGAATTGCCAGTCATATGAGGCTTACAGGAAACAGCATCATCGGTGGCATTCCGGTCCAATGCATTTATTTAGGCTCTGCTTACCAGACATTATCAAGTGCAAGGTACTGTTATGCTCTTCTTTTTTGTACCTTATTTTATAAGCATATCTGAATAACTTTATAGGTGCTAGCGACCGATTTTTTGTGACTGAGAGGCAGCCTTTGATAGTACCTTTATAGTATAGATAATATGCAATTTTAATTGGTAATGTAAATATGATTGTCAATACAAATTAACAGGTAACAGCTGAGCACAGATCATTCATACACTGTTTATTGCTAGGCAACAATGCCCCCAATATTAGTTTTACATGTTCAGATACCAAATTGGATCCGCGGTGGTGGTGACTCCTCGTGGGTCCCAAACATTAGGTGGACCTTGGGTTGGGACTGACACACTGAAGAATTTTTACAACCAAATAAGTATCTGATTTGGCAGAAATATAAAGACCTCCACAACTGGTGGAGGAGAGCTGATGATATTCGCATGCCACAAAAGAAAACCAAAGCTTTTGGTCAAATATGAGACAGGTCGCAAATAGATCTATTTGCAATGGCCTCTAGGGTAGTGACTGAACCAATATAAAAGAGGAAAGCTTGCAAAGGAAAGTAATAAATTTACTAGCCAATTGCTTTCGTGTATAATTCAAAGTATTTATCTGGTTATGTTCTCTAATTTCTTCAGTAACTTTTCAATTTTCAACTCCATATGCTAACAGTATCCTTCTAAAATCACTTTACATTTGTAAATGAAGAAAGTGAAAGCTTTCCATCTACAATTGTGGTTTTAGCCGAAGAAGAAAATACTAACCGGATAAGTTTTGCTGATTTAGTTGTACTGTTGTATGTGAATCTCTTCCTTACATTCTTTCCCTTTTCCAGAGTGATGCTCGGGCGCTATAAACAGTCTTGAGTTTTCCTGTGGTTAAAGAACTAAGAGGTCATAGTAATTGACCTTAGTAATCGTATATTCTTTAGCCACTATTACAATTCTTCTTACGCATGCTTTGCAACCACGCACTTTGCGTCCACCAGAACAACCGGGACGCGCACGCAAGCGCGCTACCATTTCTATCAATAGTCTATATCATAAACCTCCTAGGAAAGATGGCCTGTCACATTGCCACGTTGGCCAGAGGACGCTAGCCGTCCGATCTTCTCGCAGTGTGGGATCTGACCGTCCATTCACGTAGTTAGTATAAAATATATTCCGTGCCTAGCCCTTTAACAAAGTGGTCGGTTTGCACTGCTGGCTAGCACCAGCTGAGGCTGTCTTCAGTCATTTTTTTCTCCTTTTCTTCTTTCTTTTTTCTAGGCCGTTTAAAAATTTAGAAAAATAGAAAACTTTCAAAAATGGAACCATGGCTGCATGAGGAAGGCACGTAAGAAGTTTACTTTCTTATTTTTTTAATTTTCTTTATTTTTTTCGCTGTTTAGAATTTCAAAAAATTGAAAACTCAACAAAAGTGTAACTATACCTACACGAGGAAGACTTGTATCAATAGTCTATATCATAATCCTCCTAAAAAAGTTGGCCTCTCCTGCGGCCACATCGGTGGATATTTGTTCACCATACGATCTCCTCCTTCCCGTTCTACCGACCGTCTTATGGCTGCGGTTGTTGCCATCGGCCAGCTATCTTCATCTGCTGCCTTTCGTTTTGTATAAAACCTGCGCGTCCTCGCTAGTATAGACCTACATCAGCCCCTCTGGGCTCAGAGATCCGATGGTGGCATCCAAATTCATCGCACGATAAAAACGATATCTGCGACAGACAGCCGGATCGACGATGGATTCAGCCAGCCAGGCCATATATTGGTCACCCAGTCACGTTCCGCGCGTCCGCGCTACTCGCCACGCGCGACCTACAGACTACACATGATTGCAACTAAAAAGCTGTGACTAGCATCCAAATGCACGCATCAAGAGGCGGCCGGGCGCGCGGAGCTGAGCATGCACCACAGCACCAGCACCAGCACCAGCAGCCAGTGTCTCACATCGCAGTCGCATAGGATTCTCGTCTGCGCTGCACTGCCGGAAACAATGGTGCCCGTGACCGTGGGCGATATATTATACGCGCGCCCCGTGGGCGAAGGTTCTCACCGGACGTGCCAAACGAGCCGCGACGACGCTAAAGACAGACGCCATCACGTCCCAACCAATCTTAATCCCTAAATTAATTATATTAGTTATCCCCTGCCTGATCGATTTGCCTCACAACGCAGTAACCTGTCTTATCTTTTTTTAAAAAATTAATTTACATCCGTTGCTTATCTTCGAGTATATTATAGGTTTGCATATGCATGCAGCTGCAGCAACGTGTCGGTCATAAGAAACACTGACTGAAATGTTCTTGTTTTTAGGAGGGGGTAACTGATCAGCGAGAGTAGAGTAGAGTAGAGAGAGAGCAGGAATTCCCAGGTTACATACAAGAAAGTGAGTAATTCACTACCACGGATTGAGCCTTCAGTCCCGGTTGCTCTCAACCTGGGATAGATGTTAGAAATATATTTAAAAATATAATGCGCACATATGTTTGCGGGACTCGAACCCGAGATCTCGTGACTCCCCACTCACCCTTCTAACCAACTCACCCACCCACGCGTTCTAATATAACTAGGATATGCATTCCTTTTAAAGATTCCTTAGATGAGACTTTAGTCCACGAACCAGGACTAAAGGCTTTTTGATCGGTTGGTATTACCAACCGGATCGATGAGCTTCCATGCCATTTGGTACATACTTAGCTCATGGGAGGAGCATCAATCCGGTTGGTATTACCAACCGACTAATGTGAATGACGAATCGGGATTGAAGCCTTGGAACTACGAACCGGGACTGATGCTACTATTAATACCGGTTCGTATCTTACCGGGACTGATAAGCCGGTATGGAAGGCTGTTTCTCTAGTAGTGATTTCTGCGAGTAAGCATCCAGTGCTGCTGCTTCACACAATCACACGACGTTTGACGACACGGGAAAGATTAGGAAATGTAAAGATTCGCCGATTCTCGGAGGACTACCAATGGACATGCAGAGATGCAGATAAATCTTCAGAGTTCAGATCACATGCTTGACTCGGACGTACATCCGATCATGCATACATGCTGACTCCTATTAATGTTCTTCGCAGGGTGATTGCCAACCTTGTTCAAATCCAATTCGAGGAGAAATCAGCAGAAATTAATCTAGCGCAGGGGACACGTGGGTCATATATATTTCATGCTGCATACTGCACACTAAGCAATCAACAGTAGCGAGATCTGACATTGGTCGATTAACAATTGTTTCAGATGGGCCTTTCTCACATGCAGCTCTAATGCATAGTTTTCATCAATCTAATTGACAAGCATTCTAATGGCTCAGGTAGGATTTTACTTGAAAGGAAGAGGTTCGTATTTCAAGCCTAGACTATTGCTTGGGTCTAAAAAAGCAGCGTAAAATCAACAATTTTGATGTTCGGAAGGTTTTTTTTTTTTTAATCAAAGTACAGGAGCTCTGTCAATTCATTCAAGTAGAAGAAAAATACAGAAAAAAGGAAAAAACAACAAGGTGCCTAGCACCCAACCACAACCGCAGCGCAACGCTGCCAACCCGCCCCAAAGCCGAACAACTGGTCGGGGGAACAACACTAGAACAACTAGCCAACACCGGCCACCCAAAGACGCCGGCGAGCGACAACACCGGCCACCCAACGACGCCGGTGAGCGACAGGAGCGCCCGACCCAACCGAAACCACCACTCAAGAGGCGTCGACTAGCTAGCAGATAAAGACACTCTAAAGAGGACTCCTCAACAGCACAGGAGGACCGGAGCGACGCCTTCAGCAAGGAAGCGATGACGAGATCGCCGCCGCCGCCCGTCCACAACTGGGTTTTCACCCGAAAACGAGGGAGGGAGCACCTACGACGGTGCCACCAAGGAGGGGAGCGGCGCCCGAAAGGCGTCGCCACCGTCAGCCCAAGCAGGAAGCCGGGCAAGGCTTTCGCCCGGCACACCCTCACCCCAAAGCCGCATTGAAGAGAGGACTAGAGCATCGGCGTGAAGACCAACCACCGACCACAGCCACCATGGCACCCTCCGACGGTAGTCCACCGAGCCGCCGCCCACGCCACCGCCCTGAAACCACCCGGCCCCCACAAGGGGGAGGGGAGGGGCCGAGCAGGGAGGGGAGGCCGGACTACAGGGAAGCAGCAGTAGCGACGAAGTCCGGGAGGGCCAAAGGGCGAGGCCGACGTCGCCGAGCCGAACACCCGAGCGGAGACCGGCGAAGGAGCGGCTCGAGACCTCCACGAGGCGAATCCGACCTCCACTGCCAGATCCGAGCGCCCCGCCGCCGGATCCGGGCATCCCGCCACCGGATCTGGCCAGCCGCCGCCGGGCACACCACCTCTAGGACTAGGCACCCCGCCTCCGGAACCGGCACACCACCGCAACATATGGCCACAGCAGGGAGAAGAAGGGGGAGGAAAAAGGGAGGAAGGAGGGGTGCCCGCCACACCAGCCATGCGGCATGGCGGCGCGGCGGGAGGGTGAGACGGGGCGGGTTCTTTGCGGTGGTGAAGTCGCCCGAAGTCGCCTCGCATGCGACTCCAGGGGGTCTGCAAAACCTCAGTAGTGGCGATTTCGGAAGGTTGTTTTTGAACTCAGAAAATAGCTTGGGGCTGATTTTTTTTTTTTGAAAAGGAAACACATAGCGATTTTTTTATTGCAAAACAACGAAACATACATTATCTGACAGTTTCTAACACCAACAAACATCACCAACCAGCATCCTCCAACAAGAGAGCAGAGAGCAATAAACGCTTGGTGCCAACGAAAAATATGACATTTTCAACACTCCCATATATTGAGTTGCAAGCACCAACCAACTCATCAAAAACCTAAGCTGATGAAAAAGATGGACAATTAACTTATACTTACACCACTCCCCTAGGAAAAAGTGGGCAACTAACTTATACTTCCAATATTCCGTGGAATAGGAGTGGAAACAATTTTTTATTTAAATTGTGTTCTCGAACTCGAGATCTTTAGCTCTGATACCATATTGAGTTACATGCAGCACAAAACAATTCACCCAAAAGCTCAAACTGATGGGAAAAAAGGTGGGCAATTCACAACACCATAAACTACCCTATTACAACATCCACTGAAAGATTGTTCCTCCATATTTGATAAGTGGATTTGTCACGCATCTTCACATCATCCAAAGTCCTGCTTGCCGCCGCACCTTCCCCTGATGCGATGCACAACCTGGAAGAAGATAAACTAAACGTCTCGAACCCAGCTGTCGCACCCCCTAAATGTATTGCTCTTCTTTAAGCAGCATTTGTGAGTTACCAGCATATGGAGATATGACCAATTCCGAAGAAAGGCACAAACTGAATGAGCAATCACCAAAGGAGACCTAGCTAACCTTTTTTTTCCATCAAAACACGCACTGTTTCTATTCTTCCACAAAACCCAACAGACTGCTGCAATGCAAGCGATAAACACCTTCTCCCCACCACTCCATTACTTTATGAGCCCAATAGTAACACCACAACAATCAATTCCCAAATACATCTTGCCACAACATAACAAAAAAAGGAAAACTATCTTAGTCCTTGAACTATGGCTCTCAATGCATTTTTATCCCAAAACTTTAAAACCGGGTTAACTCGGTCCTCGAAATATCAAACCGGTAAAAATGATCCTTGACTAGCCAAAGGGTGGTTCTGACTGATCAAAGGTGGTTTGATGAAAGTGTTACATATACTTCTTTAAAAAAAATCGCAAAATCCAAGCAAATTGTATATTTGAATTCCTATTTTTTTACAAGATCATGAATTTTTTTTGTATTTTACCACATTGCATTGTTTTTAAAAATATTTATTTTTTTAAAAAATAGGACAAAAATGTTAAACAATTTTGTAAAGTTTGGAAAACTATGTGAAAGTTTTTGTGAGATTAGTTAATTGCAAGAAAATCAAATATATAGTTTAATTAAATTTCAAGAAATTGTTTATGTAAAGATACATATCATACTTTGGTTAACCCACCTTGACCTGTCAAAACCACTATTAATTCGACCAAGGGATCATTTGTGCCCGGTCTTAATATTTCGAGGATTGAATTAACCTAGTTTTGAAGTTTCGGGACCAAAATGGTACTTTTTTCAAAAACCAAATGCTGCAAGGATTCCACATCTATTATATAATTAAAACAGGAGCCAATGGAGCCACCACATTAATCGAAGAAATTCCAATGTAAATTAGGAAAAAAATAAAAGATTTACATCATCGATTACAACAGGGAAAAATTATAATGGCTTAGATTAAAAGAATGAATTCATATAAACTACAATAAAAATAAAGATAACATAAATTCAAAATTATAATAATAGAAAACAGTCCATGTCAACTACAAAACTAGAAAAGGAGTCTATAAAAACTAAAACAAAAATTAAAATTAAAATTAAAATAGGAGCCAACGGGCCACATGTTAATTGGAGAAATTCTTGTTGGGAAACGGGTAGGCTACGCTAGCCTAAATTAAAATTTTTCTACTGCGATCACTCAGAATATCACGCAAGTTGGAGATTATGGATCGTTACCCTTAACGTGCAGCCACAACAATAGGATAGTGGAGCAGCAGGTTCCAACGATGCGCACATCGAGATATAGGAAAGAGTCCTTCACATCGAGTCAAACGCCTCCTCCTAGCTGATCACCACCGCATCACATACTGCCATAGAGAAAGTAGTTGATATCGTCGACCTTCTCGTCCTTATCGCCGATCAGCTCTACAACAACCGTAGCAGCGTCTCTATGGTATCCACACATCTAGGGGTGAAATACTGTGCATCGGTGTGCTAGCAGCGCCGCGCATGCCTAGGGTCTCAGGGTCGCGTGGGGCGTGACAGCTAGAGTTTTGTGGTGGCGAACTCGCTTAGCTTCCGTGTCGGCCCACGTCTCCCCTTATATAGAGCGCACTAATGGGCTTTTATGCTAGAGGCCCATCAAGACTCTTATCCCCACGAATCAGTATCCGTGAAAACCACTGATGAATCCAATCCTTTAGATATGTTTCAATCGTTACGTTCATGCGCAAGCGGCCGTGGCTTCGAAAACCCCTTTCTGAACTACAAGTCAATAGCAGTTTCTAGCAGGACATATTGCCTCCCTCTCCCCCCGAATGCACAGAATGATCATATTGATTGAATCTTGATACACTTACATACCAATCCCTTTGCCACACGACACTAGTCAAGTTCAAGGCCGAGATGCATATCACCCTTATGATAGCTCGATCTTGTGGTGGATGCTAAAACTGTGATTAACTCTTTAATCACATTGGCATGGTCATACACTTTCCAATCCAACCACATTGAGGGGCCCAGATATATCTCTCTCGTTGCCGAGAAGGGGCAAATTCCATCTTGATCACACCTCATTCTATGTTTCATAGCATACCTGGAAGCTATCTTTATAACTACCCGGTTACGGCACAACGGTTGATGGCCCTAAAGTATACAACTATGCATGATAAGACTCAATGACGATGGTATAAGCATACCACTCGAGACACACAGATGACACATGTAAGATAACAATCCCAACAGTGTCTCAGGTAGGTCAATCCAACACCATGTTCTTTAACGTGTGTTCACATTATTGATTTGATATTTCTATATCTACGGTATGTAAAACATTATCATCAATCAATATATGTGCCGATCAAATCATTACTGTCACACATAATGATAAGAGGCCAGAGATCATTTAGAATAATATCACATAAACAATGTGTCTCACAACAAAGTCGTACTCAATAAATGATATTTATGCATGGAACTGATGACACATTATCGAAGAATACATAAACATAGACGTGATACAATCATCTTCATTATCGCTTCTAGGGCATATGACTAATGATTCCCACGTAAATCAAGGAAAAAAAGAAAAGATCTACACAGGCGATTACAATGGGGCCAAATTATAACAACTTATATTAAAGAAAGAATTCATATCAACTATAATATTATAAAAAAATAATAGAAACAAGAGTCCATGTTGGATTAAAAGAAAGAGTTCATATTAGCTATAATGAAAATGAAAATTACATAAATTCAGAATAAAATTATTAGAAATAAAAGTCCATGTCAAATTGAAAGAAAGAGTTCATATCAACTACAATAAAAAATAAAAATTACAAAAATTGGAATAAAAAATGATAGAAATAAGAGTTCATGTCGATTAAAAGAAAGAGTTCATACTTAGGCACAATAAAAAATAAATTTGAAATAAAAATAATAGAAAATATATTCCATGTCAACTACATAAGTCAAAAAAGAGTCCATATAAACTACAAGAAGAAAATAAAAATAATAGAAAAAGAAGTTTATGTTAACTACAAAACTAGAAAAAGAGTTCATATCAACAACAATAAAAAATGAAAATAACTAAATTTTTGTAATAACAATAAAGAATCCATATCAACCGCGTGACAAAAAAGAGTTCATATCAACTATAACACTAAAAAAGAATTCATGTCAACTAAAATAAAAAAATACAAAATAAAAATAAAAAGGAGTCCATAAATATTTATCTATCTATTACATAATTAAAATTAACATGAGCCAACAGAACCACCACGTATGCAAACTAATGGAGAAGAACTAAGCACTAGAGTTGTTGTTGGCACAGTGAGTGAACGCCACCACTACAGTGAGTTAACTTATTAGAGTTTATCATGATCTATATGGCTACACATCATAAAAAATTATCCTTCTAATTGGACATCTACAAAACGTCTTTTAGTTTTTAATACAAATTTAGCTACACAAATGTGGAACACATACTGCTCGTTATTAATTATTATAAATAAAAAGACAGGCCCCTTCCACTGCATTATTTGATATCTCCTTTCTCTCGTTTGGCTTTATATGAAACAATTGAAGTACTTTTGACTAATCGATCT